>JAWIIS010000002.1:2704226-4029530 GCA_033682625.1 Helicoverpa zea x Helicoverpa armigera | reverse complement strand
TGTTTATTCTACGAGCTCGCTCTTTAGAACGTCCTCGTTCGTAAAACGATAATATATGGCTAAATCGAATAGTGTATAAATCTTTCACGCTATATAACAGGGTCTACTGACCCTCTATTCATTATCCATGTTTCAATTAAAGTAAACGCTTGGAAGAATATTTCAGGAATAGCTTAATTTCGAGCAAGATATCCGAGGCCGCTCAGTGAGCTGTAAAATTCTAAATTAAGTCCCATACCTAGCCCGTACCACAGACTGTAGGGTCGCCATAAAATAAAACTTACCTAAGTGCATATAACTGCGTTATACAGGCATCAGCTACCTTTACCTGGTTTTATAACATCAAGTTCAACATAAAATGATTACCTCGGCTTTATTACTTTGTAAACTGTTCGACATTTGTCGTTGAGTAGAAAGCAATTTATAGAATCGGAAAGTTATCTATTAAACTCTTGATTATTTCCCTTAACGACTTTGGAATACGTTGTCCTGATTTGTCAAGAGGAAGTAGCTACTATAATAATTTGCTAGAACATAACATACTTCGTTAACTGTATTCTGGGTCTTATTTTAATTACGTTCTCAAGCAGCACCCCCAATATTAATTAAATGTTTATTGGCCAGATTGAGCGCTGTGGCTTATTTGTGCAAGGCCACGAATCAAAAAACGCGGCTCACGACTTTACAGGCGGTTGGTCATAAAGCCCGCCGAGGGGTTGCCCTTGTACCCCTCCGCTGATGCCGCCTTACGCTTATTTACGACCTCCGAGCCATATCTGGGATAATTCCCGAAGCTCTTCTTCTGCGTATAAATATTTAAAGACAAAACGACGAAGATATTTTTCTTATCGTCATATTCGTATGATAAAATCATAAAGTTAATGCTTGCTATTAAGTTAATGTTTGTAGCAACTACTAGCAACTAGGTATTTTTATTGCTTTATTTAAATATGAACAATTGATCTGAGTGTGAGAAATAATTTGCATATCAGTGCATCAGTAAAAAGTCAAAGTATTGTGTATGTGTAAGCAACACATCAAATATTGTTAGTCCCGCGCAAGCCGGTGTAATAAAAACTTCATTGCGATGACGAACAAGCGGGACGTCGTCGTCGCCAATAAAAATGCTGAGCTGAAATGCAAGCAAGCGTATGAGCGACAACAATAGGCACGGCGTGCATTGACGGTAGCGAGAGAAGGCGAGGAGCGTTGCGGACTTGCGGCAGACCTTACGTAACCACCCCCTTTCGCCCCTGCCGCACCCTGCCTTGACACTTCCGAGAGCGCTCGTCACTTGCTCGCATGTGTTTCGTTTTCAACTGACATCGAAGTGTATTTTCAGAAATATGGTGCGGTGTAAAATGTTGAATGTCCCTAGAATACTTGTCTAGTTTTATCAAGGCAATTTTATTTTGCGTATGTTCTCTCAGTTTTATCTCGAAGAAAATCGTACATACGACTCGAGCGAGACCGGCGTTGTTCGGCTTTTCATTCCATTATTTTGTTTAACCCAGGCAGATAAGCCAGAACATGTTTGTATTTTACGCAAAAATAACCAGCCAAGTGAAAACAAGCCGCGCGTGATTTGTGTTCCTATATTTTATCTGAAAACCAAGATCACTGGAAAATATGCACGAATGCAGCCCAACATATCTTACGCTGAGTAAAGGAACAGTGTGGGATTACTTCTGGAAAAGATATCAGAAAATGGAAACTGAATAATAAAAACGGCCGTCAGAAATGATGTAAGTCAACTGGAAACAGTCTCCGAGCTGCGTATCTCGCGACAAATGAGCCGGGAAGGGCTCTCGGTCGTAGCACGTCTTATGTATCCTCAAAACTTACTCGACCCACATATTGAACAGCCTTTGTCGGAAAATGCTGCGTCACTGACCGCTGTTCCGAACAACGCCAACTATTCCAAACATTTATGAAATATTAACCACAGCATTAAACTAATGAACTTCTCAGATGTGGATGTAGCATTAGCATAGCTCATTTTGTATGTGGTCGGTCGTGTTGCTCTGTATTATTTCCCTTATGATTAAATATAACCACATAGCTATGTATATCAATATTTATCAATTCATTCTTTACAAAGTATTATTTTTAGATACCACTCCAGTTACAGTTAATAGCATAACAGTATTAAGTGCCTTTTAAATCCATTCAATGAACTGGTATTTAATTCAAATTGACAACAAAAACTGACCAAATGGAACAAAAAACCCGTAGTAATCCAAGAGGACAACTGTATTCCTCGTATTTCATAGTCCAACGTAATCGCAGGATATTAGTCACGGGTTTAGCCGTGAGATAATTTGAACGATAACAGCGGAACAGACGGGTCTTGTTTCAGTATTCAACCCGTGTTACAATGTCACGATCCCCAAGATCCCCCAGGCGAGGTCGCAGTGTTTACACTAAATTAACGGAGAAACCCCGTCATATCGGTTATCGGAATGTGCTGAATTGTTCCGCACCGCATAGAGCAAATGTTGTTACAGGAACAAGGATCTAAGACTCCCGTGACCGAATTTCAATCAAGGATGTTATAATGAAACAGCGAGCAATGAAATCGAGGGGTATTTGGTTACAAAAGTTGTTGTTTTTTAATGCAATAATGACTCTATTGTCTCAATTGTCAAGGTAGAGAAATTATAGGAAGCATTTGGCATTGTTTCTCGTTTTACATCGTTATGGATATTACTGATAGAAGTTAATTTACTTTCGTAATACTCCTGCTAGATAGCCCAAATACATTGCAATAAGTTTATTTTACGTTTTTTAAAGGCAAAAAAATACCCAATCGCTGTGAGAGTTCTAGTGAAATTTCTGCAAAGCTCTCTGCGACCCGCTTGGGGAAGTTTATTGTTGAGTATTTGTCGTTTAAAAAGCTCTTCATGCATGCATACACTTTCAACGATTACTAAACAAATGTGTCCATTTAAATAGCTTTTACCTAGTTTTGGGAGAAACGTAAGCGAAGAACATGCTCTCACAACAGTACTAACATTCCCACATTATCTGTCAGCAAAAAGATTTTTAACTGGCTTTCCGAAAAGGAGGTTCTCAATTAAATTTTTTATACTATTTTTGGATAAATTTCACAAAAACTTATCGAGTAGAGTTCTGCCACTCGTAACTTTTGTCCCGCAAATTCCAAAAGTTGGACCATGACGTTTTGGGTCGAAGTGTTTATTGGTATGCAGCGGTTGAGTTATGTTTCGACTGCGGAACGAGCCGTTCCAAAACCGGAGCACAGGAAATGCATAACGTAGCGCCAGACGTATTATAGGCACTCGCAGCTGCACGCTAGTTTGGTTTCCGATGTATCGAGGCGGTTGCGATATATGCCAAATTCAATTTGCTGAACACTGCATTGTAGGATGTTCGGTCTGTTTCTTTAAATAAGCAGGTCTTACTGACAAAGCTGAAACCAATTTAAACAACGGAATAAGTGTGAGCCTATAGGTAGATAACTTTAGAATTCTTCCATTCTGGTTTCTCATTTAACTTTTCCTTTTAAAAATAACGACTAATTGGATTTCCCTCTTAATGACTACGAAAACGAAACACACAAGCAATCTTATTGGATTACGGCAGCATTAGGTGTAGCGTTCGCAGCCTTCAGAAATCAGACTTACAAGATTTTATTCACATTTCTTTTCCAAGGACTCTGATTAGAACGTTAACCAAGTAGGTTAACGTTAATTAGTAGGTTACAACTGTGTTTTGTGTACAACCACAGATGCAAATTCCATGATTGATGATGAAATCTGACGGCTGTTGTGTTGGTATGAGTCAGGGTTTTGAAGGCCACATGCCGGATACCGCCTTCGTCAGCTGATAACGGCGCCAACTAACGTATTCCACTGCTCTGTGTGATATGAACTTAAACCCACGAATTTGGAAAAATCTGCTGTTTATGACCGCTCTTTAATAAAGTAAAATGGGGTACCCCGCCGTCCCTTAACCTTTCGTTGCACGCGACTTGGACGTCACGTCATAAACAAGCAGTAGGGCGATTGCTGCAAAAAAATCCCATTACTTTGATATCCATCTTTCTTGCGTTGCCACTTATTTTCCCGAATTACAGAGGAAAAAAGGCTTTTACCGAAGTTTTTTGTTGCTGATACGCAATCAGAAAAACTTTCAGTAAAATACAAAATGTTGTTAACTACAAAACAACGATATCAGTTTGGAATATAAATAAAGTATGATAAAACGGTGACGACACTGGTTAGCAACACCGTTGTGAATACAATTTGAATATCGAATGGTCGTGTGAATATTTTTCTAAAACAGGACGCGGGACGTGTATTCTTTAGCGGGAAGAAAGGTTTTACTTGTCAGCTTTGTGTAAGTGCATTGGCCGTATGTATGTACTTAAAAGCAAGAGCTTTGCAGTACATTTGTGTGTTGACACTGTAGAACAAATATTTGTTAGTCATTTTCTATTTACGATAATGATAGACGCGTCCTCATCTTCTCTATTTACGCGACCGTAATCTAAAAGCGCAATTGAGCGTCTATTGTGCGGTTACGATTTGTAATAATTTAACACAATGAATGTGAATTTGCCACAATTTTAAAGAATAATATCCCATGGGAATGATTTCAGACACCCTTATAAAAAGTAGACAATAGCCTACTTTGATAAATGGGCTATCTAATACAGTTTTTTTTTTCATATTGGCCAAGTAGTTCCTATAACTAGAGTGCTGGAAGTAAAAAAACTCTTCAGCTTTATAATATTAGTCTAGATACATACACACAGGTACAGACTTAGGTTTTATTCATTTAACAACCTTAAGCCAACTCCCTACTGAAAACTTAAACTGTGATAACTATCAGAATCCAATTAGACTGTTATACAGGACCATTAAAATTACTTATTACTTTTAGGTAATTGAAAGAGATGATGTCATAGTAGTTTGAAGCAATAGATAAATAATGGGTTTTTCACATGCAATGTCTTTAACATAATTCAATGCTTGAGTTGGTTTACTTAGTGCATTATAAGGAAAACTGATGCCTAATTTTGTGTTACAACAAGCACTTTGAATTTGATCATAGCACAAAATAAATTAAATTAGCCAAGTTATACAGAATAATTCTAGTTTCTAGCCGTCTCTAAGTTAGGGGACAAAGTCATTTGCCGAATTAAAGTAGACTTCTTGATAGTGAAAATTCATAGACTAGGGATTCATTGCCTATTGCATAGTTCATAAATGATGGTTCAATAGAGTCGATGGTCTCTCAAAAGTGACATGCCGGTCGGAATGTCTTTATGTGCTACCCATTCTGATTCTCGGTGGTTGCTTCAGAACCAATTAAGCAAGAGTAGAATAGAAGATAGCTAATACCAACCATCCATAATATCAAGTTCTGTTTCTTACAGCTCTGATTTAAGAAAATTAAACTTGGCTGGTCAACAATATCTAATCAGTAAAAGTTTAGTAAGCATTTTAATATTAATTAATTAAAATAGTGCCAAATCAGTGGTAGTAACCTAGTTAATACGTTTTCTAAAATTGAGTGGGCAGATAGCCTATGCAAGAGGTTATCCAATTATAAAGTTGATAGCATTAGCCTATTATTGATCAAAAAACAATGGAGTATACAGATAAAGTAGGTAGTTGGTAAAACTGCGGAACGCAACAAATTGTCTCGCTTCAATGACAGCTATCATTCAGCGGTGTCGGGTCCGGGGTGGGGCGACAAGAATAAAGAACACCATCGGAAGTAGATTCCTGGAAAGTGATACCTTGGACCTCTCAGAACCAAGACCAAGGTCTTGATTACGCTTGACTGATATGACACACGATTTCAGTGCTATTTCGTTATGAATTCGAGGTCATCACGAAAGCCTTTGGTTATAGTAGCGCTGAGAAACTAAGGAAAACTAACTTACCGCTTGGAGCGCCGCTAACCTATCCTTCGTCATCCTTTATAGAGAATCACACACCAAGTAAACGTTTTATCTCGTTACACAATCCCATTCACAGATATTTTTCTAACAAACGTCACTAAACTAAAGGACACGAACACTACGTTCACTTCACTCAAAAAATCGATACACACGAAACGAACAAAACTTCACTACCTGTCTCATGTACTGTGGGAAATTCTGCAAAGTTGTAGATGGCGCAACTGCTCGATACAGAGTGTGACGTCAAGAGAAGTGTCGGTAAAGCAGTGAAGGCGCTAGTTTTCAGTTTCATATATTTTATTTTCTTATTTAAAAAGTATGTTAGTAACGAGCTTATTAACTACTCACAAAAATATATTATTTTAAAATTAAATAGCATGTTTTATTAAAAGTCTAAATTCATCAATTTTATAAGAATCCAGACTTTTAAATAAACTGTCAACTGACTACAAGAGTCAGTGCGCCTGTGGTTGTCAAAGAAATCTTCCGTTTAGTCAAGTGACGCCATTGTGAGCCGTAACGACTTTAAGCTGCAAGGAGTTTAATCTCGATTTTCTTATACAATCTTGGTAATAAGTGCATTTATTTTGTGTAATTTAATTCTATACTTCATCCGCTTGTCATTTTTAATAATATTTACGTCGCTGCTTGTGTAGTTTTAGTGTAATATGTGTTAATGTTCGGTACTATCGAGCTAAATTCCTGTGAGCGTAGTTGAGCGCCATTCGGTGAAAAGTTATACAAATTTAACTTGTCAGTTTCATAGGGTCAGTAATTTTATTTAATTCCTCGCCAAGTGTACTTCTGCATTCCAAAGTGTTATATCAAAACTGTCCAGGAACAATCAAAGAAACGAATCGTTTGCGCCAAACGTCGATACTCCTAACGTCACTGAGTCAGCGAGTTTTTTTCTAATCTAGAACTTTTCCCTTACTTTTCAGGACTAGAAGTATAAAAAACTATTAAAATGGCTGATGATATGCCCACATTCAAATGCGTGCTGGTAGGCGATGGTGGTACTGGCAAAACTACGTTTGTCAAACGACACTTGACTGGAGAGTTCGAGAAAAAATACGTTGCTACACTCGGTGTAGAAGTGCACCCCTTGGTATTCCACACAAACCGTGGTCCCATCAGATTTAACGTATGGGACACAGCTGGCCAAGAAAAGTTTGGTGGATTAAGAGATGGTTATTATATCCAAGGTCAATGTGCCATCATCATGTTCGACGTAACCTCTCGTGTCACCTACAAAAACGTACCGAACTGGCATAGAGATTTAGTTCGAGTTTGTGAAGGCATTCCTATTGTTTTGTGTGGCAACAAAGTAGACATCAAGGATAGAAAAGTTAAAGCAAAAACAATTGTCTTCCACAGGAAAAAGAACCTACAGGTATGTTTTTCGTCTCATTGATAATACTTCCAAGTAAACTAAGCCACTTGGTAAGCATTATGTTTGTGTTGCGTGTATGTATCTAATTTGTTTTATTTTTTTTCAGTACTATGACATCTCTGCTAAGTCGAACTACAACTTTGAAAAGCCTTTCTTGTGGTTAGCTAGGAAATTGATTGGTGATGGCAACCTGGAGTTTGTTGCTATGCCTGCTCTCCTGCCACCGGAAGTTACAATGGACCCACAATGGCAGAACCAAATCGAGAAAGATCTCAAAGAAGCCCAAGACACTGCACTGCCAGAGGAGGATGAAGACTTGTAAATAAAGCAACAGCTAAAGCGAAATTTCAGTGCTACTGCATTGATTGTGCAATGTGTACACAATGTATCAATTTAAAATTTCATTCCATAAGTTCAAGTGATCGAGAAGTTTGTATAAAATTTGAAACTAACTTATAAAATGTCATAGTTTCTGTATTTGCTTTAATTAATAGTTAAAAGGAATTTTAGAATTATTTGTTTTATAAGCACTGTACTGGAGTAATTAGAATATCTTTTTTTGTACTTCATGATCTGTATTGGTATCCATAAGAGGCATCTTTACCCAAAGAGATGGACACATTATTTATTGTATGTGTAGGACGCACACAGTAATCCTATGCATACCCTGATGCTGTGTAATGTAAATTCCTGATGGTACATTTACTTTATTAATTGCATTACTGTATTATCAGTGGCATGTACATAACCAGTGAGTATTGTATTTTGATTTGTACACATGACTGACAATATTACACTGTAAAATTGCGGTGATAATTTTTGAAATAAAGTTGAAAAATAAACTTGTATTTTTTATTAACAAACTTTTAATCATTTTTTCACACATCTTCACTATATTTTCCATAGATTTAGGATCCCACTTCCGATCTTATTTCATAACACCTATGTATTCGCAATAAATATTTGTCAGTTGAGTTATTATAAACTGGAAATTTTATACAAATTGGTTCAGGCGCGTTTTCAAACTATAGAGGCAGAATATAAAGAACGATAGTGGGATCTTTGTCTATGACGACGATTTCACACATTATGTCATCACTTAAATTAGATCTGATCTAAAATGTAAAACTTGGTGTACCTATTAAATAATATGTACGCTACTACTGTCGCAGCAGACAATACTTGGGTACCTATCTATTCTTATGGAGCCTTACTACGAATTGGTGACACCGCAGTTCTAACTAATGTAGGAGGATGGTATTGAAAAGACGTTGATGCGGCGTAATATTTAAATGCCCTTTTGCACTGCATTGAATAAGTAAAACATGAGGAAAGCTCTATCTATAACACCGTGAAGGAATCGTGTGAACTCACATTCTATTATGTAAAAGAAAAATTGTCTGTTCACTTCCATTGGTTACCAAGGCCCTGGTACACAGTGCTCCGGAATCAACATTGGGTTTTAGTCGAGAGTCTGACACTCACCCACGGCGGGAGGAGTCATTTGATGATTTCTCGCCAGAAAAAGGTTTATGTGATGTTGAAAATAATTATTAGGAACTGTAGATTTTAACAATTTATTGAACTTTACATTGGTAAATGCATACAATAATAATTTGAACTACAGTCCTAAGCTTAATATTTTAAATCTAACGAAATTTACTTCTTGGAAGCAGCCTTTTCTCGTGCCTTCTTGCCTTCCAAAAGCTTCAGCCTGTCCTCCTCAGACAAGTTGCTGTTGATTTTGGTAATAACACCAGTTCCAAGTGTTATGTCTCCCAAACGCAGAGTAAATCTTTGACCAGTTTCACAAACCATGGGCTTCAAAAGTCGCAAGCGCAACCTGTAAATTAAAGTAAATATATTTTTACAGTTGCAAAAACCCATACAAGGGTATTGATGGGCCCATAATATTCTAAATACTTACGTAGCGTCTTCACCAGGCATCACCATTTCTTTCTCAGGAATAACGACTTGTGTGGCACAGTCCCAAGTCATAGAGAACATTTGCAATTGGATGAATGATGTAAATGGCTTTGAGCGACCTCCCTCTTCCTTGCTCAAGATGTACACAGCAGCTTCAACATTGTCGTGTGCTTTAACAGTACCAGGCTTAGCCATGACCATACCACGCTTGATCTGTTCCCTTTTAACTGAACGAACCAGAGCTCCTAACTGGTCACCAGCTTGAGCCTCATCTAAGGTCTTGTGGAACATTTCTACACCTGTGACTGTTGTCTTCATGACCTTGCCATGTCCAACAATTTCACATTCAGTTCCCTTCTTTAGCACACCTGTAAGAAGATAACTCAATGATTTCCTTTACTGTAAACATCATTTGATTTACACTAACTTTAATGGAATTAATACAAACCTCTGTGCAAACGGCCAGTAACTACAGTACCACGTCCAGGGATAGAGTGTACCGACTCCACAGGCAAGAGGAATGGCTTGTCCAATTCACGGACAGGTGTCGGGATGAAAGCATCGACTTCCTTCAGAAGCTGCGAGATGGCTTCAGAACCAATTTCAGGGCTCTTACCCTCAAGGGCACATAATGCTGATCCTGTAAAATTCAAAAGAATGTGCTGTAAAGTCCAAATACAATTTCTCATGAGAAAAGACATATTGTATTAAAAAAAACATAAAATTACCTTTAATGACAGGTATTTTATCACCATCATAACCCATCTCAGACATAAGCTCTCTGATTTCCATTTCTACAAGCTCCACCATTTCCTGATCAGCGGCATCTACCTTGTTGATGAACACCACTACATGTTGGATGCCAATCTGTTTGGCGAGCAGCAAGTGCTCTCTGGTCTGGGGCATCACACCATCTGTTGCAGCCACAACGAGGATGGCACCATCCATTTGGGCTGTGCCTGTGATCATGTTCTGAAAATGAATAGCATTTCTTAGAGTAAAGTCATGTTGATCCATGATTCTAATCATAATTATTTCTTAGGTACGTATTAAAATTGGAATTGCATTAGTGAAGTGTAAATCCAATTTTATAGTTAATTTTGCTTAACGTTCAGAGAGTATTTACCTTGATATAATCAGCATGTCCTGGGCAGTCTGTGTGACCATAATGCCTGGATTCTGTTTGATACTCAACATGAGCAACATTGATAGTAATACCACGGGCTTTCTCTTCTGGTGCATTGTCAATATCAGCATAACCTTTCTTTTGGGCCAAATTGACATCGGCTAATACTGTAAAAATAAGTTTTAAAATTATGTAAATGGATAAATAAGTTTTGAATTGGAGTAGATTTAAAGTTAATAGAATGATCAACAAAAAGGCTTGTCTCCGTTTCACAGGATCGCTGTGAATTAAGTAATTTAATTAGAACCAAAAATATTTTTAATATTGTGAACTGGGTTCACTAACTTAATTATGGTCATG
Organism: Helicoverpa zea x Helicoverpa armigera; assembly: GCA_033682625.1. NCBI lineage: Eukaryota > Metazoa > Arthropoda > Insecta > Lepidoptera > Noctuidae > Helicoverpa > Helicoverpa zea x Helicoverpa armigera. The sequence goes on along the minus strand of JAWIIS010000002.1, from coordinate 4,018,790 downwards.
AATTTCAAAGAAAACCCAGACAATTGCATGAAGGAATACCTTTTGTGATAGCTGCTGTAAGTGTGGTCTTTCCATGGTCAACATGTCCAATAGTACCAACATTACAGTGAGGTTTTGTTCGCTCGAATACTTGTTTCTCTGCATAGTTCCTCCTAAGCACAATACTCAATGGTGTTAAACCAGATACTGTGTTGCTTCTAACATGTGAACAGTTGTTCTGCTTAAGCAGCAGTTTCACAGCTGAAACAAACATCATTACACATACAGTTAGTATGTTAGGTTTCTCAGCTGCTAATCAATAACTTAACCTCAAAACTTTAAGAGTTATTAAAAGAACCCAAATAGACACAGATGATCTAAAATAGAAATTAAATGTGCCATTGGAGTTTGGTAAAACACCTGCGATCGACATATCTGTAAATCGGTTCTCATGCAACCTACTTTTACATAATCTTGATAACTGAAGTGTGATTTTACTTAAATAATATGCCGACTTACAGTAAACGAAAATGAACTTATACGGTAAAAATTTCATTCATACAAGGGGCGAAAGAGTATCAATGTAGTCATTTTAATTAAGTACTAGTTTTATTGAAACCTGCCGTACCTGGGTTAACCAAACTTTTAGCGAATGATATGGTGGCCATTCTTATTTTTTATCTACAGCAAATGCTGCAGCTATCGTGAAACACAAGTCACTCGATTTACTATTTAGAGTTTTAACAAATATATACGACGTCTAGGCACCAGCGAAAATTCTTTTTCCAACTTGATGGATAATTTTCAGATTTTCCTTGCCTTTGCCTTGCCTCTACATCCACAGATGATAAAAGTAATCAATCAGAGACTTTAAAAATATTACCACAGAGTATATATTATTGCATTACAATATTTTGAATTTTTAGGGTAGCTCGTAGGGTAGCCTTTATTAACCTTGAGTAACAGTAGTGAAAAGAGTCGTAATGGATTAATTACGAGGTAAGTAGAGCTGTATTTACACCATTTTTATATGCATCGAATATAGGTACCTACCCCTATTTACCCCGCCACTTTACCAGCATACACAGTAGGTATCTATATCTGACATGCTCAGGTTTATCCAGTCTTTTCCAAGTATTCTCAACATCACTGAAGAGGAAAACATAAACATGCTATGGTTTTCAACGACTTTTTTGTCAAGTTAAATAGGTCCCCACGACGCTCTAGCTAGTTGCTATCGACTTTACATCTTCTTTTTCACCAGCCTTCAACTCACCTCACGTCATTTTATGCTGTCTGTAGTTACTTACTGTAAAGTACACCACTCTCTCCGAGGATAAGGTAAAGTGTTTTAAGTTAAACATTATTGACCCTTCAGTCAAACCATTGCAACGGTTTTGCGGGGCTTATAATCATTATTTAGACTTACTTTCTTTTTAATAAATAAAACGAATTTAAATAAAAATCAAACATTTATTACATTCGTAAGAGCTAACACGTGAACTTAAATATAAATAGGTACTAATTATTACACGTAGGTAGGTAAGTACCACTTAAAAGTCAAAATCATCACTGTTCGGAGTATCCATCCTGATGGTAAGATTTAGCTGCTCGGTGGCGCTCTCCGGCACATACGTTGCAGAAGTATCTAAAGTAACATAAAGGGGGTTAAAAATGTTTTAAGATAGGTAGTGATTAAAAAAGAATCTTATGTACCTAATGTAAATAAATACTTTTTACCATTATCAATAGAGTCTGCCTCCGTACTTCCTATTTGAACTATCATAGAGTTTGATGGTTTATTCCCATTGCAAAAAGATTCAACATTCGTTGAATTTTGTGTCTCGGTGTCATTTTGTTTTTGGATATTTATATCACCGGGCAAATTGTTTTCTTCTACACTTTGATCGTTTATTTTACTAGATTTGTTTTCCTTCCTAGCCCTTTTTTTCGGGGTACCCAAAATAATTACGTTGTTATTATTTTTCTGCATCGCCTTAAAGCTCTCAACAGTGTCATCGTCTGAATCCGAAGACTCAATCGGAAAATCAACATTAAACTTCTTCTTTAATTGTTTCTGGTATTTCTTTAGATCTTTTTTCTCTGGCTTTTTAGGACTGATAACTTTTCCCTTATGTCTAGCTATGAAGCTGAAACGAGCTAGGCGAATTTCTAACGGAACTTTTTCAGCCTCATTTGCCTGTGCTATGGCCGCTTTAAGACGATTGTAATATTTCTTATTTTTCAACAAAAGTTTTGTCATTTCTTTGTTAGAAGAATATGGTTTTAATTGTTCAGGAGCAATCCACGCTCGAGTAACTTCCATAGCATCAAAAAACACAACATTGTAATGAGTCTGAAAAGTTAAATAGGTCCTTTAATTAATCCTATTTATATTTTAAATCTGAAAGTTTATGAGAATGTAAGGATGTATGTTTGTTATTCTTTCACGCAAAAACGGCTGGACCGATTTGGTTGAAATTTGGTATGTAGATAGGTCCCTGGACTAACACATTTTTATCAAAACACCACGCGGGTGAAGCCGCGAGCGGAAGCTAGTATTTTTATATTATCTAGTCAAATCAGAATAGCTGGCCCCAACTGATAATTAAATGAAAATAAAAAGTTTACGGGTATATCAGAGAAGCCATCAAGCCAGTAGTATTGCTCAGTGTCGGGACAGTCATCCACCATGGCCGGCCACCATGGCCAGCCACCTAGGCGGGCCCACACCAGCGACCCGGCTGCATACTCGCTATGGATCAAGTCTTCCTCATCATGGAGACGCAGAGGAGCTTCGGGGACAGAGCAACTGGCGAATTCAGGGTCTGAAATTTGAAGAAAAAATTATGATTATTTAAAAAAGAAAAAACTTCGTTGGGACACTGCCGGCGTGATACTCAGAAAGCACAAGGTTGTTATTTTATCTATAAAGGACTATAGTGAAATTCCTTATAGGGGGACGACGTCAGATGGCGTCAGCTTCAGCCGGAGTTAAGCCATTCGCGTTATGGAGTCGATGAGAAGTTTTATTTATTTTGTTAATAAAATAGGCATAGGTAAATCAGCCTAGGGCCTAGGCGATACTAAGTATAATTAAACAGTTAAAATATTCAAAATATTGTATAAGTAAACTGCGAACCTGTATTCATCCGACAATACCATTTCTTAGGCAATTCGTGTCTGTCGAGGACATTAGGCAGGTACCGCCAGCGGTCACATTCGTCGCATTGCACCCACAGGCCAGCCGTGCGGCGCTTCTGCAGCCAAATCAGCCTCTCACTATGGGAGAGCTCAAGTGGAGGCTGGCTCAACACAACCTTGTATGAGCTGACAATGCAAGGGTTATTATTGGTTTAAAAATTACTACTTAAACAGCAATATATCATATAAATACAACTCCTCCAGGAATGATGGCAATAACATTCAAAAGATTTATGTTCATTATTTATTGTGCATTTAGAAAGCCTGCCCTTTAATAAAGTAACAATACTATAAGAACTTAAGGCAATAAATTTCATATAACGTCATAAAGATTATACCTGCTTGTCTGCGAAGGTGGTTTTTCAGTCAAATCAACGTTTTTAGCAAACGTCAGTTTCTTTGGCTGGTTACAAAGCATTTTGGTTTCAACCTGAAAAGTTTTAAAGTTTTAATATACGAATTGATTTTACTGTGATTAAATAGAGTGCGCGTATTGGCAAACATTGTAAATTGTACTCACAAGCCAATAAAATGAACTGATTACATTGGTAAGGTAGGAGGCAGTTGTAAAAAATACGAGCACGACCTACCTTCTTTCAAAAAATAAAAATGATATAATTTTTTTTCATAGCCAGCAACGATGCGGATAAAAACACTTACAGACGGTTGACGAGCTTCTTCCTCGGGCTCTGAAGCCTTTTCTTTGGGTAAAGCGGCACTATTCATGATCTGCGTCAAAATTTTCTAGTAATGAAAATTGAAACACGTCCGTCAATCAACGCAAAAATTTGTGTTTCGCGCCAATTTAGATTTTTTTTCATTGTATAATTTGGATACAGGACTTTTTAGCAACGAAACAATGTTTTCTTCTCTAATAAATTAGTTCTGCATTGGAATATATCTTAAATAAATAGTTAAATTATTTGTTAACTGATTTTATGTCTACTAATTTTAAAACGTATAATAATTTAGTGGAAAAAAAAGATTATTAAAATTAAATTACGTCAACTGAAAATAAACTGATGAGTCATGTCAATTACTTTATAATAAAAATCATTTGTTTATCGAATTTTAAATACTTAAAAATAAAAATATTTATAAAAAGCATATTGAGTTAAGTTTATTTCTAATTTTATTTGAACCATTAGTGAGATTCTGTGAAATAATATAAATCAGCGGAAGTGCGCATCCGATTCATCGGCTGGCTGCCGGTCGGTCGCCATATTTGTGGCGAGCTAAAAAGGGTTTCGTTCTCTAAAGTTTTCGTCGTTATCGACGAAAGGGAGTAGTTATACTCCCTTTTTTGTGTTTAAAGTTTCGTACTTGTCTATTTACCGCGTGGTAAAAGTAATTTGTATAGAGAAATCTATTTTTCTTTGTTTTGTATTATAAACATGGCTTTCTAAAATGTCGGCCTTGCACGTAATATCGTTATCTCCTTGCGGAGTCCCCCGCTCAGCTGTTTCTGTGGATGTTGGAGGAATCCAGAATGGACAAGAAATCTTTGAACCGATCTTCTCAGCCACAGTCGAGGGCATCAGCCATCGACTGTAAGAAAAATACTGGTGAGTTTTTTTCTTGTCTTGTGTAGGTGGTAGGTACCTACTTCATTTCATAGTGTCACGGATTGTGATTAGAATTTTGTCAAGGTGCATAATAATTCTACAATTGTAACAAAAATCAGCGTTGATAAGCATGATTTGCTTGTTTATTATTACATTTTTATTAGTCGATAATATCCTGGTGATCATGATAGGCACTGATAGGTATTGTGTTGATGATATCACGTCACTGCCGCTTAAAATATTTTGTAACATGACAAGGAGGTATTATGAAATTATGATAACCTTTCTTCCAGATTTGACACAGAGGCCTTGGCCGCGTAATAATAAGAAACGTGAAGGACCTGGAAGTGCGCCTAAAAATGAACCTAGTAGGAAGAATGTGCCGGCTCAGCGTGGTAGGGGACAGGTTGACAGGAGACCCCGCGCTCGTGGTCCCGCCGGTTACGCTATGGGTGGAACGCCGAACACCAGGTAGGTTGAACACATTGTGTAAGATTACACTAGTATCAAAACAGATAATCTTGAATATTGAATTGCATAGGTTTTGCATGAGAGTTTTCAGTCCAAGAACTAGATAATAGATATTATTACATAGTTCTCAACAATAATTTACTTAATTTACAGGGTAGAAGAGGATGATGAGCCTGAAATAGGCTCGGTGTTTGTGCCCGGAAGCAAAAAGCAAAACTTGAACCATTTGCTGAACTTCATGTATCCCTCTCGTGGGGTGCCGGAGCGTCGAGGTGTCCAGCAGCGTCGGCCAGGCCAACAGTATCGTGCTTCAAACCGGCATGATCATGATCTCTATCTGAGGGCATAGTAAGTTCAATCAACACTAAAGGCCAATTGAGCAGACATAAAAGATTTATACACAGTTTATTCAGAATTTGTTAAGTCTTGAATAGAGCAAGACATCTCGTTTCTATATTTTGACAAAATAGTTGGTAACACAGAATAATGATTTGTACTTTAGGTTTCAGATATGCAAATCTGAAAATCTTGATTGCTACCATATTGGCTAAAACTTTTCTTTTTTATCAGTTGCCAATTTGTGGTGAAAGAAGATGGAGATTATAAGCCAAACCTCTTGGACCCTGATATACCCATTAAATGGGAACATATTGAAGAAATTGTAAGTATCAAATACTTTTTTATGTGTTGATTTAAAAGCTTAACTAATTGACTCTTTAATTAGAATGACTTGTTCATACTAATCAGTATCAGTTATTTTAATTACAATCATTAGCACATTGTTAAGTAAAATAGCTTAAATAAATTTTATTGTAGAATTTGATAGGTTTTCAGAAATCCACAAAATGATGAGTGAAGCAAATATTTTTTGTCATATAAATATTAACAGTAAACAATATTTCTCTTTAGGTGGTTAGAGGCACAGGTCGTTCTGAGTGTCCAATATGCCTGGGCCCTCCGGCCGCGGGTCGCGTCGGCCTTTGCGGTCATGTGTACTGCTGGGCCTGTGTCCTACATTATGCTGCAGCTCACGAGAAGCAGCCACCGCCCTGCCCTGTGTGTGCTACACCACTACATGTCAAAGATATGAAACCCACAAGGATTGTACAATGGGGTTCTCCTGCTGAAGAGGTAGGTGGTAGATAGATAGATGTACTCTTTATTATGTACACTAATTAAAAAACAACAAACAAAAACTAATCTAAAGACTTTAAAGTCTGTGACACAATGGACAGTCTTATTGCTAAAAGCGATCTCTTACAGACAACCTTAGAATCTAATAAATGGTAATACGAACCTTAGAATCTAATCTATACAATTTTTTTTATGCTAATTATGTTCTGTCATAACTAGGTGACGATGCGCCTTGTACGTCGTCTGCGAGGTTCAACCACAGTTGAAGTGGCGCCTCCACGCGGACAAGTGACCGAAGCGGCATTACCCATCTTGCCTTTAGAAAACATCAATAACGCACCATACTGCAAGATGTTTTCTGCTAATAAGCAACAGGTAAATCTATTACTCCATTTGCTTTGAAAAATAGAACTAGCATTGCATACCCACATACATACGTTCTTTCAAACTGTCGCATTTATTAACACAACAACTAAACAATAACATTTTATAGATAATGCACTTAAACTATATTGATAATATGCCTGTATTTTATGGTATCTTCATCCTTTTCTTTAATCTGCTGACAAATTCCAGGTCCATGAAATTTTGAAACGGGAGAGGGAAGAAATAGAAAGACAAATATTGGCAGAAATTGATACAACTGAAATAGTTTTCTTGGAACAAGCATTAGAAATGCTCAAGTTGAAAGAAGAAAACATTGACACTAAGTTTTACGAACCAAAGGTTAATGAAGAGAACGAAAATGATAGTACAGTTACTACTGTATATGAAAAACAAGAAGTAAATCAAAACAAATTGGACTGGTTCGACGTGAATGATGAAGGAGGAGCTGCATGCATTGATATTATTCATAACAACATGGAGGACCTAAATCTTAATGCAGTTGATTCCAACTTAAATCCTGACGCACCATCATTTGAAATGGATGATGCACAGACAGAAGAATTTCCATTAATTGAATGTGCACCTGAAGAAACTGAACCAATTGAAGACAATGCTGTTACAGACATTGATAAACTCAATCAAGCTAAATACTTTTATTTCTACCAAGCTGATGATGGACAGCAAGTCTTTCTCAACAGTTTGAATGTGCGCATTCTCAATGCATCTTGGGGTGCATTAGCTGCTGCGCCGCAAGTTATAACTGGCCGCGTATTGCATCGAGAAACATTTTCTCTCAGTGAACAAGTGAGGCAAAATTTCTTAGAAATGTATACTTTTTTAAATTATTTAAATCAACCATTACTAACTTATATTATTACTTTTTCAGACTAGAAAACATATGCCTTGCACCGCACATTTGCCTCTCTATTGTGCGTATGATATTGTGGAGCTGGAATTACAGCCACCTTATGTAACTCCATCAGCTTTGCAAAGCTTCACTGGTAATTATATACTTATCGGTTTTATTAAAATTAATATTTTTTTATAAAATGTGCAAGTTATGAAATAATCTCACTCTTTAGATGAATTGGACCGTCGTGCCCGGATGCGCGCGCGTCATGAGCGTGAGGAGCGACGGCGCGAGCGCGCCTACCGTCGCGCTATAGAGGGGCCGCCGAAGCCAGACGTTTTCTCTGAAGTACTTTTCCCACCGGCTCCGCCCTCATTCTCCAGCCCACCTTTAGACCCTGGGCCATTGACGACTTTTGAACAATCCAGCCCATCTACTAGCTTCGGATCCCCGCCCCCGGGTCCATCGTTTGCCAAGGTAATTTAGTAATTTCATACCTACATCAATCATGAAATGATAAATACATTATGTTGAGATAATAATAAATCCATATCTTCTTTTCTCACAGATGGCGAGCACTTGCGGCACTTGGCGCGTGCGTAAAGTCGCGGAGGCTCCGCCGCCGCCCCCCGCAGCTGACGACGAGGTGTCGGCTCCGCGCTCGCTGGTGCTGAGTGACGCTATCGAAGCTGCGCTCCACGCCGCCTCCTCGCCCTCTGGCAAGAAAAACAAAAAGTCTAAGCAAAAGGTCCTCTTTGCGACTGGGATGCAGCGCTCCGCTTAATATTCAATGTGATTTACGTTATAGTTACTATTTGTTAATAATTTAATTTTGGTTACTGGATTTGGTTTCTTAGTTTGCAAATTATAAAATATTATTTTCTACTTGTGAATCATACATTAAGTCATATATGTAACCTAGCTGTTCTGCAATTACGTAGATAAAGCAACTTTTTGTTGAAATAAAAAATATATTCTTTAATAGCTATATTAGAAACTAATTAATGACTTTGGTCTCCATTTAATGGCAAGATATTAAGCTCTTCATTGTGTTACAAGATTTGTGGTGAAATAAAATATGATTATATTACATTTGCGTCTTTTTTTGTACCTATCATAATAACTATTTCGGGGTTATCCCCGCTCGGTAAAACCCTTTCGTCAACACTGTTGACGATCGGGAAAAAAAAGTTTCGTTCGTTTGCAGTGTCCATGAATGCTGGTTTTTATTCTTAAAATATGGAAATAAAATGTCATAGAATTTTAAAATGTTTTAATGGATTATGTTAGATCTTTTAAAACACAATTAGCTAGAAAATAAAAGTGGCCTTATCATGTGCATAAGAACCATTTTACACTAAAATAATAAGTAGCGTTCGATAAGCCGCTCTGTTCGACAAACATGTTCGCGGCGATCCTTGTAGTGTGTTCTGTATGGACGGTGTTCGAAGCGCTTTAATAACTTCACAATCGACCACTTCCAACGGCGCCGTCATGGCTACTAAGATAGAGTTCACGACTGTTGTTCGCGAACTCGACTCAAACTATGTTTGCGTTCGTGTTCGAATGTGCCGTCCATACGTACGAACCAAATGTTCGGGTCTGGTGTTTGTGTTCGCTATGTTCGTGTTCGTACGTGCGTACGCGCCTATAGCACTGTGAACGAACGAAACTTTTTTTTCCCGATCGTCAACAGTGTTGATGAAAGGGTGTTACCGAGCGGGAATAAGCCCTATTTCGCACGAATTCACTCGCGTCCAGTGGTAACTTCCTCCCGTGACCGCATTAAATAAATTAAATATAACCTATGTAACCCGGGAACTGAAACTTCGTCAGTTTCTCGGTGTTGGCCTATATCTAGGATTCCATACAAATATAATATAGAACAATGGGACTTGTCCGTTTGTTTTAAGAACCGTGATAGCTAGACAGTTACATTTTCACAGATGTATAATACCTGTACTAATATTATAAAGAGGAAAACTTTGTTTGGTTGTAATGGATAAACTCAAAAACTACTGGACCGATTTTAAATATTCTTTCACCGTTAGAAAGCTATGTTATCGAGTAACATAGGCTATATTCTGCCCGGTAAGGGCAGCAGCTCCCACGGGACGCGGGTGAAACTGCGGGAAAACGGCTAGTATGTTATATTATTGTTGCCGCTGTAACGACGAATACTAAAAATATTTAAGGGGCATACAACAAACTGGATTTATAAATAGGTAATGAATTTCTTCTCTTTACCGCCCTACACTCAGTGCTTAAAAGAGAACACTGCACTTGCTAAACTTTTGAATATAGAATGCATTTGTGCCTACGCAAATTCTTGTGCGCTATAATCTTGTCCTGCGTTGATGGCTTATCTCTTAATAACAGCCATCGTGGCCGACCACCGACTAGGATTCCATTACTATGTATTCCGCGTATTCGGTACCTTTTTTGAGAGAGCTAATTAAATATTTGATATTTAACGGTGCGATAAAGTTATGTCTATTCTCTGTCTACCGGTCTTCTTCATCAGAGGTCTGGAAGCGGCCGGATAGTTCGGGAAGTTTTAACTGACAGATCTATATCTGACAAACGACATCTGACAGAAGTAAGAAAATTACAAATGTCATCATTGTTTCACACTAGCGCACGCTGAATGAATCCAATCAAGGGATAAAATTATTTATTGTGAGGTTTATAATTACTATTGCATATTTTAAATGGGATCTGTTTAAATACACGGAATAAATTGCAATTCTATTGACTTTATGAGTCAATTTGGGTAGAAAAATTATGACGTCTAGAAGAAATGATTACATTTTCGAGCCGTATAAGGTTACCGAAGTGCAATGTCGGGGTTTTGAAAGTCCCAGACCTCGTAGTGGACACAGGATAGCTTGTGATGATGCAAATATTTATTGTTTTGGTGGCTACAATCCTTCGCTACCGCTAACTAACATTCAAAGAGATAATCCAACTTGGACGCCGGCGCGACCCCTTTTTAAAGAACTTTGGAGTTTCTCTATAGCTAGTCGAAAATGGAAACAACATAAAGTAATTGAAAACATGCCGGAAGAGCTAGCATCAAACGCAATGTGTATGAATGGGAGATACTTAATGGTTTGTACTTGTAACAATAACTTGATTAACTTGGCTGTTATGAAAAGTGTGCTTAAGTTGCATCTTGTTTTAGATATTCGGCGGCACAGGTGCACCATTTGGCAACAAATGCAGTAATGATGTGATTGTGTGGCGAACATGCAATGAGGATGCAAGACTGCAAATCTTAGAAGTCACTGGAACTAGACCTCCTGGACAGTATGGGCAAGCCATATTGTGCCACGATGGATGTTTTTATACAGTGGGAGGCACTAATGGATTTGCATATAACTGTGATATTTATAGGTAATTTATTTAGCATGGCTTATGTAATATCTTATGAGGCTCATTTTTTTAAAGAAAATTGTTCACTTTGTAATAACATTGGTTTGTTTATTTTACAGGTTAGATCTGCGGACACTAGTATGGGAGCCAGTGTTTGTAGGAACAGGTCAAGAAGGAGAGCCATTAGGCAGATACAGACATGAAATTGCCCGCGTCGGCAATAAGCTCTACATAATTGGCGGAGGCACCGGGGATTGGGCGTTCGAACTTATGGAAATACCTATGTTTGATTTCGATAATAATACCTGGAGAATACTAACTCCAAAGGCTGATGATAGTTCCAAAGATACTATTGCTCCCTTACCTAGAAAGTGCCACAGTGCAGTACAGATTGAGTCGCCGACTGGTGCCCAGGTGTTTGTAGCGGGTGGCTCTGATGGACAGTCAGTGTTTGAGGATATTTGGAGGTTAAACATCTCTGATTTACAATGGACTCTAATGCAGAAGACAGTGTTACCACATCCTCTATATTTTCATTCTTCAGCAGTTACATCTTCTGGCTGTATGTATGTGTTTGGTGGTATTGAGCCGAAAGAAGATGCAGCTAGTAGGAATAATATACTTTATAAGGTCTGGCTATGTGTACCAAAATTGAGTGAAATTTGCTGGGAAGCATTATTGCATTTCCATCCAAACTTAGATCAAGTAGACGGTAGATCATTGTTAAATATTGGAATTCCAAGTGAGTTTGTACAGAGATTACATATGCAGTAACAAAGTTTATTTTTTTTGCTGTAAGCAATATTGTGTTCTATAATTATATTTATGTATTTGTCCATTAATGATTTTATGTTTATAAGCTAAACATTTACTGACAAATATAACTTAATCATTTGTATTATAATACTACAATTTGTTTCATTTGCCTGACTTATCATAATAATCTTGTAAATAGTTGAGAATTTTCTTAGGGTCATTAGAATAAATTGGCCACATTGACATTACATTATACTTCTTTCTTTAGTTAAAATGTTGTTTTGATGCCTGCTCTTCAGAATGTGGGTTTGAAGACTTATTGCTATTGCTACTTGTACTTTATTTTATTACATAAGGTTTGTGTGGTTTAACAACATTGTGATTTTTTCGATGCTAAATTCTCAATCGAAAATGGTAATCTAAAATATTACTGTGTAATGGCGTCCACGGCCGATTTCGGCCACGGCGGCTCTTCTCATTTAAGGAGATCTGCCAGCTGCGCAGGACGTATTATAGTGCACGAGCATTTGGGCAGACACAGGTGCACTCCCTATTCATTCACTCTCATAACCCGACTCTCGAATCCCGAATCTCAGAATCCGACACGACCGGAAAGAGATCAGGCGCAGGACCGACATTTACGTGCTCTCCGATGCACGGGTGAATCAATCACCAACTTCCAGACTACGGGCTGCTTTGTGAAAGTTTAAGAAAACCCACAAAGCGATTTCGGCCCGTCCCGGGAATCGAACCCGAGACCTCGAGTGCAGCAGCCGCGCTTGCGACCACTAGACCAACGACTGTGTAGGAAAACATTGAACATTGCTCAATTATCAGTAGGGTCAGACCATTCAGCTGTCATTTATTTCAACACAAAAAAAATATGCTAAAAAAGCAAACGCAGAAACTACGAATTAAAATGTATCGGTGTATCTGGGATTTGAAGGTCAGCCTTCAGGTTTGGTAGTAAAACCATGGTTATGAATATGAATAAAACCATCACTAAACCTTTGCTGCGTTCGATTCCGCCGATTTTTTTTCTAAGTCGTTTCGTACGTATTTTGTTTTGGGTGCTGTCAGCCTCTTAAGTAGACTTCAAATCCAACGCAAGCAGGCACGCGGAATTGCTTTTTTTACCAAAACTGATAATGATATTAGCAGTTCATAATAATTAGTGAGGGTTTTACAGGAAACGCTCTTAGGTTGTGCTGCATCTCTTCTAGAGAGATTTCAGAGCATTATCTAAGTTTAGTGTAGTAGGTATACACATAGTTAATTAAATTAAATGAGCAATAACATTATTCTCGGTGTAGCGTGGGCAACGTGAACCTGACTCCTATTTCAAGGGCAGGTGGTGGCGGTCGCAAGTCGCAACAAGTGCTAGGCGCAGGGCGTAGGGCGGGATCCGTCGTCGCCACAGTTTCGCGCCAATTCGCGCCCGCAGTGATGGGAAGTACGCCTCACGGGCGGGACACGCGTGGCTCGGCCGCGGACGCTCGTAATCCGATTTCGGACAACTGTTAAGTGTTCAAACTAAAAAAAAAAATACTCTCTACATTCGACCCTTCTGCCAACAATTATGATTGTTTTTGCTTTTCATTTAGAGGAAATAGCATCAATCATGCTATTTCCGGATGCATTTCCCAAAAGTGACAAACTTGTAAAGAATATAGGAATTGTGCAGTCATACGTAATCGGAAGTGGTAGCGATAGTTATTGCCGAGGAGACTACTAGACAACTATGACGGACACCACTGAGGAGATGGTGTCGGAGGCGACGACAGTAGCCTCTGCACCTCACCGAACACCTACTCCTGAACTTCATGCGACGTATACGACTTTCGAAATCCTAGTGGCATTGGTGGCAGTAGTCGGGAACGCTATGGTGATCTATGTGTTCCGACGTGAGCGTAGACTGCGACGACGCACAAACTATTACATAGTGTCTTTGGCAGTGGCAGACTTGCTGGTCGGTCTACTAGGAATACCGTTTGCAATACTGGCATCAGTAGGCCAGCCACGAAACCTCCATGCTTGTCTATTCACTGTGTCGTTGTTAGTGATGCTGTGCACTATAAGTATCTTTTGTTTGGTGGGTGTTTCCGTCGACCGCTACTGGGCAATCTTGCATCCGATGTGCTACTCTAGAAACGTGCGCACGAGAACAGCTATCTGTGAGTACCGCTATGATATTCTTTCTTTAACCCTCGGTATACAAGTACCTACGTTTAAAAAGCAAAATAAAACTGGATTAGATAAGTTCGTTCCATAATCGGGATCTAATCATCATCTCAACCTCGTGCTACCCAGCATTGGAGGTCCCATTATTAGTTTCTTATTATTCACTATTTATTGTCATCGCTATAATACAATGGGTATCAAGACCATACAAGAGCAGAGGACGTAATACTGATTTAATGTAGGTACCAATATCAATTAAAGTATATGATCGCTAATAAAAATTAGTCTTCAAAGATTTTCCGATAGTTTAATCGATTACTTACCTTATTGCTTTCCAATACATATTTTGGTAAGTAGATAGGTACTTATATATTTGCGGCTCTTACTAAACCAAATAGTAGAGATTTGAATGCATGAATGAATATTTATTTATACACCGGGTTGAATATTTTCTTATTTACCTACGCACCAGAGCAGGAATGGTTTTTGTATCTTTAGGTTTTCTAAACACTATAATAGAATTGTTTACAAGATTAAAATTGATTAATGAACGAGCGTAGTTGCAGAACTGAATAGGTACCTTTAATTGATACACATGAATTCTAATAGTAGGTAACCGATGGATTTAAAGAAGTTAAGAAGCGGAGCACGAATCGTTGACAAGTAACAGCTGCATGGGTCTACCCGGTCTACCAATCAGGCAAAAATCAATAAACGAAAAATATTTCGGTCATTTGAACATTAATAGCAACAGCAGTCCTAGGTCGAAAAGTCTGATAAGTCATAGGTGCTAAGAAAGAGGTATCATCAGTTTACTCAACAGATTAAACTGGAAGCCGACCCCAAAACTGTTGGGAAAGGCTGGGTAGATGGATAATTTAAAGTAGTTTATTAACGTAGCACACCACTAAACTACATGCCTATTGTAAATACAAGATTTAACCAACAGGACTCACGTTAGTGAGTAGGTGGTCGTAAATCACACTTGGGGCATACGAAGAAACTTCCTGGTTATGATATAATTTCTTGTATTCAGGTCGTTTGTAACTGAAGTGGTAAACTGAGGTCAAAAGAAGCTGCCACAAACATTTGAGCAAAATCACGGTAAACATACGTTACTTAGGTACCTACATAAGCTTTTATCTTTTTGGTTGCTGTGAATTTATTTTTCTTGCAAGAAACAAACAACACTGTTTATGACACGCATTGACCTGACTACACCAGATAATAAATTCCTAAACAAAGGGATCCTATTCTTATGACGATATCACTATCGTTTTTATGTATTTCAGTCATATTCATTCGTGACATAGCATATTAAACAGGCTATATATTTGTAAAAAAAATTAGCACTACCTATAACAATGCAATCCTCATGACAACTAAGAGCCCCCGCAGACCACAGACTTTTTATCGGCCGATAGTTTAGTCGGGTTGGCCTGCTAGTGCGCACACCGAGCCAACTAAACAGTTTAGTCGGTGATGAGTGCGCAAACTATCCAACAGTCTGCCGACTATTTGCTAGTTTCTAACTAACTAGTAAAAAGAGTGGTCGCACCGCACAATGAAAATTAGTAAAACATTGCATAGAAATGTTATTATTGCTCTCTTACACCGGAGAAGGAAAATTAAAAAGCTCATTCCAATCAGGAACAACAGCTTCACAAACTTCCTCCCACAGTTTTTTCTTCACATTTACGTCAGAGTACTCTTTTATGTTTTTCTTATAAAGTGCAGGGCGTTTTTCGACTTCCTCGATCAAAGTTACGATCGAAGATTCCGAAATAAGTGACTGAGAATTGGGCGACGCCATTTTACAAAACACGCGCGACCGACCATTCGCTGTCAAAGCTCGGAGCGAACTGAACTATCGGCTTAGTCGGCCGACTAAAAAATCGTCATGTGTGCGCGTGTGGTAGGGAGCCAATACTGATTATACGGTCGGCCGATAGTTTGCCGACAGTTTAGTTTGAATGGAATCGGGAAGCCCATCAAACTTTTTTATTGGCCGATACCAAATCGTCATAGTGTGCGCACTTGCTTACATCTGCGTACTGATTAAGAGCCCGATCAAACTATCGGCCGATAAAAAGTCTGTGGTCTGCGGGGGCTCTAAAAAGAGAAAAAAGATGTGAAAAACAGTAGGTAGTGCAAGGTTCTAATTGTAAGAAAGTAATCTCTTTGGGGAAGGGATGCAAAAAATTTCTGACGTTAACAGATTTTTATGAAGGAGACCTAAAGATCATTGTAATTTAGGTTTAATTGTAGGTAGGTATTCACAACCTACCGACATATTTTTGCTTTCTTGAAACATCTTACTTACTTAAAAAAGGGCGGGATATCTTTGTTACTTATGCCTTTGTTTTTATCAAATGATAACTTTTTATCTCAGCGATGCAGTGAATACATATCTATATATGCAAAAACCTATCTTATACGTATAATATACCTACCTACCAATACCTACTTATATTTCGTTATCTTATCGGTACCAATGTCCGTACTTGTATGTACATTTTACGAAACAGAAATAATCGATCCTTCCAAACTTATGGGAACAATTTAAACAGTGACGTCTATTATCATATGGAATCATACCTACCTACTATCTATAGATTCGCTGCATTGAACCATAGAGTGCAATTTCGTTTTCCCTGTACTTTGTTTATGCACTCAGAACGTCTGTCTGGGATTGCCCGCCATTGCCCGCCCTGCGACCTTAGTCATGCTTTCGTATTTTTAGTCCTTACGGAAAGTCTACGTTAAATTGTGTTCATTACGGAAGAAACCTTCGACGATAACACTTGGCCCTACAAGTACGTATCTTAAAAATAATAAGATTATCTGAGCAACTTGCCATTATCTGTTTGATATTTGTGTTTGTTATTGTGCTGCCAAAAATGTGCAATGTTTGTGATGGGCGTGTGCAATGTGGCATTTCGTGTGTTATGAATGTTATGATTGGATTTTGGAGGTATTTTCAATATAATATAAATAGGAAAATGTGAATAGTATCTGCTTTATAACAACGCAGTATACAATGTAAACAAGCTTTTAGTGAAAGTTTTGTGTCATTGAAGTTGACCTTGAGTAAAAATAGTGAGGTAAATGACCTGTGCCTATTATCTAATAGAAAAACTAATATTAGAACTGCATGTTTTATTATTTTTTTGAATGTGAAATATATAAATATTCTTATAAACAAGTAGGACTTCACATGTAACTGGAGAGGCAGCCTTCAATTATCTAATTGTTGTAATATATGTATAATTTCTTTACATTGATTAAAACTGCATGTATTAACATCTGTAACTGCATAATTTAATTTAAAATTGATGTATCCAATATGGCAATTTCTTTAGTTGTTGTTTAGACTTTTTGTAAATTGGACTAGCCACAACGGAGAAGGCTATTAATTTTTCCTGGACTTTGAAACTAAATATGCAAACCGTTCTTTTTATTTTTCACCACTGCACTGTAGCAACCAAGCTTTGATGGTAAAAGGTTTCACGGACAGGTGGACAGCGCACTAAATTTTATATTTTTAACATAGGTACAATATTGCGATATTGTATGTCACTAAGTTTATCAGGCGGCAGCTTTCTGGTCCGTCCCTTTTTAAGATTTTTTGATTGGTTTTGAACCCCCTACTTAATATTAATCACTATGTACTTAATATTGAACAATATATTTCTTTGAAGTTATGTGCTACTTTCAGAGTTTGTTTACAGGACTGTGTTAAAATTGTAGTATTTTATCGTCAGTGTTTGAATTGTGACTTTTCCTTGATATAGGTACATTTTGTATATGGGAGGGTAAAATACTGATGTTGAATATTTAATTAGCTAAGGATAACTAAAATAATCAAGTGTTATTTGAGTGAAAGGTTTATAACACCAATTAATTAGTTATTTACTCGCATTTAATTGTTTACGCGAATATCAATAAAAAAATATTGTTGTCATACCTGCTTTAAAAATCTTAAAAAATATCATTAAATAAATGTGTCAAATAAAAAATTTTGAAAGTACTTTTTCTCAAGTGCATTGAATGAAACCTTAAATGCCTATTTTTGCCAAATTTGCTGTTTTTCTTAATGTGGAGGTAGCAAGCCCCAGTATAGTAGGTACAATTAATTGGTTAAATATTGTAATTATCCAAATTCCAAAACATTATGAATAAAATAACTAAACTGCTCTGCTTCACTTGTTTTTGTTTATTTGACACTTTGACAAGAATTAGGGAATTAGTTAGGGTTGCCAACATTGAGACTAGATAATTGTACCATTATTTAAAAAATATGTAAAAAATAACAACGGCATTTACCTTGAGCTTTGTTAAATTCAATCTTTTCTTAAAATATAATATGTTTTCGGCATTTAAAAGTTTACTTACATCAAAAATTACTTTGGGGTAACTTATAACCTTGCATTTTTAAGGAGCTTGGTTATCAAAAAATTGTGTAATAATTAAATATCATAGGTATGAAGCTTATCACGATTTCAAATGTCTGGAATGGCCTTAAATATTTCATTATCATCTATCATACAGCCTTCATCGCAATGGTTTGTGGTTAGTATCAAGTTTTATTTAAAGTCGTTGGTCGGGCGATCTTTGCGGTTTCTTTGCTTCTCTTTTCCTCATTTTCTAAACATTTGATGGATTACACAATAAGTTTTTGTAAAAACAACCATAATCTTCGTAATAGCAGAATTTCTGTAGGAAATAAGGGATGTCGAATAGACGATGTTCTATTATATTTTATTACGAAAGACAGACACCGACATCTTGTCGCGCTTCGAAGAATTCAAATGTAATCAACATTTTGAATTCTTCGAAGTAACCTAGGCTGTAGCAATAAAAAATGATCAACCGTCACTGGGTCATAATAGTTTCTTCTAACATTATTTGCAAATATCGCTCTATGATTGGATTTGGTACAGAAAAATTCGATTGTAAGGGCGATAATACAAAATTAAATATTAACCGATTTTATTGACTAATTGATTTCAAGTAACAATCAAGCTACTGTTTTCATCAAAATGAAGGGATTTTTTTCTTATTTTCAACCGACTTCCTGATCAGGAGGTTCTTAATTAGGTTGTTCTTTTTTAATGCAATGAGTTTGCGTTTTCGTCATATACATATTTGTATGCTTGCAGTCATGAAAATAACAGAATCTTTCAGATTTGCTTGTCATCAACAACAGCAATTCTCTTAGAAGAATTGTTTTCTCCCAAACATACCTACCTTCATAAGGATGGTTAATGTGTCTGCCACTCGTTAATTTTGATGTATCTATTCATAAAACGGTTCAATGATTTCTGAGAACTGCCATAAGTTTACAATTCATATGGAATTTAATACCCTTAATAGAAATAGACAATATACCTACTACTTGGTCTATATTAAGCGACACAGTGGATAATAAAAGTACCTAATTGTTGCAACAAAGTTTTTACCAGACGCTTCTTGAGTATTTTACTGTATACTACAATATCATTTTACCTTGTATACTTCGGTATTCAGGGAAATAAATGAATGATTGTTACCGAACATGTCAACCGCCATACTTTTGAAGAAAAAATATCTTGTATTTGTTGATGGGCGCCAAAACTCCTGCCATACCGACTTCCAGAAGATCGATGGGAAACCATCAATGGTTTGTTTGCGTTACCGTTTATTATACCAGTAATAAATTAGAGTGGCTCATAGTTCATAGTGCCGAAGCAATATGTTATTAAAATGTGCTTTATAGTCGGAAGCCAGTAAGTCTAACAATCAGTCTTACTTAGGGGTATTGGATTGCCCGGGTACTCTGGGTTGAAGAGATCAGATAAGCAATCGCTCCTTGTAAGACACTGGTACTCAGTGGAAGCCGACCCCAACATAGTCATAATAAAAACCTATTTACTATTTTGATACAATCTCAACAAGTCTGATCAGAGCAAGGACTAAGATAGAAGTCAAAACCACAGATTAAGTACTTAACGTTACCCAAAACATCATAAATTCCGATCCGAACGTCATTATTTTCACGTAATAACGGTGATCATGCAGTGTCATATTAGGCAAAATGACCTTGAGTAGAATTTTCCTCCCGTTCATTGTCATGAGAGGCGTATCCTTGAAGCAACTTGATACTTTAACAGGGCTGTTGACTGTACTTATCTAATAACTATCAAACCTAATAGGGATTACCATTGTGATGATCATGACCTTCGTAGTGCGACAGTAACAAGATATTTAATAAGATTGCATGATCAATATTTCACACCTACCTGCGATGGCATCAATTATGGTTATGAGTATTTTTCAACCATTTAAAATTAATACTCTTGAAAATACTGAAGGAAAAGTATTTTACATACCTTATTATGCAATATAAAAGTTTGTTTGTTAAAAATAACTCACGCATTGCTCGTTTCACTAAACGTAGTCTCAATGTGTCAGTGTCAGACTGTCTGCAATGTCTGCATGGTAAGTGCTTCGAACATAACTGGGCGCACATTCGACATACCTATATATTGTACGAAAGGGGTCACGCTGAACATTCTTTCCATACTTACCTACTTACCACAATTGCTTCCTCTAACATAAAACCAATATTTATTGCAATAATTATGTATATTAATTTTCGAGTTAGGTACTTCTTAACCAGAGCCGGTCCTACCAGAGTAAGGAGGTGCGAGATGCCAAATTGACGTTAAAAAAATGTGCGCCAAGTCAAAATTACTGCAAATCCTGCAAATACAATCACTGTTCTATTCTATGTATTTCATTTCGGGACCCCCTCATACATGGCCGCTGGTGCTATCGTACCTAGGGCCGGCCCTGT
Source organism: Helicoverpa zea x Helicoverpa armigera (assembly GCA_033682625.1). Lineage (NCBI taxonomy): Eukaryota > Metazoa > Arthropoda > Insecta > Lepidoptera > Noctuidae > Helicoverpa > Helicoverpa zea x Helicoverpa armigera. The sequence continues at coordinate 3,998,050 of JAWIIS010000002.1, read as the reverse complement.
TCTGTTATCGTCATGAGCATGAGACTAATATTTCAGTAAGTGGATTTTCATTTCATAAATCAGTTGTCATTCTTTTCATAAAGGATTTTTCATTTCATAGATTCATTTCCGGAATTTCCCTTGCACCGTGCCTACGTGGTGATCAAGCAATGTTTTTTCCTGAGCTGCGGCGGTCGCGCGCCAGAACCTCTTCCTTACGCTCTATGAACATAGTCCACTGGATAATTGTTTACATGTTCATAATCAATGTTTTTGTATTTGCGGGAGGATCACGTGGGGGCGGTGGAGGAGGGTCGCGAGGTGGCGGAGGATCTCGTGGACTTGGTGGATCTCGTGGAAGTTCCCTGAGCGGATCTCGCAGCAGCCTTAGTTCAGGATCGCGCGTTCTTCTGTATGGAAGATCTTTTGGAGGATCATTTAGAACATACGATCAAGGACATCAAGAATCACATGAAGAATCACATGCTCATGAACCCCCTTCTTACTCTCACTCTACTAAGCGCCTCACTCACTTTGATTACCATCCACCCGACATCATAAGCTTTACATGTCGTAACTGCAGTTCCTCCGAACTGTATCCAGTATACAACGACAAGCTACCGAGTTATGTATTCGCTTGCAAAGAATCATTTTGTAAATACAGGGAGCTACTCGCCGGCCTCTCTCTGTATAATTTAGCACGTACGACTGTGTTTATTGGGGAATACTCGCGTCTCTATATGCCTCGATCGAATGAAAGGTGTTCTCTTCAAATCGTCGAACTGGTCGAACCGTCACACGTTGAAGAGACTGAGTTTCCGTGCTTTATGATCTCAACATTTTTAAAACCAGAAACAATGAGCCAAATTGACAACTCGGATTCGATTGACGTAACTTCGTTACAGATTGATGTGTCACCATTTTTAGAGGACTTCTATTACTTTGCTTTAGAAGTGACTGATCAGGAGTGCGTGGTATCGCATGATAATAATGAGTTATTTCATGTTCCCTGTAAACTGTTGATGAAGTATGCGAATACTGTGACAGAATACGGCGTTCCTGCATACTTTTGGTTTCCTGCATTGGTGGCTTGTATTATAGGTGCGTGTGTTGCCTATTGTCGTTATGCCGAATGTAAAGCTAAAAAGAATAAGGAGAAGGAAGTTGTCCAGGAAGATGTTCCTCTAAATGGCCTAGTTGCGCTAGAATAACGTTTACCAATTAAAGTGAAAACCATTTACATACTTTTTTTTTAATCAGCTGTTATACATGATGTATTACAATTATAGGTGTTATCTGAATCACGCTGTATAAAATCGTTAACCATATATTGGATGCATTATGAGAACATGTTGTGGAACTTATATTTTTTTCGCATTATGTTTTTGGACTCTATGGCTATATTTTAAATAATGGTAGTTGGCTGCATTCGGATAAACTGCCCACTATCGTTGTCCACACTGTCCTTTGAACACTCTTACCATAAATTACTGCAATTGTTTCCCAATAATTTCCCTTTTATGATATTTTCCCGCTGCTTCACGCTAGAACATCAGGAAGCTCGAATTTGATGTTGGTAATTTTTTAATACGCCTTTAATTTCATACGTAACTTGTCATTTCATAGATTCTACTTCAACCATTCCTGGGCTTTCACTTGCACCAACAAGTCTACGAGACGGTCAAGCAATCTCTTCTCTGCTCTCGGTCCGGTTTCGGAGTAACCCGCCGCGACCTGTTCCTTGCACTCCATGAACAGGATCCACTGGATAATAGTATACATGTTCATAATCTATGTTTGTGTAACTGCAAAAGGTGGACGCGGTGGTGGTGGAGGAGGGTCGCGAGGTGGCGGGCGGGCACGTGGAGGAGGAGGACGCTTCCGTGCCCATTCGCCTGGAGGGTCTCTTAGCGGATCTCGAAGCAGATTACGTGCAGGATCGCGTGTGCTTATTTTTGGAAGACCTAATGCAGGGTCACATGGAGAAGATTATTATGAGTCGCATGAAGAATCGCATACTCATGAGCCCCCTTCCTATTCTCATCTGACTAAAAGCCTTACCCATTTCACGTACCATCCACCCGAGTACATAAACTTCACATGTCACAACTGCTCTTCCTCTGTACTTTATCCAGTATACAAGCCGATGCTACCGAGTTATGTGTTTGCTTGCAAAGAATCTCGCAGTAGATACAGGGACGTACTCGCGGGCCTTTGTCTGTACAACCTAGCTCGTACCACTTTAATTGTCGGGAACTATTCGCGTCACTACATGCCTCGATCCAGTGAAAGTTGTTCTCTTCAAATTATCGAATTTTCACACTTTGAAGAAATGGAATTTCCGTGTTTTATGATCTCAACATTTATTGAACCAGCACCAACGACGAATGTGAACGATTCTAGTCTGATTGACATATCGTTGTTACAGATTGATGTGTCGCCATTTCTAATGGATAATAATTCTGCTATAGAAGTGACTAATGAGCAAGAGTGCTTGATTTGGTATAACTTAACAATTGTTAAAGAGGCACGAGTACATCATTTTCCTTGCGCGTTGTTGAAGGAGTATGCGAATAGTTTGACAGAATCTGGCATACCTGCTTACATATGGCTACCCGTACTAGTGCTTAGTGTTATGGTATCGTGCATCGGTTGTGTGTGGTACCGCGAAAAAAAGGTCAAAGAAGATAATAAGGAGTACGAATCTGTCCAGGACAACGGTCTTCCAAAATATAATTCTAAAGAAAGTGATAAATGAGTCTTTTGACGTATTAGAAAGTAAAAATTGCCAGTAAATAAACTGTTGTAGAAAATCTACCAGATTACATTTAAACGTTATGTATGTATTCTTATGAAACCTTCAGGATTTAGAATATTATGTATACTGTATATTCTAGTCACTAAAACTTTTGGTAACCGATTTGCTGGTAGTTTATATGTTATTCTTAAGCGTATCTATAATATTTGAGGCTTTTATGTTATAAGTCTGAATAATGTGTAAGAATAACCTTATTATTTTGTTTTCTCGTAAAGCAATAGTAAAATAATATGGCGGCTGTTGGTATGGCTATGAAAAATATGTGAAATGAATTTATAATTTTCCCCTTCTGCCACTTCAGACTGAATTTTTTTTTTATAAAAAAATATAAACTTAAGACTATTACTTATATAATAAATTACTTAATTTAATGACTTGTATTTACAAAATATAATTGTAGATTTTAGTGTTAAATTACTTACTAAATGGTCTATGTGTGGTTATTTAGATTAAGAGAGCTATATCCATGTTTAAATCGTGTACTACGCTTTTTTTTTTATTAGACGTGTTACTGTTTATATTTAAAAATGTGTTAGGTACTTATTAGAATCTCAAATATATGGAAGTTACCTATATAAAAACTTTGTAATTTAATAAACAAAATATTAAATAAATAATATCGTTTTAGACTTTCATAATGACCTTGATACCGCAGTCATTTAGGTTTTTTTTTTTGATATTTTTCCTAACCCTTTATTTTAAACAATGTAGGTCCACTACTTTCAATACACTTATTTAAATAACCCTCAATCGTCCTGCACAATAATTGGAACACACATTAACATTAGTTTTTTTTCTGATTCTCGTTAGATCATCATTACAAGACACCTAGACCTTTAATGGTAGTTAGTGACTTATCTGCACATTAGTTGCCATTCATTTTACACGTAACCTTTCATTTCTTAGATTCATACACGGGCTTTCACCCCTATGTTATGTCGAGGGGCGACAGTCTGGCGCCAGCAAGTCTACGTGGCCGCCAAGCTATCTGCTCTCCCGAGCGGCGGCAGTCGCGCGCCGGGATCCGATCCTTACGTACTATGAACATAATCCACGGGATATTTGTTTACATGTACGTGATCAATGTCTGTGTACATGCAAGAGGAGGCCACGGAGGAGGACATGGAGGCTCGCATGGCCACGGCGGCCACGGTGGCCATGGAGGATATCACAGTCATGGATCCTCTCATCATTACGTGACTAAGAGCCACACCCACTACACGTACCATCCTCCCAACCACATAATGTTTACGTGTCGCACCTGCTCGTCCACGGAACTGTACCCTGTGTACAGGCCTCTACCACCGACTTATGTGTACACCTATAAAGATTCAGACAGCAGATTCAGAGACGTACTCACCGGACTCTCTCTTTACAACCTAGGACGTTCGTCTGCCACTGGGTCGAGCTACGCGCATCACTACACACCTCGATCCGAAGAAAAGTGTTCTCTACAAATTATTGAACGGTCACACTTCGAAGAAACAGAGTTCCCGTGTTTTATGATTTCAACATTTATTGAAACTGAACCAGAAGCTACGAATACATTGAATGATCCCGGTCAAGTTGATATATCCTCGTCAAAGATAGATGTGGAGCCATTTGTAAAGGATCAAGGGCCTGCACTACAGGTGACAAATGATCAAGAGTGTGTGTTATGGCATAATTTAACGATGCATAAAGAAAGGAATCATGTTCCTTGTGCGCTTTTGAAGGAATACGCGGACACTGTGAGACAGGCTGGCGTGCCAGCTTACATTTGGGTACCAATATTATTGACCATTATTATCTCTGTTTACTTCTGTTGTTTGTGTTATTGTAAGAAAAAGGAAAATGACAAGGAGAAAGAAGCCGTCAATGAGGTAATTCCTCTTAATGGGTTGTATGTGCCGTGCCGGTAGAGTCACTCATGCCGGAAAGGTTCAGGGGAGAAGCCAGACGAAGAGGGACCCAGGGAGGGGCCGCTCCTGACCAGTCGACGCTTGTGGACATGGCAAGGATGCGGCCATACCCGCAGAGGTGCAGGCGCACTGAAGCGGCGCTCGTTTGCTCCTCGTTCAACGAAGAGCAAACCTTTTGGCGGGTTTGCTGAGCCGGGATGGCTGGACAGCAGACGGAGGCATGTCTAATGCCGCCGCCGAGGGCTTGGCTTAACCGCCCGGCCCAGAGGAAGGACACCTCTTAGATAAAAAACCACCCAATCCCAAGTTTCGGGAGCGCGGCGAGGGGATGAATGGCCGTGGGGGACACGGTCGTTAGCGCTCCCACCTGTTGGGGCCAGCCGCCCCCAACAGTATGTAGGCTTGCCCCGGTATGAGGCCACTGCCGGGGTGGACAGGAACTTGTTCTCATGCTCGTGGGACGTATATGGATAGTAATATTAAAAAAAAAACCCAAACAAAAAAGACGATAGGGAGTGGGATGCGGACTCGGACTGCGAGTCCGTATCCAGTGAGGAAACTGCGGGAGACTTCACGGTCCCCCGCAGCAAGAAGGACCACAGAGTCGAGGCCTTCCTCAAGAGGAAGGCGGACGACCTGGGGTCTTCCTCCGGTGGTCGCGGAGCTTCGGCCAAAAAGGCCGATAGGAGGCTCGTTCGCGACAGGGGCAACGAAGGAGACCACCAGAGCTCCTCTGAGGAGGACGCATCGGCCTTCGGCTCTGACCGGGAGAGGAGGGCGGACTTCGCGAAGACAGTGGAGTCCGCCTTCAGAGAGGTGACCCTTAAGAGAAAGAAGGCCAATCGCAATAGCGCGATTGAGGCCGCTACCGCCTCCATCACCGCTGCAGCGGTGAGCAATTTTGGCCTGGCTCCCAAGAGCGAGCTGGCCAAGTTGCAGGAGCAGGTAGCTCGCCTCACGGCCAACTTGGGGTCTCTCGTAGAGGAGAATAGATGTCTCCGGGCGGAGATAGAAAGGATGCGCGAGCAGGAGGCGGAGCGAAGCGGGGCCACCTCGCGGCAACCGCAGTCCTCTCCAGGGGAGAGCCAGGTTCTGGCCCTGGTTCGGCGGGAGATGGCGGCCTTCCAGGCTCGCTTCTCCGTCCTGGAGGGCAGAGTCCTGCGCCCTCCCCTCGCGGCGCCAAAGCCCCAAGCAGCCCAAAGGGCCTCTTATGCGACTGCGGCAGCATCGGCACCGAGCGAACCCCCCGTCGCGGCGCCGATCGGACCGCCCAGGAGGGCAGCCGCCCAGCCGAAGCCAAAGGCTGCGACGGCGGTCCGGGCGCAGAGGACCCCGGTGCCACCCCCAGCACCGGTCCCGTCGTCATCACCAGTGGCGAGACGCCCCCCAAAGCCGACTCCGTCAGCGACTACTTCTCCTCCCACTCAATCCGAGTGGCAGGTGGTGGGGGAGAAGAAGAAGAGAGGGAAGGCGGCCAGAAAGAAAGCCCAAAGGCAGCGCCGCAAGGAGCGAGCCGTCGCGGCTCAACTACGCGCCCCTAAGACCGCGGCTGTGGTGCTCACACTACAGCCGGACGCGGTTAAGAGGGGCGTATCGTACCGCGACGTGCTCGCTAAGGCAAAGGAGGCGGTGGACCTAGCTGAGCTGGGTATCACCGAGGGCCTTCGGCTCAGGGTGACCGCAACGGGCGCCCGAATGCTGGAGGTCCCGGGAGCGGCCAGCGGGCCCACCGCAGACGCTCTAGCCGAGAGGCTCAGAGCGTCCATAAGTGCGGACGATGCCCGAGTCTCCAGGCCCTACAAGTGCGCGGATCTGCGCATCATGGGCCTGGACGACTCGGTCACTACGGAGGAGGTGGTGGCCGCCGTCGCTAGGACGGGTGGGTGCTCCGCCGATGAAGTCAAGGCGGGCACCTTACGTCCCGACTTCAGGGGCACGGGCACCGTTACGGTGAGCTGCCCCGTGACGGCAGCCAAGACAATCGTCGACGGCCGAAGATTGTTGGTTGGCTGGGTGTCGGCGCAGGTCAAGCTGCTTGACCCCAGACCACTGAGGTGCTTCCGATGCCACGTTGGGCACCATGTGGGAGTTCGTTGCACCTCGGAGGTCGACCGCAGCGCCCTGTGCTTCCGCTGCGGTCAGCCCGGCCACAAGGCCGTGTCTTGCAGCGCCACGCCGCACTGCACTGCATGTGCGGCTGCTGGAAGGCCAGCCGAACACCGGGCGGGGTGCAAGACCTGTACCCCACCCGTCAAGACCAGGGGCAAGGGTCGGCCGTCCGTCGTCGCCACAGCCGCAGCTCCCGCGGCCGCGGCCGCCGCCACCTCCAATGATGCCGTCGCTGCCGGCGAAGTCGCCTCTGCTGCTGCTGCCGCGGTGCCCGCTTCTGGGCCTGAAGAGGAGGAAGACGTGATGGAATTCTAAAACGGCTCCACTACGCTTCCTCCAGGCGAACATCAACCACTGCGCCCGTGCCCAGGACCTGTTGCTCCAAAGCATGGCGCAGTGGTCGATCAACATCGCCGTGGTCGCGGAGCCGTACTTTGTCCTTCCCAGGGATGACTGGGTCAAGGACCTTAGCGGCTCGGTGACCATCATATCGTCGGCCGCCGCTGGTACTCCTTCCCTCGAAGGGGTGAAGAGTGGAAGGGGTTGCGTCGCAGCACGGTTCGGGGAGATAGTTGTTGTGGGGGTATACTTCTCCCCGAACCGAACTCTCGCCGAGTTCCACAACTCCCTCCTGGAGTTGTCTGTCGTCGTCGGAAGCTACACCCTCCCTGTGCTAGTGTTAGGGGACTTCAATGCCAAGAACTTGGCCTGGGGTTCCCGACACACGGACGCGCGGGGAAGGATGGTGGAGGACTGGGCGCTGGAATCAGGCCTGGTCGTCCTCAATCGGGGTTCTGTCCCCACGTGTGTACGGATGCAGGGCGACTCGGTAGTGGACATCTCGTTCGCCAGCCCCGCTCTGCTACCGCATGTCTTAGACTGGCACGTCGAGGAGGGGGTGGAGACCTATTCCGATCACCGGTATATCCGGTTTGACGTCTCCGCCCAAAATCCAAACGCGCCGGTCCTGCAGACCCCGAGTGGTCCACGTTGGGCGCTAAAGCACCTTGACCGGGAGCTTCTCCTGGAAGCCTCAGTCGTGCGGGCTTGGGTGTCATCACCGGACAGGCCCGCCGACATCAACGACGAGGCGGAGTGGTTCCGGGAGACCATGTCCGAGATCTGTGACATGGCCATGCCCCGAGTCCTGCCAGGACGCGCCCGACGCCAGGTGTACTGGTGGTCCAGCGAGATTGCGGCCCTTCGTGAGGCGTGCGTCGCTGCGAGACACCTGTACACCAGACACCGCAGGCTGCGCATCCGCCCTCCGGATGCAGAGGCCAGGGAAGCGGAACTGTACGAGGGATACAGAGCTGCGAAGACCGCCCTCCAATTGGCCATCATCCAGGCCAAGGACGTGGCCAATACAGAGCTGCTGGGGACTCTGGACAGAGATCCGTGGGGGCGCCCTTACAAAATGGTGCGGGGTAAGCTCCGCCCATGGGCCCCCCCGCTGACCCAGAGTCTTCGGCCTCAACTGGTGGAGGAGGTGGTGAGCGCTCTGTTCCCTTCGCGCGGGGAACACTCTCCCCCGCCCATGGTTCTGCAACCCGCGGTGTCGACTGTGGACCACACATCCGACGACGACGATGTCCCCGAGGTGACTGGGGTGGACCTGAGAGTGGCGGTAACCAGGCTGAAAGCCAAAAATACCGCCCCAGGGCCTGACGGCGTGCCTGGCAAGGCCTGGGTTCTGGCCCTTGAGGCTCTCGGGCCTCGACTTAGGGGGCTTCTCAGCGCATGTATGGAGAGGGGCCAGTTCCCACTTCGTTGGAAAACAGGGAAACTGGTCCTCATTCGGAAGCCGGGGCGCCCTGCGGACTCTCCGTCCGCATACCGGCCCATCGTGTTGCTCGACGAGGTGGGCAAGCTCTTCGAGCGAGTTGTTGCACACCGCCTCGTTGCGCACCTTGGGGGGATGGGGCCGGACCTCGCGGACAACCAGTTCGGTTTCCGCAGGGGGCGCTCAACGGTGGACGCCATTATGCGCGTGAGATCTCTCACGACGGGGGATGCTGTGTCCCGGGGGGGGGGTCGTCTTGGCGGTGTCTCTTGACATCGCCAATGCCTTCAACACCCTTCCCTGGAGTTGCATTAGGGAGGCACTCCGGTACCACCGGGTGCCGACCTACCTTCGTCGCGTGGTCGAGGCCTATCTGTCGGATAGGTCCATCATTTACCCCGGTCACAATGGGGAATGGAACCGGCGAGAGATGTCGTGCGGTGTTCCGCAGGGGTCGGTACTGGGGCCGCTCTTGTGGAACATCGGCTACGACTGGGTGCTGCGCGCCGACCTCCCTAGCGGCGTCAGCGTGGTTTGCTACGCTGACGACACGCTGGTACTGGCACAAGGGAGGTCGCACCAGGAGGCAGCCGACATAATGGCGCGCGGGGTTGCGATAGTCGTTGAGAGGATCCAGCTGCTGGGACTGGAGGTGGCATTGCACAAGTCCGAGGCCATGTGCTTTCATGGGCTTCGGAACGCGCCACCTTCAGGTTCCCAAATTACGGTGGGAGGGGTTACCATCGGCGTCGAGGGGGCGATGAAGTACCTAGGACTCGTCCTCGACGGCCGGTGGAACTTCGTCGAACATTTCCGACGTTTGGGCCCCAAACTGGAGAAGACAGGTGCTGCCTTCAAGCGGCTCCTGCCCAACCTGGGAGGCCCAAACGCCCCCTGCCGTAAACTCTACGCGGGAGTCTTGCGGTCCATGGCCCTTTACGGGGCCCCGGTATGGGCACGTTCGGTACGGCCGCGAGCTGTACACTACCTGAACGTGCCCCAAAGGGTGATAGCCATTAGGCTAATCCGGGGGTACCGCACGATCTCCCGCGAAGCAGCTGGCCTACTAGCCGGACTACCACCGTGGGATCTGGAGGCGAGAGTCTTCTTGCGCCTGTACGACTGGCGCGAGGAGGCTCTGCGCCGGGGGGAAACCCCGTTGCCGCGACAAGTTGTCGCGCAGCGGGCAGAGCTCCGGCGGGATGTCATGGTGGCCTGGAGGGAGCGACTGTCGCAACCCAGTGCAGGGCACGCCACCATAGTGGCGGTAAGTCCCCTCTTTGAGGAGTGGCTCGGGAGGAGTCACGGCGCCCTCACGTACCGCATGACGCAGGTCCTCACCGGACACGGTTGTTTCGGGAGGTATCTGCATCGAATCGGTCGTGAGGAGGCGCCCGGGTGTCACCACTGTGCGGATAGCCCCGAGGACACGGTGGACCACACAGTCCAGGAGTGCCCTGCGTGGGAAGGGCACCGCCGGGTCCTCGTCGAGGCTGTGGGCGGCGGCGACCTCTCGCGTCCGGCCCTGGTTCAAGCCATGGTCCGGGGCGAAAGGGAATGGGATGCCGTCGCCTCCTTCTGCGAAGCAGTCATGCTCGAGAAGGAGGCGGCGGAACGTCAGAGAGTTCGCACCTCTCATCCCGGCCGCCGCGCTGGAGCAGGTAGACACCACGGGCGCCGGGTGTCGCGAGACGACTCCCGGCCACCGTAGGCGTGGGTCTGTGGGCGGTGAGTTCGGGTGGCTCATCGCTCATGTCTGTTTTTAGACAACAGACCCGTGTCGGCGGCGCGCGTTGTTCCACGCGCTCCTCAAAGAGATGTCAGCAACCCCAGAGGGGCCCAGCAGGGCCAAGGCCTGCCGGGGCTGCGGGTTGTTCGAAAGAGGTACCGCGGCCCTAGCACAAAAGGCCTACGACGGAACACGACGGCTTTTAGTCAGTAAGAGTCTGACACTCCCTCACCGCTGCTAACCCACAGCGGGAGGGGTCATTTGATGATTTTTTACGTCGTTAAAAAAAAAAAAAAAAAAAAGAATATCGTTCTAATTAAAGTGATTAATACCTGCTTAGAATCATTAACCGTGTTCTTTGCAACAGCTTTTAAATGTTAACTCTAATTTGTTGCCATATTGCGGATTTCAATAACCAATTACAGATTTAATTTAGGTATATATGCAGCTAATGTCAAGTTCCAATCTCTAATCACCAAACAACGGATAGACAGGTTATTGAAATCCGCAGTAACAACCTCATTCCATAATTGATAGATACCATAATAACATTATTCAATGTACCTACTTATCTGTAACTTACGCACAATTTACACGTGTATATAACCACTATTGTAGTATGTACCTATGTATAGTGCCCATATTCCTTACCTTACTTACTTTAATGTTTGTACTGAAAATAAAATACAGACTGAATAATAAGAACAATAACATAATGTAAGATTAATTATTTATTTTTGCCTCATGGAATTGCATTTAGATAATTTAGTTTTAAAGATAAATGTGTCATGGCTATTTGTAATCAGCCCGCCAAGTTTTTGTCTTATGATAATGCCACATTTTAAAATGTATTAAACAATTTTAAAAGTCTGCCGTTTGTTTTAGTATGAATGATCATACAAACCTATGTAGGTAAGAGCAAGGCCGCGTGTCTATTCAGTTATATTCTAGACCTACACATAGGCTTGGTTGTTAGTTTATTTCGCAGTATCCAGTTAATTAGCAGGGATTATTTTATTTCAATCAAATGTAAAAGCAGTCTGAAATCACCAAACATACGACAGGTTTGTATCAATCAATTGCCTACTAGGATCTGATTCCATGAAAGTAACATGAGATAAAATGATCTGTGTAGTTAGGGCACTCCAATATTGATCGCCTGATGAAAAACTATTTTTTATATGAAATTAGACCGTGGGCTACCGGGCATCAAATATTCAAGTAGTACAATATCTTTGGTGTCAACGAACGTATTACTAACGTTACATATTGTAATAATGGAATGTAATAAATTACCATAGATGTAGATAATCCATATCGTATGTTAGACACTTCCTATTGCGTCATTTTAGCTGTTTGTGTTACTACAAATTCACTTATGTACCTATGTGCGATGCTCGTTTCATAGACATGATCTCAATGTCTCGGCGACAACGCTCAGGAAATCATTCATCGTGATATCTAGCAGTTAGCAGGAAGAGCGCGCTTTGTAGGAGTCGCGCATTGTCCGAGCGGGAACTCCGTGCGTCCACGCATGTATGCTGTCCACGAACACTCATGACATAACCCGTGATTGGTTTCGAACTATATAATGACGATATTCCGACACACATTAATCTTTGTTATTATTGATATTGAAGCGAAATTGTAATAAAAGACGTGTTTGACGTTGTGTTAGAGTTATTTGTTGAATATAAAGGTCCGAACCATGTTAGAACGTTCATGTACATGTTTATTATTGTTTTTGGAATGTGGAACGCACTTTGAAGTCTGGAATTGACCTCATATTTTTTCGTAATTTTCACTTTCCTGCCTACTGGTTTCTCTCCTGCCAGTAACCAAATTATTCAAAAATAAATTGAGTACCTACATAAATATTTATACATGTAAATCTATTTAAATACATAGGTACCGTACCTACCTATTAGAAATGTATGGCTTAACGTTTGAGATATTACAATCACTGTATAGGAAAATGAATAGCCTAAGTGCCTATTTTCTATTTCATTTTCTGTAGTCTACAATGGTTATTGAAAGAAAATAATGAATAGATCTTACCGCGTTTACACGAGCATTTTGCACACCGTTCCGTCGGAAGCCATTCCGTAACCCTGTGAATTGATTTACTTTGAATCAAGAATTTAGAAGGAATTCCAATGTCTACAATATATTGTTTTAATGCAAATATGATCAGATTTATGGCTTACAGCTTTGTGTTAAGTGATTTTTGAGAAAAGTTGTGCATTTTCCCAATAACACTTGGGTAACTGCGTCGTTGAGCTTTTCTTAAATTTGGTCTTGAATTACAAACTCTAAATGTTCCCTTGTATATATGTCACCGTAAGATTACAAACATCGTTAGATTACAATCTATCTCGAGAGATTGTAAACTGTCGAATTATTGTGAACCGTAACATCTGATTGCAATTTAACGCATTATTTTTCGCTATATTATAATCTATCGATGAGAAATTGTCAAATTGTCAACTGTCCGAAAGCTGTCCTTGATTGGTCAGTCTTTTTGTAAGATCGACCAATCACGACCAGCCGTTCTGTTGCCATGGAGTTCCCGTAGAGTTAGGAATGAATTTGTGTTTGAAGACAAACTACCTAATTATTTTGTTTCTTATAATTTTCCAATTTCATTTAAATAAAACTACTTTTACGGATTTTATCGCGGTCGGTTTTAAACGTCGGTATTAAATAATATAATATAACCGCGATAAAATCCGTAAAAGTAGTTTTATTTAAATGTCTAATATTCGCGTAAGTGTCAGAAATCAATATGTTTCCAATTTCAATTTGTGTTTGAAGAATAAATATTTCGTTACGATTTGTTCTCTCCATAAGTCAGGAATATTAATTACATACTCGTACTAAATAATAAATACTTGAAGAATTTTTGAAGAGCATTTATTTTATTTAACTGACACCTCTATTTCATTCCTAACTCTACGGGAACTCCATGGGAACAGAACGGATTATTGGTCGATCTTACAAAAAGACTGACCAATCAGGGAGAGCTTTCGGACAGTTGACAATTTGACAATTTCTCATCGATAGATTATAATATAGCGAAAAATAATGCGTTAAATTGCAATCAGATGTTACGGTTCACAATAATTCGACAGTTTACAATCTCTCGAGATAATTGTAATCTAACGATGTTTGTAATCTTACGGTGACATATATATACGTAGCTTTTGCGTTGTTATTAACTGTAATGAATAGAGTTTGTATATAATAAAATATGGGTGTAGATAGGTTACTTTATCGCACGTGGCTCAATATTTATTAGTTAATGCTATTTGCCAAAACATGCTAGTAAAATATTTGGAGTTCAAGGCACATGATATACGATTATACATACCGATACTGTATACAGCTTGTCGGTATAGTTATTATGAGGCGAAACCAAATAATCTGTCGAAAATGTTTAACTTTTTGTTCGATATACATACATACTTCATAATTTATTTACTTTGAGTTTTGTATAAAATGGCATTTAAATCAAATCAAATCAAATCAAAAGATTTTTATTTCAAATAGGCCTTTGCAGGCTCCTATGAAGCGTCATACTATTTGCACGGTTCCAAAAAGATGGTCTCATGGAGAAGAGCCGGCAAGAAATTCAATTTTATGCCATTCATCTACCTACAGCAGCTGTATAGGTAAATCCTTTTTTTTAATCCATTATTTCCTCGTTGTTGCAAAAAATGACCTACATATAACTGAAAAAATAAAGATAATGATAGAGGCACATGTTGGCATCAAATATAACGCCGATCTTATTACATAAAAATAACAAGTAACGCGAGTCACGGTAATTTAGCGACCGAAATTGATTCCTCGCTCAAAAACAAATTTTTAACAGATTAACCAACAATATTGAAGGGGCAATTTTGGAGCAACTGCGCCAATATCCAGTAGGTATTGTCTATACGTAGTTGGGAAAAGGGTGGACAGATGAATTTGCATTTTGATTTCATTGGCATTTCAGGTTTCAGACATGACACACAAATAGGTATGGAACCCAACTCAATAGTGAACGGAGTCATTCTCCCATGCAAGAGTAGGTTCTTTGCGTTGTTACCCTTACCGCAGACTACCAGACTCATCATCTGCCTAGCCAAAAGGATACATGGTAGGGAAAACCTTACCATGTTGGGGTCGGCTTCCAGTCTAAACCTAAGCAGCTGAGTAGGTACCAGTGTTTTAGTGACTTTTTCTGGTTTCACCACTTGACCAACGCCTAAAACTTTTGAAATACAAAAAAAATATCTGATGAAATAAGAAAAATCAATAAATAACAGTTTGTGGAATATTTTGACCGATGCAATATTCTAAACAGAATGTAGTGTAAATAATCTTCAAATAATATATCGGAGCTTCCTTGATACGATCCATTCATTGTTTAGTATCTTTGTATTTCTGGACGTGATCCGGATCTTTCAATCGGTCATGTCATGTTTGACTTATAAAATTGAGATAGTAGGTACGTATGCCCAGGTTTCACCAACAAGCATAGGTACTAATTACTTTTAAAGCAATGGTAATCCAATGGCACAGTGACACAATTATTTTTATGAATGAAACTCAGAAAAAAAACATATTGAAGATAATTTACAGTACTCTGAAATAAACTCAAGATTTTATAAATACAATTTATCGCTGTCTGTCCTTTAGGCAATAAAATGCTACAAAATGACCCAGTGGCACATTCTTAAATTAACCTACAAGGTGACATTTCAGGCACTTATTAAAAAGTGTAGCTTGAAAACTTTCTTGTTGCAGAAATAAAGTACATAACAGCTGAAGAGTTTGTTTGTTTGAACGCATTAATTTCAGGAACCACGTGGCTGATTTTAAGATTTTCTTCAGTGTTAGGTTGTACTGTTTATCACGGTACGCGAAATAGTACGGGAGGATTACAGGAATCGCTAGTGGAAAGTATTAGGTAGGTAGATACTGATATAAAGCCTAATGAGCCAAAAGCCTTAAGCCTACCTCTATTCAAGACAATTCATCTCATCGTATCCGTCTCTATTAATATTGTAGGCGTGCAACTTGAAAGCGTTATTTTAGTTGAATTAATATAACTAACACTCGATTTTCCATTTATTTCTATTCACTTTGTAGAACGTCATCGCCTACAGATTTCTAAGAACATTCAGTGGATTTATTGTTCCGAAGAAACATCCGTTTCATGCTCGATTTATCTAAAATTAGTTTTTAATCCAACAATACGTTTCTTCCTACTTTGTGTCGGATTTGTAGATTGATACGTAACGTTTTTTATAAAGCAAAACGTGAAGTGGGCAAAACTTCCTAATGTTTCGTTTTAAAGCTTTATGTAATTAAATTTTAATAATTAAGTGTATGCATGTGTAACATGGGTTCCATGTACCGTAACATCTTACACACTTCGTTTAATTCATCTCATTTTGATCACCGAAATAACGAATCATAGCTTTATTAATTATCCATATAAATCAATCCTTCGAAATCTGATATTAGGTACTAGAGTACCTACATCAGATTTCGTATTACAGGAAAAAAGATTAGGTATCTATTTTCAAGTCCGTTGTGTACAATGAGTATGTATTTTATGTCTGACTCAACTCACACTACAAATACGTGGACAATTGATATCAATGTATGGTTTACCCAGGGGGAAGTTGCCCAGCAGTGATTAACATTGCGTGTATGTGACGTCACTTATCATTGTAATATAGTAAACCATATTGTTTGGCAGACACTAGTAATGATCCACTATCACGTATCAGTCCGCTACCGTAATCCGTGGGCAAATTGATAAAGCCTTTGATTTTAATATAGACTCAAACAGTCGGATTTCGGGAGTGACGTAATTTTGGATATGACTAATCGTCGTTGATAACCTAAATCTGAGCTTTTTATTATAGGTATTATTTGTCACGCACGACAGAGCATTAGTAGTATTTTATGAACAATAAAATCTGTTACTATTTATAAGCCTGAACTATAAACATTATCCATCTACTTCACTAATCAGAGAACTGTATAACTTCGTCCTGCAGTGAACAGTGGAACTTATAAAATTGACTGTACCTCTACTTTCAGGATAAGAAAAAGAATTATTCTCTTATACCTAGTTACATTTTGTTGTTTACGAAAATATAGCACTTTAATTTGAATGTTATATATATGATTTCTTAGATGATTTAGATTATCACCAACTGAAGGTGTAAAGCTTCCCTATATTCTTTTAAGAGCCTTGCCTCATGCCTATTGTCAGACAGCATTGTAAAAAAAACGGGTCACTTCACAGATTTTCCAAAGAGGTTGAGATCATTTTCTTCGTCCTAATTATGTGAAAAACAAAACCTCTTTTTTAACAACCGCAGTATCCTGTGTTAAAAAGAAACCTGTTCTTATTTACCTTAGCTGTGTTGTTTATGTAAAAGAACCTGAAGAAAACAGGTGTATACAGCTGACAGTAATAGCTAAATTGTCCTCGTGTTTCTTAATTAGCTCCATCTAATTAGCGTAAATCTGCTACACGATGTTTCTTCATTGCGCTTGACTAACTACTCCAAATTGGTATAACCATTTTGAAACAATTTTAGAATCGTCTCGGAATATTTCGAAAATGATAATGATGTTTCTATAAGATCTTTGAAATAAAGGCGTATTTATTGAGTATTTTCAATGAAAATCCCAATCGAAATTTACATTTAGAACAAGCTAATTGGAATTTTCCAGTATCAGCGTTCCCTTTAACGTTTTACATATTAAAAAATATGATGTTATCCTCATCATTAACACGATAAATTGGGTTATAAATTATAATTTAGAAATCAAAATAAGGAAAATTTACTTTAGTCAAAGTGGGTTAAATGACCACGATGTTAAATACAAAATTCATTAATTTCCTAATTACCATTTAGGTATTTAAAGTAAAAAAAAATCCGCATGTCGTCAAGTTTAAGCAAAGTGTAAAACACTTGTACCTCAATTTTACTTATTTAATGCCTAAAAACGATTTATTTATTTAATAGTGGTGGAAGTATTGCAGTACACACTAAAGAAATAAACAGTACTGGAAACATGCCAAATGCATTCATGTTTTTTCCCAGAATCGAAATGTGTTCTCATATGACATGTCCCTAATTTAATTTATAGTGGAGCAAGCGATCATTTGATTACGAAAAGTTATATTTAAAGAACATGTTGAAATTATATTCATACGTAACATATTTTAAAATAAATGTGGTGAAAAGACGATGCCAGACAGAATAATTGTTATGTAGGTAAGTGTTATATAATACATTTTTTTTATTCGAGTAGGTATTAGTAGGTAGGTAGGTAGATATTTTACCATATTATCATGTATAAAAAAAACCAAAGAGCATTCCATTTTAAAGAATCTGAGCTTCAAGTACCTATCTACTCTGATGTTAACCGTGATGTAAATTGTAACAATGATGTTTCAGTAGACGTACTGACATGTACCTAAAAGGCAAAGGATGAGTCTGCTGTCAGTAGCAGGGAAGCAAAAAGTAACAAATGGTCGTGATAAGCGCAGATAATATACAGTAAGGAGACGCTCTCGTCAATATTGCCCTTTTCACAGCATCCATCGAGGTTAAGATTGTCTATATTGCGTCACATGCTGACTTTGACATTGAATTTTCTGTTCCAGTTTTTGTGGGTCGGAATTTTTACACGACTTTGTCGTCGGGTAATAGATAGTTGAACAGAAATTGACATGTTTCTATGAAGTTTTAACGCTTATTAAAATCTGTGTAGGTAACTTTGTTTAATTCATTGGCAGAATCGTCGAATTGACATCGACACGGATTGGCATATTCAAAAATAGAATAGAATAGAACATTACTTTGAAAACTTTTCAGTGGAAAACTTTTTAATTTTAAAAATAATTTAGTCGGGTTACACATATGATTAGTAAAACTATCTTTGCTTCCAGTAGGTATATTCGGATATAGCTGCTAGTGTTTTATAAGGCGCGACTAACTATTAGTACCTAAGAGTACAGTAGTACATTATATATATTAACCTAAATTATGTTTTCGTAAAAATGAAAAAAATATTTTGATCACAAAGCTGTTTATTTGGGGTGACCAAATAGCCCTCGTAAAAATTATTACTGAAGGAAGCCTGAATAAGTGTTGATTAATTAATTACAGTATTCAACAACAAAGTGAAACATGAAACGATATTTTTTTGGAAAGTAATAAAATCTTGCTTTATTTTTTTGGTTGAATACAATGTTATTTATTAAGCGCGACTGAAATGTGTTGTTTATGATTAGGTACTCTTTAGTACAAAGCAAGGTTAAATATTTTATTGTTTTTCATTTCCACTTCTGTCACATTAGTGTTCATGAATGTTATAAGTTTCAGTCTGTGCATGCACTATGCAGTGTTTGTGTAGTAGACAACATACAAATACAGGTATAGGTATAGTATCAAGCGTTTAGTGATGGCTTCGCATGCATCTTGAACGAATTAATTCAAGAGCATACAATTCCTGAGAAAACGTATATAATCCAAAATAGTTGTTAACGCTTTTGCTGTTTCAGCGAGATACACAAATGATAATGCATTGGTATTTTTTAACCGACGTCCCAAGTTTTCAATTCATGCACGTATGTTATGTTTAAGATATTAATATTGTTAGCATTGACTCTCGCATGTGACGATGGCAATGTTTGCATAGTAACTACTTCATTACAGAGGTACAAATGTACCTCTATAACCTGAACCTGAATAAATATAAATGAACCTGAGTAGATGGTGTGTTCCTGTACTTCCTGTATGATAAAGATTATCTCATTGGTCTAGCTGGACGAGAGATTGCTTAATAATTAATTAATGCTCCTTAGTTTATTGGGAAAGAATATTCATTTAAAAAAATGCTTGTTACTACTTGCCCCTGTTACAACTAGCCCTCGCTACTCTATGTGAAAAACAGTCGTCTAAGAAGATTTTATAGTTATTTTAAAGATGTATGTTTTCATACAAATGGGGCTATTGTTTTAAAATAACTCAATTTATGCTGCAATGAATTTTGATGACATTAACGACACTAACAATTTTGAATGGCCGATTAGTTTTACGTCTTTTAAATTGGCGCCACCCGAATCGCGAAGACATGACGAGGAAATAAATGCAGATAGTTATAAGGTACGTCTTATACATAAATTATATTTGGCAACACGATTAATCAGAGGTAACATTGACCACTTATTTTTCCTCACGCAAAGGAATATTTTATTCATCGACATATATTTGTTCTGCGTCTGTCTGTTTGTTCGTGTGAGATTTATGACCACAAACGCACCCACGATATAGAAAATATTACTGTAGTTGTTTGAAAAGAGAAAATCTATGGATCGGTTTCATTCGGTTTTAGACGTATCATGGTTTTTCGTGTAGGTACTTATCGATATTTCATTTTCTATATACCTAATCACAGTAATACGGACTAGTAAAAAAAGTTGTTTTATTCGTCTGTGCACAACATTTTTTTGTGAAGTGCCTATCATGAGAGCTATGAGATGCAGTATTTTCTATCAAAGTTCTTAATTATATTAAAATTCAGGGTTAGTCCAAGAGAAGGAAAAATGTAACAATGTAAAAATGTAATGTTATGCCGTTTCTGGCCTTAATAGTGCATTTAATTTCATCTTTAACTTTACAAAGAATTAATACAACCTTTATGTTTTATTAGTTCGAAAAAGAGCTAGTGTGCTCCTAGTCTTATGAAAAGCACGTCGAAAACCCATTTATCACGCCACTACTATATTGGTTTCTATCAAAATTTTAAATGTGATTCAACCTTTAGTTGGTTTCTTGACTTTCCTCCTGACCTTCATTCATCTTTCATTTATCACTCACATTGTTAAAGGAAACATTACTCTAGGGGCCCATTGCGAGTAACTAATAAAATCTTTTTAGTGTTCATATTTTGTTTTTGGATGATGTACACCTATATGTTAACTTTCTATATAGATAAGATGATTGATTTATTGTTTTCATTGAACAATTCTTTATGAACTTTTATAGCTTATTTATTATGTAGTCATCTAGCAATGCAAAGTCAAGTTCATTAGTGACCCAGTACTTAATATTATACAGCTGAAGAATCTGTTTGTTTGTATTAACGCGTTAATCTCAGAGGCTTCTGGTGCGATTTGAATCCATATTGTCCGTATTACATAGCTCCTTTATCGAAAAAGTCTATAGACTACTTTTTATTCAGTTACACAAAGTAGTTCCAATCTTATGGTCGGATACTAGCAGCACCAGCAATTAGATATCTGAATAACAAAAAATACAGTATGGAAAGTGGTTGATGGCTCCTAAATAAAATGGGTTCAACCCTTAGCCAGATATTGCGGATTCCAGTAGTCTGTTGATACCTACGATTGTTTATTTTCAGAGATACGTGGAAGTGCCACACTATGTCTGTAGCAAAGCTATCATTGTTTTCAAAGAACCGCGATTTGTTTATTCGAAAACATTCTAAGAGCTTGTGATTGTTATTCGTTTTGCCATTTATTTGATGGACGGAAAACATTTTTGTGGCACGTTTTCGGTATTAAATTTTTATTCAAATAACCTTTTACAAGGACCCTTACTTGTATCAAAATATAACTGATTACACACATATCAAAATGCCCGTTTATCCCAAAAAGAGACGCAGAAATGTTTAATCTATTAAAACATATCACATTGGTACTACTCTAGTCTGAAAAACGCAACTGAAATGAGTACGCATGGATATATGTAACGTAACGTCGAACAAATGTATTTACCCAAATGATAAATGATAGTCGGTTCGTCGGTCATGACACTAATTACCTACATTTCAGGAGCGCGTAATTTCATTAAAGAATGGGCTGTTTACACGAAAATATTTGGGCTTTCCGTACTTTTAATCAATTCCAAATTCCTAACGTTTTTCTTTTTATTTGTGTATTTTAGGGAGACATTCTTGGTTTATTATCTATTTATTTTTATATCTATGTTGTTTGGTGTATGAGGGCAACAAAATGAATAATAAACTTGAAAGCTTGAAGCAATATAAACATGAAGCTACGTAGCAAACTTATATTTTTGGCCCAACTTTATTTTTCGTAGCATTGCTAAGTTGCTACGGAAATTGTAGAAAATACCTTAGAGTGGTTGTTATGATAGAGAAGTTGCAAACTCAGGTTCTCATGTCTTTTCTGCTTAGTCATTGTAATATTCTAACAACATGCGCTTGGTTTAATCTTATCCTGATACAGTTACAAGGAAAGCAAGCAATGCTTTGGAGTATTTCCGACGAAACTGTTTATTACATTGTAGCTGAGATCAAAAGGTATCAACATTTAGCCCGCGGCTGCACACAATTTCAGTGGTAGCAACTAAGCAACCACTATTCGTTCCTTAACTAAAGGTGAATGCTATTCTTGGAGATCTATAGATACCTACGTAAGAAATATTTGAGTCAGTGACAATATAATTGTTACGGTTATGTTCCCGTACGTTCAAGGTACTCCTTTATTTAGACAATGTGGACGCTTGAAGAAGACTGTTGCTTTTATTTCACTTATGAGTTTCGAACTATATACCTAAGAGCTATAATAGAATTAGCTTCCGCCCGCGGCTTCGCCCAAGTAGAGTTCGGTTATATCGCGTTTCCAAGAGAATTCTTCAAAAGTCCGGGATAAAAACTATCCTATGTTCTTTCTCAAGGTCAACTCTATCTCTGTACCAAATTTTATTAAAATCAGTTCAGTGGTTTAGACTTGAAAGCGTAACAGACAGACAGACAGACAGAGTTACTTTCACATTTATAATGTTAGTAGGGATTTGGAAGTGTCATGTGCCATTCTTTAATTAAACCGAGAACTCAACATATTTTGCCCATCCACCGTTTTCCTATAAAAACCCATAGTAGGTACCTGTGGTTTTTACTACATAAAACAACCAGGTAGCAACGAATCAGTCCGGCCAGAGACAACAGTAAACATTTTTATGGTAACACGTGCGGACAGAGTATTTACACTTTGTTGAGCTATTTTGCTATCTGTGGTAAACTCAGAGAGGAATGATATTTATGGCCTAGCCTTATCTGACACTATAAATTGTGGTTTGTGGAGTTAAAACTAAAATAAAGAGAGGATGAAAAAACAACTTTATAAAAGTAGATTTTTTGCCTACATAATTGTGTAACAATTGTGCAAACGTTGTTGATAATTTGCCCCTAGGTCCTCGAAAAATTTTCAAAGATACATGATTCAACATATTTTTTTTTCTCGTTTTCCACTATTCTTAGGCGTACCCGGTACCGCATATCTAATAATATTTTCAATTCAATTACTTAGCTTCAAAACAAAAGTTTCCCTAAATGAGTCACCTCATCTACACAAGACAATATCATAGACCGTTTGTTGTTCTTCCCGATCTCCTAAACTTTGATCAGGAGTTGGAAGTAAAGTAATGACCCAGTTCTTAAGGGTGTCATTCCGTTAATGGTGAAAACAATGGGGAACGTGACCTGCGTATCGTGGTCTGCAAGTAATGCCAAGCGCGAAATGCTAATTAATTTCCGTCTTTTAGTAACTTTGAATTGAAATTGATGTTCCGGAAATTGTTTATAAGTACCTAGCTGTTCATTTTACGCTTGCCTATTTTTTATTCAGATAGGGAAATATTTAAAACTTTGAGAGTGGCCTTTACCACTACAATAGCTTACCATCTATCTAACCATGTCCCAACTATTGTTGGGGTCGGCTTTTCGACGAACCGGGTGCAGCTGAGTACCAGTGTTTTACATAGAGTGACTGCCTATCTGACCTCCACAACCCAGTTGAACTGATTTTGGGTTAATAGAGCACACCGAAACAATATTTAAAAAATTCATTGCTGCATGAGGGATAGGTAATCAGTGTATTTTTTTAGTTATTTAAAGTTTTCCAGATTAACTAGCTTTTGTCATTTTGCTATTAGCTCGCAAAACATGACACGTGTACACCTTATATAAATGAAAAACGTGGATGACAAAGTTTGCGCATACGATACAACTTATTCGCTATTCCTTTGGGTAAACAGGCGCCATATTGTATCGCGTTATTAAAGTTCAAGGTTAAATGTTATTAATTGTTGAAAAACCATAATTACTTACACATGAGTGTCTACTTTTTACTATCAATCATTCAGGGTAATTTATCAAAATGTCGATTTTATCTATACAGATGTAGTTCTGTTTATATTGATGACTTAATTATTGTTCAATAGATTAACATCGTGCATAAGTGGCTATGTTTAACTTTGATCAGTTTCATTTAACCAGGTTTCAAAGAATATCGTTTCTATCTGATATCGTTTCGAACTAAGTATCTGATAAAGTATACGATTAAACTCAAGCTTAAAAGGCGACCGTGTAGATTTTATGACATTCTGAAATACCTATGTAGATTGCTAACATATTTAAAAATAACTAACCTAAATAAAAAGGCGTTGAACACTTACGATTTGAAGATTTGATTTCTTTTTGTTTAAATTAACAGATGCACGGAGGATTTGGTAGATCCATTAAATGAATTAATTACTGTACCAAAAATAACCAACATATCTACATGTATACATATATATTTGTATGAGTGAGCTGCAACGATTCCACGGTTTAATGAAACTTTCCCCCTTCACAAACACCATTATGTTTGTGCCTAACCATTATTAAGAAAACATTTAAGAAGAAACAAGCAAGTGCACTCTAAAATGCATTTACTTGGTCCTGTCGCAACGCCTTCATAACGACAGTGATGGTAAACAAACAAACGAAGCTGTAGGTTTTTCATTAGTTATTGAGAAACTCGAGCATTTTCCATAGACAAAAAAATAAGGTACACAAAAACCTTTTTATATAAAAAAAACATTATTAAAAGCACCAATGAAAATCGAAAGCCGGCTAATATGCTGACGTGGAATGATTGTGATGCCAATTTTTCTTATCAATTAGAGACAAATGAAAAAAGCACGAAATTGAACATGTATTTAAATCGATATAAAAATATTTACTTTAGCACATACACGTGTTTTTAAAGGTCAGTAGATTGCGCAAAGCTTTGTTTATATTACAATATGTTTTCGATCCCGTTACCTATGATACACGAATAGGAATGCGCATGGGTTTGCCTACAAATGATCTGATTGCGATATTTTTACGCAAACCGCGTCTTCATAACAGTTAGAGAACCGACACACTTCAGACTTAATAATCAGCCGACAGTTGC
Source organism: Helicoverpa zea x Helicoverpa armigera (assembly GCA_033682625.1). Taxonomy (NCBI): domain Eukaryota; kingdom Metazoa; phylum Arthropoda; class Insecta; order Lepidoptera; family Noctuidae; genus Helicoverpa; species Helicoverpa zea x Helicoverpa armigera. The sequence goes on along the minus strand of JAWIIS010000002.1, from coordinate 3,973,441 downwards.
CCGGTGTGTGGCAAAAAAATATTTTAAAGTTAATCTTGATTCTAATCAAAGTTTTAAGTCAGTCTGATACCGGCCAACTACCTCATTGTTGTAATGTGCACTACCATTCATCTTCGTACTGAATTATGAAACCGAACAAACTGTCGCCCGACTAAAAGTTTGTAGTGTGCGGTACTCTTAATCTTTATTTAAGTATAGAACATTTGCACGTTTTAACTCTTTTGTTCGCCATAATAATATTGGCACATTTAGGTAACATTTTTGTTAGATGTGACGGCAAAGAATTTAGAATGGACCGTTTTAACTCGAGTCACGTTTCCTTTGGAGTAAATATAGGCAATTTTGCCTGTAATGACCGTGTATGTGGTTATTTTCTGTTTCTCCTTTTGTTTCGTTAAATAATGTTGAGGGGAAATACAGATGTCATTTGGTTTTAAATGTAATTAAAGGATACAACCAATGGATAAAAAATATTTTTAACAAGTAGTTATCACTTTTTCTCCTTCTTTTCTTTAACAAACTTCTATGTGTGACATTATCTCACAAGACATCATATGCTTTAAAGTGTGTCATGTTTCACACATTGTTCCATCCTTCGTTTCGCCTCTACTCTCTTTCAAGTTAATGTTAATTCAATTATTGTTAAAACGCTTCCCCAATGAAATTATTAAATTTTGTCTTGCCATCTCTAAGAATATGTACTAAAATTACAGTAATAAATTCTGTATATAAGAATTTATAAATTGAAATATTAAAATATTGCACAAATGATCATACAAAATTGTTAGTTTAAAAAACTTAAAACACGGTTTTAGCACGCACAATTTTTTTTGGACTAATTGGATTTGTAATGACGTTTTTTAGCTAGTCATGTATTGTCATCAGAACTCAAAGCGTGTGCAAAAGCCGGGAAGTGGGTCAAATTAAGATTACAAGATTTTCTTACATAAATTGTTATGTACGTATTAGAAATGGAAAACATAAACAATCTATTTTTTATATCGAGTTTCGGTCCTAACATCTGTGTCTGTCATACTAGGTTTTATCAGAAAACTTGTACAGCTGCCAGCAGCGAAGTTTGCGCAAGCCGCGCCGGGTTTATTGCGAGTATTGTCCGAACAGTTCCGATATTAAATATTTCATTATATCATGTCATACTTGTAGGCATAAAGCGTACTTAACTATATTAAATTCATTATTGTATGTGTTTAGGCCGCAAAAGATTAGCAAAGTTGTCATCTTCTTCCTACCCTTATCCCAATTTATTTTGGGTTCTGCGCAACATGTTTTCTTCAGATTAGCCAAGTTGTAATAATGTTTTTTTGGGCAGGTTTTTTAAATTCATAAAAAAAGCAATAAAAATCTATGGTTATAAAATGACAGAATTAAGGGTCACTCTAAATAATCCATTCAAACCCGTTCATTCCAGCTCCAACAACCTCGGTATAGAAATCGAACTGTAACTAACAATATTAATAATCTCATGATCTCATCAACATATTTAATAATGATTTCAGCACTTTCATTACCATTACTACTTACATAGTGGGCCCACAGTTTAATTTGCGCTTGTGGTCCTCTTTGGGGTACAGGGTAATGTTACATCGTTCCAATCAATTACCCTAGACCTCTACTGTTACCCTTTTGGGGTAAACGTACCGATAATTGTAGTACTGTTGCTGATTGAGCTTGTTTCTTAAAGGTTTTGGGTCTGATTGTTTCTGTTTATTTGGTAAAAGGTCAGTACCTGACATTGTTTGTTTTGCACAAGTCTTTGGTGTGAATATAATAAAATTTTATCTACTAAGTTACTCGGCAAACGTAGTGTAGGACGTGCTCAGGCACGGTGGAGTGATGACTTGCGCAAGGCGGCTGGCAGGAGCTTTTTTTTTTTTTTTTTTTTTTATCGACGTAAAATCATCAAATGACCCCTCCCGCTGTGGGTTAGCAGCGGTGAGGGAGTGTCAGACTCTTACTGACTAAAATCGTCGTGTTCCGTCATAGGCCTTTTATGTACCAGGGCCGCGGTATCTCTTTCGAACAACCCGCAGCCCCGGCAGGCCTTGGCCCTGCTGGGCCCCGCTGGGGTTGCTGACATCTCTTTGAGGAGCGCGTGGAACAACGCGCGCCGTCGACACGGGTCTGTCGTCTAGAAAGACAGAGGGACGATGAGCCACCCGAACTCACCGCCCACAGACCCACGCCTACGGTGGCCGGGAGTCATCTTGCGACACCCGGCGCCCATGGTGTCTACCTGGTCCAGCGCGGCGGCCGGGATGAGAGGTGCGAACTCTCTGGCGTTCCGCCTCCTCCTTCTCGAGCATGACCGCTTCGCAGAAGGAGGCGACGGCATCCCATTCCCTCTCGCCCCGGACCATGGCCTGAACCAGGGCCGGACGCGAGAGGTCGCCGCCGCCCAAAGCCTCGACGAGGACCCGGCGGTGCCCTTCCCATGCGGGGCACACCTGGACTGTGTGGTCCACCGTGTCCTCGGGGCTGTCCGCACAATGGTGACACCCGGGCGCCTCCTCACGACCGATGCGGTGCAGGTACCTCCCGAAACAACCGTGTCCGGTGAGGACCTGCGTCATGCGGTACGTGAGGGCGCCGTGACTCCTCCCGAGCCACTCCTCAAAGAGGGGACTTACCGCCACGATGGTGGCGTGCCCTGCACTGGGTTGCGACAGTCGCTCCCTCCAGGCCACCATGAGATCGCGCCGGAGCTCCGCCCGCTGCGCGACAACTTGCCGCGGCAACGGGGTTTCTCCCCGGCGCTGAGCCTCCTCGCGCCAGTCGTACAGGCGCAAGAAGACCCTCGCCTCCAGATCCCACGGTGGCAGTCCAGCAAGTAGGCCAGCTGCTTCGCGGGAGATCGATCCCCTGATGGCTATCACCCTTTGGGGCACGTTCAGGTAGTGTACAGCCCGCGGCCGTACCGAACGTGCCCATACCGGGGCCCCGTAAAGGGCCATGGACCGCATGACCCCCGCGTAGAGTCTGCGGCGGCTGGCAGGAGCTGGATGCGAGAATCCGAAAATCGATCTCAGTGGCGTGCACTTAGAGAGAGTACCTATGTCCAGCAGTAGACTGCGATAGGCTGATGATGAAGTTACTTCGGCCAAAATTCAACGACCACACAAACGTCCGCTTTTCTTAAAGAAACTGTCATAAAATCAGAATAGACAGTTTTTTTTTATATTGCCGGTGAATTTGGGCCGAAGTAACCTAGTAAATTGAATTTTATTATACCCTAAAATACATAAAAAATATAGTAATGTTATTTAAAACTCGTCCAAAATAAGTTAGTCCTACTTAGGACTTTTACTTTCCTGTTATTCAAATTGTCTCTTTTCAGTAACTTACATGAAACTAGATCAAAGCACTCTTAGCAAACCATACTTTTCTTATTGTAGATATAGTAAGTATGTCTTCATTTCTCGTCCTTGCACCGACAGCACTTTAGAACGATGTAAGCCATCTGAATTCCATGATAGATGACGGTCTACTACTCTATATTTAGCTTTACTTTCCTCGAATAGGCAAATCAATCACCACACACGCGTCAGAGAGAAATTCTAACGTTTTGTTAGAGATAATCTACATATCAAGGTATAAAATACACAAAGAACATATATTATTCGCTTTTTATAAACTTACTAACAGTGTCCCTGTGGTTACACCCGCATCAGTGGGGAACTTTTTGCCGTACTTGGACAAAATAAAGCCTATGTTACACGGCGGTGCTGCCCACAGTTCTCACCCAAAAATTAAAGAATTTTTCAAATCGGTTTAGTGGTTTCGGAGCCTTTAGGGTGCAAACAAACTATTACGTTTCCTTTTTATTTCATTACCAGAGATTGTCCAGTAGTAACAAATATTAGTGTCGCTGTGTTAAAAAGTACTGCGGGTGCTTTGGCCCAAATTAACGTCATTAACATGAATAAGTCTGAAATATGAAATATGTAAAGCCCTAATGAATATTCGTAGTACTAATGGTTACGATATTTTCGTAGCAACTCGATACGGTAATTCGTAGCGCTACGAATTGTAGCCAACCTTGATTCATTAGAATTTGCTTAGATAAGTTATTTTTATGTAAATACTGGTAGAAATAAATTGAAAGCTGACCTCAACATCATCTGCATAGCTTTTCCCAAATATGTACGGGGACTTCTTAAAGTCTTAAAGGATGCAGCTGTGTACCATTGTTTTACAAGGAGTGACTGCCTATCTCTAACCTCCTCAACCCAATACCCCTTGATAAGACTGTTTGTCAGACTATCTGGCTTCTGACTACCCGTAATGATTGCCAAAGATGTTCAAATGACATACAATGACTGACCCTAACATATGTAGTTGCGTTAAGTTCAATAGTTTGTAGTGGTAACACATTTTGATCAAGAACAATGTATTTTACATACATTATTCATTGTTCAGTTCTATTTGCTGGTTCAGATATGTCGATACAAAGTTCGAATAGGTCACGATTTTGTTGTTTCATTGTATCTGCTACAAAATTAATGGTTTATATTTTCTGTCTCAAATATCCTGTTGATAAAATAATTGTGATAGGTTGTGATGTTATAAAATTGGCAGTACCTAATAAAAGCTTATATATCAGAAAAACATATAGGTAGGCTATTTTTTATCCTTGTGCAAGGAGAGTTTCCCTCAGACACGGGTTCATTCAAAAACTTTACAGAGAACAGTAAAATGCATTCCAAATCAAAACTTTTAGGTGACAAATTATTTTATAACAGACAGTTTTTTTAAACAAATTCAATAATTTTGATCCACTATTAAAATTGTGGTTTCAATCAAGCACCCTTCAAATTATCAATATGAATATTCATAAGCCATAACTATCACAGTTTATGTTATTTGAATATGTCTGTAGGCGCCGTATCTCTAACGATCAAAACAAATGGAATTGTCACTTTGACCCAATTTCCCTGCAAATAGTGTGATTGGTGCCTGAAGTCTTATAAACTTAGGCAATTGACGCGAGCGCTGTACTGTGAAACTCTCACACTGTAAATGTAGCAAGCAATATATGAAAATGAAATATTTGCTTTAGCCTACAAAGCTGGACAGTGGATGCTCAAATCTGTACTGATGTTTTAAAGCTTTAGAATTCACTGTAGCTTAGAGTTGGTTTGTTTTTTTGTTTGAACGCCTTAGTCTCAGGGACTACAGAACCGATTTGAAAATTGCTTTCAGGGCTAGTTACCACATTTATCGAGAAGTATATTTATTCGGTTGGATGGAGTAGTTACCAAGGAATGCGGGTGAAACTGCTGGTTCCAGCTACTCAATTGAGTATGCTATTCAATGGTCCATTCATACAACTCATATGATCAGAAAATATCTACCTACCTATTTTATCAGACCCAAACATTGATCAAAAGCTTTCAACCACTTACCTTTTATCTATACTATAGATTCTATAGGAATCGAAAAGTGCTTATTTCAGGAACTTATTATTAAAAGCAGTTTGTCATATGTACTAAATATTTACGAGTATATCTGAGGGTATCTGAGGAAAGGTGAACGTCACCGATCAACCTTTTAATCCGAAGTTTTATGACTTTTACTTGGAACTTCTAAGTTAAACTTATATGACGTTGATCTAAAGTTATTTGACGTTGCTGAAAATAGACTTTGTTTATTTTTATATTACTTTGCAGAAAAATCCAAGACATTCTGTCTGTTATTTGACGCAATGATATATTAAAAAGTCTTATTTTTGTGTTATAAATAATACGTGCGTATTAAGGCATTGTTTTTGACGTCATTGGTAAAGAATTTTCGTGAATTGATAATGAACGGACTGCAAGTGAATTAACAGTGTTGGACAAAAAACTTCATATGTTAGCCATGGAGTTAAATTCTATGAGACAAATAAATACTATAAACAAAGGAATGAGAATATGTATCGTCTTGTTTAGGGCTTATATCTATAAATATAGATTTAGTTTTATTTCATCTACCTATTTAAGAAGACACTAGTTTTGGAGTTTCGGGGTTGGAAAAACAATATGTAGATTTTTTCAGAAGCAATGTAAGTGCGTGTGCTATAATATATTTCCATAAATCACAGAAGGATTATTAGAAACTTTATGTTTGTGGTAATGCAAAATCCGTGTATTGAAATGAACGTTAGGAACCTACATGTTTTATTACCTGTGTAAGCTGTTTCAAGGTCAAATGGATTTAAGCAGAATTTAGTACAGAGGTCATATGTATCCGGGATTAACACGTAGTGGACGTTACACATCGTAAACCAAGTTGTAATTCATGTAGAACACGTAAGGTCACCGAAAGAGATAACTAAAATTAATGAAGCTACACCTTAATTTTCACGACTAACTACATGTATGGCAACACTGTAATAAACTATTTAATTTAATAAAGTTTATTTAGCGACATTTAGGGACTTTTCTCAAAAAACAAAAGGCATTGGAAACTGAAACACGCGTCTAAACGGTTTTGCAGGTGGACCCGGCAAGAGTCAGCCGGCAGCGTTGTAATGTAAAGCTCAATACCTTTTCAAGTTCTAATGAAAAGTTTCTCTATTTAATGTAGGCACATTGATCGGCTAATAAATGGGTAATGCGCCAAACAAGTAAAGATCACCTTCGCATCGCCTTGTACATATAATTTTAAATAAATAGACTCCTATAAATAATTTCAGCAATACCACAGAATACAAATATTCGAACTCTCGATACTATGTCGCATAGCAGACCCTTAGATGTGGTAGCAATAAATAACTAGGCTGTGACAGCTTCCCTTATTGCCCTTATCTTGTCCAACAGATATTGCGCCTTCTTGTTTTTTTAGTGAATCGCGGAGTCAAGTGCGATCCCTTATCGTAGTTTATTTTACGGAAGAAGTTCGTTTATTAGGTTCTGGTTTTAGATATGTATACTTAGTTGTTTTATTCCATGAAAGCGGGTGAACCGTGTTTGAGTGTGTGACACCGTGAAATGAAGATGCTTAGTGCCTTTAATTATATGTATGCGTAAGATCAGAAACGCAGTAGTGATGAGCAGTTTTACGTGGTTTTACACACACAAGAACGGCTCACCCGCTTAGTGAAATAAAACATTGTGTCGTGAATGACCATCTTGCACGAGTTTATTGAAATTTATTACTTTTTATATTGATGTGTCACACAGAACCAGGTTAAGTTCGAATACACGTTCTGATTCTTATGTACCTATTTCTGTTTATTTATCATCTTCTGGTAGCTTAGTAGATAGGTACTTTTTAAGTTTTTAAGTCTCAAAGTAATGTGAAAAAATGTTTGACACAGTTTTCTATCAAAAGCTAAAGTTAATTAAGATTTTTAACTAACTAAATCGAATGCTTTCTTTTCATTTTCCTCGTTATATCCTCATCTCGGTCAACTGAGTGCTAATTTAGATTACGAAGTCACCTAATATTCTGTGTGAAACTTTATCTCGTCGGCCATTTTTACGAATTCCCTGACCTTTCCACCCGCGTTTGATCGCAGAGGTCAAACAAATCACAATGTACTGCGTCTTTGGCCGTATGCTTCTCATAATTTTATCTTAGACCCTAAGAGAACGTAAAGTAGCGATTTCTATTACTCCTTTGGGTCACACTAGTTAGAATCTGTTCACGTAGATGCCGAATTTATGTTGAAATCTCCAGTTGATTTAGAAGGGCTTATGTTTCGGTGGGAATTTTATTAATGACTAGCTTTTGCCCGCGGCTTCGCTCCCGTCAACTGACTTCTCTACTTTACCCTATTTTTTTTCATAAGAACCTTCTCCTGACAAAAACAAACACAACAAAAAAAAGAATTAGCCAAATTGGTCCAGGCGTTGTTGCGTTATGCGCTTACCAACACATTTTGCGATTCATTTTTATATTATAGATGATGTACCTATTTTTTATATCAGATCTTTGTTACCTATATAAAGGTTATTTGAATAAATCCCGTACCTAGGTAACCTTTAAATAATGAGTTGAAAAATACCTTGTTTGTTAATGTAAATACATTATGTAAAACAGTTCTAATTTTACAAACAACAAGCAGAAATATAAACCAAGAAGATAATGGCGTAATTATAATGAGCTTGTTTCTGTGAATCCGGTGTGTTGCTAATTTTAAGGAAAATCCACTTCACAGCTTTAATTTGACTTGAAACATTTCTCTGCAGGTTTAATTGTATCCACCAACAGCGGCGGCCCTAGCCATTGCGAGGCTACGTGCGGCAGGTCTATGCGAGGCCCTTGTCCTACGTGAAAAGTAGGGATGTGTTGTGAGAGTAAGCTGGTTTGTTTTGATTTAGCTAAACCTCATGTTTGAGGAGAAATGGTCAAGTCAAACAAATTTACGGTTAATTAACAGTTTTTATCTAAAGAATCACAAAATTAACAAATATTAAAATGATAATGATGCTTGCGACTTTTCTTAACACTAAAATCTTTAGTTAAAGCAGAATAATCGAATGAATAAGCAACGTCATTTTCGATCGAAAGAATAGCAAGGGCTGAAAGTCGATCTTGTGTCATCGAATTCCTTAAACATGTTTTAATAATTTTAAGCCTCGAAAATCAGCTTTTTCGATATTATTATTTTATTATTCGAATTCTCAAGACTATTTTGGTAGTGGGATAAACAGTTAAATTATTTTCTAATATATATTTCAGCACCGAGATAATATTCAGCTCTTCGTATAACTGATTCAGGGCCGTCTCTAGCTCATGTAGCGCCCGGGTGCAATCATGACCGTGCAATCACATTCATACGGAAACTAGTAGTTATTTTCTTGTAAATAAAATAAAAGGACTTAAAGCGGCGCTACCTTCTAGGTTCGGCTAAAAAAGGATGAAAAAAATAAAACAAGTGGAAAGTAAAGCACCTGCGAGCGTAGCGAGCGCAAAAAAATTTGAGGTTTGGGTGACCAAAGCACCTAAACTTGTATAACAAACAACAGTGCAAGGGGAAGTCGCGAGCGTAGCGAGCGCGAACATTTTTGAGTTTTGGGCCATAAAAGAACTCTAATCAATTTAGAAGGAAAGGTACTGTCAAGTGAACAACCGCGAGCGTAGCGAGCGCGAATTTTTTTAAAATGTTTGTTTAAGGACTCTCAAATTAAACTCGGAATTAAGCAAAAATAAAAAAAAAACCGTGACTGGATCGAGAGCCAGTTGTGGGTTGTAGCGCGAGGCACCCCCAAGCGCGAGGCCCTGTGCGATGGCACAGTTCGCACACCCCTAGGGCCGCCACTGTCCACCAACGCATTCGCAGCTGAACAAATGACAGGAGATAATTTCCCAGATGACTGGACTAAATGATTTCATTTACAAAAAGGACTCGTGTCTTCGAGGTGATAGTAGATTTTGTCTCGTAGGAAAACTAAATTGTAAAATGTAGATAAAGTCGCGAGTCTATAATAACTGCAAAAAAGAGTTCCTTCTGTTATTCTTACGAAATTCCCCCAGAACGTTAAAATTATCAACATTATTAATATGATTTAAGATTAACAAAATAGTATCACGTAACTAATTTTAGTATTTCTTCTTTTAGGCAAAACTATTTGAATATAGCACATTCGTACGTCAGACACACATGGTTTACAAGGCTATCTAGCTATGCTATCTATTACCTTGCTTTGACAGTGAGTGACGTGAAGTTTAATCAGTTGGTGGGTTAACCCCGACCACGGGAGGGTTACATTAATTACAAGTTGAGAGAAGAAATTACTGGTAACCTCTGTGAAATTACTTAGGAAATAGTTGCGGAATTGCTATAGCAAAGATTTGTTCGAGAGTCTTGCTATGAAAATTAATGTAGGCACTTCAATCGGTTCTCGAAGCATTGATTAAACTATCAAAATTCTTGATTGATGGAGAGGTCTCTGTGTGCTGTATTTATGAAAGAAGATTTACTAAATGTTTAACTTTAAATGTGCCTAAAATGAAGAAAGCAATATTTCAAAATCTGTAAATATGACTGATTCAACTTTCCCATTTACTTAAGTGATTTACTACGAACTATAAACACTCAGTTTACGAAATCATAAGCCACCAGGGTTTCTGCTCTAAATTTGAAATTTGATGCTTTCAAAAACTTCTATTTTTAGGATACTACTACCTACTACAGGCTCAAGGTAACGCCTGTTGGCCAAACGTTACAAATCTATTTATCAAGCAAAGCAACTAAGTTGTCATAGATTAGGATCACGTCATTTGCGACTGAAAGTGTTTTCAAATGGCTACAAACAACTAATGCTTTTTTAATGACTACTACTAAGTCAATAGGTAGTGTTTTGAAGCACGTTTTTGGGCTCCAAGTTTATACAAGGTTCGAGGTTAAGAGCTTTTCTTATCAACACACTATGTATTATTTACTACGCATATTAGGTACTAGCTGTTTCACCACGGTTTTACAATTGCACGTGTTTGGATAAAATATAGCCTTCTTCATCATCATCATCTCAGCCATAGGACGTCCACTGCTGAACATATGCCTCCCCCTTAGATCTCCACAGATACCTGTTGGAGGCGACCTGCATCCAGAGTCTTCCGGCGACCTTTATAAGTCGTCTGTCCACCTCGTTGGTGGACTTCCTACGCTGCGCTTGCTAGCCTTCTTACTCGGTGATAATATAGATTCCCAACTAAGACTTTTTCAAATCAGTTCATCAGTTCGGTGCCTTTAGGGTACAAAGAAAAAACTGATTTCTCTTTATTATATTAGGATAGATTGATTCCTTCAACTGAAGATGAAAGAAAATTACTTAGAAAATTTTGAGTTCAACGTCCATCCCTCCGTCATTATAGGTACAGAAATCAATTTTTACAAATTGTTTGGATTATCCAACCAAAACTAGTTCAAATACCAGTTATCTAGAACCCTAGAACAGTAACAATGAGAAATGCAATGTTTGTGTAGCCAGTGGCACAAGCAATCTGTGATTGTTTGAACTACGTCAGTACACACACTACCCCTACACGTGACGAGGAAACGGAAATAAATGTAGATCACGTCTTTACTCATAGTTAATCTTGTCAGAAAGCTTGAGCAAACCATTCTAGAATTTTCTAGAGCATTCTAGATGAATTCACTAGGATTTTGATGGATTTGGGTAGGTTGCGTAGCAATGACTAGCTGTCTTAAAGGATCTATCACATTGCTGAAGAACGTTGAAATGTAGACAGCTGGGATTTAGGTCTAGGAAATCCTTTTGAATGGTTCTATGTAATAGAATTGTTAGGTATTATTAGTTAAAGTGGTCTGTGATGTAGCAGATTTAGCTCTAGGAAGAAGCTTTCAAAATGTTGCTCGCATATTCAATTAACTATATGTAGGTATTTTAGATTAATCTAGGCGTTTCAGTGTATCCAGTTGCTTTCTCAAAGGTTGCGTGAGTATCTTAATCGTGTTAGTTGCGTGAGTAGGAAGAGAACGGGAATTCGGGAAATGAACCTAATCAATTAGAGTAGGGCGAGTAAGTACAGCATTTTTTGGTTGTTTCATCTTAGTACGGTTTTTTGAGCCTACATTCAAGTCTCAAAACAATCTAACCTGGCCCAGCCGAAAAACAGGTGATTTTTCAAACGCCTGAATTACTTTTCGGGCTAATACCATAATCCTCTATTTTTACATCACGTGTCTACAATGTGTTCAAATAAGCCTGGCGACATACAAATTGGTGTAATATATTTTATAGCAGACAATGAAGGCGATTAGCATCACCATGACCTTTTGAGTTTAATCCATTAATTCATAGCATATGAGAAGTGTAGTACATTATCTATGTATGTATATAAGGGTGTTTTATTTATCTAACGATATCCGCCATGTCAGTTTTATCTGAAAAGCGAATTATTTTTTTGAATAAGAAAGATTAATGGTAGCGTGGAACATGAATCTACTGTTCAATTATTTGTTTCAATTTTGTCGGTGAAAATTGCGTTCGGTATTTAGATGAATGTCTGTTATTTGTTATGTGTTATTATAAAAAATAGGAGTAGGTACGATAGGCATATTTTTTTTGAGAAAAATTGATTGAAATCCGTGGGAAACATCGAATTGAACATTTTCCGTTTAATGAGTGAAAAACAACAAAATTTTTATTGGATCCAGGCATCATTTATTTGAAGAAAAAAAAAAAAAAAACATTTTAATAAGAAAGTCAAGTAAATCCCCAGGTTCTTCGATTGTTAGCGACCAAACTTTTATTTTTACGTTGATTTTCTTCACGGCACCAGAATGACTGATAAAAACGTCCTTTCGTATTATGTACGTTCTTAGACTACTAACAAGAAAAGTTTCACAAAGATACCTATGGTTAGATAACGAAACTGCAGCAATTATAAAACTATCAACTTACGGCATAAAGTTCGCTGTAAAGTAATTAATCGTTTCTTTGTGCTTTTTCCCACATTTATTTGCTAGTTTCCAGCTTATCTTCATATCGTACGACAAGTAAAGTAAAAGTTTACTTTTCAGATAGAAAAATGATATGTTCAGACTAGTTACAGTTTCACTTACAATCGAATGATTTTCAAAGAAGTTAATATTTTTCCCTTTTGACAAAAAAACGCATAGGTACAAAACGTTTAGCCACACATCTGAACCTACACACATTGTACTTACAATAAAGTACACCTCGTCTATTCCAGGAACGTGTCGCAAATGATACTTTATAGACATAAATTACATGGTATCTGACATAAGATTGTCGGTTGGCAGTGTCCTCGGCTGCTGATTAATTGCTCCGTCTCCAGCAGAGGCTTGGGGCCCCCTGATGCGATGCCAACAGAACTAATTATATGAATTGTGGCTTAATACTCGTAATCTATATTTTGGTTTGCATGTTTTTTTAGGACTTCTGTAGAATGTTTAGGCTGGGTTTAAGTTTTGGTCAGATCTTTCAAAATTTGTGTTTTTTTCAGGCCATAAACATTTACGGTGGGTTGCACCATTCAACTTTGATGATAACCGAACTGTTTTGTTGTCAAATCGCCGATTTGATGGGCGGCTTCTACATATACGGTTGGTTATGGTTTGGTTATCTTATAAAGATCAAATGGTGCAACTCACCCTAAGAAATTATTATAGAGTGGTTAATTCAGATGCATTTCCTCAAATAATTTGGAGCAAAATATGTCTACTGAAGACTGATCCAGCCGACCGTTTTGACGATGCGATTGAAAATGCATGTTATGTAACATACTCGTAGATACTTTGTATTACATACGTATGTTACATACAATGGCGATTAGACTGTAAAACGTCCAACTAGTATCAGCAGAAGCTAGGTGTGTATTTAATACTTTCAAATTGAAAGCCGCATTCGTTCAATCAACGTCACTTGTTCTGCGTTTCAACCTACTGGTGTTCCCTTAACAAGAAGGTTTTATTACATTTTTATTGTAGAGAAACCTTTTTTCTAACAAGGAGGTTTTAGGATGGATTGTTGTTGTCTATGGTTGTTTCAGTTTTTGGGTGATATTCAAAGAACGTGGCAGTATCATGAATTTAACATTTGTTTAATTCTTTATGAAACATTTTGGAACTTTAAACTGAATAGCAATGGTGATTTTGACATGTTGCTTGTTGTTGTTGCTTTTATATTATTTACAGGCAATACCTACGTTTTCGGTTCCTATTTTATCCCGATACAATGCATCACGTAGGTACCTAAAAATTCATAAAATAAATCAATTTTTTTACTTGAAATCATGTATTGTTCATCAAAGAAAGAAGATTATTCTTTCATTTATGCATGCTTAAAAGGGGTTGCCAAATTGAGTCCAATAGATTTATAGTGCTACAAATAGAACAAACCTTATTTTCGTACTTTTGGAAATAACGAGCTCTGTAATCTGTCTGCGCCGCGGTTTTGGGCAAAGGTTAGGTCGGTCGGGTTAACAAGTGATAACTCCGTACAAAGTTAGATAGTTGTTAGTGTAAAGCTTATAATCTAAAACGTGATTATTTTGGAACGTGAGGACGCTTCGAATTATTATCAAAATATTTGGGAGCACTGAGAATAATATGGTTTGAATCACGTGTTTGTCTTATTTAGCACATTGATTGCGTAAGGCTTATATGCTAGTTCATTATATTTTTAAATTAATAAATTTCACTCAATCTCTCCTTCTCTGTATGAGCCTATCTGTGGGACAATAAAAAAAGGCGGAGATGATGATAATAGATTCATCATTCTTATTCGGATCACCCTCGTTCCTCGGAAACAGCGTTCGATTCCTGAGGCGGTACGGAAAGCCCTCTCTCAGTTGGTATTTATTTTCTCTGATCTTTTTTAGCAATCTCAAATTACTCTGAAATATTCAATATCTCAAGTTACGAATTAATTGGATGTCATTTAGTATGAAAATTATTGTTTAAAACTGTCACTAAAGTAAGTAAGTAATGCCTTCCTGCATAATATTACATGCCAGTCTAACTTAGACCTCTCGATGTTTGTAATCGTGACCTAATCTTAGAGTCAAAAGGTCGATTCGCGAAACATTACAATATTTCTTACGAAAGCTACAATGAGAATATCATGACAAACTTCCTTATACCGTATATTAAGTTTAAATATATTTTTCTGAGTATAATATGATTCATAGTATATGTTAAGGATAAGCAACGCTTGGCGCCTTCGATCCGTGGACTGGTGACCAATTTGTCATGAACAGTTCTTCGGCGTTTCGGAAGGCACAATAAATTGGTGGGTCCCGGCTGAGTCCGGACATCTTTGGCAGTCGTTAAGGGTCGTCGGAAGCCAAAAAGTCGGTCAACCAGTCTTACCAAGGAGTACCGGGTTGCCCTGGTCACTGGGTTGCAGGGGTCAGATACCTAGGCAGTCGCTTCATCTAAAAAGACTGGTAGTCAGCTGCATCCGATTAGACTGGAAACCGACCCCAACAGAGTTCGGAAAAGGCTAGGCAGATGATGATTAATGAGAACTAATTACTGTTATCTCCAAACCAGAATGAGAATATACTTGATCTGTTATTTACTTTCCTATAAATATAGGGGTCGACAAATATTGATGATAAATACGTGCTTCAAGAGAATATGAACCGATTATTTTGTTTGGGTTCTGTGGCTGAAATCTATTGGTACCTATAATAAGGCGATGTTGGAAATTACGTGATAAATCTTAATTAATTGCGGGTTTGTTCTGTTATTATACACACAATATGTTTCGCGATTATTCTAAGAAGAGGTTGGGCAGAGGTTGATAACATGGATGCAGTTTATCAGTTATGTTTCAATTACCTTCAGCTATCAACTAACTAAACAGATAAATATCTAATAAGGAAATCCCAATCAATCCCTGCATCGAGGAAAACCAATCCATAAATATTTTCGTTCATCACATGTGATCCGGTCAGTGTTAAACAGTAGGTCTCAGTTTCCATTTCACCGAGTATCAGCCAGAAATGTGATAAACCAATCACAATTCATCACTAAATGTACCTAAAATATGAAATATTGCCAACACTACCTTATTAGTAGTGGTCACTAATGCCAAAACTCTTTTATAAATAAATAATAATATATTACATCCTGGAAATTATTTAGAGGTCATGCAAATCAGTCAAATATTGAAATATTTTAAAATAACTGTAATTCTGTCGTAAACAAATATGATTCATCGTTTTAATTCGTCAGTAAACAAGTAGATCGGGCAATCCCGAGACATATAAATCAATCTGATGAAAGACGTAAACACATTAGCTTGTAACTCAATAAATATACTCAGCAGTAATTAAACAATTTCTGAGTAATTTCTTTTACTTTTATACTTAATCAAATTCTCAAAATACCTTGGCTTATCTACACATTACTCATAGCACAATAAAATATATTTTTTTGGGATGATTAATTTTAGAAAAAAGAAAGTCATTTAAAAAATATTAGTTTGGATAATCCTTGAGTATATAAGAAACAATCAATTTCCTAGAATACCGATATTTTACCGGATTTTCACAGTGGCTTAAGGCAATTAAGGTTATCAATAGGGGTGACCGTGTGAGTAACGAGGGTTGCTAAGTACAATAACAATCTTGTCTGCAATATGCTAAGTATTTAATAAAGATATCTACATAAATCAAGGTAAGTTCCATATCATAAAAATGCTTCTGAATTTCTATCAAGAATACATTTTAGTTGGCAACACTTTGTATTTGAGAAACAGTCCTATGTCCGGCCATTTTATCCAGTTATATAAATAGCTATTTATGTAAAAAAGAAAGAAAAGAAAAGCCGAAAACATTCTGTAAATTCCGACCCACTTAATAAACTATTCAAAAGAATATCAGTCTATATAGTAACAGTTCACGGCTGGTCAGTTCAACCACAATACGGGAGTATAGTAATATTGGAGCCGAAACTTCATCGCTCCATCGACCTCATTGTCTCCTTTGTCAAGCACTAACGTATGTGCCTTTGTGCTGAATATCAGACTGGTTATATCCAGATTTATGTGGATCCTGAATTTTATACGAGCATTTTTATGATTAATATTTCATGCAAAAAAATTATGTTAAGTTTTCTACCAAAGACTAATATTTTACAGTGGTTTTCAGTCGTAAATGATATATTTTCGTATTTCTTACACTTTGTCTATATTGATATGCTTAAAGAAAAAAAAAAAAACAGGAATCACGACATTAGTCTCTCCTAGGGCGCTTTTATTGAATACGATAGGTTTGCAATGAGATCGAGGAAAACTCAAGAAAACACATTCATTCATGATTTATCATCATTCATAGGGAAACCGGTCGGACCTGAATTACTTACCTATACCCACACAACCAGGTATCTGTGATTTCGCATGATGGGACATTGCATATTATAATAATTATCAGCACCTGTGAATAGTAGCCAGATATATTATGTATCTGGATATGTTAATGTTGTTAACAAACCATAAATATTAAAAAAAAAAACTAATACATTTTCCGCTTCTCACCACACGACTATAACTTGAAATCTTGATATTTAGTTTGTAAAATTGAATTTCGTTTGTAAAAATGTCTTGTCATTTTGGCATCGAAACTTTTCAATTAATATTTATAATAATTTCACAGCATACCAAATAATGTTTACGTGTCAAACTAACCGTCCTTTCCTATTGAACACAATGTAAAACAAGCGTGTAAACTCAATAGACTCGCGAAGGTAATTTCCTCTTTTCAATTGTATTTCATTGCTCACGGCTACTCCACTTAACTTCAATGTCAGTGGTTTTAAGCCTGGTTTCTTTAATTAATTAATGATTTTATTACGACTGTTGGATCACAATACATATTTTTTATAAAAGAAGTTTCGACATTGCGGATGAATCATTGCTTAAACTTTACAAAAATACCTGTAACTTTTTTATGGGAAAAAATATTCCCACTTATGGGTTGAAAAAATTATCGATATTCAAAACTCACCCATTTGAGCTTCAAATCTTCGAACGTTTCGTAACATTTGATTTCACCCTCTCAATCCTTCGAACGTTACCGTCAATCAAGATTGTAGGCGTCCGACATCTCATTTCGGGCCTACTCCGGCAGCGGTGGCTATCTTGTGTTATTGGGTGACAAAATTGACCCACCTCCTCTGTATGCATTCGGCATTAAAAATTGTATGCAAAATAAATTTTATACGATTGATACAACGTATTTTGTGAAAGAAATAAGATATTATTAATGTTTTTTGAAAATCTAAAAGCACGTGGAAGTGAAGATATTTACATACAGAAGAGGTAAATTAAATCG
The DNA here is from genome assembly GCA_033682625.1 of Helicoverpa zea x Helicoverpa armigera. Taxonomy (NCBI): domain Eukaryota; kingdom Metazoa; phylum Arthropoda; class Insecta; order Lepidoptera; family Noctuidae; genus Helicoverpa; species Helicoverpa zea x Helicoverpa armigera. The sequence continues at coordinate 3,955,666 of JAWIIS010000002.1, read as the reverse complement.
AGAAACTCGTGACTGCGGTACACTTAAACCGGTATATTATAGCTCTGTTTAGTGTTTATAATTACTGTGATGACTAGTTTATTTATACATCTCCATGTATTGGTACTTAAAATGACTTATTGCATTTTTAATTTATCGGTTAGTTAGTCACTTGTTAGTTAGTTAGTTTATGGGGATAACTTTGAAGTTTGTTTTCTAAGATACTTTTTAACAGGCTCATTTAGCTTCTGCTAGCGGGTTTCTTCCGGATTGCATTGAAAGACATTCGGATAAGTCTAAATAGCCTTTCTCGATTATTGGACTACTTAACACTGAAAGAATTTTTCATATCAGTCCAGAAGTTCTTGAGATTAGCGCGTTCAAAAAAACACTCTTCAGCCATATAATATTTTGGATGCAAAGATTACTTCCGTCACGAATCGCACGCAATAATTTCAAGCAGTCGAGTTCAAGCAAAATATCCTCTTTCAGAATTGAAATGAAGGTTAGCCAGTATCCATCCATCGTCTGAAATATTTTCTCTCTGAAAAACCTTGTTTAATTATTTGCGAAAGCGTTTGTACGAAAAATAATGTTTTTTTAAAGCATATCTCTGCTTTAATTTAGAATTACTATGCGACATGATATCTGTAAAAAATCATTTGCCCGCATCACATTGTCATCCTTGTAATTCCTATGTTATTTTTCTATGCGCTTGACATACAGCTGGATATAATAAAATAATGATACCATCTACTCGCATTATGTTAGTGATCTGACGGCATTTTTTTCAAAACAATAGTGCAGCTGTATTAATACAAACAAGGAGAGGACACGGTTCGCTGGCTCTCAGAACGTCTGACCGACTGTCAGCTAGTTAAACATCAAGCAAAAAGTATAAATAATGAGCTGATCCCCAGTTGCTTATTCAAAATACACATTAACGTACGTTTTGCAAAATTTTATGCCTGTTTTCAGCTAAATTGTGGACGTAAATGGTTGTTTAAACGGACCTATTATGGTTTTTCTTTTCGGGAAAATTGCATTGGATTTCGTTAAGTGCATCCATCCATATTTTTGCACGTGACTGCGTCATGTGAACGAACTAAGTACATTTATCTACAAAAGTGTATTTATGTAAATGAACATAATTCTATCGCTGTCTGTTGTTGGATAAACCTAGAAATTCAAACATATTGAATTGAGAATCTCCCCCTGTTTGGGAAGTCGGATTAAGAGAAAATGATGAGATGGATTTTGATACAATTTCGTGTTTTTTTTTTTTACTTGAAGGTTATTTACTAGGTACATATTTTAATAATTGAAGAGAATTGTCCTTGTCCATCAAAATGGTGACACGTGGAACAGATTTATTAACTTAGCAAGAACAGTACATCAGTGATCAATACAATATTTACGATTATTGTCTTAGAATGTGCTATTAGTACCTATAACAATAGTATAATTTTATTCCAAAGGTTAATAGGCCATTGTTCATCATTAGTAAAAGTTATTCTCGGGTTTTGATCACCGTCTATAGCATAGGTACTTATCTTGTATCATCAACGGGGAAAATTGTCAATTTTTGATACAGGAAAACTACAACAAACAATGAAACTTGAGACGAATCCCACATTCGTCTTTTAACTCTTTTGATTGTGTTTTGCAGTAATTGCAAATAATATTTAAACAAATTGTATGCTTACGACTACTGTGAGCAACTAGGTTCGTAATTATTTTTGTAAATCTGAATTTCATGCAATTCCATTGTTCGTCATTCAGTTACATAAACTAAATAAATCGATTAATAATAACTTGATATTCGCTAGGCTCACTTATGCATGAAGAACGATACTTCTTTAATTATTGTCTTTCCGACCTTCACGAACCAGATAACACGGTCTTTTCGTACTTATTCGAAGTTTTTGTTTACGTCAATGAAAATTGTCACACCTATGGAAAACAACATTTAATTTAAATTATTCATTAACTACAATATCACTGTAACCTAGCTATAAATACAAATACTGATAACAACACTACACAAATAAATATACCAGGAAAACACTTGCGAGTAAAAGTCTTAAGTTTTGTTCTTGGGAAATCACAGAGCCACTCATACGCACATTGAAATAATATAGAATACGTTCACATTCCACTTGATAGTTCGTCATCCCTTCCCTACTGTACATCACTAGTCTACAGGTCGCGTTCTTTGAAACATATAACCGCATGCGAGTCGTGGGGTCCAAAATTGTCGTCACCCGCCAGTCTTTGATCTCCTGACCCGAGCTGTCAGGAGGCAAGATGTCCTGCTCAGGACTCCTCGGCTTCTCAATCCACAAGCTCACGTCCACCGCATCCTCGGTCATCTTCCTCGAGTTATAATCATGAATGTAGTTCGCAAGAAACGCATGAGCGATGGTACAGTACACGGTCACCGTTTCCACCAACTCGACGTCTTCAATTCTGAGCCAGCATTGGTCGGCGCGATCGTTGCGGTTCGGCAATTCGAAAGGTATAGGGAACACGTAGGGTTTCACATCTTTCGCGGTTATTTCGGCACTCAGCACTAGTGCATTTAATAAAGTAACTGCGAAGATTTGCAATAACATTTTAAATGTGCTGCTGCGGCAACGTCATGATTGTAACTAAACGAGTGTCGTGACGGCTTTGTGTCGCTGTAAAGTGTTGCAGAATGGCTGCCTTCACAAACGTGATTACAGGTTAAAAAAGATTATTAGATAGCTATTTACAACTCATTGTTGTGGGAACAGAATCCACGTGATTGAATGATCGCCTTAAATGAAAACAATTCAATATAATATTTGTAATTGATTCTATCAATAACATTCCTTGCCTATGTATGGGGTAACCGCTCGCGAAGTTCCTTTGCTACATAATAAAGTGTTTTTTAATAGCGACATAAATATTGTCTACAAACAGAAACCACTTGTAACCTCAATCGAAAATACATATTGGCGGAATACATATGTACATATGTTTTTGTTGAATTGCCAAAGATTATAAAATTGGCAAAAACGATGATGAAGTTCATATGCATAACTACCTTTCAAATTGCTGCAGATGCTCTTATGGATATCATTACATTCTTTGGTTCTTGAATCTTATTTTGCAAACGTGAGTAATACCAGCAATTCGTACATGAACCAATTTGATATGATCAACAAAATCTGCAGTAAGATTGGTGTGAGTAACGCAGGATGACGCTATTGATATAGTACAGATCAATGCACTGTTGATTGGTTAATAGTAAACGCGTAACAGGCCTTGTTGCTTTGTTGTCCATGTGAACTAAAACCAAACAAAAACATTTAATATAATAGCTGTCCACTAGCTACTTTGTTCACGTAAATTATTATAGGTAAATCATCAATCAAAATTGTGGTATTGAGTTGCCCGGATAAATGGGTTGAGGGGGTCAGATAAGGCAGTCACTCCTTGTAAAGAACTGTAAACCCCAACATAGTACAATCAATCAATCAATCAATCAATCAATCAATCAATCATTTATTTTCTCATCATCAATTACAAGAATATGGTAGTACACGTTGCATCGGTTATAGAGACTGGTGTCTGTGGTAGGTTGATCCTGTATTACAGAACACCAGGCTTACCCTCCGCCGAAACAAAAATCTTAAACTATTGAGATCAGTAATGAGAAAATAATAAAAAAAAAAAAAAAAAATAAACTGGTATGGTACTGGTAAGTTGGGAAAAAGGCTCGGTGGATGATGATAGTTTGCCAAATTATTTGGGAATCTTTTAAATATATATTTAATGAAGTAAATTGTAATAAAGTTCGCCGGTAAATACGTATAACACTAAAAACTGGGTCAATATGACTAACTAGACTTATTAGTATTTCGCTTGTTATTTTTTTTGGGGAACTTCCAAAAGAGCTGGCTATCGATTTAAACTACAATGTATAATAATACAATTTTAACTGCAATGTATACCTAATAATCATGTATTGTACATTCATATAAATATACCTGCCGCTGTACTTGCTTGAGCAACTATTAGGCTTCTGGACTTTAGCAATGACGCAGGAAAACTAATAAAAGGAATTCCATATAAATTAATTTATGTTTTTAATAATCTATTCCGTTGTGGGTTATTTATGAATGCGATATATAATGTAACAATGACGAATGCCACCAAGTTGTACTTAAATGGGAGAATATTGATAATAAGGAATGTAGTGCTTTCAGTAATTATTGAGGAAAATGTTCCTAACATTAATAAATTTAATATTGTTATGAAGGAGAACCTAAACGTATATTCTAGTAGATTTACATCTGGAGTGACAAACCATTGCAAAAATAAATAGAAAATATAAATGAAAACGCTTTAAAGTGCAAATAAGCTTTGTTTAACAGTTTTGTTTACCATACAATTCGTAAATATACAAAAAGTTATTTTCTCGAATGCTTTTCACTGCCTAATTTAATCATCAGCATCAGAGAAATAAAACTACTTACAGTAACAAAACGTTAAGTCAAATGACTTTGTTGATGCAACAATCGCAAAACTTTTTATTGTAGGTATATCAGTATTTTTACAGATACATATAATACTACAACAGTCTTATTTGCGTCAACAAAAGTGTACTTTAGCATATTTATAGAGCTGACAGCTAAAAACTAGTAAGTAGAAGTTCTCTTAATAATCTGCAATGCACGTGTATCGAACGATAATTAAACCCAAATATTTATAAAAAAATAAAAATATGAAACACCGATGAGTGTAATCACTAAGAAGCAAACTGAAGGTTTGAAGTTCTTTGCAGTAAGCGTACTTTGATATTCGCTGTTTATCCCGGATTTACTCGCGTACTGCAGTATAACATGTTCTTGAAATAGGGAATCAATCGCGTCCATAAAAACCAATAGCCAAAAAAACTATATTATTTGCCGCAACCGACAAACGAACAGACACACAGGAATTTAATTTTACATGCATTTAATTGGCGATTATTAGTATTACACGATTACTTCATTAACTTCTCTCTAACGCTTTTTCATTTCTATGCTGTTTTTACTGTTATGAAAGTACATAGGTAGTCAGTGAAAGTTTTAATTTTGCATAGATAGGTAGTAAAATGTAAGACGGTCAATGTGCGGTTGATCATTATAAGTAGGTATAGTTACAACAAACTCTTTTATGTTACGTCAAGAAAGTCAAGCCTGCGTAAATAATACTATATCACGATTCCTGAGCACTCTTCGTTGTCGTCATCGTCACAACCGATTGATATCCACTGCTGGACAAAGGCCTCCTCAAAGTTGAGGGTTTGCCCATTGTCACCGCACTGGGCATGCATTGCTTCCAGCCGTCTAATTTGTTTTCTATTAGAAAAGAAAAAAATAACCGTCCAGAAATCGGATATTTACATTTCAGATATAGATTCCGATGTCTAGGCTTCCTAAAATACCACCGCTGTCTATTACATCATTTGATTAGTACAAACCAATGAGATGTGTTAATCATAGCTTCGATTAGGAACCCTCTTACCACATACCTGGTTCATTTGCAGTGTCTACCTGAGTCCTAGCTGACGTATAAAACTAACCAGTTTCGTGGAAGCACTGGTTTCTCGCAGACGTCATTCAGAATTGGGCTCATCGTAAAAATGGATGTGTGTGTAAAATGCAATAGTCGAACGAGTTCGTCAATTAGCTGCCGTCTGGGCTTGAGACGGCTTGATTCATTTTATTTACAACTTCGTTATTGATATGTGGACATTTTGCCCATGTTCGAAGATCTGTTAATAAGCCATATTGTTTTCTTAGCCGATCGATTTCTGTATCGTTTTATTTTGTACCTATTGTTTGTTCACCTTGTTGTTGTATGTACGTAATTTTATTAATAAAGCATCCCGGGAACAATGAATTTATCCTGGAGTTTCCATTACGTAGATTAGTTGTTGTGCACAATATATCAAATTAAACCGGTCCAAAACGAAACAAAATTCTGCTTAATTGCCTGTTGTGCTACTCTTATCTGACCAATGTAAGAATTAGTTTGATGTTTACTTCACCTCTAGCCTTCTCTTATCTGTAGTCTGCGTGAGTGAGGGAGATAGGAACAAAGTTCCCTGAATAGTTGTTGACGTCATACACACACACTGGTATACGAACTCGTTTTAAATAAAACCAATCAGCGGGCATAGGATCAAACGCGTCTCAGTACTCGCGTGTTCGCGTCGTGAAAAATGGCCAACAGACTAATTCTGTTGTGCCTTTTAGTGTCGTGTCTGACTGTCAGTTACATAGAATGTGGAAGAAGTAGTGGAAGAAGCAGCAGCAGGGGTAGCAGCAGCAGGGGCAGTTCGTCATGGGGCAAAAGTTGGGGGTCATCGAGCCATAGCTCCAAACCCAGCTGGAGTAGTTCAAGCAGCTCGAGCTATAGCAAACCTAGTTCATCATGGGGAGGCTCGTCATCTTGGGGAAGCTCGTCGTCATCGTCACACAGCTACCCTTCGTCATCCTCTGGGCTATCCGGATCTAGCTCACACAGCTACCCCTCTTCATCATCAGGATTATCAGGATCAAGTTCGAGTTCCCACAAATACCCTTCGTCATCATCCGGTTCAAGCTGGGGTTCCAGTTCGTCTTACCCCTCCTCATCATCAGGTTCAAGCTGGAGTTCCGGTTCGTCTTACCCCTCGTCATCATCAGGACTTTCAGGATCTGGCTCAAGTAAATATCCATCGTCATCATCAGGTTCAAGCTGGAGTTCTGGTTCGTCTTATCCCTCATCATCATCAGGATTATCTGGATCTGGGTCAAGCTCAAGTAAATATCCGTCATCGTCATCCTCTTTTGGATCATCGAGCTGGAATTCTGGTTCTTCCTATCCCTCGTCATCATCAGGACTGTCTGGATCTGGATCAAGTAAATATCCTTCATCTTCTTCAGGCTCATCTATCTGGAATACTGGATCGTCAAGTTACCCCTCATCATCAACAGGATTGTCTGGATCTGGGTCAAGCAAATACCCTACGTCTTCTTCAAACTGGAACTTTGGATCATCTGGAGGATCGTCTGGTACTCACAAGTACCCATCATCTTCAACGGGTCTATCGGGATCAGGTTCAACTGGCTACAGGCCAACAAGCTCGGGAACCCATTCTTATCCATCAACCTCTACCGGACTATCGGGATCCCAATCGAACTACAACAAGAATAACTATAGACCAACTCATACGTACAATACGAACAGTGGAACTACAGTTCATCATACAACACATCACTATCACCATAATGTGCCTTATTACACACCTTCGTACTACGCCGCACCGCAGTACGTGTACATGCATGAATACAGGAATTCCAACAGTCGCTACGGAGATTTACTGACGGGCCTGACTTTATACAATATGGGTCGCTCAAACAGTCATTATCACGACCACTACTACTATGACGACTATTATAGGCGCAGGTACGATACCCCATCAAGCAGTTCGTACAGCTCCAACTACAGACCTCAGGAAAGACCACAGGATCAAGCCAATTGCATATTGAAAGTGAGAGAGAATGGAAGAGTGGAAGAGTTGAAAATACCGTGCGAAATTGTGTCAACTTTCACTGAAGGAAGTAAAAAGGAGACTCCTAAACCTCAAACCATGGTGAACCAAACAGTATGTACTACCACCACTACGATGATCAATAACACTGTGTCATCTGTGCCGGCGACCGCTGATATAGCATCGGGTGCGGCTGCGGCGGCTGCAGCGGCAAACGCAGCAGCGGCCAACGCTGGAGCAACGTTACCAGCATTTGGTGGAATGTTCAACTCCACAATGAACACTATGAGAAGTGAAACTTCAGGTGCACTTGACAGCATGCCAATGCCAGACATTCCTTCTCTGGACTCGATATTTAAAAACGCGTTACCTGCTGGCTCCTCCCTAGACGTCACGAAGGCCACTTTGGGCATAACACCAGAAAACAACAACAATGTGAACATTATGAATCCTACTATGTTGAGCAATGGTACCTTAGTGAACAAGCCCGCTTACACTACTCAGATGCTGAGCAATGGAACTTTAATAAACGTTCCTTTACCAGTTAATAGTTCAATCGCTAACACAACATTATCGACTGTGACGTCAGTAGTCAATGGTACAATGACCAATGTTACGAAGACTGTGACCACAAACTCGACTATGGTGAATGTGACAGTGTGTACTACTAACTCTTCGTATGTTGATCCTTTGACAGTGAAGGGACCGCCTGTAAACCCTAATGACATGGAGTGTATCGTCGAGATTCAGACGAAGGACGCGTTCTTCAGTAACGTTATTGATTGTAAAACTTTAGTCCAATATTCTAAAATGCCCGAACCTAAGAAAGACACGGGTATGTTACCACCGAGACAGAAATTAAAGTCGTGGTTAGCTAACCCGCCTTGGTGGATGTCCTTATTTATAGCAGTGTAAGGTTCAAAATGTATGTTGTTATTTTATAAATAATGTTAATACTTAGATATACTTAATGTTTATATTGTGTTACGCAAGAATCGAGGTACTTAGTTGTTCTACTACTGAGTCGATAAATAAGTAAATGTATTGTACTTATAAAACACATATTTGTCTGTTGTATACAAATCAAAAGTAATTTACATAAGTCTTTTAGAAGATGTGCCATTCGCTGCATTTATTTTGTATGATATTATTGTAAAGAAATTGTCTTTACGTTATTAAATGTTTTCTAATAAACTTGTACGTTTTACTTAAATAGTTACCTTTATATTTTCATTTGTAACAATGATATTCATATTCAGTCTTTTAGTTTTGCTTATTTCCAGACGTCCACTAATCAATTAACATACAAGTTTCAATATATTTCTATCGACAACAAGGAAATATAGGTAATATTATGGACCATAGTTATTAATAACCATAGTTTTTCCTGTTTTAATAACATATCGCAGTAATAAAAACACCTTCGTCTCACACAAACATACATACATTAAATAAAACATACACATTGGCAGTTCAAAAAACGCATATTTTTTTGCAAGGAATTGAACTTAGAACAGGCTCTGGCCAATCACCGAGCCATTGGTGCGAGTTATCTCAATTAAAATACACTTACAAAACATTACATATCACATAATGTAGTCGCCACTTCTTAATTACATTAATTTGAGTGTCCTACACAAAAACATTAATTAACAATTCGGTTATGGCACAGATAAAAATGTTTTGAATATGCACGTATCATATCGGCCGAGTTTTTTTTATTACTGAGAATGTAAACATGAGATAAGGGTAATAAAGACATAATACTAGCAGTTATACAGTGAGCTACAATAATATAAACTTTATAATTATATTATTTTTTATACAAATCTCTAGATCCTAAGAAAAGAGACAAATTACTTTTAGTCCGGTTGCATGCGTAATAAGTACGATCTAAATATGCAGTTTATAAATTTGGCTTAAAAGCAAAATATGATGAATGGCTCATTTGATCAACGTATCAGATATAGATAATTACTCAATAGAAAAAATAACCTTTATTTACCCTGCACGATTTAGATGCAATGTAAAAGTGCGAACTCATACTGCGATAGTTTTACAGTGGTTTCACACTAGCGGATTTACCGCGCGGAGCAAAACCGTCGTATACGCGTGATAAAATTACGAACAGAAAAATCTGTCACTTGGTTCCAGATGTCATCTTTTGTTGTCATAGTCGTCAATTGTTTGCTCTTCATCATCTGCCTAGCCATTTTCCAACTATATTGGAGTCTGCTTCCAGTCTAACCGGTGCAGCTTAGTACATCTAGCGACTGTCTATTTAACCTCCTCAACCCAGTTACCCGGGCAACCCGGTATACCTTGACAAGACTGGTCGTCACACTTTCTGACTACCCGTAACGACTGCCAAAGAGGTTCAAATGACAGCTGGGGCCCGATTCTCTTAAGTTAATATTGTCAAAATCGAATAGAAATTGAATCGCAATATGATCGCAATAACAGTTTTAACCTTATCGGACATTCTGCTACTATAAGACCAATCGTATTCCAACGACATTCGATTGGTTTGCGATTGGTCTGCTATTTTGGTGATTTTGGTCTATACGGTAGTTTGCTGTACAATCATTTTGCAATCGTAAATAATTTGCAGACAAAATGATTCAATATTGAATGACACAAAAGGATAAAAACGTTTATTTCAAAGAAAAAACAGCGGAATGCCACATACGCTTCAATCGTAAACGAGTTGGGATTGGATCTCAGTCGAACCGAATCGAATGTGAATCGTATGTCGCTTAAGTAAAATTAGGAGAATCGGGCCCCAGGTCCCACCAATTTATCGTACCATCCAAAATACGGAAAAACTCGACACTACAAGATAGTCATCCATCCACGAACCATAAGCATCAGGCGTTGCTTAGCCTTATGATCAATCGATTCACGCAGCTTCGACTGAGCCACAAGCGCGTCCATTTTTTGCTGTTGTTTACTGAAAATCTGCTAGTGTGAAAGATCTGAGAGTTCACCTTGAAGCAAGAGCTAGTTTTGGACATTAGTCTCGATACGTCTTCGATTAAATAGTTTAATTGGATGTGAATGTACGATGACCGCACTGTCCTTCAGTAGATAATTGTTTTGGTTAGCTTGTCACGTGTATGTAGGGTTGTCAAAGATTTTTCAGCCAATTTAGATTGGTTCAAAAAAGTACCTAGATTTTCTACGGAAATCTCTGATTTAATGATTGAAATATAAGTAAAGTCTTTGTATTAGGTGCATTAGTTTTACCCGTTCATGATTTTATATTCTGTTGGTTTATTTCCTTCTAAGTCTACAGTAGGTACGGCAAAAATTATATAACAGCACGAACCTTTTATATGAAGTGTGTAACTTGATGCAATTAAGACCCAGTGGAGGTAGTAGCCCTTACAATAGAATAGCATAGTCATACGTCATAATGACGTAGGCAGATACCATAATATTATTGTATCATCATTCAGTGTTCAATCAAACCAGTAACCTATTTATAAACCTAAGTATATATCTAACCGATTCTTAAGTCTTTGAGTGAAACGAGGACTCTTTAAGAAGACCTTTCTGACACTTAGGGCTTCATAGTATTTCCTACACGTATTAAGACAATTAACTGATGCAGTCAGCTAGTAAAGGGTGATTTTTTTGCTGGTATCTTTTTGGCAACACTGTTTTTGATAGATCACGCGTGAATCGTGTCTTGTGTCATTGTCAAACTTGTTCAGTTTGGTCTATAATTTAACCATGAATCGACTTACGAACGAAAAACGCTTGCAAATTATTGAATTTTACTATCAAAATCGAGCTCAGTTAAGAGAGTGCATCGCGCACTTCTTCCAATTTATGATTTTTTTTTGCCCAAAATGGAAACACTGGACATGCTTGACATGTGGTTTCAACGAGACGGTGCCACATGCGACACGACACGCGAAACAATGGCCCAATTGAGAGCCGCCTTTGGTGAACAGTTTATCTCACGTTTTGGGCTCGTCAATTGGCCCCTAGATCGTGTGATCTAACGCCTTTGGACTATTTCTTGTGGAGCTATGTTAAGGCTCATGTCTACAGGGATAAACCAGCAACGATTGACGCACTGGGAGCCAATATTGAAGCATTTAGTGTGCCGAAATTGGGCCTTGCGAATGCGCCATCAAAACCGGAGCCGCGGCCAGCATTTACATGAAATCATTTTCAAACATTAAATTATATTGATCGTTCTATCGATTCCAATAAAGATTTCATAAAATTTTTCAAATTTTTTGTGTTTTTTTTTGAAATTCAAATCCTATACCTCTTAAATAATCACCCGTTATAATGAAGTAATTTGGAAAGCAACAACAGTCAATTTAAGATCACATAAGCGCCTAGCGGTTTTGTGATACTAAATCGTATAACACCGTAACGATTGCTCAGTATTTTATATCAGTCACGTGAGAATACTTTGTACTCTAAAAAGTGATTCGTTAAAAATTTATTATAATAATAGTATTATTATAAGCGTAAGGAATTTTAAAACAGTTGGATTCTTACCAGATATCATTTGAAATCGGCCGAGATGCTTAATGGGTATAATTCTATACCAATAATCCAATTTCTTTGTACCAGTATGTTGATTAATTTCTATAGTAACTGAATTATATACGAACATACTAATACACATATTGAGATGAAAAGTAGTAGGAATTCTATTCAATAAAATACCATTATTGACGAACGATCACTCATATTTATCTGACAGGCATTTTTCACGAAACTTTTATCATCCGATGATTCTAACAAATATTCCGAAATGGACAATTTCGATCTATTGAAAAGATTTACTGCTATCCTAAGGAGCCCTTTCACTTCATTAACTCGGTCTGTTACCGAAAGGAAGATGCTGAGTAAACAAAAAAGGTGCTAGTCACAGCTTATCGGCGTTACCAGAAAAGAGTCTGTTTTTGGTTCGGTTATGAGCGGGTCTTTTATTTTTATTCCTTTAGCAAACATAACACATACCTACCTCCTAAATTAGTGTACCTTCCAATTCATGTGTACCAGTATTATGCGCATTCAAAGTTTATATTATCAGCTTTCCAGTTCGCTACACATAGGTATAATTGCAATTCTGAAGTTAGCCATCAGGTGCATCACGCATATGTAGAAGGTTTTCATAATATATTCTGGCTATCATATTTCTGATACTGATACATGATGTACGGATAAAAGCGTAAGGAGTCAAATGGCTAATTTCAGAATTGCAAAGTTACGTGGCGCGAACTATGTATATCAACTTATTAGATCTCCGTCTTATCTTTTTAAAGAAGTGGTAGTTTCAACACCTATTCTCCTTTTCTAGGTATAATCTCCGTGTGCTGGGTATCAGGAGCCGGCGTGGGACTCCTCCCACTGTTCGGCTGGCACGCCGGCAACAACATGCCAGGCTGCTACTTCGTCGAAGTCATGGACTACAACTATCTTTTGTTCCTCTACTTCGCGACCATCGTGACGCCCAGCGTACTCCTCACTGGCTTCTACGCGCATATCTATCGAGTTGTTGTGAAACAGGTAATTGTTATGTTGTTAAACCATAGAATCTTGCGTCTGTGAATAAAGAGCTTTTTTACTTAAAAAAGTAGTAGGCTTTCAACTCATCGAAATCTTCAGGAATCCTTCATCCTATCTAAAAAAGTGTAACAAAACAGTGTTACAAAGTAATGACAGCTTTAAAAAAACTTCATACAGAATTAATTTTGGAACGCAAAACATAGCTGGCGCCTATACATATTTTACATTACTATGTATTTATATTGCAATAGCTGGCGCCTATATAAATATTTTTGTGAGAGCTAATTTTGAAACATAAACCATCTGTTGGATTCTATAGCACTGACCTTTATTCGTTCCACGTGTAAGTTTTTTTGTATTGTGCGAAATCTAAGCTGACCTTCGGATCATGGATATTGGCATATTGCCGACTGACTTTAAATTTCATGCGTATTCTTAGAAATCTAAAAAGTTTTCTTTTAATTCCAGCTCAGCGAAGTGATGACAGTCGATGGTTGCCGGGGGCGCGTTCCTGGCGGTGGGACCATGCTCCGGGTGCTGGGAGCTGCTCAGAAGCGAGAAGTCAAAGCCACGCAGAACCTCGCCATCATAGTATTCTTTTTCATCATTTGCTGGATCCCGCTGTACACTGTCAACGCGATCAAGGCCTTTATGCCTGAACTAGACATTCCAAACCCTCTCACTTACGTTTGCATCATTGTCTCCCACTTAAATTCTGCTATCAATCCCTTCTTATACGCTTACCATCTAAAAGACTTTAGAGCGGCGTTGAAGGGTCTTCTCTGCTCCATCGCAGGCAGGGGAGTGACCATACAAGCGGCGTACAGGCCTCCAATACCCGTCAGAAGTCACGCGTTAGAAAGATGCAATGCTTTGCGAGAGAGACCGAAGGTGTACGTGAACTCCCCAGTGTGGCTGCGGCAGAAGGAAGCCGAAGTCAGTACGACGGAGGAGAGCAGAGCTGTGGCGGTGGCAACTCCCGTTGTTCCTGATGTGGAACCGTTCTTAAACAGAGCCGCGGAGGGCTCCAGTGGGTGTCATACTCCTGAGGGAAGGGACAGCGAGGCTGGGCCATATCTCATAGAAACTGCCGAGGAGAGATGCCAAAGTCCGTACAGAAGGGTGGAAGAGCTGATACGACGCGTACGCAGCGCTAGTACGGATCACAGCTGACAGGAGCCCTGCCGGGGCATCCCGGCGTATAGTGTCACATGAGGCGTCAAAACAAACATTCCTAAACAGTAGAAAAGTCGTAGAATATAAATTAAAGCTGCTTGTAGTGATTTCTGCTAATACTAGTACGTCAAGATGTCGTGAAGTAGTTTTTTTAATGTTATTAAAAATATTGAATGTTTATCATATTTTTAAGAAGATGTTGAATGGATGCTTATGTTATTAAAGTTATAAATATTTATGTAAATGTGCTGAAGCGAAGGTATACTTTTCCTTGTATGATTGTTAAAAGTGTTGCTTTAATGGAAATATAAATTAAAATTGGATCTCTGTTCTTATTCATTTTGGAAGCACGTTTAACTAAATCCTTTTAGGCTTTGGCTTGACTCAAAACCGATAAGGGACATAAATGAAACTAAATCAAAACCACAACAGCAACGTAACGAAAAAAAGAACCCATTTCTTAATTTTCGGACTGCAAGAACAACTTGGTCATTAGGTCATCTTAGAACAACTTATTTTAATAGCCAATATCGCCGTGTATTCTTGTTCATCTATGATATTTTTTCTTCAGATTTTTTTGTCAACCGTACAGGTCATCTGTTTGCCAAGACTCGTCTAAATACGTTCTCTGGTTTTTATCTCACAGTTGAAAATCATTACCTGCACACCTACCAACAACGAAGTAGTTTTCGTGATAAGAAATAACTTGATAATAAGTACACTTCAAGTAGCGCCCTCTACAGTCTACTGAACATACGACAGCTAAGTTATTAATCCTCAATTACTTATCAATGCTAAACGGTAAGTTACACGCTAATTACATTCATTAAGTAGGTAAGTATCAGCAAAATACCACGTTCATTTGTTTAGACCGCGAAAGGCATTTGCTATTAGAATATTCTAGATTTTACTTCAATAGAAACATTAGTGCTTCTAGCTTTGGCCGCTAGATGTCACCCTAAAGTACTCTAACTAACAACACCTGTTGTTAGTAAACAGTGAAACACTACATAAACAGAGCCTTGTAATCAGATTATGATCATGGAAGAAGGAAAGATGAGCGGAGATGCCACAAGGCAGGTAGGTCAGGCCCCTCTTCTAGGTCAAATAACGTACTGTAGAGGTTACCAAAACACTCAGTTATTATTAAACCAACGGGGTGGTCGAGTTTCTTAAGACATCTGTCAAAAATTGGTCTCGGTTTTTAAAAATGGGCGGGTTCCAAAGAAAGTAAATGTTCCTCTTCGGTACCACTGGGTAGGACTGCTACTTTCTAAGGAGTTTTTGCATTATGTCATCTCTGCCAGCTTTTTTGTTGTCCAGAATTATGACTAACATTAAACGTCACTTTAAAGGGAGAGTGGAACAAGAACAAGTCTATCTCCGTTCTCTTCACACACCGGTAGCTGCCAATGACGTGGTCCCATTTGAGCATGACGAAATATGACGTCACAAGGCGTAAAGGGCTTTCCTATCGTAGAATTTTGTCCGTAGGCCACCTGCCTTGTGTTTACCTGGTTTGGTTGCCAAAGCGTTTTTTAGTGTTGCTTCAGGTAAGATTCGATTTTACCCACAAGTCAGGGTAAACTAATAAAGTTTTACAGACGAGGGTTTTGATTTTTTTGTGATTTGGAATAAAAATTGAATGATTGCCACACTATAGGTACCACTAATATTATAAATCCATTTTTTTTATTATGCATGTTCGTGTCCATTTCAAGCAAACCTACCGAATGAATTTGGATAAAACTTGGCAGTTATATAGTACATAGGTAGATATATCCAGAATAATATAAAGGCATGCGTGGGAAGAAGTTCCTTCAAAACACGCGTAAAATCGCGGGAAGCTAGTGGACAAGTTTATTTCATTTTTATTTTAATACTTTCTCTTCGTGACCTTTGGAATGGTCTCAAATCAGAACATAGTTTAGACTTTAATATTTTTTAACAAGCTTTAATTATTTTTTATTAACTAAGTTTGTCATTATATTAATTAAGTTTGTCAAAAAGTTAATTTAAAATTCTAGTAATAAATAATCTATAATATAAAAATGAATCGCAAAATGTGTTGGTAAGCGCATAACTCAACAACGCCTGGACCAATTTGGCTAATTCTTTTTTTGTTGTGTTTGTTATAGTCAGGAGAAGGTTCTTATGAAAAAAAAAATAGGGTAAAGTAGAGAAGTCAGTTGACGGGAGCGAAGCCGCGGGCAAAAGCTAGTTGAAAATAAAAAAGGCATGTATTCAGAAAAAAACATAATACATTTTTGATTCTACCTTGCCTCTTTTGCACCAAAATAAAGAACGTAATAAAAAAAAATACGATTGTCAATGTCAGCAACGCTGACGGGTGTCAGCGTAACTGTGTTTACATTTCATAAGAGCGGGACTTTGTTGTAAAGACTGATATAAAAACTGACAACTGATGATAGAAATAATTATCTTAGAATGTTTTGGGTAGTTTTGTTTACGACTGTGGTAACACTAATTGCAAATAAGACGAGAATCTACCGTGTCGACGGGCAGGCGGAACGCGGCGCGCGCTCACCGCTCACTTCAGTTGACTGCGCAAGAGTGTCGATGTCGGACGCGTATGTGAATTAATAACAAAATGATTAACTCTAAAAGTGTGTTGTGGTTCGCTATTTTACTAGCAGTGCTATTAGAATCGACCGCAGGACGGAAAGGTTTAAGTAGTGGACATAGTTATCCTAAATCACACGGTTTATCTGGAGGAGGGCATCGTCCTAGTGGGCTGTCTGGTGGGGGCCACGGATACCCTTCGTCTGGAGGTAGCCACAGTTACCCATCGTCTGGAGGCAGTCACAGTTATCCATCATCAGGAGGTAGTCACGGGTACCCATCGTCAGGTGGCAGTCACGGTTATCCTTCAAGTGGCGGTTTATCTGGCAGCGGTACTGGTAGCCACGGCTATCCATCTTCGGGCGGTAGCCACAGCTATCCATCTTCTGGCGGTAGTCACAGCTATCCATCTTCTGGCGGCAGCCACGGATATCCATCATCTGGCAGTGGCTTATCTGGCAACAACCGTTACCCATCACAAAACAAGCCCACCGTGCATCATACGACGAATGTTTACAACTACCACTACAGCCCGCCACAGCGCATAACCTACAGTCCAGTGCGGGGAAGTCCGCCGGTATCTTACCCTGTTTACCATGGTACTCCTCCGACTTACATTTACCAATACAAAAACTCGGGCAGCAAATACGGCACGTTGTTGGCCGGCTTGGCGCTACTTAACCTTGGCACTCTCGCCGGCGCTGCTTATGCACACAGCCACAACTCCAACCCACAGACGCATTATAAGCCACAACCCGGCGAAGTGTGCAAGTTTGCAGTGAAAAGAGACAACGGTGATTATGAGGAGACGAAAATAGACTGCCAGATTATAAGTAGCTTTATCTTGCAAGATCAAGGCCAACTACCCAATACAGGCACGAATTCTACTGTAACAGTTGTCACTGTGACAAATACTACAGTTATGAATACGAGTAATATGGCTAATACAACAGCGCCTAATAACCCTCTGTATCAAATGCTCCCTAATGGAACATTGGTACCTGTTAATGCGACAGTTCCTGTGGTTCCACCGATGCCTACGCCTATGCCCGTAAATCCCATGAGTATGTCACCAAACCTTTCGCCAAACGGTACCGTAATGACATCTTCTGTAGTTACGACGACCACGACTAATACGACTCTAGTGAACGCCTTGGACGTTAAAGGAAGGCCCGTAGAGGTGACACCAGGCATGCAGTGCTTTGTGATCCGTAACACTCCGATGACCAACATGAGGAAGCACGTGCCATGTGGACTCTTACAGACATACGCGGAAAAGTCGCTGCGTAGAAATTCAGCCACTCGTAATGTGCCTATGTTTACTATAGTGGCTGCTATCGTTGCAGTTTTTGTAGCTTTTTAAGTAAAACCATAAGCCACAGTGTCTAAAACACTTATTGTTTTTATTTTGTAGACAGCTTAAATGTCTCTGTATTGTACTTGAAAAGAACTTGTTTACCTAATTGCATTTTGTCATGTTACTTAGGTTTTTATTAATAGTGTGATTGTTTATAGCCAACTATGAAAAACAGAGGTCTTTGACATGAACGGCGACTTCAATTGTTTCAAGTAAAGTCTAGTGTCGTGAAAATTGGGGATCTCAATTGCAATATGTTTATTGTATAACTAAGGCCAGGAATAGATCTGTTAGTTTAGCATTTTATGTACCAGAACTTAATTTATATGTAGCAGTATATTGTATTGATTGAATCGTAAGGTCATTGAACATTTCTGCCAGAAATCGCTCAATCGATTGGTACTTATTACATACAAATACTTCGAAACTTTTTGATGCACTTAGAAACGTGTGACTTTGACTTTTAATAGTCTTTTATGGATAAACAGAACGCTGATTTGTTATTATAAGATTTAATGAGTAAGTTACGAAAGAAAGTTTGTAATTTTTTACTTAGAAATGATGGATTTTAAGTATTCTTTGTTAAGGATTGCAGATTATCATCTTCGCAAGTAAAGTATTGTATTCGCGAAGGCGACTGTTGAATTGTCATTTTTCTAATTAAAGTCATGTTTTTGTATTAATTTGCTGTTGTTTAATTCACGTTGAACTTGTTAGGGATTTCCCGATTTACAGAATTGGAATTTTTGAAAAGAAAAACTCAATTTTATGGAGATGCTTCTCTGCACTTTAATGCCAAAATTATTTTACCGTAATGTATCGATGTTTGTTATTTTAAAAGTGATTCCTGTAAAAACATTTATGTGATATTTATGTTTTTAATAAAAATATTTTAGTAATTCTTTTTTTCACTTTTTTATCTAAATTCATTAAACCATCTATAAGTAGGTATCTGCGTATCGATTTTTTAGATATGTTCTTAACTACTGTTACCATTAACATAATAATTGTGTTGCTACTTTATCACCACTTCAACAGTTATAAATACCCATAAGTAGTTAAGTTATTTTATGAAACTAATAATTAGTTCAATAATAGGAAGACAAATTAAAAGTTAATTAAGACGATTCTAACGATTAATGCACATAGTCTTTTATGAAGTGTATTTTAATGATAAGCCATTTTAAACAACAGGCTATCTAGTTTTAACCTTAGTTGAAAACTGCCCGTTTGCATACAAATTAAGTTTACATTAATCCCCAGGGTCCTTTATGTCCATACCAAAATGTACCTTAATCTCTTAAGGCGTCTTGACGTAAATGCATTAGAGCCTTTGTTTTGGTGGGAAATCATCAAATGACCCTCGCTTTGGGTGCAGCTTGGGAATGTCAGACTCTTACTGACTAGAACCCACCATGTTGAACAAACGGACCCTCGATTAACATTATGTCAAGTAGAATTATCGCTGTAAAAAAGCATTGCAGATTTGCAGTTATTTGTACCAGCTTATCAAACTGTGCAGGAAATAAAACCAACGGACTGTAACGTGATTTTATAATCAAAGTTACGTCGTTCCAGGATTGCAATTGTTTATTTTACTAAGTTTTTAACATAGTGAAATGTCCTGAGAATACCACTTCAGGCACCAGGATAAAGAGTATCTACCTATCATTTATCCTGTCCTTTTATAAATGCGAAAGTTATCCTGTATTATGTTTTCAAGCTTGTACGGATGAAAGGCTTAGAGACATATTTTATCTTGGCCCTGGAGACAAACATAGGACGGGTACTTTAAACAGGGCAATGGCCGTCTTCTAGACAGCCCTGAATGACCACGAGCGGAAGCTACTACTTCTATTACCTAGTAGTTTTTTTAGAATCCTGATAGACTTGCCGAATGTATTCGAATAAACGTAGGTATACTATCTAGTTACTACTACCTACCAGAATACCTCTTTTCTCGAATATAGCTTTCGTACATCGTAATCGTATCTACACTATTTTATTTTCGGCGATCCAGTCCTAGCTGCCGAGATCCGGATCTAGCTGGTTTAGCTCTGTGTACACTTTTTGTCTCAATTTTTTGTAGTTAGTTTTAAAGATTGGCATACGTTTTGTCGTAGTTTTTTCGACTATTCAAGTTATGTAATAACAATTGGTAATAACAATATAAGGAAAATGCTCAGGCTATTTCATAGTTACATCCATATATGTACACAGTTACTTGCTAATAATGCTTGAACTGCTCACGAATTCGCCAATTCTTGATATGCTTTAAATAAGGTATTCATCAACCTTTTTTATTATTTTTACTATCAGCAGGGCACAGGGCTATCTCACATAGATAAAGATTAAGCGTTAATCACCACGCTTGCTCAATGTGAGTTGGTGATTTCAGACTGTAACTGTTAAGGTAATTTGTGATATAACTTAGAAATTTTGCTCTGATTGAAATTAAACTAGGTATGGCTAGTTTTCTCAACAAATCCCGACAGCAGCTGACCAGGTCTATGAGGAAAATATGAATTCTGGTGCAATATATTTTCATCTTTCATCCACCTGTAATCCTTTCAGTAGTATCCACACAGGAGTTATGTATTTTACTGCCCGATAACATATGATAGCCGCTATGCAAATGTATAAACTACATTCATTAAATGTAAATAACTACATTCGAGGAATTGGGTATTTTATATTATGTTTTTGTATTATGCAAAATATTATCTCTTTAGATAATTAATATAAATTAATGTTTTTTGTTTTGGTTCCGTTTTTATCAGTGTATTATTCAATATTCATGGTACCTACTGATAATTGTTTTTTTATTGCATATTACCTAATGATAATGCATATTACTGATTTTAGGTATGGTGACTGTCCCCACGGCTGTATTGACGTAAATCGCTTTGGGTAGGTGTCAGGGGGCCACGTAGTCGTAGTGGCTAAGGTTCATGACTCAAGGGTTATTCAACTTTTCGTCATATCTGATTTGCTTAATTTGTGCCAGTTTCCCTAAAGTTGGGACTAAGGGTGAGGAACTTATATAGCTGTACAAATAAATGAGGGATACTTTTGTAGGAGCAGCCAAGATTCTATCTTCTGTTAACATCAAATGTAATTTTCGTCATCTTTTTGATTTATTATAATTTATAGGTATTGCGGCAACCACTACTTTATCGCTTACCAGTATAAATATTTAGCTAGTAGGTACTAGTAAGATTGACTTTAATGCACTGAATATTGTTACTGGATGTTTCCCGCCTCCACGTCCCCACGGAACTACTTCCCGCGACTGAATAAAAAGTAACCTATGACCTTTGTTATAGTTCGGCCGCTCAGAGAATGCGTTTCTGACACATCGCGATTGAACTGACGACGTAACTTTGTAATGGCGTTGCAGTACGATAAAAATATTTTTGCTGGTTGTTTATCGTTTTAACAATTGTTAAGCATTAAAACAACATTATTATATCAATAATAATCAATGAATGTTGTAATTTTGTGCCAAATTGAGTGTCAAATAACTTGGTAAACAATATTTTTCTAAATCTATACTGCGCTATTACAAGGTTATGTCAGCGCTTTATATTTGTAGTGCTGTGCTAAAAATAACAGGCAAGTATCGTAATCTGTTCTGGTTGATGGTTCTTATACAGTTATACTTATAATATTAAATAATACGTTTTGTTTTTCTTTTTAAGAATTTGAAAATAATGGACTATAGGATAACTTTTATGAAATAGTATAAAAATAAAACTATGATCAAACTGAACGCGCGAAAGAAAGTAGCATTTTTATATTTAGGTTGAAAATGGTAACCCCAAATGGCATCATGGGCCGTCATTTTGTGACGCTAAATAGTCATTTGTTGTCGTTTCGTGCGCTAAGACTAAGTGCCCTGCCTCATTAGGACGCCAATGGCGACGTCGCCGGCTACGTATCCAAGCAGTTAGTATTGAAATGTATGGAACCTAACTCACTTGGCGACGGTTTGGTAACGTCGCCAAATTGGAGGCGTGGCCACGAGCTACAGTTCCCTATGTGGCTTCTGGCTACCGTGGCAACTTGGCGACGTGGCCACAGTAGCCACCATAATGTACACGGTAAAGCGCACCTCCCTCACACAGTCGCCAATGTGGTCGCCAGTCAGCATGCAATTTCTTGAGCGACGACGTAAACAATTGACTGTCGAGACGCCATGGCCACTCGACTTGGCGACATTTGGATGCCAGAAGTAGCCAGACCTGTGCCGCTGGCGACGTCGCCATGGCGTCCCAGTGAGGTAGAGCTCTAAAAACCTGATTTTGGAAGATTTTGACCGAGATATCAGGATTGATTCTGTTATTGATAATACCTAATATACACGTAATATACACGTAGGCGAAGATGATGATGAAGACACCACCTCCTCAAGCGAATCGGAGTCTGATTAACATTCTGTACGCACATTCAATTCAATGTACTTACTTTATTGCATAGAAATACAGATTGTAACTTTGTAACAAAGAATAAATAAAACGATTTTATTATATGAATATTACCTTTTTTTGGTTTCCACTTAAATAACTAAAATATAAATTTTAAATGATTCCGCCAATTTAAAACGAAAATAATCTTAAAATAATGCGGCGGTTTATTTTGGGGGAACGGTAACGCACTCAGTGTTATGTTGTGCCCATCACTAGTCGTGACTAACTGATAGGTGTCAGGAACGCATTCTCTGAACGGCCGAACTATAGACTCAAATGCCTACTTACCAAACATTTTATTCGTTTCAGTAGTTTAAAGCGACTGGCTTTTGCATTTATATTACATATTGATAAGGATTGTCTGTGCTAAATTCAAGGTCTATAATGTCAAAAACTGCTCATAGTAGTCTGTCTATCAAGACAGACGTGGTGGGTGCAAAAGCCACTTGGTCAGTTTTCCTACTATGTAGTAGGTAGGTACTATGCGTGTGAACTACTCATTGTGCTGAGCATATCGCGTTTAATCTAACACGAACGCAACACGAGTATTGACCCCAAAACGTTTCAAGACGTCTGGAAATGTTAATTCAAACAAGTCTAGTTTTTATTTTATTTTATTTCCACTTAAGATATTATGGCAAAATAAAGTAGATAAAATTCAATGGAATATTTTAACCATATTGAACTTTTCTTAAATGTGTAAGGATTCTAAACATAGTTTCGATTCTAAACAGCATTTCAATTCTGTGTCTAAAGTGTTCAGACTGTTTGTTGCCATTGGTACCTTCTTGATTTGGAAGCAAAACTCTCTTACTTGAGAGCCAGGTGCTTTAACCACTAGGACACTAAAACGAGGGATCGTTTAGACGTCATATCATACTATTTAATTGGCTGTTCATACCCGCAGAAAGTATGACTAAAAGGAAGTCCAATAACTGTCCCCTGCGTTACTCGTAACTAAACATGCGAACGAGTCACAGATACGTAGGGGAAAGTTTTTTGCACTCACTGCTGACGTAGGACAACGCTCGCATTCACACCCATTCAATTAGTTCAAATGAACCAATACTGGAGATCCCCTAGTGGTGCGTATGCGCACATTGCTGTTACGCAATTAAGGCGAGGAAGTGGTCAACAATAATTCCATAACCGGCACGCGCATCTAAGGCGCCAAAAGGGGTCGGAGCGTCTGAGCGGGGCGAGGATAACAATACGCGCGCTAGCTTATAACTAAAAGTCGTAAGCGACAAAATGGTTTTGTAATTTTATTATTTAGAAATGATAATTTGATAAAAAATCCTACTACAATTTTAAAGAGTATGTATATACTCAACTACTAAAAAAGTTAAAAGGCTTTAATCGGTCCCGTTTGCCCATAATATGTGAATCTCTTTTTAAAAAGAGGTATGTTTGATATATTTTTCTCTGTTATAAAAGTTACCTAATCATGTTTCTACAACTAACAAAATAAGGTTTATATCATGAACTTTCAGGTAACCAAGTTGTATTTTGATCCGTTTTGTATTTACTGAGAAAAATTGACATCCTTGGCGCCAAAAATTCCAATTCGTCCTCTTAAAGATGATGCATATATTTGTACATATGTAAGTCTGTGAGATATTTATCACTCTGCTAAGAGGTTTTCTAAAGTAGATACTTAGATGAAATACATTTTGCTCTATTTTGTTTTTGATTAGAAGAATATTATGACTTCATGACATTACGTGGATTTGCTTAAAATTGTATTTTAAGTTTAATGTAAGACTAGAAAAAAGGCTTAACCTATTTGCTTACGTTTTAGGTAAGCAATAGTAAGAGACAAACTGAGTTGTTTAGAAATCGATTACAATCGTATGGTTAATTATAATATTACCGAAAAAATATTATAACATATTATGACTAGCAGGAATGAAATGAATCGTTGCAACAAAACTGAATGCGTAAATGGCTGGCTTTGAAGCGTTTCACAAAAGATGTGTAAAGTGACAAAGTAAATAGTGAAACGACTGTTGTCATTACAATATGATAATAAAACAAAATGGCACAGTTAATGAGTCACCAGAATAATAGAAATATGTGCTACTCAATGGTCTGTGTGAACAGTTGTCAGTATATTATGTACTTACATTGTTTTTACCCGACTGTGGCGCTCATAAAGAGGATTTTTAAGGAAAGAAATTAGCTAGATATAAGTTGATTAATGAATGAAATATAAAAAAAATATATATGTGTTAAACATCTATTTGAAAGTACCTATTTTTCATATTTAATTCAATTTCAGTAAAACTGATTAAAACAGTATCAATGTTTCATGGTTATTTTGGGCTCATTAATCAGCATGAAGATAAATGGTATGCACATTACAAAGATCAGATTTTAGCCGGTATCAGACTGACTGAAAATATTAATTGGAATCAAGTTTTTTTTTGTTGGTCAACTGTTATCGGTTTACTGTTTAGCCTGCAGAGTCATCATCATCATCATCATCATCATCAGCCTATCGCAGTCCACTGCTGGACATAGGCCTCTCCAAGTGCACGCCACTGAGATCGATTTTCGGCCTGCAGAGTGCGGGTACTCTTCTATTATTACTAGGTGGGTATAAAAAATCTTAAAAATAAAATATTAATTTCACAGTTTCTAAAAGTAAGTTTAATAGTTGTGAGTCATTCGCGATCTGAATGTTTCGGTTCAATGGTTTCATGACACATCGGCCAGACGTCTGGTTTCAAGGATCGATTACTTACAGTAATTTACTTATCAACAACGAATAACCCGTATTCGTTGTTAGATGATAATACTTTTGTTGTTTATTTTGAATGTCCTATGTTGTGTGTTTCTATTCTACCAAAGGACATGGATAGTCAGGGTTGCGGGGAATTCGCAGAGTTATAGAGATGTTTTTTTTTTTAAGTCGGTAGTTGAGTACAGCAGTCTGTAGGTTGCAAAAAGTCAAAGTCAAATATTTTATTTCAAATAGGCATTTGCAGGCCTTTATGAAACGTGGCACTAGTTTCACGGTCCCAAAAAGTTGGTCTCATGTAGATGAGCCGCCAAGAAACTCCATGGACTCCAAGAAACTCCACTTTTAAATACCTACAGAGTCATCATCGTGGATAAAGGTATGTAAACAATTTAGCTTTGAAATGTGATTTAACTATTGGTGTCTGCTTCACTTCAACTGTCTTGGTACCTAACTACCTCTATAACCAACATTCTACCTACCAGTGTAGGTTAGGTTGAATATATCTTAAAATGATGATGCTCTGGAAAACGATTTTTGATTATTTAATATGTAATAAGTACGTCACCATTATTTACAAGTTTAAAAATTTCTGATTTGTACGTTAGGTAATAGAATATTTGGAACTGACCCAAATGAATTGCTCCCAAGTGTAAACTTTATTGATATACTGTATGGGAGTATTGCAATCAGTTCCCAGATAGCCTAGTTTGTAAACCTCCAAATAAACGTCGTGGAATTTATTTACGTTAACTGTACTAATTTAGAACTCAAGAATTTTATCTCGACTCACCCAAAACGTTTGCTGATAAGAGTAGTCAATATTTACGTTTTGCTTGTGTATTGTACGATATCGATAACTTTGAACAATAACTGGTGAGTACTTTCGCTGATATTCTTGTTGAAAAATGACCTATTTTGGTATTTTCTGCGGATTTATAAAATTAGGTTTCTACAAATAAACTAGAGTTTTGTAGACTATCTATATTTATATAAAAAAGAAATAATTTTGTGTGTTTTATTTTCCACCCTAAAAGTCCGAAACTACTGAACCGGTATAAAATTTCATTGTTTCAAAGCAAGAATATCCCTGCGATATTTTGATCGGATACGGCAAGAAGTTCCCCAGACTGCGGATGACACCGCGGGAAAACTGCTGGTGTCTTAAAATTTGACTTACAGCTGCCATACCTACAATAATTTGTGTAGAATTGCATGAAAAGGTCCTATTTAAGGAAAATCAAGTTCATATTCTTTTTATTGTTTAGAAGAATAACAAGCGATAACGATGAATTCTGAGGATATAATAAATATCGATAAAAAATAACGGTAGAAGTCAACTTGAGAACTCGTATTACAGGTTTTCTTATATTTAGTAGGTATTTAAATAAATCAGCCATTATATTTGAATGATTTTGACCTTTACATAAAAATAGGAATACTAAAACGTATTTTTTTTTTAAACCTAAGAACTTCTTCTAAGTCTGACAAATACTAGGTAGCTCGAAACCGCACCAAAATCGGCCATATGGGATAGCTCCTTTTTTGAAGTCGGTTATAAATGGTCCATTTCAACAATCGTACAAGCTAGACTTGGTCAATCTGGCAATTTGACTGTCAAAGATCAACAAAAGACAGATCGGAACAATGGCTTACGTGCTTTGTTTTTTTTTAAATCAATTTGAATGTTCTCAGTAGTTTTCTGAAACATGCTACCAATCTTTTAGCTTTAACTTTTCTATTTATGACCGCGATTTGTAACGACAGAATAGGCGTAATGACAGGGTTAAGAAATAGTGATTTTAATAACCTCCTCCTTTTTGGGAAGACATAAAAAAATAGTTTTTTTTATTAAAATAAAACATATCATATCATATTATTTATTGCATTCCATAATGTACATTTGGTGGAAAATATAAAATAATAGAGGTAGTCACAATTATGGACCCTGATGGGCACAGCAAAATAGTTAGAAGAGAGGAAGGCGTTTAATGTAGAGGTAATATAGTAGTATGTAGTAGTATAACATTGTTAAAACAAACCATTAAATATTTACTAAGAATTAACGCAACAAAGATTGAGAGTGGCTCGTGACGTCACTTTTATGTAAAAATACTCAAAAGTGACGTAACACAAAATTCAATAGTGTTGTGTCTTCGTTGTTATTTGTTTGTGAGAAAGAAGAAAAACTACCTGTCTATTGGTTTAGGGTCATCAAAATTCGGACTATATTTTTTTTTATTCACCATGCATCTTGTATTATGGTGTATTTTATCTATAAAGTATTTAAGCTAGATACTTAGTTATATGTTTATGCCCAGTAATTATCGTTGCATGCGTATAATTATCAGTATTCATTGCAACAGTAGCATTTGGTTTTTTTGCGAGTGAATTCATGGTAAGTTAGTAAGTTTCGAAATTAATCAGTAATTACAAAACATTGAGTTAGAATTTTATGGTATGGTTAGAAAATATTTGTTGATATTATTAATAACCCATTAGGGACTCCCACTGAAGTATCAATTGCAATATTTTATTGTTATAGTAATAGATACATAACTGTTAAGCCTCTACATATACTGTTTTTCCTGAACTTATATATGTAGATGAAAATATAATTTTAAAATTAAATTCGATTATGACTTTTTCATAATTTTGACATTGTTTGACCAAAATATAATCTTAGTACTTAGCATAATTAATATGACTTTTCTAATCATTTTGACATTGTTCTATTTTTGTAACAGGATAAGATTAACATGATTAAAAATCTATAGATAGACAAATTCCTAGTAAAACCACAGATTATCTTGTTAGTTATTTGTAAAAACATGTTTGTATTTAAAACAAAATCTTTAAAATGTCATATCGTAACATAGGAATCGGAGTATGTTTTTTTTATTTTTTTTTATAAGTTTGTAAAAAAAGAACCGTCCAAGGATTCCGTACCGATTTATAAAATGGATATAAAAATCACGTTTGTTGTATGGGAGCCCCCAAAATATTTATTTAATTCTAGTTTTCAGTATTTGTTGTTATAGCGGCAACAATACATCATCTGTGAAAATGCCAGCTCTCTAACTATCATGGTTCATGAGATACAACCTGGTGACAGACGGACGGACGGACGGACAGAGGAGCGAAAACAATAGGGTCCCGTTTTACCCTTTGGGTACGGAACCCTAAAAAGTACAATTGTGGCACAATATACCTACACAATAGTAGTTTTTTTAACTCAGACTATTCGTTTAATCAAGAAACAATTAACCAGAAAAATGTACATATAAGAAAATAAAAAAAATCAAATAGAATTCTATGACCGTGTGACTTCATAGCTTGATTATTATTTAAACAGGGTTTACTGGATCAATTAGAGTTTACATGAACAGCTCATAGATACAATAGCGAGGCCGTTGTAATTGAACACAGGATTAAACAATAAAACTCTATAGCAATAGACCGGCGACCATGATAAATGAACGCTTTCAATGAATGAACTATAAATAAATACGTTTATAGCACACTACAAACTTTTAGTTGGCCGACAGTTGGTTTGGTCTCATAAATCAGTATGGAAATGAACGGTACGCACATAACAACTGTCAAGTGTTTGACGGGTATCAGGTCCACTAAAAACTGATTGAATTCACGATTTTCAAAAAATAAAACAACCATCGCGAAAACTGTTGGCCGACTGTTTCGTCTGTAGTTGGCAGTTCTAACCGATGGAGTCAGTGTTTTGTTGATTGTCGTATCTGGTCTACAGAGATCTGTGAAAGAACTCGGAGAAGTAAAGATATCATGAACTTGTTTTCTCGCAGTTTCATATGCGTCCCGGGGAACTTCTTCCCCAACCCGGATAATATATAGCCTATGTTGTGTACTGGAATAGTGCAGCTTTACAACAGGGAAATTATTTTTCAATTTTATTTTCTGGTTTCGGAACATTTAGGATACAAACAATCAAAAACATCTTTCTAATCCATTTTAATCTTGTTAAATAAGTAGGTATAGATACTTATCTATGAACAATACGTTCTAACTTCCTGCTAATATTCATATTCCTACTAGATTTACTATGGCAAAATAGTTTGGCAACGAATGTTCTTGCCAATGGAAATAAGTAACATACCTATTTTTGTACCCCCAACTTCAACACAATTTTGATAAGGGGACAAAAGCATTCCTTCTGTAACTGACTCACGAAATTCCTGAACTGATTTCGATGGTGTTTGTTGTATTATGTGTATGTCTAAACCTACTACGCGGGCGCGTGACTTAGTTTTAGGTACTTCAGTGAAAATCATAGAAAATAACCAGTTGATAATTATTTTTGTACAGTTTTCCTCTTAATTTGGCTCTCCGATTAAAATTATTACGAAGAATCAAATAATAAACTGTCTTAAGAGGACAATGCTTAGCACTGAGAATAGGATTTTAAAGTTTCCAAAACGTGTTATTTGATTTTCATGCGATGTAAATAATATTATAGGTATCACATAAATAGTCTTGCAGACGAATGTGGAGTATTAATTTGTGAATTGATATTTTTTTTTTATTTTGACTAAAGACTTTGGTAAACGCTGCGAGAACTATTAAAAAAACTGTGTTAGACAGCCTATTTAACGTAGGTATATAATAGTCATAAGCTTCTTTATATATTATTACTCAGTTTTTAGACATAGTTAGCAAATAGGTATGTAATACTGTCTTCAGCTACTGAATGAGATATTTAAATATCTAATTTTTCTTTCGTCAGAAAAGTCAGATTAAACTAATAGGTGTTTATTTTATAAAACGTCAGTATGATTTTTAATGTTTAATTAATTACACATTTATTGGTGTTTGCGGTTTCGATAAATGAAATCACATTTACCTTGTTGCAGTCATAAAAAGCAGGTAAATCCGATAGGGCTTTGATCAGTTTTCCTCATAATATAGTGTAATATTCTACCTTGCATTTTGCCATCTAAGTTGCGGTCACTTTCCAGTCTAACTAGATGCAGCTGAGCACCAGTGTTTTATACATATGGAGCGACTGCCTAACTGACCTCCTTAACCCGGTGTACCGGATAACTTAAGATAAGACTGGTTGTCAAACTTTCTGGTTTCTGCCCCGTAACGACTGCCAAAGATGATCAAATGATTGACTGCTACCTACGTGCTTATTTAATATTCTTCACGATGTTTTCCTAAATATATTGGGGTCGGCTTCCAGTTGAACTGGGTGCAATTGAGTAAGTACCAGTGTTTTACAAGGAGTGACCGCCTATCTGACTTCTTTAACCCAGTTACCCGGACAACGCAATGTCCCTAGGTAAGACTGGTTGTCACTCTTACTGGCTTCTGACTACCCGTAACGACTGCCAAAGATGTTCAATGACAATGAACGTCTCAATTAGCCAGTAGAATTCGGATACTACCGCGTCAAGAGGAACTAATTCCTTGATCCGAAGTTATTAAACTGCTACTCTTTCAATGAATCGACACCGTTGATTCCTTGTTCTGTTCCAATACATGCTTATTTAGACTTTATGTAGCAGACATTAGAGTTGATATTTCTTAAAACAACACCTCAGACTGAAGACCCACGCGACACTCGTGAGTAATATGGGGTAATATTGTAATATCCTACACATTCAATGAATGAGTATTCATTTACCTACTTACCTGGTAACTGCAAGTTGTCATTGAATGAAGTCATGACCACAGAAACATGTAGGTAATAGATACATTTAATACATTAATGGGGTAGGTAATACTAACTATTCTTCACGGTTCCACCCGCGTCCTGGAAGAACTATTGCCCGCAAGTAGACATAAAGTTGCCTAATATCATTTTTCAAGCCCTATACCTACTGTCAACTAGTAAATTCTCTAGTTTTTAAACTAAAAAAGTATAACAGACCATTGTGTATTTTTATGACCTATCTTGTATTTGTTGAAGCCTAACGTGTCTACAGCATGACAGCTTCAAGTGCAATTTATCTGATAAGGCAAGAGAGTATTCTAGATGTTCTTTCTTTGAAATAAACAAAATGCAGAACCATAAAAAAAACGGCTTATAAGCCTTGAGGGAAATTAAGATCCTTTCTTTGAATTAAATATTATAGGTACGTAGAAAAAAAATATTTTCTGTGACCTTACCTATATTAACTTGCTCTTAATTTGCAGGTAACTTGACGATTAAACAATATTATACGAGATCTTAAGCAGTTCACACTTTCAAACATAATGCATTCTGTTTCATGTTACTAGTAGGGTATTC
Organism: Helicoverpa zea x Helicoverpa armigera; assembly: GCA_033682625.1. Lineage (NCBI taxonomy): Eukaryota > Metazoa > Arthropoda > Insecta > Lepidoptera > Noctuidae > Helicoverpa > Helicoverpa zea x Helicoverpa armigera. The sequence goes on along the minus strand of JAWIIS010000002.1, from coordinate 3,924,001 downwards.
AAAAATATACTGACTAGCGTTTATACCACGTGCGCATAATATGACAATGACTTGGCACCATCTGGTTCAGATATAACGCTGGATTATGTTAACTTATTCCGTGGATAAGTATATTAAGTCCCGCATAAGAATATGAAAGTGCAACATCGAATATATTTGAGCATATATAAAGGAACTCTTGGTTTAGTCTAAAATAGGGAGTATTACGTGACTTTTAGCAGTTCTAATTTATTTGGTAACAAACAGATAAAATGTAGAAACATTATAAGCAATAGAAATAAGGTAGGTACACATTATCCAAAACAGTTTCATCAAAATGAATATGAGAAATATGAGTGTAGTGTCGAATGTGACACCCAATTCTTTGATGCGAAAGGAAATCATATCTAAATTCTCTGTAAATCATAAAAAAATGACACTGACAAGAGGCAGTGTACCGAATCGTTGATGATCCACTGCACCTCCGAGCCTGTGAAATTGTAAAACCGTGTTTGAAATGTAGTTAAAATTAAACTGAGCGCAGGAAGCTGGTTGACCGTTGCTTAACCAAGCGCAGCAAAGCGGTCCGCTTTGTCGCGCTTTCCACCGTGACGTCACAATCAGTTGTCAGTAGATACACATAAGGGTCCTAACTCATTAATACGAATCCGCTCCCACCCACACCGCGGGTGACGGTAGCAGTAGGTGACGGAAGGGTAGCAGACGCCCAACCGCAGTACACTTTGCACCAACCAGCAGGCACCCAGGTATCCCAGTGAATTGCTTTGCTCGTCGATGCACATGCTTGTGTGTATGTCATTTTTACGACTGTTTCCAAGAGAATATATCTAAACTGCGCATGTACACAGTAAATAACAAAATAATGACACATCACGGGAGCGAGCACTCAACACAGCTCCCCAGATACCTAAAAAGCATCATTTCAAGCCTATACCTGATTTTTTAATGTTATTTTTCCCGGATAGATGCAGAGTGTAAGTGTGCCATTACCTCAATGTAGTTACAATAAAAATCAAGGTTGGCATCCATATGTTTAGTAATCGGTCACACTATAATTAGATTTAATGACGTAGCTCTATTTGTTGTGTGGTCTAGCCGACTCGCTTCTATTTGTCTGTCACAATCTAAATACTGCATGCATGGTTCAGATTTTTTTCTATGAATAGACTCGTTTATGTTGGTACTGTTTGTTGCATTATTAAATCATAATGAGATTGGACTTCATTGTTATGTTGTTATAGTGTCATCACGGGTAACTGCATCTACCAGGTATAGCTAGGCGCGAACTGAGGCTGTATCTATAGTCTTTTAGTTATTTATTTCTGGAAAAACGTCTGGTTGGGCTGTTTAAAAAAACGGGCTGAATCGATTGGGATGTTTGGCGTGGAGATAAGAAACTGGTTTTGGTTATAGTCGACTTTTTATCAGGTTTGGCAAGTCCTGCATTTTCATGTGTATTTCTAGCTTTCTACATTTTCTATTTTAGATAGATATTTAAGTATTTAGATGAAACATTTTTCGCTTGTTGGTTTGGGCCCTACCTACTATGGAACTGATTTGAAAAATTCTTTCACTTTTGGGAAGGCTGGATAATTTGTCTGGCATGGGAAGAATTCCCCTCAGCCTCCTTCAAAATTCGCTTCAACATAATGTTTGATTCAGTTTGAGTTGCCGTGTAGCGGAAGCGCATAGAATTTAGTTCGAAAACAATGCCATACCAAACAGAATACCTCTAGCTGGTGTCACTGGCCTAACCAAGGTCTTTTATTGTAGACTAACATTTATTAAATTCAACTTGGTAGTAGTCCTAGCTTTTATTTTGAATATATTTGCTTAAATAGATATTTATGGGTGTTTAAGGACTCCGCAGGCAAATCAAAATAATTTAAAATGTTTGTAGGCACTTTTTCAGAGCACTTCCACAAACTCACAACTAGAAGGCTTATCCGATGATGTAGAATACCTATGTGATATGACTTCTCCTAAGTAAGTCAGTAATTGTTTTAAATCTAGTAGTTAAGATTATCTGCATGTAACGTGCAAGGAGTCTTTAATGAGTAGAACAAAGGAGAGCCTCCTGCATTCTGCTTTTCACAGCTTTTTTCGACTATATTAACTCATGCCGATTCTGCTTTCAAAGTGCTTGATTTAAAAAGTCATAAATGGAAAAACAGTTTCTTCAGTAAATATGTGCAAGGCTATGTACATATATTTGTACACAACCAAGTATAGTTCCGCCGCATTTCCTCGACATGTGATCAGAATTTCGAAGTCGTATTACAAGGTGAATTGGTTCCGATGTAAGCCTACTTGCTAGACATTGTGACAATCGTTTGTAAGGCAACAAGGCTAAGGAATACATACATGAACAAAATAATATTTATAATTGTCAAGGTTCTACGACCTTTGTTAGTGTAATATTTAAGGCTGTGACATTTCTGTTGTAACTATGATTTGTTGATGAAAGGCAATGTGACGTGTTGAAATTTGTGGCTCCTAACTTCTAAATAACTACTGTAGCATGTCTTTGTAAAATGCTGAGAACAATTTTTCACGTTTAATTATTACGCCCACAACCTTGATTAGTAGGAATACCCAATTATTATTATTTAAGTAGATATTGAAAGGTGTCGGAGAGGCCTTTGCGCAAAAATGGGACCAAATAATAATTTGCTGATCTCAGAAAAGGAAATTTCCATTTGACTCCTTTGGTATAACAAAATAATTTTATTAGTAGAACGTTACATCGTCTTCAACATCCAACGCTTTAACGTATTGAATAATTAAATAAGGAAATGCAATTAATGCATATTTAAAGCTTCCAAGAGTACATATTTAAATAAACATGTGAGAACCCTGCATTTCCTCATCGCATTGAAAAATGATAATAAAAATTATATCATGGATCTTATTCAGGATAGAGAATTCAAATTGATTGAGAACAATTCCGCCTGGACTATAAAGGTCTGTTTATTAAACAATATAGTTCATAACCACCGATGTTCGATAACAATGGTGGTGAGCGAGCTATGTTTATAGTATTTATCAAATAACCTAAGGCGTTCCACCCACTGGGGATGGCAGAATTTAAAATTTCATATAAGTATCTCAATTTATATACAAATTACGCCTAGAAAAACACACTGCCGACGCGGAAATGCGCGGGAAATCGCAAGGGGATAAATCCTCCATCTCCCGCTACGCGGCGGGGCACGGTGTAGTGGGTGGTGCACCTTTCTGTTAAATACGCCAAGAGTAAAAGTGTATGATAAGAGTAAAAGTGTCCGATAATATTTATAACGAGTTCTTATTGCGATTGAAACTGTTCTTAACTTGAATCTATTGTTGGTACGCTCTTGGAGCCTGAACATAAGTTTACACAGCTTGACAGCTAGTACAAAAAAATTGTGACAGTATCGTAAGGAAGTGCCCATATAATCCCACTCAAACAGTTAATTTTTTACTGCAGTGTAATTTTCATTTTATAGTTTCCGGGATATCCGTCGTGATGTAAGATTTGTAGTAAAACACCTAGGTACTTATTCTGCATCTATAGTGAGATTTGTCTGTTCCGTTTTTCTACTCATATGGCGCCAGTAGGTAGATGAGCTGAAAACACGTTGCCAATTTAGAGTCATTGATCAAAATTCGGGAGGTCAATGCCGACTCTTGAAATTGACCACTTACACTGAAGAGTATCTACGCTCGAAATACTCAAACGTTACACGCCTTTGAGTTCAACTGAAATGTATTTCTGTCTTGATGATGTTTGACTATGCCATAAAATTATGAAGCGTTTGAGCAACAAATAATCGCATGTATTCATACTGACTTCCAGACTGATTGATTACCCACAATAAGTGGTTTTTCCGAATGTTTCTAGAAAAGACAAAAAGTTTACCTGCTTGCATTGTGTGCACACATATTTAATTTAGGATTCTGTACAGCGATAAACGTAGAATAACAAATGTTCGCAAATTGTTTACTTTAGCCACACTGTTTTATATCATTTCTCGTATGCGTGATATTTAATTTTAAATTTATATCTAGCATGCGAATTGTTGAAGCAATTTATTACCAGCTAGGCGACGTACTACAGGAGAATACGGCTATTTATCGCGATAAGTATGTATTGTTGTCCCTGAGAATAATTTAAAACAAATGTGTGCCGAATTGCTTTGCTCTGAGTTTTAGTGACACTGTGTTAACTTGAATTATTACGTATAATAAATTATGTACGCATGATGTCATTTAAACATCTTCAGTCGTTGCAGGTAGTCAGAACCTGCCTACCATTCTTACCTTCTTCTCCAGTCTTAGGGGTATTGGGTTGCCCGGGTATCTGGGTTGAGGACGTCAGAGAGGCACTCCTTGTAAAGCATTCAGCTGTATCCGGGTAAACTGGAAGCCGACCTCAACATAGCCCAAAAGACTAGGCAAATGATGATACGCATTTGCATACCTAAAGCTATTTTGTAAATCTTTTTGATACTTCACTTCAGCACATACTAAGTCTATCTGGCTATAGACGTTGACTTTCCCCTCCATTCAACTTTCTCAATAGTCTTGAGTGTAGGTTATGCGCGAATCCAGCAGACGTAACTTGTTATATAATAAGCTAAATTCATTTTTTTATATTGACAATGGACAAAGTCATAAATCCGTATTATGTTTATTATAGCAATACATAGGAAGAATCTGCGGATCAGCTTTTTAAAAGTGTTGCGTTCATGGAATTCTTAGAGGTAGAAAAAAACACTGTTATTCATTATCTATTAATTAGCAATTAATATCACCGCGTATTGGAATCGTGATTATGATAATCTTACAGTAAATTATGGTGGCGATGCTTATTTATCATGTGTTCGTGACTGTGGAATCATTAAACGATTGATGGGTATGACTATATACTTTGTACCAACAAGTGCAGTGCAAGTGTGTTCATGCATCATGATAATGAAGATTACACTTATTTTTAAACCAAAAGTCATCTCTTAGGAGAGATTCAACCAGATCTAGAAACTGCTTGCTTTTCATACCCAGTAATAAGCGCACACGGAAAGTTGGAAAGACAATCTATGAAAGGATAAAAGCAAAACTCCAATTATCAAGTTGAAGATACCGGCGACGGTTGGATCCACTATTTGAAGAAGTTGGTAGTGGATGGATGTGAGCTACCCAAGGTGGGAATCGTTGGAGCTCATTCGGGGACGTTCAGCAGTGAGCAGTGGACGCTGATATCTATAGGTACTAATATTTGAAAAAACTACTGGGACGCTAATGTATGTAACGTATTTATTTTACTCAAACAATGTACCGATAATGATGATTCGTTTGACGTGGCACGCTTGGAACACGTGAAATGGCTAACTCTTGGTTTAAATAAAAACTACAATAAAATTGTGTACTTTATATTTTGTAAATTCCCAGGCCATTTTTCCTTATAGGATTCTGGCGTCATTTACCCATAGAAGAATAATAGATTGATTATGTTTGACTTACCTATTGTTAGTAATCATCAGTTTCATGTTTTTCTTGAAATAAACCTTAAAGATAATAATGATTAGTCATATTCAAGAACAAGGAAAATTGGTGTAATGTACGTACTATCAGACGAATTTATTCCAGACTCTACGCTTTTAGATCTAGATTTATATATCGCGCGTGTTTCTATTCGAATCTATATTTTTTTGTTGATAGAGCCGAGACACCCAAGGTTATGTTCCGCATATATCTGGGACGTTCGTTTGGTTTGCAAATAAATTACACATTTGGTTTCATTAGGCCTGTTGGACTTAGTTGATATAATGTCTTTTTTTAATGGCCATAGATGCTAGAAGCTAGATGTGAGCATGGGAAGAACTGTTGAATATTTTAATCTATTAAAAACAATTAGGGAACATCATTTCAGCAGTTGGATGATTAAAATGTTTAACAGGAAAGTGCGGATTGCATCATGAAGCGAAACCAGTTAATTTGAAGGTAGTGACGTAGAACGTAAACGTTCTCTTTAAGCTGACGATGATTCATTTGTATATGAAGTAATGTCATGAGTTATGTTAGTATTTACCTTCGAGTCATAGAAAACAATAGATAAATTATTTTCACAACATTAACCACATGCCGTATATCTGTTTAAACCCTTATCAAAAAAAGGAGAAAAAAAATAAAAGGTGCTAATGAAGATAGATATAATCGCTATCATAGATATGTCGCAGGGATATGATAAAAACGGGGATTTGATCAATTCCCTAAGGGATTTGATGAAATCACGGAAGATGTTAAAATAACAACACGATTTTATCTTTTCCCTAAACAAATCTAGTGAATTGAACAAATCCCTAAACTGGTTCAGTCAAATGACAAAAAATATGTCAGTTCTTGTTTGGGTCGCGCTTGCATACCCTAGGCAAGCCGTAGTTAGGTGTCTGTCACGCACGATGCAAAACGAATAGACGTGCCTGTAAGAAAATAATGTTTTATGTAATTCACGATACCACAAATCAGCTACACGTTTTAATAAGTGATTATTACAAATAGGCATATCATACGCAACTAAAAAATTTTTTTTAGAGAATTTTTTGTTCATTCTTTCAAAAAAAAAATTGTTCTGAGTAATGGTCATTTTTATATAAATATTTCCTTGTATTGCACACACCTGATTATCATAATTATGTAGGTATATCTTACCAAATAAACCTTTAAGATATCAAAGCAAAATTATTTTTGTCATTTCACTGAACCAGTTTAGGGATTTGTTCAATTCACTAGATTTGTTTAGGGAAAAGATAAAAACGTGTTGTTATTTTAACATCTTCCGTGATTTCATCAAATCCCTTAGGGAATTGATCAAATCCCCGTTTTTATCATATCCCTGCGACAGATAGATCTTTTAATGATCATACTCTGAAAGTATAGTTGTGTTCAATAGATTTCCAAAATAAATTAGTGTTTGTAGATTGTAGGTTTCCTTTATCCAACAACATTTTAAACGAATCTAAAAGCCCTGACCGCAATATGCTTAGCTTACAATACTCAATATTTAATGTTAGGTAGTAAATTTTAACAAAATAATGATAAATTAAGAATATGTTACCTAATGACAATACTTCTAAAAACAGGAAAAAACAAGTCACTTTATTGGTTACCGTTGAAGAATTACGTAAATAATTGTAAAGGCCGTAAATAGAACCCCGTGGCAGACCCTTATAAATCTCTTCAATATTGAGATTCAAATACCTATTTTAGTTATATATTTTAAAGAATATTTAAAGAAGTAGGTAATGGGAAACAGAAAAATAGACTACATATATGATAGTTAGTGGGAAAATGGTGTAAATAATAAGAGAATTAAAATATTAGGTATCTTAAACGCTCATGTTAAATCACATAACAAGTTTTGAGTCAATATTTTTAGGAGGAAAAATGTATTGAATTTGAAGACAAAGCCAAGCCAGACAAAGGCACCTTGGTAATAATTAGTAAAAACAGTCGTTTTGTAAAAGAAAGAATAATATCGTCCATACTAAATACTGATACAACATAATATTATGCTCAGATAACATTTAGGATTTGGTTTCCACAATAGGTTCTTGGAATTTTTCTTTGAAAATATATTTTGAGTTTTCTGAATGAGAAGTTTTTAAGTTCTTATGAATTAGCTTCCGCATGTGGTTTCCTCCCGCGTCTCATGTAAACTACGTCTCTCACGTGGATAAAAAGTATCTAGCCTATGCTTATATTGAGCTATTACTAAAAAGCCAAGTTTTATCAAAATACATTCAGAACTTTAAATTACATCCGAACATCCTTTTGGTTTCCCTACATTAGCCCTAGATTCAATAATCCAATAGGACCTACCTACCCATACAACCATAACAACTACAGATAGAAGAAGCATTTTCATAATACTCTCAATTCTCATGTGTCTGCCTAGCAAGTTTCGAATTGTTTCCTATTGATTAAAAAACACAATAGGTAATAACAAATAACATTAGAATCTCTCATAGGTGAAGGGCTTGCATCTTATCTAATTGTTGATCTGTATTGCACTTTAGAAAAAAAGTCTTAAACATAATATTGGTACGTGTACCGACGCAAAGAGACAAAGTAAACATAACCTTGATACTAGCTAAAATATTTGAGGTAGACTATAGTTATTAATCTACATTTTTCAAGTTACATCCTTATCAAATATAGGAGGTATTCATTATCTTTACACGTTTAGCTGATGGTTTTAGAATGAGCCAAAAAAGCAGTTATCATTATGAGTGGGAGAACCAAACAAACATAAAACTCGTTTTGGTATATTATTATGACTATTTTACTTCTGCTAATGACCTTCTTGCATCATGTGACCGAAATGTTTGTCTGGCTTTTACTGCGTTCAGCGCTATCTCTTAGTTTTACTCCAAACTACGATTTCGTGCGGTTGTTCTTTAGAGCAATTTTCTGCAATAGTTCGTCTCTAGTTAGTTCAAATACTGATGCATAGATGGCAGTGTTTCGAATGCGTAGGCCAGCGGGATTATATTCTAACAGAAAAGGCAGTGGCAAGGGTCTGACACTCCACAGGGGATCAGTTGACGATTTTCCACCAAATCAGGGCTTTAGATGTAGGCCAGATACATACGTGGTGCTAATTTTATTGAGAGCAATAAAAAAATGATTGTATATAAAAATGGTGTGTAAATAACCCCATCGTGAATATGGGAAATTTACGACGGGCTGGTGATGAGGAAGATTTTTTAATTATTTGGTCAGGTTTATTATATCTGTTGATTAAGTACAACAGTAGGTACCTAGAGTAATATCTAGAACCTCCTAAAAAATATTTGACGGTCATAGAAATAAATAAATACTGTAATTGTATAAGTACATTGTTTGCCGAGACTATGATTATAAAAACTAACACAAGGCAGCCGGCAGCCTGGAAGTTGGTGATTGATACACCCTTGAGAGGGGAGCAAGTAAATGACGGTTCTGCGCCTGATTTCTCCTAGGTTGAATGCAGTAGGAGCTCAGGAGCTACTAGTCCAATTTGAAAAAATCTTTTAGCATTAGGTACGTAGGAATAAAAAAATAAGTGTGAATTTTATATTTTTATTCTAACCATCCTCTACAACTAAGTCAACATCTAGTTAGTGATTAACAAATTTATTATTCTGATTAATACGCCTGTAGAATTCACGACAGACTGTAATCACATATCTGCTACCCTTATTAGCTATGCTGCAACTTATACAGCCTTATAAATCATTCAAGGCATAATCACTTCACACTTGGAAACCAAGATTTGTACCGAGTGTTCTGTTAAAACTAGTCAAAGTTTTGGTTGTCCAAAATGAAGTGCGCTCCATACGAATGGATAAAACAATGCAGGCGACGTTTGAAGCATAATTCATATGCAAATTTGATATGGCTCATTAATTTTTTGCCGTCACTGTGTGGATTTCCCCTGTTGAACGTAAAATTTAATTGTGAGTAGTTTTTCATATAATATAAAACATGGACTTGTGGTATTAGAAAATGAGGTAAATCCATCATCGGTAAGTATAAGATCTCTACGTCTAAGATGGTACAATGATCACTAAGTATAGTAGAAGGATAACATAAGGAAACTTAGAATTTAAGATCTGATATCGAACCCGCCTTGAGCAAGAATTGTTTAAAATTCCTTCTTTGTACGAAAAAAGGCTTGTGTCTTGTGTGTACGTAAGTGAGATAATAAATAGGCTTATGAAAGACATTTTTGAGAAGTATTTTTTACAATGTTTTATTTGTAAAAATGAAGATAGGCTTCCTTTCTGTCAGAGACATTCTAGCATTGCATATGTGGCAACAGGAATCCAAAGCTTAGATTTCAGTCATAAACTCTAACACTATTCTTTATATGTATTTGCAGTTTTGTTTTGGACCATTCACACAATCCTTCTCTTCTACGTATACATTTTGGGAGTCGTAGTATACCAGCTGTATTCTGCCAAGGATTTCATTGATTCCATCAACAGCTTCTTCAACATTTCAGCGTTTATCCTGATCTCAGTTGATAGCTGGTGGATACTCAGACGACGGTAAATTCGTTTTTTTTTTAACAGAAAATTGTAGATGTGTCATGATCTATTCAATTTGATTAAGATTAAATTCGTTGTGGTCAAAAGACAGGTTAGTTAATAAAAAGATGCTTTACAGAAAGGAGTTGAATAATCTTTTGGAAATTGCGAGAAAGAATGATGATCTTATAATAGAGAATGGCAGATTCCATGGTGATTATGAGAAAATGTTGAGGAGAATAAAGATAATTGTCATCATGTGCTACGTTTTCCATTTTATCAATGAAGTCTTGATCTTCATACCTTATAGGACATTGAGGATGGAGGAGTTCTCTATTGCCTCCTGTGTTGGTATGTGTTTAACAATTAAAAGAAAGTACTAAGCTATACTAAAAATACAGAGTTTTTATCCTTACTTTGTTTTAGGTCTAGAGCCACTGGATGTCAGCCCAAACCGCGAAGTGTGCATGGGGCAATTAGCACTTCAAGAACTAACATCCATTGTCGTTGTATGCAGTTATGATGTGTCATTACTGTTCTTGTTCTCTCACACTACAGCTGTATTTCAAGTACTTTACGAAGAAATGATCAATTTCAGCGAGATGGCAAAATCTTGTCACAAAACTGCCGAAGACTATGACGTCATTGAAGCCCGATTGAGTAACATTATTGACCGCCATGGTCTAGCATTGCGCACTGTTCGGAAAGTAGAAGCTATTTATAGTGAAGCTATAGGCATAGGCTTTGGTTTGGATGCAATATCGTTGTGTCTATTTTTCGTGTTGCCTATAGAAGTCATACTGCACTTCGCTCCACTGATTTACCACAGTCTTTTTATATTCTTCTTGTATTGTTTTCAAGGACAGAGACTTACAACAGCGTCGGAAAAGTTTGAGATGGCGGTGTACTGCTGCGGGTGGGAGAACTTACGAGTGAAAGAGAGGAAGCAGGTGCTGCTGATGTTGAAACAAGCACAGAAGCCGGTCATAGTATACGCCGCTAAAGTTATTCCAATACGCCTGAGCACCTTTGCGACCACCATGCAGTCTATTTATAAGTTTGTCACTGTATTTAAGGTTTAGAACCAGTTTTTGAAAAGATTTTATTTCTTTGCACTGTAATAGGTAGGTATGTTTTATATAGTCCAAGCACTCTTTTTTCATTATGCCATAAATAAAAAGGTCAGTGAGTAAGTCTCAGTGTGATAGTGGCAGTAGAAATAGCAAGTAAATATGAAAAAGAAACTGGTATTTTCTTTGTTTTATTTTCCTTCAATATTTGATGAACACTAACGAACACAAAGAATTAACTGCCTGCCTTATGGCATATCTGCCATATTATGCAGATATGCCATAGGCCATGCCAATGTTTCTGCCACTGAAAACTTGGTTTGGCAACGATAGACTGTTTTACCTATTTACTTATAAGCACATTTGACTTAAGCAAGGTAATTAAGCTCATCAGAACCCGAGCCTTTTTTCAACTATGTTGGGGACGGCTTCCAGTCTAACGTTATGTGACTGAGTACCAGTATTTTACAAGAAGCTGAAGGCTGCCTACTGCCTATCTCACCTCCTCAACTCAGTTACTCGAGCGACCCAATATACCTACCTTGGTTTGACACCAGACTTACTGGCTTCCGACTACCCGTTAAGACTGCCAAGGATGTCCAATGACAGCCGAGACCTGCAGTGTAACGTGTCCAAGTTCCATACTTAGAAAGTAAATAGAGACTTAGAGAAGTTGTATTGGTACTTACTGACCTGGGATCGAACCCACGCATTCATACCTACTTATTAATTATTCATTTGATAATGACTTCATAACTAGCGATAGGCATCATCACTACATAGTATAAAACAAAGTCGTTTTTTCTGTCCCTATATCCCTATTTCCCTTTGTATGCTTAAATCTTCAAAATTACGCAACCGATTTTCATGCGTTTTTTTAATAGATAGTAATTGAAAAGCAAGGTTTATATGTAAAATAACATCCATTAAATTGTGGGGAAATACTGACATCCCGTGCGAAGCCGGGGCGGGTCGCTAGTGTATCTATATTATTGTTGTGTCTACACAAGTTTCTTTAAATCTATTCGGTACTAATATTATAATGCTAGAGTTTGTTTGAACTCGCTTATGTCAGGAACTACTGATCCGATATGATCATTCCTACATTACATTTGGTAACATTGGAAATGGTAGATAAACTGGACTTGAACCTAAAGAACAGTCACAGCGTTCGCCTCTCCAAGCCACCCAAGTAAAACCTCAGGAGATAACTAGTTTAGTGTAATAGCCACATGCAAGGACGTATGCCATAAGCTATTCAAGGAATATAAGTAATAAGGCTTATTATAAACAAATAAAAACCTTTTTCTATTTATTCTAAGTATTCTTGCATGTGCGAGTAATAGATTACATTAGTTCTGACTTTTTTTTGTTATTTCTACAACGATTTTTCTGAAATAAGACCGTTTGGCACACCAAAATGAAGTGCATCATGTGGTTAAAGCAGTGCAAACGACATTTAGAGCAGAATTCGTTCCAAAATTTGATTTGGCTCCTTAATCTTTTGCCATCACTACTCGGTTCTCCATTATTAACTGTTAAGTTTAACTGTGAGTAATTAATCAAAAATTGGGATAATTTGTTTTTTAATATACCGCACACCAAGATCTAAAAGAGGATAACTAAAAAATCTAGTCTTTTGAGTTACGCGTACCATCAAATTCGAATCAGTTCTTCTTTTCTGAAAAAAGTGATTCTTGTGTTAACCGTCTTTACATGTAGGTGTGCGATATGTAGTTTTAAATCAATTTTCGATTTATTTGTATAACATCATTACAGGTTTTATAGAATATTCTTTCCATTACAGGTTTTATAGAATATTTTTACTATTTGCAGACGTATTTTGGACTATCCACTCGAGTCTTCTCTTCTACATCAACATCGTTGGTATTACAGTTTACCAAAAGTATACCGCTAAAGGTTTCGTCGATTTCATCAACAGTTTATTCAATATCTTTGGCGTTACTCTGATCACTGTTAACAGTTGGTGGATACTTAAAAAAAGGTTATATTTTATATCTTTGGTCATTGAAACACAGACGGGAGTTCAAATAACTATTCAAAAAATCGTGATCGATATTAGGAAAATTGCAGTGACCCCTAGATGCCAAGGCCTGCCCAAAAGAATGGCTAGAGGTATTTCCGTAAAAACGCTGGTTGAGGAACACGAATGGGAGTTCAAATATCTATTTGAGGTTTCTTTGCTTTTCACTGTAACAAAAAAATGAAAAAACGTGTCTATGATTTGCAGGAATGCATTCAACGATTTACTGGGAGTTGTGAAAAAAAATGACGATCTCATAATAGAAACGGGCAGATGCAGTGAAATACACAAGAGAATGTTGAGAAGCATTAAGATTATTCTGATTATGTGCTATGTTTTCCATTTCATTAACGAAATCATGATCTTTTTGCCTTTCCGAATATTCAGAATGGATGATTTTTCCATGGCCTCTTGTGTTGGTTTGTATATTGAAAATTTGCGCAATTTTAAAATGACGATTCAAACTTGAATTTGTATTTTTTTCTTTCTAGGTTTAGAACGACTCGGCATAAGTCGAAACCGTGAGGTCTGTATGGGGATATTGACAGTAAGTATTTTTACAGCAGTTACGGTTATATGCTGTTACGACCTCTCGTTGCTGTTCCTGTTCTCTCACACCACTGCAGTGTTTCAAATTCTTTTTGAAGAAATGATGAGTCTAAACGACAGTGCACAATCTTGTCAAAATTCCGATGAAGATTATGACGTAATTGTAGCACGATTAAAAAACGTCATTGTTAGACATGTGCTAGCTTTGCAAACTGTTGAGAAAGTGGAAGATATCTTCAGTGTCAGCATAGGCATATGTATCAGTTTGGACACCATATCGCTTTGTTTATTTTTTGTATTGCCACTAGATAGCTGTATGCACTTTGCTCCGATGATTTGCCATAGCCTTTTCATATTCTTCTTGTACTGCTGTCAAGGACAGAGACTCACAACAGCGTCGGAAAAGTTCGAGATGGCGGTGTACTGCTGCGGATGGGAGAATTTGCGAGTGAAAGAGAGGAAGCAGGTGCTGCTGATGTTGAAAAAAGCGCAGAAGCCGGTCATAGTATACGCTGCGCGAGTTATTCCAATACGCTTGAGTACCTTCGCGACCGCCATGCAGTCTATTTATAAGTTTGTCACTGTATTTAAGGTGTAGAACGCGACATTTGTTAAGATAGTTCAGTCTTTGCTCTGTAGTACAAGCACTCTATTTTAATTTGCAATAACATGGTCAGTTAGTAAGTCTCACTTAGTCGTTTGGTAGAAATAGCAAGTATTCATAAAAAATAAACTGTTCTTCTCTTTGTTTTATTTTGATTCAATATCCTTGTATGAAGAAGACCAACGAACTCAAAAAATTAACAGCAGCTGTGTGCAGGTGGGCAGATATACCGAATGGTAGGTACATACATTGATTTTAGATGCCTATTCCTACAGATAAAAGACGGTACCTTCTATTTCATAAGTACAATAATCGTCACTGAACTTTAAGATCTACGTAGCGCCAATTTTCAATCTCCCGAAAAGTCTCCGGGCCCCGATTCTCCTAAGTTAATAATGTCAAAATCGAATCGCAATATGATCGTAATAGCAGTTTTAACCATATCGGGCATTCTGCTAATAATAAAACACCAATCGTATTCGATTGACATTTGATTGGTGTGCGATTGGTCTGCTATTTTGATGATTTTGGTCTATACGGTAGTTTGCTGTACAATCATTTTGCAATCGTAAATCATTTGCAGACAAAATGATTCATTATTGAATGACAGAAAAGGATAAAAACGTTTATTTCAAAGAAAAAATAGCGAAATGCCACATACGCTTCAATCGTAATCGAGTCGGGATTGGATCTCAGTCGAATCGAGTCGAACGTCAATCGAATGGCGCTTAAGTAAAATTAGGAGAATCGGGCCCCAGGTAACTTCTATCTGAAGAATATGTTTGACGTTTTATTAGCTTTTGTACAGAATATAATTATGTCAAACCGCCATATTTATTCCACAGATAAAAATTATCTGCGATTGAAATATAGGCCCTTGAATATATTTCTGTCGTAGAAAACGAGATAGAATGGAATGATATTAGTATTCGCCATAAAGTAAATAACCACTAGAGAGCGCACTCGCCAATTTCTTCTAAGAACACGACTCACCACTGCGGGCGGGGGGACGCGACATAATCCGCGGCTACTATTGGTCAGTTCACGGTCGCTACTAAAGGATCGTACTGATCGTAGCCTTATAGTACGCGCAAAATCACTAACTTTTGGCGAGCGTCGGGGCACTGTATGCGCAGTCAAGTGGTTTTATAGTCTTTGGTATTCGCACATTAGACTTCAACAAGCTCCCTTATTAAACTCTTTAGTGAAATTAATTAAAATGTTCCAATGTATAATTGGACTGGGAACGGGAACAGCCAGCATGCTAGTTTTCTACATACGTGTGTAATTTACTAATTGCACATCTAACACCTTTGTTAGTTCCCGATGCAACGTGCGAGACTTGTTAATTATTCAGGTGATGATGACTCATAATTTGCGATATACCTATATTTATTTTTGCATTTACATGAGTTAGTTTTAAAATATACTTATGTTACTATGCTAATGAGTTTGTTTGTTGTAAAAGATGTGGTGGGCTAGTTGGTAAGGCACCAACATTTTACCGCAGCGGGCAAGCTCAATCCTGCTCTGTGTGCGAAGTGGCCTGTGGGTCCCAGCAGTGGGACGGTAAACAAGTGATGAGGAAAGAGTTGATTTGAACGCGATTATTACAGGAACTACAGGACCGATTTAATCATTCTGACAGAGTTAGATAACGTTCACAAAGGTTAACTATGGGCATCTTTTCGTTTGGATGCGTTTTAGTGCCTACACAACTGGTCATATCTTCGTTTTATTCTAATTCATACCATTTTTCGGGGAGTTCGGGAGTTCGGGAACAACAAATATCTCAGTATGAAGACCAAGATGATTTATCTATCAAACCTGCATCTTGTCCATACTCATATACGTCGAGGAGAACTAAACGTCGTATATGCTAAACAGGAGCGGAGATTATAAACAACTTCCATATGCGCTGTCTCCGGCGCGTATTAGATATTTCCTGAAAGGATCGAGTAAGAAACAAGAAGGTGCTAAGTATCTCGTGCAGGCCTAGTAATACCGCAACTCTTAAACAAAGAAGATTGCGCTGGCTAGAGCATGTGTATCGGATGGAGCCTTCTTGTTTGTCAGGACAAACTCACCTTGGTCAAATAATAGGGGTTAAAGTATGAAATTGCCGATTTGTACTGAAAACCTAAATTGTATTTTTTTTAAATTTTTTTAAAACATCGATAATCAAATGTTTCACATTTTTTAAAAGAAGAACATCACAGAAACCACGTGAAAAAAGTTCCATTCGAAAACCTCAAACCATGAAGACTCTATGGCAATTCAAAAACCTACTAGAATAAAACGGCAATTTCATACTTTAACCCCTAATATCAAACGCCAAACAACCAGTTGGGCGGCCATTATTGCTATTTAAGGATAGCGTTAAACGCGACATGGTATCCTTTAAAATTGACCCGAACTTCTTTGAAGAAGTTTCTGCTGACCGTGACAGTTGGAGAAAAATATCCGATGGAGTGGTCGTGCATGACAACGCCTGGTTCGATCTGATCTCTAAGAAACACAATCTATGTCACCAGCAATGGTGCAACGTCCAAAATCACCAGGAACTTACTTTGTTTACGGACGTTGCAACAGGTGCTGTCGCTCCCGTATAGGCCTTGTTAGCCATCAGTGCAAGTGCCAAAGCTAAACCACCTGAAACGGATGCAGCTTTTGTAGATGATAACAGGCTATAGTGGTTGGTAAACTGGATTCACCTAAACCTTTAACCTGAAGAAGGGAGAGATTCCATCTCCGGAGACACCGGAGTCATGGCGTACGTCTCACCATGACATTCGAGTAAAACCTCAGGAAATAGCTAGTTTAGGCTAATTGCCACATGAAATTCAAGGAAGTGTGTAATAAGCTGTCCAACACTACCATATTACTTCCCGGTGTAATTAAGAAGGCTTGTTAAAAGCATATAAAATCCTATTTTGGGTTTATTCTATGAATTCTCGCATGTGAAATGCATATAGGAGCACATACCTACTGATTTTTTCTTACCACAAAGATTTTTTCTGAAATAAGACCGTTTTGGCACACCAACATGAAGTGCATAAAATGGTTAAAGCAGTGCAAACGACGTTTATCACAGAATTCATTCGAAAATTTGATTTGGCTCCTTGATCTTTTGCCATCACTACTTGGTTCTCCATTATTAACTGATAAGTTTAACTGTGAGTAAATAATTAAAAATTGGGGGATCAAGATGTCTTAAAATAAGTTGATCTACAATATCCAGAGAATATTATGTAGTTTGAGATAAATTTTGTATTTATTAAGACAACATCACTAGTTACTTCCATTAAATGTTTATAGTTCATTTTGACTTTTTTAGACTTATTTTGGACCATGCACGGGATTGTTGTCTTTTATTTATACCTCGTGGGTATTGCAGTCTACCAAAAGTATTCCGCTGAAGGTTTTATCGACTCCATCAACAGTTTATTTAACTTTTTTGCCTTCATCCTCATTGCTGTTACCGTTTGGTGGATGCATAGAAAAAGGTAATACTTTTTATCTTTGGTCATTCGTAGAGGATTTCATTTAGTGAATTGGAGTGATTCCTTTGCGCCACGTCTGCTAGATATTTAATCAGTCCCTTTCAAATTAGCTGGAACGTTCGTTATCACAACAATATGGATCAGTGGTGTATGTATTGTATGATTTGCAGGAAAGAATTCAACGATCTACTAGAAGTAGCCCAAAAGAACGACGATCTGATCATAGAAACGGGCCGATTCCTGCATGTGCACGAGAAAATGTTGAGGAGCATTAAGATTATCATCATTCTGTGCTACGTTTTCCATTTCATCAACGAAGTAGTTGTTTATATTCCGTTTAGAATCTTGAGAATGGAGGATTTCTCTATTGCCTCTTGTGTTGGTATGCAAATTAATGATTATTTAACTATGCAATTTTAAAAGACTACTAACACTTGAACTTATATTTTTCCTTTTTAGGTTTAGAACCACTCAATGTAAGTCCAAATCGCGAGGTTTGTATGGGACTAATGACAGCCAATATTCTAATATCAATTATGGTTATATGCTGTTACGACATCTCGTTGCTGTTCCTGTTCTCTCACACCACTGCAGTGTTTCAAATTCTTTTTGAAGAAATGATGAGTATAAACGACATCACACAAAATTGTCAAAATTCCGACGAAGATTATGCTGTAATTGTAGCACGATTAAAAAACGTCATTGTTAGGCATGTGCTAGCCTTGCAAACTGTTGGGAAAGTGGAAGATATCTTCAGTGTCAGCATAGGCATATGTTTCGGTTTGGATGCGATATCGTTGTGTCTATTCTTCGTTTTGCCTTTAGAAGTCATTCTTCACTTTGCCCCACTGATATACCATAGTCTTTTTATTTTGTTTTTATACTGTTTTCAAGGACAGAGACTTACAACAGCGTCGGAAAAGTTCGAGATGGCGGTGTACTGCTGCGGATGGGAGAATTTGCGAGTGAAAGAGAGGAAGCAGGTGCTGCTGATGTTGAAACAAGCGCAGATGCCTGTCATAGTGTACGCCGCTAAAGTTATACCAATACGTCTGAGCACCTTCGCAACCACCATGCAAGCTATTTATAAGTTTGTTACCGTATTTAAGGTGTAGAATGTGATATAAAATGGCGTATCCTCTCTTTGCTGTATTTTTATTCAATACCTATTATGCTATCGAAGACCGAAGCCGAAGCTGACCCCAACATAATTATGCAGTTGGGAAAAGGCTCGGGAGATGATGATGACCTATTATGCTGCCCTGGTACTTCGTGATTTCTTGCATCGGGTGATTGGAATAAAATATGGGCCATGTTCAGCGCAGATAGTTTAGCTTCCTTACAGTGAAATAGACTATTCAAATTGGGGCAGTAGAATCAGATTCATGTTTTTTGTCGAAGCCCAGTGGGATCCTTACATATCATCCTTATGTAACTTCAGCATAGATGTACCTAGAATATTTGCTAATAAGTGAACAAGCTTTTAAATGCCTCTTAATTTTAAGTACCTGAGCTATAAATAAACCTGAGTGAACTTTAGCTCAATTTCAAAATCAAACATTAATGAACCAGGCTGACTTCGACTTGCTACTTAAAGAAAATAAATGTACTGAAACGAACCTTCCATCGGCTTTAAAGCGATGTGCTGTACACGTACAATTAGTAACTGTTGCACTAAAATAACATTAGGAAGAGCTCATTCCTAACAGAAAGAAGCACGAGTCGTCATAAGGTGATCATCTTATTGGGACGAGTTCATTCGTGGTTGGCTGTCGTTTGAATATCTTTTTCATTGTTGAATGTAATGATTTACGAGTAGTCAGTAACGAAAATATCTGACAACCAGTAAGTATCAAGTAAGTATCAAGTATCGAGTGGTAAGTACAGCCGACATATGAAAGGCTAGGTAGATGATGTTACACTTCTTCTTCTTCTTTCGTGTCGATGACATGTCACATAGTGAATCTACACTTTTTTTATGTTAGACTAAAAATGTTGGAATAGCAACGAATTGAAACAATAGCATGGTAAAGTTAGGTTTAGTCTAGTTCTCATAAGATTGCTTCCATATTTTCACATAATATGAAGTGTCCTCAGTTGCTAACACATAATTGTGAGAAAGTAAGAATGTATTGTTTATGTAGTACTTGTATAAAACGTAATATCGTTAACTATCTGTTAATATGCTTACTAGAGATAGAATTTGACAGTTATCCCATACATTTTGTGTCAAATTGTCATCTCGTACGTTAATATATACCTACATAGATGATTGATTAACAAGATCACACCACATTACAAACAACTACTTATGAAGTTTTTCAAAATAGCATAGTCATCTTACAAATGAAGAAAATAAAAACATTTAATTCACGGTCTACTTTTCCTGCAATGCACCTTCTTTTCTTCATTTTGTGATACCGACAGTTTTATACTTGGAAACCAAAAACTTTAATTTTTAACTTTTTTTATAATACGCAACTGATCTATAAGTAGTAAAGTCCTTACTCAGGCTCTATTACACTATTATTTATCAGTCCGGTAGTTACTTCGTGAAAACCTGAGATATAGACAGAATTACTTCAGCATTTAATACATTGGTAAGGAATTTTAGGAAAGTTGTTTTCATGAAATTTTCTTGAGTATTACAAGATGGTGCTTGAAATATTTGATGTTATTGTTTAAGGATAAACAAAAGTTAAAATTTATTAAACAGTAACTTAAGATGCTTCAAAATTATATTAATGTTATAGGCTTTAGCAACTACCTAGTTGAAGACGCATCATGAAATACTTAAACGAAAAATACTAAGTAAGTACCATTACGTTTTATTATCTGTAATACTTAAATAAGATGTTAAGAAAAGAGTTACTTTGTATTTACATTATTTAGATGTGTTACTGCGTTACGTATGGAGTAATTACGAACGCTTTCTAACGCTGGTTTTGGTACTAAACTAACATTTCTATACAAATGTGATGTAAACATACAATACTGGAGTTTTAATGACCCAAAGTGCCATTTTCTTAGAACATTAACAGTCAAGTGTGAAATGAGAATACTTTTCAGGCCTATTATGTAATTTGTTAATGTTTAAATTGCTATTTTAATAGTCAAGACTTGAGACTTAGGTTAGGTACAATATTTTCAATTTTATTTTCTTTAAATATTTCTTATCGAGCAGTTCTAGGAACATTGCAAAAAGTAAGCGTTTTATGTTAATTTGGTAGATTTTACTAATCATGTATAATTTATGAGAATTAAATTGAAATTATTGAAATTTCATATTATGTCATATTTAGCTAGTATTTGTGGTAATGGTGGGAAACTGGGGTGATATGCTACGTGTATGTCTCACGAGCACTCAGCAAATCCTCATATAAATGTATGTATGTTTGTCAACTTGTCTAAAGAAATTGTATGTACTTTCTAAGTACATCTTGGACACCATTGACTGGATACACAGTGGAAGAAACCATATCTAAGAAACCTGAACTATAAGGAATGAAATAATCAAACAGCAAAGAGCAAGCGTGATGATTAACAAGAGGTCTGTGGCCAGCAGCGCGACTGTAAAAAGGCTGAAGATGATTTGTAAGAATGTGTTCGATCAAAGTTCGAGAAGCGATGAATGTGAAACAGAATGACATCTGATAGAAAAATCAGGCATTTATCCTCACGTACATTAGAAAACTTTGAGCAGAGAAGCTCGACTTGTAAATGAAGAAGAAGAGAATGCAGAAGTGATTTCATCTCTAGGGCAACTAGAATCAGAGCACTGTTATAGGGCTCTCTAAGTAAAACCTAAGAAACAAGCTAGTTTCGTGTAACAGCCACGTGAAATTCAAGGAAGTGTTTAATAACCTATCCAACACCCAATATTACTTCCCGTTGCAACTAACAAGGCTTATTAATAATTCAGGTTATAATCACTTATGTATAACAGCATGTGCGAAGTAATATTGAAAATATTTTGTGTGCATTCCCACCCTAACTTTGCTGAAATAAGACCCTTTGGTACCCTCACCAATATGAAGTGCTTTATATGGCTAAAACGATTCAAACAACGTTTAGAGCTCAATTCCTTCGAAAATTTGATTTGGCTCCTTAATATATTGCCAACAATCTGTGGCTTTCCGTTATTTGATGTGAAGTTCAACTGTGAGTTATAAATAAAGAGATATGTAATGCCAAGTTGTCTTACAATTAGTTATTGTAGAAATAAAGAAAATTTTCCAGTAATATGTACATACTTTATATTCGGATATTTTCAGACTTATTTTGGACCGTTCACATGATTCTTCTCTTCTATATTTACATTGTGGGTATTGTGGTGTACCAAATGTATTCCACGCAAGGTTTCATCGACTGCATTAACAGCTTTTTCAATGTTTCTGCTTTCACCCTGGTCTTTGTTGACGGTTGGTGGATTTATACAAAAAGGTAATTCTTTATATCTTTTGTCATTCGAACATACACCGGAGGTCAAATAACTATTGAAATAATTATAATTTAAATTTGACAAATTGGTATAATTATTGCCAAACCATGATTCTATTCCATTCTACGGATTTTCCATCTACAAAATTATGTTGCGAGTTCTTTGCACATTAGCCTGCCAATAACAAAAATATGGTTTTCAGGAAAGAATTCAACGATTTACTGGAAGTAGTGAAGAAGAATGACGATCTGATTATAGAAACAGGGCGATTTCTTCATGTACACGAGAAAATGTTGAGGAGCATTAAGATTATTATCATTATGTGCTATATGTTCCATTTCATTAACGAAATACTGATCTTCATTCCGTTTAGAACCTTGCGAATGGATGATTTCTCTATTGCTTCTTGTGTTGGTGCGTATATTAAACGTTTTTGTGAAATATAAGAACAACTAAAACTTGAATTTGCATTTTCCTTTCTAGGTTTAGAACCCGTCGATACCAGTCCAAACCACGAGGTTTGCATGGGGCTGTTAGCAGTTCAAGTAGTAACTTCTGTTGTGCTTGTATGCAGTTACGACCTCTCGTTGCTGTTCCTGTTCTCTCACACCACTGCCGTGTTTCAAATTCTTTTTGAAGAAATGATGAGTTTAAATGATATTACACAAACTTGTCAAAATTCCGATGAAGATTATGATGTAATTGTAGCGAGGTTAAGAAATGTTATTGTTAGACATGTGCTAGCCTTGCAAACTGTTGGGAAACTGGAAAATATCTTCAGTGTCAGCATAGGCATATGTTTCGGTTTGGACACGATATCGCTTTGTTTATTCTTTGTGTTGCCTCTAGAAGTCTGTATGCACTTTGCTCCGATGATTTACCATAGTCTTTTCATATTTTTCTTGTACTGTTGCCAAGGACAGAGACTTACAACAGCGTCGGAAAAGTTCGAGATGGCGGTGTACTGCTGCGGATGGGAGAATTTGCGAGTGAAAGAGAGGAAGCAGGTGCTGCTGATGTTGAAACGAGCGCAGAAGCCTGTCATAGTGTACGCTGCTAAAGTTATTCCTATACGCATCTACACTTTCGCGTCTACTATGCAGGCTATTTACAAATTTGTGACTATATTCAAGGTGTAGAGAAAAAAGATCTAGCATTACTTTGTGTCTATTCTGTTTACATAATTTATAATACTACGTGAAACTGCCATACAAAATCGATAAAGTTTGTTTACCGTTAGTACCGCAAATCGATAACAGATGGCGCTGTGCCGAAACGTCATTTTTCTACATCGCGGTGTTAAGATTCTCCGCCGATATACGACCTATGCAGTTTTATGTGCAATAAATTGTCTTGCTCTGGACACGATTGTTTTATTCTCTTGCGAGATATTTTTGGGACGTTGTACAAAGTGGTCCTTCGGAACCGGGTGAAGGACTGGTGTGCATCGTCATACGGTGTCGTAGGGTTGCACGGTCAACCTGCCGCGAGTGTGACGTCAGCGCGAGCGGCATCGGCGGGCCGTACATGGTAGGCGCGTACGCGTGTATGTACTAGTGGTACACAACGGTCGGCGCTGGCGCTGCTGGTTCCTGTTGGCGTGAGCGGCTGCGGTGCGGGGGAGGAGTACCCCGCATATCATCGCGACGAGTATAAGTGAGTGAGTGGTGAAGTGTTGTGTTACGAAGACAAACTGTGAGTACTTTATTTTCAAAGTGACAAAATTAATACATTGAGACTTAATAAAATTTCAAGCAAATTTAGACCTTATTAACTTAGAAAATTTTACTTAACAATTTGGACTTAGAAAATTTTAACGTGTGCATGGACTTAGAATAATTTCAATAAAAAGTGAACTACGGGGAACCTATGCCCGATTTTGCAGCGAAGTTTAATAAGTTAAAAGACTTGTGATTTTTTACGTGTTGGCCACGGACTTAGTATAAAATTAGTGAAAGACTTTAATATTTCAACATGGAAGCGTTGAGTAACTTACAATTTAATTTACAATCTACCATCAGTAAAGCAAGGTCTAATTTTAAGAAATCACCTAAGGAGCGACTAACTAGTTCTTATATAGAAACTAGACTAGAAAATTTAGAAGCTAACTGGTCAGCTTTTTTTGAAACTCACATGAAAATTGTGTCATCTGTTAAGGCCATGGATTACGAAAAATCTGAATATAACTTAAAAAATGTTTACGAGACTACGGAAGAATTATTTACCGAGTATAAAGCAGAGTTGAAGGAAGCATTGAAAAAAATTGTTTGTTCCGATAGTTCAGCTAAAGTGCTTGAATCTTCTGCGAAGGGTTCTAAAGAGACATCTTTTGTGAAATTACCTAAAATTGAATTGCCTATGTTTAGCGGAAGTTATTCTGAATGGATTAGTTTTAGAGACTTGTTTAAATCCTTAATACACGATAACAGTGCACTTGACGATGTTCAAAAGTTGCACTATTTGAAATCACATTTGTCTGGAGAGGCTGAAGGTCTTTTACGGCACATTCCTATTACTAGTAGTAATTATGCAACTTGTTGGAGTCAATTAGAGAATCGCTATAATAACAAAAAGTATTTAGCAAATTGTATAATTAAACGTTTTATGAGTCAAAGGAATATTGTAACGGAATCTTCTAGTGCGATTAAGGAATTATTAGATACTTCCAATGAATGTTTACATGCTTTGCAAAATTTAGGTATAATGGTTGATCATTGGGATGTAATAGTTATTTATGTATTGAGTTTAAAACTAGATACTGAGTCACGTAAACAATGGGAGATGAAAATTAGCGATTGTTCAGACGAATTGCCTACAATGAATCAGTTTAAATCTTTTCTTGAACAAAGATTTCGGTCTTTGGAATTTTTAGATAACAAAGGTCAAGGTCGTCAGTCAAATCGTAATGTGCCAGTCAAATCACTTCATGTGTCTACTACATTGTGTATATGTTGTCAGGATAACCACAAGCTTGCTAATTGTAAAAGGTTTGCCGGTCTCGATATTGAAAAGCGTCGTAATTTTGTCCAAACAAATGGTTTATGTTATAATTGTCTAGGGGCAAATCACTCCGTATATGCATGCCGCCAGTCTTCTAGATGTCATATATGTAAAAGGAAGCATCATAGTCTTCTTCATCTCAAAAACGTCTCCAAATCAGGTGGTGATAGTAACAACCCGGATCAAGTTGTTGAAGGTAGTGGGTCAGCTGTTACCACTTCAAACCAGAGCAATTCCACCAATATTGTAAGTTGTTTTGCTAATAGTCATAGCCAAATATTATTGGCTACTGCGCTGATTGCAGCGGAATCAAAGAGCGGTACTGCTATAGTATTAAGATCCCTGTTAGACCAGGGATCTCAGGCTTCGTTTGTGACGGAGTCCGCAGTCCAGCTCTTAGGTCTTAAAAGAATACCAACTAAGGGTTCAATTTCAGGTATAGGTTGTGATCAAGACAAGTCATCAATTCCACTAAATTCGATGGTTCTTATTAAGGTTAAATCACGCATTGACCCTAGTTTTATTATCACGGTTAAGGCTTATGTTTTAAAGAAGTTAACGACTATTTTACCGGAAAGGAAAGTTATGGCAAACGTTTTAACCACAATTTCGTCTTTGGCTTTAGCAGATCCTTCGTTCGATACGCCGAACAAGATTGACTTGCTTTTAGGCGCCGAAGTTTATGGCCAGATTTTGTTAGAAGGTTTAATCAAAGGTTCATCCAGTCAACTCATCGCGCAAAACACAAGACTAGGATGGATCTTATCTGGTCAAGTAGGTGAAATCAACCAAAGCGAAACATGCCACAATACCGTCGTTACACTGCATTGTACTCTCACAGATGAAAATAGTCTCCTTAAAAAATTCTGGGAGCTAGAAGCTGAGCCCAAAGGCCTTAACGATAAGGCGTACTTGACCCCAGAAGAGCAGAAGTGCGAAGAGATATTCAAGGGCACGACTAAGCGAGATGAATCTGGTCGCTATATCGTGCACATGCCCTTCAGGTCAAGTGATCCTGCTTGTAAATATGGGGGATCAAAGGACATTGCTCTCAAACGCTTTTTAACCTTAGAAAAGCGATTTCTAAAGAATCCAGACTTCAAGGCTCAGTATTCAGCGGTTATCAAGGAGTACTTAGATCTGAATCATATGGATATAGTACGAGATAGTGACAAGGAAAGTGCTGTGTACCTACCTCATCATGCCGTCATTCGAAACGACAAGAGTACAACAAAGTTGCGCATTGTGTTTGATGCATCATGTGTAGGCAGCAACGGAGTGTCTCTTAATCAGGATTTAATGGTGGGTCCTCCTCTACAACCTGATCTTCGTCATATTATCATGCGGTGGCGTCGTGAACCTATCTGTCTGGTCGCAGACATCGTTAAGATGTACAGGCAGGTTAGGGTATGCGATGAACACACAGATTTTCAGCGCATATTATGGCGGGAGAATCCAGATGACGAAATTCAGGTGTTACGTCATTTGCGAGTAACTTTTGGAACTTCATCGGCGCCTTACCTGGCAGTAAGATCATTGCAGCAGTTAGCTCAGGACGAAGGCGCTGAATTCCCTTTAGCAAAAACCCGTGTTCTTTCAGATTTCTACATGGATGACCTTATGGCAGGCTGTCAAACCATAGAAGAGGGAGTAGAAATATATAAGCAGATAACTGAGTTACTTAAACGTGGAGGGTTTCAGCTTCAAAAGTGGGCTAGTAACAACGAAGAATTATTAAAATTAATTGAAGACGGTCAACAAATATCACAAACACAAGGGAACATGGAATTAAAAACTGATGCTATTTCGAAAATATTAGGCTTAACGTGGGACAAAGACAATGACGAGTTCGTTTACACAATTCAACTTAAGGAGCTAGATTTACCAGTTACGAAGCGTAAGGTTATTTCAGACATAGCACGACTATTCGATCCCCTTGGATGGTTAGCACCGACAATCATCACTGCGAAGGTGTTCATTCAACGAATATGGATGACTGGGATCGAATGGGATGCAGAACTACCTGCACCATTGCTGAAAGAATGGCTTGACTTTCGAGAAAACCTTCGTAACCTTGTTAAGTTTCGTCTGCCTCGTTGGATCAACGCTAGCAAAGATAACCGAGTTCTAGAATTACATGGCTTTTCAGATGCGTCCAATGTAGCATACGCCGCGGTGGTATACGTTCGTATCATTGACAGAGAAGGACACATTCATACAAACTTGGTGACTGCAAAGACTAAGGTGGCTCCTGTTAAGCAGGTATCAATCCCTCGTTTAGAGCTCTGTGGAGCTGTCTTGCTTGCAAAACTTCTTGAGGAAGTCGCTACAACCCTAGAAGTTCCCAAGCAGCACTTACATGCGTGGACAGACTCATCCGTCGTATTGGCGTGGTTAAGCAGCCACCCTAGTCGGTGGAAAACGTTCATCGCGAATCGTGTTTCCGAAATACTTACCATAATGGATAGAAGTCAGTGGTCACATGTGGTGTCGTCGGAAAATCCAGCAGATTGCGCATCTCGGGGAGTTAGTCCTTCTGAATGTAGTGACCTGCAACTCTGGAAAAAGGGTCCAGTATGGTTACAGAATGATAAAATAGATTATAATAGAGCAAGTATTCAAGGAACTACGTTAGAAGAAAGAAAGATAAAAACAAAGTGTCATGCAACTGCAGTAGAATTTGATGATAGTATATTAACTAGATTTTCTAAGTTCAGTAGGTTAGTGAGAGTAATAGCTTATTGTAGAAGGTTTCTACGAATGAAGGAATTAGAATGTAATAGAATTAAACTAACTACTTGGCTAACTACAAAGGAATTAAATGAAGCGGTGCTTACCTGTGTCAAACTCTGCCAACTCCAGTCGTTTAGTGATGAAATAGAATCTGTAAAGAAGAACCGTAAATTAAATAAGAATACTAAACTTACCTCGTTGAGCCCTTTTCTCGACGATGATGGCATCTTAAGAGTTGGCGGCCGCTTGCACCGCGCTTCTATTAATGATAATATGAAGCATCCCATTTTGATTCCTCACAAATCACACTTTACCAATCTTTTGATTGCAGAGGCTCACGAGAGAACTTTGCATGGCGGGCCGCAATTGATGCTGAATTACTTAAGATCCAAGTACTGGATACTCAATGCAAAGACTCTCGTTAGGCAACACGTTCATAAGTGTGTAATTTGTATTCGACATTCCACACAAACACATCAACCAATGATGGGTCAGTTACCGAAGTCCAGGGTGTCTGTTCAGAAGCCGTTTCAATGCAGTGGGGTAGATTACGCTGGTCCAATCAGCGTCCGAAGCTCTAAAGGTCGTGGTCATCACTCTACCAAGGGATATATATGCTTATTTGTCTGCATGTCCACTCGGGCTATTCACCTCGAGGTTGTCAGCGACATGACTTCTCAGAGTTTTCTAGCGTCTTTTAAGCGTTTTGTAGCCAGACGTGGCCGAGTATTGGACCTGTGGAGTGATAACGGGACCACATTTGTTGGTAGTGCGAAAGAATTACGACAATTATTTAACGCTGAAAGGTCTATGGTAGCTTCGGAAATAGCTGATTTCCTTTCTATGAATGGTACTACTTGGCATTTCATACCTCCCCATGCTCCGAATTTTGGAGGATTGTGGGAGGCGGGTGTCAAGTCCACGAAGCACCATTTAAAAAGAATTATAGGCACCAGCACATTGACTTTTGAAGAAATGACAACTGTGCTGGCTCAAATTGAGGCCTGCCTAAACTCGAGGCCTATTTGTCAGCTTTCTAACAATCCAGAGGACTCATCTCCATTGACGCCTGGGCACTTTCTCGTGGGTGAACCTCTGGTAACTGTACCCGATGTTAATTATGAAAATTCGTCTGTTAGTAATCTGAAGCGGTGGCATCTTACACAGAAAATGCTTCAAAATTTCTGGCGTAGATGGTCACTGGAGTACTTAACTCAATTGCAACACCGATATAAATGGACAGATTGTAAGCCTGAACCTGAAATTGGAGACGTAGTTCTGGTGAAGGAAGATGGTCTTCCACCTGCTCGATGGCTATACGGTATCGTTACAAATAAGCATCCAGGTTTGGACAATATTACTCGCGTTGTAACAATACGCTGTAAAAATAGTGAGATTAAAAGACCCATATCTAAATTAATTATGTTACCTGTAACTACTTAGTTGTTGTTTATCACCATATTGTTGAAGTTTATATATAGTTTATTTTACATTTCTTATACACGGTTTGTGAATCTACTTGAATGATTTTGTATCTTTTACTTGTTTTTACTGTTGTTTTTTTTGTATGTTTATTACCTAAGGAATGAACTTGTACATTTCACTTGTTTTTTTTTGTTGTTTATTGCATTTGTATTACATAAAGCATGTTCTTGTATTGTAGACATAAGGCTTTAGTTTAGATTTTTTATGCATTGTCAAAACCAAATTAATTTAAGTTAATATTGTCATGATTTGGTTGATGGACAGTGCCGTCCATGGTGGGCGGAATGTCTATTCTGTTTACATAATTTATAATACTACGTGAAACTGCCATACAAAATCGATAAAGTTTGTTTACCGTTAGTACCGCAAATCGATAACAGATGGCGCTGTGCCGAAACGTCATTTTTCTACATCGCGGTGTTAAGATTCTCCGCCGATATACGACCTATGCAGTTTTATGTGCAATAAATTGTCTTGCTCTGGACACGATTGTTTTATTCTCTTGCGAGATATTTTTGGGACGTTGTACACTTTGAGTTTTGCACTTTTGCTTGTTTTGTCACAAATTGTGTAGATTTAAACCTTTTAAAGAATTTTAAGATGTATAGTTTTTCTTATAAGAAGTTTAAATAAATGTCGAGCTTTTTGCGCAGAAGAAGAATGTTTGCTAAATGTTGGTTTTATTTCAAACCTTTTATAATACCTTTTATTAATGAGCTCGAGCGACCTGAAGCTGTATTCAAGTGGCTTTTGTTCAATATATTTGGGGCCTAGTGTCCTGGTGTGGGTGAGTTTCCACCAGCTGCACACTATCAGTAAGCTTTAAAGTTTACCTGTTCTGTGCATTGTGCTTAGTAAGTAGATACACCTGTATGTAGACGACCTTGTGTTACCGTCCATGCAGGTGGCAGATGTAATCTAAAGTCAGTCTAAATGGAAACTATGTTTTCACCAAGGTCTGATGGAAGACAAGATAACACATAATGTGCATCCGTCTAGCACACGTTTTGTTCAAAAATGGAAAGTCATCTATGAAAAAAGTGCTTCAAAGTGTTGCATATTCTCCGATGTAATCTCGCCTTTAAAACAAATACAGCTAAGTTTAAAATGAAGAATCTTTTTAGACTGTCTACATCATTTTCATTCGGTAATGTTTTGAATTTCTGTGTCTTACATACATAATGTATATTCATGACCTGAAACGTTTGTTTTTATAACTTGGATTATTTTTTGACTTATGTTTTCGAACAATTTCATCGTGAGTGAGATCTATGAAAAACAGATTCTTATATTACTCTATGTTTAACGTCATTGGTCATGTGAAGTGATATTTCGCTTACAATGACTCAATTATTTCTACCTACTTCACATAACAGTGTTTTTAACATTGACAAAAGAATAAATATTGCAAAACATAAGCAAATATTTAGAATTTTAAGGTCATGGTTATGTTCTTGTACCTCAAATTATTTGCTTCAATGCCAACGTACTTATTATTTTATAATAGAAAATCACATTTACATAATTAGATTACATAACATATGTAATTGCTAAAAATATAAGTAACAATAGGAACGGTAATTATGAAACAATTTTTTGAAAATGTAGATATCTAAGTCGAGTCTGCATGTCGATTCTATAAAATATCACAACTCACTTCGACATCACTCTCACTTCGACTTCGATCTAAAGGTAGAATTCCTTGGACGCGACAATAGTCAACCCATGAAAATGTATGGCACCGTTGCCGAGGCCCATGACAGTCGCGCGCGGCCGACGAATTTCGTAAGCTGCTCGCGGCATTGTCAACAATTTAATTCTGGTTTTACTAAAATTCTATAGATGTTATTAAGCGCTAGACCATGTTGAGAAGCGTAAGGCCGCGAGCGGCTCACGAAATTCGTCGTCCGCGCGCGACTGTCGCGGCCCTCGGCAGCGGTGCCATACATTTTCATAGGTTGACTTTTGTCGCGCGCGGCTGCGACAATCGCGACCCACGGAATTCTACCTTAAAGTTTCTTGATTGACATTGTCAAACTACACTAGCGCTACACTATCGAGCGTGTTGACAAGTTGAACTAAATTAAAGTCGAGATTTTGACAGATCTGCCAAAATCTGTCTATCTATAGGGGAGGTAGGGGAGAGATGGGCAGTTGGGAGACATGATGAAATCAGAATAAAAGGGGGGTCCTTTTATTCTGATTTGATCATAGTTTTTTTTTTTTATTGGGTAGTTTACGTTACCGACTGGTAACGGTGTTCATCCATAGACTATCTGACATTTCTGTGAGTTGTCAAGAACAAACACTCGTAAAAGTACTTAAATATTTTGTTGCGGTTTCGGATCGTTATAAAGAGAAAACTAATGAAAGGTATGTGTATTTTCTATTATTAATGATTGATTGTCAAAATCTCCAGTTACGATTATAGTAAGTCGATGCAATCCACACCTATTATACCTCTAGAAGAGGTACTACAGCAATAGTTTATGGGCCCCACGTTTTTATTTTAGTCTAATATGACCGGGACCACCGTAGGTTGACAGGTAAGTAACAATTTTTTATTTTCTAGTTTTCAGTGCACATAAGATAAAACCGTTTTAGTTAAGTTTTTTTACCGATTTTTTTTTTATAAACTAAGTCAAAAGTGTCCAATGCTCCCTATGGTAGGGAGGCTTGGACATACCATGTAATGTATAATTTGTAAATTTTTGTTCTTCTTCTTCAGTGAAAATTTGTGAGGTTATAAATCTGCGCTAAAAATCCTTTATAGAATCTTGTTTCAGGTACCGTTGCCAACTTGATCTAGGGACTCCATATTTATCAGCTGTTAATTTTATTTTTTAACCTTTTGATACCTCTTGTATTGCTCGTTATATTAAATCTTTAAGAATTTCCCGTCGCAAACCATTCTTTTTAACCCCCGACGCAAAAACGACGGGGTGTTATAAGTTTGACGTGTCTGTGTGTGTGTGTGTGTATGTGGCATCGTAGCTCCCAAACGGATGATCCGATTGTACTGCGGTTTTTTTTGTTTAAAAGGAATGTCATTCGGGAGTGTTCTTAGCTATGTTTGGTGGAAATCGGTTCAGGTCTTCAAGGTCATCAGCTCGTTTGTTAGGTGTGATAGGAATGTTACACGCTCAGTTTACTTGCAAGCATATGTGGGATCTAAAATTTGAAATACTAATGTCTTCTGGAACCACTGAGCTGGTCTGCTGTTAGGACACGAAGATAGGAGACGTAACCCTGAACTGCCTTTTAGTAAACCCATCGAGTTTGGGCTCGTTTAATTTGTCTTGACTAGTTTTCTTCATGTTTCTAATTGACGAGAACCTAATGCTGGAAATGGGATGTGGCGGATGAAACCCTAGAATGATATATAACCCTGGATCAACAAAGGTCCATCTTTATTGTTTCTCAATCTGTGCAATTCTCCCAGAGCCAGTTTGTCATGAGGATTGTTAAACAGCTTCCTTTGGCTGAGATCGCATATAGCGAACCCATCATAAAAAGAAGGAAAAATTAAGGAGCTCCTTTAAAAAACCATGAAATAAAATAAAATTATAAATTTAAAAAAACCCCCGACCCAAAAAAGTACGCAATTATTATGACAAAATTTTATAAACGATAAACCCTATAAATAGCAAAAAGTAACTTTAAACACTACGTAAGTACCAACTAAAGCATGTCAGACTAAACAAAATTTTGACGTGTCGACGGTTTTATGGAAACCGTTTAAATATCTCGTAATGTTGAAACTGATTGTAATTTTTAGGATAGCTCTTTGATTTTATCTAGCCAAACATAAGAAATGGCAATAAAAGTTGATTATCTGTAAAATCTGAATTTTTTATGCAATAAATGTGAAAAAGTGCCCATCCCTCCCCTACCTCCCCTACAGTATGAAATGACATTACGAATCGAAGTGAAATGCGAGTTGTTGATCGAATTTTATAGAATCGCAGGACTGTAATTCGTATTTTGGTCCAACTAAAATAATAAAAGGCGGAAATAGCTATAGTATCTAAAAGCCGTTTTCCGTAGGAACTACTGCTGATAAAATATAGCCTTTGTCACTCAGGTGTGGCTTTCCAAAAGTGAAATATGTTTTTAAATCTTTTCAATAGTTTCGGAGCTTTGGGGTACAAAAAATAAAATTCCTCTTTATAGCTTAACTGAGGAAGGTACCTTTTCATTCCTGTCCAATATTTAATGGTTCATTTGTTTATTTTTTATTTTTAAATTCGCTGGTGATCACGGCGACCTTAACACACATAATGTCTACATTGAAAGTTTTGAAACGGTTTCCTTCATAGTCGGCAAGAGCGGAACGAAATTGCAAAACGCGTTGCATTTTATGTTTCACTAGCATTTTTCTCTACTAAATTATAGTAGTGACAGTGAAGATTTTTTGGCTATCTGTACAAAATGCAGATTTTCGTAAAAGGATTTGGATTCGGGGTCGTAGCCAATGGAGTTAATTAAGTGTTAAAGAATCTAAGACTTTTTAATTTATTCTTCACACAATTGCAAAAGTTCTTATTTGCTAATCCAACATTAAAGAACATTTTTTTGTATTACTGAATAGTTTTGCAAATTTTAATATCCCTCTTCTTATATCCCAAAAAGTTTCAACAAATCTAAATGCTACATCTTGTGCGGCCGTTACTGCGTGAAAGCGCAGACTTATAAATTCAATTAGACATT
Source organism: Helicoverpa zea x Helicoverpa armigera (assembly GCA_033682625.1). Lineage (NCBI taxonomy): Eukaryota > Metazoa > Arthropoda > Insecta > Lepidoptera > Noctuidae > Helicoverpa > Helicoverpa zea x Helicoverpa armigera. The sequence continues at coordinate 3,889,810 of JAWIIS010000002.1, read as the reverse complement.
AATAATACTAAGTAGGTAAGCTTTGTTGTGAATTAAAAAAATCTAATGCCGTTTTTCTGAATGGATACAACTTCACAGTTGGATTATTAATATAGGTAGTTTTATATTTCAGCAATGTTTAACTGCAATTTATCGGGTTCGCGGTGCAGGCAAACGGAACGGCTTACAAACAATATGGCCTGCGTACCGCTATCTTTTAATAAGGCGAAATAAATTTGTTTAGTTGGTAAGAACAGTCGTTCAAATTACATTATAATTCATGTAATGTAACGTGATATTATTTTATTTGATTGTAACTATTCCATCAATACTGGATAAAATATATATTTTGTCAACTGGGAATAGCGTAGCTTTGCAACTCCTGTGACAAAAGTCGAATAGGTTCAGAAGATTCAAAGCTGACATTCCAAGCAAACAAATAAATCAATGACACATTCAATCTTCTCATCTTCATAACAAAAAGTGTGCCAATTTCACACACAGTTATTTTCTTAAATAGTACCTGTAATTTAATTATCCGTATTTATTTTTAAGTAAATAGAAAAAGTGCCAAACAATTGAACACCGCGGTAAGGGGTCGCGCACATGTCTGTGAAACTTTTTCGTCGCTAGTTGTGTACGAACCGTCTATCGCAGCGTTCGCGCGCGCCTGTCGGTAGTGTTGTGACGAACTACGAATAAACATAAAAAATAAATGCTACGATACATACGGTAGCTAGCAATAAATTCTGTGATCATGAAAGTGTTTGTTTGCTGCCTTTTTATAATAGCCAATATTAGTAATAATGGAAAAGCATCCCTTGAGAGTTTCGCGCCCAGTGGGACTAATATACTCTTTGAGGATAGCACGAAAAATTTAGGTAAGGTTATTTTTTATTCATTGTTTTTATGTAATAAGTTTGTTATTGTAAACAAGTTTCACGTTCTAGAATATTGATGTTGACATTGAAATATTTAAAACAATTTTCGTTGAAATAGTTTTAGTCTACCTGAATTATAAATTACAATTACTCATTTGCATTTCTAATTACCAAACTTGTGTACACAAGTACTTCATTATTATATCATCTACATAGCACTTTTAGACAAAATATATATCATCACATTTCTAGTTTAGAAAAAATATTATTTAACCTTACCTACCGTAATACAACAAAATATTATCGATAAGCCTATCAAATGACATGTTTGCCTTGCAGACAAAGTATCATGTTACCGGCCTTGCAAGTTCAACGTGAAACCAAAGCGGTGTCACTATACCTTCAAAGTGGAGCCAACCATCCAAGATGATGGGAGACCAGCTATTACCATCAACGGCCTGACTCCTGGCCCACCAATACAGGCTTGTGTGAACGACATCATCGTTGTGGAAGTCCAGAACAGCATCCTAGATCAAGATATAAGCATACATTGGCATGGAGTTGAGCAGAAGGGTACTCCTTACATGGATGGAGTTCCCATGGTGACTCAGTGCCCTATTGGGTATGGACAAACCTTCAAGTATGCTTTTGTGGCGACTTCTCCTGGGACCTTCTTCTATCATGCCGATTCAGGTGTTGTATTTTAATATTCGGTTTATGAAGATTTAGTATTTATTTTCTTACGAAATTCAGACAACCTTTGCCCCTGTATACATAAGGTATTAAATGCTCTAACAGTTGGTTAATCTAAAAGATGAAAGTTTTAAAAAACTGAAAACTGAACTAAGAACTGAAACTTTCTCAAAAGAATATCTACTCACTTGACGACCATTATTGATCGATAATATAATTTCTCGAATTTCGATCTTAGTGTTCATTCACTCAAAGTTTCTATTGATTTCATGCTTGATTATAGTGTATTGTTTTTTTACTCGTTCTTGATTACGGTGCGATATCCATGTCGCAACAAAACAATTAAACGTAAATCACAAAGTCGTTGTTACGTACTATTACTTTGACATACACTTACTTGCAAGAAAAAATAGTCACTACTTTTTCTAGCATTTTGTAACACGTCTCATTTATTCTCGTCAATGTGTCAATGTTTTGTTTCCAGTGTCTCACCAGAGTGACGGCGTCTACGGGTCGCTGATAATAAATCAACCTCAGCCTCTGGAGCCCCATTCATCTCTGTACGATTACGATAGAAGTGGCGAGAATACTTTGACCATTGCTGCGAAGTTCCCTGAACTTCTGACAGCTAAACTGGACGATGTTAGCCGACTGAAACCCGATGCGTTGATGATTAATGGAGATGGTGACATTTCAAAGTTAGTATTTTTATATTCTTCTATCATTATCTTCTTTAAACTGTAAAGTAATAGATTATATTAGCTATCTGGGTATTTGGTTACAGATTAAGTAAAAATTAATCACCGAGCTACTTTCTAGATTCTATCGAAGATAAAACTCAGTATCAGAACGAGCTAAAAGAAATTATGATAGCTAGTGTAATTGACATTGAATAATGTGGAGAATTGGTGTCTCTGCAACCAGTGGCGGCTGGTGGGTTATCGAACTGGTGGTGCACATGACTAAAATCTTAAAATTCCACAAAACAACAATTGATATAAAATATGTTTATTTTTTATACATTAAATCAATGCGACGACATTTTTCTGATGCGAAATGTTCAATCACCTTTTTATTAAAGTCGGGTATTGATTGTATAAATTTCTTTTCAATACTAAGCACAGACAGTGCATTTAGCCGATCCTGCGACATGGTATTTCGGAGAAATGTTTTTATTCTTTTCAGTGTAGAAAAACATCGCTCGCTCTCGACTGAAGTCATCGGTATAGTGCACAGAATTCGCAACAGTTTCATTGACTCTGAAAATGATTCAGTCAGGTCATTATTATAGAACAACTGTAAAATTGCAATTGCACTATTTGCGTTGGTGAAATCGTCGCGACTGTATATTGCGGAAAGTTCGTTTTTAAATTTGTACTTGTCCAAAGCGGCGTATGTGGAAACTGTGATCGTGAAATCTTTGTCGGGAAAATTAGAACGGTATGTGGTAAAGTTCTCGCAGTAAAATAATTTGGCTGCTATCAAATGATCACAAAAATTGAATCTGTCTTTTACTTGAGTAATAATTATATCGCACACTTCTTTTGCTATGACAGAGCTAGACGATTTAAACCTCTTTTGAGGTGGTTCTTCAAGTTGATCTATGTTGTTACGTGCATTTTGTATACTGATTTCGAAATCATTAATACAGTTTTTTATATGAACCAAATCAATATTTCTTTTTTGCATTTGTTTGAATAAAATTTCACTATGTGGCAGAATAGATTTAAAAAATTCAAGCCAATATAAAAACGTGCTGTCATTCAAATATCTTTGAAGCATATCAGCCTGATTTATAGAACTGGTATCATTTTCCGTTTCTATAATGGTCGTCATGCATTCTTTTAAAGGCTCCCTGTAGCTATGTACTGAATCAACGGTCCGCGAATTAAAGTTCCATCTCGTTTGCGGAGCAGCTGGAATCTTCTTTGATACAATAGTTTTCAAAACTTCTGTACGCTTCGGTGATCGTGAAAAAAACTTTGGAAAAGCTTGAAGGTTAGCAAAAAATTTCTGTACGGTTTTGTTTTGACTTACACTTTTTTCAATTATTAAATTTAGTTGGTGGGCGTAACAATGAACGAATGAAGCATTTGGATAGACGGTTTTTACTTTAGCCTGTACTCCACCAACATTCCCGCTCATTACAGCAGCGCCATCGTAACATTGTGCTATTAATTGTTGCGGAGTTATTTGAAGTTCCCGTAATTCGGTTATAATAACAGAACTAAGTCCTTCAGCAGTATGGGAATGCGGCGTAAGATATTTCCAAAACCGTTCATGAACCTGTCCGTTTTCTTCGTATCTTAAAATCATTACCATCTGCATAGTCGTCGATACATCGGTAGTTTCATCAGCTTGAACTGCTACGTATTCACATTTTGTTATAATATTCGACAATTCTTTGTGGTAAACATATAAAATTGAGTCCAAAATATCGTTCTGAATAGTTTTTGACGTACCTTTGAAAACTGTAGACGACGTGAGATGCTCCTTCATGACTGTATCCAACTCTGATACAAAGTCTATTAATCCACGAAACACCCCAGCATTACTAGATTCAATAGTTTCATCGTGACCTCGCAAAGCTAACTCAAATGCACCACAAAACTTGACACAATCGATAAGACGTGATAAAATATACCTGTTTTTATCAACTTGTTCATTATACTTTTGGATATTGCTTCTATACACAGAATCTAGCTGATTACGAATGTCGACTGTGCCTAACACAGACAAACTCATTACATTTTGTAGGTGTGCTTGCGAAGAATCATGTTTTTTTATTTTTTCACTCAAATGCGTCAGATCCTTGATTCCAGTTTCTGTCCAAATCGATTCTCCGCCAAAAATAATGCAAGGAAAACAAAAGAATGCATTAAGACGCTCACATCCACACAACCATTTCTTTTTATTATACATTTCACTTTTAAAACTTCGTGTAAATGTTTTATTTTTCGATTTGCACTCTTGTTTTAAACTTAAAAAGGGCCGTGGCGGTCCGGCCAATTTTATGTTCAATTTACTTTGAAAATTTTTGTTATTTTCTTTAATATAATCAATGTTTATACTCATTTCAACTGATACTTAACACAGTACAGAATAAAAAAGTTCAATTATAACAAAAGTTCAATTATAGAATCAAAACAATTACGGAAATAGTTATCATTAATTAACGCGTCGCACATGCAGAGTTGTCAATCAATCATGGCTGCCGTCGCCTCGCGCCCATGCCGGCCGGCCCAATTCGTCATAAATCGGGTGCTCTCGGTAATCTTCGGTTCGTGCGTGCGGCGCTCGGGAACCGACTCATTACTCGGTACATTTCTATGAACTATTTTTTGTTTCACGCGTCAGGCGTATTCATTCGTATCTCATACAAGATGTATTAGCAGTCCTCGTGCGCTCGTCGGAGCGCACGATATTAGTTTAGTAAAGCGCTCCAACTTTTTGACCATAATTGGAAATTTAATTTTTTATACGTTTTTGTATAATAAATGTATGTAAAATAAATATTGAAATGGTAATTTAAAAATAAAGATAAAGTAAAATATTGTAATTGTTAAATCTTTTGAATTGGTGGTTCAGCGCACGAGTGCACTTAAGGTACAGCCGCCACTGTCTGCAACTCTAAGAGAGATTAAGGCAATAACAGTTAAAAATTTCCGGTATGTAAGAATCGTTGGAATATATACAAATAAATTACTTACACAGACAGAAGTTACTGCTAATATTCTATATTTAGCACGTTGTATTGGTTGCATCTATGTGCAACGATGCTAAATGCATAGACCGGTTTAGAAATACTTCGAATTAAGCAAGCATTACTAACATAAAGTACTTTAATGTGTAGTTAAAATTTAGTTCAGTTGGTTTAAAAAGAAAAAACTGGAAATGTGTAAGGATATATTTTCATAAACTCCTTTAACTAGGTTCGATCCTCATTCGAATATTGTCCAATTTCTTCTTTTTCTCTATCAATCTGAGGTTGCACTCTTCCAAATATTACACTGCGGCAAAAATCAGGTCAAATAAAATGGTTCACATTTTCTGTTCTGTTTCCAAGGTTATTTGTGCCAACTGCCAACGCATTAGTTTCATGAAACATTTGGCATTGAATATTGCGGTTTGTTAATGGGCTATGATTGCACTTCATGCAAGCGCAGCCTTTCTATATTGTACTGCATTCATTATTACGGTACTTTCAAATGCAAATATAATTTTGACTTTAGTGTCTAAAGATTTGCGATCTGAGAGAGATCTGCTTAAACGATTACCTACAGTTTATTTTTTGATTAATGATGAGTCATAAGTTGAAGACAGTTCAGTTGAAAGAAGTTCAGTGAAAAGAGTCATGATTTGATCTTATTCAATTAGTATTGATGTAAGAAGTAACAGGCTAATTAAAAAATACGTCTTTCCTCTTATTGCATTTGACCATCAAATCAATTGTTTTCAGGATCGTCGTCTTAGCAGGATTCGCATACCGGCTGAGGCTTATAAACGCCATAGCCATTGAGTGCCCCGTCATTGTCAACATAGAGAACCACGAAATGGTAGTGATTGCGACCGACGGGAAACCTACCAAACCAGTATTAGCTAGAAACGTGGAATTGTACCCAGGTAAGGCTGAGCCATTATTTATGATTAGCTTAACTTTGTATCAGTGTTGTAATAGCAAGAACTGGCTTTTCCTTGATGTTTATCCCACGTTCTTGTAGAAATTGTAGCTCATTGTGAAATCAATAGATGAAAATTTCAGGTCAGGTGTCACTGTATACGTTGTGCAGTGAACATCCAATTAACTGGCTTCTTCATTACTACTTACTGGGTTATTGATTGCCTAAGAAGTGCAACTGTTACCTATTGCACATAGCTTAGTGCATTCTATTTTTAAACCTTATGTTAAATTAGCATTGCAAACCGGTTCTTTAACCTCTATCAAAATTTCAGTTTCATTAAAATTATTATCTGCATATAAAATGCTGTCTGTCTCGTTATTCATATCTGTCTGGATATTGCTCAATGTGTTGAAATGTGGCCTCCAGTCGTGATGGACCAAATGCAATTTAGTGGCATATTGATACATTTACTTCGCAAATTACATGGAATTATTCCAGCTCTAACTGTGACTGCGGTTGAGACAAAGCTAACTTTAACCACAATTATCTTTAGGATTAGGTTTCACTGCAGGACTGCATTAGGACATACCATGAAGGATGGTAAAGGCAATGTGCTTGAGTAGATGGTCATATCATTAAATCAGATTTTTTCACAGCAAGTGCATGGAATACCATTATATAATAATAATTGTTAACGCTCAGTTTAACTTTACACATATACTATCTTAGTGCGTCATATAGCAAATTCTAAACCAAAACAACTTTTTACATATGGGAAATGCACCCAACCTTACGTAACAGGAAATAATTTTTCACAGCAAGTTTTATGGTGTTAGCAGTATCGTGAATACCATTAACTATGATACTTTAAACCTTTAATAGCGTGAGAGTGAACGGAACTAGCATCACAGTTATACGATAAAACGCTTTTACTACAGAGAAAGTTGCAACTACTAAGATCGGTCCAACGAATGGCGTTTCAAATTTTTTATTGATTGCTATCGAGAAAATATCACCGGGCAATTTTTGATTTATAGCTGACTCTTTATGCAATACTGAATTGATTTTGGATTTTTGAATTGCAACTGTTAGATCGATTTACGAGTCTATTATAATTAATCTTAAATCTTATGAGTTATAATTTGTACGTTCACTAAAATGTTTCAACTTAATAATGAACATTAATACTAAACAATGATAACATTATAGCTATAGAGCCATAATGTTACATACGGTTACATGACTGATGAAGTATACTCATAAAAACTAGCCAATACGTAAATGTCACTAGGTATATACTATGATCCCATAACATAACACAAAGAAAACGACTAGTTAGTCAGTACTAACAAATGTGGTTATAAGTTTGAGGTATAATGTTCGTAAAGATTTAAGAATAAATAAAAGACACAGTACAATCTACAAACTAAAATATTTAAGTGAACTTGCAACGTTCGCAAAAAATGCTAAAATAAATAAAAAATAAACTCAAGTGTCCCAGTTACATTGCCATCAAGTGTACTAGACATAAACACAGCCTTTGCACACTAAAGTGTTTTTGTTACTTTAGACTTTGGTCAAGCGATAATTTTCACCACTAGCGGAGAAAGGTGTTCGTCTTAAATTTGTCTAAGTTTAAGGTCGCTCCGCAAACCAGTTTGTTCTGTTGTGATTTCACTTTCTATTATTATTTTTTATTGTGGCACTTCTATCTTCTATGGTTTTAGAATGACGTCACTTTTTTGAAGCTGTCTGTGAACTTTTGATTTCTGTGAATGTTATTACGATTTAAAAATTCATGAGTTTTTTTTATTTTTAGTAACAATTTTAATAAACTTTGAATATGTATATTAAGAGAGGTCATTGATCCCGTCTGAGGAGGTTCAAAGCAAAAATCATAAATTATGTTGAGATTGAGACATTACAGCTACTTTTTAGAGATTGTTGCTGTTTGAACGATTATTATTTAATAGCAATGTTGCTTGGTTATTAATAACAAATTAACGGCAATATATTTATTAATCCATTAAGTATATTATTTACAGGGGAGCGTATGGACGTAGTAGTGCGTGCGTCCGAAGAGGGTGGCGGCTACTGGATCAGGACGCACGGCGTCGGCGCGTGCGCAGGCCTGGCTGCGAACGCGATGCTCATCTATTCCGGATTCAACTATACTGCCATGTTGCAAGAGAACCAGGTAAATGAGGCTTTATTGTTTTGTTTGTGCAAGAATTGTAATGTACTGTATTGCACTTTTTATCGATGCAATATCTTTGTTGTTGTAATGATGTAGAAATAAATGAACATTTATGGATGAGTTTGATGTAGTAGTATACTCGTCTTTTATTGCACGTTTACTTTTATCTGCATTAGGCTTCTTTTGATGACTCTCGACTTCTGCAGGTGTCAGAGTAGTTAAATTATTTTTATCGAGTGCCAAACACAATATATCTTCAACACTTGATTACAAAAAAACAATACCGTCTTGAATGACTCGTAGTTACCTGTTACTATGACTATGGCTACTATGACAAAGTTACATCTTCACTACAAAATGTTTATGAGACAAAAGCTTCTCTCTGCTAACGAAGTAACATTGACATTTTCAGAATGAATTCAGCCAAGCAAAATGGGAGTCAGACCTTGTAGTTGGAGGGCAAATGCTGGAGTCCCTCCAAGACGTGAGCCATGCTGCAGAGGTCAAATCTGTGTATTTGGGCATCGACAGAAATGTCGTAAAAGTTAAGGACGGCGACATCGATTTTAGGTACATTAGTGATGCTATTCCTAAGAAGGCATTCTTCCCTGCGGCTTTTGGTAAGCATATTTCTAAAAAAATATATATATTATAATTTGCTGTTTTTGAGGACTGTTATTAATGATCATCCTCCTCATAGTTTAAAAGGAAAGTGATTTGGCAACTTGTTAAAACATAGTCTACACTAAAAATAAATCTGATGCAATGTCAATAAATCAAACCTCAAAGTTTTATAAAAAACACTAGTTTAATACCAATCGCCAAGTTTCGCAATGTTAATTAATTGACTAGAAGAAATGATTAACTTCATTTCTGCTTATCTTTTTCTGCGAATCATCAACGAAATTGCAAAGTCATTGCTGGAGAAAACTTAAATATTTTACTTTCGTAGATTATTTTTGTATGATATTATAACTTACTTGCCAAAATTCGGATCATATAATTTCAAGACCGTAATGAAATGAATAGAATTGTGAGGTCTCTGGGGCCCTAATCACCGGTACCTTGGGCCCTGTGCCCGATATCGGTGGCCACCTATTTTTTATATTTTAAAATATTTTTTGTTTTTAATGTTTAAATACGAAATAAATAAATGGATTAATATGCCATTTTTGTCGTCGCTTTTCAGCTCTCCACGACAATGGGGTCGTCCAGATAAACGGCAAGAGTTTCCTGTACCCTAATGTGCCAATACTGCTGAGACCTCGTGATGTCAAACAGGACATGTTTTGCAAAGTTGGTGAGGAAGAGAAGCAAGTGGAGACACAATGTGTGCAAGTCTTAGATGCTGAAGAAGGAGATGTATTGGAAATAGCTCTAGTTAATGAAGGTGAGTTGGTGAAGTTTTTTACAACAGTACCTAGAAGTAGTATTGGATTTTGAATATACAGTACTGATAAATAGGAGAATGAAATCCAATGTAAACAAGTGCTGGATGCAGTTAAATGAGACGTAATATGTACAAAGTTAGTTATGTAGTGGGAGAATTGAATGCTGTTGTTGAAGTAGACTAGCTAAAAAGAGGAATAAGAACTGAATAGTCATGAGTTTATGGATGGGGAAACGAGAATTCCAGCCGTTGTACCTATGAAGGGAGTACAAACCTTACCGAAGAATCATTGATCTATCCATTTCATTTAGTCAATTATGATCAAAATTTATGTTCACTGATTCGTTTTATTCCGTTTCCAGGTTTTGGCAGCAATGACTCGTACACATTCCACATGCATGGTTACGGCATGCAAGTTATCTCCACATGGCAGAATCCCAAAGACAAGCCGATTTCAAAGGAAGACTTCCAAAGAATGAATAAGGACGGCAAAATTTTAAGGTATACGAGTACATTGTCATAACAACTAAGCACATAACATACTGATGTGACATTTGACCCTTTCTTTAGTGGTTTAGCAGTTTCAGAGAATACTTTAGAGAAATTGAAAATGATTGTGCATTAACTTTTATGTTATGCCTTACGTGATCAAGTATTCTCATAACTGGAGTGTTAAAAATGTCGGTTCTTAAACAGAAGCTAGAAAGTCTAGACAGTGTTAAGTGTCATGATCGATTAGTCTAGCACTAATCATACTTTCAACCGGTATAATGATTCACGTTAGATAATATGCGGTAGCAGTAGATGGTGATCAATATTTTTGATTGATTTTGAAATGTTCCTGTCAATTAGGTATAATTAGGTTAAAATGCTCGTTACTTTAGAAGTGTTATAAAAGTTAATACTGATGAAAATATCAGTCATAAAATATATTTTTTTGGAAAGACCATATTGTCCAATTAATAGTATATTTACTATACTTCAAAAACGGAAATCTACGAGGGATCGATGCCGGGGTCAACCATATGCTTTCATTGAATGACTACATACAAAATCGAACCGTCATGAGTCATTTACATGCCAATTATTTTCAAGATTGTTTACGTAAAATGGTGAAAGATGCTATTAAAAAAGTTTGCATAGATTACATCGGATTTTCTAATACTTTCTCTTTCATCATAGAAACCGAGCCCGCAGCAATTTGAGAGAGTTATTATAATTCACGCATTTCTAGTAAAACGTGTAATAATGTTAGTGTAAGTTTCTATAGTTTTCTATTTAATTGAGGGGAAATTATTATGTGGTATACGTAAGAAATTAACATTTTTAACAACACTTGGTTAAATGAAAAAATAACGTCTGACGTATCTTACTGCAAGTCAAAATTCGCGTTAAAACTTTCTAATTTAAACGGAGTTGTAATAAAAAAATGCCAGACGTGCCGCGGCTGGTTCTAATCAAGTTTCATTTTTTTAAATAACAATCATTCACTACTAATGATGGGTTTCGTGATAGTGAGTATGATGGCTCAGCGTGAGGTCCTCGGTCCGAGGCCTATAGATAGAAACTGTGTATACTATTACGATAATATACACAATCATTAATTAGCTGTTCACGCCTACTCTCGCTTTATAAAGAAATTTAGCCATAAGTAATGTTGGACACACTGAGAACAAAATAACTCACTTGACCTACAAGACGGCGCCTGACCTACCTTTCTTATGGCATCCCCGCTATCTTTCCTTCCTCCGTGGTTATACATGATTCATTGATTTACATTTTTTTTTCTACGCTGCTTTCAGAAATCTGCAAAACCCACCAGTAAAGGACACAATTACGGTGCCAAACAAAGGCTACACGATCGTAAGGATCAAGATTGACCGCGGTGGTTCCTGGCTCCTGGAGTGCAGGTCATGTGCCCTCTCTTCCGTCCCAGCCGCCATTTTGATCCGAGTACCTGAAGCGATACCCAAGGCTGTTATAGACTCCTTACCTAAGTGTGGGAACTACAGACCTCCTGATGTTTTATTGAACTGAATTTCATTAAATAAATAGACTGATAGTGTACAGGTTTCGTGATGTTAGTGTTAAAAGTGATGTAAGTGACTTAAGTTAAGTGCTTCTAGGAAAAGAAAAAAGTGAAGTGTTGTCCAATGTCTAAAATTGAAATTCAGAGGGAGTAATTGCTTTTAGTGTGTTGTATTGTACTTTCGATAACCAAGACTTTTTTGAAGTTTGTGTAAGATAATAGTTGAAAGGTCTAACCTTACGAGTAATTAAATGTTGAATACTCAATAGAATATCTATCAATAGAGAATCACAGAGTAAACCTCTCTAAATGTTAATCAAACTGTTATGAACAGAGAAAATGAAATTTCTCGTCACAGTTTAAAGGTAATCAAATAGTAACTGCAGAGCATGAGAGACTTCTATAATTGTAATTTTATGTCCTAAGTCCATAAGTTAAACCGCAAATTATTAAAAATTATAAGTCATAATAATCAAAAGATAATAGCTAGAACAAGCTACTTATCACAGTTCGTTCTAGCCATAGCGTTGTTCTTCCAGAAATTATATGAACAAATTGAAAATACCCTAGAATTAAACGCATGTGTATATAATATAATTATTTATTGATCAACATTAAAGAGTATAAAAAATACATATGATTTTTATTAAAAGAGATCCTTAACGTTATATTTAATAAAATCTAAGTAGGTGGATACATTAGTGTAAATTGTTGGGGCTCCTTTTTCTCCGCAAGGGGAGACACCCCAAGACACAATTCCTACGACAGTAGGAATAAATTCGTCCATAGACTGTTTTTGTTTTCTTTTGGTAGCTTCTGTAGTTGTTGCTGATTCAGTAGTTTCTCCATCATTAGTACAATTATAGTTACTAGCATCATATTTTTCAGTATTATCTTCGACTGGATCATTGGGGTCCAGAATGCTATTTGGTATGTATTGTATGAGGGGACCCCCTGAGTCTCCGCTGCAAGCAGCTACACCTCCGGTTATGGGTCCAGTGCAAATATTTGCATTTCTGTCTAGTGGGTTCTCTTCATAATCTTCTTTTAGTTTTTCTATGGCTTCGTAGCATTCTGTAAAGGGGTGGTCATTATTAGGTTATTTTAAAAGTATATGTTCTGTTCCGTCAGGTATTTTTGCAAGGGAGACCTTGACTGTGTCAATAGTAGCATATCTACTGGAACAAATTTTTACATCATTGACGCGGTTGAGTAGGTACTGTACCGCCTACCGTTTTGAGGAAGACAAGTTACCTAAGGAAAGTATTGCTCTGATATAATTGTGTATATGGATAGCTTACCTTCGAAAGGAATATAAGTAACTTTGACTTCTTGAAGCTTGCTAGGCAGGTCTGGTATGAAGACTGTGGTTTTTAGCACACCCCAACCAGCTAGCTTCATTGGTCCACCGTCAATTTTGAAGTTAGTAGGCAGATTGACCGGTTGAACATATTTCGTGAATCTGAATGGAGATGCAGTACCGAAAACTGCTACGTCGTATGGCCCGATACCTCTGAAAATATTGAAGAAGTTGAATTCATGGTAATCATAATTGAAGAAGATTATCTTTTATAAAACAAATTTTAAAAAATCTTCATAGTGAATCCCTTCTTAACAATTTTTTACAAGACGTCAAATGAAAATAACGATTGAATAGAAAATAGATAACTAACCCTTCATACAAAGGATGGGGCAATCGTTCATTAATTCTGATGATTTGAGCTTGATTTCCAAACTTGTCGATGTCATGTATACCGGCGACCACATCCAGTGGTAGCCATCTTGTGAGCCATGATTCAACGGCGCAATGTGCAGCAGATAGCACCTGGAAATTGTAAAGAAATGAAAGATCATATCCATCCACTATTCTTGAAAGCCGACCCCAACACAGTTGGGAAAAGGCTCTGAGAATGATGATCTATCCACTATTCTTGCATTGATTTTTTGCAGCTGTAAGTAGCTTATTGTCCGTCATTTGAACATCTTCGGCAGTCGGAAGCCAGAAATATTGACAACCAGTAAGGGGTTTCAGTTTGTAAGGGTAACCAGGTTGTTGAGGTCAGCCTCATAGCCATACAGTCCTATGTGAATCACTGGTTTTCAAGGCATTTTTTTTTTTACTATAAGCAAGTTATGTATTTATATTGAATCTCTTTTACTACATATGAAGTAATAGTGTAAGTCTTGTACTCACCCATCTCTCATTGAGTATTGCTCCACCACAGTTGTGAACTCTCACCCAAAGAAACCTGGTCTGGAGTGATACCAAGTACGGGTGGCTATATGGTTTGGCTTCGTAACCACCCACGATCTTACTTTGAGCTTCGAATCTTCTTGTGTTTACTGGAAAAATATACTGCTTCTTTATTTGATTTAGACCTTATGTGTGTTCAAAAAATTTATGAAAAATATCTCATCGGAAGCCCAGGAGGTGATTTAAGTGAAAAATAAATTAATAGAGTATTTTAGAAAAATAATTATAATGATGGAAAAACTAGGAACTTAGGTAAAAAAAGCTACCTGTGACAAGAAGTGAACAATTTATGAACAGCAGTAGGATTTTCAAAGAAAAATACATTATGATTTTCGGTGGATAAGTTTCCTGAACTTCCAGTGTTTTCGCGTTATATAACTTTTGGGCTTAAGATAATTGTTATCGGGATTCATTTTTGCAGAAGCTCAACCGTTGGTGTGATCTATTATCAGGAAACCATTATTTTCTTGATAAGCACTGATCAGTAAGCCAAGAATTCACTTATTGTGGTTTTGGTATTAGAGAACTTACATTAGATATAGCAACTAGGCGTTGCATAAACTCCGTAATTTTACTGTTTGGCCTTGGCTGGATTAAGACGAGGATCTTTAGTACAGTGATCATAAATAATTGTACCGTGGACGTTGACAACCTACCGTAATATGTAATTCCAACAATGCAATGTAACAAGAAGCGATAGACGTACCGAATCTCAAGTAATATTCTTTGCTGTAGAAAATAAATTAAGCACTTTGTCCGCACACCTAACTAGGAGTAAAATTCATTTTAAATTTCTGAGGCCTAGTCGAATAAAATAGGGCTTACATGCTTCCATAAAAATGGCACCTATTGCCAAAATGTATGAAACGTATGTACAGGACTTAATGTTCTAGCTCACATAAGTTCTATGTCTAGTTCACAGCCTCTGACAAATCTGTAGGTATATAGGTACCTTGACAATTATATTTCATCACCATACGGGTCATTACAATATTGGACCAGGTCGGGCTATCGGCTTAACATAATGACTTCTCGTTCCTTGTCAATGCGAACGAATTTTTGGATTTATGCTCCGATAGTGAATTGTTGGAAGTTCTTTGCATGTTTCTTCGAAATATGGTGAGGAATATACTCAGCGTTAGTGACTGCATAAGTGTAAATCTTGTCACCTCTAATTGAATATCTCTAGATCGAGAATGTTGAAATTGTCATCAAAGTTCAGTTCTGATGCCAATAATTTAGGAATATTGTAGATCCTGTAGTTAGTACCTAGTGTCTTCGCGTAAGAGAACTCTTTGACGTTTAGGAGCATAAATACGAATCTTTGCATAGTCATTCAGTTATAAGGATAATATACTATGAAATGCATAGACTTTGGTAGGTATTTAAAAAAGGGAACAAAAAATAGAAAGTATTTTACAAAACATTTATTCTCAATATAAAATGACTGTTTCCTAAACATACGACATTGTGTACGAAGAGTTTAATGACAATAATTTAACAGAAACGAATGATGGAAAAGAGTGGAGTCTTTCCATGTTACAAGCCGAACACAGGTGTATATTTTAAACAAAATATTACCCTGTGCCTTATTGTTAGTAGCTTAGAAATAATCTTTCAATTAAAATAAACATGTTCTATGAAATAAACCAATTACCTCATAAGAAAAAGTAAGACGTAATGTAAAACAGAGAAATAATAAATATTTTATTCGAAAGAAGTTTGAATGAATATCGAAAAAGGTTTAGTGTTCGCCTCAGGTATGAACAGTTTGAAAAAAGAAATAAGTGAAAAACAAAAGAATTTGAAATGTGGTCGTGTGGTGCAGTCAAAACTAAAACGGATTAGAGGAATTAAAAGAAAAAATACATAAAATAATAATACAAGAGATGTTTATGGTGCTATGAAATTTAAAATTGCTGGATAAATTATGAAGGTACGTAAAATATGTAAATGAGAATAATAGGTAAATGCAAAGATAGATGCATGAAAGAGTAAAGCAAAATAATTTAAAAGATAATAAAAATAGTTCAGGTAAGGCGGCTTCTTCGTAGAAATGTATCTTAACCGAAAGATTATATCACGAGCTCTTTGCATCCATCTCAAAGAGTGAACATGGATTGTTTATGAACTAAAACACTATGAATGACAATACAAACTTATGACAACATTGCAACCGTGGCAGAGATACATCCAATACCGTAACGCGAATTACGGTCTCAAGTTCATCAAGATGTTACACAAACTTGAGGTAAAATCATTTAATATACTTCTATAACAAAAAAAGATCTAACAAACCCCGACACATGATTGAAAAAAACAAATTTTACGAAGTGGATGGTAGTAGACCAGATAAAAGACTGTGCAGTCGTGTCAGGGCACTTCTATATGAGTATCATTCTAAATATCGCGAGTTGGTAATTACATATTTGCACTTAACCCCTTTACGTTTTAATTTATTTAGGAATAACATTACATTTACCTTCATCAACTCTAATATAAAGCTTAACATATTCTTATCTAACTTTATGTACAAAATTATAAAACGAGTAACAATAACATTTAACTATATCAAAAGAATTAGATTTACTAGCGAGCCTAGTCGCTCTTGCATCACACGGCTTGTCAAATTCTTACAACTATAAATTATTTAACTGATCTGATTAAATACTTTGGTCTCTAACGCGATACATTTGATGGTTATTTAACATTATTTACAAGACAACATTAACAAATAAATTTTATCCCATTCGCACGTTGTTCATATTTCAAAAACAGAACAAAATATGGCAGTACGCGATGCTTTTCACTCCGGTTTGGTTTCACAAATCGATTACGAATATCGATTAGGATTGTTTCTCGATAGTGTCAGTGTATCGGGAAGAACGGCGGAGTGATCGTGGGGAGGTGGTCGCCGCATCGAGGGAAGTTCGGAGGCACGGGGGGCAGGTCGCCCTGGGTGCCGATGTGAAGAATCAAGTTCATTCCTATGACTATGTGATAGATGAAATGACAGTGGAACAGCCAGTATCCTGAAATGAAAAAATAATAATATTAGTGATAGTGAAATTATCAACAAAAAGTTTTACATCAAACACTAGAAGTTTCAAATTAATCATTTTTGCTGACCATCATTTAAACTTACAAGGGTGGTGTGGCTTTATGATGTTTGCAATTAAAAATGTACTAACAAGTCTATATGTTTTAAAATTACCTGGATTATCAGCCTTTAGCCTCAAAACGACGTATCCATTATTAGGCACGGCTAGAGTATCCTTGAAGGGTGGAAGGTTGTACTGCCGATGCAACAGACCCTTTCTGTCCAGATCTAGGGCATGTTTCAAGTTTATCTTCTTGATATTCTTGTCAGGTGACCGGCCGATACCGATCACGTTGTATGGAGTACCGTGGAGGTGGAATGGATGTGACAAGTTGGGCGATTGCACTGGAATTTCAAGAGATCTAGATGTTAGTAACTTGATGATGAGTCTAGTATTGAAGCTGCAGTTTCAATTAGTAGTTGTGATATTTCAATTTGGCCTTAAAGTTTCCCCACATTTTGGACCACTTCTTGTAATATGACTGTTTGCCATACATTTATTTTTGTTGTCAATGCAATAGTATGACTCTTACAATTGATTTGATTTTGAAGCTTCACAACAACAGAGCATAATATGTCTGCTGCCTAAATCCCCTGTACATTATTTACTTCTTTGTGGCTACGTCTTATATGCTAACAGCCTGATCAAGGGCACCACCACTCAAAATTTTGAAAGGAGGGAAAACCAAAACTATTTACATATTCTTTAACGAAACCAATAGTATCCTTACCTTCATCAACCAACACGATTTCCACAATCGAGTTCAATGGTACATCGATCATATGCGTGCATCGGCAGTCGACGGCGCAGTTAGCAGGCCTATTGTCTCCATTGCAGAAGAGATCTGGGGAGAGCTCGTGCATCTGCGAGAGGGGGGGCGCAGGGGGAGCTCGGTACGAGATCTCGTCGACCAGACTTAGCACGTGGTCGCCGCCGGGAGCCACTGGAAGATAGAAATGGGATTGGTTAAATAGGTGATATTTTCTGATCGTCTTTTTGAATATCGTCGTAGTTGTATCTCTCTGATGAGTTCACAAATTTTCAATCATTTCAAACACTCAGTAATTTAATGAAAGATCATCAATAGATTACAGGTAAGATGCTTTTTAGGATGGATGTGGTACGAAATAATCCCATTAGCTAAACTGAATAGGGAATGATCATATTCATTCCTTCTAAATAATCAAAACTTTGTCTTTATGAACAGTCGCCTACATAACTTACTAGGAACAAAAAACAAATGAAAAAATGAAAATAATTCTGGGTCTTACCTAAGTAATTCCTGTAAGTATTTTCCTTGAACAGGTCTTTAGGCTTATAGAAGTGGAACCTGAAGGGTAAGAAGATCTTGACATCTGGTCTCTCTTGCAGCAACGCTTGGTCTACTGGCTTCGCTGACTTCAAGTTACTGACACACACCGCGTCATTTCTCTTTACATTGCAGATAGCATCCAAGGGGTTAAGAATCTAGAAATTTTAGGAAGGGTTAAAAATTGTTCTGAAAGTACAATTTTGTAGAAGCAATTTGTGCTGAATTTTGACATTTAAAAATGATTGTTTTAAACATTGCATTGCTTTCAAAATTTTGGATATCATTAAGCAATGCTTTTTTGTTAGATTAGCAGTTATTTTTAAGCATGTCGAATCAAGTGTTGAAAAGCATTACACGAAAATAAGATGTTTAGTAACGTATTTATTATTTACACAAGTAAATTAAATATACAAGTAAAAAATAAAAGATTTACAACCTTTTCTCTGGTGCCAAGTAGTGGTCTACTCGTTAGATCCAAAATCATGCACAAGTCATCTCATGCGAATCATCTAGCTAAAAGAGTAATTCTATTGTGCTTTATATACAAGTATACATACAACAAATGTGTATATATTACCCAATCAAATACTACTAACTATAGGAGAGAAAACTATGAAATCATCAAACTACTCATGCATACAAGGGAAATTAAATCAACAGCTATTTTTCATAGATTTTATTAAATGGTATAAAATTTTACATTCTTATAGTAATTTTATAATAATATGATAAATCGTAACATTCGCTTTTCTGATAGCAAAATATACCTACTTCGCTGCGATATTGTTCGTTGTAAGTTGTCGCACTCGGTCGACTAGGACACTCCGACATTTTGGAATTTTCGTTGGCACAATCACATTGACTTCTAGTAGCCGACACAATGAGCAAAATGTCTTAATTAATGGTAACCTCACGTGTGCTTGTCTGTATATCTATAGTCTACATAATAATATACAGTCTTCGTTTGTGTACGGAGAGTGATACAGTGTGATCATACTACTGTGTATTTACATAAGTTCCGCAGTAAGATATTTACAGTTTATCATAAATGGGAATGCATGCAAAATTGGGATGGAAATGTTTCAAATGTCTTAAAATTCTAAGCAAGTAGGTCTAATAAGTATTTTTTTAATATATACAAGTAATAAATATATCATTGGTGAAAATAAAATTATAATGGCAAGTTGTTAGTTACAGGACGACCAAGTCATGTTAAAACTATACTCCATACGCGAAAGTAAAATTGTTGGTTCAAGAGCCTCAAAGTACATATTATAGGCGATATCAATAATTAAAACGTAATTAAGAAAATATCACCGAATATGGCATAAAATTAAAATTGAAGTCAACTCGTAGAAACAGTGCATCATCGTTAAATAAAATCACAAACCATCATTAACTCCCATTGAATCACTCTTGTAAAAAAAATAAACACAAACGGCAGAATCGAGCACTTCGAATCTACCGGACACATCACACAAAACAAACATAAATTTACACTTAGTTAACATATTTAAATCAACTGTACATAGCTGTGTGCTGTACTTTTTTGCACATGATAAAACTGGGCAATTTGTCTAGGAACCAATTTAGTGGAGCGTGATGGGAGGGAGGTGGTCACCGCATGTGGGGAAGTTGGGAGGGACGGGCGGCAGGTCAGCCTGAGTGCCCACTTGCAGGACCAGGTTCATGCCGATGACGATGTGGAACAGGAAGTGACAGTGGAACAGCCAGAAGCCGGGGTTGTTGGCTCTGAAACGGACGATGACGTAGCCGTTGTTGGGGACAGCGATGGTGTCCTTCGCTGGAGGCAGGTCTCCCTGCTTCAGGTGACGCTCAAGCAGACCTCTCCTGTCGAGGTCGAGAGCGTGCTTCAAGTTGATTTTCTTCACGTTCTGGTCAGGTGATCGACCGATACCGATGACGTTGAAGGCGTAACCGTGCAAGTGGAACGGGTGAGATAAGTTGGCGATTTGAACTGGAAAATGGAAAGTACAATCAAGAATTTGCATCTATAATTACCGTAATCTATACGTGATGCATAACTTCCCGTTATTGTATTCAACCTGGTATAATTATCGAAGAAATAAATCGATTTACGGTATGATAACATCGGCAAATAAGGCTAAAATTGAGGTACAGAGTGTTTAAATAAACCCACTTAGTTGTTTTAATTATACCAAACTCAATAAGGTAATTTTCTCGGGTGTTTAAATATGACGTAACGTACGTACCTTCGTCTACCAATACTACTTCAACAACAGCGTTAAGCGGTATGTCCACTTTGTGCGTGCACATGCAATTCTGTCCACAGTTAGCGGGACGGTTGTCACCATTACAGAACTGTTCTGGGTTGATGTCGTCATATTGACTGATCAGTGGCGCGGGCGGCGCCATGTATGAGATTTCGTCTATCAAACTGATTACGTGGTCTCCACCAGGAGCAACTGAAGAAATTAACATCATGTTATTGTTGGTTTATAATTTATCATGAATTGCACTGCATTTAAAGAGTCTTTGAATAGCTTACCTAAATATCTGTTGTAAGTGTTCGGCTGGAACAACATCTCTGGCCTATAGACGAAGAAACGGAAAGGCAAGAAGATTTTAACATCGGGCCTTTCTTGAAGGATGGCCGGGTCGATGTGCTTGGCGTTCTTGAGCTGGCTGACGCAAATAGCGTCGTTCCTTGAAATATTACACCTGGCATCCAACGGGTTCATCACCTGGATAGTTAGTGAGGAGAAAGGTACGTGCAATTACTAATATTACGTGCAAAATATACATTATTCACTACTCAATTTGCTACAGTTACTAAAACTACTAGTTGGAAAATTATTTGCACTCTTGCACAAATTCAATCAAAGTGCAAACACACACCTTATAATAAACAGTTACACTGGTATGTAGTTAGTCGATTTTAAAATTGCTACAGAGACAAGTTGGTTGATATATTTACAGAACCGGTAAATGTACCGGTAGCTATTTCACCTGACTGTACATGGTCTAGTTCGTCAACAGCTACAATTTGATTTTTCGTTTTAATTTATTCACCACTGTGAAATTTGCTTCATATCGGCTCTATACCAGTATTTATGTTTGAGCAACGAGGTGGTATCAAGTCGACACTTCGACCATGTTAATCGAGGCTTTCGTGTCGGCCCAGGAATTCAGTATGCAATATCCGCTCTTTAATAATTGAGGCGGGTAGTCTCGTGACACGGGCTATGTACTTCATATACTACGCCATGAACACCAACTAGAACTTAAGAGCACAGTACTTGTTCTACTACTAACTCAAGAAGAGTATTTACATTATAATAGTATCAAGTTCTACTGTATCTACTAGTGGTTTATAATATATTACAGAATCCAGGTATGTTACACCGGTCGCCATAACTCACCACTCCTTGAGGAATGCCAACGTCATAAGTGGGAGGCTGCGAGGACGGTTGGTAGGGTCCTCTCGCGTATCTGAGGATACCTAATTGCTGTGCTCTCTTGATACCGCACTCGCCCAGACCTCGGACCTGAATCCAGTAGGCTCCAGGAATATTGTTCGCTTCGATTACAAAGTCGTATCGTTCGCCTGTAACACGCGTTATAATATTCTTGTAAGAATTTCATTAGGATCTAGATAATTTGCAAATGTTGTAAAAGAGGAAGCATTTATGTTATACAATGTTTTTGCACGACTGGGCGCGCTACCTAATTAGACATTATTACAACACATAGGCGTGTCTTATAAAAATTGCTGGCGATTATCGTGCATTATATTATGCTGTTATGCAGCTGTTATTACGATTCGATAAAGAGAATTGGTAGGAATATTTAATTGTAACACCAAAGCTGTTAAAGAAACAACAAGCGAGAGTGAGCACAATATAAGAAGCCTCCATGATTCCTCGTAACGAAACATCTTCAACAAAACATTACAAGTTGCCATTGTTTGAAAGCTAAATCGTAAACACGTATGTTTATTGCTTCCTCGTGGTTAGCTCACCTGAGAACGAGATGATGGTGTTTACTTGTACCGGATGCACCGGTTCGCCGTCAGTCGCAATAACGGTTAAATTGTGGCCTTCGAAAGTGACCTGCGCGGGGCACACGGACGCGAAAGCGTTGATCATTCTGAATCTGTATCTTCTGCCAGGAGTGATCGTGAATACTTCCAGTGGTGTGTTGGTCATGAAACCGGTGTTAGGATCTCTGAACTGTCCCTTTCCGTTGATCAGTACGTTTTCGGGATCCTGACCAGTGTTGACGGCAAGACGACCAGGGTACCTCTCAGCGGCGTCTTCGTGAAGCCAATCGCTGAGCAGCATCACGTGGGTAGTCAAGTCGTAGTCGTATAGGTGACTGTTAGGGTCCTTGGAAGGAGGCTGACGTACAACGATGCTGCCATATAAACCGTCAAGTTTTTGAAGTCCAGTGTGAGCGTGCCAGAAGTGGGTACCAGCATTACCTTGCCATTGATATCTGTAATGTATGAAAAAGTATATATTAAACATTGCTACATGAAGATTCGATATATAGATATGACAATCATTCTTATTTATGAAGCCAAGTTTACCTGAAAGTATTTCCTTGTTGGATTGGGCACTGCGTCACAAATGGTACTCCATCGTAGTACTGAGAGCCTCTCTGCCAGATTCCGTGCCAGTGAATGGTCACTTCCATACCCTCCATGTGGTTCTCTACATCAATGACTACTTTGTCGTTCTCGCACACTTGGATGGAAGGTCCTGGCAACATTCTGTTCGCTGTGAGGATTCCTCGCTCGACACCATCGGCCAGCACACATTGGCAGTGCGACCATACCACGTTCGTAGCGTTCGGTGTGCATACTTGACACGCCCTGCAATCATTTGTATGCTGTTAAGTATGACATAAGCTATGTTCTATTTCCTTATCAATGTATCTTACACCACTATTTCTATACAGCACGTAGGCTATCGTGAAATAACCGGTTTGCATAAGTCCTGTCGTCACCTATCAATTACGTGGCCTACGGAATTTGGATCAGTTGTTGTATTTAAGTGCGGCATTGAATTCGAAGCCGCTAACAGTCCGTGTGAAACAAAGCGTAAAATGTGCGAAATGGAAAAGTCGGTCGATGGGTCGGTTTTTTCTCGGCACGACTTTGCGTGAGCATCTCACAAATATTTTCGTCTATCTCTGGATCTTAGCGCAGATGGCGCAGTTCTTACGAAATTCAGTGAGGTAAGGAGTTACTCAAGCCTTAAGCCTTTTTTAAAACTACTATGATATAAGTCGATAACAGTGATTGTGAAGTAAACGTCTAATCCGTGCAATTATTGAGGTACAATTGAATGGACTTCCGACTCAGTTAGCTGCAACTTGTAATTTTCATAAGAAACGAAGAGTCTATTATTATTGTTATGAAAGAAGACTCATTCAATGTCACTGGGTGATCTATCGGAATTTTATAACACGGTTTCGAATTATGTAGTTCACGTCCGTTGAAAAAACACAATGATTCGCTTGTATCCGCAGGTGCAAAGGAAACAAACTTCATTAGCGTTGTTTTAGCTACTGGGGAAATCTGCTTCGAGTTTTCCTTATACGTTAAGGTGACTTTTGATTTTGGTAAGAAAGATGCA
This sequence comes from Helicoverpa zea x Helicoverpa armigera, assembly GCA_033682625.1. NCBI lineage: Eukaryota > Metazoa > Arthropoda > Insecta > Lepidoptera > Noctuidae > Helicoverpa > Helicoverpa zea x Helicoverpa armigera. The sequence continues at coordinate 3,865,728 of JAWIIS010000002.1, read as the reverse complement.
AGTACGTTTAAATGAAACTACTTCATACCACTTGTTTAGAAACCCACCATAGAAACTATTAAATGCAAACCCAAGCTAAAAACTGCAAGACCGAACGATACAGTGAGCTCATTCTGTGTGAATCGGTTTGTCAATGATAAACAGAATGTAGGGTAGCTGTTTGTAAATAATAATATAACGTCAAGACGACCACCACCTTAGTCTGCCCGTGATCATGGATGCTGTAAAGGATCCGAAACTTCGGGATTAAATAATATAATATAACCGCGATACAATCCGTAAAAGTAGTTTTATTTAAATGTCTAATATTCGCGTAAATGTCAGAAATCAACACGATGACGTACGGGTGATTGGATAGTTAGGCTAAAAATTTAAATCGCAGATTATAGCAAGCCGCAAAGCATCGAACATGGGAGAAGTACTTACGCTCCTAAAACGGTATACAGTTCCAAGGTGAAGTGGTAGTAACAGATCCTGGGTGGTTCGTTCTCCCTGCACGCTCGAGCGCACTCATCAGGGGCCGACAGTGCTGGGTTCCTCCTCAGCTCAGCAGTAGCACTGCTTGTGAAGTCCAGATGCTTCAGGGAAGGTTTCCCATTGGCATTCCTAGCCAAAGATGGCAGAGGGTTGCTTCGAACGCCGCCGCTTAACGGACCGCTGCCGCTGGAGGCGAATGGGTTGGAAGATGGTCCAGAAGTGCTCCCAATGCTTCCGAAGGAGGCGAAGGGATCAGCTCCTGACGGGTGTGTCTGCACCAGGCCGTGGGTGGAGGAGAAGGCGCTGCTTGAGCTCTCGCGGAACGGTGTGGCTGTGCCCGCTTGCCACCATGACGCTGACGTCGATTGGTCGTCTGCGGCGCCGATAGCTTCTGTGAAACAAAAAACAATTGTGGTAAGTTTTTGATCACTCATGACTAATGCTGTTTTCGAATACAGTCAAATAAATATCGATTAATTGGGGAAAAGACCTTCATGTCTCTTCTAGCTAACAGATAATAGCCATCTCTATACTTGGCCTGAAAGTTAGGTACAAGGTGACGAGCGGAGGTCGTCTCGGTCTGTTTCGAAGTTCATTAAATTGCCCATTTTTTGTCTCAACCCACTGGTTAGAATGGACATAAACGTAATAGATACAAAATAATTTTCTGTTAGTGACCACAATGGAAATTGGTGCAGATCCCAATTTCCATTTTTTGTCTTAAAATTTTAATATCAAGGACGTTGCATTGGTCAAAGTCATTATTTAGACTGAAAGAATTTACTGTAAGCAACAATACTGATAAAGTGATAAATGCTAGTAACGAAATTGTAAGTAAACATATTAAGCAAAGCTATGAAGGTACTCGTGGTACTACTGAAGAAAACAGGTCATGAGAATACGAGTATTGCATTAAATCCTACACCATTATTTCTCACAGCCTACCCGAGACAACCAAAACCTAAATATCCAAGTAAAGCTATCATAGAATCAAACCTTCAAACAAAAGATAAACGACTGGCATGCATTACTCATAAATCGAGATTACTCAATAAAGATAAAAGATGTGTAAATTACAAACGTTCCGAAGCTATTTCAAGTGGAACGAATGATCGCAAATCTGTAACGATATTCCCAAGAACTGTCAGTGGTTGAATGTGTACTAACGATTAGTTTATTAGATAAGTCAGCGCTAGCTCTCCGCAGGTGCGTTAATGCAAATTCTCGAGTGTAGGCACCCGTATAATGGTTACAAGACTGTGTTGTCACGACAATGTTTTCGTAACACTGGACCAGGGACCGCGTCCTTAAATTAAAGGACTTTTACTTCCCTGTCGGCTGTTACAGTTTTCTCAGAGCATTAATTGAACATTACGCAGTCTGATACGTTTGGTTACCACATTATTAAAATTGCTTACTCAATATTTGCACTGATGTGATAGCTGCTTTTGTTTTAAACCTTTTAAAGTTTCACTGTCTTTGGGAACTTTTGCAAAATCGTTTGTGTTTTCAATACGTTGCTTAAACTTGCATTTTACAACATTATTATAGGCTATTAACTTGTAGATATGCAACAAAAACTGTTCAATTTTGTTCTGGTTGCGGAACACAACAATACGTGTTGGATACGAACTTGGCCGTTTTTTGTGAGACCGTTTAGGTATAAGAGCCTTGAGGTGACTATACTTTTATTTCCTTATTGGTAAACACTAACATTGGTTGGCGATTTGTTACGGCGCCCGCGATTGCACTCGGGTCATCAATAGGGTTATTATTTCAAATTACTAGTCGCGTGTTTGGTTTTCCAAATCGATGGGTCGTGTTTAAGCAATGCTAGGGAAGATTGCTTTGTGTTGCATTGGCAATTAAACGAGTTACGTGAAATCAGTTTTAATACCTACATGGAATAAACTTACGACAAATGAGCAGTTTTAGTATTCATTATTTACTTATTGCTATTAGTGTCCCCAGTTAATTCGCACATAGTTTGCACTTGCCACTTACTAGCTCGTAAACTACTGCCCGTATTGCTGGCTACGACGTTTCGTTGCAGAAAATATAAATTGCTTCGAGTCGTGTATACGGTACAAAGTAAGCAATCAAAATTCTGTAACTAAGGACCAGAAAACCCGCTCATTAGTGCATAAATATGCCACCCAATAAGTTTGTTGCCGCTATTTAGACCTAGTTTATTGCTTATTTATAAGCCCTATAAATTGTTGGTATCTTATCACGGATTAATTTAGCAGTGGCAGTTGTGGTTGGCGTGCGGTTTGCAATCAGCCCCCGAGGTTTTCTCTTTTCCACCTCGTTTGAACACCAGATGTTATGTGTCCGTAATGTGCGTAAAAAGACAACGCGGAAGTTTTTAAAAATGATTACCGCTAGATTACAGAAAAATTGCACATGACCAATCTATAATACTCTACTTAAACATCTAATTTTCAAACATACGTGTCCAAGTCACACGTTTAAGTATAATCGAGCATAATTTCCAATGAAATGTGTACGTTTCAAAAACGGTTCCGGCTTTGAGCAACGTTTTTGAAATCGGTTATGTTTTTGTTTCAGATTTTCTAATTTTGAAATTCGTTTCAGTGCGGAATTGATTATAGCACGATTGATTAGGTCACTTACTTGCAAAATTGGTATCGCATTTTTGTGCAGCAATTTTTAATGAAATGTGCCAAAATTTTTAAGTAAATAGTTGCAATCTTTAATTAGCATAATGAGCGAATTTTGCAAACATTTTTATTTTTGTAATACAAAAGTGTGATCTGAAATTTGGATTACTGTATCAAAGTATTGGTTTATTGGAACGTTTGTGCAATGAATGGGCGTTCTCAAAGATACGTGTTTGCATTCAATCATGTTGTTTGCGATTCGCCTCGCCGATGACTGGTCCCATCTAATCGCCTTCGTGAGCACATCTGTGCACCAGATTATTAGTATTATTACTATTCCGTTACGCGATTACACTATATGTTTAGTTAAATGATAACATTACTTGCGCGTGCAACTACACTTAAGTTTTTACGGACTTACGTAGATAGTTCTTACCGATTGTTGCTTTGAGATGTTATCGTGCACTTAAATTAATGCCTTCAAATGAGGCTTAATGATTTTGTTCTGTTATGAATACAGTACTTTATTTCACTCTTATAATGATACTTTATAGCTCTGTATGAATAAAATTACTCTCAGTACATTATGTTGGAAAACAAATGACAGAATACGATTTCAGGAACATTGTTCATTCATATCGCGTCCGACAATTTATTGAGCCGGCAATGTGCTAATGGTAGCAGCGACAGTAGTGAACAGTAATAGATTATATTGAATGCAACTTTGTTCTGTATCTCTAAATAAAATTTTGTAAGAAAGCACAGTAAAAAAGACTCGTAATCTAGCCTGAGGCTAAACTGTTCCGCTAATTCTGCCCATTTAGTTTATTCACACTTTTAAAATCCATTTATCAATTATGAGATCTTATGTGCGATAATCCCGTGCAAAAATATGTAGGCGGAAATTGATTGATTTAGGCTATTAAGCATTTAAGGTCGTAAGTAGTTATAATAGGTATTCAATTAACAGCCCACTTGAGAAAGGTGTGTAATGAAAAAGTCTATAACTCTAGTGTTGTACAATGTTTGTCGAGTTTTTGCAATTAATCGATCATCGATCGTTACACATGATTGTTTCATTCAGCCTCTTTATATACGTCATTAACCATGTTTTATGAGGCAAGTTTAGTGTAGACATAAAAATATTTGTTTTTTACTGTTTAGTTCTGAATTACAGGCCTATTACTACAAGCTTGATTGAATAAAATGTATTGTGTAAAGAAATAAAATAACGGACAGTGAGATAACTTACGATAAAACTGTTCATCGTGACAGTTTGCCTTTTATATCTTCCTACAATGTAAGCATGAATTGACTTAGGTAATTTGTTTATTATATGCTATAACTTTTTAATCTTTAAATAATAATATAATTTATAAAGAGACTCATATATTTACAGAGATTAGCTAAGTATTTCCTACATTAAATAACAACAAAAATATCTAGTAAATACAGCCAGTTCCCGTTTTGAAGTTTATTACGATACTAAAGCTTGCAAGTGTTTGTGTTCCGTCATTTCATATTGCTCGCTATATCTCTGACCGCGGCTTCGCCTGTTGAAATCGATGATTATCCACCAAACCAGATATTAAAACGAGAGTAGATAACGTCAAACATTAATTAGTGGATTGGTTTAACGTTGTATAACGTACTGAAACTTTGTATATCAACAAGATATGTATTTATTACAAAATGACGGTAGTGTAATACTTGTTCCGTGGTGCTAATTGATAATTACCTCGTAGGTATTTTATTCTCGTAGTATTTGAATGTGTGTTTTTTTGTTCGATATCTTGATAATAATGTATTAGAAAAATAATTAAAATCAATGCAAACATAAGCCAGTTCTCCGTCAGCTGTCGGAAAAAAAGTTTGACATGACGAACGTTTTTTTTTTTGCAGCAAACGTGCTACAAACAAAGGAGATCATTCAAGTCTCGAACATTTTGTACTCAAAAATGAAAGTGCCGGCCAAAAGAAAAAAATAGTAGATTCTTGTAGAGAATAATGCCCTGAAGATTTTTTTCTATTACAAGAATCGTCTACAATTAACCCCCCGGCTGCTATTTGACTTTGAAAATACCAAAAAATCTCACAATGTTTGGAGCATTACATAACGGCCCCAAACTGGAGAAGGCAGCCGCTGCCTTCAAAGGACTCCTGCCCAACCTGGGAAGTCATCAAATGACTTGGGCTGTGGGGAAGTCAGACACTTATGATTAAAACCCATCATGGGGAAACCAGGGTCGCGGTAATTCTTTCGGACAATCCCGCAGCCCCAATAGGCTTTGTCCCCGCTAAAAATATCGTACGATTCTTGTCGAGGATGTCCTGAAGATATTTTACTAATATAAGAAACATCTTCGGTTAACCCCCAGACTGCTATTTGAGTAAGTGTGAGAACCGTGAATAAAAAATCTATACTTGAACGTTACGGGAAATAACGTCCACAGTATTTTTTTAACTAATCGACCGTCTACGATATACCCCCCCCCCCCTCATGCTCCACCGAGTAGACTTACTGATTTAAACCCATCATTTTCCTTCTGATAATGTAACCGGCCGGGCCGCGGTAACTCTTTCGAACAATCCCGCAGCCCTGGCAGGTTCTGACCCTGGTGGGCCCCACTGGGGTTTGCTGACTGTCTGAGGAGGGCTTGACTTGTCAACGCTCGCCGCCGAAACGGGCCTGTTGTCTCTAAGGAAGCGGAGGGACGATAAGCCTCCCTAAACTCACCGCCCACAGACCGACGTCTACGGTGCCGGGAGTCTTCTCGACACCCAGCGCGTAGTGTCTTCCACGTCTACCTCAGCGGATGGGATGAGAGGCGCGAACTCTCAGTTATTGCACTGCCTCCTTCTCTGGCATGCTGCGCAGAAGGAGACGAAGGCATCCCATTCCTCCTCGCCCCTATAGATTTTCCTTTGGCTCATAGTGCCTCCGTCTCCTTGGAAACAGCAGGTGTCGGTGGCGTGCATTGTTCAAGCCCCTCTCAGAGAATCAGTAAACCCCAGGCGACCCCCAAAACCTGGCGGGGCTTCGGGGTTCGAAAGAGTTACCGCGGCCCTGCAGCATGGTCAGAAGGAACACAACAATCAGTAACAGGCTCCTCGGTGTAGCAGGAGGGAGGGGGGGGGTATATCGTAGACGTTTGATTAGTTAAAAAAAAACTGTGGACGTTATTTGCCGTAATATTCAAATATAGATTTTTTATTCACGGTTCTAACTTTAAACTCAAACAGCAGTCTGGGGGTTAACCGAAGACGTTCCTTATAATAGTAAAAAATCTTCAGGGTATCCTCGACAAGAATCGTACGATATTTTTGCGGGGACAAGGCCTATTGGGGCTGCGGGATTGTTCGAAAGAATTAATAATAAATAATGACCACGACCATTGGTCCACGGCCAATTTCGGCCACGGCGCTGTTCTCATTTTTAGATCAGTCAGCTGCGCAGGACATATTATAGTGCACGAGCATTTGCGCAGACACAGGTGCGCACCTGTGTCTGCGCAAATGCTCGTATATTCCTATTCCTTCCCTCTCATAACCCGATGGGTCGGCAATCCGACACGACCGGAGAGAGATCAGGCGCAGGATCGACATTTAAGTGCTCTTCGATGCACGGGTGAATCAATCACCAACTTCCAGACTGGCTGAGGCTGCTTTGTGAAAGCTTAAGAAAACCCACAAAGCGATTTCAGCCCGACCCAGGAATCGAACCCGAGACCTCGAGCACAGCAGCCGCGCTTGCAACCACTAGACCAACCAGGCAGTCAAAAGAATCGAATGAGTCGATAGAATTACCGCGGCTCTGGCTACTCCATGATGGGTTTTAGTCAGTAGGAGTCTGACTTCCCCACAGCGAGAGGGGAGTCATTTGATGACTTCCCAGGTTGGGTAGGAGTCCTTTGAAGGCAGCGGCTGCCTTCTCCAGTTTGGGGCCGTAATGCAATGCTCCAAACATTGTGGGATTTTTTGGTATTTTCAAAGTCAAATTGCAGCCGGGGGGTTAATTGTAGACGATTCTTGTAATAGTAAAAAATGTTCAGGGCATTATTCTCTACAAGAATATATAATTTTTTTACTCTGGCCGGCACTTTCAGTTTTGGGTACGAAATGGATGATCTCCTTTACAATCTAAGAACAAAACTAGATTATAATGACAATGATAAGCCAGTTTAGAGCTAAACATTGACTTCCTAACAAACGCCAGTCATTTTGGAAAATCTAATAGAAAGTTGATGTTTATGCACTACAAACGACAAGATCTGTCGTTAGTCATTGATTCGGAATTAAATGTTATTACTAGGTACGGTAGAAGTTTACCTGAAACCTAACAATCGAGTGCATTGGTGCAGAAACAGTGAAAGTGATTCTTTAACCGTCTCTTTAGAACCAAAGAGTCTGGTACTCTCAGTCTTGTTGACATGTCTGCAACGTGATATATATTTTGTTCGCTGTCCCATGTCAACTGTCTGTCACGCCGATTGGCCACAGTCTGTATCGATTACAAATAAACGATTTAAATCACAGCCTCACTAGCGAGACTATGCAGATTGGTTTTATGTAACCGGACAGATCGTCACGTCTCGATGTTTGTTTGTTTTCTCGATTTTGTTTGTTTATTCGATCCGAGTAGAAATTGAATGCACTAGATTGCCGCTTTTCCTTATTCAAGTACCTAATGATTTACGGATATTTCGTAAATCTCTACCTACACCTTATAGGTTACAAAATCAATTCCCGAGCTTATATTCGCTTATCAAAAACCAACTTGATTACCGCTGTCGAAATAATATTAAACATTTATACCAGAAGTCAATTTATTAGCGACTACAGCCGTCAAAATCTGCATTATGAACTGACAGACAGCCTTCAAACCCTTATTAGTGGGTTTATGAAGTGTTGCTAATAAATTATGTATGTATGTGTACGACTTAATCGCATGTTTTGTGTTCGAAACAGTCGATACTCCAGTTTCTTCGGCGTATGATCGTGGCATGAAGGAATCTAAGAAATGCATCCGATTATGTATATGAGAAACAATTAAGGAAATTCGATATTTTTCTTTGATTGCATGTGATGCAGGAAAAATAACCGTTTGTGTTCTAATTTTGTTAAGCTCGTTTTGATTTGCCTCGGGGTATAGACATAATGATTTTTTCAAAGCGCATTAATGTTGTTTACATAAAGTCGTTACCTACTTTTTTTAAACAAACATTTCCTGTTCTAAACCAGATTCGTATTAAATCTAGTTCACATTTTTGATTTCAAAATACTTACGCATGTACTGAATCTAATTTATTTAGCTTATATAAACATAAATAATTCATTTTAACAGCTTGATTGACAGTCGTTAGGTAATATTTAATAACTTATTCTTGCTTTGTATTATCTTTTATCTATGCGTGGAATTCTGAAATCTGATACGTGACCTTAGTTGTAAGTTCATGATCTGCGCAGGATTACTTGATCATATCGGGAGCTTTGGACCAGTTTACACGGCAGAACTTATGGTACAAGGCCCCATTGATAAGTAGGTTCTTACAAAAGTTGTTGCAAATATGTTGCTTCATATGGTGTCAAAGACTATGGGGTTCTTTGTTAGTAGTGGTATTTTGTTCGGCTATGTGGATGACTTTCTTACAAGGTTTTTCGCGATTTGTATAATAAAGAGGAAATAGATGTTTCTTTGTTTGTGCCCTAAGGATTCCAAAACTACTAAGTAAGCCAATTTGAAAATTTATTTCATTGTTGAAGCTACACTCTTTCTTTCCGAAGAACATAGGCTACATTTTATTCCGATACGGGCAGTTCCTAAGGGACACGGGTAAAGCCGCGGGGAAACGGTTAGTAACAAATGGGATGAGTGTACCTCTAAATATTTCCATGACGTACAAACATGTTTAGAAGTTAAGAAAGACCTCTATTTACACCAATATGTACAGTGTACACGGATACGCATAAATGAATCAGCAAAAAAATCATTACCATAACGCTTAACGGAGAGTTAAACAAACAAAACAATTGACAGTTTGTTCCGCAAATATGTCATTATCTTGTTACGAAAGGTGAAATCAAACTGCCCGATATTATTTAGTTACGTACATTAAACCTTATTTTATGCTAACTTAACAATTAAATCGATTCTGATCACAATCTCAAGGAGAAAGTATTTCACTTTCCTTTTTTAAACCGATTTTTTTTCGTATTGTTAATTAGGTATATGTATTACAAGATGTTTTGCATGCTGAGCATAGTAATTAAAATCGAATGGTATTACATCGAGATAAGAAGCTTTTGATGAATAAATCGATTTTGATATCGAGTCTTAGAATCGAATCGGAGTCAATTAGCAATGGCCGGAAAGCACTTTCTTTCGTTATCACTGAATAATTGAGTGGATGAATTACCGAGTCAGTACATTGCTAAAATTAAAATGATATATATAAATAGTAATGAATAGAGAAAAATCTTAAAACCGTATAAAACCACACATTCAAAAAACCTAATTGACAAGAAGATTTACAGCTGTGCAAATATTATGACAGTATAAAAACGCGATAGGTGTAATCGGCAGTATAAAACATTAATATGCTGTCTTATATAATTTTTAATCTGCAATATTAATCATATTTACTATCAACAGTAATCCTCAAATAAAATACGCATCAAAGATTAAGAATTAGAAAAGCTTAACATACAATTTCAAAATGATCTCCGTATTAATTGTTTGGTCATATTTCATGCACTCAAGAGCTTACACTTGATGTCGCTATTAAGAGGCTGACATACCCAAAACAAAATACGCACGAAAGAGAAGCCTGATGACGGGACGTTCGTAACGTTCGTAACATAATATAAATTAATAGCTTTAAATGAGTTGAATAGTAAAAAAAAAGCAACTGAGTTCTGTATTAACATATGGATAAGTTAATGATATACATTTTATCAATGTTTTTGTTGGAAGATCATTTTAAGAGGTAAGTTTACAATTTTATTGTATCGAGAAAGCTTTACGATAACGTGTTTTGAATTTTACAGAAATATGTTCAAGATTAATTTAGGTATATTTTTTGCCGTCAAAAACTGTATAGATTTGGCCAAATAATTGTTTGAGACAAGATTTGGATGTTGTCAGCGTCTTAATATTCAACGTGAACAGCTCGGCGCATAATTACGATCTGTTAGTTGCGCGCACGCACCCGGTGGCTGTTTTACTATCATCACCGTACTTTCACTAGAATAACGTTTCTTGTTAGCGCATTGTTCCTTCAAATTGCGTAAGGTTGCATGAACGTGTTTATAAGCGAATCACTTATTAGTAGCTGTTATAGTTTTTTTGCCGTCAAGTGTATTTGAAGGGATTGGAATTGTAGATTTTGTTATTGATACTGTACCTACCTACTGTTTAACGGTCGCTTCCAATTTTCTATCTATCTTTTGTTCAATAAAGATAGGGTGCTTATGGGTGATTATGTAATTATTCTTGTAACGCTCGAATTAGGCGAAAAATAGGGAAATACCCGATCCTGTTATGAGCAAGCTACTATTCATCATCTGCCTAGCCTCTTCCCAACTACGTTAGGCTCAGTAAGACTGAATCCTCGAGCTACCATTAAAGAGTATAATAAATTCAATATACAAGAAAAGAATGCCGTAGAATTTCAACGAGCAGCAACTATAACTCATCTCACATGCTCCTCTCGGATCGTAAACTTCGATACACGTCAGAACAAGTATGATATTTTATCAGATGCAGTCTTTCAATAAACCATTTCGCTTTCATCCAATTTATATGTCTTTGTCGTGTCTAGTGCATATCAGCATACACGCGATATATTTTTATTACAAAATTTAAATGTTACAAGTATTTTTGATAGAAAGTGTACCTTAGAGTACCAGCACACTGCAGGATAACTATTTTAATAATAGCGTGAATCCAATCAAAGTTTTCAGTCGATTTGATACCGGCAAATTTCCTGATCGTTGTCATTTGCGCTCTTCCATTTATCTCCATATAGATTTGTACTGTTATGTAATCGTTTTTTTATCGTCCCACTACCGGGCACACTCCTCCTCTCACACGGAGAAGGATTGAACATTAATCCTCACGCTTGCTCAATGCGAGTTGGTCATTTCTCCATGTTGGTTCTTTACCCACTAGGCCACCACGACTTTTTTTTCATATATGTAGATCTATCCAAGACAAACTGTCGGCCGAATAAAAGTTTGCAGCCTGCGAGAACTCTTAGTGTGGACGTTAAAACTATTTTAAAGAAAGCCAATGAAAGTGACTTTCAAAATGTAATAAATTGATGCGAAAACGTTACTAATTTGGAGGCACGTGGCCTTTTGTTGCCGTTAATACGATCTTTATTCAAAGTGATTGAAACTGGATTGATGGCTGGTTTTCAATTGTGTTTTATAATCTAATTTATTTCCTTGTAAACTAGTTTTTAAATTAGACATTTCACCAAAATTATTTAATTTCAAATAATCTTTTATTGTAATAAATTGCTTTGATGATATGAATGGATATAGCGACAGTCTGCAATACTTACTATGTTCGCAATTACTCCCAACATTGATTAATTGTTACCTATTGCAAAAAGTAAAACAAACGTTTGACTTAGGTAGATAATTGTATTATGTTTAAGAAAAACAGCATATATTTTTTTCTTATACCTACACGATTGTGTTAAACTTCTGTTTAACTTTTATTTGTAATAATACCAATTGTTCTATTCCCTCACAGAACAAAAGATTATACCTATGTCATTCACAGCTGATATCCATAAATGCTAGTCATAATATAGAACATAAATTAAACTCCTGTATTTTTTTCTGTAAAACGGTTCTATCAGGCCTGAAAGAAATATTACACAAAAGTTACTTCATGCCTACAATCTGTGCCTGCGTACGAAATTCTAGACTATTTTGTTTTGTAACTATTTATTCATATTTACAACGCAACTTCTTGTGGTTGGTTACAGAATTGCATTCTATTATTTTGAATATTTGAATATTTTCTGTCAATTTGTTAGAACGGACTAAAATTATTTATTTAGATTCTAAAATCTAGTATGCATACGAAAATGTTTTTGTCTGTGTTTTCAAGGTAAAATGTCTTGTGTGTCCAGGTTCAGAACATAGGAAGTGAAGGCATGTATATTTTTTACCTGCAAGCGGAATAGCACTAATCAACAAGTATTCTACTTGTAAAGAATGAATTCAGTTAGTCAAGCCTAGAATCTTGTAGTACGCGATAGTTTAATTCAGCTTCGAGTAAATCTAATATTCATTAGGCCAGTCAATTCATTAGTTTATTATATGCACTATTTACCTTGGTGGCCAGCAGACCGGAGGATCATGACCGTTTTACACGCACATACAGTATTCCAAGAAACTTTATAGAGCAAATTCGTAGGCTCAGATTATGCACATATGTGTGTGATTATGTGCAAGGACATTACAGTACTACCTGTAGCTGAAATTTTGGCATAAATGTGTTTTTTTATTTCTACTACGGATAAAATTATTTTCACCCTAGTTAATTCAGGAGTAAATCAGATAAAAAACAGGCATAGACTTAATTTGTGTATGTATAGAATATTTTTCTAGTAACTTCCGTAAATTACAAGGACTTGTTATCGGTATGATCTATACCTATTATACATAGACTTTAGATGCTAGATACACGATTAGATTTAGACATCTTAAAGATCTAATCTTCGGTTCACAGGAATTCAATACTACATTAATCGTGTACAAATAACCTTTAGCCAAGGTTCCAGCGAATATACTCGTATAGGTTCAAAACTTAAATGTTATAATCTAACTATACTTACTTAAACGTACACACAAACACATTTTGTGATGACCTCTTCAGTATGTTTATGACAATCTATATTTAAGTCAAATATACACTGTTACATAGATGCTATCAAAATGGTCAATAATTGTAACCGAATTCTAGACCTACGAGTAGTTCATCTATATGACAAAAATCATCATCTATCTATCTATCAGGTCATCTCCAATTTTAGCAATTTATATCTGCAAAATCACTCCATCCAAAGTAGGAAACCGTAGATTGATTAATACAAATTAAACAAGGATACAATTTATTTATCGTGACTTTTTATGCCCTAAAGCAACATGACTCAATTCTGTCAACACCAAACACGAATCACGTCGGCCATTGTTCAAATATTGTTGCCATGTAACTTCCACTGTAGGCAATTCCGTTTCGGTAATTGCTATTATTAACGATTTTAAGGTCTTGAAAATGTTTATTCTCAATAATAGTTCAGTTCGGACGCTTGACGGCCAATTTCACGCCCGAACGTAGCTTCAAGCTCTAAATTATCTGCAAACTTGTTTAGCGTTTCCGGGTGGAAAATTGCTGAAGAATTCACGGGTATTTTTATGTTTATTTAATTTTGTTTTTGTTTTTATTGGAGCGTTATCCTTTTGCGAAAGTTTGTCTGTTTATCTGTCACGCTTTCTTGGTGTAGTCAGTGAAATGATGCAGATAGGAAGATACAGTTAAAATATTGTTAGACGGTCGTTGGTGTACGATCTCTTGTTTCAGTGTTTCAGCGGTCGTTTTTTTTTTATAAAACTTGAAATAATTATCGAGTAAGTTAAACGTATAATTATGTTGTAAACCAAGCTATGTTGTATGTTCATGGTCTACTTATTATTTTGGTATTTCTACCTATACGTGGAATTAACAAATATATTACGTATATTATTTAATTGCGTTAAATGATCTACTTTCAATATTCTATCTAAAGGTTCGTTTACCCGAGTTTGGAATTAAGTAACTTTGAATATTTTTATGTAAATTCCAAGGCAGCTTACAAAATCTTAAGCAATAACTTTCCATTAACTAACAGGCTTTGCTGATAAACTAAATCCGGAAACTTGGGTGTGTCAACTTAAACAAGTTTAGTGTTGAGCGCAATTTTCGATATCGCATACTACTTAATACTTCCGCCTACAACAGAGCAATATAATTCACTTACAGGATACGTTGACTCACATATTTTTTGCCACAGACCACAGATTTGTTTGATTAATTTACCAGAATGCCGTTTTTTATGTCAGTAATTATATTATTTATAGCAATGTAAACGTGTCTAATGTGTCTCGACAATTATGTAATAAAACAAGCAAAAAATGGGCCACTAGAATTTTTTATGGTTATTCCAGCTAGACCATTTAGTTTCGCGAAAATCTTAGACGGAATACAAGGTTACCTTGTTATTATTAGATCAATTATACCGTATGATATCTGGGGTCAGCCATATTGAAAAGTTTGCTCTTATTCAAACATGGAAATGTTACAATTAGCTCTCCATTTGGCAGTGCCTGCGTTCTCACGAGCCCAACAATTAGTGGTGATACGTCGAATTAATGTTCTCGTATTTGGTCTTAGTGTTTTAGTTAATGAAAATGTCGGTATGGGAACATGGTTGGTTCTCGGAAGGCGTAATTCTAATTGCGACTAATGTCAATATTATGCGTTGCTGAGCAATTAGAATGAATGATACATTCAGTTGCGGGCTTGTGAATGAAATTGTGGAGTGAATGATGACTAGGCGGGGTCCTAGCGTTTGTGCTTTTAAAGCTTAATGGTACGTATTCAATGATTCATAGGTTCATTGTTAGAAGTTTTTTAATATTCGTTTTTGAGTGAAGTTAATAGAGAGGAATATTTTCCTCGATCTCACCAAAACTGCACAGTTGGAATCTCTCATCAACTTACCTGAAAAATAGGAAATAATTTTAATTAGAAAAATGTATGTATTTCGAACAACAAAAAGAACAATTAGAAAACAAGACTAGTCAAAGTCATAATACAAGGTTTTCGACAGTTGCTAGTTACACTTATATGTAAACAACTCATAAAATTAACTCCTAGGTTGAATAGACTATAAAATTGTTACAATTAACCGTTAAGATGATAATCACACAGATAAAATTAACTTGACTTATTATCATGATCGTTGGCAAACTAACTTTTTATTTAACTTCTCAAACGATGTTTTGTTAACACGTGGAATTCGCAGACAATTACAAACATAATTATTATGAACACTGTAGCTAACAAGCAAAGGTCATAGCGCAATAAAATAATATAAGTACAAAAAAAATAATAATCCCTCGCTATTTCAAGTCCCCGAGTCTCTCGAGCCTTTTCCCAAATAAGTCGAGGTCGGCTTCCAGTCTTACCGGTTGCAGCTGAGTGTTTTACAAGGAGCGACTGCTTATCGGACCCCCTCTATCCAGTCACCCGGACAACCCAATACCGCTTGATAAGACTGGTTGTCAGACTTACTGACTTCTGACTACCCATAACGACTGCCAAAGATGTTCAATGATAGCCTCGTTAATTATTTCAAGTATAAAAATAATAAGTGAAAGGTTGGTGCATTTACGAAATAGGCCTATTAAAATTGATTTCAACAGCCGGAGCCGTATAATGTGCTGATAATTTACATGTTTATTTAAAAGCGTTAATGTTTAAGTGGGTATTATGATATTTTGTAATGTCTACCGGTGGTTGAAGGTGCGTATGTGTAACACGCGTGAAATTGTGGTCGCATACTGTATCCGAGAGAGCAACGCAAATTATAAGAGATAGCGGGTTTGTAAATTTAAGTATAATTTTGATTTGAATGGCCTATAAAAAAGTGACAGGCCAGTTTACCCTAAACTTAATGCTATACTACAGGGTTAGGGAACAGTTCGTTTGTAACTTCCCTTTTGGATAAAATACTATGATGAAGTAACATCGATTGAAACGTATTAAACCTGCCTAAGAATGTCACGGAAGAATATATTAGGTAGGTATAGGATTGTATAATAAATAACCTTTGCTGCAGTCGGCATAAATTATTGATTAGTTTTAGGCAATTCAAAGTTAGCTAAGTTTTATATCTAGGTTTATTAGGTATACCTATGCAATTTGGTTTGCTGACGTCAATTCACATACGTGACGAAATTAATTAATTTTTAGTAACATTCCTTGGCTAATTTGTAAATTACACAAAACTCCTGTTCTTTTTGATCGTATGACACTTAATATAGACAAAAATATATGAAATTCACTCCCAGGTTACAAATTATTAAAAAGATATGATATATTATGTTACGAATTTAAAAAGACCATCAATTTCAACATGATCGCTCACCACTTTTATCTTGGATCCTATTGTGCATAAACAAAGGAGCTAAACTGTTTGGAAACATAGGTATAAAGGGAAGTGCTTGCATCAAATAATGAGCTTAAGACCCATTATGGCGCTTAGCAATTTTTATTGCTCTACTTTGTAATGAGAACGCTTAATAATTGCCATCTTTAACTCATTACAACACTACGTCAAAAGATTAATATTTAATCCGGTGTAGGCTGCTGATAAAATTAATCTTAAAGTTTATTTAAATATCTTCAGAAGAAGGATAAGGACGTGTGACTGAAATCCGATTGTAACAGACCAGTTAAACAAATTGTTCGCTAGTTTAGTTTCATCCATGTTCCAAGGTGCTCAAAATAATGCTAAATTACAATAATTATATTGTTAAAAATAGCCTGCGAGTGAGGTCGACCACTTTTTACTAACAAAAAGTAACTAGCTTGCGTTTCGTAAGTGACCACTGTCCTCAACCTTAATTCGGTTTTCATGTGTGTAGGATACGTTCCATCGCTGGTTCCCAAACAATTGTGGAACGGTGGGCGCCTCGGCAAATGACTGCGTTATGCAAATAATGCAGATTGCGCGGGCCACGGTTGCTTTGTAGTAATCTTTACCTTTATTGTGGGATACCAGCTGAGATTACATGAGATTAGCAACTGGTATGCTCGCAGATTAATTCTTGTAATTCCACAAGGAACAATTGTAAAAGAGGAACAACGTGTACCTACTGAAAGGAAACGCTTAAACGCAAGGATTTAGTAACTTTTCAAAATAATAAAAATTCCAACCTTGCAAAAAATTCAAGCATGCAACGTTTTGCGAGTTTTTTTTTACTTCAATGAATAGAAACCGGATCTCAGTCAATTCCTGGTTTCGGGTGTCTATGTGTTGTGTCGGACAAATTATTTTACAATACAAACGTTTATGTATCGAAATATCGTTCAATATCAATCGTTTGTCATACCGATTGTATCGTGGCCGTGACACGGCGGCCATTGCTTTCGCAACTCACGGTCACCCTTATATTTGCGCCAGTTTTACACAGTACATACAATTAATGAAGTCTCTTATTAATAATTACATGGTTTTGTGGTTCATGGGCATTGTTTTATGGTCACCATTGATTGGCCACGGCCTCGGGCCATGGGAAATGTATAGGAATGTGAGGGGCTTGACACCGCCTTTATCTTATCTGCTCACAAGTTACGGTGGCGTATAATTTGAATGAAAATTTCGCGCATTCTGTGATCTTAGATGTAAAAAAAATTAGAGTAGTTCGCATAAAGTATGAAATATATTTTGCGTCAGCATATAATTGATGTGGGGGAAACAGACGCGATGGTTTACGTAACTTAGAGAATGCAGAAGTGTGAATTGAAGAATTTATTAAATAGACATATTTGTGCTTAAGCCTCTATTATTACGTGATTTAACGATCTATCTGTCAGTATGAATGAAACTAACAAGCTGCATAAAATCTTTACTAGTCATTATGTATTATTCGAACAGATAAATGCATATCATGTTTCTTGTAACCAACTTCACTTCAGATTAAGAGGTCTTAACATCTAGAAATACGTTTTGACATTATTTCCTACATAATATAAATAAGATTGTTATGACATATCGATTTCTCTGAAAACGTAATCCCGTGCGTCATTCTGCTTATAATCGAGAGAAATTTTGAACCGTGTTTCGATTTTAATTGAATCCGCCCACTGAACTAGTGAATATAAAATAAGATAGTGGTGTTAGGAAACGGTTAATAGCAATTCGATATAAAGTTCACGTTTATCAGTATCGAGAATCTGTATCGGACCGTGTTCGGACCATTTTAAATTAAAGCACAATTCTGTAAGTAGCGACACGCCCCAATCGAAAATATTTAATTCAGTCGTGATAAGTCGATATCAAATTAACGTCACAGCGTTAGTCCGTTCGACTATCGATATAAATAACGGCCCTAGCACGATAATAAAATAATGAGTGGCTTAGTGTTCGTATAACGACATAATAATGTTCGACGTCCTTTGTACAGGGCTGCCCACAGTTTTGTGAGCCCTGATCGAGTTTTGAGGCCGAAAATTTGAATTTTAGATTCGCAATTAGGTATACGTTTATCTTAATAAAAATAATAGGCAATAATTCTGCTTTGTCTTTATGGGATATTTGGAAATATTTGAATAGCTCCTTGAGTGTCTTTGTGGGTGGTAATGTAAGCACTGCAGAGGTCTGTGTTCACACAATTACGCCTCGCAGGCTTCTAGCTGTTATCTGTGGGGACCAGAATTAAACCTTTATAGTGATTCATAGCTAGGAACACCGTGGTACTGGCCATTGCCGTCGGCGAACTAAGAACAGATATCGACGCCTCCTACGCATAAGGTCGTAAGGCTAAAAAATCGTTTTTACAGGAGAGCGCTTTTTGTATACGGTGATAATAAAATTGATTCTGAAAGATTTTCAACAGAGATTTTTGCATTATGCTGTCAATTAACAATTAAATAATTTATTCCCAGGTGCTGGATATTAAAAAGAATTGTAGTTACCGAAAAAAACCCGTATTTCTTACTTACGACCTTATACTTGATTGAAAAAGGTCGTATCTTCTCGTTACGACTGTATGCGTTCATAAACTTGATTTAAACAACACTAATAATGACGTAAGTTTTGAATTACGACTATATGCGACGTGCAAACTGTCGAAATCCATATAAATAACAAGTTTAAAGCTACAGAAATGAAGTCAAATAGTAAGAAAAAAGCATTAGAAAGTGGAGGAAAAATAAATACAGCGTGTTTCTAATATTCCACATGAACAGTCACTTTATAAAGCTTGTGCCATTTACCCAGTAGTGGGAATAGTTGAGATCGGTTATTTACTTAACTATAAACACGAAATTAAAATATTTTTGAAATCGGTGCCAGGGGCCCCGAGGAAAACCGGTTCTAATGTTCTCCTTACATAGTCACTACAAATTCTTGGGCAGTTGCCCAGTAGTGGGAGTGGTCAAAATAGATTCTTTACTTCACTCATAAAACGAAATAAAAATATTTTTGATATTGGTCCCGAAGGTCCCCATGATAACCGGTTGTAATATTCCACATGAACAATCAATTTACAAAGTCTGAGCCCTTTTCCCAGTAAATGGGAGTGGTTAAATAGGATCTTTACTTTACTTTAACATGAAATCCAAATATTTTTTAAATCGCTCCCTGAGGTCCTGACAAATTAATCTGACAAGACTTTTCTGACAAATAAGTCTTGTTCATATTCATTATCATTCATATCAGGATCTGGCTGTCAGGATCCAGTACTGTAAAAAGTTGGAACGAGTAATTTTTTTACTGTGATTTTAAAATAAATTCTAAAAGCATTAGTTTCTAATAAAAACTGACCCTGATTTCCTGAAAAAAAGGCAATTACCGCAATATATTCGAGTTCTCGGTTGAAATCTACAAGACCCCTGCGCTATGGGCTATCTACTGGAAAAATCTTATCAAGAACTTTCTCTAGAATACGAGCTAGATAGTAGACACCGTTGAGGAGTTCCCTCGTTTCTCTGTCGTCTTCATCTTCAGGTCAAATCTTAACCTCCTCTGAATTGTGATATATACCCGAATGAGAAGTTTTCCTCTATATGTGTCTATAATTTTCGAGAATTGCACCCGATGTTTCCATATCTAGACCGGATGACAAAGGAACCACTTAAGAAGTAAACCTTTTCAAACAATAAAATATTTGTTTAAATCGGTTGGTAAACGACGGATTCATGTTGGGAAGTCGGTTAAAAAAAGTTGTCGTATACTATTACTCGTATTTATCAATTAATATAATTCAATTAAGGTAATAAAAGTGGAATAGTTAAGACTTCGTTTGTAAGCATATTTTTTAGAATATTGAATAAGATTGAATCCAGTTTATCTCAGGACTCCTGGGATTGATTTCGAAATGCTTTGGTCTGGTACCTAATATAAGCCTATGGAACATAATAATACACCATGCAGTTACTGTGGGCAACACTTGAGCCCGACTACTATACAAAGAATAGCATTGTCCTTTACACATGTTACAAATACATAGACTTAGAAAATTAACATAATTCAAACATAACATCACGACTTTTATTCCCCAAAGGGGTAAGCATAGGTTAGAAAGGTAAGAGACAGAATATTACCGTCCACTCAGTTTTTGATCACATTGTTATGCCTGTTGTCGAACATTAGGCACTATTCCAGACTCCGTGTTATGAGAATTTCGAAATTGAAAAACCCAATAATATATTGCCCGATACGGGAATCAAACCCAATACCTTGTGGCGGGCAGTCATACTCGCGGCCCCTAGACCAACGAAGCAGTTCGTACGTTAATTTTAATGATTTTTCAACTATAATTGGAAAGCAGAGAATCGTATCTTATTTTTTTAACGGAGCATACAGCCGTATGTCTATGATACGTCTTTATACGTTTATTCATTGTTATATTTAAACCTCGCATATGGTCTTAAGAATAAGTTACGACTCCTAGAAATAAATTATTAAGTAGCATAAAGTCGTAACTGACCACATTACACGTATGATTACAGCGCATAAAGTCGTAACATAAACGTTTCGACGTTTTGCGTGGGACGGCTAGAATACGACGATTGACATACGACGTCGGTACTGCGCTCTGATTGGCCGTCCTCGCTCCTATCGATCGGAGCATACAGTCGGAACTATCCGCGCGACTTTATGCGCGGGAGAGTCTAAGTGTTAAGACCATTATCCATTAAAAAACTCACTATTTATAGAAGATATCAAAATTTGGATTTTAGTAATACGTAATAATATTTAAGATGATTGTATTGGTGCAAAAAAACGATTTTTGTAAAAAAATGTGTTCCGACCTTTTGCGTGGGAGGCGTCGATATGCAATTTATTTTCGCTTCCGCTATTTTGATATAATGAGTTCGGTCCACGTTCTAATTTCGAATAATAAAGGCCATGTTAGTATTATTGAAATTAAATAAGTTTATTATTATTTTACGTCACAATATTGTTTAACTTTCATTTTTAGATAGGTGTTACTTTTCCTGGAAAGTTGGTTTTAGATGCTGGCTGCCAAATATGAAATATATTTTGAGGAATAAATACTGTTTTCATTAGTACAATTTTTTGTTCACTAACCACAATGATATAAATCCACCTATTTGTTCAACCTTTTTTATAGCCGGATACATAGGCAAAAGCGCGGAACTAAATAATTTTCATATCACATAAATAATGCGGTGAAAAACACCAATTAGGTATTATTCATTTGAAACAGCATAATTATAAAAATAAAATAATTGATAGCGTTGGAGCGTTAAAGAACCGGCACTGTACGGTAGCCTTGTTATAGTGGTTTCAAAGTTACTGGGTTAGGTTTTATAATAAGGATTCAAGAATACAAGTTCAATTATAAAGTTTTGTACGTAGGTACAACTATCTCAGCTTTGTGCAATTTGCAGTTTTCAGTTCTCGTTTTTACTTTATATTTTGTACTTACAACCTCTAATGTGCTTGGCAATAATGAACAAAATGACAAAGAGAGATCCGGGTTACTTTTACAAAGATATTACGCTAACAGTTAGAACCTTTTTCAAAAGGTAATTTTGAGAGAGAATAATTCAAGTAATTTTGGAAGTAGTCTTCAGGCATCCTTTCTGGCCTGTCTATTTTATAGATCAATCAACGCATGTCCAAATTCCAATGAAAATATACGAAAATAGATGAATAGAAATGAGTTCACCTGTTTATTCAATCTATGCCTGTAGCTATTGGTATATTATACAACAGATCCTTATAGGAACTATTGGGCACGTACTTCAATACTAATGGGAATTTATATGACATCTGAGACAGAGAAAACGTATAAAGATCACGGTTTAAGATTAGATAGTATCAGCTGTACGAGTTATGTTGCCTTATCTATCTTGTTATCGGGTTTTGAAGCTGGAGATAAACTTATGTGGAAAATATTTGTTTAAGTTGCTGATTCCTCCGTTTTTGTGCCAAAAGTACGAAAAAGAAGTCCCTTAACAGGCCATATGGACCATAAAATATCATTTAAGTGTTTAAGCAGTTTCATTTCATGAAAGTAAAGCAAATTTCCGTAGTCACAGGAAAAGTAAAAATACAGAATGCATTCGGTTGAAGAAATAAGTCGTTTTCTATGCTAATGTTGCATTGAGCAAATTAAAAGCGAATGATTCTTTAATAGATCTATTTTTAGAAGATACAAGAAAAATATTGACCTAATGTTGTAAATTGATTCAATCATTTGAATATTAGATGCATTGTAATAGTAAATTATTACATTCATTCGTGCCCACTCTTTGTGAAATTATTAAGAACATTACAATGTCTACATCAGAACGGATCATTATTTTATTATTTGTGTAAGAAATGTAGCCACAAGAATCCATTAGGTTGGTTTTTTGCACAAATCGGTACAGATGAGGTCTGAGATTCTAATTTGTGATGCATAATGCAAATGTCATAGCTGATGTAAGTACAATCACATGCAACAGTGAGTTAGGTGCGAATCCGTTTTTTGTACTCAATTGCGACAGACGTTGATTGTCTTAAATTACTTAATAGACCATTTGTTAGTGACTGTACTTTCAAGATGCAGTTTTGGTATGGTTTGAATGTTGGTTTAAGAAAAATATGTTGAGGATTTGTTTATGATAATGAATTGCAACAGCCAGAAATTATAACATTTACTATGTTGAGAGATGAGAAAATTAATGGTCATAGGATGACGGAACAGACGGAAAATCTTGAACTTTACGTCTTAAGTAAATAACCAAGTTTTCCTCTTGTTCCAGTAAGTGATTTGAAACAATGGATATAAAAAATGTCAAGATCATTCTTTATGAAAAAATGTTTCATCTGTAGTTGGTAAACCACGAGTTACTAACAACCAAACTGAATGTGACATACTTACCAACCTAGTTCAGTAACATTTCTAGAACTCAATTTGTTCTCAAAAAAATCTCTATACAATGGTAGGTACAAAGTACAAAATTTTATGTTTGGGTGGTGACCAAAATTGTATCATTGGTCACTGTGAAATGACACACTGTAGAAAGCGTAGGCGGGTTACGAAAGTTTAAATTGAATAAAACCACTTTATTGGCACATAAAATGATCAATCGTGGCCATATTTGAGTATTTATAGATTTCAATGACATAAGTCTTAGGTAACAATGCCTATCACCTAAATAAAACATTGGACTTTGCGCTTTCTCACTAGGATACACACTGACATATATGAATAGGTATATTTATAATAACAGAATAGATATATGTATAATAACACATGCAATTCTAAAGTATATCAGATTGCCTTTTTATACCATGACTCACCAACCGGAGATAAATAAAAAAACAATTGTCACAATACCGAATCGATTTGTCATGAATCGCGCAAAAACATGAACGTCAACAGTCTAGGACCAAGTGACTGTCAGAACAAACGTCGTGTTTATAGAGCAAGACAATACAGCTTCTAAAGGACATATGTATGAAGAAACACATAATGATAATGACGAACTTGTAGATCAAATATGAATTAAGAGTCGCGCGCGCATTGCGTATATACGGAGCACGCATCGGTGGACGATATAGCAAGAACGGAAGATGTCATAATGTCAGGCTTGGGACGGCATGACCGACCCTGGTCTCCTTGACTCCTCAACGAAACACTTCTGAACACACTGCTTAGTTAACCTGCTCGATAGTACGCACCTACTATAAGTAATGGGAGTTAACTGCGCGTGAAGAGATACCACCGTATCATATTCATACATACCCGGATTAGAGCGAGCACAGATGTTAATCGCGATAAAAAGCTTGTTTTATAAGATGTGAATGTTGATGGAAGTATAGGAAATTACAATGTTGTAAGAGGAAATGGAACTGAAATGTGAAACCGCAGCTTAGTTTTTAGTTATCAAGCAGTGATAGGGAGTAATGGGGACGCTGATTACTTCCAGTTGTAGTTAGTTAGACGAATCACTTTAGTTTAACGTGCTGTGGTCTAACAGCTAGTGGTTTTATAGATACTTGATATTTCAAGTGTTGAGTATCTAACAAATTATGAAGTTCCTTTTAGGCAGTTGAATGATGAATCAATACAGCTAATAATTACAGAAGATGAGTATTATTTACAACCTAGGTTTCCTGGCCCTTAATCTGCAGCAGACATGTTACCACCTTGAAGATCGCACAATAACAAAGTTGCACAACCATTCACACGTTATGCATTATATGAAAACAAAGCGACCATAAGTCTGGTCCGAAGGCCGTAGTCTGAGGCCGGACTAAACCAACCAATTTTATTAAAGGTGATGAAATGATTACCTACACATGGTAATTGGCCATTTTCTGTATTGTAATTCAAGTTTTTGTTATTTCCTTTTCCTTTGGAGCGTGGGAAAGTGTTGCAATGTAATTATGTACGCTGATAACTATATTAGTTCGACGTTCTACTCGCTTCTGTTTGATTTGAACGAGATAATGTCTTGATGTTGATGTGGTGTTTAAATATTGCTGCTAAATTAAGTAATTAACAATTGTGATATACTGTATTAGTTTCATGAAATTAGCTGTGAGATTTGCGAGCTTTGTTTTGGCTTAATGGCCATTTATGTTGCAGATAAGCAAGTTTATGTATAGTGAATTAACTATTCAATGGTGCGACTTTATGTTTCTCTTGAAAGTTTACAATTAGATACGCAAAGCGGTGTTTAGAATAATTTATAAACATTTTAGTCTACATTCGTTCATTCATCGCGTGGAAATCGAAAGCTAACTCACTTATTCTAAGCAGTTCTCATTGAAAATCGTGTCATGAATGCGTATAGTACGTGAGATATATCGGCGACATTTGGCCGACACCGCCGAGTATATGTTACGGCAGTGCGTGTAACCACGGATACTACCAACGGAAACTAGTTTTGCAATACATATATTTAATTCACTATTCCTTCAAGATACGCAACTTAATTAACTCGTCTCACCTTATATAGACGTGACACTTGCATTGACATCAATTCCTAACACTCGGCGAGTCATTCAGGACGAGTTACGACTTTTTACAAAAAAAACTAAATGCAATCAAACGTTAATGGTTTCACCTCTTTTGAAAGCGGAACAAACATAATCAACTGAAACAAAATTGCGGTAAAAATAGTAACACATAACCAGTTATTTGATATGTAGGTAAAAAGAGTAATATTGCGTAAGTCATTGCGAAATAAGCGACGCTTTTGTATAAAAAAGGCAAAATATTAAGTGTAGCTAGAAATCAAGTAATGAAGCATAGTCGAATCAATCGTTGTATCGATGGTTCAATAAACACGTAAAAACATAAACGTTACGTACAATTAGTTTGCTAAATGCGCTGAAATCGGTTCTAAACGATTATTTGAAACTAGCTTCTGCCAGCGGTTTCACCCGCATCCCGTGGGAACTACCGGGATAAAAAGTAGCCTATAGCCTTCTTAGATAAATGGGCTATCTAACACTGAAAGGAATTTTCAAATCGGACCAGTATTTCCTGAGATTAGCGCGTTCAAACAAACAAACAAACTCTTCAGCTTTATAATATTAGTATAGATGTGGATATGACCCGAGTCCATTTCAGTATAAAGGATGCGGATCTATTTGATAGCAAAATTGGTTAGCTATGTGGGTAATAAAGCGGTTATATAAAGTTGAAATGAGGAAAATCGTATAATACTATTAAAAGTACAATGCAATGTCGTTCCGGTGTCTAGAAGTCAAGTAAGAACAACAGGACCGAATGACGCATGCTAGTGTAATTCAATCTCTTGGTTGTTAAGAAATACAGTAGTACAATTTGAATAAGTAAATCTTGAGCACTATAAAGCCTGAGGAAATGCAAAGAAACGTAAAAATTGTTGCTGATTTTTAATAAGATCAAAAAAGTCCTCGACTCCAAATTACACGTCTGTTGTATTTTTTTAAGTTACCAATTAAGAATTTCGCAAATGTCTTGTTGCATCAACTGCTCGTTTAACGGGCGTCAGACTAATCGGTTGCAAGCTGGCAACACAATCTTTTCTTTATAAACTCGGATAGCAATTAATATTACTTAAGTCGAAATAATGGGCGTTTCACGCCCGGGTTGCCACACGACGACTCAGAGTAGAAAGACTTATGTTACAATTAGATAAATGTATCATTTTCATCTGTTTATACGCTATACTTTAAAGGTTCTAAATGCGGTATTGTTTCCGTGTGACACCTATTTACGTTAATAGCGACCATTTTAGCAAAATTGTATTGGTAACTAAACGAAGTTACTTGCATACAATAGATTTCCTATTCCGCATTCAATATTAGCTTTCAATAAACTGCGAGGCTGATAAAAGCCGCTGCTATTACAAATATGCAACATAATGGACACGAG
This sequence comes from Helicoverpa zea x Helicoverpa armigera, assembly GCA_033682625.1. Taxonomy (NCBI): domain Eukaryota; kingdom Metazoa; phylum Arthropoda; class Insecta; order Lepidoptera; family Noctuidae; genus Helicoverpa; species Helicoverpa zea x Helicoverpa armigera. Next base: position 3,838,951 of record JAWIIS010000002.1, on the reverse strand, counting down.
AGTTTTATTGCTTCTCTGTAATTCTAATAGAGATTGCAGTAGTTTAATGTGCGTTTTAAGTTTTGAATGGCTCGGTTTAGTAAATTAGCCACGTATATGTTCACATGTTCAAGAGCAGCCGCGGAACGTGACTCGCACGTTCACCGAGTGGCTTAATTTTCTGTACGCGTTTAAGCCAACTGGTTTCACTGTTCGATAGACACATTATTTTTGTATCTGGAGCGGGTATTAACTTTCGCTGTAGTGAAGTTAAGTCTTTTTTTCCTTTAGAATTAGGTGTGGTGTCCGCACGTTGACTCACGGGCCCTTTTTGGTCATTTTGCCATAACTCCGCGAAGATTGCATCTGGTAAAGCTTATTGTTTTTTTTTACTTTCACTCGGCCTGGTTTGGTTACACCTAAAACTATAAGATGCTCTGTGTAGATAAGTGTACTGCACGCAATTTTTCCAATACCTCTTACCCACCAAAAGGGTCCAAGGTATTGATTTCAGAAAGGGTTTTACAAATTTATTTATTTTAATTACAATTAATTTGAAATTATTGGGCAGGCAGTAAGCCCTTTTGTCTCCTCAATAAGTCCATAAATTTTGCCACAAACTACGTGTAAATTAGAAAATAGGAAGGAAAACTGGATGCTAATGTTCTGGGAAATAAAATTATGTAAATAATGAATATGACAGCGTGAGGGATGTTGCACGGACGTCGCTATTAGCACTTTACGATTTCTGTTACGTCGAATAGATTTATTTATAATTTTCTATGCTAATAGTTTTCAATAAACTTGAGCATAAAGTTTCAGTTACATATATTTTATGTCAGCTATCTCAAAACACGTCTCTAAATTATTTTATTTTATATATTGTGATTTCTTTGTCTATTACTGGTATTTACTTTCACTACATTTCCTATATATTCTATATATCTTCCTGGTTACTTGTTACGATATAAAAAAAGAAACATATGTCTACATGTTACGTCTGGATAGTTTTAGTATAAAAAGTGAGTGTTTCACACAATTTGTCTCAGTTAATTGTGTATAAAAGTGTCATAACTCTCCTTTGATTGAGCGTTTTCGCACAAATTACTAAAGACTGCAATGTTGCGTTGATTTTACAGTTTTTCACTGAATTCTGCATTCTGTCATTAACTATGTTCGGCTTTCGCATTATAAACGAGGATAACGTTCACTTTGCATAGAGGTATGTCATATTATAGGAGAGCATTGTGCCATAAAAAAAATATTCTTACACTTAAGTAGAAGAAAAAAAATATTGTTAGTTACAAAAACATCGATTTATTAACAGTCTGCATGTTGCAGCTTATAAACTAGAGTAAAGATATTTTTTTTAGATAGCGGCTTCTGAATGATTCTTTATCATATAAAAATAAAACCTAAGTATTGTCTGTTTAGATTTGAAGATAAAATGTAACCAAACTTAATTCAAGTTCACCAAGATAAAACGGCTAAGAAATCTAATAATACTCTTTAACTTTAATTTTATTAAAAGTAAATTCTTGTCGCTATATCAGCTTTTAGTTTATAATTGACAGACCAATAAATCTCGTACACAATACAAGATCGATCTACGAGTGCGCAGGCGTTGAATATTCAATGCGTTTTGTTATTTACGATAAAACATGGATATTATTCTATAACGGTACTATAATGTTTGATCTACATTGATCCGGTCTTGTTCTGGGTTTCAGGGACGTCAATTATGAATCATATTATAAATAAATCCGTTTAGTAAAGTTTTTTTTTGTTATTTTTTAGATCACGTCTTGATTAGTTGCGGTTGCACATTCTATCTATACTAATTTAAAAATACGACAATCTAATTTACTTCGATTTAATTTCCGGTCCTATAAAATTATATTGGTTATAAGAATTCCATGTATCTATTTAATGCATCATCTATCTAGATAACTGTCAGATATACCACCGATCAAAAAGAAATTGCCTCTTAATTACACAAACGAGTTACTAAAACAAGGAAAAAGGTGTCAGGATCAAGACACCATATTTCAACATGTCACAATTCATAAGAATAATAATTAATTCGAAGTCAATATACAGGCTCAATTCAACCAGTACCAAGTTTGGGTGTCTACAGTAAAAGTTGTATGTCACCAGTTTCAAAACTAGCCTGGCATGTTGCTAATGCAAGCCAGTATTAATTATTATTGTGGTGAAATTACATGAAAATCTAGCTATAAAACAAGGAAGAAATATATCGCATTAAGTTCGCTTGATAAACTACGATTGCTGATCTATATGGCACTGTGAAATGTAATCGAAGTGGTTGTAATTGGTTGAAATTAAACAACCAATCAAAAAGTTGACATGTGATTCGACGATTGATAAAATTGATCAGTATTGCGAGGGAGGAGAGTTATGTAAGCAATTAATTAAATAGTTTTCACTTACTATAAAGTACAATATAATATATTGGTGTAATATAAGTGCACAGTTTCCCTAAAATACACAATTCAATTTACCGTCCCATAATATTCTAAAACTGGGAGTCAGAAATAAATAAACATGCTGAACATGATACTTTCTCTATACTGCAATCATAAAATTTGAATTACTTTGATCTTAGATCTTTTTCTCATAGATACCTCAATGTCATAGTTCATCTGCTTATTTGTAACTCCCACTATGTTTCTCATAGTTCCAAGTGCGCATAGACTGTGTCTTGTTTTGTTCTAAGCATACTCTACGACCTACCTAAGTTACGACCTATTGCGAAACATTATTATTGAGCGTGTCACTCTATGCGTGTTTTCTAAGTTCGACATAAGTAGGTTTATTATTATCTCAATCATATATGTCAAGGTTTGTATTAGCGAGGAATTTGTCTGTTCGGATTACTGATGTTGCAATGTTTATAATCCTTTATTTGTGTATTCAAAAGGATTTATTTAGGCATGTATGTAGGTATAGATACATCCTTGTATGGCTTAATGAAACCTGTTTGGGTCGACGGGTCATAGAGAATATGTTTTCAGCTCCATGTAGAGAACTTGGAAGCTATGCCCAATATAGTTGGGAAAATGAAAGGTGTTGTGTTTGTAATCTCAACTTCTTAGATCCTTGTTAGCTGAAGCATTTGTTAGTTTGCTTGATCGCACCATTCTGAACAACTACCGATCCGATTTGAAGATTCTTTCAGTAATAGATAGCCAATATACATTTTTCAGTTTGGCTCGACTTCAAAATGTCTATGATTAATAGTTATCCGATCTCAGTTTTTCATGGTGCACAGCACATCAGATACGCTAGCAATTGTTTCAAGCATTGCAAGTAAACAGTGTTTATCAAACGTAGAACATACAAGTAAGATATAATTTATAGTTGCCATCGCAAGATTGAATAACTAAACATTACGAAATATTGACATAATCGGTTATGCATGGCTGGGAAACGTTTCTTGCTTATACATTCTTCCTGTTATAATAACTATAGATATACATGTTCATATGTGCATTATGCTGTCGCTTCTTCAAGCTATTCACACTGAACAATATTGTCGCTAAGCTGATGCAAAAAGGGTAATTAGTTTTTGTGTCAGTGTGTTTCAGAATATTGGGTAATCTTAGTAATTGAATTAGAACTTTATACTACTTTTTATATTAAGGAGGTGGGGTGGTCTTACGGTGACATGATATTAAGTAACATCAGTGTGACGAAGTTTGTATTAAAAGCTCTGAGTGGCCCTACACAGTGATCGTTATCTATCGATTGAAATGGTCAGCAATTTTCTTAGATATGTGATCATTCACTGCTACACGGTTCATAATACATTGATATCAGTTATGATACAATGATATTCAGAGCACCAAAAATTATCCACTTCAATCTCAATTTGGATCTCAATGGATTTACACAAATACAGCGCTTCTTCTTTCAATATTCTTTGTCTAACGTCATCAACAACCAAACTAATTAAGCAACATATTTTTGACATTTCAGTGTGAAAAATATAATTTCCCTGCTCATTTTCACATTCAATACGTAACCCCTATTACGTATGATCTACAATGTTATTATTATTCGAAATTACCTACATAGAAAGTTTGTCACATTGTCTGTTTGTCGTGTTCACGTCAGTTCGCGAACGCATTTCGGATAATTTGCGATTCACATGTCTTGGTAATGTTATGTGAATGGTAGAGCCACTTGAAAATGGTGCAATTGTATGACTTATAACCCTTTTGACATTTTGTTACGAAGTAGCGAAGATATAATGTCTCAGTTGAGCTTTGAGGTGAGGATGAAATTTGAGAAGAGTTATCCAGTTTGAGCGTTGCTTGTTTATTTATGAGTTGTAGGAATATAATATGTGGTGTGAAAACTTTTTGGCTAAGTGGTCAGCAAATGATAGTAACTTAACCGTATTTAGTAGGTATCTTTTAGAGTTATTATTCTTTCATCGGTTAAAATTAGAATTGGTATTTCATTTATTTCACGACTAATGTTCCTTTGTCTTAAGTTTCATGTAGTTATTAATCTAATCGTGGTCACTAAAATACCTTTCAAAGACAGATGGCCGTGTTATCCACAGATAACATTAAATTTATGCAAATAAATGCTAAAATAATATAAACAAAAACGATTGATTGCATTCCCTTGCGTATTTTATATTAAACAATGGGCCATATCTTAATCAGAATGTCAGAATCAGATTTAATATGGGGCCCTTTTGCTAATAGAATATTAGCCATTTGATTTGTTTGATAGTGTTTAAGTCTTTGTATTTATACTCGTACTTATTTATTGTACGACAGACCTGTCGATCGTTTCTTAGGATTTTGTTGTTATTAACAAAGTTTCTATCTACTTACGATAGACTTATTACGAGTCACCTCTTTGCTTCTAATAATTCAAAATGTAGTTTGATGTCTGTAATTACCTGAAACAAAAAGAAGGATATAAATTAGTAAATGTGTTGCTTTTCATATAGGTAACTTGTAAACATTAATAACCGTTTTAGACTTTATCAATTTGCATACTTAGTGGAACTTGGTAATTACATAACTTAAGTAAGGGAATGTTATGTAATTAAAGGATATAAACACTTAGAATAATTAGGTTTGCACATAAACACTCATGTTTATCTTCTATGTATGGTTTAATTTAAAGATCGTATTAAAATGAAGGGGCGCAAACATATCTACCTACTTATTGACTGCAATATGAAAATCATTAGAATATTAACCAAACGCAACTTCAATAATGTCAAATCACGTTCTGTCTGGTTCTGTCACATTCCTGGCTGTCAAAATATGTTCCAATTTCAATATAAAAAAAATGTATTTTGAAATTCGAATCATACGAATTAATTCGAAACGTTCAGATGTCTTAATTTCTAATATTTGGTATGCCGTTGACTAATCGCGTTTGTCAGTTCATTATTTTTGTAATTCAAAGATAGGATGTCTCGACTTCTCGAGTAAGGATTTTGTTTCAAGACCTACCAATGAGTATTTACCTGCGCGCTCTTGTCTAACTTGCTTATGATGGCCGCCTTTGTTTATTCATTTTTAAGGAAAAAATAATAAATAAAGTACTATTAGACAGTGTCAGTTGGAAAGATTGCTCGCTTATTGTTTCCCTTTTCCTTATTTGTCCATATTCCAAGGGCCCTTTTTATACAATGCTACATTATGAAGCCTGTTCTATCTCTTAATTAATATTAAGGAACTAAAAGGTGCAAATGAGAATTAGTTACTACATTACAATCAGTGGGCCGCGATCACGTTCCACTGAACTGGACGCGAACGTTCCGTTTCCATAATGAATCATTACAATTATCAGCTAGCCTCCGGTTTTCCACTTAATTGATTTTAATTCTCGTACAATAAATCCGTTAACAGTTTGTTTAATGTTTGCAAAATGTTTTAATAGTTAGTACTGTTATATTAAAAGGTAAAATATCGGGATAGCGTAGTAAATAATTATTTAGAATATAGTCTGAATAAGATAACTCATTTCTATCAAGTAATAGGTACCTTACCTACACTTGTATGGTATTTGTAGTTTCTAAATGGGTGGTACAATTACAGCACACCAAGTTTTTGCGGCAACCAGGTGGCGCCAGATATTAACTATTAATATTATTCAGAAAGTCCGATACATATCACTGCGATTTAGTTGCAAAACGAGCGTATCAGTAATCTAAATTACTGTCAGTAACGACGTCGGCTGATCTGAATATCGATCAGAATTCGGCCCGATCGATATAACTCTGACAAGGGCGTTGTCGACGTCCATATCTTTCATTTGTTTGCGATCTCAAATCGATTAGGTCCGCTCTTAAAATTGTCATACAACGAAAGGTTTCAATACCGTGACGTGTTGTAATAAAGTTAACTTTAACACCTCAGGCCGAGTTGCTAAATTCGTTCGTGGAGAAGTAATGTGGAATGCAATTGTCGTGAACTACGCCAGCACATTCACGGTACGTGGCCTTGTCTACCACGAGCTGCACGTTAATGGTCCGGAAATTATAAAGCTTTTGTCGTCGACTGTACTTTGCTATAATATAATTTCAGTTTCTGCGGTTGTGGAGCAGCGCCCGCGTCGCCGCCGGAATTGGATAGGTGAACGATTTCGCAACACAAATAATTGTATTTAAGTTATCCCTGTTCGAATCATTAGAATACTTTTTATACGTGACAGTATTCATTGCAAAATGACCACAGTCTTCATATGGGGATCGCTATTCACCGGAGAAAATTCTCAGAGCGAAAACCTGGCTAGTGTCTAAAAACTGTAGTTAATTAGTAAGAATTTAATTAAAAGTGTACCAACAAGTATGTCAACACTGTGAACGTTTCAGATAATAACTTATTTCTATAAATTCTGTCAAGTTTTTAATGAACGAGAAAAAGTGGATATCTTGAGTGCTTATTTTTTCTTGGTTGCGTTATAGGAATTAGTAAATGTAGGTACGACGTAGGTAGCGTAATGTGCGTAAGACCAGTTTCATGTTATTTCTCAACCTTGTCACCAGTGCTCCAGTGCTCGGAAACCCGTTGCACCACAGTCATTGCACCGCAATGCACCAGTTTGGCGAAAGTAAAAGTCACTGCGAACGCACTCGTTCTTGAACCAGTGCTATAACTGTCCACTAAGCTCGCGATAATGTTTTTTATTTTACAACTCGCTTTCAAAATCGCTGCACTTAATATTCTCTTGAAGTGGGTAAAGGAAATGAGTATGTCTCACTTGCCTAGTAAACTGTACGCTTGAGCTTAGACTATTATGGTCTAAGAAACCAATACGTTCTCACCGCCGCTGTAACTGGATACGGCATCCACATAATACAACGACTCCACGAGTTATTGCACTTAAAATGTCGGCTTTACTTAGTTATTTAAGACTAGCAAATAGGAGGATTAGTAAACGATAAAAAATAATATATGCAACTGGAAAGTTGTTATGGTAATCCCTTCCGACGTTTACTCGGAAAAGAGTTCGTAGTCGGGATAATGGTTAGTCCGAACATCGTATTTTTTCCAACCAGTACTGAACGGGAACCATACCACGAAAGTTGGAGAGTGATTGATTTATATCGCTTTGAAATATGTACAGCGACTTTCGTACATAAGGTGCAACTCGTTAGACTGGTACACTTTATATGGAAAATAAAAAGTAGCCTGGCCAGTCAATTAGACACTTTCGTAGTCTAATTATAGGAAATTAGAGAGGGTATTTTTCAATGACATCTACAGCTTAATTAGTGAGCTCGTGATTGGTAGACGGTGACTCAGATTTGAGTAAAAGAAGCATAAAAATGATACACTTAATTTAAATTGGCAATTATCTTGCATAATATTTAAATAACGCCTTATATGTAGAATAAATAAGCTATATATTTCGGAATGCTCTTAATTTAACATAATTTTGAATATTTTATTATTTTAAAGTAGACTACTTCCGATTTTTGCTGTAGGTATTTAAATTAAATATGTGTGAATGCGAGTCATGTGATGAAGATTGTCATAATATCCTGTTACATCATTTTATTAGATAGAAAGTATTTTTTAATATTAAAAATGTCTGTCTTTACTTTCAAAATTACATTAGTACCCACTGTAATTTCGTTCACAAAACTGAAAATATTTTTAATGCTCTTTTGTAAGGCGTGAGAAAGTTAGGAAATATTATTAACATTTATTACCTATCTCTTTTGTTAACATTATGTGAAATTCATATAAAACTCTTATAAAATATAAAACTTTCACGACTAAGCTAACTTTCAATTACCACGGTCAACGAATTGTTTTTTCATACCTCTTTTTATGGAAGGTTAAGTATGAAAAATGCTAAGTCATTGAATAAAAACTGCCTAAGTAATTAATATGCTTTAATTTCCTTCAATTTATACGTTAACAGACAAATTAATTACTAATTGTATAAATCTGAAGGGATTGTTTGTTTGTTTGGACACGGTAATCCAGGAACTATTAAGAAAATAATACTGGACGGATTTGAAAAATTCTTTCAGCGATAGATAGACCATTTGTCGAGGATACCTATCTACAGAGTGCAAATAAAATAGCTGGCGGAAGGTAGTATTTTTACTATATTAATTTAATCAAACATTTAAAGAACCTAAATCCCTATAATTAAACCAGTATTATTAACATATCGGTCACTATTTTTAACAATCCTGTTATGTAAAGCACTTTCGCTTAACGGGTCATATGACGTCACGCATCTTGAGAACAGGCTTATTGACGCACTTAATAGTCTTGTTGTTCTTGGACGGACGTTGAACCACTTTCCTTCATTCGGGGAATTTTAAGAGGGCATAATTAAAGGTTCTAGCTTTTTCCGTCAATTTAGGTATTCTCAGGGAACTATCTAAAATAATATTACAAGGCTAAATAGTTTATTTATTTGAACTCGCATATCTGAGGAATTGGATTTGACTAGAAAAAAAAACTTTCAGTGTTATATAGCCCATTTTCGAGAGAGGCTGAAGGGCTTCTTTGACGCTTAACAGACAAATTCATTCAACACTTATCATAAGTACTAGGATTATAAGTTATTAATGAGACTATATGTATATTATACACTATCTTAGTGGTATGTGCTCACACAAGTGTTTACATGTTCCGCTAACTTAATTATCAATTGCTTTACAAACACTTACTAATTTGTTTTCATTTCCTTCATATAAACACTTGACCGTTTTATTACAAAGTTTATAAACAAACACTTAACGAAAGCGAATTTCCACTGTTTACACTAGATAAGACTAAGTTTCTTACTGTTAATTATAGCCGCGAAAGTGTTAATAATAATTAGATACTTGTTGAATTGCCAGCGAATTGTTAGACAGTTGCTACACAACACCAAGACCTAGATTTGAGGCTAATCTACAAGTTAGCACAGTTATTCACGATATGTTCACTATCCATTACCTATCTTGTTGACATGTCTATAGCTTTCGATAAACACGGCCGGTAATGTACGATTCGCTATTAGATTGCGTAGAATGCATGTTAGTTGGTAGTCATGGGAACAACGTTGAATGCACCAGCTGTTCTCAATACTCTACAAGTAGATCGCTCCAATAAATACCGAATCACATTACTGAATTGAATTTAATGCCTTTTATGTGCTGGATGCCAATTACGAAATAAACACATGTACTGGCCCGTTTGATTCGTTTCGGGAATACCGGATTTTATCGATTTGGTACAGTAAACATCACGATTCTCGATTTAAATTGTGCCTTTTATATCGAGTTGATTTGGAATCCTATCTATACAACTGCACATAACATACCTTAAGTGTGCCTTTATACTTTTAACGCCCCGTGAATAAGTACTTTAAATATTACCTATGCAAATCATTTAGTAAGAATTTTAATTGAAGGAATTTGCAACCCCAGCGGCAAACCATATTTAATTAAATGTTCACAGTTTGCACGAAATAACCTAACTAATAACTATTCTAAATAAATTCTAGTCTGCGCGGTACATATTATTATGTTTCCGTCACAAAATTACGGTTGAATAGCAATATTCGTACGCAATCGCAATTAAGCTGTCGATTTGAGTTCGATGACAGCTGAGACGAGACATCGAGAACTATAGTATTCGATGCCACGGCCACGACGAACTTGACCTACACCAAGACAGCACTGATGCGTAGGCAACGAAAGAATCGGCAATCGTAAGTAATCGATTTAAACCGCACAATATTTATAATCGATTCAATTTTATCGATGAAGTGTTTGCTGAACTTGACTCCGCTTTCTCTGTTCTTAATGAGTGTTTATTAATCGAGTTTCTAATTAGGAAAACTTTGTAATGTGCGTATAAATTAAGTGGTTACCAATATTGATGAGTATGTTCTAGATGGTATGAAATTCTATCAAACTTTAATAAATGATAACGATAAAAACTAAGACTGCTAGGAACACGGAATATATCTAATATCCGCGTGCACGCGCACAATTAACAAATGAATAATAATTTTAATTAACTAAATAGATTTTTATAAAAAAAAAACATTGGTATCTAGATATTTATAAGACTTCCGCGTTTATGTATTGTTAACTTTTTATTTTAAACTATTCGATTACAAAAAACTTCTTTGTAATAAATCAATTAGTCGATATTATCAACTTAATTGAGTGCAAAACGATTCCGATTTCAAAAAAGAATCGAGTCTATTTTTTGTATCGAGATTCGAAAATTGCGGTGTCACGCCTCTAGTCTCATACCTACATGCACAGGGTTCTCTCATTCTATAGAGCCTTACTGTTCACGAACTGGTACCAATTTTCCAAGTTATGTAGGTACGAACTCGGGAACATCGTGTTCTCTTATTAGTTAAGATATTATAATAATAATAAGCCGATGAATCTTGTCTTACGAAAGGGAAATCTGACCGAGGCAATGGCAGCTACTTACCTAGGTGGAGCGGTCTCTTTAGAAAGTTTTAAATTATACGTAAGTAAACTGGTAACATTGACGGCGACAAGACCACGTTCAGGCGACGGATGCTAACACCGCAAATAATCGATACAAGAATCGAGTCACTATTCGATTCATTAACTCGATAAATCGAAAAAAAGAAAAGAAAATTCAAACATCAGAATAACTAAATACTTTGACTAATATCAATAACTATTAAAAAGCTTCTAAAGAAGGTTCTGGAAAACGATATCAAAAATGCAGAAAAACCCTTATGAATTGTATTCTCAACGGCTCATATTAGTAGCGTGTTTCAGACTGTTCTCCGAAACCAAGATTCTCAGAGGAACTAGTGCATTAACAGAAACGAAACGTTAAATCTGTTTTGCACGTGTACCTAAGTATGTGTGAATGAAATCCAATACCAAAGCTTTCACGGTGGTCGGTTTTATTAACTTAGATCCTATCAAGAGTAATCTAGATTTTATGCAAATTTTAATTAAACAGTTTCTCGCAAACCAGGAAAGATTCGAAATTCGAATAAGTGCATATTATCTTTATTCAATAAGTCTTTGAACGGAACGGAATGCAAATTGTTTGGATAGTATCATCGATTCTCGTTGTACCGATTGCTTATCGATTAATCTTACGATAAGTTACGATAATATCACTCGCGATGAAATAAGGTAGCTTCTTCTTCGCACGTGCTTTAGCTAAGCAATATTCTTGTCACTGTCATGTAACTGTCAAAGTTCACACGTGGGAAAGGGATGAGAGTTTATCAGCTATGACACGTGTTAATTCGGAAGCTATATTCGATCTTCGTTAACGCATAGAAAGTAGAGATTCTTTCTTACGCAACTTGCTCTTCAAATTGACACGATTCGATATGTCCTGTATCGATAAGTTACATTAATTAAGTATTCGAATGAAAACGATTATAGCGATATTGACTTTGTTGTATAACATAATGATATATTGCATTTCGTGCGTTAATGTAGGCCAGGCATACGTCACGAGTTTATTGCAGCGAATTAAACTTGACAAAAAATGTTTGTATGTTTGTTTGTTACGTGATCCAATGTGACAGAATGATTGATTGATATATCTGTCATGTGACTGCGTCGATTAAAATTGATTGGGAAATGATTTTCGAAATGGCTGTCAGAAGTACAGTGATTACTTTCTGATGTCTTATTTATTAAGTAAATTCTTAACAGTCATATTGCCACCTAGTTAGTTAGTCACAGATGTTATCGATATAATTAAATAAGGAAGCGGTAGTTCTACGATAATTCTATTGTTGCCACCTCTATTACATAAAGCAGGTTGAACATCGCAACAGTGTTTATATCTGTAAGTTAATTGAGACAAATAACTTAATTCCGATAGCCATAAATCTTGTTAGGAAAGCACGTGTCTCTATTAAGCTATATGATTTACATTGGTTATATCATCAAATTTTCTCTTTAGACAATAAAGTGGGTTTAAAAAAACTCGGTTTTAATTAATCAGACGTGTGTTCTATCAATCTGCATAATATGACACGTGTTATGATTGGGCTGGTTGCGCAAGAGTCGCGGTTCGGCTGCTGTCGGCCGCGCATGCGTGGTCCCGCCCTGCGCTGACCGCATAGCTATTGTACGAGTATGTTCATTCAGAAGTTTGTGTTACGTGTACTTACTTTTACTTGTATTTGAAATACGAAAATAATTCTATTTACATTTTTGTGGTTAACTACTGAACAAAGTTGGATGGATGATGAATGGATTCAAAATGTAAAAAAATGTAGCAGAGTAAAAAAATATTGGTTCACCTGAACTTAATCTAGTACACACTACAGTGATGTCCAGTTATCTGCAAGCTTCTATCTATTGCTAACTCTTTAGCCACTTTTAAAAGTAATTAATTTGTAACCCAGGAAGGATATTAGTGATAAAATACTACGATAATCTTTCACAGATATTATACACAGCAATTAACTTTATCTATAAGGTATTCCTATTTATTAGTACCTAAGCCGTGAAAAGCATGTTGCTATCCTAATTAAAATCTACAAGCATTCTTTGCGTTAATCGGAAGGAACGATAAAGTAATGCAACTTAGTTTAAGAAATTACATACTATGTTAAGGTTTTATTATAGGTAGTTTCTAATATTTCGACGAATTTACATGTGGATGGATCACAAATTAAAAGCGAAAGTTTGTTAGTGTGTGTTTATGCTTGTGACTGCTTCACGTGGTAACGACAAAACAGATTTTGATTAAATTTGGCAGTGATATGCTAGATAGAGGATACCTACATTAAAGTCATATCTTGGCTACTTTTTATCGGAAGTTGTTATCTCAGGGAGTACATAGGCATAAGGTAGTATAACATAAATATTGGTAGCATTAGTCGGCTATATACCTACATACTCTATGGATCTAATTTCACTTTAAAACCTTCTAATGCTATGTGATACCAATTTGAATATCCCTTAAACTTTCGTTCCAAAAGTGGAAACGAGCAATGAATACCCATTAACTAGAAAGGCGTTTTTTATCAGTTTTTGGTGAAAACGTCGTGTGGTTAGAATATCGAGATCTATCAAAAGAAAGTGTCTAATTCCTTAGAATCGATTACGTGACGAATTACCGATTACCGAGTCGAGTGTGAGCGACATTAATCCGGTGTTTCGTGTCGACTGTAGACTGTAGACGGATGGACGTGTAGACTAATTGCTTATTTACATGCACGTGTGGGGTAAGGTTTGATGACCACCTGTAGACTGGTCTTTGTACAATAATTAGAGTGGTATCTGTTGCAAGTTTAGTTCTGTACCTTATGTTTAGTGAGAATATCACAATACTGATTTGTTAGTTGGTTTAATAGTAGCATTAGGAATCGCTTGTTATATGGATCAGGAAAAGAAAATACTGAAGACGTAGCTATAAATATATATTATATTACGTAATGAAAATATTTTGTTGGTGTTTTCTCGTATGGTCTATTGAAAAAAAAATCATCGATGATCATGAGTTCATATAAAATTGCCGAGCTTATTTCACAATTTGATTAATCAGTATTTTGGACCATTAAGGATGATTGATATTACCATTAGTCTTTTAACAAAAAAAGGATACATGCATTATATAATTCACATATGAATACAAACATGCTTCTATGAACTTCGTTAATTATTGTGTAATGGGTTATTTATTATTATTTTTAAATAGGTTTCTCTCGCTAGGTGTTAACGTTTGATTGATTATTGTATAAACACGTGTTATTATTTGTAACAATTATATTTATTGGCACATGCATTTTAATATGACTTGATTTATGATACATAGAATTGATTGGTAATATTGTGAATGCGGAAACAGTTAGTTAACACCATTCAGACCAATAAAAAATTATTGGTATGGTTCTGTTCACATAAAAATACTGTGTGTGATATTTTGCAAAAATGACCATTAATTTAGGCAATTATGCACTTGAAAAAAAAATTTGAAGACAGCTTGTAATACTGCACATTATGACGATATACCTATTGTTTTTATATCAAAGATAATTCATAATTACATGTTCCTTTTGTCAGATAAAAAACTTTGATTGAACATACACAATTTTGATAGCTATCAGCGTTATACATGTAATTAATGAGTAGATCAATTACGATCCGGTTCGATGGACAATATAAATTGCACCCGACACTTGACGTAACCACCATTTTTTATTAAATCTAGACTTTTAGCAAAAAGAAAATTAAATAAGCCTAGACTTATTAGATCACCAATAAAGTAGGTCTACAGTTTTTCTGTGACCGAAGTTTTCTTATTAATCTTAGGTTCTTTTTTTGGTCAATTTATGTAAGTAAGTGGCGGTTAGAACGAAAATCACTTGAACCATTTGCGGCTTTCCCGTATTTATGTACCAGTAATTAAGATAAAAATAATAAAACTCTTCATAAAAAACATTGCCTATGATATTTTTAGAAACAATTTGTTCATAATAGCTATGTGGTAGCCATCTATTACTTTGTTTTGCAATGTAGATTAATACGATCGAGGTAATGACTCCATAATACGAGAGGGCCGTTACGAAATCTTTGTTAATTTACAAGGGTAAACTGGTGTGATGAAATCGGAATATTTTTATAGGTAAAACGTACTAGTAACTATCGGTAGGGGAAACAAAAAAAATAATTGATTTATTTGTACCTAAATAGGTACAAATAAGTAAGGTTTTCTACTCAAATTATTCAAGCTCGAAAAGCGACTAGCATAATGCTCTGTCGATTTCCATACAAAACTGCCCGCGAAGGACTTTATCAGGTTGGAAAATTTCCGTGAAGAGTTCATGAGATTTCCCTTATCGATTTTCATACAAGTTTCGTCTAAAAAGGTAACTTTTTCTCCTTAAAAACTTAGAGAGAAATAAACAAATGTTACGTACTGCGTAGTCTATTACTAAGAACTTATATTTGCGTGCGCGCACCAGTCTAACTCGTCGTTATTTATAGCCTATCAGGGCCTATCACAACATAAGTTCAGGTTTTGAATCGTCCATTCAGCCAGCCTAATTACTCGGTTCTTATCTAATATTATATGATCGATAGGCTAAAACGTAATCGATTTTTAAACTCGATTTAAAGCTAAGTTTACGACCAATAAATTTTCTTTTCAAAACAGGTTATGATTATCAACGATAGCAATATAAATCGTAAAAGTCTAAGTAAATATTGGAATTAAGGATAGTTTATTGTTTTCACGTTATCAATTATAAATGTTGGAACTTGGCCGATTATTCAATGGACAATTATTTCAAATATAACATCTGTTATATTTAAGAAGCAAGCTCGCGTCACTTTCATCACTAAGAGATAATGCAGCTTTCTCCTTAAGATTTTTTTATAATACCAGCTTAGTAGTTCCAAAGATAACCAATGACATAAATGTAAGTTTAGAAGTACATAAGGTAAGTTGAATGTCGTGAACATGTAGAGACGTCGTCGGCAATGCGACTGGGTAAGTAAGGCCTATCCAGTCTCCTTAGATCGCATGCCAGGCAGCCGGTTTTCAACGGATGCAGAGGACGTTGCTCAAATATCAAGCAAAAACTATTCCATTAACTATCGGCACACTTTAATAATGACGTAAGTCAGTACAGTTATTATACTGTTCTTGCTAAAGTATGTAGGTACGACAAAATGTTGTTGAACTATAATTTGTATAATTGGGAATTTGTTTTAATATCTTTGCTAATTGTTGAAAGATTTTGCTAAACGGTTGTGTTGAATTTTATTTTAAGTTCCGCTCTATTTAGTGTCAATGGAATAAAATTTTGTATCATACATAATTATACAGGGTTACTGGTAAGTAGACCGCATCCTTTCAGGAGGTGATAGTATAGGTCAATACGGACAAATTTGACCCTGGGATACACTGGGCAAAAGTTAACCCGTATCAAGATAATCGAATTTTAAGATCTTTTCTTTACAAGTCGTCTAGGTACAAGTAAACATTTTTATTATTAGTTAAAAGTCTCGTTTATGCGGATTTTTGTGTGTTTTGTGGCTTTTTGGATAGCTAGATAAATGTAGATGTTTTTTAAGTATTCTGCACAAAAAAATGAAGAGTAATATTTTTGAGAAAATATCTACTAAAAAAGTAATTGCTGTTCGCTATAATTTCTTCTGTGATTTGTACAGTTTTATGGTTTGTTATTATGAAATGATTCATCTTCTATCCAAAAACACACAAAAATCCACAAAAACGAGACTTTTGACTAATAATGAAAATTTATACGTGTACCTAGACGACTGATCTTGAAATTCGATTATCTTGAAACGGGTTAACTTTTGCCCAGTGTATCCCAGGGTCAAATTTGTCCGTATTGACCTATACTATCACCTCCTGAAAGGATGCGGTCTACTTACCAGTAACCCTGTATATTATAGCATTAATTACATTTTAAGATAGATTTGGCCTTGCCAAAGCTATCAGAGGAACCTAACCTAGAATCAAAGAACCTGTATTTCTAAATCACTGTATATAAACGATAGAACCTTTTTCCGTAACTTTCAAATTATACCAGAACACAGCTGCTACTGAATTTTTAATACTGGCCAGATAAAATTTCATATTCACATTCGAAAAACAAAACAAACACAAATGAGTTCGAACACACTTTAAAACTATTTGCTCGAGTTACATAAACAATGTGCCACCAGCCAGCATTAGTTCGCGAAGTGAATCCGATTTGACCGCTCTCTAGCACAAAATAATGTGGTCAGGCCAGATTAATGCATTAGCCCAATAACACCTGTGAGTTACGTACGACAATACAGACAGAACAAAAAATTGATGCGATTCAACAAATGACTGATATTGACGTGACTTAGACTGGCGATTTAGTAGTTTAGTGATGGAATGGAAGAATAATATTGTGTGTAAAATACAATACAAACAATTGTCATTTAACTTAGAATTTTAATGAACTGTCTAAATAACCGTTATGTCGACGATGTCATCTTAACTATTGTTTTCTGTTTAAACTGCCAACCAAAGTCTCAAATGTCAAATTCAAGCTTCTTTTCTATATAAAATTTTAACAACTACTGTTTACGTCAAGATATCTCCACTTTCATGATAGTTTATGTGAAACCTGCTTCAATTTAATACTCATGTAATATAAGCTTTAAATGGCCAGCACGCTCCAAGATGTCATACAATGTAAATTCATGTTTATACGCGTTTTATGCATAGAAAACGTAACTAAAGTAGCTTAGAAGCATTTCATTCAATTTCTCTTTCGGGTTACACAATGACGCATCGGTCACTTCATTAAAATAATTGTAGGCCTATGGCGAAATGCGGAAAGAGGATTTATTCTAAAATATTTTATTATGTGGAACGTAATTTGCATTTCTTAATTAAGATCTTAAACATTTAGGTTATCAAAACCATTTACAAGTGTAAACAGTAACCTCGTCGAGGCTTTAGGCGGCGGCGACCTCTCGCGTCCGGCCCTGGTTCAAGCCATGGTCCGGGGCGAGAGGGAATGGGATGCCGTCGCCTCCTTCTGCGAAGCAGTCATGCTCGAGAAGGAGGCGGCGGAACGTCAGAGAGTTCGCACCTCTCATCCCGGCCGCCGCGCTGGAGCAGGTAGACACCACGGGCGCCGGGTGTCGCGAGACGACTCCCGGCCACCGTAGGCGTGGGTCTGTGGGCGGTGAGTTCGGGTGGCTCATCGCTCATGTCTGTTTTTAGACAACAGACCCGTGTCGGCGGCGCGCGTTGTTCCACGCGCTCCTCAAAGAGATGTCAGCAACCCCAGCGGGGCCCAGCAGGGCCAAGGCCTGCCGGGGCTGCGGGTTGTTCGAAAGAGGTACCGCGGCCCTAGCACATAAGGCCTACGACGGAACACGACGGCTTTTAGTCAGTAAGAGTCTGACACTCCCTCACCGCTGCTAACCCACAGCGGGAGGGGTCATTTGATGATTTTTTACGTCGTTAAAAAAAAAAAAAAAAAGTGTAAACAGTAAAGGCTTAGACGAAGGGTTTTACGATAATAAAAAATATTCCATGCCCTAAAAATTAAGGCCAAGAACTAACCTTCAGGGTAAATAAAAGGTAACAAAAATAAACAGTTCGTTAATAATTATTTGTAAGCGCATTAATTAAGCTTAAATTTACCGGCGTCAGCATAGATAGCGAAGTTAATGGATATTTTATGCGAGCTGCATTTTTTTATTGCTTGTCCGTCTTCCGGCTAAGGAACTGACGATTGCTCAGTTTTGAATAATCAACGATTTCATAACATCGTGGAAGTACCACGCCCTCACGATTAGCATTAAAACAAAGTCAGAGGATCTGGTTGGTAACTAGTCGTTTTTACCTTAGTTAAAATTCATTGAAAGTAAGTCAATGATTAAACAATTAGTAGGCTCGCAATTTATGATAAGGATTTGAACGTTTTTAACTGATAAGTAACAACCGAAAACATAAGGGTTTTTGTGTCAATTACGTGTTAAATATTTATTTAGTTTAACTAGAAGCCTATCGTTTGATAGGACTTATATGTGACCCTTTACTTTCTCAAGACGTGTGCAATCGTGGCTAAGATTAATATCCTTCACGATGTGTAATAAATTGTCATTAATCACTTAAGGGGAGAGTAAGAACACATGAGACGGCGGTGTTTTCAAAGCTGGTTTCATACTAATTTTCCAGTAGTTGCATTGCGAAGATGCAATTGAGACTAATTATTTGGAAAACGTGGAAAATCGGACGAAGCACGCGAGAGACGGTCGAAGTCGTCCGCAATAATCGGCAGTTATTTCACTTTGTAAGTTCATGACGTCAGTGTTTTCTCTCTCACACGTTTCTTAGCAAGAGTGTGAGATGTCACACGTCTACGGTACTTGATTAGCCGGATACCAAGTTCCGGACGCGGGATACGAATACCGGACACCGGACGCATAGCTGCCAGTCTGCACGAGAAACTAGATTAAAAACTCGCGTTGCCCTGTCACAGTTGTCTATGAAGGACGTTTTCTACGATACATTGTTGCGAGCCTTATAAAAACTGTTTGAACAGAATTGGAAGGAAATAATGTCGGGTATGTTGTAGAGAATATAGTACAACCATATGGGAAATACTGTGCTCACAAAAACATATAAAGCCTTTAGTTGGTAAAGCGAACTAATTGGTCCATTTATGTCGGGAGGTTTTAAGACAACTTGTTCAGTTGCAAAATATGAAACAACTGACAGAACTATAACGTGAAAAAAAACTTACTTTAAATTGGTTCTTATTTCCTAAACACATGATCATGTTTTTAGGGAAAGGCTAGGCAGATGATGACATTATCATGATATGATGTTGTGTAAATAAGTCATAATGCCTGGCTAAGACTGCTAAGTAAAACCAAGAGTTATCGATAATGAACACACTACCGGCAATTTCTTACAGAATTTGCTTAACTACGTTCATTAGCAAAGTCTCCACAAGTATTATACCGAGAACTAATAATTAAATCGGAAATTACGAATCTCACGAGCATGGGGCAACGCTCAATCGATATGGCAGGATGTGTGAGAACTGCCGTGGAACTTGAGAAATCCGAGTTGCAACACTATACGCGCAACCTTGCTTCGTTCGTTAGTGAAGTGAGAAAATGGGAGTAACGTCAAAAATTTACCATTAATTATGGTGAGACTTGGCTTTGAATAAGACAAATAATTGTCGGCTATTAAGTAGGTAAATGTTGCGTAAAGTAATGTAGGCATGGGCGGCTATTTTAAGTTACAAAAAATGTGTGAGATACAATGTCATCAGAATTTCCTGATTTTTTGAATAATTAATAGATCTCTTGGTATCAAAAATATACAAAAATGATTAAGAAAAAGCTATTAAGTTTTGTGAGAATTCTTTTGAATACAAGTTTCCTATATTAGAATGAAATTCTTTATGCAGAATACTTAAGCAAATACCGAACACGGTTTGTGACTATCAACGATCCAACGAGAACGCGTGCATTTTTTAAATGATGTTTTAGCATGAATCTCGCCAGAGCAAAAACTTAAAATGTAGGCAGTTTTTGCATATTTCTAGCTAACTTACCGTAAGTAAATAATTAGTGTTCTAGTTTAGGGTAGAGTTAATGTAAGGCGCTAGTTTTTAGAGCAATGCGGTTAGAAAATGCAAATTTTAAAAGTAAATGGAATTGTAACGTGTTTTTTTTTTGTTTGGTGGTTTAATTAATTTAATTAGCTGGTATTTTAATGTTGTTTATTTACATGATAGTGCTGTAGGCCTAGTTGAATAAAAAACGTAGTTCTGCATATCTAAAACGATTTTTCTTACAGTGAAATGGCACAAAGATAACCGCTTCTAGAAAGATCTGTATCATCAGATTGCAGCTTCAAATATTTCGGAATATTGGGTCCACGACAGTTTTACAAAACTGTTCACAAAAAACACGGAACAGAGGATGAAACCGCTAAAACTGCCCATTTCGTGCAAAAGACAGCTATTGTTAATATTTCTACACAGTGCAAGAAAAACACGTTTCAATTTCATGACCCAATTTTTTATATCTTCCTCATCTTTTAGTTATAAAAACATTAAAAATAAAAGTAAAAACAAACTGTTCATGCAACGGTAAAGTGGCATTTAGTATGGGCATTGTTATAGAGCAGTTTTATGTGAAAAAATAAAATAAAACAATGTTAGCTGTCAAGGTGAGTACACACTAGTGTAATTCGGACAGGTAACGGCATTTGTACGCTAAGCTTTTATAAAAATATGTGTAACAGAATCGAGAGTAAATTGCTTCATACCAACTAAGCAACTTTTATTGCTTTTTTGTCAAGTATTGGACCATGTGCTGGGTAAGTGCAAGTAGATCGTTTCCAGATATTTGAAATGGATCAGTATCAGCTCTTGGAAATTATGCCTGAAAATTGAGGATTTTCCTGCCCTGTATCTAGGAATTAAAGATGAGTTATTGCCATCTTATATATTATCTTATTATATTGATTTGATTCATAGACATTTATGCCTATTGCCCATATTAAGAGTTTTTCTATAGTTAGAATATATAAAATAAGTTGAGTGAACTGTCGTAAAGACGGATGCACAAAAAATTCGTACGTGCGTGGTCCAGTTTTGTTCAGACGTCCGAGATATGACGATTCTATTTTTTTTTTTATTGGAGTGATTTTGTATTACATTATATTTATCGTGTCAATTTTTTATCCGTATTTTTTTGTGAATGAATTCTTGGTGATCTACATAAAATGTATTTTGATTAAAATAATGGCTAATATTTTCATGTTATTAACTAATAAATTAGTTTTTGTATTTTTATGGCTCGTAAAGCAATTATTGAATAAATACAAAAATCAATAAAAAATCTGTGAAACTTGCTATTTTATATAAAAATAAAAGGTTTTTTAGTATTATATATGTTCTTTCCTTATCAATGAAAGATTCTAGAAATATTTTTGTAAATGTAAACATAAACAGTTTATAGTTATGACGAATAATATTCAGAGTTAAATAACGAATCAAAATATCTATTGTGTAAGTGTGGCCGCATTTGCTTCATACAGCTGCAATATGAAATCTGCACATTTATCTACGGCCTGAGTTGGTACATGCGGTAAGGCTTTAAAATACGTTTTAGTGCATAACGAAGCATTTATTGCTACTCATAAGAAAACATTACGTACAGCCATATTATTATGCTTTACACAACTAAGATATATCGCGCAAAATAAGGAAGTGTTATAAAGAGTATTAATATAAAAATAAGAAAATTTTAATTTACCTTTCTTTCTCTTGGGCACCACTCTCACACCTATCGCAAGTTCAGTCACAACGCACAAAACCAGAGTCAGAAAATATAATCTTCCACTGCACCCCATGTTATCACACAAAGTCTGATGCGCCTGTTAAACAAATGACTACAAAGGCCTCCAGGGACGGTGCATTGGCCCGAGGATCGAGTGTTCAGGACGCGTATAATCCCAAGCCGCGTGTCGCGCACGATACCACTAACTCGTTGATACAAGACGTCGGTACGGACTCGATCAGTGCTCCACGAACGAGTCAACCGCCCGACTACCCTATATTTTGACTTATAGCAATTTGGCAGTGCGAATTCCACTTGTATATAAAACCTTTCGCCGGGCCGGGGCGGGCGGTCATTGGTAGCGCGCGGCGTGCGCCTCGAAGGTGAAGGGAGATGGAGTGGCGCCCCACCACCTGTAGAGGGGGAACGCCAGGGTCGGCAGACACTTTTGCTATCGACGGCATGCGATAGCTATCATGCTCTAGAGGCTGTACCGTTGTGCTCCGATTATTACGTCACTCGAACGCGCGATTGACTCGCTAATACAAATCGATTGAGGCATCTGGTGTGGAACAAAAAATAAAAGAACCGCTCGATGATGAAATGTTACAAAAAATTAAATGAATAACTAAGTATCTGATTTTGTGTTGATACTGAATAGGTTACGAAATGTTGTCTTTTGATTAAAATATCTTGTAAGCGTGAAGTTCTGAAACAGTACCTAATATCTCTACCAAGCAAAAACAGACTTTATTTCTTTGTCGAAAATTATGAAATATCTATGATTTGGAAAAATTGCCTTCGAATATTTTTCCAATAAATACTATGCCATTGTAGGAACGCTTCATAGTTTTCACTTAATTACTTGGATCTTGTGCTTTTAAGGATAGAGGCAATTAATACAATAAGTTAAGACTTAGCTATGGTCGCATTTCTTTTATACATAACTTCCGTTATCTTAACGACTCCCGCATTTATATAAAAATACGGAACCAACATAAGAATCCTTTTACAGTAATGTAGTCGTCACAAAACGATGTACGAAAATCGTAAAAACAAGAAAACCAGGAAGTGTTTTTTATGTAATTTGAGCACTAAATGCGTATGCGCAATGAGAGGTGTTGATTCGTTTTCAATATGTTATTTTGGTTTTGTTTTTTCAGAATCGTACTTCTATCACTACTCTTTATTTCGAAAATGAGTAGAATGATCTTGAGGAAAACTTACAACTTTTTATTTACAAAAAAAAATGATACAGCATTACAGCAGCAGCTTGATATTTTTATATTTATGATAAATATGCGTTTTGTCATATTTTGACACTCCAGGGGAACCAAAACTCATAAACTTTCAGTTGACAGTTGACCTAAAACTAGGGCAGATGACATCATTATAGACCCTATAGATGTATACTTACAAAGAAAAATGTGAATCATTTTAAATTCTATAGGTAGGTAAAGGTGCGTATAGTAAGTTAACAAAAAACGTGACACAGAAGTAGTTTTAAGCAAATTTCTTTTCTTTTTGTGATCTTGTGTTTCATTCGATTTCCATTGTTTATCTTTGTTCTTTATTTCCGCGATGTTTTTAATTGATAATATCAATTTTTAATGTGAAACTCGCTTCGTCATAGTACGAGTATTATTTTATAACAATGTAATAGATGGGTTCAGATGATATCTTTGTTATAATAATAATATCAGATTTTTACTGTTTGCAGAAGGGCTGGTGTCGTAATAATCTTGAAAGATATATTGAAGAAAGAGAGATAAACCATTCTTATTTTCCCCCGTTGGTTTGTTTAAATTAAAATAGAAATCTTCGCTCTTCTAAATCCCCGCTGTCATTTGAACGTCTTAAGCAGTCCTTACAGAGAAGCCAGTATGACAAGCAATCTCACCAAGGGGTTTCGAATTGAGGAGGTCAGGTAAGTTTTGCTCCCTGTAAAACACTTGTATCTACTCATCAACGAAAAACCAGCCGAGTAGAGAAAAGGCCGGGGAGATGAAGGTAATATAAGTACTATTATAAATCTTTTTATCTCACCCAGATTTAAGACCCCCAAGTGTATTCATTGGCAGTTTTGCAGATCATTCCCTAGTCATGCAACTATGCACTGTTGTGATCTAATCAGCTTTATAATGACACTGCAATTAGCCTTCATATCTCTATTATGCACCTATAGAAATAATGTGTTCGAATTGGGCTTAGTAAATGTGTTATAGTTTGATGTAGCAGAAACCTTTTTTGCGCTTTGATTCGCTTCAAAGTGGTCAATAACTTGTCAGCATGGTTTGTGGATCATAACGCTGGGTATAATCGCCGTTTATTGCATGTTCTATTAACATTTTTAATACGGTTTAGAAATAAGGTGTTTAATTATTAAACAATCATAGTATCCAAAACCTATTCCACGTTACTGGGGGTTTAAATTAAAAAATAAAATTTCTAAGAAAGAGTAATGAAGCTAATAATTTATTTACTGAAAGTTTAAAGTTTAAGTACAAAGTTTAATTCAAACATAGCTATGGATAGATTTCCAAATAAGATAGAAGCCAACATCGGTGAAGGAACGAGAATTATACGTGCAAAATAAAGAAGTAGACAATCCATTAAGCAGTAATCAAAGTGAAGAAAGAGTAAGAAGTTTGTAAAATGGACTTGAACATTTCCATATTGAAGACTACAAGCCCCATGCCGGTGACTATCATCTCCTTCTGCGCTCTGGTGATCATGAACATAAGGAGTTTGGTGATGGAGGGATCAGCCCATGCTTCCCATTGCGCTAAGTATAGGTCATCCGGAATCTCTTCGCTGACCTGAAAATAAGGAGTGAAATGGGTGAAAATTATAATGCAAGATCAAATTATTAATGTAAAACGAATTACCTTAAACAATCGACTAAATTATGTAAACATGAAAAAAATAGGACATAGTAAGTCAGGTAGTTCAAAAGTAAGTCACAAAATAATCGCTCTTTCATCCAAATCCAAAAGTCTTAAAAATAGTTAATAACATCTATTATATGGATACAGATGAATTTTAATAGACATTGATACGAGTATTATATCATCGGTACTGTTTCATTAGTCAAAACAACGCATTGTTACGCGAGAGTCTTAAGTGTTAAAAATATCATTATAATGGAAGACTCACACACATATTGAGCTGACAACAGTGTAGTCTCACTATAAGACATGTCATCGACACGAAAGAAGAATAATGGAAGACCGGGAAGTGGGTAAAATAAGATTCCAAAATTATTTTACATACATAGTTAGTAACAAGGGAAGCTAATATAAGCGTGTTAAAAACGGAAGTTAATACAAATAAATCACAGCCCTAACACACAAATATAACCGGTGCTCATATCTTGATAAATGTTATGAACACAAAGCTTACGGTCTTGCTAATGTTCTCATTACAAGCGGGTATCATTAGCTACTGGATAAACACTATCTATTTGATCTACCGGCTGCTGTGCTGGATTATATTGTCGACTTGTATCCTTGTGTACTTGTCAGTAGTTACACTGATTTGATGGATTAAAATTGTGTATGTCTATTTTTGCTGATTCAGTACCTATCTATACCTATGTGTACTAAGATTATTTCATAAGTAGCGTTAGGGCTGTCAGATTTTCTTTTAGCCAACTGCTCCTTCACCGGACTGTAAATCAATCAAAATCATGGTGACTCAAACTAAAACTCCATTACCACACTTGTCATCGAAACCTGTCCAACTGTTTAGGAGACATGACAAACACATTGTACACATGTAGAGATAATCATCGTCATTGGGTTCTACTTGTAAAACGACGGTATTCGTGACATGACAGGGCGTGTACGCATGACGCCTAATTGTTTCAACACCGTCAAGAACAAAGAATTGGTGATACAAGGAAATTTCTACTAAATCACCTTAAAGGTCATGTATCAGTTAATTTTAATTGATATTTCTGGCACTGTACTCGTATGTGTTCATAGTACTTCCGTCGATTAAGTGTTGCCTACGGGTAATTACATAGGCAGCTCACGAAACTTATTAAGAAAATAAATCACCTTACCCTTGTCAGATCGCTAGCGTAACGACACGGCAGGTAAATGTGTAGGACGCCGACCACCCCAAACGACGTATACTTCGGATCTATTCGCTGCAGCAGATATATCTGGTACAAATTAAACGATATCATGAAACTCGTCAAAAGAAACACAGCAAACAACCAGGGTCCATAAACGTTTTGCAGCTGAACATAGAAGTCCAGAGCATCTTGGTGATCTTTGATTGAATCATACAGTCTCATTCGTAATTCTTGACGACTTTTTGAATATTTGAAAGCCTTGTTCACTTTCAGAGTCATTAATTTCAGTTTGAGTCGGAGATGTGTCGTAGCTATACAGAAGGACCCGTCGAATCCGCAATAGTTAGGTACGAGAACAACGCATTGGACGCAGTTGTAAGCAAACATGCATTGAAAGAAAGGAGTTTCACTCTGTATATCTTCCACGAAGAGAAGTTCCATATCATGTACCATTCGTCTTTCATAGTCATCAGTTTGGATACTTTCTATAGTCATCAGAGCTCCAGCATAAATAGGAAAAAGAGCGCTCATTATAGTTGGGATCAGAAGCCAGGAGATCTCGCCTACTTTTGCAATTTTTATATGATCATCATAAAGCACTTGAAACTCTTCCTCTAGATTATTAGCTTCCAAAAGGTCATCGGATATTTTATCCAGCAAAGGAGCGAATTTGCTCGTCGCATAGATGACGTAATAAGTTTTGATGAAGAAGAGAACGAGGACCACAGCCAATGTCATGTTTCTGGCGAAATTGTAAATGTCCAAAGTATAGAGACATTTGAAGGTGTACGTGATGAACCAGAACAGTTGACCACCGCAGAAGGTGACGATCAGAGTAATGGTGATGCATCGCCGAAGAGCCGTGGTCCTGTTAGGGTACAGGAAAGCGAAAGCAAGTGAGAAAGCACACAATTTAAAGGTTTCATTAAACCCCTTGTATTTTTTTTCAGGCAGGACGTCTACTTTCATTTCCATCTTGGCCACAATAACTCACGCTCCTTGATGATATGGTAATGAGAATGTGTGAAGCTCAGGGAATTCCGAGGTTCGTATGTAATGAGTAGCCACGTGCCGCCACATTAAGGGCAATCACGCTATAAATTACTGAGCAATTTATTAGACTTAAATCACCACTTACGGAGTAACACCTCATAATTTAGACACACTTGTTTTCAGTACTTATGTTCGCAATAATAATTCGTATTTTATTTCTTCTATACTAGCTGTGAAGTGCTTGTTCGCTTACACTTTATTTTTTGCTTAAGGTTAACTTGTGAAATGCTACTGCGTTTTTCTTAATGCACACACGACGTCCAATGCAATAGTAATAAATCACAGGTTTAGATAAATAGATCTGAAAGCCTTTATATTCTTCAAATTAAAAAATATTTTGAAATCATACGGGTTTGTAATACTAAAAAGCACTTGGCACATCTTTCAAGTATTTTTCATATTCTTAAAATGACTCAAAAAGAACATTAAATATTTTGGTCATAACTGAGGTGCCTCCAAGTTCACCTTTCCTGAGACGTCAAGCATTCCAAGTGATATTTTTAATGAGCCGTTGTCTCAACAAGAATTACTATTACTTTTTTGTTGTGTACTGAATTCTAAGTAATTTCAGAGAATAAGATAGGCATGGTTAGTAACATATTGTTTCATAAAACCTCATAGTGAAAATAAATCTAAAATAATGTTGTAATCATACGCACGTTTACAAAAAGATCCTTTTTCGAAAAAGAATGGATCGATAAAAATGCGTGTTAGTACTTAATTATGAATATAGTGTGTACGTAACACTTACATATAAGTATAAGTAGGTACAATTATCTGTATTAAACAAAAGTCGGTGAATGTAGTTGTGTCCAGTTTTTGGACGGTACAAAATGTAACTTTCAACCGTGCTCGAGATTTTTGCTCGAATTATTATTTAAAAACAGGAATGTGCGTTACGAAATATCGAAACGAGGTGATATGAAAGTGCAAGGGCTTTATCGAATGTGCTGTTTCATAATAATGATCTGAAATCAATCTTTGGTATTCAGGTTGAAGTAATTAACGATCATAACATTTGCAAGCTAAGATTATGAAGAAAAAACTTGAACGCTTTTCCTGATATCGGTGATCACCTATTTTTATCAAAGAATACATTGTTTGATAATAAAGAAATAAATATGGAAAAATGGCAATGAAATTTTTGGGTACGTAGACCACCTAATTAGAATGCCTCATTTATCTCACAAAGTATTTAATAATGCATAAATGCTAATCATTGAGCGTTTTCCGGCGAAACTCAGACATAAAACAAATATGAAAATTGCTTTGTGCTAGTGCTAATAGCGATATTTAACGTTTATTTCGTAAAACTTAATGTAGCTACTTTTATAATTATTGCAGTTCTAATCCTCTTTAATTAGTATAGATAAGTGTTTAATTCTACATGTTAAGTGAATAATTCATAGGATACTAGAAGTTAATTTATCTGAAAAGTACGTCCTATGGCCATTAGCTACAATGTAGGTGTCCCTGTCAATCTTTATGGATTTTGTTTTTAATTGACTTTCCAAAAAGGAGGAGGTTTAAAAAAAATAATAATAATAGAAATAAAATAAATAAATTCAGACGAACATTTTTTCGGACCCCAAAATAAAGGTGTTTGTACATAAAGACCTACGAAGCTATATAACCATAAATAATATTTTACACATTAGTCCCAATACAACAATCTAGATACCCGCAGACTGATCTAATCATCAACCGATCAAAATTTTAAATGGACTGATATCAGATCGTTGCAATGAGCATGCTATCATACATCTTAATACTGAATATGAGCCCGATCATACTATCAGTCGCCTAGAAATTTGCAGCCGGCGAGGGGTCTTAAACATAAAGAAAATCTTGTCAATTGTGTGTAGTGACCACTGACCATGTATTTTGATACAATTGGAGTTTTATCTCAGCTTATCATGGAGTATAATAGCAATATTTGTTCTAGAACGTTTAATCGTGTCACCTTTCAATTACGGTATTGTAATAATGGCCATGAAGTGTTTAACATATTTCGCTGCTGGTTAAGCTTAAAATGTAGGTATCTCAAAGTGTATAAAAATATAATTCTTACAGTTTTCTTTGTCACAGTTTATGAGAACAAATTTTAAATATTTTCATAAAACATCGATAGAACTGTAAAAAAAAACAAAGAAGTAGTCTAAACAGTCTACATTATGAAAAGAGGTGCAATATCTCAGGTGCACATCGGCTATAAAAACAATTGCGTCAGACCTCAATGGAGCCTGTGAACTGTTAGGCCATAGAGTACTGGCTGCACGCAAAGTCGCGTGCTGATGTTGAGCAAGGAGGAAGCTAGGAGTTGGTGTGACCTCTGCGCACATTGTCATTACTACAATTTCATTAACTTAGGTTTTAGGTTAGGCAGGTTTAGGGGTCCAAAATGGTCGACAATTAGTCCGGTACTCAAAATATAGAAAAGAGCCCTACCCTATTTTACTTTTTGTAATTTTCAAGAACCTCATTATGTTTTGGTTTCTTTTCAAATTTCTATGCCAAATATTTGTCTTATACCCCAAAAACATTCTGCCCTATCCGGGAACGAAACCAAAGAGTGCAGATGCAGTCACTTTCAACTTCACCAGATGACCAGACCATATACATACAGAGCTGTAAAGTGTGATGTTACAAATATGATTCTTAACTTTTTCCTGACTCTTTAAACGTATAAACACTTTATTACATAAGAACTCAACTGCTACGTACAGATATTTATATATGGAAGTAAGTTTCGCTCTTTTTTCGTCGGAAGGCAGGAACCATGACGGTCCATAATACAGTATTCTTGCACTAAGTGAAACGTTTGTTATAGTAATTAAAGTACTTTTTGTGAATGGAGCTCCCAAGTGATTGCACACTCTAACTACCTTTTAATTTCCCCTGTATGTGACGAAACTTTCGTTACTTTACAAATTGTTGCGAGTGGACGAGTATTAGAGGTTGCTTAACTTGAATGAAATGGTTTTGAAGAGCCGAACTCCGACCTATTATATCGTTAGGTAATATGGAAGACGGACGTAACTAATAAATGAAGAAAGGAATATACCTTTACTTAATCAGGTATTGCAGTAACATTTCTGGCCTTCCGAATTCAATTTAAGTGATCAAACAGTCTCAAAAAATCAAAATTGAGCAGCTATTTTCGGCCATCAAATCAATTTTCATAATAAATCACCAGCCGATTATCAAATGAATCATCCATAAATTATATTTGAAGACGTGAAAAGTGTTAAGTAATCAACTAGATTATCATACTGCATCCAGTTGTTATAATTATGTAAATGTTACGTTACGCCCTCGGACCGCGGACGAGTGAAGAAAATGTATTCAAACAGGATTAACCACGTCAAGGCTTATTAGCGTAAAAATATTGCAATTATTGTTTCATTTGTTAGGTGTACGTTTGTAATTGAAGAGTTGGGTGCTGAAATAAATAAAGACTTTATAATTTGCAGGGTCTTCCTGGTGAGAATTGAAATAAAAAAAATCTTGAAGTGCTTATGAATATGCTATCCAACGTAAGTAGACTGCACTTCATAATTATAGCCATGTGTGGTCCTTATTGGTTTCACACAATTAGATGTTTCAAGACTCATTTTGTTTCACTTTATGTGCATGCCAATTGCAACTGCATATCCGTCAATTCCTCACAACTATATGATTTTCATCCAGCAGTTAGGTTTACCGTTTACCACTCCTGTCTACTCCCCTAGGTCACTTTCAGACCCACAGAAATGTACATACATAGAACAAAATTCCTTTCCTGTAAACTTCACAGTGTGCCTAAATGAGTCACGCGAATTTACGCACACAAGTACATACCTACATACATAAGTGGGCGTGCAGCCGGCATTGTAGCCGATTAATTATAAATTGATAATGTCCGTAGGTCGTATCAAAGGAACCATTTCGATTTATTGTTGTTCGAAGGCTGTTCAAGTATAAGTGTTGGCGTTATTACAGGTGGCTTTGAGTCTTAGAGGACTTAACTAGCTGGATACGCCATTGATCTGCCTTCTCCTCTGTCAAACTCTGCCTGATACTTACAAACTTGACGTACCGAGATAGAGATTTGTGATTGTGGCGGATCCAGTTAGTTCGATGTTCTAAGTTTCGAGGCATGCGTTTTGAATTGTTAAAAACAGTAATTAATGTCGTATTGATAGTTTTGCTATGTTCATTGAGAATTATATGTAGCTTGTGTTACAAGGTCGCGTTTCATAATGAGTGATCTATGAGCTTGTGAGGCTGTTGTTTTGATGTACCTAAGTAGCTTTAAGTAATGAGTATTGATCACGTTCTGCGCCACTTTTGTTGCCAAGAAAGAGGAGGTGATCAGAATGACACGACCAATAAATAAATGCCTCGAATAAAACATCCTGAACAAAACGGAGGAATTTTAGGAAAGCTTAAATTATTTTACTCAGGGTATCGGACATTACGAAACAAACCCCTTCAAATACTCGAAATTATGCCATTTTAGCTCACATACTACTCCAATTACTAGATTATTTGGTCAATTTCCAAATCTTTCAGTCCAGAGACAATAGCTTAAAGGTAGCCATTACATCAATCAGTCAGCTTCGATATTCAAAATTCGATTCATAATTTTGTCAACGTGACCCTAGTGACGTAACCTAGACATGCTACGTTTGTAATCACGGAGGAAGGAAAAATGAATGGACATACCATAA
This sequence comes from Helicoverpa zea x Helicoverpa armigera, assembly GCA_033682625.1. Classification (NCBI taxonomy): domain Eukaryota; kingdom Metazoa; phylum Arthropoda; class Insecta; order Lepidoptera; family Noctuidae; genus Helicoverpa; species Helicoverpa zea x Helicoverpa armigera. Next base: position 3,806,814 of record JAWIIS010000002.1, on the reverse strand, counting down.
TGCAGGTAGGTCAGTCTTCTTGTAGGTCAAGTAACACACGGTAAGCGTGATCGGTTACTAGAACCAACGAAGCGTTCGGGTTCCTTGTCAAATCAAACACAATCCGTCCAAAATTGGTCGTAATTGGTGATTTTATTTTGAAAATAAGGTGGTATCGGAGGAAGGCGTTTGAGGACGGAATCAGAAATGTTCCTCGTCCCGCGCACATAGACGCGCTACTTTATTAGGAGATTTTCCAATATGGAACCTCCGCTAGTCATTTTGTTCTCCATGTTTGTAATAGTCGACATTACTCGACATGTCGATTTGTCGATAACCGGTCGCCATGTCCACGGTGCAAGTCGGTTATGCTTCAAGGTAACGTAAAGCCCCAGGTTTGATCTCTGGCCGTAGATAGTTGACCGCGGATCTGATATTTTTAGTTCCGTGTCATAATCCGGGGTGTGTAGCTAGAAAATTTTAATTAACTAATAGGATGTGTTTTAATCATGGGTGATGCGAGGATATGTAAGTTATGATAAGTGATGCAATGATGGGAATAGCATAATAAGTTGGTTTCTTGGTAGATGCCAACGTAATGTTGTTGAAGAAACATACAAACGAGACGAGTAATTTATCACTAATTTAATATAATATACAGTTTTAGCCGTTTTGTGTTTTAGCCGACCAGATGATCCTTGATAATCATAAACCATAAAGAAAAAGATTTGATGTTGTCTTTAGAATGATTTTTGAATCCATTATCTCCGTTCTCCCAACTTTCACAAGTTTTATCGAAAAGTTTAACCATACAAGGCGATGGATGTTTTTTGCAGATCAAGTCACAATTTACTTAAATTCTTAAACAAAGTCAAACGCCTATTAAAATGCCTTATAGACTCTCTAATCTGCACCCGTTCTCGGTCCCAAATGTCGTGCACTACAGTAAGGTTACGAACTCAATAGGTTTAAGTTCGCGTGATCGCCTACAATGGTATCCATGGTATGATTGACACCTTGCTTGTTTGCTTTGATTGTTTTCTATGATATCATGGGTGCCATTGAAATATAGCGTGACCAATAGGATTTTGATATTGAAGGTGAACAGAGCCTGAAAGTACCTACGTAATAAAGGCTGGTTGCTGCTTGTTTTCTATCATACCATGGGGCTTTCTTGTGTGTTTTCTATGCTTTCAATGTGTCATTGAAATGTGACTTGGTCAATGGGATTGTGTTTAATTAATTTCTTTCATGATTTATAGATATAGCAGTGCCTTTATACTTCATTGTTCTATTTTACTTCTCGTGTCATCGACTGTGTACAACTGTTAGATAAGTAAACATCAGTCAATTGTTTCATTAAAGGCTAATATGGAGGATATATGGTTAACGCTCAACCCTTCTTAAAGTGAGAGAGAGGAGGCCTGTGCCCAGTAGTGAGATGATAAAAAAGCTGTAACAGTATTTAGGATATTACATTATATACTTCTATTTAGCGATTAAAAACGAGCACCAGACTAGGTTCTATTTAGTCCTGCATGTTTTAAGAGGCTGGCTAAATCATGCTTTACCTCTTATTCAGAGATAATGTTCCATTCCTCAAAAAGCACCTTCTTTATTGAAAAGCAGTCTTCATGACTTAATTATACTTATCCTATAAAGTTTGCAAGTTAACAAAGTACTTAACTCACTAATCAAAAGCCTACCAAAGCCTAATAATTAACCTTACTAATTGCGCACATCAGTTCTCATTAAGACTGTCTACTTCTGAAGACGTAGGACACATGCACACATTATATATTTGATAAGGTCACATAGTTGGCATAGCTGCGTGATGTAGAGCAATGGGCTGGAACATAGACCGTGACGGTGAGGCCGGTCGTACTGTTGGCGATTATCGACTTTGAAATTACTTTGTTTTAAAATACCCTCTAAAATTTGGTCAGTAATATTGGGAGAAAAAATTGTGGAAGCTAAATTGTAGGTCCTGGCTGTCATTTCTCCCTACATTTTTGGCAGTCGTTACATCTTCAGACAACCAGAATAGGTGAGAGCTATCGTGTTTCCTAAGAAGTTTGGTAAAGAAGGATGAATTGATAGTCGCTCTATGTAAAACATTGGTACTCAGGTGTATACGGTTAGAATGGAAGCCGATCCCAAAATTGTTGGATTAAGACTATATGAGAATAGTTGGACCTAAATCCTTGCTATCTTACAAAATATATTAGACCGATAATTCCTTAAATAACCTTTGTCATACCTCCTAAGATATCAGTCACTATTACATCACTACAAAGATCCTTATCTCATACCATTACTCATATTTCCTTACCCTTGCCAAGAAAATTGCCGTTCGAAACCCACGTAATAATTGATCGCTTAAACTTGGCTGCGCTTGCGCCCATTTCATGATCTATGTGATCAATTTGGAGCCAACAATTGATTATCACGAGTACGGTGATTGAAATATGACGTCAGGGCAAAATTATTGCTTGTCAATTTTACATTGTTTCTTTAATGACCGCCTTTATTATAGACGTTGAAATTAAGCACGCGAAAATATTATTTAATGAATGGTTGCCTTTTTATTTTCAGTAATTTGTAACAGGAACTAAATATTTGCTTGATAATTACAGGTAGTATTTGTATAAAAAAAATACTGAAGTTAAGGAATCAAGAGGTTTTGTAAATTTTCTGAAGGTTCAAAGTTTAAAGTTGATTTGAAAATTATGCTCCGATTATCTTAAATCTGACGCTATAAAACAAAGTTTAATGTACCATTTTACGATATAGTTATCTATTAAAGATTATTTAACAATTTAAGTGCATGAAATCTAGTTCGTGAAGGGTTTCTTGAACTATAAATATGTTTATGTCAAAACGTGAACTCGTGGGCTGACAGTAAGGTATTAAGTCTTATATTGCAGGTGATTTATTTGATATCTTTATTAAATTAAACGTTTGTTCAATTAATGCATTTCCGGCCTTCTGTGTTTTAAAATACAATCAGTGATATTGAAAGTCTGGTTTGATTAATTATTGACATTAGTATTAAAGTATGAACTATGTATGTCTATACAAATGTTCTAAACAGGAAACCCATTTGAAAACTTCTACACTATCCCTGGCTCCCATATGTTTTATGTTACTTATCAGATTTCGGAAGTAGTTTCCTCTGGACGCGGGTGAAACCGGAGAGAAAAAGCTAGTAATAGATAAAACAATGTGGCCCGGCCACTACTTCCACCATCGAATCAAAATACCAAGAGAAAGTTAGCAAGCAGCTCTTATTAAATTATCTTTGAAACTACATTTTGTATTTTTTTCAGTACAGAGTCAGCCTACCTAGAACGAGCTCACAATTATCTATGCTCTGTTTCTTACTGGCAACTCCGAAACATTTCGATAGTGTAAATACCATAGATACTTGAAAATAACGAAATTGGTCCAAATAAAGTCGGTTAGTATTAGCAAATTAGTTGCACATTAGCATACCCTGGCCTGAAGGGGGTATAATCTGAGGTGGGGTCAATAATAGGGTCAGGAGTTGACATTTGTAAAGCGTGTGTACTTGCTCCTTATCGGGTGTTACAGTGGGCAGGTCAGTGGAGGGGATAGGGTCTACACTCGGAGTAAGGAAAGATGAGAGGACATGCCATAATTCAGGCGCCTTTTTTTAGGTTAAATACGTAAGGTAGGTATGATCAACACTATCAGTTAAGAGTGAACTAATGACGGGCGATATAACGATGATAATAACGATGGGCGGGTTCCAAAGAAGGCTCCAGAACACCCACATTTTGGCGCACTTCTATTTCTTACGAGATTTATTTTTTTATGGCACCTCCGCTATGTTTTTGTTCTCTATGGGTCTACAAGTGAACGGTTAAGGTACCTAGGACATTTGGTTTGTAGGTAAAGGTTTGTAGAGTATTAGGTTGTGAGGGTTTTGTCATTTGCAAATAGTTATTACACTATATGTGTTTTGATAACTACGAATAATATAAAAAGTATTTTCTATTCAAGTCACATGTTTTATAACTGTTTAACCTAACATCGAGGTGAAAAGGTTATAGCGCAAAAGAAACTTCATAATATTAAATAATTTTATTATATTAATTGTTTTAAACATTCAATTGTTCCCTTTCTTTACCTATAAACTAGAACCTATCTATTGTTTCTTATCCATCAAGTATATCATAGACAACGAAAACAATTTAACATTGAACTCCAAGGAAATAACAATAAAATGTTGAAGCTGTTATTAAAAACCAAATACATGTAACCTTTCGGCAAATGATATGATTGTTCGCGTGACCATAGCACTTATATCGACGTCCGACAAAGGTAACTGTAACATTCATATGTGGAGGTTTAACTTTAAATAATAGTTAGTTGTGTTTTGTTATGTAGAACTGACTGTGCCTCGCGGTAGCACCCGCTCGTGGGGTCTAACCTACTATATCGTGTTACTTACCTAATATTTTTTCTTTTTCTTTCTTAAGGTTGCTATTGAGATGTAAGGCCTATCAAATTTTCTTAGAAGTGGGCTATTCAATAATTTTCTGGATATTTTTATCCCACTGGTACAAGCTGTACCTAATAGCCAAATGACTTAAGTGTCGACCTTGACATTGCACTTATGACGTTAACAAGTTAAGTGAGAATATCTATGACGTTTTGACAGCTTCTGTATAGAAAATTTATCAAACTGCTATATTTATTCCTCAGATAAAAGTTTAACTGATGATTGAAAATCGGATTTGAGTTCAAATATCTAGAGATAGCGTTCGAACAAACGAACAAACACAATATCTGTAAAGATATATGTATAGATAGCAGATTTAATTACAAGTTAGTTGCTAACCATAGTTTAGAGTTATATTGCTTCCTTACGACTTATCCGTGAGGCAAACTTAATTGTTCGGAGACAGTTGGTTAGTTTAGTGTTCATAAAACTAAAGATTAAAGTGTCCACTCCGCCGATTGATTAGTGGTATGCAATCATTTTACATTACTTTACAATTATCTAAAAATTAATTAACTATGTAATTAATACATGTTTTGTAATCTCTGTATAAGGAAATTATAATAAAGCATAAGTACGTCTATACTAATATTACAAAGAGGAAAACTTTGTTTGTTTATTTGTAATGGATAAACTCAAAAACTACTGGACCGATTTTAAATATTCTTTCACCATTAGAAAGCTATGTTATCTGCGAGTAACATAGGCTACATTTGATCCCGGTGCGGGCAGTAGCTCCCACGGGACGCGGGTGAAACTGCGGCAATACGGCTAGTAAAATTATAAAAGTCTTACTATGCTGAAACATGTTATTCATTACATGGTGATAAAATCTGTTTAAGTGGAACAAAATCTAAAAATACACATATCAACATTCACTTGTTCGCATTTCACAAAAAAAGACAAAAGTGTAGGTGCATGGTCCATGTTAGCAATAACAAATGTATATATTATCAGATACTTTCTATAGATTCAATCAAAATTGAGTACGTTGAAATTGCTTTCACGAATGTGATACTAAAATAAGAACATAAATTCAATGCCATCAGTTCGATGGCAGAGTTATATTTAAACTACTAGCTCTTAGCCGCTATTTCAGCTGTGTCCCGATAGAACTCTTCTGGTAAATATAGCTATAGAATACTATTACCTACTAAGATTCATCAAAAACCCAATCTTTCAATAGAGAAGATGGATGGAGCGTACCACCTGCGCGTTAGTGTCAGAAATCAACATCATCAAATACCCGTTCAGAACTTTTTGCGTGAAACAGTGAGCATCTAAACTTCCACGTTTAATACTCCTGAACCATTCAGCCTGCTTCTCTTTCTCCAGGTTTCTGCGTATAGGTAAGTATCCAAAGTAATTTCTTTAACTGTTTCCCGATACACAATATCTATGTACATACATAGAGTAACGCAACAAACAGATCTATTTCACCATGACCATGCGATCAAAAAATACCTCTCAACATAAAAAGTCGCAAATCACAAATCGTGACCAATCTTCATCATAAAAGAAATAATTCAATCAGACACATTAATCTTTCGCGGAAACATTAATAACGTAACCACTAACTGATCCAGACACAATAACTGTCACCAATAAACTGTTGTCTAAACTGTCTATCTTTTGCTAAGAAATAAATAACTCTTTGCGCAAAGCGGTAGGTGTGAGACCACCCGGTTAGAGTTCTCAGTAGGAGATTTTATCGAGGGCAGTGTTGTTCAACCTTTTTTGACCCTTTCGTATGAAGAGAAAAGTATTTGCCACGTACAAGTTGCTTTATTCATGTAATTGTATGAAAGAATGAAATATTTTAAAGACACGATTATTTACACGAATTTCATGCAAATGTTAAAGATCGTATAAATCTCATAAGGCGTCGTCCTAATTGTCAGCGTTTTTCATCTCACGATCTCACTTGCGAGGTTCCGAGGTTCAAATAGGACACTCTGATGAAATCTGTATGTTTGAACTCATCGCATGACGAGAACGCATCGTGTCATCGTGCGATCGCTGTCAATTGGGACGACGTCTTAACGCATCGCGCCATCGCGCGATCGCTGTCAATTAGGACGACGCCTAAGTTGTTTTTGCGATACAAATGATAGTTGGTAAACATCTTAAGCAATATTTTTTACGGAAGTAGATTATTCAGCAAGTAAGAGACACTTTATGGGGGCCCGAAGCACAGGTTTCAAAACACTTAAGAACACTGATCTAGTGTTTAGGAGCCTCAGTTGTTACATGTTCCACGACCATTGAGATAACAGCAACTCTTTCACGGAATGCGGTTGTGTTGTAGATAAATTGCTATTAATGTGGTGTGTTGTGATGCATGGTTGCCTCCAATCTTACTTATGAAGGTAGGAGTGATGGAGTGCTATAGATTTTGTCGATGACATCTCTGGTTTTTTTTTACTAGCTTTGTTAGTTGCAACTTCTTATAAGACTTGTTAACCCCTTCAACAAATAAAAGTATTGTCTAGTCACTGGGTTCACGTCAGCGTTATGGTTGGGGATTGAACTTATGGCCTCTCGATTGCTATGCCGATTAGTTAACAGTTGGGCTACTGCCGCTTCTTTATGTTTTTGTGGTTTACTTTTCTTGACAGGTAACGATCAACCCAGGCTCTATTAATCACTTTAAATTTAGCTTGCTACAGTAGTCAATGGAGACTAATGAAGGATTGTACGCTTGAAAAGAATAGAAGAGTACGCTTACAAATGTTTGTTGCTGTGATGTATTAAAACATTTCACTTGTAAAAGTTTCTTTGAGATGTAATCTGGCAATCTCTATGTTTAAATAATGAAGTAATTGCGAACTTTTTATAAAACAAAAGGTACTTTGTTGGTTGTGGGACCTCTCTCAGCGCTGTAGAGGAAATGTACTAACATTGCTATATGCATTAGTACAATACGTATTGTAGTTTATTAGACTTGTTAAGCTGTCGTGGGCAGTGTGCAATGTATTCGAAATTCGTGTTCTTTGGTGACTAGCATTCAGATTTATATTATTTACGAGTTTTGTATGAATTTAAGGAATGTTCACCGACATTTCAATGAGTTGCGGTTTAAGTTTCATATTCGCACCATTTGGTGTTATTTGGGTATTTAGAATAGAAAAGAGTTTGAGAATATACAGTATATTGTTCATTTCTTAGGGTACATTTAGACAAAACATACGCAGTTGAGAGCAAAGTTAGTGGATTATTTCTCAAATTATTTTCAAGTAAACTGACGCTGAGCATTTTTTATTCCATCTCTACAATAATGACAGTTGGGATATAAGAGAGACCTACATAAGGCCATGCATTCAGAGAATTACTTTTATTAATTTATTCACAGTTATAATAATAAATGAAGTTGGGTTCTTAGGTATGTTTTATTTTTGTTAAAGATTTTTATCGTAAATTGTAATGATAACTGAAAATTCTTAAGAATGGAATTGAATTAATTCGATACATTCCTATTTAAGTGACCACTGACATATTTAACGTACAATGTGCATAGTTTCAAACATAGTTGTGAAACTTGTATGAGGAAGTTTGTAAGAAAATAAATACTCTCTTATTATTGTGTGTTGTGCTTGTTATAACGTATGTGGCAAATAGCGAACAGCGTTTTAAAACAAAAGATTGATGGTGTTGGGCCCCAAAATTTCGGCATTCGGAACCAAAATACTTATAATTTCAGATGGTATTTTTCTATCCTTAATTAATTATGGCTAGTCTGTATTAACTATTTGTAATCATAAGGTGAGCAAAAATGATTCTTCAGGTCTTGTTACCAATCTAAATGCTAAATCTAAGTCAAAATGACTGTCTATAATTTTTAAACAAACAATAATCAAACCGAAAGGGAATTAAAAAAATAAGGTCATGGATGAAACAAAAAAACTGTGCCAATGATGATTAAATTATTAAAATAAAAATAGGGGTTATTATAACTGGTCTAAAAACTCTTCTTTTGTGCTGCCAACAATAATCGATTAACCGTAAACTCGTCATCGTTTTATCAAAAAAACATTTTTGCATTTGAAAAATATGATGACAATATTATAGCAATGTGAATAATACTTGGAATTAATAATTTTGTGTTTCTTGAAAATGAGTAATGGCCAGTGACTCAGGACATATTTGGAACTAAAGGGTTAGTGGCTTGCACCCCCAGTGGTCGAAGCTCCCGAGGCCTGTTCCCCCCATTCGGTTTATTTAATTACAAACCATTTTCGGGGGCGTCGGCCACAGCTGCTTCCACTACTGGGGACCTTAGAACCACTATGTACACAAAAATAAATCATACCAATAAAACATATTACCTAGTCATCCAAATGGTCATTAGTTTTTCTTTAAAGTTCGTTTAATTTTCACCGCTTAGGAGCCTGGACGCGCAAGTCATACTTACCGCATAAACAGTACTAATAAATGTGAAACTACCCATGATCGCATACTTTATCGCTACTTTCGGAGTCGCACAGCATAGACGCTTTTACTTCTAAGAAATCGCATATTATTTAAAGTCGAAAGTTTAAATAATTCGTGGGACAAGTCACAGTAATCGGTATAAAATATATGGTGTACTTATTATAGTGTTTCTATTGTTAATGAATAATTAGATGGTAATTACATGAATTTTACTCAGTCATTATAATTTTTGACAATGCTAGATAATTGTAGGCTTGGTAAAGCATAGTTTTAGTTTATAGCTATTCCTTTGTTGTTTGTAACAAATTGTTGGAAAGCAAATAACAATGTGATGTTGACCCGGGAAGTTCTGTGGAATGAAACCGCAGGAGGTCTGAACGAGATAATAATTCATGAACTTATAATAGGTTGCAGAGAATTAGGTGTCTAGTTAGCCTATGCTTATAAGGAACTCTAGGTTCGTTAATCAGATTAGACCACAATAAAATCGTTTTGTTATAATGTATGCCTACAGCTGAACATTTCAAAGAGTCGAAGGGTGTAGGTAGGTATATAGGTAAGGAAGGCTTATTTATTTAGGACAAAATAACGTGACATATAATGATTGATCAATATTAAAACTTACAAGTCATTTACTAACGCATTTTAAATACATAGGTGATCTATTAGATGACAATATTCGATAAGGATAGAAGCGTGTATAGATAAATTACCCAAAACACTAACAAAAAATATCGAACTTAACTAATGGAAGTTAAAGTACCGTGAGAATCTAGAGCTTAAGGTACCGTAGGTCATTTGTCTTCCATGATGTTGATCGAGATAATGACAGTAAACTAATGTTGCTAACTACTCGCGATCAGCGAGTGCCATCAGGCAAAAATCTCAATTACATTATACGACTTAATTTATATAAGTTGCCACTACTTGTTACTCGTGGTTTCACTCGTGCCCCATGAAAACCATACCCTATGTTATTCGGGGATCATGTAACTTCCCGAAAATGATAGAATTTTTCAAATAGGTTCTGTATTTTCAGAGCTTCAGTTCAGTTTCCACCATCTACGTTTATGGAGAACCATTTACCGCGATTAAGTCAAAAGTAGCCTGTGTCTTTTCTTAGGGTCTAAATTTTTCTTAGGTTCACTAGTTTTAATGCATGACAGAGAGACAGACAAAGTTACGTTCGCATTCATAGTATTAGTAAGGATTAAAGGTACTTACAGTGAGCGTTTTTGTGAACCAACTTTGATGAAATGATGTATTTTTTGTGTACATTAATATAGTCATGTTATAGGCCAAGGCAATAGAATGGTATTGCTTTGTTTCTAAGTAGAATATTTTTGGATGGCTATAACTGCTTTTTCTATTTCAATAGGTACCTAATTCTTTTTGCAGTAGGTAAGTATAGGCAACCGTTGATTTGTGAGCTGAGACAAACTTTGAATACCTTTTGGCAAGATTCCACGGGTGTGCGACACTGTCACGAACACAAATGTTGAACACGAACACAAAACGAACACAATACTTAGCTTACTTGTAAAGGATCTGAAGTTTTAGAGTGCGCTGAACTATTGACCTGAGTGACACCTAGAATTTCGATAGCGCTGTTATTGCAGAAGATGTTAGCTCAACTGGGCATGAAGATCGTTTCAGCCATTAACTTTTATTAACGCTACTGGCGTTACATAAAATAAGAAGATGAGTATTTGTGACGTCTTGATGATAGGTTAATGTGAAAAATAAAATAAAAATTATAAAGCAATAACATAGGTAATTACCAAAAAATCACTGTTAATTAAAACTCCTTCACTAAAATAAGTACTACAGTTACATAACATAAAATAATAAGCACATATTATACAGCTATAAATACAAATACAAGTACGAAGTAAGGTCGGTCGGGTTTATGGTAATGCTAGTTACAATCACCGGTGCCCAGATAAATCTTAAGTCGCACGAAACAGAACAGAATAATTGTGTCACCGCGCTTGTATCCTATTTAATAATTATTACAATATTCATGAAGTTTAAAAATGGCTGTGTTGCTATGCATTTCAGTAGAAACCTTTCAAACCTATTACCATGGTTGTATGGAATGATTTACTAAGTAACTAAATAAATTACACCTATGTAATAGGAAGGTACTTATGTGTTGAGCTTGAAAAGGCGGATGAGGAGGTGGTTTTGGCAAGCATAAAGAAGTTTCGATAGAGTACAAAGGGAAACAGCTGGTTTTAAATACAGGTAAATAAATAAATATGTAGTTGAAGTAAAATTGAGGCTAATAATTTATTAAGTAGTTTTAACTTAGGATTGAATGTTCCATTTATCGATGGTTTGATTCTGTTTCCTTGCCTCTCCCATGTACAATGTATTTCAGAATCATTACTACTGTCTTCGATTAAGTACTTTACTTTTAGTCTTTCAATTACTTAGAACATGAAACAATTTGGTCAGTTTTATTTCAACACGTATTTTGAGATGAATAATTTTAAAACACTCAGAAAACATTACGTTTCGTAACCCTTTATGTTAACATAATTTACTGTCAATAATAATAAATTGTGAGTGCCTATTTATTACTCTGAATATTATTAAAATTATGCTCCGACCTTAGTTAATACAAAAGAGATTCTTATTGCAATTTTTAAAAGAACTTTCGAGAAAATAAATGCATTGACTGCTGGATTTACGTTGCACACGACTGTATTTACGTTGTAAGTTAGATACTATAATTTGTAGTACCGTGCGTTTTCTTGTTAATATGCTACCTGTCATCCCATGGGGAATAGCAACACGAATATACAGTAGTTATCATCAACGTCCTTCTACCATAATCCGATTTCTATTTGTAGTTTGCGCAGCGTGTTTTCTTCTTCCATAATTTTAGTGTCTACTGAAAGTGAAAAATGTGGCCATAATTGAAGGCTTCCACAATCGTCAGATTTGCCTATTATTTTCGCAAAATTATTAAGGACTCTTTTCAACAGAAGTAAGAATTTTTTATAGAGGATTGCAATAAATAAATTACAGAAAGAATTACTTAGCAAATTGAGTGAAATATTACGCAAATTAAATGAAAACAAAACCACGTCGACTTATTAATACTACGAAACTTCATGAAAAATTGTGTCTAGACCGTAGTTACCAAGCAATGGCAGATTAACTGAAAGGTTAAGGTTAACCCAGTTTTTTGCTCGCAAGTTCGTGGTCAGCTAATCTAAATCTCAGTTAATTTACCTAGCTATCTTGTAACAGATATTATTAATATCATGATGAAGCAAATAATGCAAAGGTTTTGTTTTGATCATACCTGTACTTAATATGTACCTATCAATCAAATAACATTTGATTATAATCCTTTTAACAAATTGTAATATCCATTTAGTAAGTCACCTACCTACTCTTTTGAACTGGCATTTTTTGTAATATAATTAAAGAATAAGTATACTTGGTGTTTATGTATTTTAATCTTACTCACTCTTTAAATTGTTAATACTATGTTATCACATTTTTATTTTATATGTTTTTTTTTTATGATATGATTATGTTTTTCGAATACCATCATACCTATTTGTACATTTACGTAACAAGCTGTTACTTTGTTTATATTTTTAAGAAATAAGAAAGTTTTTGTCTCTTTAGGAATTCACATAATACGTAGGTTGCACTTGGTGACCCACGATAAGCATTTATGCATTATCAAGAAAATCGTATGCACACTCTTATGGGCATTTTATCCGGTAACTATGCCGGGCCCTAAGGATTTTAGCGGCCGCCTTTGTAGATAAAGTATGCAGTAAAAACTTGCCATTGTTAAATTAACATAATTATGTATGTTTTAGTTCTTTGTTCTCTCAATTAGGGCCATGCACCCAAGATCCTTTGGATAGCATAATTGAAGAAAAAATAGACTTAAAAACATTTTTACACGCTTGAAGGAAATGGTTTCTGAAGGAACATAAACAAAGATGATTGTATCAAGTGATTAGTTATCGTCAATGGTTTTAGCTTCGTCGGATAAAAAGTATTGTTCCTCGATAAATGGACTGAAAGGAAAAATCTGTTTACTTTTCGAATAAGTACCTTTTGTTGGGAGATCTTGAGATTAACACGGTGTAGCAAACAATATCTTCAGCTTTGTAATATAAGTATAGATTATTTTGCAAGAAATGCATTAATTCAGCAACCAGCAACAAAAGTATATACTTAATGTAAATTGATACAAAAAGCCACATATTCATGTAATACAAATGTCAAAACTGAAAGGGGAGCTAATCAAACATTCGAGTAATAAAGTGGATTTTTATGAGTTAATACATAATCTGTTTCTAGACCAGACTGCAGGTTGCAAAACTTACTTTTATGACCGCCCTAGATTGCGACGTATAAATTTCCTTTTTATGATTTTCTTAGCAGTTTTAGGCGAGATAAAGAGTGAGATTGAAATATTGTGACATTGTAGAAGTAAATATTTGTTTATAGTTTAGAGATTGAATGACAAGAGCACTATAACAGGTATCAATCACGTCATACGAGTCTAGTAACTATCATGGACCCAATGACATAATTTTGTGGTTTAGTAAACAAATGATTTGCTGGTCATCGCACGCGTGAGACTGGCTTTTGAAATACCGATATTAGCTTATTAGATATATACACTGACTCAACTGACTCCCGTTAGACTGGACCCTAATATAGTTGGGAAAACGCTCGGGAGGTGATGATGAGCTCATTAGATTTATAATTAGCGATATTCGATATGTTTAACGTGTCAGTCATTCAATCTAAATCACTCGATATTTTTTACTGATCGCAATAGTTGATTTACTGTGGGAAAACCTTAAACATAGGATTAACAAATAGTCACTTTATATTTCTTGCAACTGGTAACCTAGTAAATAAGTAATTAAGTTGCTTAAAATTTTAATTAAGTACAAGTACATTTTACGCCATTTGCACTCAACGGTAACTTAGCAACTAACAGGAAAAATGTATACAAAAGTAGAAATTTGTCAATTCAGTGAAGTTTCTCATTTATAAAATAAAAAAAATATTAATTGCTAAAACTAATGTATTAAAAACACAGTCTTTAATCCAGCATCTGATAGTCTGGCGTAATTCTTATTCAGCGCTCTTAATCGTGAATCAAATTCAGTACCAACTGGTCCGCTCATTAAAATATTAGTTCCGCACACAACTGTGAACATTATGTACTTTTAATGACCGGTTGTCCGGTGTATTGTTTCGCGCGGCCATTCCACTTGGCCAGCTAATGGCACAGCCGAGTATGTGGGGAACTTCTTAACTTCACACTCAACTTTCTCGACCGTTTACGTAACGATTGCTACAGTTTTTTTTTCGCTCGAGTCTTTTATTATATCGGCCTTGGTGCCACTTGCGTTGGCGACACGAAAATGTACGACAGCGCGAAATCATAATTTGACGAAACTATATAGAGCAAGCCGTAATGTTTTATAATAGTTACAATGAACCAGTCTCCCTTTTAGTCACGCCGTTGAAATCTGATTTCTTTGACTGTAGGTGAAGGATAGCCCGGGTTCCGTAGCTAATTAGTTGCTTAAGGCGCTCGCAATCCCGGGTGCATTGAATGCGTAGCCATTGTGTTTTTTATTGTTTCTTCATCATTTTAGAAAGCAATTTTGTAATTTTTTTGTGAAGCCAATTTTAGGCTTTTATTCTATTTAAATGGATAAATAGACTGTCAGATGTAATTGATCTATGACCGTGTCATATTTATACAAAAAAGTGTTCTTAATAAAGTAGCTATAACTATTGAAATATTAATTGAAAAACAAGATTAGAAAAACGGTTAAATTACAAATTTTATGGTTATTTGTATTTTGATTCGAAAAAGTATTTCAGTCTGTAGCCCATTATTTATCCGGATGCTTGTGACCAAAGCTATTAGGTTTTCAAAACATAAGTTAATCGTTGAATGCTAAAAATAAAAACAAATATTATAACACAATACGTAACACCGACACAATATCCCACATTCACAAAGTGTTGCAGCTTGCGGTCAAATCAAAAGTTCAAGTGTCAATTATTCGATCGTGCACTCGTATTCGAGTATTCGATTACCTTCTCGAAATAGACACTGTTTCTGTCCTTTTGTATAATGCAGTTGATAATTGCAGTTATAATCGTAGAGAGCATTGTCTTATTGAAAAGTTATCGGGCTATGTGATGTTGTTGATAGCACGATTGAACGGCTATCGGCTTTTTGAATACCTAACCGGGATTACAATAAGTAACGCTTAAATCATAATTATAATTAAATATTATAATGTAAGAAGCCTCTAGAGAGGATTCCTAAGATATGATTTATACCTACCTACTAAATAATGTACAGCAGAATAGTTCGTTACTCGTTCGAACTAGTCTCAGAAATTATTGAACCCATTTGCAAAAATAATTCATTGTTACATAGTCCATTTATCGAGAAAAACTATGGGCTACTTCTATATCTAGGTACGCTTAGTAGTTCCCACGGGACATTTGAAACTTGACAGAAACCAGTTTAAATATAGCTTATAAATATATTCTTACCATAACAGAGTAGCTACACAGTATATAATATCTACGATTATTCACTCGATGCATCGCAGCGCCAACGTAATCGATCATTAAATCGTCCAGCCACTCGATACGAAGATGTTATGTGATGATCGACGTAAAACGCCCGCGCTGTGTTGTTTTTAACCGAACACCGTTAATTGACTAATTATTAGGTAATGTGGAAATTGATAATACAGTTGGTTAGGGGTACTTTTAGACCTATTTTGCTTGATTATATTTAACAGGATAGACATAATTGTATAGGTACTTATTATCTGTTGACTTGCGTAGTGTACATATTTACCTATATACATGACATACCATATTATCAGTGTCAGTAAATTGACATCAATACTTATGTGCATATTTACTTACGCATTGTATTAGGCACTTTTGTGTTACAGATGTCAAAATAAAATATCTTAACAACAGTATAATTGGTGCTCTGTTTTTATGATGAATACTAGCTGTATGTAGGATCAACGAATTTACAGAAGAATTTAATCAAATGTTTGATTGTATAGTGGTGTTCTCAAATGTTCAGTAAATCACATAATTATTAACTGAGCCCAACAAAAACTAAGACCATGAATAACGAAATAGTCAATATTATAATGTATTCAACTTAATCAAATAATGGTTAACGCTGTATACTTTATTGTTAATTGTATCCCACCCAAAACAAAAATGTGAAAGACTGCCAAGTTCGATAATATGGGAATGCTTCGCCTATAAAAGAAGTGAGATCTGAATAAGTACCAAGTTCCATACACATACCTCAGTTAAAAATAGTTACTTTTTAATGATGTTACTTGGCAAGTTTTCATACACCTTGTTATAAACCTACTAAACGCAATGAGTCAAGTATTTAATTTTCTATTAAAACTTGCCAAGTAATCATCATTAAAAAGTAACTATTTTTAACTGAGGTATGTGTATGGAACTTGGTACTTATTCAGATCTCACTTCTTTTATAGGCGAAGCATTCCCATATTATCGAACTTGGCAGTCTTTCACATTTTTGTTTTGGGTGGGATTTCATTTATTTTTGTAAGGTTGTTTATTTTATTTTTTTCTTATGATGAAGTTAGTTAAAGAAATGTCTCATTTATACTATCTTTTAGATTTTTTAATATGCACTATGTTTCTTACAAAGAAATGAACTAGATTAACTATGACTAGATTTACCAACTGACTGACATGACATGTTATCATATATTATGTTCGTGGATCAAAGTTACACATTCGTTATTTTCGAAAGTGATTCACACTTGGCCGTTTTCAGATTTTTACTTTACTTTGACTAAATACAAACCTTTGTACCATTCGAAGATATATTATATAAATATAGATAAATTTAGTTCGTTTTAGTTCCTTAGGGGTATAAATTTACACCGGGTATAAAACACCTTCATTATTTTGAAACCGACTCACACTTGGCCATTTTCAGATTTTTCCCTTTACCTTGACATAAAGACCTACCTCCATGCCAAATTTCAAGTCAATACGACCATTGGAAGTGGTCTAGGTTTTTGATGAGTGAGTCAGTGAATCAGTGAATCAGTGAATAAGTGAATCAGTGAATAAGTGTATAGTAAAAATAGCGATTTTCTGACGTCAATATCTCAAGACCTACAATAGGTATATTAATGAAATTTTGTATTTTAGATAAGTGAGGGGGTCTCAACAGATATTAGAAATTTGATATGCGTAAATAAAATAGATTTTGAGTTACAGGGGGGTCGAATTTGGCCCGAAATGGTTCGTGTAATATAACCCACGGCCGGTGTGTCGCCTTTTTTGCTCGAACTTGGCGGACACACTGCCGTGTGTCTAGATAATCAGTCGGTGATTTATGTGTTCCAGATTACATTTGATTCCATTGAATTTAAGTTCTATGTTTTTTTTTTAATATAAGCTCCTTTATAAAATAATTGCTAAAGTTATAGATCAAGTAAAGTAATTTATATTATATTGAGTTAACGGCAAACTAGAGTTTATGGTGCTTAGTCGCTTGATATTGTTTTTGCTTATACAATTCTAAATTCTATTAACCGATAATGTTATCGTGACCTGTTAAGTAATTTATTGTTGTGAGTTAGAGATTTTAACAACCACGCAAGCTTGCTCTGGCTCGAGTGGTGACTGTGGAAGTTTACACGTTCAACCAATCAAACAACTTAGATTTTTCCGTTTTATAAGGTACCTATATGAATATAACATATATATAGGGCTAACCAGTGTCCATTATACCTAATACGTATATCATTCAAAAAGTCACGTTACTGCCTACTTGATATGTTCATTATGTTCCAAACTTCGTGCTTGCTTCGGGCCACCACGACTGTGGTAGATGGCGACATCCAAATGGTCAGGTGGACGAGAGAGAAAAATTACAATATACATTCAAAGGGTAAGAGGCCTAAGATATTGTGTTTTTTATTTAGATTAACGGAGAGTGAATTTCTAATATTTTCACGATCATAACGTTCTTCAAAAACAAATATTTGTGATTGGTTTTTATCAGTATTAAAACGATGGCCCAAAAAGGTTTGAAATAAGTAACTGTCTGAAAAATAACATTAAAATAGGAAAAACGTTGATATCGTTTTAATCTAAATAAATACTGTTTTGAATAGTCATCGCTCAAACAATTAATGAACTTTTCGAAGTTCCAAATATGTATGTGCAAGCCGATATTGTCACATGCTCTGAATTTTTGTTTTGGAGACCGCAATATCTAAATAAATAAATGAACTACAAAACAAATTCCTCTGCATACATTCAGCAATGTGGCCCTCTAATAAAGAAAATATACCACACAACAGTGGTTACTCAATACAGTGTGGTTAGGAAGGTAATAGTAGGTATGTGATTTAAATAACCATAGCGGTAGTGATAAATTTCTTCTGGTCGGTAATAGTGACTGAATTCGCCAAATTGCCAGCGACATGGAGCTACTAATCATAGTTTGTTTTTGCGTGTAAAATAATGTGTTTTGTAATAATATTGGGGTTTGGAGTTGATATTGAATATGGTGTTGCCGACTTTAACAGAGAATAATATGTCCAGCATAGGTTGGGTTGAGCCGTTTACTTGGTTAAGGAAATAAAAAATTGGGTGCAAATAAGGCATTTCAGATACTTATAAACAAAATGGTTTATGGTGTGCATTAAATGTACTGATTTTGGACCTCTTTCATTAATTAAATTATTCCTTACTGTTGGTTACGGAAAAATTGCTTCAACCTCATAGTCACATTATATACTCGGTTTTTCTCACATCATTATGATCACGAAATACAGGTGACAACAGACCAATAATTCAACCAGTAGTAATTAAAGAAGTCACGAGCTTCAAGTTTTAAATTGGTCTAAATTACTATTTAACACTAAAATTGCTATTAAAACTAAGTGTTGGACAAAAACCGGCAATTTGTTGCACATAACAATCAATATTGTCGTTTGATGTTTAACATGCATGCTTACACGCGTGCACGCATATGCATGACATAGCATGAGGAACATTTATTGAGGAAATTGACAGAGGCTCGCGCATCAATACACACATACTTACGTTGAGTGTAGAATTGTAGACAAGAAATACACTGGCTGTAGATGAGATGGGATGGCTTGGATTTGGAAATAATGAGGGATTAAAATAAAAGATTGATGATTTTGTTCATTTCTATTTTATTTTTATTTAATACTAGCCGTTTTCCCGCGGTTTCACCCGCGTCCCGTGGGAGCTACTGCCCGCACCGGATACAATATAGCCTATGTTACTCGCAGATAATATAGCTTTCTAATGGTGAAAGAATATTTAAATTCGGTCTAGTAGTTTTTGAGTTTATCCATTACAACCAACCAAACAAACAAACGAAGTTTTCCTCTTTATAATATTAGTATAGATTTCTTCATTTAGCTTAGCCTAAGTGATATGAGTAAACTAACAAAGAAGGATCGCTTATCCGCGTCCCACAACACCAGAGGAGTAGCAATTGCGTTCACGGGTTTCAAAAAGTGCTCTCTGTCGGTAATACCTAAGCGAAGCAAGCAGTAAAAAGACAAAAAAGTCAAAGTTATTGAGAAAAACAAAGGAGTGTTGAGATATCATCATCAGTGACAATTTCATTTCCACTCCAAAATATTCACAAATATATGATCGTTAATCTTATTCATGGCTGTTCGTTAACTTTCGATTAAATACCATTTTAGGTACCTTTTCAATTTAAATATTGTAGTAAATAACCTGCTTGATAATGTAGTAACGTATTACCAAATAATACCTGTTTTAAAAAGTGGAGCATTTCGTACAAAAAATATGAAGAAACTACTTTTTACTTTCAGACCTTGTACTTAGAGGACAAGGTTGAAGGGCTGGGCCCTTTATGGAAAAATACGCCGTGAGATTTCTATCAAGTCAACCAATGAGGCTTGACAAAATAATGCCGGAAAGTAGTGTTTGGAACACAACTTTACGCATTATTTAGGGTGCTATTAAAGACACTTAGACAGTCAGCACATTCGTTTGTACGTAAATAATTTCTTACGGGGTTTTATGAAAAGAAATATAATCAGATAGGTAGGTTGTTATTTCAAAGAAACACGCATGGCAAACTTTAAAACAGATAATTTTAAAACACAATATGAAGATAATTGTAGCAACGTCTCACGTTCATTAGCAGAATTATCCTGAAGTTAAAAATTCCATCTGTTGGCAATTATGAAGATGTTTGCTTTTTTGCAAAACTAAACTGTCAACCACAGCAAGACACACATCATATTAAATTAAATTAACCTTAAACAATGAATAATGATAATTATAATGTTTAATTATTATTTATGTCCACAAGGAACAACCCTTAAAATGAACAATAATTAACACCATAAAGTTCTAGATGCGAAAATGAGAATTCTTTTAAAGCGCATTCATACTGGTGGATTATCCGCGCGCCAACGCTCGGGTCGCCACAAATGATGACATCTGAAACCACGCAACACCTTTTTATCGCCCGGATTGTATCGCGTGTAGGCCACCTGAGCGTACCATACCTATTCGCGTGGAAAAACTCACTAGTGTGAAAGCGCTTTTACAGTTTTTTTTTTCAAACCATGTTGGGTATCCGTCTTTCAAAAAGGTTTCATAGCTCATTCATACTGTAACAAGCGCGTTGAAGTAAGGTATGCGTGATATATTGCTGCGGCTGTTTCAAACTAGTTAGTATCATTTAAAGGCTGGCTGTTATCTCACAGTGTATCTAGATATTTATTGTAAACTAAACCTGGCTTGACTACATTATTATAGTGGTCTTAATGTGGTTATATTTTCAGTTTTGTTTGCGGAAGTATTTAAGATTGTTTTAGAATAATCTGTGGGATAGCTTTTATATTAAATAGGTAGGTATTGGACATTCACTCAAAAAAATATTGCGTGTTTTTTCTTAAGGGAAATAGGCAATTTGATAGTAACTGGTTTAATTGGTTCATTAATTAAAAGAAATCAAGACAGTATGTTATTTTATATTAGTATTTTATGGAAGGAGAATATACCCAGTACTTAATAATGGCGCAACAATTTATGCTTTTCAAAATAATGGTAACCGGATATAATTATAATGTAATAGCAAGTAATGTAAATGTAATGTAAGCGACATAATATTTAGGTCAATTAAAATCTCGCCGTTCTAAATTGTTGTCATTACCATCGAATTAAAGTTATTAAATATCATATAATCGATGAAAACGTAACGAATACGGGTACTTAAGTATAAGAAATTTAAATGACTTACGTAACTTTAATGTGTTACAGTTTGCTTTATAAGAAAGGCATAAAGTGCGATGTGAAACATTGAGAGCCTAATCCTGTTTTAATAGCAATCATAGTTCGTCTTTAACTTCAGTCTCAATAAGGTTTAAATAAAAAACTGAGGTTGGGATATCACACACAAAAAAAGGAATTTAAGAAGAGAAGCTGTTACATCCAACTTCTTAAATGACGGCCAAATGGAGACAGGTGTTCATAAAGGCTAGGCAAGCTAGCTTAAATTAAATATTTCGTATATTGATATAATCTAAATGTATAGTAGACAAATAAATTTGACTTAGACTTTCCCTTCGCCTACAGGTTCCGAAGCCGAACCTAACATAGTTTGAAAAAGGCTAGGCATGACTCTCCCTTGAAGATATTGAGAATCTCCAAATAAACAGTACTAGTCTTATTTTCTACATGTTTTTTGGAACAATTTGTAAAACTGAACAATAGGGACCTCTACTGAAACGAGGTGTCACGATATTTCTAATTACTTTGCTCAGGTAACTCGAAAGTGTGTTCGCAAGGTCGACCAGAGGCCAGCCGGATGTCGGTGCATATTTAGAAGCCAACAGTTTTATTATAAAACATGATTTAATTGTTACAAGGGGTTATGTCACAGTTTGTCAGCCAATGTCGTGCGGCGTTTGTTGGGGCCCATAGAATTGATCTGGTTACTGATTGGGCGAAGCAAATTTGAATCACGATTATAATACAATTATGGAGTTCCTGTTGAAGGGGAACTATCGAGACACTTGCTTAGATTTTGGATTAACAAGATAAGTAAGTAAAACCGTCGGAAAATTGAATGAGGAAGATGCTACAAGGGTTTATTTTTAACAAGCTTCCGCTATCAGTTTTACTCGTATCCCGTTGAAAATACCCTTTCTACCTCAATTAATTTGACCTGATAAAATGCATCGTAGTATAATACTGATCCCAAAAAGCTATATTTACATTATTATCAACTTCATATACCTACGTATAAGTAAATGTAATGTATATACAATATGTACGTTATAAAAAGAAGTGGGGTGCTTTCCTAGCCTCGCTTCACAATAAAACTATGAATCAACTTATATAACAAATGTGTATCCAAGGCGGTTGCATATAACCAACAACTATTATATATTAGGTTTTGAAATAGTAAGGCAAATATGCAGACCATAATTGTTTTAGATTAATAATAGCTATTAGTCAAGAACAATTACGGATATCAGATAATTTGAATAATGTAGGTGTAAGAGAAACTAATACTATGTTTGTTAGCATAGATTTATACTTAACCTTTTTTTGAACAATGTTGCCAATTGAAAATAAATTGGTGGATGTTTTATTTTTGGTAATATTTAAGCGTTTTATTGCGTAACTTTTAAGTACAAATTTTATCATGTACCTGGGTATTAAGAACGTAGCTGTATATTTTTCAGTGCATTAATTATGTTTTCATCTTAGTCCTTTTTTTAAGGTTCATCCATTGTCAATAATTCGATATAACAGAAGTTATTTGTCCTGCATTCAAAATTATTTTCTAGTATCAATTAGCTGCAGACAAAGTTTTTTTTCCTATTCGTGGTGTCTTATAAATTAATAGGTATGTGCACCTATCATTTTTTGTTTAGGTATATAAATTGATTGATTGCTATATTATTTTTAATCAATTAATGATCTACCAGTAGGTATGTTATTTCTAAGATTATTCACTGATAATGTAGGCATAATAATAATGCTATGGGAACAAATGCCGATCAATTATAATGTGCATGCTAATTAGCATATTACGAGTATGTGTGTCAGTATGTATGTGTGTGTGTGAGATAGTAACGTTTTTCCGCTTATCTCGGAAAATTGCGCAGTTAATTAAAGAGGTACCTAGTTGAAAATTGAAATATTTCGTCAGTGAGGCAGGAGGAGGTCGTTAGTGACACAGCTAAAATGAAGAAATACTTTTCTTTATCGAGGATCGAGGTGGTAATAATCAAGCTTTAGGTACATTGTTTGTAGTTGTGAGATGGTAATCAGCAGTAGGTACTTTTATCAATTTGCTAGAAGCGTATATGTAAATGTAGCACTTTTTGATATTCATTTATTTAAAAAGTTTACCCTGGTCTTACTGTGATTGGCTAAAAAAAGCCTACCAACCTACAATTCTTTGTGACTGACTCCAAAAAAATATCATTCAACAATCACTAAAGCAGATGGCCTATTTGCTACATAACTAACCACAAGAATCTACATCGTAATCAGAGACCTAATGACTATTATATATCACATGTTGTCATCGGGAGATATAATTATTTTGCAAGTAACGCCGCGGGCAAATCCGTGTAATTTTGGTACCGTGACCACAATCCAACGTCAGTTATAATTAAGATCCTGTTCTGTTGTATAAAACAAAAACATTTCGAGTTTTCTAAATGATCTTACCATTCATGCATGTGCAAATAAGGCTGTGTCCATAGTAACAAACTGTTTGCAACCGACTGAGTGAGCCGCAAAGTGACAAACTGAAATTTGAGTTAGCTGCAAACGCAGATCAATTTTCTTATTGCTGTCGTTGTTTTAGCTGTGAGTCGGCACTAACTGAGGCAGTCGTCACAAGTGAAGCTTCAAGCTGCACAAAGTGAGCCCAAACAAGCAAACTGTGGACACTCTATTTCAAATGTATGTAAGGGCGTACTAAACCAATATCAGTAATCATAGTCAGCTGCTAACAGTTTGCCTATGGAGGACGTAGCAAGAGTATCATTTCGAAAAACTAAAAATTTACTGGCTCAAAAAGTGCAAGAAGGTAATAACAGCATTTTTATTTCCTTCGAGGTTGTACTTGGCAAAAAAAAAAGAAAATACACATATTAACATCATCATACAATTATCCATGAACTCTACAGGACACTACCTACTCCAAGAAATAAGCTACAATACAGTTTCAACTGAATAGAACTTGTACAAACAAAATACCAGTCTTTCTTATGAGTCACTATATCATTATATCTCAGTTGTTATATTGAGAAGCAATATAATTATTTAAACATTTGATGTGCCAAAACATCTTATTGAGTAATAAATAATGGTCTACCTAAGGTTAGATCAACCGTAATGTGAAACAGTTGAAATCATGGTGTAATATTTAACTTGTTAACAGAAAGTGGCTACTGACCGTCATTTCGCATTCCTATTTAGGCATTGCATTAGGCAAAAACATTAAAATACTTACGTCACTGTATAATAAAATAACTAGACAGTATTAATTTTGAAGAAATACTTCACTTACACCTTACTTACTTACGAACTTATAATATGTAACATTAGCGGCATGATCCACTATATAGAATTTTTTCATAGAATATTAATTTAAAATGAATCATCATCCCTATCGCAGTCCACTGCTGGACATAGGCCTCTCCAAGTGCATGCCACTGAGATCGATTTTCGGCTACTCGCATCCAGCTCCTGCCAGCCGTCTTGCGCAAGTCATCACTCCACCGTGCCTGAGGACGTCATATGTCAGTCAGGACGTCATATTATGCCATAAATATATATTTACCTGACTCCATCAGTGGGTTAAATTTATTTTTTTTGTAAAGACTTTTTCTGCCTTTGAAGCACTGAAAATGATATGGAAACTCTCTCACGTGCCAATCTTCTAGATAGCTTGTGAATTTTCATGCGTAAACCAATCTATTTAAAGATATTTTTTATGATTTTTAGATAAACAGAACCTAACACATTCTTATTATGCAAGCTTACAAATCTAGTTACTTACCCTAGCTGGGAACCCCACCACTAAAACCTTTAACCAATCTATAATTTTCACAATGGCATTTAGAGCGATTCGAATAATTCCCTATTAACCAGTTACAGTGTTGTGCATAGAAAGGCAACACGTTGATATAATTATAATGCATTGACACGATAGAAACTTAGACTATAATTTAGAAAATGTGTTTGAAAATTATACTTTACATATTATTCAATTAGATAAAATAAGACCAATTTTAGCTAGGAAGTGTAAAATGTGATTTGGTTGGTATAGATTAGTGTGCCTAGAATATTTGTCGACTCAGAGCAGAAATTCAATTTATTTATTTAAACCAACGTAATATTTATTCAAACGAGAGGCTGGCCGTATAAAAAAGAAACTATGTATATTTTGTTACTAATTTTAAAGACATTCTGGATTCGGATAAATAAACGTAACAACAAAAATATGAGTAGCTACTTGAATTGACGCAAAGTATTTCAATATTTTTGAGATGTACCAAAACAAATTCCTATTTAAAATAATCTTAATTAATGTGCTAATCATATATACCTATAAAAGAAAGTCGTGTTAGTTATCCCTCTTATAACCCAATAACGGCTGAACTGATTTAGCTGAAAACTGGCAGGGAGGTAGTTTAGAGCCAGGAGAAGGACATAGCATAGTTTTTATTACAAAAAATAAAAATAAAAAATACAATTTATTCCGGACATACAGCGCCATCTATTGTTAAACCTAAAATCTGCCGGATCCCAACACTCCATGCAAACGAAGTCGCGGGCAAAAACTACTTCTGTTATATTTCTGTCAATTTACTTAACGGCATTCTAGCTTATTTAGGAAGGTGGAACTTATTGCTCTACTTATTAGTACAAAATGCGTTCGAAACTCAAACAAAGTCTGAGGGCACGGCAGTGCCCCAGCCAAGACTCGAGCAAAGCGGGCACGGCCGTACCATCTTTTCTCGAAGCGTTTCGCGGCTATTTCAGCCCCCTGTATCTTCCATGTGAACAAAGCTAGGAGTTTAGGTTTTCGATGACCAAGAGTAAGTATTAGAACAAGCTCAGTCCCAAAATTACAAGAAATTTGAATAAATAGTTTACGAGTTATGAGCGATCAAAGTTACACCATTTTGTCACTGACTCACTCACTGACCGATCATCAAAAGTCTAAGGTACTTCTAGCTAACTTAGAACCTTCAAATTTGGCACCAAGATAGGTTATTAGCTACATATAAAGGGAAAATTATAAAAACCTTAAAACTTAATAAAAAAATAGGAAACAAATTTATATTTGCGGTTTTTCAAGAACATTGTGTATGAATTTTGACGGCATTGATAACTTTGTTATTTATTTATGTACAAAATGTTACTATTTGTTTTATTGTTACGTAGTGTGGTATATTGTTATTATGTATTAAATATACATACATATGAATAAAAAAGCTAGGTTAAAATAAAATGAATAATGATAAAATCTTTCATATTAATGCAGTGCGATAAATACTGCATGCTCGCTCGATAGATGGCGTTGTCCTGGTCTAAATCGCGCTACGGTTTTTAGTAAAAAAAAAAAACAATTTCATGTGATAGCGCCATCTACCTCTGAAATAAATCTCTTTTATTCTAAAAGATATTCGATTAAAAAATTCGACAATTTCGAAATTGTTTAATTCATTTAAAAAAAATGTTGTTTACGTGCTAGTTTAGGTCTATATATTTAGTTTGTTATATATTTAGTTAGTTGCATGTAAGTTAATTTAATTTGTTATATACTTAGAGAAGAAGGAGACCTACAAAAAATAAATTAG
This sequence comes from Helicoverpa zea x Helicoverpa armigera, assembly GCA_033682625.1. NCBI lineage: Eukaryota > Metazoa > Arthropoda > Insecta > Lepidoptera > Noctuidae > Helicoverpa > Helicoverpa zea x Helicoverpa armigera. Next base: position 3,779,907 of record JAWIIS010000002.1, on the reverse strand, counting down.
ATCCCACCAAAAACATTAAATGTAAAAAAAGCCAATCCTCTACGCAATTCCTCCACCGTAAAAAGTTTTGAGATCGCATAGAAGCCAAGTCCTGTTCAACTTTATTTGTAATAATAAATCAATATTTTGTGACTATATCAATAGTTTTGTTCACATTACAATAATATTGTCTTGGCCATGAGCACAAGTTAATAGTCGCTCCCTGAAATAATGTGTAAATACCATTGAATTGATACATTCTATATGGAAATGATTTTGCGATTGGACTGATTGGAATTTGAGATCACCATGGACCAAACATGCGCCATAGTAAATGTGCAGTTCATGATTTTGGATGATACTGACTGTCGGTCATTTAGTAACAATTGAAAAAATTAAAAGTATTTAATTCTGTGATATTAAACTTCATTATTGACTTTCACCTCTCCAAGATATGCTGTATTATATTTGTAGTTTATTGTGCTCATGGCCAAGTCAATATTATTGTAAAGTGAACGAAACTATTGATATGGTCACAAAATATTGATTTATTATTACAAATAAAGTTGAACAGGACTTGGCTTCTATGCGATCTCAAAACTTTTTACGGTGGAGGAATTGCGTAGAGGATTGGCTTTTTTTACATTTAATGTTTTTGGTGGGATCTAATTGACATAATAACTTCATTAAAACAATAAATCCCCTAGTCTACTAATTGATACCAAGCTCCGACAAACCAATTTACTAAATTAGTGTTTACAGTTCGTTGGTTTACTCTTTAGTCGCTTTCTGTTAGAAACAAACAGTTACAATATTTTTAAATAAAAATAATTAAAAAAAAAAACAATGAATAAAAGTGCATATAATTTATATAAAAAACTTGTTTCAATAGGCATATGTTTTGCTAATAGTGCAATAAGTTTAATAATTTCCCTGTCCTATGAGTCATATCACATATGTGACACACAACAATTGTCTAACTATTGTGTCTGCATCGGAGACAGAAAAGTGGTTTAGTAAACATATAATAATATCATCTTTCGCATTCATACATTTGAAGGTCATCTTAGTCCATCCTTTTCACTGTAGGAAAATACAGTTCCTTTTATGAAAATAAATCCCGGTACAATCCAAAGAAACAGCCTGTTTATAAATCAGTATAGACTCAAACTCACGCACTCTATCAGTGCCATGCCTACAGTAATTAAATTAAAACTACTTGTAAATTAAATGTTTTGAGCAAGCAAATGTACCTGTTCGCAATTAGTGACGATAAAAAATAATAGTACACTATCATTAATTGTATGTTCAGAGACATAGTGACTGGTTGTCGTCGAGATTGGGCCATAGACAAATTTGCAACCTGTGGTATTGAATAGTAAGAGTATGTGCACACTACCAACTTTTAGTCGGTCGATAGTTGGTTTGGGCTCATAAATCAGGAGGAAGATTAATGAAAGTATACACTAACAACGATCAAGTATTTTTCCGGCATTAAACCGACTATTATTTTGATTGAATTCAAGATTTTCTACAAAAATATTTTCTTCCAACCACAGGGCCAACAGTAACCATATCCATGGTAAAAAAGAATGTTACTTGCGAGAAGATGGCAGATAGAAGAGTGTGGAAGGAGAAAACATGCTGCGCGGACCCCAAATAAAATTGGGATAAGGGCAGGAGGATGATGATGATGATGAGGATCAACAGTTGGCCGACTGTTTAGTCTGCAGTGTGTGCATAGGCTAATTGTATAGTTCACGACTGCATTTGAAATAATTCATTTATTTGTATCCCAATCTTGTTTATGTTTTTATTATAGCTTAGTAGCGGTGACCTTGTGTAGTGTATTATTGCCGTTTATTAGGACTTTAATATTTTTGGCGAACTGTACCTCTTGCTAAGTATATCTTTAATGGCCGATTTCTCAGTGTTTTTGAGCGCGGTTTGTATCAATTTATTTTTGTAGAATGAAGTTTGTTAGTATTTTGTAATTATTTTATTTTGAAAAGCTAGAGATTATCAGGGACATGATCATGACAAGATAAGACTATAGTATACCAACATTAAGAAACAATAAAGCATAAAGAATAACTTATAAAAACAAGAGTGATCTAATATTTCAGTGACAACAATTTTATCAATTCCATTCGATTAACAGATAGGGCCAAAACGAAACGACTTTAAATTTCGAAGTAAAATAATAAGAACGACCTTGTCAAGTGAAATTCATAATCATAACTTTTATCTTTGCCATTAATCTTTTACAATAACTGTGCCGAAACAAAAATTAATATTAAAGATAAAAATTATTTCGACAGTGCTCGTGACATTAAGTTGGCACGTCATAGTTCACACAGTTCGTTCGTTCAATTCCCACGAAATGACAAAACAAGTTACTCTCTTTATTTGCACATTATCTACATTGTGTGTAAATAGAAATGAACCTGATTTTATCTGTGGTCGGAACGTGCGGACTTCGTTGTTTTGCCGGCCATATATTTTATTGTATTCAAATTTAGAAAACGCCTCTGATGCCGCTTTATTACACGAAATATTTTGATGGCTGCCTGCATTGTTTTGTTTTTCAGATTTTTGATACAGATAAAATATGATGAACATGTTGTTTTGACGGTTCATACTTACAATATTTCTTACATATGTATGCAAAATGTAAATTTAATGTAAGCGCCATGAAAGTTGCGAAGAATTTGTGCATTATACAAAATTTTCATAATTATGAAACTAAGTATATTTTTTGTCAAACAAAAAATATTATATCAGTTGGTATCTTATGCAGTATTAAAGAAGTAATTAACTCGACTACTGTATTAAGCACGTATCTATAACAACTCCGTAACGAGTAAAAGTTTTGACTCCAAAAAAATATCACAGAATTAAATTTGAATATTTTTACATATTTTATTGTATTACGAAATACTTGTATGTATGCACGTTTGCCACATTTTTCCTTCTGGTGCATTGCCCGAGGATAAAAATGCTTACGTCAATGTAATTGAGTGATTGGTGTTACGCAAAAGGTGCGTGGAATTCGGTTCGTACTTGATCGCCTTATAAATTCTTTGTTATTTATTATAAGTATGTACCTAAGTAGTTACATTTCTTTGAAGTTTGAAGGAGAAGCGAATATAAATTAAGTATACGATTTTTTTACTTGTTGTTTTAATTGTACGAAGTGCAACTGATTTCTTTTGAATATCAATGTTTATTTAAAGGATTTTTTTCCTTATGATAATTAAGTTTCATTGTAAGTTGATAGCTATAAATACATTTTCTCGTAAATTGTGTGTAGGTACTACTATTACCGTTTCGAGATTTTTTTTTGATGCAGCAATTTTAAAAGCTGTGTGAATCAATAACGATAAAATGTAATTGAATATATTTTTCCTTAGTCAATAATAAGAATTAATTGTTTTTAAACTTGACACGTAAATAACATTGCTTTTTTGTTTGCCCAATCGGGCAGGCTTTCGTAGGTTATGCATTACGCATACATGGCTCTTATGACGTATAACAAATCACAGAAGGACAAACGCCCTAACACCTGTTCTTATCACGTTTATATGATTAATGGGTGACCATAATCAGCTTAGCAACTGGTAATTAAAACTAAATAAATAATTAACACATGGCTATAGGCGTTTCGTGGCACGCACGCATCCTTGGGAAGCCGGTAACGGAAACTTGCGCGTGCGCACCTAGGGTCAGATATCAAATTATAATTTCAAATTTTACATCGACTTCCAAAAATAGTATAAGGTTTTTTCGTTTTTTTTTTTATATGCGTGAACAGGAAGAAGGTATTTATCTATTATGTAATAAATTGGAACTAATCTGAGGATAAGCTATGCCGTACTCTATGAAATAACTGCGATTTCAATGGAGAAAGTTAAATAGTAGCTAAGTAGCTTTTACTTCTAATACTCCATTCATAACATTCGCTGCATTCAGTAGCTCCAAGATTATTAAATCCTTACTAATATTTTAAATGCTAAAGTAAGTTTATCTGTCTGTCGCGCTTTCACGCCAAAACGCCTGAATCTGTTTAAATGTTTGGTACATACATAGGTAGTTTAAAGCCTGAAAAAGGATATTAGGCCATTTCGGGCTGCAGGCGAAACCGCAAGGAATAGCTAGATAAAAAAAAAGAATTCTAACTAAGTTTTCTCATTAATTTATTTATGGCCACTACTACGATTATAATGACTAGACAGGCAACTAATAAATTATGTAAGATTTTCCTCAACTGTTTTGTTACGTAAATCTTAAATTATTTTGTATAAAAAAGGAGATAATAGGTAGGTGTGTCATGCTTGGTAAGTTTATCAAAATAAAATATAACATGTGCATAATATGCCAAGTTTCAAAATGTTTTGGCCTTTTCTGAAGAAATGTAAAATCATTTAAGGTTAACCGATATTTTAATTTGAGAAGATAACAAATACATTAAAAATAATGTATAGATAACTTGCAATTTATTGTTTAATATTAATGAAAAGATAAGAAAAGTTCTTGGTACAAAAAAAAATTACAAAACCAATTTGAAACAACTGTCAACTAAAGTTTATTAAAAGTAAGAAAAAAAACTCTTTTTGCTATTGGACAAGATATGCATCAATAACGAACCATCACGTTAAAATTCGTACTTAATACAGTTATCAAACTAACTACACGCAGAACCAAATACTACATCAACAGATTACACGATTACGTAACAAACTCAAATTCCATAATTACAGCTTATACGAAAACAAGAGGTTTACAATAATAAAACCATCAACACTATATATCAAGATATATCTCTCGTTAGTAAAGTAATTAGGCAAGCGAAATCATAGCGCGCGGTATAAATTATATACCGTGTTACGTATGTAGAGGAATTTCGGATTCATGAAGTAATTTTAGAACGTGTTGTAGGGTAAGGCGAGGTTGCACTGTGAAATGAGCTAGTTTGAAAATGATGAGTAATTTCCTCCTGAATAAAGACTAAATATATCAACTATTTTTCTAATCCTTCAGAAAATAAAGTTAACTTTTCAAGTTCCCGTTATAGTTTTTTTGTTCAATTGATCCATTACAACCTACTTATGACTGTGCCATACCATTTTTTTTTACTGATCCTATAGGAAACGTTTATAATTGTGGATAGCACACATTCAGCTGGCAAATAATGTCTTATTTCATCTGTCGAAGCCCACAACTTCGTAAGTATATTAATTTCCGGACATCTTAACGACATCGTTCGTTTTCAAAGATGAAAACCACGCCCATCTTTCAGTGAAGCCTTGCCTTACTCGAAATGAAGATATTATAGTGTACTTAAATTCATATACAGAGCAGAATATTAACTACCATAAAATTTATTCTCATATCAATGTTGCCAGCGTGCAGTTTTTTACCTATCAAAGCGTAACTATGAAGTTGCTAATTGAAGAAAATTAAATAATCCTTACTAATATTATAAATCGGAAAGTGAGTTTGTTTGTTTGTTTGTTTGTTTGTTCCGCTTTCACGCCGTAACTGCTGAACCGATTGCTTTGAAATTTTGCAGACGTAAAGTTAGAAGTCCGGATTAAATAATAGGGTACTTTTTATCCCGAAAAAAATAGATATTCCCGAGGGAAAACAAAAATATTGTTTGCTTGATGGATGGATTGTAGATGGCGCTGTGTGTCGTTTAAAACAAGGTAATATATTGCAAACGAATATAAACATGTAAATTTAGAAGCTAAAATGATACGATAATGAATCCCCGAAAATGAGGAATTCCCGAGGGATGACGTACAATTTGTTTTATCGTCTTAACTGTTTTTTTACATCTACTTATCCTGAAATAACTATAATTCAACGAATTACTAATTGGTATAAGTATTAGTTAAGTTATTTAGTTCTTGGCGCTGGGTGTTTTGAAAACGTGGTAACGATGTGTTTTTAAAATACGTAAGAAGTGGAATGATAGCTTTTTAAAACGTGGTGACGTTGTTTTTTTTAAGATACGTAAGAAGTGCAATGATATCTCACGCTTTAACCTGTAGCTCATTGTTCAATCGCGAGCTTCCCGATAGCTCGATAGATGGCGTTGTGCTTTTCTGTATCGCGGTGTTAAGGTTCGCCGCGAATTAGTCTTAAGGTGTTTTGAAATCAGTGGGGCCCAGTGGCGCCAGGGCCAGCCGTGGCTGCGGGTTTGTCGAAAGAGGTACCGCGGCCCTGGTATATAAAAGGCCTAGGACGGAACACGACGATTTTAGTCAGTAAGAGTCTGACACTCCCTCACCGCTGCTAACCCACCCACAACGGGAGGGGTGAACCGAATTCCACGCGGGCGAAGCCGCGGGCGGAAAGCTAGTTGTTAATAAAGGGGTTTATTGCCAACGTAGGATGTTAAATATTTTTATATATTTTTTTTTAATAATTTGCGCAACTTTTACGCATTACGCACTTATGAAGCAATTAGCAGTTTTTAAGGCTATTTGTAGCGTATATTTCCGGATTTCGAAATACTTGTAATAATTTTGAGTATTTAATTGTTATAATTATAAATATATTTTTTTTGCTTTTAATTTTAGGTCATACTTTCTATTTGTAGAGAGTTACTTTATTTTATTTAAAAATTGTAGAAGTAATACTTTAATTAAGAAATTAACTGTTGAAATTATTATATTACAAATAAAGTTTTGACAGCATAATTATTTTTCATTATTTTTTTATTTTTAAGTCATAATTCAATTAAAGACCATTTTAATGTAGATTAATAATTTACAATTTTATTTATAAATACCACGCAACTTTGATTTAAATCTGTTTCTTGGAGCTATCTAATTTATTTATTTCACCATATTTAATTTAGACTGATGTAAAAGTTAGTGACGCACGCGCAGGCTTTGCTTAAACTGACTTTTAACTTATTTTAATCGGTAAATTATACACTAGTGACGTAAATGATCACCCTTGGTGACAGTTTTTATATATGTAGTTAGATAACTTCTTTTAATGTAACCTAGCTTTTACGAATATTTTTTTTCTTAATCTTAGCAGTCTGTTAAATATGATGGTATATAGAATAAATCTGACAAAAATTATAAATTCTTTATGATTAATCTTGTTGTATTAGTTGCGGTTTATCGATGGCGATTATTTTTATTTATTGATTCGTTTGCATATTCATGTTATGATGCATGCCAACTCTGAATTTTTACGAAATATATGCCTAACGATTTGTTAAGCACCCAGATTGATTAATGGTTTAAATGATGCATTATGACAAACATGCACTCGGAACTGACTGTATAATAATTCAGCTGTACAGTACCTATATGCTGTAAAAATAAACGCAGTATATTTTGTATCAAGCAGTATCGGGTTTCCCAACCGTATTACCACAAAAACTTTTAAACGTCAGTTTATGCCTTGTCTAAAAAAATGACAAATTATGACGTTGACATATGGTTCATTTTGCAGCCAAAATTTTATTAGACAAGTGTAAAACAGGGTTTAAAGTTTTTGTAGTAAGGCCCCAAGTTTTCAAACTGCCGGTAGGATTAACGAAACATTCCCTAAACTGTCAGTCATTAAATCTATCATGTCGTTTAGCTCACGGATATACCACAAAAGCTTAAGACCTTGATCCAATCTTTCCTGCTTGTACCAAATTGATAGTGATCTATTATAATAGGAAGTATGTCAAACATGATTATTGTTATATTGTAACAAATTACAGCAAAAAACTGATTTAGTTTTTCCCACACACGGAGACTTTTATAAATAAAAATGGTTCCATGTAAAAATAAGGATGGTTGGTTTTTTGATAATAATCCTCATAATATTATGTACCTATTATAAGAAATGGTATTTAAAAAATACTTGCTTTAGTGCTAGCTTTAAACCGTCATCATGAATAATGTTAGCACTAAAATTGATACTCTTTAAAACCACGGATTAGAATAAGATGGTATTACATATCATCCGTTAGCATGCAGAATCGTGTCTTGTATATAACAACCGGACAAAAGTATTTTATTATACTAAATACTTCGGTAATTTTAGAAAGATTAAGCTATAAATGGTGTGCTTAAGGTATATAGATAATTATGCATGGAATTTAGATTTTAATTAGCCAGTTAAAATCCGAACCACATAACATGTAGTTCCGGTGTCAAGTTACGGTCTTGTATGAGAGACAGCTTAATAAGTGGTTCGAATTGCGCAGAATTTCATGCAAATTGTGTATATCCAGCAAAATTATCACAAAATTCTTAGTACCTAATTGCGTCAGTAAATAAAAACTTGCCTTCTTAAAACTTTCAGGCGATTGTTAATCTGAGATTTAATTTATAAACCTACTTAAAATTTAACCGAGCGTAATTATTATGCAAAGCACACATAATACGCGTATGATTGACTTGTTTTTACGCAAGTCTCAAAGGAAAGCAAGTATAGGAAACCGATTGCGTTTAAGGTCACCATTGGGTTAACCTGTTCTATGTAGATCAATGAATTGTGCCAGCCGGCCATGCATAAAATGCGCAGTTAAGAACTCTTTGTTGCAACAAAAAAAAAGAAGTTGGCACATCATAAAATCTATTAACGGTATTCTATTTTTAAATCAAAAAGTTTTTTCTAAAATATAACTGACATTTGAATAAATCTACAAAAAAATATGAAAACAAAATGCAGTCGCAGATTGAAACAATTTTGAACGTATCTAATTGAACAACGTTTGCAGTATAAATTACTCGAAATTGACATTTAAAATTGTGAAACGGTCCGCTACATTTCAGTAGCTGTTTCTATAGAACTATGTAAACGTGTAAGTAGGTTGCCTACTAAATTTTCTTTGCCTTTTAAGCCTAGATTATTACGCACTAGTGGAATTTCACCATAGTTCGTTTACGGCAGCGCGGTATTTGTGAATGCACCAATTCTCTCGCGAAATGTCCCAAAAAGGTAAGCTCAGTGAGACCGTATCACTTTCAATTGGCATTTGAGCTATTTCTGCTGGCTGGTACAGATTCCTTACATTTTTATTAATTGGTTTAATAATAGTGTGCCTATCTGCTAATAGGTAACACGGTGGTTCGGATAACTGAGAGTACGAGAAGTTATCTAAGTATACCTATTGCAAGTTTTATGATATCGGTATCTATACTTGTAAGTTGTAGGCTTACTTAAAGCATCGAATGGCCCTATATGCCTTTACTGAAGAAAAAAATCATCATCCATCCTCCGAGCCTTTTTTCCCAACTATGTTGGGGTCGGCTTACTGAAGAAAAAAATGTAGGTATATTTATAACATTAGTTATAAATATACCATAGCGAAAAAAAGTAACAGTATAAAAATCCGTAATAACCGTGTTCAAAATAAATAAAATAACAATATTACGTAAAATCCTGCGTCATCCGATTAAATAAAAGAGGTGTGTATCAAACTCGAACGCATGCGCAATGGTGACACAACTGATACCTGAAGATGTATCTTATCTCAAACTAGTTGTTTACCCTCAGGCCGTACGTGGACTGATTTTACAATACTTACCGATATTATAGGTTAGTCACATGGCATACTGATACACATGATTTGATATGTTTGTGTTGCGTCAATACTTTTCTTACTCATCGCGCTTCTAACAGTGGATTCCAATAATCTATCAATCGATTTGGTCACTAAAGATTGGAGATTGACATTACTAACTTGTCATCATCATCTGCCTAGCCTTTTCCCGACTAAATGTTGGGGTTAGCTTCCAGTCTAAGCAGATGCACGACGCGAACGGCTGCCTATATGACCTCCACAACCCAGTTTATCTGGGTAAATCATTTCCCCTTGGTAAGACTGCTTGTTAGACTTAACTATATAATGTTGGATTCCTGAAGCCAGCTATTTGATGCCTTGGACATGCTCAGCAATATTTTGTTCATACTTACGATTCGACTGTTACGCAACATCATGTAGTATCTAGTTTTAAAAGCTGAATATTTGACAACCTCCTCCTTTTATGGTAGTCGATAAAAACACTGCTTTCTATTGGTGATGGATATAATTTAATTGATTTTAAACTTAATTAGCATTAACGACTCATTAGTAGGTATTGATTTATTCCATCCCACTCATTTATTACCTAATTTTTAAGCAATGTTTTAATGTTAAAAGTATAACATTTTCACTTATTCTGCAGCTAGTTTATTTGACAATCTGCGAAAGGCTGTTTTCACATGTTGATGCATCGAGCTAAAGATGAACAACATTGAGATATTCTCTATTTTTCATGATTTAATTAATTGCAAATATTATAAACTAACTACTATATTTTCAGTTTCCTGGTAGTGTTATTAAAACAGAAACAAGGATACACGAATTCCAATGCTCAGTAAAACGTGCCAAAATAACAGGAAATTACAGACATTTTATGCAAAAAAAGCTGATTCATTAAAGAAAGGAATCACGTTACATGTGAATGTACTACTTTTATGATTAGAGCTATTTTTATGATAAAATAACCATGCTCTGTACCCTCGACCACCACATCAGGTACCACAATAATTATAGGTAGCTATGTTTTCCTCCTTACATCGGATCCTCAGAGTGATGATGGCATTGAATTTCTCTACATATAATTATACTTTCAAATTCAAGCAAATGGAATTTGGCCTGTAGAATTGGAAACAAATAGTCACTTCAACTCGTGGAAGTACGAGTAACGACATTTATATGCACACTAGCTTCCGCCCGCGGCTTCGCCCGCGTACAGTTCGGTTACATCGCGTGTCCAAGGGAATTCTTCAAAAGTCCGGCATAAAAACTATCATATTTTCTTTTTCAGGGTCAACTCTAACACTGTACCAAATTTTATTAAAATCAGTTCAGTGGTTTAGACTTAAAAGCGTAACAGACAGATAGACAGACAGACAGAGTTACTTTCGCATTTATAATATTAGTAGGGATACGTCTTAGTTCTTACTAGTTTGAAATCAGTCGCTTAACGTGACCTGCTGATAATATAGCGCCGCTAAATAATTTTTCACTTCAATAAGATTCTTACAAACATGTAAATAGCACAAACATTAAAGCTTGTTCCTTCTTTAGGCATCCATCTTATGCAATTATGGACATCATACTAAATCTTTTTCTATTTCTTATTCTTCACCTGTAAAAAATAATCTAGCCAAAAATTACACACTAGACAGCCCACAGGCAGATTTAGGCAATAATAATAAATAATTAATAAAAAAGGCTAATTTTATGCCTGTTTAATGCACTCGAGTCTATTAATTTGACGTAAAAGTCGACCGAGCTTTCGCTGACGTCAGCATTCAAATATTTGTATGCCGTTGCATAATTAGCATGGTAAAGGCCGAAACTAGAACTAACTGCCATTTATAGTTACTATACTATACGCAATTTTATTGCATTAGAAATATTTACATATTCAAAAGTAGACTCTTTGGATTCTTATTTTCTAAGAATTTAATTTTTCTCACTTCTCTGGTCGTTGCTTCTTCTTCATCCCAATCTATAGTAAGTACAAATACAATACAAAATAGTAAGTACATATAAATAAATCTGATTCTATCCTACTCTATATCCCAGTTACTTTTCTTAGCTCATCATCTTCCTTTCGTCCATTTCTCCCTTCACATAGGTAAATCGAACCAGTTCAAAAGAACTTACAATTACCCTAAAGTATTTTAATTTCATCCACGCCAAGCATTCTAATAACTACTCACAGATGTTCAAACTGCACAACAGTCATTTGTTCTTCGACTGCACCGCATTACATCTTATGTATCTACAATTGTACATGTTTATGCAACTCGAGCATTTCTTTTCTATGTAGTAACTGTAGCATAATCGCATTGCATGCGAGTGACATCAGCTAGTCGCGGAGTGGCAATTTCTAATCAATAGCACAAATCGTGAGCAACATTCGAGATTTGCAAACGAAAGTTCTAACGGATCTAGATATAGACGTGTGCTTTATACAAATTAATTTTGTTGTACTAGTGCGTAGTTGCGTAAATTGTATCAAGGAGGATCTTTTGTTTGAAATGGACTTTTAGTTGTTGGTAATACGTTGCCAGTGGCATTTTTACCATATAAAAAGATAATGCAAGAAAACAATTGTATTTTCTTCGAAATGTTTCTATAGCATTATCTATCTTTATGGTTTTATTCAATAATTTGATAGAATATAATGATTTACGAAACCATTTATCACGCCGATGTTCCGGCACCGATTCATTCGCAGAAGCAGCATATAAATCAATATTACTGACGATAATATCGTGTTTACACGTTACATTACGAACTATCTATCTGATCTCAGCTTTCCGCGTCAGAGTAAATCTCTAGGCTACAATCAATAAAGCAATTTCTCTAATAGCCAGTTTTACATGGAATACAACGGCTTTTACATCGTGACATGGAAAAGTACGTACTACATCACTTTTGTGCTAATATGATCGACAATGTCAGACTGTCTTCGTTGTGAAAGAGAAAATTGCTGTGATCCCGAGAAATATATTTCTCAGAGAAAATATGAATTTGTTTGATTGCCGTTATTATCTTTGTTCTGAGATAGAAAGGCACATTAATCATCTATGGCAAATAAACCGATCGGGTCCAACTTTATAGTCATATCGGCTGCTTTTGTGTTGATACAGAATCATTTTCTCTTATCAAGTAACTATTAATTAGCATCTAAAGCTGGCGATTCAGGAGTCAACAGCAATTAACGTTAGCATAATTGCTTTTCAATACTAGCATAATATACCGTTTTATTGCATGTCTTATCTCCACGAGTATGGGTAAACGCCTTACTCATTCACCCATTCACCACTTGCGTCCTGTTCATTACCTATACATAAAACAAAGGCGTTCACTATACAGCATGACATTATTATTCTGCTAGTTAAAATAAATTCTTAAGCGTAATCTGTAATTAAAATCATTGTTTACCCACACGTTTACAATACTAGTCCTTGGTCCAATTGTAAAGGAAACGAAAGCTTTTAATCACTATCCGTTTACTTATTATAGAATGATAATAAATTATAACTTATCATAGTCAAGGAGTCATTAACAGCTGTGATTAGATGCAAGTGTGTTCGCTACTTTCGGCTGTTTATTTTTAACGCAATCAGATTTGCATATAGATATCTTAATGATAATTATTTTGCTATAATTGCTAGCTTTGATAGATTCAATAATTGATAGTGGTGTATCAATTGTGTCTGTTACTATTGCTTGACATTATATAGTTAAATATTAGGTATTGTAATTTATTCTTTGCCAACGCGATCCTGTTAAAAATAACAAAAAAAAAACACACTTGTTCCTAAAGAAAAAATCTTCCTCAAAATAATGGACCCAATTTGAATTATAGCTCGTGATAAAAGGGAGTAAAGTTTGATGAAGCATCATGTCATATTACGCGGCAATGTCACTAGTCCCAAAATATATTCTTAAAAATATTTTTATCAGTACCCAAATAATTTTCAAAGGCTTATTATATTCCTGGTGACTAATAACTTAAAAGTCGACAAATGTTGGCAACAAATAAAATAACTTGGCAGCGATTAAATATTTTCGCGACTATTATAATATGTAAGGTTCAAAATTAAGGGTGTTATAAAAACTAAAAACTAGCAGCTGCGTTTGGGTAGCAAATAAACTATACCAGTCAATTGAAATATTAGGTGAGGAGCTATTTATAATGACTTGGCGACTAATAATGTTACTTGGGTGGCAAAGATAATATGTTACCAACTATTTCGTGCCGACTAAAAACCCAGTTTCAGGCTTCGCTTTGTGGATAGCTCTAAATATTAAAAGGAGTACAATAAAAAGGAATAAGAGTTAATTATTAATATTGTGTATCATAATTTCATGAAAACGGCGGAAGGTGCGGTGGTATTATCTCACTTGGCGCACTACGAAGATGGTAGAATTTAATTTGGATTCATTTTATTTAGCATATTGCCATTTATAACCTTCAATTAAAAAAACATTGTATTAAAAATTGAAGTTAGTGACGAAAACGAATCGCTGCAAAACCGACTCCACGTAGTCTTGTCTGCCCTACCCCTAGAGTGCAATTCAAAACCGCGTAGGCGCGGAGGGGCGAGGCGGCCTGCGAGCTGAGGCGCAGCTGTGCGTGAAAACCATCTGTGACTACTCGCATGGGACCGCCGGAGCCCCTGCAGTCATGCGGTGCGCATGGGACTTCCATGCTATTCACCTATAATTTTGAAAATAACAGCCGCAAAATATTTTTTCTTCATGCCATTTTAGACTTTATTTAAAGCTATTAAAAAGTCGCACAATATATTTATAATATGAGCTAGTTTATATTTATTCTTCATCTAAACAATTTTAAATAGAACCTGATTTGTATTATTTATGAATGCCCATTTTCTATTTTATTGTCATCATTAAGTTTTCGCTTAAATATTAATTCAGTCGCCAAAAGAAAAACTTGATGCCAGTTTAAATTAAAACGGACCTCATAACTGATATATTTATATGCTACCATTTACTTATTATGATACTCCTTTTTAGCTGCCAAACCATTATAAATGGTACCCACTCTATTATTTTTTTAAACCTATATTCGTTTTACTTAGTCGCCGCGTTAAATACATGCCATTTTCAAATGTATTTGTGAAATAAATATTTATTTTATCAGGTAAACTAGACTGTTACCTTCTCTGCGCCTACGCCGCGATATCAGTCCGTATTGTTCTACCAGTCGGCCATTTGCAATCGAATCGTTTGGCATTTGTTCCGCGCCTTACGAAATTGCGTTGACATATCGACAATAATGTAACTCATTTGTTTTACTTTACAACGCCCTGTATGTTAGAACATGTAATAATATGTTGCCATTTGAACCTTTGGTGAATTATGTACGTGGTTACGGAGAACAAAATGCTGAGCGGAGATGTCATGACGAAGAAACTCCTAGGAATGTAGCGTTGCCAAAATGCGAGTGTTCAGTTACAGGCTCAGCCCTCATACGCCTTCTTGGGAACCCGCCTATTTTTGTTAAATTCAAAACCATTGAGAGATATGTCAAGACCTTTGAAAGCCTCTAGTTCACTCATAGCTGAGCGTCATACGTTAAGTTATTGTGACCTAGAACAAAAGGCCTACCTTGTGGAATCTACGCTCATCTTTCCTTACTCCATGGCGGTGGTATTTAAGCATTTATTGTTATACTGCAGACATTTATGGTATTTATCATCATAGATGCGTGCGCTATAATCAAATTGTTAGGTCGCACTAAAGATTATGACGTGGCTGTCAATGAGAATGATAAAGTAAGTACTAATACATAAGTACCTAAAGGAACAGTCAAAATTGTAAGTAGTAAATTATTATCGTGTTATTAAATAACATTAACAATCCTCGCCTATTAGAAGCAAGGTTTAGCAACCGTATTTCTTTACATTTTATTTAAATTTAGCTGATATGAAGTTAATGATATCCTGAAAGCTTCAAATATTACAAACTATTTCAAATTTCCTAAAACAGGTTATTAATATTCTTAAGGTTAAAACTGCATTACAGATGGAAGTATAACATACATAATTTAAAATAAGATGACCTCTGAATTTCGGATAAATGTCTAAAAATAAATTTCTTAACTCTTTTACCAAGGAGATTTGAAGAATATACATTACTTTTAAATGTATCAAGACATCACGTTGCCGTCGATAAGAATATAGTATATGAGGATTTTTTTACATAGCAAATGCCAAAGAAGTTCAATGTATTCAAGATAACAAAAAAATCATTAAAATTATTCGGCCATTTATCAGACATTAGTTTATGAATTTAAATCACTATTTTTAAATGCAAATTACCAATACCAATCATAACCTACGATAACAATAATTAAGTTACATAGGTCAGTGTCGTCTGTGACCTATTTGTAGATGTCACTTCATTTTTATTCATATTTTTTTACAGAGTTTTAAATTTAAAGCCTTAAATTATTGTTTAATTTAATATTAATTTGTGTATTCGCACACGCAGATTATTAAAAGAAACCGTAACATAAAAATATTTCAGAAAAATATGACGAGTAAACTCTTGAGATACGAAAACCCTTATAAGGATCTTTAAATAGAGTACAACATTTTGTTTCTTAAACATTACCTAGAACAACATTATAAAAGCACCCAACACTGTAACACGTAAAACAAAACCAGAAACGAGATACCTACACAATGTCCGCGAGTTTAAATTGACAATTGCACAACTGCAGTTGGCCGTTTCAAAAACAAATCCGTGGTAGGCCACGACAGATAGGAAGCTTTGACCACATTGTTTTAACAAGTAGCAAACAGCTAACAGTGAACGTATTGTTACAATGCTGGGCCTTTACCATTGTTGGGTAACAATTCTTATGATACAACTGTGCTAATGGGTGTTTACTTGCTGTTAAAGATATTATACCAGAAAAATCCCACCCAAAACAAAAATCTGAAAGACTGCCAAGTTCGATAATATGGGAATGCTTCGCCTATAAAAGAAGTGAGATCTGAATAAGTACCAAGTTCCATACACATACCTCAGTTAAAAATAGTTACTTTTTAATGATGTTACTTGGCAAGTTTTCACACACCTTGTTATAAACCTACTAAGCGCAATGAATCAAGTATTTAATTTTCTATTAAAACTTGCCAAGTAACATTATTAAAAAGTAACTATTTTTAACTGAGGTATGTGTTTGAGGTGTGTGTGAGAATTTGGCCCGAAATGGTTCGTGTAATATAACCCACGGCCGGTGTGTCGCTTTTTTTGCTCGTACTTGGCGGACACACTGCCGTGTGTCTAGATTTTTTTTTTTTTTTGGTCGTTTTGTGGCGGTGTGACCACATTTTGATAAATAACGTTTGGGATGCCTTGTGGTATTGGAAAACGATGACTTGAAGAAGCGGCCCAAAACGAGGGTGGGATATTTAGCGCTCTTTGCGAGATACCTAGGTTCGTTAGTCGCTAGACAGGGATAAAATAATGATCATGAATGCTAACGCTAGACACTTGCTAGACTAGTCCTAGATCGAGATTAGTCTTGGCGTTCTCATCCTTCTATCGAAATTGCCCAAAGAATGAGCCCATTGATACGAATTGGTTTACTCTATTAGAATAATTTTAATTTTACAGATAAAAATTTTACCATCAATAAGCTTTAAAGCTTACTGGTGCAATAAAGTAATTGGGTATACCTATAGAGGTATATTACTTCGCGAAAAACAGGTGTCATGATATCGTATTTTACAAACCCAGTTATCAAGTTGTGAAAAGTTTCTTAGCACCGAAACTTGACGTAATATTATTTAATACACTTTATGGTCGCTGACAATTATTTATTTAATGACAAATGGGCTGCACGTTTGTCATATAAATTAATAAAATATTAATTAATCATTTAGTTTACTCATTAAGAGTTTTAAACTACTCGGTATGTTGAATTTTAATAGTTCAAGAGCGATTTATTACGCGTTTACTTTGTGATTTTACGGTTTGATGTGGCAGTATTTCGTCTTATATAACTGAAAGGAAAATAGATTACTGAAAGTTTTTCTTGAACTATGCTACTATTACAAAGTTAATATGCATTTTCCCTAAATATTACTTTGATAATTACACTTGCGTTGCTCCAATTTAAAAAAAAAATTATTGCCATTAAGTACCATTAGTATATAGTCTTTGCATTAGTACCTACACTACAACGCAGTCTAGCTACACGGCTCAGTACTCTACAACTATTAAGTCTTAAATAATTGTTACTGCACAAAAACAGAGATAATAGATCAACTTACATTTTAGTATGGACCACGGAACACATTTAAGTACTTACTCAGAAATCTATTCCGCGGTGATATAGGCGCGCGAAACCCAATCTATTATAAATTATCGTAGCTTAGTCGTAAATATATTTGTCCCGATCTTAAGTAAATGCAAGCAATGCTGCGGGCTGGACTTAGTCTGTATTGAGTAGAAGTACTTAGATATATTCATTGAGCTATAAATATTATTATTAATATTCGTTACGTTATAATATTTTTACTTGAGTTAGATGATGTTTCTCCGTGTGAGAGGAGGCCTGTGCCCAGCAGTGGGACGATAAATAGGCTGTAACTAACTAACTAACTAACTAGATGATGTTTATTAGTATGTTTAACAAGCGTAACGGTGTGTTTTAAGCTCCTTTTGCCGAATATTTGAAACAAGTTAATGAAAAGTTATCTTCCCAGTATGTCAACATCACATTTATCCAGATATATTAATATATTTTTGTCCATTGCCTTTTGGACCAATTTTTCTGTTGTGTTATCTGTCTTAATAATCAATCCCACAAAAATGAGCGAAATCAAACCATAAATGTTGCCGCAACAATTTTTGTCGTAGTTGAGACTATATCGCTACTAGTATCAGTTAATGCTAACCTGTCAAAGTGATATAATTACACCTTAATAATAATTTATTGAAAAGGGTATAGCAATGACCGAGGACCATAAAACGCATAAGACATTATTTATAAGCCCATTCACAAACACTTTTATGACAGTTTTGTAACGCCTATCAAAATATGACCTACATTTCTAACTTAAAATTGTCTCCTCCGCAAAACTTAATTAGTTATAAAAAAATCTCACCATATTTTGTTTATAATAGCAATTTTCTACTAATAAAGTTTATATAATTAATATCTCATTAATTACGTTATTTTCCGTTCAATGAAGGCTTGTAGCTCCCGTTTGCGTAACTTTCGTCTTGACACACAAACTTCAATCAAAGTGAAATTGTAGGCTCGTCATGTTGTGACGTAATAGCTCCCGAATATATGAGGTATGTGTACTGGTCATCAGGTGCGTGGGAATTCTAATAGTAGCGTTTCTTAATGTGAGAGGGTTTGGCCTCACTGTAAGCGGAGCGATTTCTGCACCTTAGCAGACTAATACATCATCGCCTTAATAGGATCTACTAAAATGCGTTGCGACCCTTTAAAAATAAAAAAGTTGACTTTAGACGATTCAGACATTCTTTAGACAGTCTGTAAACAAGTAGCAAATCAGATTAAACAAAAGGTAAAATAATGCAAAACTAAGCTTAGGTAAGTGTGAATTTCAAGGATAGGCTATTCTAAAGCTGCTTATGGGCGTCATTGATCAAATTCATAGACGAGTGAAACAAACAAATGAATTTTATTTTTTCAATGAAGAATGAATGAAGTTCGCTTTTCAGATACAAACTATTACATCCTTCAGCTTACAGCCTTCACTTAACTCTTTTAACAGATTTATAATACCACAAGGACTGTCCTTATCAGCTCTTCTTAAGCGGATTGAAAGCGTTTTCATTCCCGCTAACGCTGTTACCAGTCCCAGTCGTGCACAACGCGTTTAAACTGGTCATTATTACCACATGCCTACCTAAATGCTCCATTGACACTGCCACAGTTAACCAAGGTCTTTGACAACGCCCGATTCGAAGTACACCGATCACTTTCAGGTAATGAGCAAGAAATATGTTTATTTAGCCACTTATATGGCGTACATACATGAGGTACGTGAGCATTTATGTGTTGGTTAACATATGGAATTGTTTTAGGTGGCACCTGTTTAAGGTCAGATATTAAACTGTATCAATATGTTACGTTGTACGGACCTCATGAGTGCATCCGGCCGTGCTCTCGCTGTGGCGGCATATTAGGCTGACAAAGTGTAGTCTCACTATAAGACATGTCATCGACACGAAAGAAGAAGAATATGTTACGATGTGTCGTGTTTTGGTTGGCATAGTAAAGTGTAGGTCCCAGCTGTTATTTGAACTTCTTTGGTAGTCAGAAGCCCGTAAGTCTGATAAGAAGTCTTACTTAGCGGTATTGTGTTGACCGAGTAACTGGGTTGAGGAGGTCAGATAGGCAGTCTGTCCTTGTAAAGCACTGGTACTCAGCTCACTCAGCAGCTGGGTAGACTGGAAGCCGACCCCAACATAGTTGGGAAAGGCTAGGCAGATGATGAATAAATTGTATCAAGACTAATTAATATTAATTTCTCGTACATGGAATTGTACGTTGTTTTGTCATACAAATATTAATTATTATTAAACTTGTCTATCAACGCAATAACTGACCTATGCATTGTATGCTGCATTGTCAGACAAAAAATAATTAAGACCTCACCCAAGACAATGTTTCAATTATTATTTTTCAAACTGTTCTTAGAAAAAACTTAATTGAATTTAGATTGATTTTTAAATGGGTCATTACCTACGTAGTTAAATTATAATTTAGGTACCTAGTAAACTATTGTTTATGAGGTGCTTTTGTTTTTACATGATAAAAAATGAAACAAATATTGTACTGCAAAATGAATTATGTGAAGTAGGTAATAAGTTATATTCAAATATTAGGTTACATGATTTTACAGTTAGTTTATGTCTGCTCGTGACATCTCCTGGATTAATTAAACATATATCAATATCATTCTAACTTCATTGATTAGAAAGCTAATTATTTCTTATTCATTGGTCAGAACGATTTAATGCTACATGACACTAATCCCTACGATGTTTAATAAAATAAAACTAATTAGCAATCTTCTCACACAAGTATCCAATAACAAATTCACACGAAACCACAAATAAGCTATAGTTAGTAATTTGTACAAGCATTAGTTCAATGCGCAAGAGTCGATTTGGTTTAGTGTCCTTTCATACAAATACCTTTCTAATTAAATAAATAATTTTCCATTCACGACAAGTTCTATTTAGAGTAACCGCACACGGCTAACTTTTAGTCGGCCGAGAGTTTGTTTGAGCTCATGAATCACGTACTTTACAATGATCAGGTATTTAGCCGATATAGTTATCGGCACGGATATTGAGCCCTGACCTTCACCTGCGCAGAAGCGTTTTATTGGTTTATTGCCTTATGTGTACAGTGCGCAAAGCGATCCCCACTCTTTCGCCGAGAGCTCAATATCAGTGCCGGTAACTATATCAGACCGTCTGAAACCTTTGATTGGAATCCAGATTTTCTCTAAAAAAAGTGGTAATAATCGGGTCAACTATCGGCCGACTGTTAAGTCTGTAGTGTGTGGTTACTCTCAGTCTTTCGTTAGAACTGAGCCAAGCTTTTGCTGGTAGGAAACTGTATCGTAAATTGAATGTTCTGTTCACAAATGAATTTATTTAATTTAATTCGGAACAATCTGGTTTATATCCTGAATTTATATCTGCGTTCTCTGTTCGAGTTCCTTGCTTTGTTTGTAGTTTTGTTTTTAGAAAGGACAAGGTTTTGTTAGGAACCATATAACCATAACCACCTATATCCAGCCATCGAATTACCACCAATATTATTTACAATAGCCATAATTACATTGTAAAACACTCCCTAAATGATCAAAATAAATAGTTATAGCTACGATTTACCATTCGTTTTTATACTGTTCTCACTAAATACCTCAAAAGTTGGCTGTTACCAACTTCATAAACAAAACAATGCTGACAAATGGCTAACTTCAGAGGGGAAGAGTTAGTTGACGAGAACTGTGGGGTAAAATAGTATTGTTACCTAAATTAATGATCTAATTTACGGAAAATAATGTTTAAAATTTATATTTTTTCCGTGAAAAGATTTGTGTTTATAGAATGGTAATGTATATAATGGCTACGTTTAACTAATAGCAATTGGCTATTAGTGTCTAACTTGGCAATTCTAAACGTTGTTTACACGTATAAAATGCTAACTAAACATGGTCGAACTGAGCCAAGTTAGGTGGTCTAATTACAATAAACATTTGATAATCATGCTAATTGTCAATTAAAAATTGATCCTTGTATCTCGTTTAGTTAAAACTAGCGTATTCCTATTGGTATACCTTTAGTCTAAGACTACTATACACATAGACAATACTAAATCCTGGATAATTCAATATTATTTCATGTGATATTAATCGAAAGTTTCCGCAACTATGTGTTCTCTGAGTTTCAATGATAAGAATTTAACACAAATTTTCGCTGAAAAGGATGCAGCATCGCTATGATTTCCCACTAAAAAAATAATTAAATTAATCATTAAAATTATATTTATACAAAAAATCTTTACCTAAATTAATTCTTCTGACGTCGACCCTTCTTTTTGCAAAGTATAACAAACAAACTAGCAAATTGTTATCTATCTAAGACTTACATAATAATTTCAACTTGGACTGTGATCTACTTACTTGCATAACTTAGAAGTCCATGAATCAGAGCAACATATGGTTAAATACGATGCAAAAAGTATTCAGTAGGGTCGGGCCAAGTGTGTGTTTGATAGATGTTAGTATGGTTCTGATATACAACCTGCATTAAAGAACTATAGATTATAATCAATCTCTGTAGAATGTGTATATTGGGATTTATGTATCCATGAACGTAATTTAATTCTATTGTTTTAATTACTAAATTAGATTTGAGTCTACTATGATACATCACCCCTATCCATTCTGACCTGATTATCTCAGAAGAGATGATACGGCTCTGTTTCTGAAATAGTCAAGTATAAAGAACTAGATCTAAAACACAAACAATATTATTTTCATTCTAATATAAGCAGGCTTAATTCGTAGTTTTTCTTTAAGTGGGCACTGCGAAGGAGGAATTATCAAAAACTTTTTACGGAACTCTACAAAACGAATTAAAGTATACAATTTTAAGATATACCAGGTCGTTCTTGAAATAGTTTTGTACAAAGTTAGTAAATTTTAAGGATTGGTTATTTAATGATATTGTGCTAAACAGAGTGTAAAAGGCTGTGGTATTGAATATTTATTTTAAAAGACGCACTTTTTAAGTAGGTACCAAAGTTTTTTATTTGAAGGTGAAACTCGGTCAATGCATGATAATTATGAATGAATCAGTTTTTATAGCACATGTAGCTAATTAATTAGGGTTATGTAATGTTGGTGGGAACTCGGTCTAAAAATATTTCTTGCTCAATTTGTTGCTTAGAACTATATCCGTTCATTTTGTAAAGTATTAAGATAATCTTGAAAAATAAGAATTGTACAGATTAAGTGAAACCTCCATTTTGGGACACAGCTTAGCTTATGTATGTATTTGTTTTAAATGGTGCATGAAATGTTTTTTATAGTAAAGTCATTTTGCATATTTATATGTATACAAAATCAAGAAAACACTAGTTATTAAGTTGAAGCATTGATGGGCTATCTGGCAGCGACTGTGACAACCTACAATAGTACGTAGGTACATCACAATTTTATTACAACTTAATAACGACACCTTTAACAAAACGATTTATAAATTTGATATCATCTGAGTAATTGCGACTAATGAAATAAGACAAATAACATGAATTTGAAATAAGTAAACAGCACATTTGCCTCAAGCGGCGTAAATGATAAATTGATATGCCGTCAGCGTACTCTTAAAGCAAGTATTATTAAGCTAGTATTAGGTGCTAGCGAGATAGTTTAGTAAGATAAGGTAGTGCTTTTAATCATAAACAGTATTATATAAATTAGTAAATTATAGGAAACAGTGATGTCAGTCAGACGATATAAAAAAGTTTGCGAGTTTGAAAAGTGCTGCAGGATACAAGTTGTTGGGGTCAAGCAGAGCCTTTCAAATGACAAGCCCTAAAAATAAAATTAAATGAGAGATAAATAATGATTATGCCATTACTTGTTCAATGTTGTTTTTGTGTAAAAAGTCCTAGGAAGGTTGTTTCATCATCATCCTCCGAGCCTTTTGTCCCAACCATGTTGGGGTCGGCTTCCAGTCTGACTGGATTGACCCGAGTACCACCAGTGCATATTTGACCTCCTCAACCTAGTACTTACCCGTACCCTGAGGCCCCGTTTTTTTTAGCTTTAGGTAAGTAATTGCCTACTCACTACATGGAGTATATAGCCATTTACCGAAAATTTATTGATCATATCATTACCTACTTATCTTTTAATGAAGATATGTTTAATCATAGGAAAGTAATGTACAAGTTAATCACAAGACTACTAATTAAAACTGATACCATAATGAATAACTTCAACCACCAATTCATCATCACCAATACATTTTTGTTTCTCAACCGCTCGTCACAGCTACTTACGACCACTTAACAAAAACTTCTAACTAAACTATGTCGAGTTACGAACGTAAGTAATTGTTAGCACCACGGCCTTAGCCCGTTAGACTCAATCTAAATAATATCACACTTAATTGTATTAGTATTTCAATAACTTCGGCTGTCAGTTTGATTTGTGATGTTGAAATGATAGCTTGCAAAAGAGTAAACAGTTGTTAACGGAGCTAAAGTAGCTTGTTAGTAGCCAAACGTGGTGCTTACTTCATATTATCAGACTATGGTGATGAAGATGCACCCTGAAATATATTCAGGTTTTAGTTCCGTAGTAAACTAGGAACCCTTGTAGTCGCCATGTCTGTCCGTCCGAACTTTCACGCTTAATGTTAGTGACAGTTAGCACCACAGAGCTGAAATTTAGAATCAATATGTATATCAATCACGCCGAGAAAGTGCAAAAAAATATGGAAAAAAAAATGTTATTAGGGTATGTATCAAGTAGTAGTTTTAAGTAGTTCCACATATCTCTTAAAAACAACTTACTACAACTGTATTCAACTTTCAGCTATTTTTAACACACTGTAAGTATGCCATTTACTATGTTTTGTTGCTTTCAACATTACAATCTGATTGCGTAATCTACGCACAATTGCTCCTTCGATTCTTCAATGTATTCAATCAATCATAGTAATTGTATTTGATCTAAATGTAATTGATTGTTAAACTTTTACTCACGACCTTAAAAGTAACTGTAGAATATTTAATTTAATTATTTCTCATGTTTTGGTAATTAATGTCATCACAACAATGTACGAAATATTGTTTATAAATATCGAAAATTAATATTTTAATTAAAAAGTAAAAGTCAAATTAGAGCAACTACTGTAATTTCATTTCACATTTATGAATATTCATAACAAGATGCGCTGCATTTGTTTCTCAATATTAATTGACTTTACAAAAAGTGCTCTGAATAAAATAATTTTCTGCGTTACAAATTCTATTGAATCGAAACTGGTGTAATAATATTCAATATCAATGTAATCAACACAATATCGTGATATACGGAACCAGTATTACATAAAACTTGCGTAACTTGTAATGAGTTCATAAAATGCATACACGATTTCAATTTAGATTTTAGTCAATATTGCAAATGTCAAATAATACGGATCGAATCCATTCTTTTTGAAATGAACGATACCTTTTTTACAGTTCTATAACCCAAAGGTGATATAATACTTACGCATAACTAATAGCGTGGTAACAAAACACTGCCTTTTATAAAGTGCTTAGAGTAGGTTCATACACACCGTAAACTTTGAATCGGCCAATAGAATGAAGATGATTAGTTGTAACGCAGATTACAAAGAGCAGACGGCCGGTATCAGACCGACTGAAAACTTTGATTGGAATCAAGATTTACTTCTTCTTCTTCTATACATATAATAAATCTGTAGAAAGTGATTGTTTGTTCGGGATTCACGTAAAATCTACGAATTTAATGCAGACAATGCTTATATACAAAAGTTCTACGTAACTTGGGGTATTACTTAGGCTTTGTTTCATCGAAATCGGTTCACTCTATCAAAAGATATGATTATTTTAGTGAATTCAAGATGTAAAATATTATGACACGCAATCTGTTTGACAAAACAGTACAGGTTAAAGTAGCTCCATCTGTGGTAAATAAAATACATCAAGAAGCGAGGTGGTAAATAACAATGAATTACCATTTACATTCTTTATATACTATTATTTCAATAGATGGAGTTGTGTATTTCCCGTAATTCACCATATTTTAACACGTAGTGTAATTTTTCGATAGACATTTCAAAAGTGTTTGTCAGTTTGCCGTGCCATAGCAAAATCCAACTATAATTATTACCTTGATGAAAGGAAAATAAATAGATCTCAGCCAAATTTAAAACGGTGCCATCTAAATTATTTTTTGAACATTATGTCAAAAATGACTTTAGTGGAACAATTAATTATAATTTAAAGTTACAGATGGAGTTCATATCAGGATTTTTTCATAAACATAGTTTAGCTTATCTTCCACTAATGTGGTGGCCTTAAACAAATTACTTTGAGTGAGTAGTATTATTTTTTCTGATGCAAAATATGAAAACTTAATCCTAGAAGAAATCAGGATCTATCTCTCGCAAGCGCTGCTAAGCGTGAGATAATGTAGGCTTATGTAGCTTTAAAAACCAGCCCAGATACAAAGTGCAGATAAGAAATGGGAGCTGCCTTATCGCGTCTGAAAACGTACAAAATACGCGTCGCATACCAGAGACATGCTTACTTTCAACTTCCGATCGCAATTAATACACTGTTCACGATTACGAACAGTCTCAGTTAGACCCGAGCCAAGTCTAAAAAAACACCTTTTATATAAAACTACGTTTGATATCATTCAATTACAAAGACAGAATTGTTCTCTGTTGCAAATCCTATCCACCTATATCCTATCCTAATCCAGAATGCATTGCAGGTGTGCATTGCACAAAAACCAATGGTATCCTATTCGAGAAGTCAAAAGAGTTGACCTGCCAACGTCAGCTTCTGCGCTAAGCAAGTGTTCTTAATAGTACCATCAGAATTACATTCATCGTTGAATGAGGTGAATAAATTTTCAGAAACCACAATAACAGTAGGAGCCAAAGCGTATGATCGCTTCATAGAGCTCTGATTGGCCCCAGGTGACCAAGTCAGGTCTGATTTGTTCGTTCATCAGATCTTTGAAAGTGTTTCGGTGGATACTTACTGTCGTCCTGTTTACGTGTGACACAAAATATGGTATATAAACGTCCTCCGCAAGAGCGAAATTTTCCCAGTGTGCGGTAGTGACGCACAGTATACAACACTTATGTTTCTTTTGATTTGCTGGCTCCACCAAGAAATGACAAATTGCGAGCGTACATTTTGAAAATCTTGGCAAAACTGCAGGTTTCAAGTACGAACACATGAAGTGGACTCTCTCAGATACGTACATTTTGCCTATTCGTGAACCAATGCAAACATTTCGGTGGAGTCCCGGCTTAGGCTACCACATTAGGCGTGCGCGATCCTCGGGCGTGTGAGTAGCGCGGGCGCCGCGCGTGCGTCGCGAGCGCGTTGCGTGAGCGTCGCGTTTTGCTGCCCTGCGGCATTTGTAGCGCGCTCGCGGCGCGCACGCGCCGCTCTCCTTGACGTTTAACTGCTAAGGCGTTTAACGGGCGGCGGGGATAGCGGGCGAAGGGGTAAGAACGCAACTCGAGCGCCGCGTGCTCGCTTGCACTCTTCACACATGCCGCAGGGCAGCAAAACGCGATGTTCACGCAGCGCGCTCGCGACGCCCGCGCTACTCACACGCCCGAGGATCGCGCACGCCTAATGTGGGGTCAGCCTTACCATAGTGAGTAAGGGAAACTATCCTACCCTATGCGCCTGCTGATGATGATGACTCATTTCATCATCCATCCAGCTATTCCCCAACTATGTTGGTGTTGGCTTCCAGTCGCCGAATCTGTTCGAGTACCAATATTTTGCTTGGAGCGACTACCTATCTGATCTCTTCAATCCAGTCACATTACAAGACATTATCCATGGTAAGACTGACAGACTTTCTGGCTTCTGATTAGTCACAGCAGCTGCAGAAAATGTACAAATGACAGCTTTGTCAGACTCAAAGCATATAGACATAGATTATAGCTGTTTCCTGTGAAAATTACTTACGCACTATACGAAATAATTTTCCAAATTGGCTGACTAGATCCAGAGATATTCACAACGTCACAAACTTTACTTCTTTTGTTTAGATAAATGGTCACATCCACAACACAACCTTGATCATTGAATCTATGCGACTGCTAAGTGCTAATCCTAATTATACTGTCACGTGAAAGAATGCACCTACGGGATAAGTAGTATTTTGACGATTCTATATTGCCCACGCAGACGAAGTTGCGGGCAACAGCTAGTTATAAATAAAATTGCCAACCATGCATCGGGTCAACTGTCGGCCGACTGTTTAGTCTGTAGTGTGCGGTTACTCTAAATAAAACTAGGCTAAAAAGGAGTACTTTGAGTGCGTCAAAAAAGATATAAGAGAGCCCCGTCAATGCTTTCATTTACATGCTCAAATTCATGCCTTTGCGTTTGCTAGTCTTAGGTGATGTGTTATAGTTATTCCTTTTATCATCAACTATTCAATAAATATATCAATTAACAATTGAAGCCTTATTTTACCAACTCACGTGATACAAATACATTGTTTTACTATTATTACACCGTATTATCGCTAAACCTTCCGCGTTCTATTTTACAAAGGCACTCACGCACGCAGGCATGCGGTTGCAGCCAACGATTTAACATTACTATCAGAACTGCTCTCAATGATCTAATCTTTAGCTTATGAATTTTTATGCTAGGAGCACAGGCGATGTTGTGAAACTAATCCACTATGGCGAATAAGGAACTGGGTGGCCGACTTTTATTGTTTATCTCATCAGTGGACCTGGACTCCCTGTTTTCGGTGAAGCCAAAAGACTCCTCCCACTATAAGTGCAGGGTGTGTCAGACTTTTACTGACTATTAGAATACAAATCTGTTCCTTCTTGAGCTCTTACTGTACTAGGACCGCGGTAACGCTATCGAACTGTCCCGCAACCCTACAAGTTATCAACGAAAAGCTAAATAAGTATACGAACCTTTATGATATTATTAAAGCGAATAAAACTGAGCGCTTTTCAAAATTTCGAAATGTAAGTAGGTAATTCTTTATCAATAAATTGAAATCTACATTAATATATTCAGTGCAATCGAGAGGCATCATTACATTTTACAGAATTTCCACATTTCCTTCGAAGATAAAGTCACAAGTCGTTCTCTATATGGTGGAAGCTGTTGACAGATATTGCATCGAGTGCTCCTAGTTATGGCACCGGCTACCATTTGATGACAACTTAATAAGAACATATTTACATAAGGTCTTTACTTATTTACACTATTTGCTCTACTTAAGTACGACATGATATTAAATGCTCGTTTTATTATGTGGATCTCGTCAAAGTATGGGAATTAAAATGTTGTTATATTAGAAGATCAAAAATTATGCTACCTACTTATATTCTTCTGTGACATGCTTGTGCTACACAAATGAATGAACATAGTAAAATTATAGGTATTATCTTACCATTAAAAAATATACCAATATAACAATAGATGTAAAATCAATTTTCAATACAAATATAACATGCTTAATTGATTTTACAATTCTTATAAACATGTTGTAAAAAACATGGCGTGAAAAAAGTAAGTGTAAAACGCATTTCGCGTGGGGAAATATTTCGCAAAAAAAACATTAATTATGTGCATTAACTGCAGTACTCAGATATAATCAGTATTTACACCTTATTGCAACGTTTTTGTTGTAAAATTGCACCGCACTGAACGTTTATAGCCCAGTTTCAACAAGTCTATTGAAATAAAAAATATTTTCTTCAATATAGATTGAACGGTACAAAACTGAATATTTATGATTTTAATTACAGTTCATTAATTACTGATAGCAGTTTAATATGATTTCATTAGTAAAACACAGGTTAGCGTCAATCAAACGTATTAGTAAATAAGGAAAGTATTTTGGGCCAATTTTCAGTGGATAACACCGTATGTACACCACCAATATTCAATATGAACACAAATTAGCATGAACAATAATTAGAACTTAAAAGTCTATACTACACTTACTCATCTGCCTAGTCCTTTCCCAAAAGGTCGGTTTCCAATCTCACCGAACGCAGCAGAATACCAGAGTTTACATCAACAGCTTATCTGACCTCACTGTACTTCTTCTTTATAAACCTGGTATACCCATGGTTTATGCAATCCAATTAATAACTGCATAATGTACTAAATAACTAGCTAATTGAGTTAGGCACTCGGATACCATGTTTACTTTTTACTAACATTCCTCGTTTATGGACAGAAACCATAATTTGTAATATTAATTTATGTTAACTTTACTTAATTACTGGAATTTAAGTTCACCGTAATCATGGGTTCCACACGTTTGCAAATATGATACAGCCGAAACAAGAAGCACTTGCCTACCAAGAAGCCGAGTTTTAAAGTAAACGATTCAATTTTTTGTTAAACAAATAATTTTACTAACACACTTTGCCTACTTTTTAATCGACTTCAAATAAAAGAGGTTCTCAGTTTGACCTGAATGTATGCATGTTTGCGCGAGATTATCTCATTTTTTTTTCGTTATAACTTATTTGTGAAGATTTTGGCTGTTTTGTCACTTAAACTTAGCTGTTTTAAGAATTTATGAAATCAATAGTACAGAATTTGCCAAATGTGATTAAGCACCAATCAAGAATGCACTCAACAATTTTGATTGAGAGCAATTCTTTCGCAACATCTTCAAAACAACCTAATACTTCATCTGGCCCACTAATCGGATGTAACAGCAATTAACCACAACAAGTAAATAACCCAAAATTAATCGCAGGTTAACCTGTGACCTTTCGTTAACCGTCTATAGAGACATTTTGATTAAGCTGTGGTTCAACCTACCGTTTATCATAAAGCAATGAGGTACTTAATTATCTAAAACTGGCATAGTTATGCTGTTAGTACGCTATGGTTTGCTATTATTTTGTGAGCAAAATTATCAAACAATTAATGGGAATGCATAAACCAAGGTCACTATAACTCAAACATCTGAATATCTAGGTTATCTCAACTAATCTAATAAAAGAGGAAACACCATTTGTTCCCCTACATGGTCCGAAATTACTGAATCGATTCGCAAAATTATTTCACTGTTCTGTTCACTGAGAAAACCTACAAGTGACAGATTTTATATTTTGTCCGGGTACGGGAAGAAACATATAGTTCGCTATATATTGCTTTTATCATTATTTAGCTAAAATAAAGTTCAATTAGTGGATGAAGACTTTTCAGGGAACCTTAACTGCTCTTTTGCAAAAAATCTTATTTATTTGCATTATCTAGCACCTATCTATGTGTTATAATCAACACTAGGTACCTAGTTATGGTTTAATGTAACCCTACACCCCCCAGTTGGTACATAAGGCTTCACGCGCATGCCGGTAGCTAGTCGTGCGTAGCGGTGCGCGTGCGCGGCCTAACGGTCCATTGATCGTATGTTGTTAATTGATTTGTAATCTGTCGTTAACGGTAGATGTCATAGGTCAAAGGGTAATGAAATAGTTTGATGAATTTATGTGCGTAATAGGAGACTGTACGATAGACTGCATATCAGTGGTAACTGTCATGCACCTTAACACAATAGTAATAAGTACGATTTTCCTATAAAACTGTTACCACTGACCTGAAGTTGACCGTACCACGAACATCAATGTGAACAAATCCATGTAATTTGCCATATAAAGTTCAGTAAACTCATTTGTAAGATATTCTGGACTCTTTTACCAAGTCCTTGAACCACGAAGACCCGCGCATTTACTTGGTCTATCTATATAAAAGTTAGAACGATAGGTATCAAAAATAAAGTTGGATTAAAAGAGGATAGAGAGATGCTTTATTTTGCATCATAAAACTGCCTATAAGATTACATGATCTGTTTTATATAATCTAATACATGCTTAGTTAATATTTATTATTTATTTTTTATTAATATGGATCTCAATATTAAGCAATAACAAAACTGATGATCCCCATGAATCAATATTTATGTGCTACGCTAAAACACTAATATATTTATCTACATAATTAATCAAATTGAATTAGCGTACTATTTTAAAAATATATACAAAATGATGACTCAACAACGTCTAGATTAATTAAGTATTCGTAAATGTACAGTCGCAGACATAACTGTTAATGCGTCATCTTAAAACAAGATCAACATTTTAAATATTTCAAAAGATCATGCTAATTTACTTTTACGACTACTAATTAATATATTCGTCACATTGTTTCTAACATAACATGAACAAATCTGGCCATAAAATTTTTATGACATGTTATGTCAATATCTACCTAGATTTTTCGATGAAATAATACCTACAAAGGTGTCCCAGTTTATATATGTATCGGTCTAGATAGAAAGTAGAGGTTGTCATTTACGTCCAGATGTATGCCAAATAAAGCAATAAATACTTGAGGAAAAAATGTAGTGAAAGGCACCGCGGGCAATTTCATTTAGAAGTTAGAAGTTACCGTATTGTTAACTTCGATGTCTTGAATAGGGCACTCTGATAGCAATTACACAAAATATTTTTATTAGAAAATGTTTCTAAATGAATGTTTAAAAAATATGTGATGCAAATGACATTTGATTTAGTTTGTGATTGTCACACTTACTGATGCATTTAGAAACTATTAGATTGATTTTTTTATTTCCTTTACGTCAGTAGCGTGCTATAAAATTTCAATGAGTTTTTTTGGTACAAATGCATACCTGAAATCACTAGATAAGCTAAGAAAATAAATTTTCTTGAAAGCGTGAGAGTTTGTTTCGTTGCTGTTTATCCAAGAGTCGAGAATTCGAGGTTTTCCTGGAGTTAGTGACAATGCTTTTGAGTTTATTCGCATTCAATATATTATATAAACTTAACATTTACTTAAAATAATAATCACCAATAAATTCCACAGTTCAGCTACTGAAAGCTAGGTGGACCAAAAAAATCTATCTATGTAATAAACTAGAGTTAATAAATTTTGCGATAACATCAAGTATTACAGTTCAGCCAATGAAAGTTCTATAATACAACACAGCGTTATAATAAGTTCTCTAATTCTCATCGACAATCTCTAATAGATTCTCACCACAAGCTATCTTATTTCCATTCTTTTCCTCCTATCGTATTTTTTTTCTTCCAATCTCTTATGCCTCTTTAATATCTGTACTGTGGATTACAATAACCGAATCGTCCGTTGTTTTTCAATAAGAGATTAAGACATAATTTATATGAAGCTAATTTCAAAATTCTATCTCCAATAGCAAAAAAAGGATAAGTCCGTTATTGGAATCCGCCATTAGCCAAACGAATCATAGGAACCGATCACTAGTAGGTAGTAATTGCAAACCACTTTCAGCTTAAGAATGCGTATGCAGATATGGTGGTGATAGAAACTCCTTGGGAAATGTTCTAAGTTTTTCTAATTTGTTTCTATGTGAGGAACGCAAATTACCGCAGCGGGAAGTATCCGGTACTAGGAGTGTTGTGAAGTGGTATTCAGTTCAGAAGAAAAAGTTTTAAAAGCCTTACGGTTGGGTAAGGTACATTCTGGATTGTAATAGTAATTTGATGAAAAAATTTAATCGCTCCCCTGTGAGAAATAGAACGCTTCGTGCTTAAGCACCTGATTCATTGAATTAGTTCTGTAGTCTAATGATAGTCGGTCTAAGACTTAGCATGTATAGAAGTCGTATTTAAAAAAAGTAATATCTGGGGGCACGGCAGTGCCCCTGCCAAGTCTCGAGCAAAACGGGCACGGCCGTACCATCTTTTCTCGAAGCGGTTCGCGGCTGTTTCGCCCCCCCTATATCTTCGACGTGGACAAAGCTAGGAGTTTAGGTTTTCGGTGAATAATAGTAGGCATTAGAACAAGCTTAAGTTCGAAATTACACGCCAAATGAATTAATAGTTTAGGAGTTACGGTCGATCAAAGTTACACCATTTTGTCACTCACTGACTCACTGATTCACTGACAGATCATCAAAAATCTAAGGTACTTCTAGCAGACTTAGAAACTTCAAATTTTGCACCAAGATAGGTCATTAGCCACATATATAGGAAAAATTATAAAAACATTAAAAAATTATATGCCATAGAAAACAATTTTATATTTGCGGTTTGGCAAGAACATTATGTATGGATTTTGACTGCATTGTTAACTTTGTTCGTTGTTCAAGTACCTATTCAATTGGATGAATACATACATAGAATAGAAAAGAATAATATAAATGTAATACATAGACTATCATTAATACAAATTAATACATAAAGTTCATTAAATTAATAAAGCTAAAACTCCATTGTATTGCGATAAATATTGTATGCGCGCTCGATAGATGGCGTTGTACCTGTCTGAATCGCGCTATGGTTTCGTTACAAAGCGCAGTGTAAGTAGTACTTCAAAATAATTCGATAATTTTCATTTGATAGCGCCATCTGTCTATGAAAACCCATTTCGAAACTAAAAAATATTGTAGTGATAATTGATATTCGGAGAACTTTACCCCTCTTATTATAAAAACTGCCGCAAGTAGTGGTTTAAACCAGACTGAAGACGTCTTGGTTTGTTACGGTACTTACGATAGTCTTTACATCCTTATTACAAAACGTAGACTAAGAGAAGACTGTTTGGTACTTCGATTTGTCTATGTGTGTGTGTGGTTCAAATAATATCCACAGATTATAAGCAACAAATATTTAAATCATTCGTTCAATCGTTCCGAATTCTGTGCGCCGTTCCTTTTTACATTATTTTGTTAAGTCTATTTTGATGAAAAATTAATAACTATGATAATAAAAAAAATATCTCTGCAGTTGAAAATATTACTTTACTTATGTTACTTTTTATTATTTAAAGGTAATTTTATATTTCTAGTATCTTTTAACGATATACATGATCCAATTATTCTCTTTTAAGCAACTATCGAGTTTGCGCGTATAACGGAACGTCAGCGCGCGTATCCGAGTTATGTTTTGTTTTTAGGTTAGATAGAAATAACTTGGATTATTTTCATCCCGATTTAAATGATTAAATAAGACGTTGTGCATCTAATTAGAACCTCTTCAAAATTAAGTGCACAATAACTTACACACAGAATATCGTGTGCATTAAATTACGAAAAGAAAATGAAACAACATAAAAGTACAAAATTATATTTTATTCCGATGTCTATTTATACAGTCAAACGCACTGATACATGTTGAACACTGTTCTTCATCACACAATCTTGTTCCCTTGCTCATCTTGGCATTTTTGTACCTAGGTACATTTTAGCAAGCTTCCAGTCTTTTACAAACATTGCATATTACTGGCAAAGATACGGCGTGCAAAACGCCAAAATAGTCTTGAATCTGTAAATAAACAGTAAACTGTATGATAATCTGATATATTTTCGAAGTTTCATCAAAATCCATGTGGTAGTTTATGCGTGGAACATAAACAAACATCCATAATGAAAACTTCGACTCTTATATAATTAATAGGATGTTTTGGCAACTTACTTGCCCTGTAAAGGCTACGTACCTTATGGCGAGCCCAGTTGAGCATCATAGGATCATCATGGATTATCATCATGACTATTATTTCGAAA
Source organism: Helicoverpa zea x Helicoverpa armigera (assembly GCA_033682625.1). NCBI lineage: Eukaryota > Metazoa > Arthropoda > Insecta > Lepidoptera > Noctuidae > Helicoverpa > Helicoverpa zea x Helicoverpa armigera. The sequence goes on along the minus strand of JAWIIS010000002.1, from coordinate 3,744,498 downwards.
AACATAAATCGATATTTATATCGAAAATTGTCATCAGATAATTTGAAGAGATTTTGTCGATGACGCACACTGTTGGGTCCCCGGACACTCTCAATAGTATTCTAACACATCCAAGTATTCCAAATCACACATATTTATATCCACTTTCGTTTTTTTCATCACAAAACAGATAACCTCAAAAGTAAATAATTACGGAATTTGACGTTTGTCGACTAAGTACTGCAGTTAAACTAGGGGGCTCGATGGTTTATCTTTTGTACTACAGATAGTAATAGGACTTGCGATAAACTGCGTTTTGTAATAACGTTTTTTCAAGGTCGTACTTACAGCTGGATTAAAGGTAGTACAAAAGCCGATACTTATTTGATACCGCGTTTTATAATAAGAGGGTACGTGTTATTTAGCTTAGTTTAGTTATAGTTTGTAAGTTAGTAGATATATATTTATTTAGTTAGTTATTTGTTAGTTAGTTTAGTTCTATTTAGTTTGCATATATATATAAGTTTAAGCCCTATTGTTATAGAAGTAATTGTAAATATAGTGTAATGGAACGTGAAATATTGTACATAAATGGCGACCTTTGTCCACACAGAGTCATCTCTATTCCTGGAGATGGGTCGTGTTTATTTCATTCGTTGTCATACAGCATGTATGGGAGTTTTCAGTCGTCAAACGATATTAGGCGTGCTGTCGTCCATTATGTAGTGGAGAATTGGGATGACATGCAAGTCTATACCTGCGACGAACGTGGAGACGTTTATATCAATGCAGATATGTATTCAGCTGCAATGCTGAAAACAACCACCTATGGATCCGTATCCGAACTTAAAGCGGCCGCTGCATTGTATCCCTTTATTTTCCAAGTTTACCAAAATGGTCGTTTGCAGGGATCATTCGGCGATGATCCTAGGAAACCAGTGAAACGTTTACGATTTACTGGGATTTTTTTAGGAGGTCATTACGAAGTACTCGTTCCCGATAATTACTCCATAGTATCAGATCTTCAGGTAGATGAAAATACTTCTGATTCTCCTAGCTCGACCCAAGCTAGTGAAAAAAATCGTAAAAGTGCGGGAAGGCCTAAAAAACTTAAACGTGGCAGGCCAAAAACCTCAAATATCTCTCGTTCTCAACAATTGACAGAAGCAGCTGCCCGTTATCGCCAGAACAATCCAGAAAAACGGAAGGAATCGTTGGTCCGGTACAGCCGTTCCCAACCGGAAATGCATCGGGCTGCTGTAGCTCGTTATAGTGCCTTGAATCCGGAAGTGAATCGAGATGCTGTAGCTCGCTATACTGCCTCGAATCCAGAAGTGCATCGGGCTGCTGTAGCTCGTTATACTGCCTTGAATCCGGAAGTGAATCGAGATGCTGTAGCTCGCTATACTGCCTCGAATCCAGAAGTGCATCGAGCTGCTGTAGCTCGTTATACTGCCTTGCATCCCGAAGTTAATCAGGCAGCTGTAGCTCGTTACAAAGATTTAAATCCTCAATTGAATCTTGAATCAGTTCGAAGGAAAAGATCAAACGATAAACTAAAATTAAAACTGAATAATTTAGAAAAATATACTCAAGCACTATCTACTACTATAAATACTTAATGATAGATTAGAGGCAGAGAAAATAATAAAATGGACAGTGCATAGTAGACAACAAGCTTTAGGGAATTTTACTAAAAACGTAGACAAGTTAAAAGAAAAAATTAAAATATCATTAGAAAAACTCAGTGTATGCCCCCCAAATAGTACTTTGACAGACAAATTAGAAGCTTTTCTGGGATAATCAGAGCACCGAGATAATCAAGAGCCATATTACGGAGAAAAAACCTACAAAGTATACGGTACCAAGGAAAAAGCTATTAAAATAAACGATGCTGGAAAAGCTGTCTTTGGAGATATAGGAAAACAAGGTAAAAGTCTAGTTTGGTCTTGTTGTGATGATATATGCTCGCTAGATAAGAATATTATCGGAAAACTAACAAAAATATTTGAACACTTAGCGGACAAAACTATAATCCAATACTACGCGTTAATCGAACAAAAGGTAATATTTGAATACCTAACTTACATAAATACTGTAAAATCGCATTTTCCACGATTGAGAACTATTTTAAGATATATTTATCAAGTGTTAAGTATTTGTAAACTTTTGAATGATATAGATGAATCATTAGAAACAACAGATTTGAAAAAGTTAAAAGAATACGGAATACCAAAAACAATCGGCAGTACGATTCTGGACAGTGAAGAATCGACTGAAATTGTTGAAGATGACATTATTAATAAATATAAGGTCGCATTCAAATCCCTAAAACTAAAAAGTCTTGATACTCCTAAGCATGAATGCATGTCTTGTACGAAACTTTGTTTCATAAGAGACGTTTCTTCTCTGAACCGCTTAAGAAATCCTATCAACACTACTGTTTGGAGTAATCTAGTTGAATATTATAACAAACATAATTTAACTCATAGTCCACAGATTTGCCATTTATGTTTACAAAAGATTAGAGCAAATCAACTGCCAGCAACCTGTATTTTAAACGATCTTTACATTAGTACTCTTCCACAAGAGATAAGCCAGTTAAATGACTTTGAAAAGATATTGATTCAACGTGCTAAAGCATTTCAAGTAGTGATGTCAATGAACCCCGTTGCAAACAAACATTTACCTCATCACCATATGGTGAAGAAAGTAAAAGGCCGAACTTTCCATCTGCCGTTGCCTCTTGAAGAAACAATAAAAAAGCTACCTACACCAGAAAATCCGCTTGCCAACCCGGAACTCTTTATCATGGTACGAGGTATGCCAACAAAATCAAAAATAGTGTGGGAAGATATAGTAGATGTAAATAAGGTTTACCGAGCATTGCAATATCTTAAATGTAAAAATGCTCTATATTCCCAAATAAATCTACCCGATTCTCCCCAACAATTAATTAGCCATTTAAATGACAATGTGCAACATATAGTTGATCGATCAGAATCTCCGGCAGATGACATGACTGTAGAAGGCAACAGTGCACTTCTTACTCAAATTACTTCTCAAAAAGAAATTGATAACTTTGAACTGTACACAATTTACCCTTTGAACGAAAGGAGAAGAAACGCTCCCATTTCGGAACTATACCAGATGCTCAAGGTAAACGCTGCTCCAATAGATTCACGAGATAAAGATTTAGATGTAAAATGCTTCCCTGACCTCTATGTAGAAGGCAAATATGGGCAGTCTCATGTCCGTCAGCAAAAGTTAACATCTAGTGAATTTATCAAAGCCAGACTAAAGTCGAAGCATTCTCAGTTTCGCCTAAATCAGCAATACCTTTTCTTTTTATTAAATGATGCAAATCTGCGTCAAATTAACTCAGGGATATTTTATAAAATGAACTGTGTCAATCAAAAGCACAAACTGACCGTAGAACAGTATTTTGATATGCTGAATAAAGAAGAGTTGAAAGGTGACCTGACAGCAATATTTGGCAGATTACGAAACACTGAACAATTTTGGAAAAAACCAAGAAACGATGTTAACTGCATGACACAAAATTACGGGCCTGCAACTTGGTTTCTAACCATAAGTCCTTCGGAATGGATGTGGGAAGATTTAGGTGAATATCTTAAGGAGGTCAATGGTCCTGAAATGGCGAACAAAAGCATTAGTGAGTTAGTTGCGCTAGATCCCGTTTCCACTTCCCGATTCATTGATAACAAGTTTAAAGCCATGTTGGATTTTATAATGTCATCCGATGAGCCACTTGGAAAGGTTATACATTACTTTTGGAGACGTGAATATCAGTCTCGTGGAGCGCAACATTTTCATTTAATGTTATGGTTTAAAGATGCCCCTATTATCCACGAGTCCTCACTTGAAGATGTTGCCTCATTCATAACAAAGTACATTACTTGTGCTATACCGGATAGAAACATTTCACCTACTTTGTACAAAAGAGTCACATCATATCAAATACATAAACACAATAGCTACTGCATGCGAAAAAAAAAGACTAGAAAAGGGTTTGTGTCAGTCTGTCGATTTGGGTTTCCGCGCCCAATCACAGAAGCCATTAGCATTAGAGACATCGTTGAATCAATAGCTGCAAGAAAAACACTATCCCCTAATAATCGACTTTACAATATCGTCCGGAAGAAAGAGTGGTCAATGGTTAATGATTACAATCCTGCAATTTTGCTAGCATGGAATGGCAATACCGACATTCAATACGTTGGCGAAAAAACAGCTATCTTGAATTATTACGTCACAAAATATACAACCAAAAGTGAAAAAACCCACACAACTGATTTATTCGAAGATTTGAACTCAACAAAATCCTTAAGAAGCCGCTTATTTAATATTGGACTTAGAGGGTTGTCTAATAGAGAGTGTGGAGCCCTTGAAGCAAGTGATACATTGCTTGGCATTCCTCTGTACGGCACTGACCCAAATACAACAATTCGATGGCTTGACGTAAATATTTATCGAAACCGACGCGTTAAATCTAAGACTGACATGATGATGCTTGAACCAGAGTCTACTGATATATATTATGAGTCTTGGATTGATGACTATTACCCAAATAGGCCTAAAGAGTTAGAGCCAATTAATTTATACAGTTTTGCCCAAAATTACGACATTGTTAGATCACGTCCAGTTTCTACCAAAGTTGAGTATTATGAGTTACATGACGGTAAAAAATTCTTAAAAAGGAGGAATAGACCATATTTGATTAATCACTATTTGTACGACGTAGAGCAGACACCAGAAAAATACTTTTTCTCATTGCTTCTCTTGTTTAAACCATGGCGCTCCCTGGATGAACTTAAGATGGGATGTGAAACTTATACGGAGGCTTTTAACGTATCAAAAGATGATCTCAAAGAGGGAGTCGACTATGGTAACGCAAGATTAGAATCGAGGTACAAGATGGAGAAAGCTTTTGAAATGATAGAAGTAAAAGTTGCCGAAATAAACCAGCACAAAGAAAACGTTGATGATGACGAGGGCCCCGAAAACCCATTACATTTTGAAGCTTTAGAGGCAGTTAATGCAATGGATGACTTTCAACGAATCAACCTAGTAGAAGATAAGCAGTCTGATGAAAATATTGAAAGTATGATCGCAAAGCTTAACGTTGATCAAAAGAGAGTATTTGACATGGTAACAAAAACAATAAATAACGCTAATGATAACGGTAATATTCTACGTTGCTTTGTAAGTGGAACTGGTGGCACTGGCAAAAGCTTTTTAATAAAAACTTTAAAAGCCTGGGTACAAAGCTTCTTAAATAAAAAAGTCGCTATTAGTGCTCCTACAGGAATAGCTGCATTCAATGTGAATGGCTTGACTATACATCGTCTCTTGCAGCTGCCTGTAGAGCACAAGCAAACCCCTCAATATAAACCACTTTCTGACGAAGTCCTTCAGGTGTTGAGATCAGATTTGAAAGATGTAGTGTTGTTTATAATAGATGAAGTGTCAATGATATCAAATGTTACACTAACGTATATTCATTTACGCTTGTCTAAAATATTTGATAGCGGGGAAGACGAAAATGGGTGGTTTGGAAAAAAACACATGTTAGTTTTCGGAGATCTCTTACAACTGCCTCCAGTAAGAGAAAGTTCTCCTTTTACAAAACTGACTGTCGCCGAAACTCATAAACTCTTAGGTTCTCTGAGTATGCCTAATCTCTGGGCTGAGTTATTTAACTATGACGAACTCACTATCAACATGAGACAGCTCAATGACTCTAACTTCGTTGAAATGTTAAATAGAATAAGATTAGGCGTTACTTTACAAAAAGACCGTGATTTATTAACTAGTCGATTAATTACTCTTATGGTCGCTGCACACAGCGGGCGGGGCGCGACGGGACGGGACGGCGACGCGACGCTGAGCAGTTGTAATGTACTAGATATTACGGACGACGTCACACAGAGCCGTCCCGCTCGGCGCGACGGTAACTGTCGCGCCACGCCGCCGTCGCGCCGAGCGTGAATACAAGTCAGAAGCGGCGGGGACTGGCGCGGCGGGACGCGAGCGCAGCGCCCTCTGGACGCGTTTTGGTTTACGTATGTAGTTGTTCGCGATACTCAGAACGTTAAACCTTTTTTCCGGCACAAACATTAAAACCTTTCAAGTGGGAACCTTGTTGTGTCAGTGTTTTGTTTTTTTTTATTAATTTTTCTCTGTCTGTCAAATAAGCTTGCGGAATAGGGTAAAACCGGGATAGATGCCGCAGCAGGATAGATGCCCCATTTTCTGAAAAATTACATTGCAAAATCGCAACACAGTGATAATAGTCTAAAAATAGAACGCGTTGCCTCCTGCTCTGAGTGCCCCACAGACCATCCCGCGGGATTGACGTGTTTCGCTCGTGCGTGCGATTATCTCCGACACGACGAGTGCTTCAAAGTTTCAAACGTAAACCAAGTATTTACTGATACGTATCTTTTTTCGGTCGTATAAGGTCGTCTGTCCACCAACAAGGTGTAAAAAGGTGGTTATAAAGGTTGCCGGAAGACGCTGGATGCAGGTCGCCTCCAACAGGTATCTGTGGAGATCTAAGGGGGAGGCCTATGTTCAGCAGTGGACGTCCTATGGCTGAGATGATGATGATGATCTTTTTTACATAGTAATTAATTATCTTCTATTTTTTTATATGTATATATTGGTTGATTAACTTTATATCTACTTATCAATAATGGGCCTTTTGTATTTAGTTAAGTCAAAAAATAAAAGGGCATCTATCCATAGCAAAAAGGATAGTCACCCCAATTTTTCGCGGTATAGGTGCCCGCCCTTAGGGGCATCTATCCCCATAACCTATACGTATTATGATAGCATATGCTTAAAATTATTATTTAATGTAATGTAACCTTGCTTATCTGCTTGTGCATATTAAAATTTTGTTTTATTTTGTTTCATAAACAAATGATTAAGGATACCATTATAACAATTACCTAAATAGTACAAATAAAAGACATAACAAAACTATCTACTTTACTTATTTCAATCTAAAGGGCGCCTATCCAACATCACAGGCATCTATCCTCCCCAGCATTTTCAAAGTGAGGCATCTATCCATATAGGTAGGCATTTATCCTCAAAAAAATGGGTTTGCAAAAACTCAATTGCAGAATCTGTTATTGTTAAATCAACAAAAACAAGTCGTATTTTTGGTAAAAAGATCAAACTTTTAATATTTATGGAAATTCTTCATGGATCACGTACAGTTTGAAAATTAGAGAGCCTTTTCAAAAAGTGGGGCAACTATCCCGGTTTTACCCTACAACACTTATATCATTTTCACGAAGCATTTTTATTAAATTTAATACACAGTCCTATTCAGTAGTAGTCACACTGCCGGGGGGGGCGTGAGCACACGGTACGGTATCATTTTACAAAAATGAATGTCGAAAAATTAGTCGAATGTGTTCGTGCTCACGTATGTTTGTATGATTTGGGCCATAGGCAGTATAAAAACACTGTTCTTAAAAATGAACTTTGGGAATCTATAGGAAGAGAGATGAATCAAAGCGGTAAGTGACAGTTTTTATATTTATTCTATTACATTTATTCTATTATTATTAAAATAGGTGACAAACTTTTCCCTCACATCGAAAGCTGCGTTTGGAGATCTTTGATTTGTGGGTCTTACTGGAGTGAATGCCCTTGGATCACTCTGTATTTCCTTTAGATCAATAAAAAATGTTTCTCCTTTCACTCTGATGAAATTATGTAAGCAACAGGCGGCTTTTACGATATGTATTGCGGTTTCAACATTGGTTTCTATGGGTCTATTGAAAATTCTGAACTTCTGTGCCAAAATTCCAAAACTGTTCTCAACGACTCGTCTAGCTCGACAAAGTCTATAGTTAAAAGTTTTTTTTCTGTTGTCATGTACAACGGCTGCTCTAGGAAAAGGTCGCATAAGATATTCTTTCAAAGCAAACCCCTCATCTCCTATCAAAACATGTGGTGTGGGATCTTCACCTCCTGGAAGAGGTTTTGGCGGTAGTAGTAATTTTCCGTTTAAGTACGCTTGATAGAAATTTGAGTTTTCGAATATTCCGCTATCACTCAGTCGACCATAGCTACCAATATCCACAATGATAAATTTATAAAATGGATCTACGATTGCTAACAAAACGATAGAGAAGTAATTTTTGTAGCAGTAGTAATGTGTTCCACTATTTGGAGGACATTTAATAGCAATGTGCTTCCCATCTATACTGCCCACGCAGTTGGGAAAATTCCATAATTCTCTGTATCCAAATTCTGATTGCCTCCATGTTTCCTCTGAAGGTGCTGGCATATACGTTGGTTGCAATAAAATCCATATTTCTACGCAGACATTCTTCACAATATTGCTGACTGTACTATGTCCAACCCGAAAAGAAAATGCAATTGTTTGATAAGAATCACCGGTTGTTAAGTACCTTAAACAAAGAAATAAGGTTATTTATGAGGAATAATTTGTTATGTAATAATACAATGCAATACAAATATATTCATTAAATAAAATAGTACAATTCTTTATTTTGAATTATTTATTTTAAAGTTTGATTTTATTATATTCTTGTAAATTTTATCATTACCGCAGGTGAAGCAGTAAAACACAAATGGAAGACGATCAGAGACGGCTATACTAAATATAAAAAACAGCTCAAAGGAACAACTGGTTCTAGTCGTAGAAACGTATATTACACATGGGCATCACAACTGGCATTCTTGGACCATTTCAATGCGCCTCGAGAATCCCATTCAAACGTTCCTGCTGAAATAGCACCAACATCACCATCTTCGCCTCAAAGTCAACCACCTGGTCATAATGCTGGATACGATAGTATAACTTTCCAATCACCGGTCCCCTCACCTCCATCGCAGATTTCCCAGCCCAGCCAGCAAGCTACCTCATCAACATCGCAAGCCACCGCGTCATCATCACAGGCACCCCCGCCACCATCAAGCATTTCATCTGGAAAAGCTAAACGATCAAGAGGACATCCAGGAAGTGATGATGATGTAGGGAGAGTGATACAATTTCTAAATTCTAATAAAAATAAGAAGGAACTCGACGTAACTGACAATTTATTCCTTAGCTATGCCGATACATTCAAGAAATTTCCGCCCAGAGAACAAGCCATTGTTAAACTGGAAATGGCCAAATTGTTTTCAAATATCGAACTCCGACTGCTCGATTCTACATCATATGATCCACTCCACACGAGTATATCAATAGCATCACCAGCTTACTCTAATACAAGTTCTGCTAACAACACAAACCAGGAATCGCCAGCTCCTCAACCAATTAATTTATCTGGAGACAATAATGCCAATGTGGGAGAAGAAAATTTTATATTCGAATTTTTATGAGTGAGTGATGTTGATTTGATAAGGAGATATTGAAAAGTTAGTCATCATTTGGAATTTAATAAGTCAAATTCATTATTAGAATTTATCAAAGTATGGATATTATATCAAAAATTAGCTTAGGTACATTGCCACTATATGCTCTCTGTGATTAAAAGCTGTGAGTAATTTAGTAGGTATAGTATAATATAAATACATCATTATTTAAAAAAAATTGCTTTTTGTTATTGATTATTTATAATGAACAGTATAAATAATCAATAACAAAAAGCTATTTTTTTAAAATAATGATGTATTTATATTATACTATACAATTAAATTATATAAAAGTATTATTAAATTATATAAAAGTTAATTAAACTTAGAAATTGAAAAGACTGTGATTTGGAGACTGTTGTTAATTAAAATTCATATTTTATGTTAAAAGTCATAAAGAAATAAATAATGAAGACTGGTGTTAAGTAGTAAGTGATTTAGTTATATACTTTATATAAGCTGTTTGTGATCTGAAGTAGGTATATAGATTTGCAATATTTAGTTTTCTGGTTAAAAAAATAATTCTATAAATTATAATTTTCAAAATATGAATCAATAATGAAAATTGAAAAATTTAGTTAGGTTACTTTCATTAAGCTATAATTGTGATTATAAAAAATGTTGATAATTTTTATTACCCTGGATATATTTAAATTGGTTTTATGCTCAAAAATGTTAACAAGTGTTGATAATATAAATAAAAAGGGTTACCTACCTCAAACAAATGGCCAGCCTTTCTCTTGAACTGATTGATCTCCTCCAATTTGTGTCTAGTTTACTAATCTTATCACATAAAATACTATGCAATTCTTCAAAACACTCTTGCGTCATTTTGAAGTAGGCGTAAAACTTATCTTCGTGGGATAAAATTTCGCGGCATAGTCTGTGATACTCCCCATAATTACGACGGTTTTGATTTATTTCATGCACCCATTTCCGTTTCCGTTGTTTTTTCTTAGCTAGCGCAAATAAAAGCAAGAGCGTTTCCACGTCTGAATCGCTCAACATCTTTTTGATAAATGAATAGCGTCGCGATACGGTCGGCGTGAGCGCGGCGGGACGGGACGTGATCGCGCCCGCAGTGTGACCGATGCCGCCGCGCCAGCGCCGCGTCGCCGTCCCGTCCCGTCCCGTCCCGTCCCGCCGCGCCCGCTGTGTGCAGAGACCTCTTATTCTCATTCCAATGAAAACAGATTACGTGAAATTATCCAATATTTATCGAATCTTCCTGATGATACAGTTTGCTTATTACCTACCAAAAATATGTGCCAACAATTAAACAGTGCTATGCTTAATTCCCTTCCCACCCCCGAAATACTACTTACTGCCAGAGATAGTATAGATTGTCCGAAACATCTATTGAAAAGGGCTCGCGAATGCATAAGAAAATATGATATGATGAAGATGATGCCTCTATGACAGCAGGCCTAGAGGAGAATATAGTAATAAAAATAGGAGCAAAAGTGATGCTAAGAAGAAATATTGACGTTAGTTTAGGTTTAGTAAATGGTTCCATCGGTATAGTACAAAGTGTAAAGTATGATCCTGAGGACCTAAAGAAAGTAAAAACAATAGTAATCAAATTTAGTAATGACCACTCATATGAACTTTGTGCTGTTAAAACCAAATTTGAAATTATATCTAGAGCGTATGTTCATCGGGAACAATTCCCCATATGCATAGCTTATGCTATAACCATACATAAGAGTCAGGGGCTGAGCCTAAACAATGCAATGATGGATATAGGTTCTTCAGTTTTTACCTGTGGTCAAGCATACGTGGCCCTTTCAAGAGTGACTAGTTTGGGTGGATTACATTTAATAAATGTGAATTTTAGTAGTATCAAAGCTCAGGAGACAGCAATAGCTGAATATAATCGACTCCGAAGTATATATCGCCCAGACTTGTCTACCTTAGAAGTAACGAAGCCTCAGAGAAGAAACAAAAGAGATAGAGATAGAGAATGGGTTCTAAGCAAAGCAGTAGCTGACGTCCAAGAAATTGTGAGGTCACCTAAAAGTAAAAGAAAGAAATACACTTACAAAAAATAAATGAGATCCCACCAAAAACATTAAATGTAAAAAAATGCCAAGTCTCTCGATGCAGTCTTTCCATCGTAAAAAGTTTTGAGATCTCATAGAAGCCAAGTCCTATTCAAAATATTTCGTAGTTATAAATCAACATTTAGTAATTGTATCAATAGTTTTCTTTATATTATAATTATAGTGACTTGGCAATGAGCACAAATTAAAAGCTGCTTGCTGCCTGGAATTATGTGCAAATGTTACTGACGAGACCAGTGATCAGATTATTTGTTATGTGTGAATTATGATGGTCACTACCGACTACATGCTCCAATACAATAATTAAGAATACCTTACGGGCCATCGCTTTATGAAAGTAAATGAATCGAGAGTGCACTAAGACTGACTGCCGTTGCCGAAATTCGGTTGGGACGACACGGATAAACCAAAAGAAAATTAATTTTGTGATATTAATGTTTACGCATGCGGTGTGTGTAACTTTCAACTCCTCCAAATATGCCGTTTTATTTGTTTCTTCTTGTGCTCATTGCCAAGTCACTATAATTATAATATAAAGAAAACTATTGATACAATTACTAAATGTTGATTTATAACTACGAAATATTTTGAATAGGACTTGGCTTCTATGAGATCTCAAAACTTTTTACGATGGAAAGACTGCATCGAGAGACTTGGCATTTTTTTACATTTAATGTTTTTGGTGGGATAATATATTTAAATGTACCTTTTAGTTTATTGTATTTTTTATACTTTTCTTCTTGAATTCGTTTCTTTTATTGGCTCGTTAATATGGCATACTTTAAGATCTTCGTCCTCCTCAGGGTCTCTAATAACTTCATTTACAACCGTTAATACTAGAAACTATTCTAATACCATAACATTATACGATTTGTGACTATTACAGGAGTAATTATTGCAAGCTCAGACTATTAACAAGAATACTCAATTATTTGCTGCTCCAACTACTTATCTAAAACTAGTATAAACTGGATGGTTAATCCATACGACAACGATTAGCCGACTGTGTCGCAAATGTGGGGTTATGTAAATAATATATGCACAATAAGTTGGGTAAATAGATGCCGCAATGTTATGTATAAGAGTTTTTATAAAGGTGTGGTTATAACGGATTCTTTGAATGAAATGTTAAGGCGAAGATTGTTTTACGAAGCCAGAGCGAACGATTGACAAATTTATATTTGTATCAATATTACATGGTGAAAAAAATATGTGGTATATCACAAAAAATCTAGCCCTTGATTATTTTATTTTGCAAAATTGCTACATTCTACTGGGCACTTAGCTATCCCTGTTACCCATTTTGCAAAAGAGTTACAGTAACAAACACCCAAACAACCTTTCGCATTTCTGACATCGTAAGTAGTAGTAGATACAAAAGAAAAGATTTATAAATATCTTTATTTTTAATAATGTTCTAATCCGCTATAATAATATTAAGTCTTCTACTATTCTTGAAATATAGTTTCAATAAAACTATCCTAAAAACTTCCCTTTAACATTACCTCAAATTGCAAGTTACTCTGCACGTGTTGGGTGGCACGCAGCGTCCACACGCCTATTTGGTAATCACGAGCACACATTGCGATATGATTGAAGATAATTGATACGCCAAATAACAGTTCTAGAGCAAACATCGCTTCCCTATATGGAAAGAGTACCCTGCAAACCGCAGACTAAACAGTTGGCCGACAGTTGTCCGTTGTTTTACAAATCTATACTTTTTTATTACTTATTAAATTATTTTTAATTAATGGATAAACTCAGAAACAGCTAAACCGATTTTAAAATTCTTTCACCATCAGAAAGTTACATTATCGGTGAGTAACATTGGCTATATTTTATCCAGGTATGGGCAATAGTTCCCACGGGACGCGGCTGAATCCCCGGGAAAACGGCTAGTATTTCACAAAGAAAATCTGCGAATTAAAGTTCTCAGGCTAAATAACTGACCTTTGTTATGGGCGTACTACCATTCATCTTCATACTGATTTAGGAGCCCAAACAAACTATCGGCCGACTAAAAGTTTGCAGTGTGCGACTACCGTAACTGTTTTATGGTTTTCTAATGGCTTTGCCCGCGGCACTGCTCGGTTTTTAAGTACCTGAAATTATTTTGGCTATTGTTGTTTTAAGATAAATCTCTAAAATACTTATTTTGATCTTTTATCTCTTAAGCACCAATTACCCTCCTGGTTATTATCTAGTAGAGTAATTGGTGCTCTAATTTTGATATAGTACTGTTGTCTGGTGGTTACGACTCATGACAAAAAAATAATTAAACTTTTAAATTCATTATAGCTTTTCTAAGTTACTTCAGTGTCGATCTTTTTCCTCCTTCAAAAATGTAATTAATGAAATATTTCAGTTATTAACTAATTTTCCTGTTACAAATACCCAAAAGTCGTTGTCAGATTACCATCGTCTCATGTCAATCAAAATGTTAACTTATATCTTCAAATACCATCTTGTATAACGGAAACATGTGTTAACTTAAAATAACTTGACGTAACTTGAAGTTAGCTTATCACAATGCCTAGCAGCTTCCGATCTAATTACTATTTGTTTTCACAAACAAATAAGCAATATTTGTTTGTATTACAATTTGATGTATAGCTTGTACTTATCTTTATTTTTTAACAAAATTATGACTATAAATTAAAATAGTCAAGTCAGAACAGATGCAAAATTCAGGGATCTCAGAAACATAAACATAAATAAATCTCAGAGACATAAATAAATATAGGAATGACATTAATATAGTGAATCCTAAAAAAACTTTTAGAAAGAATATCCTAATTTAACATTCTTTAAATTCCATTATTATATTATTCATATATTGAATTTGAATCGTATAAGCTTCGCATATGTCTATAAACAAATAAATATGTATTAGAAGTGGTAAAGTCAGTATAAAGTGTTATCATTCAGTAATGAACAGGTGGATTTAAAAGATTAGCGGCTAATGTAGATTGATTGACTTATTAGACATTCAAATGAGTGGTATGAATAGAGCTTTTATGTTTTTGCGGTTTGCTATTTAAATATTTTGAGTGGAGTTATTTCAATATATTTTTTTTTTAAGTTAAAGAGTATATAAGGTACATTTGCTGATGACGATCTAAATGCTATTGTAATGAAATTCATAAAAGGAAATTAAATATATAGTTTAGGACTTATAGTTTATTAGGTATGTCAGTCATATTGCAATCTCATTTTGGATCATTTCCCTTGACATGCAACAAGCAATAGACTTCATATTGCTTCCTAGATTGATTGATTGATAAAGATAATACAAACAAACATAAGAACAACAAGATTTTTTATTAGTTAGCATGCCAAGCGAAAATAGATTGGTTGTAAATTACCCACTATAAATAGAGTCTAGATTTGTCGCCCAGTTTTAAATGTGTACTACTTATAAGCATAGATTGTTCGACAATTACGTTATTATTTTTTATCATGGCCGCCAGCTTGTGTAAAATAAAAGAAATCATTAAAAACTTTATTGCAACATACCTGCATGGTATACTTTTTATACGGCCTTGTTTATTTTTAATGTAAAAGTGTCACATTCTTGTTATAATGAGAGTTTAATAGTCTGTTGCATGAATATTACAAGGACGGCGATTTGATTTAACGTTAAACATACTCACAGGCGGTTTTAACCTAAATTCGTGCTCTTAGAAGGAAGTCATATTTCTTGAGTATATTTAAGAGCAGTGAACATTGAGTATATCTTATTACTGGAGTCGTACGTGACCAATCAATTTGTTTGGGCACTATTTCATATTTACCGGGATATTATTAGTTGAGATGACGCATACATAACATTTACCACTTAATGAATTAGAGATGCACAGGATCTACAAGGCAATAAAGCAGAGTTAAAAAACTAAAAATAAGCTCATGTAAAATCATATGAACAAAATCTCCAATTACTTTTCACATACTTTTTTGCGTAAACTATAAAATCTCTACATCAATTTTCAACTCAAGCATGTGTGATTAAGCAACAATCTACAAACTGAACTCGGTCTATTAAACATTTACATGTACGTCACTTAAAGCTATGCACCACTAAATTACCTAATTACAATATTATCATGGATCACATTCACAAAACCCCTCCGTACCCATTGACGTAACCCTGACACGTAAAATCAATTCTACTTATAAATACCGACAGCTATTTTGTAACTAACTAATAGTTAAGTATCCGGTTAATCTCAATTATCTATCTAAATGGTTGTTGCCGAAAATTGATGAATAATGGTCGATATAGTAATCAGTTCAAGGGTACTTGCGTGCGCCCACCCACGTAATAATCACTCCATAAAAAGTTCTATTGGTAAATTCCACTGAGTAAGGAGAGCTGAGTGGACATGCCATAATGCAGGTAGGTCAGGCCCCTTCTTTTAGGTCAATTTCATACGGTGAGTATGACCAAAACGGTCAGTTATGAGTTAAGTTACGATTCGTTCGGGTTCTTTGAGACATCCGTCAACGGTTTTTGGTATATTAAAAAATAGAAAGAAAGAACCCGCATGGGCGAAAACATTAACGTTCCTCGTCCTCCGCTCACCCTAATTTTAGCACGCTGCTTTCTTAGGCTACTTTTCGTTATGGCACCTCCGCTAGTCATTTTGTTCTCCTTGACAAATTCACTTGTTTAGAATCGACAATGCGATTTGTATTGAAGCTATTATTGCAATAGCTTCAATATTAAATTATTTCGTTCAATATGAATGAGATCTTAATCGTGTATTCAATGAGATTTAGTCAGTTGGATGTTAGAACGGGTGGAGCAGATGAAATTGTTTGGTTTAATAAATGATAACGGTGTATTGCTGTCGATTGCTTTAATGGTTTATCTATCAATAATGTTTATAATGAAATATTGGAAACTTACTGTTGTGATAAGTGTTGCCTTTGTCATACGGGGATAGTGTAGCTTTCCAACAGTAAAAGAATTCCAACAATGAAGTAAAAGAAGAAAGAAAAATAATCTTATTCTTTATGCAGTACAGCCAGACAGTTTAGATTAAGAAATATTACGTTTTTTCGATGATTGCTAAACCCGACCCTCTACACTGGGCACCAGAACCAATTTGCTCTGAGAGACATCTGTCAGATCTAAAAGCTCTAAAAATTCCACAAATACCTCTCATAAGGATAGAAAAGATTTTATGTTCTAAAAACTGGTTTCAGCAGGATGTTTTTATCATAATGCAACTGGAATGACAAAAAATGGGTCAGTTGGCGACCTCGGATGCAGTTCATGTTTTAAATGATTTTATCTCTATATCGAATGAATGCACAATGTAAATAATCTGCCAAGTATAGAAAAGCTCAGTGACAGGTCAACGTGATTATAATGGACTGGGTAATTAGTAGTTATTTATTGCTTTTAGATGCATATAAGTTGCCGTAATTAGGTGGCTGAGCATTTGTTTGAGATTTATTTAGATCAGCTGTTTCTTTTAACCTTGTCCTAAAGCAACTGCTTTGCGCGCTCAGCTATCCTTTTCCCGGCTTTCATCTACTTCTTCACAATTCATTTGTTTACATTCAAGAACGAACTCACTTTCGCATTTAAAACATTACTGGCTGTTGTTTGCTGACACCCGCCGCGTCCCGGTCATCGCGCACTTGGAGAAAAAGTCTACCGAAACCAAGTCTCCCTTGGTAAATGGCCATCAAACACTGTAGGATTTTTCCAAATCGGTCCATTAGCTCTGAGATAAGCGCGTTCAAGCAGAAAAAGAAACATACACACAAATAAACTTGTCAGCTTTATGAAATTAATATACATATAAGTAGGATTAACTCTAAGGATTAGGTATTATACTTTCCTATTAATATATAAATAGTAATAGGATAATAGGTACTTTATTTTAGTAGTTTTGTCCAAATATTTGTCAGTTCAAAATAACCGTAGTGGCTGTTCTAAGCTATGCCCTGCGGGCCACCTGCTACCAACCTTGCGAACTTAACGGTTGTCGGTTCGGTTATCACGAAACTGACTTCAGTTAGACATTGACCAATTGACTTAAGTTGATCCATGGATCCTGTTAAGTGTACATTCGACGAAAAAGTTTTTGTTTTGCATTTAATTTATTTTTTAATAAAAATGTTCATATTATTAGATTTGCTAAAAATATACCTTATTTCAAGCAGCAGTAATTAATATCCATCAGAACACAGAAAAATTGCCTCCTAGGGCATTTTCACAAGTTAACTGACTTTGTTATGCGGTTTAATAGGAAGCGTACTTATGAGTATTAACCTAATCAAACAGATTTATTTATAGATAGGTACCTTGTTTTTCACCGATACTTTTATATACCTATAAGTAGTCGTAGAAATAAAAATAACTATTACCTACCATTAAGCACTTCTGCAACCCATTGTACAGACAAGTACCAACCACAAAAATTGATCAATGGATCAACGACAGGGCTTGCGCAAGCGCCGATTGAAACAAGGTGGGCGGGCCATGCAGTAACGTTTGACATAATTATGTTTATACATAAACAGGTGCGATGTGAATATATTTCTATGTATACACGTCATGTCAATATCTCACATTTAATAGGGCTTATCCTTACTAAGAAAAAATATTGAAAACAATTTTACGGACATCATTTGACATGAATTTTAAAAGGGTAATGGGTAACGTATGAGTGCAGAAGACGCAGTATTGTCAGGCCCCCACAGGATAGAAGGATGATCTGACCAAAGTAGCCGGTAAGCAGTGATTGCGGATTAGTGAAGATCGAGCAAAGTTGCGAACCTTGGGGGAGGATTTCTCAATCAAAGACATCTTTCAGCTGACAAGACAACAACGATTGAGTCGGAGTCTTTTTAAATAAAATAAAAAACGAAATACCAATTTCAGGCTACGTTGGCCCATAGATATATGTAGACCTTAAAGATTAACATACATATTATTATCAACATTTTTTTTCTTTTAGATGCAAGAATGGTTAAAACCGAGGATATTAACCACCTTATAGACCAATCATAAGGCTTCTTAAAGAAACTTGACCATACGGATGAAGTCACGGGCAAAAGCTATTTACCTACATCGTGTCTGTTTATTTTCATATATCGTATTTAATAGGACCTAACACTGAATAAATGTTTTATTGACGTAACCAATAAGGTTTTATGCTATTAATTGAATTATCGGAGGGCGTGTGAGCATTAATTTAATTTAAATCGTGACTTACTTATATTAGCTGGTTTTATATATCTGGATTTTAATCACTCGTTTTTAGTACTTCCTACAGTTTATTAAATAGGGGTATTTGAATAAAATTGTTTATAGTAAGCAACAATTTTATATACTTCTATAGTAGTATATTTTTAGTAAAATTATATTTTTACTGGATTTTTGTGAAGCCGTTCCTGAATTCTGAGAGAAATTACCGGAGGAGAAAGGTATTGGTTAAAAGTCGGTCGTTTGTAAGACTAACACACTTTACACAATTTAGTTAATCCGTCTTCACTTTGTAAAAGAATTACTTATGTGAATAACTAAACAACATTTACTTAAAATAAGTATTGATATGCAGCTGCGGTTTCGACGATTATTTCGTTGACAGGCTATATAAACTTATAATCATTTTGGCGGGAAGTTATAAATTGCTTGCAATAAATTGGTTTTAAGAGTGCATGTAGACTTCAAGTTGCATTTGAAAAGTCTTAGAATATAACTCATATGTTACATTTTAGTCTACTTTATAAACTTTATCCTTATGTCAGCCAAAATGACGCTCTTCGAAAGAGTTGCCGCGGCGCGGCGGTGGTATAACGAGCTCAGGAAGGACTCATCGTTGTATAGGTAAAGTTGATTGTATTTTTTATCTACATGGTCTAAAGAGTTGATTTAACATTTTGTGAATGAAACTACAAGTATACACAGTTAAGAATATATACAATAACCAAGTGAACTGTCATCAACATAAAACAAAGCTTTTATCACTAAAATCTGGTTCACATTACATTTTTGACCGCAGATTAAATAATTTAATTAATTATAATAATATGTATCATACCCACGAATAATTATTACTATTGTTACATAGGCCTAATGTGAACTTTTAATAAATTCTTATTGTTTTCTTGATTGATGATTGGAGTATCACAATGGATAATATTTTATATCTAATAGTGTCAATGTCAGTGACCTGCGGATTACGGATGGTTACATGATTGTAGTTGTAATAATAGATTCTTGAGGTCAAGGTCATTCTTTGAAGTAATATAGCGTAGTGGGTCGTACTGGGTATGTTGGTGTGAGTATGTGCATCTAGTCTTCTGTCCTCCGTGATGTGCATTGATTGATTAGCTAGTCTAGCATACGAGGAGGTATGAGATGACTTGAGGATTTAATTAGCAGATCCTTGCAGAGTATTTTTGATTTTATCATCTGCGCAGCCTTTTCCCAATTAGGTTGGGTTCGGCTTCTCGGGTGCCGGATGATGGAGAGTAACAGTGTTTTAAATGGAGCGACTGCCTCCCCAATCCAGTTATCCGGCAAACCGACATCTTCCCGAAGCAACATTCTTTCTCCAAAGCACGGAGAAACTCATCATGACAAGGTGGTCAGTTACCGATCCCGGATCGAAGCATAGGTCAACTTTATGACAGATCGATCTATGAACTCCTCCTTATGGTATCGAAATCTATTTCTAGATCAGCTATGTTGTTATTGTCGCCTGTGTCGTATACTTTGATTGGCTCATCAAAATGTAGAGCAACCAATCAAAATAAAGATACAGTTGAGCTTGATCAGAAATTAGATAAGGATGCAGGTGTATACCAATCTCATCAAATCAGGTGTCACTTTTATGATATCTATTAAATCGTAGACATGGGCTTATCGCCTCATTAATACAGTAAATAGCTATAATCTGTGTCTTTTATATATTTTTATTAACATAGAATAAATACAAAGTTTGAAATACTGAAAAGCATTTTGGACGAAAGATAAATATATAGTCAGTGTGTAAAGTCGTAATAAAGAACGTTTTCCCGTATGCCAAGATTAGCTAGCGTGCCGAAAGGACCCTAATGTGCACACAAAATTCTCAACAGTCAGTTTAGCCATAATAATAAAAAAACCCTATTCCATAAATACTGTCGTTTCAAATAAAATAAGCCTATTATAAACGTTAAGGGTCTTACTACAAAAACTTTAAACCCTGTTTTACACTTGTCTAATAAAATTTTGGCTGCAAAATGAACCATATGTCAACGTCATAATTTGACATTTTTTTAGACAAGGCATAAACTGACGTTTAAAAGTTTTTGTGGTAAGACGGTATTGGTTTATTAAGCCGCGCTTAACTTTTAACTAGCTTTTAAGCACAACCGCTTCGGGCTACGAATTTAGTACAAAGTCTTGCTTTAATGTCAATATTTATAAATCAAAGCACCCGAACTGACACAATCACTTCTAATGGACGTTATTTAAAACAATTATTTTATATTGGCGATTTATTTTTGTCGAAACTGTTTAATTCTGCCCTTAAGCGTCTCGTCAGCGTTAGAATTATGGATCGTATCAACTTTATTGCCCAAAACTGCCTCAGGCAACACCATATGTGTGTGTGAATCACGGAGTAAGGAAAGATGAGCGGAGATGCTATAATGTAAGTAGGTCAGCCGCCTTCTTCTGGGTCAAATTCGTACGGTGGGCATGACCAAAATGATCAGTTACGGGTGGACGAGGGCGTTCAGGTTCTTTGTTACATCTGTCATCATCATCATCAGCCTATCGCAGTCCACTGCTGGACATAGGCCTCTCCAAGTGCACGCCACTGAGATCGATTTTCGGCTTCACATCTGTCAACGAGGGCGAAATCAGTAACCTTCTCCATCACCCGTTCACCCTCATTTAAGTGCGCTACTTTCTTAGGCGATTTTCCGCTATAACACCTCCGTTAGTCGTTTTGTTTTCCATGGTGTGAACTGATTGAAAAGCCTTCTAACTAGCTGGTGTAGTTTGGTAATAGATAACATTATTTGGAAAAGCTGATACCCACACGTCGTCAGTTCTGTCTTACGTTAGCTGAGCAATTAGTTTAACGTCTTAATAAAAATGTTCACCTACTTTTAAGAATTAAGTGTAAACAACAAGGCCAGTATATTTATCAGTTACACTGCTTTTTTCTTCGTCTTCAAAGATCCTTGTTTCTTGGGAAAGCAAGCTCATGCCTGGGAGTTTCTTCCATCACTTCTTCTTTCCTATCATAAATACAGAGTACACACAGCAAGTGGTAAAAGATGGGTATTTCGGAAGCTATTTTTGTAAAAATGACAGCCAAAAAAGTGATAATCGTCTGCTTCGATTAAATGCTTTTATGTTTTTGTCTAATTCAGTCATCTGAATTTGCCGGGACACATACCACCGCTAAGAAAATACAGATCAGATTTGCTGCTCTTTCCCATCGTACAGATAGAATCATATGCACAGTTAAGCAATGAAACATTTTTATAATGATTATTTGCATATCAAGTAACATAGTGGTCTTTACGGCCTACGACCCATATGGTCAAATCATTGATTCAATAGTATTTGATACTCGCATTACATCACATTCCAATCACTCAAGTAATGACAGGTTACTTTTTAATTGCCCAAAGCAATGGGCTGTTAATTTTACTCAATCTTTTCTAATTTGCGTGGGAAGATAATGTACTGTACGTAATTGGATAGCTATGAATACACTACTTTTATTAATTGGTGATGACAGTTGGGTAATTTAAGAGTATTGACAAGTTCTAAGAGAGCAGAGTAAACGTGATAATTATAATTGTGAAATGTTTAAGTTGATTAATTCTGACTCTTTTTAATACAAAAATATATTTCTTGTTCAATTGTTTTCTTATAACTTAACACCCACCGTCGTTTATGTTGTTGTGTTTTAAACGTGGTTGCGAAAACCCGAACCAATATTACTATTCGTTTAGAATAAGAACGGTGGAGACGAAAGATCAAGTCTACTATTAATTCTCAAAATAATTGCTAGTACATATCACTTTATTAAATTAACTTAATCGTAACCCTGTTGTATGACTAAAACATCGACCATATTACTGTCTAGTTGTTGATTTCTATGTATAAATTTTAATTTATTTTCCCTAAGTGCTGGTTTGGACAACTATTATTCTGAAGTTATAAATCAATACTGATTAATATTGGCAGGAGTATAACGTAACTAATTCCATTATCGTTAGTACTTATTAGCTGGTTGAATGAATAAGAAATCAATGAGATTTCAAGTTTAGATTATGTAAGCGTAACGTTGATCTTAGTGACAGTGAAAGACGGATTAGGTTTTATATTTTGTCTTTAATTTGTGTATCAGTAAAAGTAGGTACTTCAGCGGTTTCTCCTGTGTACTTTAGAAACCATGCTCCGCGTACCTGTGATGAATACATGTGATTCAAATCTATGGTCTCTTTTACAACCGTTGAGAAAAGTTTCATTGATTGTTCAACCAGCTACAAAATAAAAAAAGTTGTACTGCTTGATATTGATTTTCTCTGCATTCTTAGTGAAATGGATAAACACTGTTATTGTAGATAGTCTAACCTTCACTTTAATCTCATTATCCGTAATCACTTGTTCAAAAAAAGAAGGAGCGAAGCAGAAAATTCAAATGCTGCTCCACATAGGCTGAAAGTAAAAGCTGTACCTTATTACGTAATGGTTTAGCATAGACTAAAGACAGTGTTTATTGGCGTAATTAATAGATCAATCTTAACAGCCCGCATTCCTATTGCAATATCGCGGAAGACTTAAATCGGGTATAGGCATGGAAAACAAATGACTAGCGGAGGTGCCATAGCGGAATATCACCTAAGAAAGTAGCGCGCCGAAACGCGAGGACGAGGAACGTTGCTGGTTTCATCCTTCCTTATACGCCTTCTTTGGACCCAACCATTTTTAGGGTTCCATACCCAAATGGAAAAACGTCCTTCCTTCCGTCCTTCCGTCTGTCATGAACCGTGATAGTTAGAGAGTTGAAATTTTCACAAATGATGTATTTCTGTTGCCGCTATAACAACAAATACTGAAAACTAGAATAAAATAAATATTTTGAGGGGCTCCCATACATGGGGGGCTCATTTTTGCTCTGGTACGGAACCCTTCGTGTGCGAGTCCGACTCGCACTTGGCCGGTTTTTTCGTTATACCAAAAATCGTTGGCAAATGCCTCAAATAACCCAAACGCCTTCTTAGTTCACTGGTAGGTACCTGATAATTTTGATCATGCCTACCATACATATTTGACCTAGAACTACCTGCCTGACCTACCTGCATTATGGCATCTCCGCTCATCTTTCCTTATTCCTTATGTATAGGTAATTATATATCACGAGCAACTTGCATTATAAAATATGATACTGAGTTGCAGATCGTTCCTGATTTTATAGTAGGAATTGATTTATTTCAACCTAGTTACAGTTTGATTAAGCCCACTGATCTGTTTTTACAAGAATTTAACTTTTACAGTTACTGAAGCTCGATGCTTATTTTTGATGCTTCACTATCGAAAATTAGCCGTTTTCTCGACATAGAACTTCCTTGTTGAATGCTAGATTAGCTTGATGTATTCAATTGCTTGTAGTTATTCAATTTTTAAATAGGTTTATTCACACATTTCCAATACACCAAACTGGTTTAAACGCTTTATGAAAATCATGATAGAAACCTATCGTGATTTTCATAAAGTACCTCCCCACTCCCTCACTTAGTAGCAAATATAATTGCAGCCAATAGAACGGCTGTCAACGTCTTTCACTTTTTAATTCCACGTTTGATTTTTTATTAATTAACCATTATAACAATCACTAAAGTCATTGAAATAATTCTGAGAAACATTTAACTGTTGAAGGAATAATTACTTCCCTATTCTGGCAACACTTTTGTTAACCAATAACTTACTTATAATGTGGACGTGCATTTCAATGCATTGGTATAACTAAATTAATGCAAGCCGCCAAGTGACCGTTTAAACGGAACTAAATTACACTTGAGACCAATTTAATAGGGCCAGTTTTTTATGATATTCTGAATGTCCAAACACGATATCCAAAATAAACAGTTTTTTTATTATTTTCAATTGTCTATGATAAATATTTAAATCTTGTTAATTACACCTTTACGAGTTGTTTTTGCGCTTATCTAATTAATTAAAACCCTTTACATTAAGTTTCATCAATCTTTCAATACGTGATTTCAAAGTTTTAATGAGTCCGTCTTATACCGGTGAAATACCTGATCGCTATAATTTCCCAATTCCATTCATGTTAATAATGATACCTGAACGCTGAATGAGACCCTGAAGAATCTATTGATCTTATGGATATTCGTCGGTGACGATACTCCAAAAACATAAATACAGTATTCTAAAATTGAGCTGTCACTTTTGGTCGAAATTATTTGATCTCGAGTGTAGTTGCCAAACGGGCCGGTATCTGTAACACGATCACAAATTCAATACTATGCATTTATTTACTAGTTTCCAGCTAATTGCTCAAGTTACCAGACTTATTCTACTGGAAGTTGAATAAAACTGATTTAAACAGTTCAAATTAATGTCTTGAGCCAATATTATATTGTGATGAATAATTTGTAATGTCAACTAAAGCCATTTGGATGTATTCATCACATTTTTCGTGTAAAATCAATGTTGTCGGCGAATAAATAACTTTGATTGTGGCGAGGAAAGCCCGTCTGGGTCCTAAGTTCGATTTTCGCTTTTTTCATTACACCTACTGATCGGATCGGGGCATGAAGACTTTATAATCTTCTTATTCTTACAAATGTTGTAAATGAGAAAGTAACTCTGTCTGTCTGTTTTTCTGTTGCGCTTTCATACTAGAACTGCTGAACCGATTAAAATAAAAGGTACACAGATAGTTCACGGCCTGAAAAAGTACATAGGCTACTTTTTATCCGACTGAGTGGGTTAGTTCCATCGACAAACTGTTAGTTAGTAACGTATTTAATAATTATAGCATACACCGTCCTTTGATGTAGCATATACAGTTTGTATACTAATTAATCGCATTTCAAAAGCAATTAAAAACCGACTACTCGATAGGAATTTGTTGTAAAAAGTCTTAAATCAACACTTCTTATTTAGGAACTGCAATTAGTAGCCAAAGAATTCGCCGCAGCATTTCTGGCAGGAAGTTGTTCGAATAGTGCACATTTCACAGGACTTAGTACTAAAATACCATTTATGGGGACGAATCTACATAGGAATCTAGCTACAGTACAGAATTACACGGATAGTCGCGCTGTTGTAACAAAATTGACCCAATAAATATCACAATCGCAGAAACCTGTCTTCAGTGGAACTTCAATTTATAGTTAGTCGTTTTGCATAAATAGTATCCGTGATTGTCGATGGTTTAGCCAATTTAGGTAAGTTATGCCGATTTAGTAACCATTTTTGAAGAAAACAAAAAAAAGACGTCTAATTTTTCGCATCAATTAGTTCTTTAAATATTAAAATACAGATGTATGTTGGATGAAACTCTTTTTTAGACGCATACAACTCAATTTAGTACCTATTACGGTAAATAGAACAACAATAAAATAAAATTAATGTTCGCTACTTAGGCAGCATAAAATCCAGTAAAGAGGAAGACGTAACCAGTTGAATTTACAAGTTTTACAACCTACAATTGAGACTGATGCAAGTACCTTTTACTTAGAATTATACCTAGTTTCAATTTACATAAACAAGCAATAAAGATAAACGAAACAATTTCGTATACACTCTTAAGCAAATGCGTCAGTCAGTCCCCTGTCCACGGTAACATTATGCAAAACGTTTGATTCTAAGTTCGTACTTAGGTTGTTACGACTATAAACGGATGCCACTAAAGTTCTACAAACAAGTACCTAAGTACTATTTGTATGGTTAGATTCCTCCAAAGTCGATTGCGCTTGTTTGTTCACGATGTAAAACTGTGTGTCCCCAGTCCACCAGCATGTCTTCGGGCACAAAAGATGAAACTTCGTGGACATATTAGGAATTACATGTTCTCACCTTAAATTGTCACTGTTTTGCTAGAGCAAGTATTCCATCAATACGCCCAGCGCGGTAAGTACCTACGGCCAAATCCAATCTGGGAAGCCAATTTTCTTGTCCAATAGTGGACGACGATGATGAGAGCGAGAAGATTTGAAAGAATATCTGTGGTCATCACAGTGCTGCATATTGGTACACAGTGATGGAAACTCACGTTTAAGATCATAGACGGATGCCACTATAATCCTACAAGCAAGTATTACAACATGTCTTAAGGATTGCAATAGCGTATTCATGTCCACTGACGTTTATCTTGCCCGGAATTATTTACATAACATTCACATCGAACTGGTTAACGATTGAAGCCTAAGGGCATACAAACTGTCTCAAATTTAGAGCATCTAACCTACCGGAGGCGATATTGACGAGCCATCCCATCTGCTAAAGGTAGGCAAAAAACCGGTCTCGTCCATGTGTGCATCGGAGGTGTCCTATATTACCTGCTGGGCGGCGGGGTCGTTCGAAAAAGTTACCGCGGCCCTGGTACATAAAAGGCCTACCAAGTAAGTCATTTTATAATTTTTACCATCGCAAAAAAAGAAGGTGTTTGTATTTGACAATAGCGTGCGTGCAAAATGATATGATAGAAAATGAGTGTGTGGTGTGAGCTAATACAATTCGTTGCGTATACGGTTACGTTCCGCGCATTGATAGACTTTATCGCAGATACTGGTTACTTATGGCCGGTCCAGTTCGTTAAGTGCTCTAAAGACTTAGTTCATGTAATATTTCTGCATCAAATTCTCATTGAAACGTCTCGTCACATAGACAGCGATAACATCGTGAAACCTGTTTGCAAATGGATGGAGCTTGGCGCTCAAACACAACCAATTAGCAGATTTAAGTCTAAAGATTTCAAAGTCAAGATTACAAGCTTAGGGAATCTGGTTAACGTTTTGTTATTAGACAAGTCAGTTTCCATAATATTTGTTTAATAAATAAGACATAAGACAGCGCTAAATCACTGTGAAACGAGATAGTAGAAATAAATTAATTCAGGGACAATAAGTAAATGTCTTTAAAATAAAGCAACTTTCACAATTTATAGACCCAAAATAAAACAACAATTATTTATGTTCAATTAGCATACCAAACGAGCATTAAAAGCTGTTGAAAGCAAAATTTATATGTATTTGCTTAATAGTATGTACTATGTAAATTATGCGCTCACTCTCTAATCCTGTTTAGAACAACTTTTTAAGTCACTATAATGTTTGAAAAACTTCTTTAATAGCCTACGCGCGCACTGCAGATTAAATAGCCGGCCGAATGTTGTCCCGATGATAGGAAAAAGAAATGAAAAAGTTTTCAGTCGGTCTGATACTGGCTTAAGCTTTGTATTGTGCGTAGGCCCCAGGTACCAGTCATCTTCATACTGTACATTCATCTTCATACCGACAAGCCCAAACAAACTAGCGGCCGACTAAAAGTCTGCAGTTTGCGGCTACTTTTAATAGAAGTTTATTAACCCTTCAATGTTGTACATTGACGTAGATATTAAATGTCTTTAGTTTCCTTTATAAGTAATGTTGACCTAGTGAGAAGGTTAAGAAATTCTCACCACATAGTAGGTAATTTTAATGAGTGATAAGATCTTGGGCAGGCTCGATTGCATCACACATTCCGAGATCTTTTGTGGTAATAGTGACAGACAATCATACAGTTTTGCTTTTACTGGAAATTGTTGAACGCTTCGTCATTTAGTTATTGTTGTAATGCTGTGTAGGGAAATATTTGTGTCATTTCTTTATAGAAATTGTACAAATATTTATCACTACTTCGTATTCGCTCTTCGTCTTTGGTGCAAAAAAATATTTATTTAAAATAGTAATTTTTCTAATGATATCCATTTTAATAACGAGATAAATTTAGATCGAAAATAAATCTTCAAAATGACAAATTTACAAATTTATTTACAAATTTTTGTACACACACATAATAGAGAAAGATGACAGGAAAGAAAGAATTTACAAAGGTAATGCTTATTTCTAAAGAAATCTCTTCCAGCATACCTGCGAAAGGAAAAAGAGAATAAAAGAGATGTAGACAGTGTGTAGAAAAAGCAAAGGAAACAGAAATTAAAATGGAAGAAAACAACTGTATATTGTATAATACCTACATAAACAATACGTAAATAATGAATATATACCTACTAAATAATATATACCCAAAAATAAAATAATATATACCTAGATATATATATAAATAAATTAAATAACTATGATGCAATAACTATGATGTAATATAAATAAAATAACTATGACGTATTGCATATTTATTCAAATTACACATAAAGATATTTTTATAACTGAAACTAAGCCTATATTTACATTAAATTACAAAATATGATGGCGTAGCATGACTCGCAGATTTAGAAATGTAATTTTGATTTATATCATATTTAGAATTAACGTTTCTATTAATATTTTTGTACATATAGAAAAACGCAACGAAAAAATATATATCTAAGCAAGTAATCCTCTACTTTTAACAAAAAAAATTACCTACTAATAGTAAAAAAGTTTTTTATTTACAGCGTTTCAGTGATACGAATAGTTGCCACTATCCATATAAGTGGAAAGTTCTCATCAATACAAAGAATATAAGCCCAAATACGAGGTATTTTACATATTCAGTTGTCGAGTTCCCTCGACCTCCTCTGGTCTCCATCATCAGGTCAGCTCCAAACCTTCACTGTTGCAAAGGTCTCGTCAATACAAATAATATAAGCTCAAACACGAGGTAGTTTACATATTCAGTTGTTGAGTTCCCTCGACCCTCTGTGGTCTTCATCATCAGGACAGCTCCAAACTTTCACTGTTGAATAGTGCTTTCAGGCATACATCTGAGTGTCAAGTTTTTACCCTATGTATGCCTACAACTTTCGAAGGTTGCCCTCGATTTCTCAGGGTTTCCATCATCAGATCCTGACCTGATGACTATGGGACCAACTGGCAGATATTGCGCGTCAAACAAAAAAAGAATCACGTAAATCGGTCAATAAACCTCGGAGTAATCGATGTACATACATAGAAAAAAAAAAAGAAAACATACCGGCCGAATTGAGAACCTCCTCCTTTTTGGGAAGTCGGTTAAAAACTTATAGTGATAATATTCACATGACCCTAAATTCCTATATAAATTAGTTTTTTAAAACACTTTTGCTACTTCCACGTGGGCTTGTTATCAGTTATCATATCATAATCATTACGTAAATAGGTTGACAAGGCCTACATTTTAAGCAACCATTGCTCCGGTTGCCATGGTTACAAAATACGTCAGTAGGCTTGCATTACGGTTTCCGTTACCGGTTAGGCCATGGAAACTGTCACTCCGAAGGCAATCGATATGGGAAATTATTAGTTATCTATGTACGTATTAGTTAAGTTTATTTAATGAATGGAGTAATTAGTTGTAACACGGTTTTAGGAACTAAAATATGTAAACTGCGTCCTTTGCGTGCGTTGTATTCTTTATCGAAGGTTTTAACTCACTTCCCAGAAAATAGGAGTTTCTCAATTTGGACGTTTGTATTTTTTTGGATATTTGTTCGTACATATCCCCGTCGTTTACCAACCGATTTTAACAATATTTTTTTTTGTTTGAAAGGGTATACTTCCCAAATGGTGTCATTGTCATCAAATCCAGGATCTGATGATGGAAACTCAAAGTAGTCGGAGGTAACTCTTGAAAATTGTAGCCATGCATAGGGTAAAAACTTGAAACTGAAAATTTGAAAGCTATCGAACCGAAATTAATTTTACAATAGCAACAATAGTAATGGGTTAATATAATTGTTAGTTCTAAACTGTATGTAGGTACAAAATAACTTAACCAAATACCAGTTAAGTAACAGCAGCTCATGCGTTTAACTTAAAACTATAATTAAACGTTATCAGCACCGTTTTGAACAACGATCTATTTTGCCTAATTCGGAACACTTACACAAAACAACCAACTATGAAGTACTTACCCGATATTATTTACGATAAGCTACAATTTATGACAACGTTCTTGTATAATAAGTAAGTTAAGTACTTCCATAGTGATATAACTTGTTTGTTGCTAATTATTAGTTAGTTTATCAGTTACCTACATATTAGCGTTTGACACTATTGCTGTTAAGGGCTGGTTAATCATTTTATGTCAACATTAGAAAGCGTTATTTGATGATAGCATATATTTTTATGTATGTAGTTGGTAAGTATAGTTACCATGTATTAACGTTCCTTAAGTTCCAAAGAGTGACATAGATAAATACTGACATTGATAACTATAATCATCATCATCATCATCATCTCAGCCATAGGACGTCCACTGCTGAACATAGGCCTCCCCCTTTGATCTCCACAGATACCTGTTGGAAGCGACCTGCATCCAGCGTCTTCCGGCTACTATAATGGTGTCCTTCAATACAATATTCATGGGATTTCAACAAGTTTGACCAAGTGCAGGTAATTCGCAATGACAAACCACGGGGCGCCCTATCTTTCATTTGCATTGCACTACAATTCCATCATACTACAATGGGACAGGCAAACTTGTGAAACAAAGAACAAATGAATTGTGTAAGTAAATGTAAATAAACCAATCCATTACAATTTACAGTTTTTGTTCTACGGTTCGATATCTGTGCCGTAAAATTGCGAATTAAAAGCCCATGTAGGTCAGAAATTTTGTTGCTTTGGGTGACGTTTACCTAATCTTGGCTATGGAGTTTTGAATGAAATGCACTATGAAATGTGGTAGTGGCAGTATCAATCACAACTGTATTGACAATTGTTTGAATGCGAAAGTACCAATGTTTCCCCACGAGGTATCCCCAGAAAATGGCTCATTTTGATGGTAATTGATATAGAACAGTTATGCCAGATTTCAGTACCTATATTTGAGTACATTCCTGATTAGAAATGTGGTCATGAAATGTGGTCATCTTTGGTTGAGGAGTAAAACTGTGGTAACGTTTTGATTAGCTGTTACTTCATTTTAAATTAATCTTTATTTCACATGTCTAAATATTTATTCACAAAATATTTACATTAATTGAAAATAAAATAAACTTATATATATATACAACTTAAATTAATTAATTTATGTTTCATCATATAAGATGAACGATGCAATTAAGAGATTAACGTTTAATAATATAATTAACAGTTTTCAGTAAAGTAATCTGTTTTTATTTTATCAGGGTTATATCGATTTCATATACAAAAGTTTTTTTTCTTCAATTATGATGAGACAACCGTCTGTTTAGTATTTATTTATTTATATATTTTAACACTGTATGATAGGGCAGTGCTTAACATACTGTTCACGATTTGATCACCATAATTTAACAGCAATAAATTGACAGTCGATTTAAATGGCTACGTGTTCATAATTTGAAATTGTCGTTTAAATATAACGGTTTGTTTGCTAACTGTTTCAATTCAAAAGTTCCTTTTTATTTTTAATCTACTAAGTATTTTTAAGCCTTTTTTTAAATTCTCACTCTCAAATGTAGAGATTTGTAAAGAGGTTATGTACCGTGAATGTATCTTCTTTACAACTTATATTTATTTCGCGAATATCAATGCTGTAGTATACCCAGTACCTAGCCAGTATCAACGTCGTAAATATACAGAGAAAAAGTTATATACATTTGTACCTACATGTGTATGTACGTGTACACTCACTACACTTCCCAGAAACCCGATGGTGGTACATAAATCAGCTGTCGAGTGTCGCGTGGCATGCCAATTTGTTGCGCGTGCGCTCACGTGCCCGAACGCGTTCCGCCATGCTTCGGCATTCTTCGGGTACCGTGGGAAAAAAAAACGGCGCTCCATATGTAAATGTTTTAGATATTTGGAAAGTGATATTGTTTTAGCATCCTCATTTAAATATCACTCTTTTGTTTAAAAAATAATTCCGTATTTGGATCAAATAATTATTTATTTTTGGATGCAAGTTACGAGTATAAATTTAATGAACCGTGTCAAAATTCTTTGGTAATCTTATTAATAACCAAATGAAATTTATCTGTACCAATGCATTTGGAAAATTATCATATTTGGTAACAAATCTATTCGAAAGATCATTTTGACTACGAATTGCTCCTAATTTTATATAAGAAAATGTATGCATTTATAGGTAGGTATATAATATGCATTATTAAGTGTTCCACATTTTTAACACTTTTTAAAGATACTAAAAAAATCAGTATTTTGCTTAATCTTGTAACTCTTAATAACATTTCATTATATATTATTAGAAGCACTTTACTGCTTAATTACAAAATTTCGTAATAACTCATTTCATACTTATTAGCAGCTATGTTAAAGTGTTTGTAAAAATAAGAGCTCTCATTGTTAAGATACTTGCGAAACTCTCTATTTAAATAAAGTTACAAAATATGTTTCATGAATGCCTGCCAATAATGTTCTAATTTTCAGCTGTAACAAAAATAGCAAAGTAAATAGTTGCTTGTCATAAAAAATAGAATAGAAAAAAAAATACTGTTTAAGTAGTAGTAGTTAGTAATAGGTATTTGCACTATTCTTAACTTACCTGTCTGAGTTGACATCAATTCTTAAATTTTTCATGGGAAAATAGATAAGACTACTTCAAGCATTCCT
The DNA here is from genome assembly GCA_033682625.1 of Helicoverpa zea x Helicoverpa armigera. NCBI lineage: Eukaryota > Metazoa > Arthropoda > Insecta > Lepidoptera > Noctuidae > Helicoverpa > Helicoverpa zea x Helicoverpa armigera. Next base: position 3,711,286 of record JAWIIS010000002.1, on the reverse strand, counting down.
TTAAACACATATAATCTTGAGTACGAGATTTTCTTGAACTAGTTCAAAAAACACAATAGAATTACCTTTAACTAACAAAACCTTGATGATAAAATTGTAAGTTCACGAAAATGTGAACAATATCAAAACTCTAGCATATTATTTTTTGTTGCTATCATAATTAACGTAACACCATTGTAAGCGAAACCGTGTAATTATGTCAAGAGCGGGTCTTAACAAAATCATGGTAAAAACTATTTTGTTGCTTCATATTGATGACAATAGTTTGCGAAGCGACCGCTGAAGTAGCGATTCACTATTGTAATAATTCTTAAGTCAGTTTGTAGTTAAATCTTAATTGTACCTTTTTTTTAACGACGTCAAAAATCATCAAATGATTCCTCCCGCTGTGGGTTAGCAGCGATGAGGGAGTGTCAGACTCTTACTGACTAAAAACCGTCGTGTTCCGTCATAGGCCTTTTATGTTCCAGGGCCGCGGTAACTCTTTCGAATAATCCTGCAGCCCCGGATCTTAATTGTATCTTAGATGCTCTTACCATCGAAAATACAATGCATATATTTCATGTTCTAAAAATACTGAGGTTCCGCATAGACACGAAAGTTACTACATATTTAAGAGACATAATATTATGAAACTATAAATATGTATTTAAATAATGTAAATATAGTCTGAAAGGTATACAATCTATTGAGGAACACAGGTCACCTTTTATATATTTAAAATACAATAAATTAGAGAAGATGCATAAAATTATGTATTTTAAAATCGTGCCTGCATAATATAATAGACAAGCTATTAGTAGCTCGTGTGCCTAAAATTATACTTAATATGACATAATGATGTGGACATTAGTACAATCGGTGTCATCATTGAGATTTTATGTTTAAATTAACAATAAAAACCGTTATTCTTTGAAGTTTTGAGACAGGTGTAAAACTTATCGACAACGAAAAACGAAACGTCTAATTTATGCTACTCTTTGGGTATTGGGTGGCCATGTAACTGTGTTGAGGAGGGCAGATAGACATACGCTTCTTGTAAAACACTGGTAGTACTCAGTTGCATACACTTAGACTGGAAGCCGACCCCAACATAATTGGGAAAATGCTAGGCAGATGAGGATAATGCTACTCTAACTCTCCTATCAAATGTTCTATTTTGTGACTGATTTGAAAAAGATTTATTTACCCGCACTTTTATTTAAAGCCTTGAGCAGAGCGTCATAAATACACTCAAATGCATATTAAACGAATCACTTAAGAAAACTAAAATTGCAACGAGTAATTATTGCAAAATGGTCGGTTTTATTGATCGCAAATTTATTATTTGTGTATAACGTGATCGTGGCCACGAAAAATGAGTTGTAAGTGGGCCATTGACTTCCGGGCATTCGTGTTTGGTCACGAAACGGGCAGTTGCAACATTGCACTTTAACAGGGCTGCTCCTGATCTCAAACTATGTGAAGAAATCTAGAGATTAAGCTTTAATATTTATCATAAAAATGTGCCCGTAAGCATTAACTCACAAACGAAGAATATCAGACAAATTGTCACCAAAAATCACGAACTAAAGTCGTATTGAGAAAAACAGACGTTTATCATAAACCTAAAGTCGAATGTAAGTATTTGACACTTATGCTCCAAAATCGATCTATTTCCAAAGCTAGGCTCCACGAAAGTTTAGTTGCTGTTAAAATCATATTTTAATAACAAGTATGCAAAATGAATGTCTCTATAGATTGAAAGAAAAAATAACACATTTACTCATCTTTATATTGGAACTGCTTCTTTCTTTTTATCATGTGAACTGCAGGTTTAAGCACCTAACAAGCCCTAGTGTCAGATTGTTCTAAAATTTTTGTAACCTAGACTGTGTGGTTGTCCGGGGCTGCGGGATTATTCGAAAAATCACGCAACCCCGTCAGGCTTTGGCTCTGGTGGGCCCCAGAAAAAAGGGCCTGTTGGAAACAGTGTGCTTTAAGATATTTTATCCCGATTTTGTTGCACCAGCCCTAGATGCAATTGTCGGACACTATCGGAGTCCTGACTGCACCTTATGTCATCGATTTCATAAAACTGGGCCAATTTGTACCGCGGGCTAGCTATCAACTTGTTGTTTTTCCTTTCGATACAATAATCGAAAAGGCGTTTCAAAACAGGGCACCTAATAAATAAGACTAGCGCAAATGTTACTTGATTATCTTTGGAGAGTTATAAGTGAACTAGAAATAATAATACACCATTTTCTTTATGCAGGGAGTTTATTAGTCAACGATTTATATAGAGTTATATGTTGAGCCAGTATCTTGTGCCAAGGGCTCCAATCTTTGTTATGAATATAAATCTTTCACAAACTGTCCCGCTCTACAAAACTTACCCTTCTCACTATCTATCATCATATTCTGATGAGGTCGTATTATTTAATACATTGTTGCTGCGTGAAACCAGACTTAGTATTATTTTCTATTTATATCAACGAAATTCCGATCCTACTGCAACACTACAAGTCAACAGTCAACAGAGAGCTATCTATATTCATCTGAAACCAATATATCACGCAGTATGATACTGCTGTAATTATAACCATAAAGGATATCACAGACTATCAAATTGAATGCCATAACAGACCCGGCAGTATTCACGGTTGTCTAAAACTTAAACAATAATCCATCAATGTAAGTGGTAATCTGTTATGAATCTTATGGCTTGCACTTTCTCTTATCATGGCTTTGCACATGCGTGTAATGGAATCTTAATCTGTTTGATCGAAGAAAGTAAATACTCCTTATTATGTCGAGTGGCCAGTCGCTATTAGGCGCGGAATGCAAATGATTACATGAATTAAATAATCGATAAGAAGGTTGGTTAGCGATTAGAAATGTCGTCGAGCTGATGGGTAAGAGTGAAATAAATACTGTTGCGGTTACATGAGATAATGTTTTGTTTTAAATGTAGGTATATGTTGTGTATAGGTGCCTGTATAAATACTGAAGCTATGGGAGTACGGTATCTCAACATTTCGACAAAGACCCTAAGGCTCCGAAGACTACAATATAAGTATAATTGGTACTAAGTAAGTATATTATTTTTGGCAACTACAGTGCGCTGCAGATTATAAGGAAAATATTGGCGAATTTGATTGATTTGATTTCAATAAAGAATAGCTTAGACTTAAAAGTCACAGCAGTCAAGGAGTGTAATTTCATCTCAGTTCAATGACCCGGTAATTCGGAAGTTAGTTGCATGCATTTTTTTTATTTCTTCTTTGTGGTTTTTGATTTAACGTTCATATTTGAGAAATGTAGTTACTATTGAATATCGGTGTTTTTGCCTAACCCTTGAAAGTAACGACTTATAAACATAAGTTACAATGCTAATTCCAAAGTTCATTTTACAATTCGCTTTACAATTGGCATTTCCAAAGTCATTCCCTATCCTTGGACCAAAACTAATACCGCCGATGTGATATCTTAACGGCTAACTGGCCATTGTATTGCCGGCCATTTCTGTATACACTCTAGTTTGACCTATATATCCATAACAATAAGGTCGTTAGTCTTTCACAACATCACGATATCCTGTGAACAAATACTCAAACCTACAGGTGGACTTGCTTTAATAAATGTTGCAGACAAAGAAAAAATAAACCTAGTTTCGTTGGGATAGGGTTGATTTTTGAGTGTGTTAGAATGGAATACAATGCCTTCATAAATATTTTAACATTTTGAAGTGTGAAGGTGTATGAACGTGAGCCGTGTTGTCAATGGAGTGATCTAACGATCGTTACGTTGATTTATGTCAATTTTATTGATTTAATTTCTCGTTGATCGATGGCTGGGCTTGTGTGGATGTAGACTTCCCGGATACTGACGATTTTGTACGTACTCTAGAATAAGATGTATGTCATGCTTAGATTTCGTCTCTTAAGTATATCAGCCACTATATTTAGAAACTTTATTATCTGTGTATTGCCTCGTTGGTCTAGCTGTCGCCAGCGCAGCAGTTCTGCACTCGCTGGGTCCTGGGTTCCATTCAGTGGGGCTGAAATGGCTTTCTGGGTTTAAGAAATCTTCAAAAAAACGAGGAGCCTGGAAGTTGGTGATTGTTACACCCGTGCATCGGAGAGCACGTAGATATCGGTCCTGCGCCTGCTGTCTCCCCGGTCGTGTCGGATTACCGTCCCATCGGGCTATGAGAGTGAAGAAGTTGTAGGTGTACCTGAGTCTGCGCAAATGCTTGTGCACTGTAATGTCTTACGCAGCCAGCTGATCTCTTTATATTTGAACAGCCGCCGTTTCTGACAGTCGGCTTTGACGCCATTAGTGAGGAAGGTAGTCATAAACTTTATTTTTTTATGAGGATACATTTAGATTACGTGTGAAATTGGTCACTGAATAATTATTATGTTTGCACATAGGTATTATCATATCCGATCGGAGATTAGCTGTCACCGTCACATTGCGTAATTGTAGGAACCTGTTTAATAACTCGTTTTTGAAATGATTAATTACGTATAGAAAAGTTTAAAGCACGCCACGGCGTATTATTGTTATTTTCTGCCCACAGTGTAAAACACTGGTGCTTAGCTGTATCCGGCTAGACTGGAAAGTTGACCCAGACATAGTCGGGAAAAGGCTAGGCAGATGATGATCTGCCTAAATTTTATAGTTATTTTACAGTCTTTTTCCTTTCTGAGACATTTTTTAATTTTTTACATGGAGCGATGACTAAGTACAGATCTTCTGAACTCAGTTGAAAATCTTTTGCTATCACTAATTGCCGACTTTCAGACCATTCATGTATAGACGAATAATTAAATTCAGTTTTCTAAGCAATGTGGTTTATTTAATTAAAATATTGAATAAGTAAATGCTCAATCATTGAATCAAAACGTCAAAACAATGGTTGGTTAATAAATAAAACGTAAGCAATTATGTTTTGCTTTGTTGTTACTATTATGTAAGTGAAACTTGATTCACTGAATGAGAAAACACTTATTTTTATCTTTATTCTATCAATTCAATTTTGAGCTATAATGTAATAGAATTTTTATTTAGATATCAAAATAGATTAAAACTTTTTTCATATTTTTCGTTTCGAAAGTTCTTAGAGTTAAACTTTCACGGTGTTTTGTTTTCTATGCATTTTTATTGATGCAAAAAAGTAAAGTAAAGCAATGGGACCACCTGGGAAAGAAAGAGTATCTTCTCAGGTCCAGGCGTTTTGACCAATCGGTGAACATACAACTTACATAAAGGAAAACAAAATATTCTGAAAAGAACCTCTGATTGAGAACTTCGATTGAAGTCGGTTAAAAACTTTTTAACATGTTTTTTACTCAGGATTAATTGTGTAGGTACGACACAGTTCTAACTTTTTAGTCAATCATAACATGAATAAACTTTAAATTGCTTGTTTGTTTGTTTAACTTTTTGTAAGACTAAATTAATAGTACATACAGAGCACCCTTGATAACAAGAATAACAAAGGCGCAGTGTAATCGGTCATTATACAATGCAGGTTATATTTCTAATTTAGGGTTAGCACTCGTTTAAAAACTATTTGAACATTTTGGCAGTCGTTACGGGTAGTCAGAAGCTAATAAGTCTGACAACCAGTCTTACCTAGGAGTATTGAGTTGTCTGGGAAACTGGGTTGAGGAGGTTAGGTAAGCAGTCGCTCCTTGTAAAACACTGGAACTCAGCTGCATCCGGTTAGACTGTAAGCCGATCCCAACAAAGTCGGGAAAGGGCCAGGTAGATGATGACTAATTAAGAATATTTGTATAGTATAAACAAATAAATAGATACTGTAGGTAATCTACATTATCTGTGAGGAAAATCTGCTATGTAATTTTTGAGTTCAAAGAGAACGGACAGAAAGACTTGACGAAAGTGTTTGTTTCGTAATATCAAGAGAAGATATTTATAACTTCGATGAAACTTTACTGACTTACTAAAAAAACTTTTCTAAAGAGTAATCTAACGTTATGTAACCAACAAAATTCGAAGACTTAACCTAACATTTTTTGTCTCCAAAATCGAAATTTTAGCTCAGTTATTAAACTACACTTACAGAGCGTTTAAAGGAACGCAATAAAATCGTAAAATTAAGAAACGTTTTTCATCACTGTCCAATTATTTCAGAGGCAATCTTTGGTAACCCTATTTTGATGTTGTAACATCACCTTGTGTCGTACAATGGACTCTTGACTTGTAGCTTAACGCTCTGTATACATTTCATTGTTAATACATTCAAGAGCAAAGAAATTGGGTCGGTTTGAAAAAATCCTAAATACGGGCAAAATCTTTGGGATTTACTCTTAAATGCTCTTTAAGGACGTGTTAATAAATAACCTATTAATTATCTTAACATGTGACTTGAATAACAACTATTATTTTTTTATTATTTAGTATTTAAAATCTTTCAAAAGAGGAGCCTGTGGATAAGGGTCGAACAATCATAAGGTTAACCAACGTTTGGCACTGTCGGTCCATGGTTGGGTGATGCTGCATCTTAGGAGGCCAGAAATTCAGACTGCCATAATCTTACCAAGGGCTGTTGGGTTGCTTGGGTAACTGAGTTACGAAGGCATGGTCATTGGTCATCTGGTTAAGACTGGCAGCCGACCCCAACATACTTTGACAAATGATGATGTAAATCTTTCAAAGATGTAATGGATAACTTTTCTTATAAAACAACTGAACTTTATATTGGATTAAAGCTTATATTGCAATTTAATCCTATTAAAGTGTAATATCAAGGTGTGTTAATATTTCACGCTTGGTTTAATATTTATTGTGAGGCTTAATGGATTTTATGCTTCAGAAGCTAAATTAAATTATAATTGTTGTATATTTTGTGGCCGATACTTTCTACGGCTTTGGTAATTTTGTTGCATAGTTTATATTGCTCACGATTTAATGTAATTTGTGAGTAAATTGTGAAAATTATCAAGGTATTGATTAATCGAATTATTTTTCAGACCTTGTTGAAATATTTACATCGAACAACCGCAAATAAATGGTGATATTTGTTTATTTATTACTAGCCTATAATGTCCCACTGCTGGGCAAAGGCCTCCCCATCCCGCTTCCACACCTCTCGATCCCTCGATCGAGTCCACCAGTCCCGTCAAATGGTGATAGCTGACTGAAAATAAACACCTTAGTAGTTATATAACTTATATGTTTTTCTATATTGATTTACCCACAATAATTAACTATGACTGAATACGGCGACGTCTTCCAAAGTTACAGTTTTAAATTCACAAAAGACATTTATGATTGTGGCTGCTAAATAATAAGTTTTATTTACTTTAAAATAAAATTACTTCTTCATAAGTTCAGATAGTGAATTTCTTCAATATTTCCAACAATCAATTCACAAATTAACACTTTCTCACGTGACCAGTCCCCATTGTCCAGACACGAACTACAAGACAGATAGCATCTACTTGCCGTAGCTACTTAGTCAGTGTTGCCATTATAAACTAGCTCAGCTCACGACTGCACTCGCTCACAGTTATATTCTTTATTCTATATTATTCCCTACATATGAGTTAATTGTGAAAATGATCAAGATAAATCAATTGATCGAATTATTTTCAAATTTTGTTGTAATATTTAAATCGTTCAGCTGCAAGTAATGATAATAGATAGATAATAAGATCAATATGTACATTTTTTAATTCATAATATCCATCAATGAACACGGTTAGCGAATAATGAATTTAATTTACTTTATTTCTGAAATATTTCTAACAGACAAATTTATAAATTAACACTTTTTCACGAGACCAGTCCCCATTGTTCAGACTCGGACAAGTCAAGCCCGAACTTGTCAACAAGACAGATAGCATCAAGCTGCCGTGGCTACTTAGTCAGTGTTGCCATTATAAACTAGCTCAGCTCACGACTGCACTCGCTCACAGTTCCTTATACGGCCTAGGTATGTCTTATATCAATTGCTCAGTCAGGGAGATAATATCGGTTGGGTTGGCAACACTTTGGTGTTGTGGAAATAGACTATTTCGTTCAATAACTCAGGAGACATAAATTCAGGTGTTTTATTGAGTTTCTTTTAAATTATTTTGCAAATTTTTATTACCTACTAGCTGATCCCGCGAACTTCGTATCGTTCAAACCTTCCCTGGACCTCTAAACATTTTAAAACCAAAATCTGCTCAATCGGCCCAGCCGTTTAATCAAACTAACGAACAACAATTCATTTTTATTTATATAGATTTAATTTTCCCAACAAAACAAAATTGGTGACCTGTCTTTTTATTTTATTCCGCTCCATAACGTACCCACAAACCAGTTTTCAATCAATCCCATTAGATAAACGCTACTCTACATTTTGCTCTGCACTCTACATAGCGCCGTCGATCTGGGTCAAAGGTGACGGCGCAACATTGACTCTACAACTTGACACCGCTCTACTGTGAACTCTACGTGATCTTGTTTAGAATGCTTGGGTTATATTGTATTTAAATTTAGGTTTTGTTATGCATATTTATTGTTTGTTTTTGTTATGGTATCAAAGACTCCGTTTTCATTACAAACGAACTCAGAAGTAGCTAAGAGTCCAATTTGCAATGTTCTATTTTTAAAGCTCGATTGGCTGTCTATTTTTTGTAGTTGGAAAGTCATTAAATTAAAAACTCCTCAGGCTATTGGTGCCAATTAAAGGAATCTGTATCATACTTTTACTGAATAAAACCTACTTATATGTTAGGTAACTTCTGGATATATTTGTTACCGATTGTATATCAGTACCATACCATAATGTAGTACCATTGTATAGTCACCACAATCCCGCAGCCCAGGCATTTATCCGCGCACTGCGAAAGCTTATCTAGCTACTCAATCGTCCAATTTCAAACTTCCTAGAGAAATCTACTTAATAAAAATTTTGCAAGCAATTAACTACACCACTTACTCCATAACTCAAATTATCCGCCAATTATGTTAAAACACCCACGTCACTAAAAGCGCGGAAGGTGTAACAGCATATTATTAAAACTTCCTGCATCCGCCAAAACCCTTTCGGTTACAAAATGACTGATTAGCACCATGAACCACATATAGCATACCACGTAACTATACATTATGTCCAATCGGATCTGCTACAAATCATTCATAGTAGTAGTCTAATAAACTTGTCAAGTGAAAACATGCGAAATTCGACCTTATGAGTAAGACAATAAGATTTGTTTGTCGTGACCTTTGGGTATGGTCATGTCATGCTGACAGCTTATCGGTCTATCGGCTGACCTTCGGCCTGGCCTCAGTTAGTGACTCAAATTGTTACCTTTGTTCTTTTCGGGGGTCAGCCCCTATTAATCATAATTGTATGTGTCAATTTTGTGAGGTAGGTCAAATAGTTGTTTCTGAAATAGAGCAAATTCATGTCTTGTTCTAATGAATGTAGATCGAAACTATGAATATGAAATTCGGCTTGATCTTTACACATTTCTTTGGACCATATCTTTACATGAGACTTCGTGTCTTTTTCGGAAAATTCTCGGAAAATAATTATGACACAGGTATAGGTTTAGAGCACGATAAAATAATTTTGACTCGCTCACTTTTAATCAGGTCAAAAATCCCTGCTACAAAATCATAACTATGGCCACAAAAAAATATTCACAGAAATTCCTCAAGATATTCCCACACACACCTGAGTCACAATATTAAAAAGAAACCACATTTCTATACGTCCGACACGTGTTAACTCTCAACCAATTACCTACATAATAATTTATTATAATGACGCTATATCCTTGCAAGCAGGGTTTCCTTGAAAAGAAAACAGTTGCACGACCTTTGTATATCAGATCCGTAAGTATAATATGCGTCCAGTTATCAACACTTTTAGAATTAATTGCTTATGCCTTACAATGGACCGTGACGCCGAGGTTTTGAACCGGAACATGAAGTGGTTTTATGCTGACTGTAGCAGATTTATTTAAATTGTTTAATGACTTTATTAAATCATTTTCTTTTGTTAATTTGGTTAAATTACCTTATCCTGGTTTTCTGGCTACATGTTTATTTTTGTTTTGATATTTTTTTGATTTGGCGGGCGGATTGGACCATGTGAGTGCGGGGCTGATGTGTAGACCATGTCCCACCTCATCGCATGTCCACTGTGCCCTGAAACTTGCTCGCGGGAGGACCTAATGAGCGCATCCGGCCGTGCTCAGGCTGTGGCGACATATTGATCTGACAAAGTGTAGTCTCACTATAAGACATGTCATACCTTTTGTTCCTACATCCGCTTATGCATTTTCCCCTTTTTGTCTGTACTAGGTAAATATCGGTTAGCGACACGGGAAACGGGCTATATGTGCGTCACGCATACAAAGCTAAAAAAGAAAAATGAAAAAGAATATGTTCACCACGAAAATTTCCCCAGCTCTAATTTATGAAAGTACGTGCAATAAGGAAATAAATAGGTTTTTAATTATCAATAAGTATTTACGTGTTTGTCCTTCAATATTTCCCGGAATGCTATAGACCATTACCACGTTACCCTTTTTCTCATTTTTTAGGGTTCCGTACCTCGAAAGGAAAAAACGGAACCCTTATAGGATCACTTTGTTGTCCGTCTGTCTGTCTGTCTGTCTGTCTGTCTGTCTGTCTGTCTGTCTGTCAAGCCCCTTTATCTTAAGAACGCGTGGACGTATCAAGCTGAAATTCACATGAAATACTCGAGTCTATTGCCCCTTTAAGCTGTGAAAATATCAAACTTCTAAGCCAAGCCAATCAAAAGATACAACCGATTATGTCGATATTTTCAACAAATTTTCGACACTCGCAAAGGAATCAAAACCTACAGGGTACTTCCCGTAAACTCAGAATCTTGAAATTTGGCATGAAGCATTGTCATATAATGCAAATATAGGAAAAATTGCGAAAATCAAATTTTTTTAGTTATATAATATAATAAAAATATTTTAATAAAATTAAACTTACTACCTTATTTCTCACGAACGAATAAAGGTACCAAATTGAAATTTATACCAAATACCTAGGTCTATTGTCCCTTTAAGCAATGAAAAAATCAAACTTCTAAGTTAAAGCGATCAAAAGATACAGCAGTTTTACCGAAACCTTAGACGAATTTCCGTCACATGCTAGGGAATCAAAACCTACAAGGTACTTCCCGTGAACTCAGAATCTTGAAATTTGGCACGAAGCAACGTTATGTAGTACAGATAAAGGAAAAATTGCGAAAATGATAGATTTGAAGTTACATAAAATATAAAAATATTATTTTTGCTTACATGACATAAAATATTTTATTAATTATTATAAACTTACTACCTACCCTTTTTCACATGAACGCGTAGAGATATTAAAGTTTTGAATAAAAAGTGAAATTCATATCAAACACTTCTTAAATATAATTGCCTCTAAACTGTGAAAAATTTTAAATCATTCAAAGGTCATTGGGCACCTTAGTATGGAAACCATACCCACGGCGGATACGAACGAAATATAGCACAGTATAATGATAAAGGCTCTGATTTACTATGGCATTAGTCGCATCAATGTGAACCATGGGAATCCAGAGCAAATCAGGTGTAAACATCAAATATTTTCCTCATTTCAATGGGGGAATTTAAACGACCACGTTTGACGGATTTGAGAAATCATTTCTTTGTAGTGAACGAGTATACTCACCGTTTATTTCCATTGTCATCAGGTCAGGGTCTGATGATGGAAATCCTGAGAAATCGAGGGCAACTATGAGAAATTGTAGGCATGCATAGGATTAAAACTTGATTCTCAGATGTATGTCTGGTGATTCTATCAAACAGTGAAGGTCTAGAGCTTACCTGATGATGGAGACGTGAGAAAGTCGAGAGAACTCCCTAACGGTATGTTTTAGTTACGTCGTGTTTGGGCTTATATTATTCGTATTGACGAGAACTTTTAACTTCACACTTCTAAAAACAACAAGAAACTGTTTATATGCATCGGTCTAGATCTCGGTGGTTAAATAAATATAGATGCATCCTCTAGACACCGACTTCTAGACCGATGCACCTAACATCTTTTTAATTTATTTCTTGCTTTTGTTTTCTTGTTGCTTTTTTATATGTTTAAAGTTAGATTTGTGTGCAAAATGCTACAAAATAAAATAAAGCCGATTTTATAAAACCAAGAAAGGGACACAATTACACTTTTGTCAAGGCTCTAGAAACGTAAAGCCAGCAGACCCGAATCCTACTCTCTAGAAGTCGTTGTTACAATTCGACAGCTACAAGTCGTCAGGCGGTTTCGAAAAAAACCTGAAACTGGGGATCGTTAGGTGATTAATCCCTCAAAAATAAAAGATCCCATTCCTGCAATGGCTGCTTTAACCCAAGTTAGTAGTGAATTCTCATCACCTAAAATAAGCTCCAACACAAGGTTACGTTATAAATTGTAAAAGAGTTCCCATAACTATATCTGATCTTTGCTATCGATCCCACAATGGCAGTCAAACCTATCTATGTGGAAAGTCTTCGCCAATACGAATAAAATAAGCCCAAGCACGTGGTAGTTGTAACATACCGTTCAGGAGTTCCCTCGACTCTCTGTAGTCTCCATAATCAAATCAGCTCCAAACCTTCACTGTTTACCAGTACCCTCAAAAATACACTCACATGTCTGGTTATGACTCGATGCGTGCCTACAATATTCAAGAGTTGCCCTCGATTTCTCAGGGTTTCCAGATCCTCATCAGATCCTGGTCATCCGAATTGGCATCTTCCTTCTTTATGAAAAGTCTTTAACAATAAAAACTAGCATTGCAACCTGTACAATCCTCTGAAACTGCTTGTCTTTTATATTTTTCAAACAATCCTGGACATTCGTCTCCATGGAATTTTAATAAAATATTTATATTCAAAGAAACGTCATACTCCACAATTTAAAACTACTTTGATTCATGTCCGCCACTTTTTACAAAGCGGGTCAGATATGCCCAATGACCTTTAAGACATAATTAGTTATTTTCAATCAAATTTCTGAAAGATGACTATAAAATGTTGTATATAAATAATATATAAATAACTTTAATAAAATAACTTTTACAAGGTACTGGCCTACTATTTTAGTTATATTATAAAATAAAAAATATTAACTACTTTGACTCTCACGAAATTACCATAACTATGATTGTTCCAAACTGAACGGTTGGCGCGAGACTCACTTTTTATCTATACAGGATTTGTACGGAACCCTCGGTGCGCGAGCCCGACTCGCACTTGGCCGGTTTATTTGGCCAAAGATTGGGTTATTCATCAAATAAATGGTAAAACCTAAAACGTGACTTCTTAGCTAGTGAGTAATGGGTACCTTAATTCTTAAGATTAAGGGAAAAAAGGCTTTAGGCACTTTTAGAGAACAATTGCTTTTTATATTTTTTAAACTTACAGTCTAGAAAACAGCAATAATACATGGGCTTCAAATATCCAAGCATTTTGTTTTGTTCTTATTGTGAGGAGTAGTATGTACCCAGCTATAGGAAGGCTGATGATTTTTACCAAAACTTTGTTGCTCATTTTAGGCAAAGAGATTTACGATAGCAATAGGTACTTGTTTAATATCTTTGTGCCTAGGCCGTTTCTAAACCAGTTAAGAGAAACCAAATAGAGGCCAAAATCAGAAGGGGTATCAGAAACTTACATAGCCCACGTGGGGGCTTAGATTACACAAGATGTTTGTGCTATTTTGAAAGTATTTGGCATTTTAAACTACTTATAAGCAAGACCAACTATGCCAATATAAATAGGTACCTCCCCTAACGGGTTTCATTTCAAGGAGTACCAGGTAAAAGATTAGAATGAGTTTAACTAATTTTGATACTTGTTAATTCATTAGCTTGCCTCATATTTCAATGCAACAAACTTGCATGCTAATTGCAACAGATGACAGGGCTCCAGTTTGTTATCTGTGTTATCTAGCAAACGATAAATCATTGCTAACTATTAAGTCAACAGGCCATTTCCAAAGATTCCGGACCAATGTTCATGTTACGACAAATTGCGTTAATAATTTATTTTAAATTTAATTAAAATTAAATTTTTGTTGTCAACCATTTTTGTTGAGAAATTCTATTCTGGTTTGTTCTAATTAAATAGGGACTTATGTGCGACATTATTTGCGTAGTTAATGTTTTGAATATTCAATTTAATTAGAACTTAATTAAAATGCAACTGGAGTTAGTGCATAATTTTGTTGTTTCTACACTTTCTGCTCTAGTTTCATAATTATTTATTTTACTAGTATTAAGGAAGGAATGCTTAGATCTGGTTACCATTGATATAAATATGAAATGAAATGGTAAGTATCTCAACCACTTACTATGTACGGACGCCGGCAGGTCAACCTGCAGGAATCTGTCAAATTTTACCAATCGAATATCATCCTTCTACTACTGTGATAAGACTGAAAATCTATTGAAGAAATTTGACAGATTGAGGTAGGTCGATGGGCTGTCAGTGCTGAGTAGGTACTTAATTAAATACCAAATTCGTTTCCACATCAAAAAATACTTTGATATTGAGTTTTTCACCAAGTCCAATTGTATTCAAGGAAACGATTAACGAATAAAACTATTCCCATAAACATTCATTCAATCTGTATGCAAATATAAATAATAATAGAGAATTTGTATGACACAATTATTATGACAGTTTTATGATATAAAATGGAATAAGCCTTGAAGTCTATGCTTTTTTAAATGGTTCTGTCATTTTTATGGCACACAATTATCATATATTAAAGTAAATATATTATGTTGCGGTTGTCAGGTCTCTATAGAAATAAAACTATTACACATATTATTACTACCGTTATGTACTGATACTATAGGTCCATTATTTAGTTATTGTTATAACAACGTAACAGTCACGAACGTGGAATGTCACTTACCTACAGTTTTTATTTCTATGACTGGTAAAATGATGTATTTTTTTTTTTGTAAATATTGCAATCGTCGCATTAGTTATTTATTTTACACAAATTATAACTACAAATAGTTAAAGATAAATCTAACAAGACGGTTCCATTGATCACAATAAAAACTTCCAATGAAAACATATTTAACTAACAAAAAATACGTTCAATCTATTGTCTTAAATAACAGCACCACATCTACTTAACTTAACTTATGTCATTAATGATTGTTCCACGTACTTAACTTACAACTTGACCTTAATTAAGTAGCGACCTCAAACATGTAAAAGTAGGTGTCTTATACTTACAACTTAATTCGTCAAATTACGCGTACAATTTGTTCGCGGCGTAATTTCCGCCTTGGAATATCAATCACGGCTCACTCAGGAAGAAATTTCGCTTGATAGGGATTGGACCGCAAACGGCCCTAATATGTGCAACTGGTTGAAGTTAATGAACCATTAATCTATTTAATGTAGTTGGGCTTTCGTACCTTGGAGTAAGTTAAGCAATTTACAAGACAAGCTATTTTTCATTATTGTTACAATGTTGCATTTAAATATGGTAATACCTAAGTAGTCAGATCGATAGCTATGATCATGCAAGTTTGTAAAATGTATTACAACTATATGCTTATTTCATTTTTGTTGACTGTAATTGAAACCATTGGGAATTAAAGTAACCTATAGAATAATAATTGTAGAAAGGAATCAAAATAGAGAAATTAATAAGAAAAAATATTCAAATATGTGTTAATTTTGGATTGGAAGTACCTACACATGTTTGTTCCATATTGTTTTTACACATTGCCAATGGAAGTCATTTTTATCTTGAAGAATAAGTAGCTTAGGTATAGCGAAGCATTTCAAAACTGAATCGAAAGATACTGCGCGTAAACCGATGCAATGCAACAATAACCCGCAATAATTTCCAGTAACAATACGTAACACCACGTAAACGAATCAAGTGAAAACACTAAATTCCAATACTATAAGCACTAAAAACAAAATACCATATCTACGTGATTGAGGGCAACTACAGACTATTTGGTTTCCAAACTTTTTGTCCATTTCAGGCTATGTTTTAGCCCGGCTTGTCACGTACGGAGTAATTCATAGCAATCGATCATTTGCAATTATGATGCAAACGACATGATCAAAATTGGGCTGTGTTCTAGTTAACTAACAGTTTATTTTTTTAAGGTGCTGTTCTATAAGAAAATTGGTAAATGTTTACTATGTATATTGGTGGCAATTTGAAAGTCTTTTTCATGACATAAAAGTTACAGGTTGTAATGCGATCATGTATTAATAATAGTAATTTCCCTCAAAATGAGAGCAATTAACTCATAACTTCATATTGAAAGTTTTCTTGTTAATTGAGGTTACGTTTGGTTGAACCAATTTAAAAAAAAAAATGTTTATTTAATAAGTCGGAAGTCTTATATACTTAATACGTTTAATTATGACAGAATTGAAAACGTATGACGAAATGCAGGGGTTTTTCCTAAATGCTTAATTAATGAGTTTTTGAGTTTCCCTTCATTATTCCATAGATATAGAGGTCACACTCCTCGTTATGATAGAAATTAATAATGTATTTAAACATGATTTAAATAATAACGCAGTTTAATTTCGTTTTGATAAGTATAATTTAACTTGTGTGAGATGACAGCAACTAAAAAGTAAGTTACATAAATATTTCCAAAAATCTGATTTCCAATCCGGCCGATAAAGAAAAAGAGCAATAAAATCGAATACCAGATGAATGAGAATAACAGATGCAGATTTTGGACCATATAAGGAACAACCTACTTATGAATCGAATCCAGAGATATCTGCATATCTTTCTCTCAAACTAAAACCTAGATAAGATCAGTGTATCCGTTACTGCAAACATTAGACAAAATCCCAGAAAAACTCTAAAAATACAAAGTAGATCCTATTCTTTTGCATGTCATATCGACCTTACCTACTAACCACACAAACGCGATAAACATCAAAAACGTCCATAAAGTACCAATTATCTTTGTTCACCGCGCTTTTAATTGACGTTTTCATGGACCTTTCGAATTAGATCCGTTTAGATTCGTTCCTAAAGTCCGTAGTGACCTTTTATATGCCCTACGGCTGACACGACCTCTATCGTAGTGTGACAACGGAACTCGTTTTCGGGCCAAGTGGGAGTCAACTGTCAATGTGTCATCTAGATTGCCAAGAATTCCATCGGATTGAATGGCTTGTAGTGACTTGGACTATGAATACTGCTGTTCTTGTTTGTAAACATCTATTTAAAATGTATTGGTAACTTAAATACGTTTTGATGTTTATTTGTTTTTATTTACAGTCGCTGATAGTCTTAACTATACATTGATCGTCTTTCTTGTTTCTGTCCCGCGATCACTCGCGTCTCAATGAATTACTTTACAGTCCTAATGCAAAATTCAAACTGCCTTCATAAAAAACAGATTTATGAGTTGCTTATAATATGCTGCTCAAGCATGTTATAACTCATATACTTTCGCATAAAATATTTTTTTGCGGATATCAATCGCACAATTTCTAATCAATACACTTAATTGTCAATCGAACAGCCAGTAAAAGCGTAATTTAAAGAATGAGAAAATGTCTAAATGAGAATATAATAACGACACTTGTTATTGCCTCACTGTCGTAAAGCTGAACAAGAAAAGTAAAAGCATTGCTTAACTAAGTTATACAATTAGTGAGGAAATAAGTTACGTTGACACTTGTTCCGATCTAACACTTTTGTAAAACCTAACTCAATTTTGTTTAGGAGACACAATTCGTCATGGATTACCACCTCTTTGAACAATGATACAATTTTGGTCATCACCGATTAAGCGCGACGGGTGAAAAAAAATATTGGGGCCAGTTACCGACTTTGAGATAATCGGAAATTTCGATGTCACGATCATCTTTGTTAGAAATACTCCAGATTTTATTGCTACTGTTTTGGGTTGCCCTACTAACCGTATTTTGGATTTACTAGTAATTTCTACGAAAGGAAGCTCTAGAAGAAGTGTTAGTGGCACTTGCTAAAAATCAGCACTGGGACTTTGTTACGTACAGGTAGACTTATAACATTTTGAATCAAAATTGGCTCAGTTTTCAATTTGTCAGTCAGTTTTGAATTTGTAAGCTTTTTGTTCACAGCGGTAGTGCTTGTCTGATGTGTTGCTACTTTAAAGTGTACCTACAAAAATCAGTAAAAATGTTATCAGACTTTGGCAAATTACTGAAAATTATTTCCGAGCATGCTGAAATTGCTGGCTAATAGAGTAGTTAATTCTTTAACTTTTATATTCATCGGCATCAAATGCATAGGCTGTTATAGATTACTGTGATTGTTAAAATTAAGAAAATTTACAATTAATGTTTTGTAAGTTCAATATATAAAATGAATTGATAGCCCAATATGGCCACCTAGTGGGTATATGTACTCTCTCTAACAACCGTAGCTTTTCTTTAGTTTCCACAGCGGTACACAGATGGCACTTATTTCAGTGGGAGCAATGTTAAAAAAAAAACAACAGGGTATTTAAAAAACTTGCTTTTAATAAAAATACTGCGCGCAGTGGTTTATCACTAATTAACCTTAATTAATAAGTGTTTTTGATAATTCAAAACACATTTAATATCTCGCAGGATTTTAAGTGGTAAAGCAAAAAATCCCTGAGACTGTGTTTCGAATTAAGTGATCCAATTTTCCTTACATTATAATCTTCTATTATTTACAAATTGTTTAATAATATCCTATGTTTTGGGCTGAGAGCGTTTATTCTCCAGTCATGACCTCAAGGAATTCTGAAACAAAAGAATATAGGTAAGTATATTTAACATTCAATTTGCGAGAGTCATATTATTTTTCTAGCAAGACTCATGTTAAACGTTTGTTCTTTCGTACTTTTGTGTTGATGTGCATGTCGCATTTAACTATTCAAAATATGTTGGTATTCTTTTTTTTTGAAAACAGACAATTATAAACTTAGACAAATGATTGAATGGTAGTCTTCAGTCAAAGCACTCAAAGGGCCACTGTTGTCTAAGTTCTCATGTCTTTTAAGCATTTCAACCCTTATTTACAAGCCAAGCCAGCAGATAAGCAGGCACATGATTGTTATTATAAAAGTATCATGTACCTAATATT
Organism: Helicoverpa zea x Helicoverpa armigera; assembly: GCA_033682625.1. Classification (NCBI taxonomy): domain Eukaryota; kingdom Metazoa; phylum Arthropoda; class Insecta; order Lepidoptera; family Noctuidae; genus Helicoverpa; species Helicoverpa zea x Helicoverpa armigera. Next base: position 3,692,158 of record JAWIIS010000002.1, on the reverse strand, counting down.
GTTATATGAAAAAATCTTAAGTAATTTGGACTTACCATCAAAGTCCACGGTCCCTGAGCCATCAGAGTCAATTTCCTCAATCATGGTGTCTAAGTCCTCAGCACTGATGGTGTTGTCCAACTCCTTGAAGATTTCTTTTAACACATCTGTGGTTATGTAGCCGTTACCTGAACAAGAACAAATGTGGTTCAGGTTAAGGGAAAAAGTCGCAATTTTAATCTTTAAAATCACCATCGTAAATAGAGCTTAAGAAGTTTGGGCAGTTACTATTGTTGACTACTATTGACTGTATGATCTACAGTCTAGGTGATATTGATGATAATAAATTCGTTTTGGTACAAATGAACACGAAAATCTATACGAGTAGGTACCTACTTACCAATCATTTGAAATTGATAATGTTTTTTGACCGTCGTGAATAATACAATATCTCTTATGTAAACTTAAAAAACATGGTAGGTATTTTTTATTTTTTAATTTGAATGAATTGGGTTCATACTTTCTCTACTCTGGCACTAACTGTGCAATTACGTATAAGGAAAATTAATGAGTAATGGAAGTGTATGTATGTATACAAAGTATTATATTTTAAGATTTTCTTACCTTCTTTGTCATATAACCTAAAGGCTTCCCTAAGTTCTTTTAACATGGCTTCGTCATCTTCCTCTTCTGTCAAGAACTTAGATGCTAACGCGCAGAAATCCGAGAACTGAAGTGTGCCAGTTCCTGTAAATAAATTAATGACGTCATTACGTATAAACAACAATAATACGGTTGAATCAAATGCTTAATTTCAACGACGTTTCACATGCCTCGGTAGCCGTGATCGTCTAGTGGTTAGGACCCTACGTTGTGGCCGTAGTAACCCAGGTTCGAATCCTGGTCACGGCAATGTGCAAACATTGTCACGGTGAGGCTTATTTTTTTTAATTTTAATGTTAAAGTTTTTAAAGGGTTAAGTAAAAGTTAATCAGTAAACAAAATTATTATTTAAAAAGATATTTTACAAAAATTAAGCTATTTTCTTTAGCAATACATCAGAGCGCCATCTAGCGGCTAAATCAGGAACTTTTGAACAAGATGGGTGCCAGCCAACCAAGAGTATTACCGTTGCAGCTAGCGCCATCTATCGTATCAGTGAAGAATTAGACACCAGTTTTTTTTAATATTTCATGGCGTTTTTAGTCTTGGTTCTAGCTTGAAATAATAGTAAATACTGGATGACCAAGAATTCTGGGACTTGACATTCATAGTTTCATAGTAGGTAATCTTGTAATTTTACTTATTAAATATTTGTTTCATTAGCTCGGATAGGTTTTAGGACCTTCAAATACTTTAATAAAGTCTAGTTTTTGATATAAGTAGTAAAAAATAATAAAGGGTTTGTTTGTTTGACCGCGCTAATCTCAGGAACTACTGGTCCAATTTGAAAAAATATTTCACTGTTGATAACCCATTTATCGAGGAAGGCTATACTCTACTTTTTGTCCGGGTTCATGCATAGGTTTCCACGGGATGCGGGTGAAACCGCTGACAGAAACTAGTAAGAAAAAAATAACTTACCATTAACATCGACTTCCTTGATGATCTCCTTGAGGTCATCGTCATCGACTTCATGCCCCAACATCTCCAGGATTGTGCCGATCATGTCTGTGCTGATGACGCCTTGCTTGTCATGATCGAAGGCGTCGAAGGCGTTCTGCAGCACTGTCGACATACAAATATCAAAGTCAAAGCTCTTTATTCTTTGTTCATAGGTTACAAAGGTGTAGTAAATAAGTACATAAGATTTAGTCTCAATATGTTCTGCTCGTAAAGAGTACAGAAATAATAAGTACCTAGGTAAACCGGGTAAAATCTAAGTAGTTTATAAGTAAAGTTAACAAATCTTAATAAAACTATAATACATCTAAGTAAACTAAAAATAAATAGATCATGACAATTTTTATTAAAGTAGAAGAGTGTGTACTGCAATATAATGCGAAACTATGCTCATTGAATATTTTGTACTGCTTTCCATGTTTCCAGTTTTTTTTTACTTTTGTGTTGTTAATTTTTAGAATGTGTGATTTCTTTCAATACAATTCTGAGCATATTTCACTAGCTAGTATTTTATTTATAGTTCAAATTATTGCATTATTAACTTAATTTAAGTTTTTATTTTTATTTTTATAATAAAACTAGTAAAGTTAACTACTTACGCTGAATCTGAGCCTTATCAAGTTCCTCCTGTGCACGCATGAAATAAAACAGAACAATTAGTAAATAATAACTTAGTATAAACATTTCTCACAAAAAATAACTTATTGAAATCCCGTATTAACACAAGACGCACCATTTTATTTCCTTATGACAAACGCACTGAAACTCTTTCAGGTATAATACAGGAATTGATTCAGTGTTTCTGGATGTAGTCCGTTTATATAACTCCGGTACGACTTAGTTCCGCCTAGGTAGAATAGTTCGGGGATCGCCAACGTTAGGGACGTCACTTATGTGATACATCTTGTATAGATCTGTATTTTGTGGACAAGCGACTTTATTTTTGTCTAAAGAAAATCTTGATTACAATCAAAGTTTTCAGTCTGTCTGAAATCGGCTGAATACCTGATTTATGTAATGTGCCATCCATCGTCATACTGATTTATGAGACCAAAAACTTTTTTACAAAAAGACTCCTAAATTAAAATGTAGACGAAAATTTGTCGAAACTGCAAAAATGAAACAACTAGAATAGTGAGTTCTTTCTCATCGTATGTGTAATTAAAACAAAACGGAGAATTATAATTATCTATTAAAAATGTATGTAGTTGTAAGTTGCTTAAGACAAAATAAACAGATTCAGGAAAGTAAATGCATAAAGAAACAGGAGTGTCAGTAAGACGCAAATCTTACAGCCTGTAGCAATATTTCGTGCGATTCAGACACCAAGTGCCTCTTTTATTATTCCCCTGACTGTAACACTGGCGTTATGGTGTAATGCTATGCTTTTACTGAAAATTAGGGTGCTTACTTTCAATCTTAAAGGGTGAGAGGAACGAGGCCTTTGCGGTGTTTACGGAAAATATTTGGTTTCGATTCCGTACTTGAAAAGTGAGTAAAGCCAGCCTAAAGTGAATCTGGTAGTTATAAGTACTAACACTAGTTTCTAAGTTGTGTGTTGTATGTACTAACTTAATGGACTTTGTCTGAATAAAAACATTTTTATTTATTATTATTATTTTATTGTTTAAAGTTAGTAAAGAGGAAACTTTTTTTAAACACAGCTACTTCAAAAATGATAAGATGGTAAGTTGTATTCAAGAACTTCTTTTTCAAAAATCTGCATAATCTATGGGTACTTACTAGTACTAGGAAGAAGTTGTAGAATTGTCGATTTGTCTGATTGCTTGCTTGAGCGCGCCAATGTCAGGAAATATTGCTCCGATTCACTGGTCGTAGATGTAGCTAGTAACAAACATAATACAACATTTATACATTTACTCGCTATATAAAAACTTTTATTTACGCCACAAATTCGCCGTCTTTTCGTGCGGACGTCAGGCCCTTTTTTCTAGAAGACAGTTTGACATGACAGATGATTTCCATGTTAGTGCGTGCCGTGCATACAATTTGACCATAAGTATACATAAGTGTACACTGTACTGAAGTAGGAAAATTGAATTTGCTGAATATATATTTACTTTATGTCAGTCCCTTGGTTGTTTAGGCAACCACTTCACGGTGGCTCTTCTGCGGTTAGCAAACTGAGCTTAATTAGTGTCACTGCCTCTTTACAAAGGAAAATACGGAAAAGGGTATGAGATAATAATATTTTGTTGCTAACTGTTGCCCCCGGTTTAACCTGCGATGAACTCTTTCGGCACATGGATAAAAAGTAGCCCATGTCCTTTCTCAGAATCTAGACTTGTGTAAAATGATGACACAGATATGCACCAAATGTCGTTTACCTAAATCGGTTCAGTAGTTTTGATACGAAAGCACAACAGACAGTCACAGATACTTTGAGGTTCCATTACGACACTGTAAAGAACTTTATGATGTTAATTCTGTATTCTTAACTTTATCAATTTGGATAACTTCATTCTTAATAACTTACCTACTTTGCTCTTAAGAATATTACTTTCTTACAAATTCAGTAGCTCAGCACTTTCCATTCAAGCGTTCATACGAAATGTTTAGAAGTTAGCACTCAATAAATTGATTAATTTAGACCTACCCCTTTCAACGGAACCTTTAGTGAAGTAGGTCTCAAATAGATTGATGTCTGCCAAGTCTTAGGTAAAACGGTCAAGTTTCACCTATATCTAGCTCAGGTTTGTTTACTAATTTTTTACAGTAATATAGGTACTCATGAGAAACCTGAACTGGAGAAGTTGATTTATGTACTATTATTTGTCATTTATCAATTACATGGAGTTGGATAGTAAATAAATATTGACTTGTCAAACATTACATACCTAACAATATTTTACAGCTGAAGAGTTTATTTGGTTACTAACCTTGGAAAACTACTGCTTCTATTATAAACAATCTTTCAGTGTTTAATAGTCTATTTATCGAAAAATGCACCTTCTACCAACATTTGACAAGGATAAAAAGTACACTCAGAATGTAGACAAAGCCGCAGGAAATACTTAGCTTGTAATTAAATAAACTTAGCAATGGTTCACAACATAATTATTATGCATTCAAGTTTATTTAAAATGAACTACAGAGTAAAACAGTGTGAATTAATTGAGTGCTGGTGAAAAGCGAAAACGTTTGGCATTTTCATAACCTTTTCATTCACGTCATCCAGGGTATTTTTGTTACGACCTTTTACTTCAGTTTTCAGCGTTTTTGTTCCAGCTAGTCTAATTAAATTTTATCTAGAACGTACTGAAGATCGAAATGTGATTTTCAGCTACAAGTTTTTTTTAAACTTACCCCGTCATGGTTATTTTACAAATACCAAATAGGATTTTTTCCTGAATTTTGTAAGTTTAGAGTTGTTCATGTTTCATTTTAGAATTCTTTTAGGACATTGTCATATAATAAATAAGTAGGTACCTAACTACTGAAAATAAGAATAAGAAACCAATAAAAATAATATAACTAGCATTACTTATTTTACTTATATTTTATTCATTTATCTTGCATAAACAGTTTCACGCTACATATTAAATATTAAATGTTATTTAAATGTAAAAACGCAACATAGGTACCGCACTATCCACAAAACATAATACATTCATCAAAAAAATTTTATCTTAAAAAATCAACAAAAAATTAATTTAATTAATCACCCATGTTTTTTACCCCTGCCTGTCAAGATGGCATGATAGCAGGCATGCCTGGATCGTGATGCCCAATGTTAACGACAGGGCCGTACTAAGACCAGCTATAAATAAATCATCACTATAAATACTACATGTCACTTGCACTACATCAAATTGTAAGCATTCTTAGATTTATCATTTTCTTTCTAGTGGTTGCTCTGCCTATTTTTATGGTGAACTGGTTGTGCTGTGAACTTTGTGTTGTGCTAGTTTTTTTTTGTAAACAAAGTGCCTTTATCTTTTGTTTTTGAGACATATTCTTATCCTAAAAGTGGTTCTTTCAATAATACATATATTTTCTTACCAGATAGTATAGATATACTTCTTATAGTTAATTTTCGTAAATATAGGTAGGTACATTTCCCCAAAAAATACTAGTGACTATAGATAGTCGCATAAGTAGAATACTATGCTCGGGTATTATTGACTACATTTAAGTAGCTTTAGATTGAGTAGTTGATCTACTATCGCGCACTTGGATAAAAGTATCGTACCTACTACAACTTTTCTCAATATAAGGGCTATGTAACACTGAAAAAATTTTGAGAGGAAGATTGGCGCGTTTAAATGAACAAACAACTCTAGAGTATAGAAGTATAGAATTCCATAGTACCTACAACTTTCATTCGGTCCTACTCAACAAAATCTCACATCATCATTCTTTCCTATCTATGACCTAACTTCCCACAATTTTACTATCCCCCGTCATCTGACGTTCTCTGACGTATCCGGATATACTAACGTTTTCTACACTGGCTTGCCAATAAATATACTATCGCCAATTAATCTGTAAGCAACTATAATTGTTCTGTACTGTTCGTATATTTTGAGTGACAGTCAATGGATGGTTGGCGGTCTTAGAATGGCGTATCGGCGTTAGCGCACTTCAGATATTGATACGTGTTTTAGGGTTCGGTTTCCTGAGGAACCGGGGATTTAATTTTCCTCTGGAACGACTTTGTCGTCCGTCTATCGCCATGCTGTATCTTGAAAACGGGTATCGTTATACAGTTGAAACCTTCGCAGATGATGTATTGTTATTGATTGTCACTATTACAAAAATACTTACTGAAAACCAGGATGAAATGGAATAAAGTGTTTGATTTCAGAGAGCTCCCATAACAAAAACGTGAATTTATTAGCCATTTGTTATTTGTGATAAAATGGTACGGAACCATTCGTGATTGAGTTTGACTCGCTCTTGGCCGGTTTTATTTATAGGTTGAAATCCAATTAAGTAAATAAACAGTGTTGTTTATTGGGATTAGTACAATTGAAAACAATGGTCGTACATTGTTTGCTTTATTATAATCGTCAATAGTGAAATGATTATTAGTTGTAGTTTCATTTTCACGGTGGAACGTCGATTGAACGGAGCTTTATAAGTACAGGTATCCTAATACTTATACGAAATTTTCTACTCAAAAGCGTACATCAATACGTATGCTTATCCTAATAACATGCAAAAGTATGTCTGTCGCGCTTACACTACAAAGCTTTTGATTCGATTTAAATCTAAAAAGATCTAGAAAATTGGCAATAAGACAATTTAAAGCCTGAGAATGAACATACCTATTTTTCACTCGGTTGAGGGTAATGAATCTATTGTAACGTTTGTGAAACCGCGGGGAAACAGAAAAGTATAGTCTCTAAATAAGTTGTTCACAACTATTTTATTCCCACTAGACATGAATCATCGAACAAAAGTACATAGATAACACGTTTATTGACATAGTCAATGAGGCTAATGATAAGGTCGTTCACATAACACGAGTATGACCGATTACCTACCTATTCGATATCCGATTATAGGTAATCGGATAGCCATCCGTCTAACTAATGTGCTAATATGCTAACAGATATTGTTAGTTATTGCATATGACACGGATTTTGTGGTTATTTATTTATTAACCGATATTCTAGTAAAGTTAAAGTAAAGAACTCGTGGCGGCCTAGTGGGTAAAGAACCAACCTCTCGGGTGTGTGGGTGTGGGTTCGATTCCAGGCAAGTACCAATGCAACTTTTCTAAGTTTGTATATACTTTCTAAGTATATCTTGGACACTAATAGCTGATAAAAAGGTGAAGGAAAACATCTTGAGGAAACCGGGACTATAAAGTCTGAAATCACCAACCCGCATTGAGCAAGCGTGGTGATTAATGCTCAATCCTACTCCGTGTGAGAGGAGGCCGCAGCCCAGAAATGGTAACAGTACCTATTCCAGGTAAAGAGGTTCTCAATTTTAATATTTTTTTTGCGATTATTTAAGGCTATAATTATATTATTTTCATAGTTTTCCAGAGAGTGTAGAGTCAATGTAGTAGATTCCCGTACATTTCAACAGCCTTAGGTACCTAATCCCCGCACAATGCTTGCGCATACGCGGACTTCGCGCATATTGTAATGAAAAGACGTGATTTCCAGAAGTGATGGAAAGATAAACATTGCCCTGCAGTCACTTTAAAGATTCAAGTCCGTAGACTCACTAATGATGCTGTTCCCTGTCTGTCATAACGAGGGACTAATGAATATCTATAAACAAAAGTAAACTATTGGTGTGTTTACAACTTTACTGTTGTAATCAAGTATCTACATCATCAAAGACTTATAAATAAAACGAAGATTATGTGATAAAAAATATATTATGATAAAAACAAATTTATATTTTAACTTTTTATAGACAGAAATATATATTTTTTAGAACTAATAGGGCTGTTTTAAAGGTACCGTATAAAGGTCGTCGAAAGACGCTGGACGCAGGTCGCCTCCAACAGGTATCTGTGGAGATCTAAGGGGCAGGCCTATGTTCAGCAGTGGACGTCCTATGGCTGAGATGATGATAATGATGATCATGAGGGTTGTTTTAATGCTCAAATAAACCAAAAGGCTAAGTTTAACCCTATAATAAATACCTAACTAACGCGACTCAATCAGCAACTACTCGAAATAAAATAGTATTCCAAATTGACGTGCATTTACAACGAACGACAGCATGTTACTTACGTATAACATAATCTGGGTCAACATTAGCCACAGAGAGATTTATTGCTAAGCCATTTAATTAGTCATAAATCCATCTGTCGGCTATGCAAATGATTCAATAGCGATAAATCGTCAAAGCCCATTCGTACCATATTTTCAGCAATTGATGTAATGAGTGATAAATATACGGTGGTAAATAAATAAGTATTACGTGGTTGCTGTGTGCAGTGTTGGTAAAATATTCCGTTTTCACATATGTCTTGACTCTTAGTAATTGTTTAAGATTTAAGTCTATAGGTATGTACTGTATTATAATGTTGAAGAATTTGTGTAAGAGTCTGACACTCCCTCACGCTACACTCACAGCGAGAGGGGTCATTTGATGATTTCCCATTGAAAGAGAAAAACTAACCACTGGTCTGAATTTTTAAATTGTTAGATGATCCATTCATCGAAGAAGGCGATAGGCTATTTTGGGTTTGCGAAGTAGTTCCCATGGGATACAGGTGACATCGCTGGTGGAAGCTTAACAAGTAAGATTTAGAAATAAAAATAAAACCGGCCAAGTGCGAGTCGGACTCGCGCACGAAGGGTTCCGTACCGATTTGTAAAACGGACAAAGAATCACGTTTGTTGTATGGGAGCCCCCCAAAATATTTATTGTATTCTAATTTTCAGTATTTGTAACAGAAATACATCATCTCTGAAAATTTCAGCTCTCTAACTACCACGGTTCATGAGATACAGCGTGGTGACAGACGGACGGACGGACAGCGGAGCGAAAACAATAGGGTCCCGTTTTACCCTTTGGGTACGGTACCCTAAAAAATCATCGGCAACCAACGTCACTAGTTTCAATTACAAAACTCCACCTTAACTCATTTAAAAACAAAGTACCCGGTCATTTAGACCACCGGTACCGGTTATACGGGCACTCTGATGTCATTTCCGCTATCAACTGCGAACTCCATGGAGGAAGGGAGTTGGCACTGAAGGAAGTAGCCAAACTCAATAGTCGGTAACAGTACCCATATACTGAAAACTTTTAGTTGACCGATAGTTTGTTCAAGCTCATATTTGATCAGATATTTTATCAGAAAAGCCAAAACAAATTGATTGATTTGTCAATTTTCTTAAGAAGTTATTTTTTTCCTCTTAAGAGAGTTTATAAGAGGAGTACATAAGAGAGTATATAAGAGAGTGCATAAGAGAGTACATAAGAGAGTACATAAGACAGTACATAAAAGAGTGCATAAGAGAGTATATAAGAGAGTACATTGGAGAGTACATAAGAGAGTACATAAGAGAGTAAATAAGAGAGTACATACAGAAAGTTGAATCATGACGCTTACGGCTCGTTTGATTCCGAATTCTTATTGCTTGTATACTCTAAGTCTTAGGTAAAACCTACATTGTTCAAACGTAGATGTAATTTGTGTAATACCTAACGTAAAAACTGTAGTTAAAATATTATTTAAATACTATCAGAAATCAAATTCAAGTACAACCTAAACCATACAAGAAAATTGTTTATCCCACGTAGATTTTGCGTAAGTCCTACACCAAATTCACCCAAATTAGATTACCTACAGATAGTTAGACGAAGCCTGTTCCAATCAGATTACGAGGATGCTTCAATAATTTATAAGGAGGAATTCCTACTAGATAGCGATGTCGCGTATTATTACATTTAGCGAACATAAACTCGCCTCATAATATCGTAAATAATGAGGTTGATTCTGCAATATTTGTGTTCAAAATTGTTTGTTTTGTTTTGGCTTTATGAATTGATTTATTAGATCCGTATATAAATGGGTTTCCAAAGTGATGTAGTAAATGGGATTCAGTTTTTATTGTCAATCATACACAAACCATTTCATACAGTAGGTACGTAAAACTATGATCGTTAACAAAAAAAATCAAGCACATTATTTAAGACCCACACTTACTATGGTAATATTGGAAAAACCTTATTTATTCACTCTTTAATATAGATAGGTATATTAAAGGGTGTTATTTTATAGATATATTACGATTATAGACTCCAAACGAGTTACTTAAATATAAAGTCAATGAGAAGAAACGAGCCAGCCTCAATTTCTCTGTATGTAATCTAGTGGAGCCATTTACACGAGGCGATTTACTTGCCTGTTGCATGCAATAAATTGAAGCAACAGTAAATTGTTATTGGGCCATAACGGCTGTCCCGATTTTCGTGATTAATTTCCTCTGTTGTGATGTGCTGGGCAGAAGGGAAGTGTTTATTGAGAAAGTATATAAATAATATACTTACTTAATATGTCGACTTGTAAGGGCACCAATGTAAAAGGATTAAAAATAGTTCGAGTGATCTCTTAAAGTCGTTATAAAAAACAGAATCTTCCTCAAAATGAAAATGCATTGCCCCAGTATAAGAGGCACATATGTAAACACCAGTAATACTATCTTTGTTTTGAGTTTGTTCTATTTCATAGCATTTTTTTTTTGTTTTATTCAATTCCATTTTCTCATAAAATATGGTAACGTTAAACAAAAATAACAGTGAAATATTATTTTAAAACGAAGATCCCAAAAGATTGACAGTACTGCGTAGGCTGGGTGACACTTAACCTTTGACCTTCAATATTTCTGCAAAAACAAACCCTTATCCATTAACGGTTATCTTGACAATAACTAATAATCATTGCTCCATCTTCCGAGCCTTTTCTCAACTATATTGGGGACGGCTCCCACTCTCAGCTTCAGCAGTTCCAGGGTCATTTGGGGATTCAGCTGAGTACCTACCAGTGTCTTACAAGAAGCGACTGTCTATCTGACCTCCTCAACTCAGTTCAATAAATAAATTATTACTAATACCAAAAATACTAAAGTGATTGTTTGTTACTCCTTTTACGTAAGAATGGATATATCGACTGAGATGATGTTTAGCATGGAGATAGGTGGCACCCTGAAGACAGAGTAGGCAAATTTTTATTCGAGTAAAGTAAACTTCTCAGTCCAAGGCACTTTAGCTAGAATGCCAACGAACTTGGGGATATCTAAAGTTCACAAAAAAAATGAAAAAGACCACGGTGGAAGAGCTTGTTCTATAGAAAAAAAACAAGATAAAAAAATAAGCTAATGTGATTAAATTATCTTAGAAATACCTATTGCAGAATAATCCTGCTTCCCACTAGTTTACTTAGCGTTGCGCGCTCGCATAAATATGATTAGCCTACTTTATTGCATTATTGATACGAATGATGTATTGACAAGCAGACTTTTTAAATAGATATATTTATGTCGTATGGTATTTAAATATCTTTAAACTGTTGCCAAAGTGCATTTTTTTTGGAAGAAACTTAGGTTGCGAAAAATATACCTACTCCCGTAATAATTTTAAATTAAACGGAAAAATAACTAAACATAAACTCCTCCTTGGATGCTTTTGTCCAGCAGTGGAGGTCTTTCGAGTGACACGACGACGAAACAGAAAAAAAAAATGATAATTCAACCAATAAAAACCACTTCTTGGCTATCTTACACATCTTCTTAATTTTTCTCTCATTGACGAGAATCGCTACCATAACAATTATTCCTCCATAGTCTGATACCATGCAAACTGCATGGTAGAAATTCCTCCCTACACATAGGTTCATTTATATAAAACGAATTTTCACCCGTATTTTATTGGAAATTGAAAAAGCAATCAATTGAAAACTTCAGCTAGCTGATGCCGTCAAAATTGGAATTTATTTCGGCTGCCAGCTATATTGGTTATTTTAACGTTTTTAAAGTGCATTGACTAACTGTTCGTTATTTAGTCATTCAAATATAAAAATAACCGTGTGATTTTAAGCTAACACAACAGTATTAGTGCATATTATTTTTTGAAACAATTAGCTGTATTATAAGTGGTGATTCATCATACTAAATGACTGAAATATTTTTCTAATGGATTCAGCAGGTCTTGAGATCAAACCAGTAAAACTAGCTTAATCACATTGCTACTTAATCACTTACAACAATCTAGCTTAATAACATTGATTAGACACTTGATTAAAGGTACATACGATAAATAATATAAAAGATGAGAAACGGTTACGTTTTCTCAGTAAATCAGAAAAACTGTGAAAATCAGATCCTTTTATTTCGATAATTCCGTACCTTTAACCATAAGTCCTAACACTATTCAGTCGAACACAGCCTGTTACTACACTACATACAAACAGTGCATCGCGGTAACTGTCTCCCAGTATTTGTACTGCGGTTCAGTGCATTTCCCTCACGCTCGGCGCCGATGCACGAGGGTAACTGCTCTCGTAACCAAGTGCATAATGCCCTGTGTGTGCAGAGATAACTGTGTATAAACTTACACAACTGCTTATGTTTGAATACATATTAATAGTGGGTAAATCAAATCTATACTAATATGAGGTATAAAGCTGAATAGTCTGTTTGTTTGCTTATTTCAGAAATTTATGGTCTGATTTTAAAAAAAAACCTCTCAGTTGTAGAAAGCCTATTTATCGAGGTAGGCTGAAGGCTACCTTTTATGCGGGTTCGTGCAGGGATGCGAGTGAAATCTCTGGCAGGAACTAGTGTGTTGTACAACTTGGCTTAATAGTTACCCGATATCGTTTGACCAGCTATATATTGTAAAGATTTTTAAATTCAATCCAGCCTATTACTACCTACACTACATACAAACAGTGCATCTTGGTAACTGTCTCCCAGTATTTGTACTGCGGTTCAGTGCATTTCCCTGACGCTCGGAGCCGATGTACGAGGTTAACTGCTATTGTTTGGGTTTAACTGTAGGTAGTAGATGTTACCCTATGTCCTTTGACTAGGTTTATATTATGGTGGTAAGCCCACTAGTTGAACAGATGATCTGTCCAAGGTTAGTTAGAAGCAGTGGGTTGATGAAGATCAAGCAAACTGACAAACTAAAAGTCGTGGTGGCCTAGTGGGCAAAAAACCAACCAACCAACCAACATAGTTTGGGAAATAGAAGTATAGAAGCAAACTGACAAGCGACCAGACGAAAACGATGAAAATAATTTTCACCAAGTGGCAGGCGCCCGAACGGAACTACATATATTCCTGCGAAATAGTTTTGTAGCAAAAAAAGTATTAATTGTAACTGGCAAATAACTGGTTAACATAGCGATGGTTTCGTAGCCAGCCAAAGCGGTTTTAGTGCCCAGATTCACAAAAAAAAACAATTTTGACTTATTTACGTCTTAATCTATCAAAGTTTAACAACAGTAGTTTTACACCATGAACCGGTGATATGATAACCTTACAGATTAATAACATATTCCAATTATTATTGTTATTGAAAGCTTATAAAACTATTGATACGTGGATGTCCGACACATCAGGTGAAAATTGAATTTTCTACCTTTATTGAAACATGTCTAACAAATATTCGTTTCGTACTTTTTGTAATGTTTTTACACCGTTCTCGTTTCCCCTTTTTTTTCAGTTTGCAAACGACAGTTTTCATCCTGTTGACAGTTGTCAGGCAGTGCAGGGTTTCCATGATATTTTTATCATTTACCTTTATGGTTATCTTAGGTTTGTTTTGTATTATCAAAACTGTTGGATTCACCGAACCGCAGACGGCTTTAAACTATTTACTGTTAAACGTTAGAATACTAACATAATTTCCAAAGTAGGTAAGTTGCTACTGCAAATAAATTACAGCTAACATAACTCACCGCAACACATCTTATTTGAATTCATCCAGCATACATTGAATTCCTACTAAAAGCTCTCTCAAGCTTGAAAATTGCAACATTTCAGTATCATTAATAACACTCAGAATGTGAAACGTCGGTAATATTTATAGTCCATTGCGCCCATTTGCAGTCTTGTCATAATTGCTTCCAAGACGTCGCGCGTCGCATCTGTGCGCTGTCTCTTACGATGAACGCACGTCTATCAGAAACGAGTCAGCTAAGGCTGCTCACTCACGCCCGTCCAATAATCGGAGACCGATTTTTTGTAGGAGAAAATAGAATACAATAATAGCAAGAGCGCACTTGTCCTAGAAACAGTCAGTTAGAAAATATTTTAGAACGACAAACAAAAATCGGTCCGATTACCTGTCCTACAAACAGTCAGACGTGGGTGGACGTGGCAGAAATCTGTCATACACAACTGTCAGCCGCTCGAATTTGAGAGCTTCATCGCAATTGGTCGGCCGTTTCTGGGATCCTTCCAGATTTGGACAATTCCAAGGTTTCTAGATTTCATATCCTTCGCCTTGGTCTATTTTGACAGATGTGCGCTGTCACTTACGAAGCCAAGCGTGTACAGAGAAATCATTAGAAGCTGTACCTTAAAGTCTGTGCACATTTCCTTTGCTGCGTTCCTTCGTGGAAATCATAATGATGTTGAACCAATTCCGTAATGGATGCAACAGAGGTAGTTGCTTCGACTTCGTATTGTTTGGGTGAGAGCGTTTTCAGGTGTTTCTATGTACATTCAATAATGTACGATAGTCTTTGTGTTAGGTAGAAAATGTTTGAAGAATAATTGGAATATATGCAATTTTTTAATACATTATTTGTATCTAATATCTTTAGAAATCCTCCTTGCATGTGGTAATGTGGTCAATCTTTTTCTTAAAATGAGATTATTAAAATAAAGTTAATTCCTACCTACTTGAAGACTACACTTCCATAATCTTGTATTACGTTTACTAAAACCTTATAATGATGACATAAATACCAATTATCGCAAACTACACAACAACATTTATTTCCAACATTTTTCTAGAGACATTTTATTTCTGCGACCTCAAAATATATTTTTAAAGATTTTTTCTTGACCCAATTATTTCTAAATGAAATATATATTTTAAGAGTTTTTATCATCGTTCGAGCTCTTTCTTATAACTTTTATTTAATTAGAGTAACTATTACAATTATATTGTTGTTCAGAAAAACTAAATTGGTAACTACACTTAATAATGACTCAACTTTCGTAGCTAAATTATTTTACTCGATCGATTGATCAATGTTCGGCTGTTAAAAAAGGTATTTTGATTTCCAAATACGAACTCTAAATAATCTTAGACTTATAAAATAATAACTACTTTAACAGAATTATGATAAATTTATTAACAAAATCATTTATTATAATATAAGAAATAACTTATTAAATAAATGGAGGTGTTTAGGTTCACGTTGTAAAGGTAACTTCCTGAGACATGTCAAATGATAATTTTGTATCATTTCGATATCTGTGAATAGTCCTTCATATTATGTTCTGGTTACAACTCTTAGATGGTGGTGTCAGTCGCTTAGTCGTCGCCGCCCGTCATGACCTCCATGAATTCTGAAAATATATAGATTTATCATAAGTATTTATATGTATAAAACGAATTTTACAAAGGACCTCTATATGTCTGTTATTAACAGTAAAATTTGTTCATTTGATTCAGGTGTAATTTGGTAATTAAGGGTGGTTTGACCATGTCAAAGGTAATATAGGATTAAATATCATGGATTTTATTTACGTCTTCAGGATAGCACGAAGATAAAAATATTTACTATATTTCATTTTAAAAATGTCGTATTTAAGAGTAAGTGATGTAGCTATTTTGGAAATACTGCGATAAACTTCAGTTGGGCAATTTTTATTTAAATAAGAAGTTCTCACAACACGATACCATCAGTTTGTGAAGAAGCCGTTTAGGACGTTTTGTTATAAAGAACATTTGGTATAAAAAAATCAAATAGTCGGGAATTATATTACATAGTATATGCCGTAAAAAACTAAGTACATACAACATGCAATTTCCAGTTCGCAAATTAGTTGGTCGTAATAAATTTATCCACAGTGCAACTGAACTCAACTTTGTAGCAAGCTTCATACGTTAATAGCTCCCTATCTTTAGAATTGGCTAAGAATCTGTCACTAACCTTAGTCGAGACTATATTTAAACCTAACATAGTACTAATAGATGAATGTTCGCGTTTATTTATTGTTGCGTTAATTTATGAGCTTTGAGTGAAATATATTTGGTTGGAATGTTAAGCGATGCTGTTTTGTTGTCTTTAGTTAGAAATAGGTAATGTAGGCAATTACGATCCAACTAATATTTGCTGATAAAAATAGGTACATATTTTATGCCTACAGTTTAGTACATTCGTCTGAACAGAAGACACTGTTTTTTTAGGTTCCAATATTTATTTGCTTTACACAATAAATTTTTTGTTTAAGTATATATTTACATTTTATGTACAAAATTGGTACATTGGCGGACTTAATGCAGCAAGGCATTCTCTACCAGTCAACCATCGGGTTAAAGTATTAATCCCAATTAAGTATAAGAGAATATTAAGTCACAATTATTTATAAATATGCATACCTACAAATCGCGTAAGTTTAGAAACTTTTATTATTAGGTCTAGACTAAAACGATTACAACGAATCTACCCACCATTCAATGTAATAAAAACTAACTAAATCAAGGTGGATACTATTTACGTTTCAGCCTACACCTTTACCTTACGTAGGCGTAACATTAAATAATTCTGAAACAGCCAGGATCATCCCACTACTGTGATATTTATAAATAAAAACACCCAATTAACCACTGAACCGCACCTAACAGTATTACAGACGGATAACAAAAATGAACGTTATATCGTGAAAAATAACTGAATTCATTCTGCATGTACGAGCAGGGCATTTTAAAACTGATTTTAAATAAAGTGTAGGTGGAAAAATTTTGAATTTACGATGATTATTTTTCCGACCCAAATATCGACCAATAGAATTGCACCATTCGACGTCACGTGGTACAACCTACATGGTATTATACTGATAATTTTTTTTGAATATTTTCTCTGGTCGTTGCTACGTCAAACTGACAGGTTGTGGCCGACATTTGGGACGGAAAAATAATCCCCCGAATACCACACGAGCTTCAAAATTATCTGGCATTTCCCTCAAGGTTCCCTGCAAACAAATAAAGTCGTCAAGTTTTTCAGGAAAAATCACTCGCGCTTCGCGCTCGTTATTTTTTAACCTGAAAAACTTGACTCCTTCATTTGTTTGCAACGAACCTATCGGAAAATACCCGATAATTTTGAAGCTCTTGTGGTATTATAAGTGAATATTCTGATCTTACTTATGTATAGAGTGAATGGAACTAGACTGAATGAATGAAATATATAAGCAATAAGGCTCGGTATAAACGGACCACCTTCTTATAAAAACAAGGAATGACCTCTTGTGATTTTTAACTTTTAAGTCCAGGATTCATCTCGGTGTTTTCTTTCACTGATGTAGCAGTCATTGACGTCCAAGATAGACTTAGTCAAGTTCATAATAATAACTTAGACTTATATTGGTTTTGCATAATTCGGAATCGAACCTCAATTTATTGTAATTAAGAGGCAGGTCTTTATCCACAAGGAATTTGATTTAAACCAAATATAACAGCATTTAATTCCATTTCTTTCCTCTAATTACTTAATTAAAAAAGAAAACAAAAGGAAACTTACATTATTTCTTTATGTATTCCATTTTATAAAACAACAGCGTGATGTTATTAAATAGGTAATGAATATTTAAAGCTATATTTTTGTCGAGTCGTGGGTGTATTCCCAGGTGATCGAAACTCGGCACAAAAATTGGAGCTATTCAAAATTTTTCAAGTTATTTTAAATAAGTATGTAAATTAACCTGTGACCGCGATAGGTTAGGCACAAGATGGTTTTGAGCACGTGGTTTTGTATAACATAAACCTAACATCTATAAAACTACTAGGCTTGATAAAAAAATATGAGACTATGTCTTCTACAAGATCAAATGATGAGTGAGGGCCGTTGACATATTTTCAATTATTTCTTTTCTCGTATCCAGTTAAATTATTGCCTTTCTAGTTATTTGTTCATATTTTATTTTATGTCTGTATTTTACTTTTGTGTTCTCGTAAATAAATAACCATTTCTTCAGTACATACCATCGAAGTCCACGGTCCCTGAGCCGTCGGAGTCAATTTCCTCAATCATCATGTCCAACTCCTCGGCGCTGATCTTGTCGTCCAGCTCTCGGAGGATCTCTCTCAGCACGCCTGTCGTGATGTAGCCGTTGCCTGGAATTCACGTGTAAAGTCTTTTTAGATATTTTAATTATTTTGTTATGTACTTCTAAAAATAAAAATGGTTTTATCAGCTTCCAGCCCTGTGTCCCAAGTAAAATACTGCCCGTACCCGGATAAAAATAAACTATTTTGTTATTCTGATGCAATTCTGAAGCACAACTTTCATTAAAATTCGCGAAGAGATGACCAGCATACACATTCACTCACAATCGCCATTTTATATCAGTATTAATTAAAATATCGGCATATTTATAAAAAAAAATATTTTATTTGTTATAAGCAAATATCTCGGTAGTCTTATATTGAGGTTTATAAGACTTTTTCCTGTTTGTCTGATCAAGATTACAAGAAAAACGTTCCAGTAATACTTCAATATTCATAATTTTGAAACTAAAACTTATTTTATAATTCAAAGAGCCCCTGAACATCTTTCGGTATACCAGAAACTAAGTGGTCTTAAAACTCAATTTGTCCCACTATGACCACAGCGGTTAAACTGTAATAAACTGGTCAAATAGACCCATAATTTAAGACAGAAATCATTTTGATCCTTCAGCGGCCGTAATAAGGTTCAATTGGTTTAACAAATTGATTTATGTGCCTATGAAATAAAATTACATTTCTGGGGAATTAATTTCATATTTATAACGTATCGCCGAGTAGCCCCGGGTCCGTTGGTTACGACCTTCCTTGAATTTTATATGATAGGTAAGGCTATCCAGCTGTAATACTGAATTTTGGAACCAATTAATAATGGATAGATGACCGTTATAATAATAAATTTATCTTTGCAGAACATGTAGGAATCTCTACTTAAATCTTTTACTCAGACACGCAACAGGGTGTGTAATCTGTAACATAATAATATTAAATACCAGCCGTTTTCCGTGGTTTCTCCCGCGTCCCATGGGAACTACCGCCTGCACCGAGATAAAATGTAGCCTATGTTACTTGGCAAGAATATAGCTTTCCAACAGTGAAATAATTTTCAAATCGGTCAAGTAGTTTCGGGGATTTTAGAATCTAAACAAACAAACAAAAAAATGTTTCCTCTTTATTTTATTAATATCTATAGACGAACCAATCTCTACGTAATTCCTTCAAAAACGTGTTTTAATATCCAAGATTTATACATTTAAAATTACTACTTCAGTATGAGCTAAAGATAATCCCACACATTGACAAAGTTGAACAGATCCCTACACATTGTGTAAGGAGTATTTCGGCAAAGGTTTAGATACGTCTTCGGGGACAAATAGCGAAGATATTTATTATATCTGCCAACTCAGATATATTGTAATCGTTCCACACGTGCAAACAGAAAAATAGATAAACTTGTGAGAATAGAAATGTTAAACAATGTCAGTAGGAGTATAAATCCAGCTTTGAGCTACTGAAATGTCAAGTTGTCACAGGAAAATTAACTTTCTATAAGTACTTAGTAAGAAAAACTGTGATGAATAAAATAATACGATTTTGAGTCTTGTTAAAATAGGTTCCGACTGGCGGGTAAATCAATATGAGATGAACTTGATATTATGATAACTAGCAATTATTAATTTGATGTTAGATAACTTCAATTACTTTTAACCTAAAAATGCTTTTTTTTAATCACTATTTTTTACAAAACAAACTATTGAAATGGTCGGTATATCTAAGTACCAAACGCTATATGTTTTTGCGGTTAAAATGAACGTAACAACAATATCCATTACCGTGGTTTTTAAGAAATATGAACCTTCCGCTATTTCTAGTATACCAACAAACAAATTGATATAAAACCATTTTTGTTGTTGGGAAGTCCTTACATGACCACTCCTTTTGGTAGCACCAGAAGGGTATGCCAGATTTATAGTTCTGACTGAAACGCACAAAATATTCTTTATGGAGCCCTTTCTGCACCAGGGCTTTTTTTAGCGATGGCAAAAATCATCAAATGACCCCGCTGTGGGTTAGCCGCGGTCAGGTAGTGTCAGACTTTTACTGACTAAAAATCCATCGTGTTTCTTCGTAGGCCTTTTATGTACCAGTGCTGTGGTAACTCTTACAAACAATCTCGCATCAAATTGATTTAACTCCCAGTTTAGTACAACAGAGCTATCATTCACGCCTTATATCAAGTCTGTCTGTCTGTCGCCGATAAGAGTGTTAACGAAATGATTAATTACCGTCTGCAAATGTACATACATTGCCAAATTGTGGTGGTATTTATAATAACAATGGTACGTGTTTATTTTGCTTGTCAAACACGTGTGATCTATTGTCCAATTGATCGTGACATTACTGATACATACTTGGCTTAGAAACAGTAGGAATATTTTAGGCGTGAGCTTACAACGTTGTGGTTAGAGCCATAATTTTACACGTGTATTATGAAATTGACATGTTTTAGCCTTTTCTGGTCTGTATTTAGCTTTTAATTTAGCTAAAAGCAGGAACTGATTTGTTTACTGATTTTTAGATAACCATAATACAGTCTGGTTTTTCTGATTCATGAGTCCGATAAAATATCTGCCAAGGGAAAGTTTGCAGTATGCAGGGGTTCTTAGTACCTAGTCCTAGATAGAGTGAATACCTAAGACCGTATACAAAAAAAAGCTGATAGCCAGAACCGGTCTACCTTCGATTTTCGGTGGTGGTCCATTCTGTAACATTAACATTTGCTTCAATCTGCTAGCTTTATGTAACTGTTACCAGAATGGACCAGCGCCGAAAGGATTCCAATCGAATTGGTACTTTTCTGTATCCCGGGGAAAGCTTTAAAGACATATTTTCTAAGAGAAATGTACCTTCTTTATCATATAACCGGAATGCCTCTTTAAGTTCCTGCTGCATCGCTTCAGCGTCCTCTTCAACCATGAATCTGGAAGCCAGCGTTACGAACTCTTCGAACTCCAGCTCACCAGATCCTGGAATTTTTCAGTTATAGATTTTAGTACGTATTCTTCTGTGATTGTGTAAGTCACCTAAATCCTTCTATACACCTGGACTGGTATGAGTTTCTATTATGACGTGTATTTTAAATGGGTTTCAAAACAAATTGAAAACACAATTGGATTGGACCCGTTGCAATCTGGGTTGTCTGTGAAATTATTTATGGGGTTTCAGAAATGTAGTGAAAGTTTTTAAGGCAGCGAATTCCATACATTTTTCAAATAAGCTGAGCTTCCAAAGTAACGATTGTTAAACAGGAAACAGATGTAAGCTGAAATGAGGGTAATTCGAATAAATTCCCACAAATCATCCCTTATACATAACGAGTTTAGTTCAAATTGCCCCTTTTGTTTGGCAAAGTTTAGCCCTACTACAAGCAATTCATTGTACAGAAGAAAAATTAAAAGTTTCGAGTAAAAGACTTTGAAAGTTATTTGCGTAATTTTGACATTGTAGAAAGGAGTCATTGTAGAAGGAATTCATTCAATGGAATTCTTCATTGTTTTTTCTTCCATATAACGTGTTCATTCAGAAAAATATTGTGAGAAAGTTAAAAAAGATCCAAATAATAGAAATAAATTGACTTTTTATCTTACTTAAAGTAACACAAAAGGAAACATAGTTTGGAAACAATTTACTGATAGCTGAATTAAGATGTTTTCGTGATTTACAGAGCCAACTGTAAGTACTGTAAATTGGCAACGCTTACTCTCGTTCCAAATAATATAACTGAATAAATCTAGACCAAGCCACTTTTCTTTACTCTTTTTAGTACAATTTGTTCTTCTCTCTATTTTTGTTAAGATAATATTATAGATGAGTTGTAATGAAGGCGTTTTTATTGCTCAAAAAGAGGCAAATTCATAAGAAATCGTTATAAAATGTGAATATAAATCGTTATAAAAGTAACACGAAATACGTAGGAGGCAAGAAGGATACTATTTTTACAGGAAAATCAGACTCAATAAGATAAATACCATTGGATTTGAAGATAAATATTAACACAAGACATTGAATATTAATAGTTAGTACCTAGAAATAGAAATGTGAATAGATTATGGTAGGTAAATAGTGTGACAGCTGCAATATTTCTCACGCAAATCATGTTGACAAAAGAAACAGGTGGGTGTGTTTTCCTATACATATGTATATGCTTATATTACTTACCTAGCTAAACATTAATAATGTTTCTACTTAATAGCTCATATTTATTATAATGTTATACCTATATCGATGTCTGACACACTTTCGGGATAAAAGTGCTGGACTAATTTTCATAAAAAAGATGTCGAACTTAATTGGAAATCCGGAAAAAATAGTTTGATACTTATGCAATAAATATAACAGGATTTTGCTGTAGCTTTATTATTTTTCTACATAAATTAATTTTGAAATATTTTCTTGTTCTAATTGCCTGTATGCTGCCATTTCCATGGAATTACTAAATACATAATTCAATTCTTAATCTGAAGGTCAAAGTTTTGACCATCAACGACCCTGAACTTAATAAACTGTCCATGTTAATGGTACCCAAGTACTTGTTACTAAACAACCAATCGATAACTATATTCAATTAGATAATAGAAAAGCTATGGGTGTTATAGAAATGTGATGTGTAAGCTATAGAATCTTATATCTGATATAGGTCACTTTGATTTCAAACAAGATGAAAGTCATTTAAAATAATACTCCTCCTTCGTTTTGGGAAATTCGTTAGAAAACATAAAATCACGTAGATTTCATTGTGATAAAACAAAAGAATACTGTGTAGGTACTAATTTAATTAAAGCTTTATTATTTTCTTTAAAAATCATCAGGTATTATATTTAGAAGCAGCCTTAATATTCAACAATAATCCCTAGTGTTCCGCTATTCACAGTCGCCTTTGATGTCGGGCAATGCCGCCGGTATGTGCGTCATTACAACACTATTATAATTATGTAAGGGCTGTCCAATTAGAATAGCTTTATTACGATATTTTAATCTTTCATAAGTCTGTGTTCAATAATTTCGAATTTAATAAAATCACCTCTTGTCAATAAGGCCTAAGTAAGTAGGTACACTAACAACATGAACTTCAGTTTTCTTAAAACAACTAGGAATTTCTCAACTAGGAAACCTTCATAAATTACTTAACCATGGTCTGTCAACATTAATTAGCATCAAACTGAGTGACAAAGACAAATCCAACTAACGATAGCCCAAGAGATTAGTCAAAATAATGAGCAACCGGACCAGTTAGAGTGATAAGACTTAAGAAAAAAGAAAACATCTAGGCCAGATAAGAACTAGGTTATAGAGAAAAGGTCAAAATAATAATAAAAGGTCAATAATGATAAATCGGAGCAGTTAGAGTGATGAGGCCTCACAATGTCCAGGCCAAGTAAAGATTAGGTTATAGAAAAATAAGTTCCAAAAGTACTAACCATCAACATCAACTTCATCGATGATCTCTTTGAGTGCGTCGTCGCTGACCTGGTGGCCCAACATGCCCAGGATCGTACCCACCATCACGGTGCCGATACATCCCTTCTTCTCCTGGTCGAAAGCCTCGAAGGCCTTTTTGAGAACTGGAAAATTATTTTGAATGTTGTAAGAATTGAAAAATGTTAGTTGCTGGAGAGAGAATTTGTCTTGCCTTTTTCGGATGAGAGCTCGATTTGAAGTTGACTAAAATTAAAGGTAGGTAAATCTCGAATTTAATTTCCAATTGCGGAAGATAAGGCCTGAGAGTATCTCCGTAGCCTTTTTTGGATGTGAGCTCGATTGGGCATGGACTAAAATTAACGGAGGGTACATCCCTATTTTAATTTCTAACTGTCTTTTTTGGTTGCAGAGGCGCCTTATTCACAGGGTTAAAAATATAGGACCGAATATTTCAAAAAAGTTTAAGAATTTTTTTTAATAATTAAAAAAAAATAAAGAAAATTACTTACTGCTGATCTGTTCCTTGTCAAGTTCCTCCTGAAAGCACCAGAAAGATTTGAAATTAAAATCAATGCATAATAAAATTAAAAATAAAAACTTTTTCATTATTAAAATGTTCCCAAAAAATCACTTGAAAAAAAAAACACTTCACTAAATCACAATCACACAAAATAATCCGCTCACCATTGTTTAGAGTGCACTCGGGATTTCTAAGAGCTACAGGAATTGCACGAAAATGTATGCTATAGTGAACCACAGCAAGAGGAACACAAGCCCTTTTATCTGAATGGAATGAGCGACTGTCCGGAGGCGCGCGAGAATATCACCCAGGTTGATTCGATCGGTGCCTTACTACATACTTCATACCCCGAACACCGAGTCACTCAGATTTGGCTCCGCAAAATGCTTTTAACCGTTGTCTTTAAGGTCATCATACATTAAAACAGTTGCCGGATGTCCACTGCACTAATGTGCATCATGCACGATATGCCAAATGCGTATTTCACTATCAACGAATCGATTCCGTTTTGTTATTAATTACAGATTAATTAAAATATCACCCCGGTTGGACGGTCGCCATGCCATTTGTAGAATACTTTTCTCATTATAAACAATAGTAACAAAAGTTGGTATTAATAACGGGAATAAAATTGGGTTTATAATAAGCTGTATTGAACAATGACATGCATTTTTGGTTAATTAATCGTTGTTTTTATCGCTGCAGCAAACAGTTTTATTTAAAGTTAAAATAGCTTGAATTTTATGGCTGAATTTAGAAAACGTTTTTTATTACATTTTGCTTTGCATTTTCCTCCTCATTTTTGAGCACGTACTTAACAATTTATTATTCAAATGATCGGCACACATAGCTAAGCGCGATAATTAAGCCTAACGGCAAAATGAGCACATAGAACACTGATTTGGTTGCACTGATTAATTTGGAAACCCGCGAGTAATTTTATTCTAGTGTTGCATACAAATTGCCAATAGTACATCATTTTCAGCTGAACCTAATACTGTTTACATGTTGTTTGAGTAATTTGATGACGCCATTTGAGTGTAGCGTATCGAACACAGCATTTTAGAGATGGTAGTGTATTTACTTCCCAAATTTATATCGTCAAGCAAAAACTTTTGAAACTATTAAGACTTTTACGCTCTTCAACAAGGCTTATTTACTACCTTCCTTTCCTACTTCTATATATTGTAACGTTTTATTTTTTTAAGTAATGTGATCAACCTTCACCCTAAAAAGGGTCTTGCTTACTTCGAACTCAAACTAAGTACTTTATAAAAGCTGTTTCGTAATGTCAAGCTAGTTGCACTGTTCCAAGGAGAGAATCTAATGGAGAAGAACTGACAGGAGACTATAAAGACTCTTTTCAGAATACTTATCCATTCCTTTTTCTGATTTTACTAATCTATTTAGGTACTTATTCAGGCTCACCATCAATATCATCATGATCCTCCTGCCATATAGGCAATTTTTACCTGGTGGCGATTATCATAATCCTCCTGTCAATTTTTACCTGGATGTGTAGTACCTGTAGTTAATATTAAAAATATAGAGCAGCAATATAATTGCAATACTCAACAGTGTAAATAGCTACTGATCTAAACACGGATACCGAGGGAGGGGCGGGCAGGTGCGCCTGAGTGCAGACAGTGACATATTCTGTTGCTCCCGGCGGTGCCAAATGTAGGAAAGCTAATGATACGAGGCAGGATTTAAACAATATTTGATGAATTTTATGTTTGTATATAAATAAACAGTAAATGTTAAATCTAATGGTTAGTTTTAACTGTACTGATTCGGGTTAAATAAGAGATAGGGAGATAGGATAGGAGGGCACTCAAGAGATGGTTTGACATTCAATCCCTCTTTGAGTGAGACAGAATCTGCGCCTAGCAGGGGAATAATAAAAAGGCTGATGATGACCAGATAGTTTTGTGGACTTTTATACAGATGCATGAAGTATCTTGCTAAGGACGTGGGAACCTCATGAGGCAATTATCCTTAAAGATTCTGATTCCACGACTTTTTACTTAAAATCATTGCTGTTCAAATAAATCTAGAAACTTTTCTATTTACTTCTAAAAGTCAGCACAAAATTGACTTAGTCCAAAGTCTTCAAACAAATAAACAATTTTATCCTATTTATTTAATCTAAATCAAGCAAAGAAACCTTTCGTGTCGCTAAGTCCAGAAAGGCAGAACTTTCTAATACTTTCAGCTGTCAAACGTACCAAATTACTGTTTCAATAAACTGATAAATTCAAACTTTAATAATTTATATTTAATCTGTGAGCTTTATTGTTTAGGAATCGGTTCTGATTCGATTATAGCCGATTATCGATAAATTGGTATCTAATAAACAGCAACCTACCTATATGGGTAACGTCTACAATTTCAGATTATGGTATGTTACGCGATGACTATTAATAAACCATAGGGCCAACCATACTTAGCTTTGAAAGTGCTAGCCATTGTAGACCTCAGAAATTGTGGGTTTTCTCATGGTTAGTTATACGTCGCGTACCTTATGGTCAGTTTGCCGCAAAGTTTATTTAGGTACCTTCTGACCAAAAACTGTCCAAATAACTAACCGTAGCCGTCCGTTTACTTAATGCAATTAATATTTAATCTACAAGGTTTATTGTTTAGAAATCGGTTATTACTCGTTTATCGATAAATTGGTATCGAATAAACAGCAACCTATTTGGATATTGCTATAATATGAATGCGCCAGTAATTTTACGAGCTCATAAACAGTTTACACATACCGAGAACTGATTACCGAGTCATTAAATATTTATTGAAGTTATACATACAATTCCGGGGAATTTTGTGAACATGTGAAAGGGGATGTAGGAACGTTTATTTTGTTTACTAGCTGTACACTTCGGTTTTACCCGCGTACTAAAGGAACTTCTAAAATTATCTTGATTTTTTTTTTATTTATAAACACAGTAATAGGTAAATAACAGTTACTTAATAAATTGAATTAGTGTTCAAAGGAGTATGTACTTTATTTGTACTGCCTGGCAAGGCCTGGGTCCTGGCCCTTGAGGCTCTCGGGCCTCGACTTAGGGGGCTTCTCAGCGCATGCTTGGAGAGGGGCCAGTTCCCACTTCGTTGGAAGACGGGGAAACTGGTCCTCATTCGAAAGCCGGGGCGCCCTGCGGACTCTCCGTCCGCATACCGGCCCATCGTGTTGCTCGACGAGGTGGGCAAGCTCTTTGAGCGAGTTGTCGCACACCGCCTCGTCGCGCACCTTGGGGGGATAGGGCCGGACCTTGCGGACCACCAGTTCGGTTTCCGCAAGGGGCGCTCAACGGTGGACGCCATCATGCGCGTGAGAGCTCTCACGACGGGGGATGCTGTGTCCCGGGGGGGGGTCGTCTTGGCGGTGTCTCTTGACATCGCCAACGCCTTCAACACTCTTCCCTGGAGTTGCATCAGGGAGGCACTCCGGTATCACCGGGTGCCGACCTACCTTCGTCGCGTGGTCGAGGCCTATCTGTCGGATAGGTCCATCATTTACCCTGGTCACAACGGGGAATGGAAGCGGCGAGAGATGTCGTGCGGTGTTCCGCAGGGGTCGGTACTGGGGCCGCTCTTGTGGAACATCGGCTACGACTGGGTGCTGCGCGCCGACCTCCCTAGCGGCGTCAGCGTGGTCTGCTACGCTGACGACACGCTGGTTCTGGCACAAGGGAGGTCGCACCAGGAGGCGGCCGACTTAATGACGCGCGGGGTTGCGATAGTCATCGAGAGGATCCAGCTGCTGGGACTGGAGGTGGCCTTGCACAAATCCGAGGCCATGTGCTTTCATGGGCTTCGGAACGCGCCACCTTCAGGCTCCCAAGTCACGGTGGGGGGGGTTACCATCGGCGTCGAGGGGGCGATGAAGTACCTGGGACTCGTCCTCGACGGCCGGTGGAACTTCGTCGAGCATTTCCGACGTTTGGGCCCCAAACTGGAGAAGGCAGGTGCTGCATTCAAGCGGGTCCTGCCCAACCTGGGCGGCCCAAACGCCCCCTGCCGCAGACTCTACGCGGGGGTCATGCGGTCCATGGCCCTTTACGGGGCCCCGGTATGGGCACGTTCGGTACGGCCGCGGGCTGTACACTACCTGAACGTGCCCCAAAGGGTGATAGCCATCAGGCTAATCCGGGGGTACCGCACGATCTCCCGCGAAGCAGCTGGCCTACTTGCTGGACTGCCACCGTGGGATCTGGAGGCGAGGGTCTTCTTGCGCCTGTACGACTGGCGCGAGGAGGCCCAGCGCCGGGGAGAAACCCCGTTGCCGCGGCAAGTTGTCGCGCAGCGGGCGGAGCTCCGGCGCGATCTCATGGTGGCCTGGAGGGAGCGACTGTCGCAACCCAGTGCAGGGCACGCCACCATCGTGGCGGTAAGTCCCCTCTTTGAGGAGTGGCTCGGGAGGAGTCACGGCGCCCTCACGTACCGCATGACGCAGGTCCTCACCGGACACGGTTGTTTCGGGAGGTACCTGCACCGCATCGGTCGTGAGGAGGCGCCCGGGTGTCACCATTGTGCGGACAGCCCCGAGGACACGGTGGACCACACAGTCCAGGTGTGCCCCGCATGGGAAGGGCACCGCCGGGTCCTCGTCGAGGCTTTGGGCGGCGGCGACCTCTCGCGTCCGGCCCTGGTTCAGGCCATGGTCCGGGGCGAGAGGGAATGGGATGCCGTCGCCTCCTTCTGCGAAGCGGTCATGCTCGAGAAGGAGGAGGCGGAACGCCAGAGAGTTCGCACCTCTCATCCTGGCCGCCGCGCTGGACCAGGTAGACACCATGGGCGCCGGGTGTCGCGAGATGACTCCCGGCCACCGTAGGCGTGGGTCTGTGGGCGGTGAGTTCGGGTGGCTCATCGTCACTCTGTCTTCCTAGACGACAGACCCGTGTCGACGGCGCGCGTTGTTCCACGCGCTCCTCAAAGAGACGTCAGCAACCCCAGCGGGGCCCAGCAGGGCCAAGGCCTGCCGGGGCTGCGGGTTGTTCGAAAGAGATACCGCGGCCCTGGTACATAAAAGGCCTATGACGGAACACGACGATTTTAGTCAGTAAGAGTCTGACACTCCCTCACCGCTGCTAACCCACAGCGGGAGGGGTCATTTGATGATTTTACGTCGATAAAAAAAAAAAAAAAAAAAAGTACTTTATTTGTTTCAAACGTATTTCTGTAAAAAGTCTTATCAAGATTATTTTATACTTAGTATCTATACCTATTTCTTTGATCTGAGATCTATAAACTCTTTTTCAACAGGTTATGTGAATACAGTCCCAAAAACCCTTCCAGTGACGTTTATAGGTATTTATAAGTTTAAAACGTTTAAGTATATAGTCTTTTTTCCCCAATAAGAATAAACCAATTAATAAAACAACAGTATCACAGCTAATTACCCCTGCAAATAACACGTTTAATTTCGTCTAACTGATTAATTACAGACTACAGAATGACAAGACTGGTTTATAGCTATACAGAGTAAATAGCAACAGAAATAAATACTTCTTTGCAAACGATAGTAAAAAGTATTGAGCTGCCAGAAAAGTTTCAAGTTTCCGAAGTTTCTTAGTGAAATTTGACTAGCCCGTTTGTGAAATGGCTCGGAAAATTAGTGTGTATGATATTGTAGAACTTAAAGATGTTTATATAAATAACTAGGACTTCCTTTGACTTGGTTTACCTACTCTGGTGAAGAAATAAATATGTATCTTGTTCACTGTCCGTTGAAGTGTCTACAGACCTACATAAAACTTCCTAGATAGTCAATTCTTGTGATTTTTCAAAGTTTTGTAATATTTTTTATTTGCTAAAAGAATTTATACATTTTAGATTCCTGATCGCACTATCAATTCCACACTGAATTAAGAGCCGAAACAAACTATTGGCCTACTCTAGTGTGCGAGAGCAGAATTAACAAACTATCGAAATTACTCTTTCTCAAATAAATTCAGCAAGTAGCTTTTAACACTTAAAAAAAACTGATATTCGCGGACAATTTGCAAAACTATGCAAATGTAACACTATTTACTATCAAACCAAGTATTTCCTAGTACTGAAACGCATAGTGAGGTGACGTCACATGCGTCTGGGCGACTTGGCATTGCGCACACGCAAGCACATCCAATTAATGTTTCATCTAGTCTATCCTAATCACTAATACAGGTGTTCCGCAATTAATACCGTGAATATATTCGTGAGGTTATTTTTAGATTAGTCTTAGTTGTTGTAACAGTTTGTAAATAGAATGAGACTAGTGGCCCGCCCCTGGCTTTGTACGGGTACCAATGGTGCACTAAAACTGCCAAGTATTAAAACATGTGAAATATTTTTTACTGACTCAAAGAAAGGAGGTTCTCAGATTGAAGTGTATGTGTATATCTTTGTACGCGATTATCTCACGTTTGGCTTAACCAATTTTAGTGTGGTTTTAGCATAGTGCTTGGGAAAAGGGTATATTAATGAGGTCCCTTTATTTTTTTGTAAAAATGTTTTTGTGTTAATCGCGACTAGACAAAGAAATAGACAGATGGAGGATTTTGTTATATAATAATGTGGGGATAAATATTTACATAACGTGTTTATCGTTTGGAACGATAAAATTTATTTGCTATGCGATTAGATTGCCTATTTAGCTGAATTATTTATTCTCCTAGTGGACATATTTTACTGTAACTGAATTTGAAATTGGAAATTAAAATGAGATACGCTCTAGTTATTCTATTTGGGTTTAAAAATAATTTGCCCTTTGAAATTTTTGTTTTATTTGTGTTATTGTGTATTAATGTAACAATCGTGATTAGAATAATTACTTATTTACAAGTATGTTTTGTGCATGTCAAATAATAAAATATGGTTTTGTTGTTTTCATTCCATTCGTTGACGGGCTATAAATCTACAAGTATTATTTTGTTTTCCAATGAGTGCCTACATGTTATACATATACTTAGTTATAAATATTATCATCTGATAGCCTTTTCCCTACCATGCTTGGATCGGCTTCTATTTTCACCACTGTAGCTGAATAGCATGCTGTTTAGCATGGTTGCACGTGTATTTTATTAAGTGTTAGGAAAATAATTTTGACCAGTACTTGTGTATTGTTACAGGACCATGTTTACCGGATAAAACAGCTAATACTTCACTTTCAAAGATTCATCATCATCCTTTTACTATCCCACTGCAGGACACAGGCTCCTTCTTATACAAATAAGGGAATACCTTTCAAACATTATCAAGGAACAAACCAGGTAAACTTCAGTCAAATAACTTTTATTGCCAGATAATCGTGGTTAGAATTTAAAACAAATTCCTTATAAAGTTTTCCTTTTAGATTCTCATAAATGTTACAAAATTTCCGATATTAGCGCCCCTAGGGTGCTCTAGATATCTTTAGCTCGTCGATACTTATAGGGCTTCGTAACACTTAAAGTTTTATTACTTAAATCCCCTTAGGGTGCTGTTAAACTCAACTTTTAAAGTGAAGCCTGAATTTCATGAGATGAGCTTTTGTTTTAAGGAAAGCTAATTATAATACTAGATGATCGTAGCCGCTTTGACTTCATCGTTGGGTAAAATAGGTACCAAATAGACAGATTGAAAAGATTTGTTTTTACATAGTTTGTTACCCTGCTGTTGTTATAGTTTTTTTATGATGATGTAGGGAGTAGTTTTACAGGTTTGTCTGATACAGGTATGTACAGAAGAATATTTCAGCATAGTAGTAAATATAAGTTGTGCCGATGCCTATAGTAAATTATACAATGTGTCCCGGGGATAAGTGACCGCCCGAAATTTTTTGAATATTTGTACAAAATTAAGGATAATTTCCTTTATATTTGGGACTTACCGCCTTTGGTTTTTTTTTTAATGATTTTTTGTAAATACTGTGACGTGCTGCAGTTTTTTTAAGATATTTCCTAAGTTTTTACATCTTTTTAATTTTTTTTTTCTTTATTGACTAGCCGACATCATAGTTTATCAATTCAAATTATCAAACATAACAAAAATGTAATAAAACATTTATTGGAAAAAAAAGAAAATAAAAATTCAAAGAAAATAACGCCTTTTTTTCAGTTTTTTCAAAATAAGTCCAATAAATGCCCCCTTAATATCACTTTTTTTTAATTTATTAATAAACTACATGATATTTCCTACAATAGCTCACAACAATGTTTGCTGCTATTTCAAACAAATGCAAAAATACAGTCAGTTGAAATTTGAAAAAAAAGAGCAAAGCCTGTTATTAACAGGCCTGACAATAAAATTTTTTTACTGATTTTTTTCAAAAATATAAATGAAATTATCCTTAATTTTGTACAAATATTCAAAAAATTTCGGGCGGTCACTTATCCCCGGGACACATTGTATTATGTCACCGTAAGATTACAAACATCGTTAGATTACAATCTATCTCGAGAGATTGTAAACTGTCGAATTATTGTAAACCGTAACACCTGATTGCAATTTAACGCATTATTTTTCGCTATATTATAATCTACCGATGAGAAATTGTCAAATTGTCAACTGTCCGAAAGCTCTCCCTGATTGGTCAGTCTTTTTGTAAGATCGAGAGCGATGTAGAGCGGTCAAATTGTCAACTGGCGTAGAACGGAATGCATCTTGCGCGCTGATTGGTAGAACGTCAAAAAAGACAATGTTCTTTGCAACTCCCGGTGTCACAGCTCTTTGACGTGCAAAAATAAGTGACGGTTTAATTTTTTATAAAATCAAAAATTGTACTTAATTTTGAAGACTCAAATTACACACAATTAAAAATTGTATTAAAAATTGAAGTTAGTGACGAAAACGAATCGCTGCAAAACCGACTCCACGTAGTCTTGTCTGCCCTACCCCTAGAGTGCAATTCAAAACCGCGTAGGCGCGGAGGGGCGAGGCGGCCTGCGAGCTGAGGCGCAGGTAGTTTCAGCGCTCGCCGCCGCGGCTGAGGCTGGCCGGCGGAGCCGGCCAGCAAGCCGAAGCTGCGGTGGTGAGCGTGAAAACCATCTGCGACGATAAGCTCGCATGGGACCGCCGGAGCCCCGCAGCGCCGGAGCCGTGACAGAAGTTATGCTTGCTGCATGTTGCATGCTTACTTCCATGCTGGGTCAATTAATATGGGATGTGTTATATTTTAAACAAAAAACTCAGTAGGTACGAGTTAAAAAATTAGAAGGTAAATAAATATTTTTATGATGTCATTTAATAGTATTTAAGAAGTTTACTGTTAGAATGCATGCTACAAATTTAGATGCAAAAAAATAACCATCATGCTGAGTTGTATTTAGAGTGGAAGATAACTCGTGGCTAAGATAGTATTATTTAGATGCTCGACGCTTTATTAATTGTGGCTGACTTAGTTATTTAGAAGGCAACATACATTTTTGGGGGCGAATAATGATATTAAAAAGAAGCCTGTTTAATTAGCACCCCTTTTATTTTATTTTTAAATATTAGTTTGTATTTGAAGACAAAATACCTAACTGTATTTTTATAAGAGTTATTTTTATATAAATTTAATACTTGAAGAATTTTTGAAGAGCATTTATTTTATTTAACTGACACCTCTATTTCATTCCTAACTCTACGGGAACTCCATGGGAACAGAACGGCTGGTCGTGATTGGTCGATCTTACAAAAAGACTGACCAATCAGAGAGAGCTTTCGGACAGTTGACAATTTGACAATTTCTCATGGATAGATTATAATATAGCGAAAAATAATGCGTTAAATTGCAATCAGATGTTACGGTTCACAATAATTCGACAGTTTACAATCTCTCGAGATAGATTGTAATCTAACGATGTTTGTAATCTTACGGTAACATATATATAGTGAAAGGGGGGCGTTTTTGGGGTGCTGTCCTTTTGTAAATTTGACGTGAAAAAGTGCTAAAAACTAGCCTACTTTCAATAAACGTTTTCACAAAATTTTTTGCTACTTCTGCCTTTGCTTATAAAATAACTTCATTTAATAAAATAGCACAATAGAAAATTCTAGAAACTTAAAATAAGACTTCAATTCCCTCAGAGCTAGACCACAATTAATTATACAGGCTGCAGTACCTAATTAATAAACCAACAGTGGTGTACCGTGACAATTGTAATGAATTTGTTCCTTCAAATGCCAAGGGCTCAAGATACGAAGACAAACTTCACAAAGGAGTTCATAACTTTTGACACGGTTTTAAATTAATGTTGTCACTGGCTGGAAGATGGAGCGTTTTAAAAATAGAACTTATGTATATTATGTTTACTTTTTATCTTTTATGTTTTTACATTATTGAGTTGTAGTGAAGAATTTGAATTAAGAAGGCGTATTTCGGAATCTACAGACAGCCGTAGTATAAAACCGCCATTGATGTCATTCAAAATATTTTTATGCGCTTCACCCTATATTTATTGTGCGGTGCTACCAGTCATATAACATGAAATCATATCATCGGTCAAACGGATTTGGGTGGTGTATGTGTGGAAGATCCGACCGATTTCGTAGGAAAAGCAACATGATCTCTGCTACGCCACCACCAACCGCGGCGGAACGGGGTGTTCTATGTAAATTATTTTAGTCGCCATATTATTAACTAGCTTCTGGCTAGCTTTCACCCGCATCCCGTGGAAACCTCTGCACGAACCCGGATAAAAAGTAGCCTATAGCCTTCCTCGATAAATAGGCTATCTAACACTGAAAGAATTTTTCAAATCGGACCAGTAGTTCCTGAGATTAGCGCGTTCAAACAAACAAATTCTTCAGCTTTATAATATTAGTATAGATTTACCATAGAAGTATAGCTAGATGATTAACCTCTTTTTTATTTCAAGAATATCCACATTGCCTCTTGTCCTTATCCTTCTGGTATTCAATAAATAATAATGTACCCTAACATTATACTTACTTTGTAGACAAAATTGATAAGCCAAAGGAAACTTTATTGTCTTTATTCTCGTCTTTATTTTATTCTCACCTAAATTCTAGTCTCAAGAAGTTCATTCTATAAAGTTGAAGCGTCCAAAGTCATATAAAATTTACTATATTTATTATAAGAGCTGTGCAGTGTGCACATAGTCGTAACTTGAAAGCAGGTGCACACTTTGTTTTCTGCAATTTTATTTGTTGCCACTAAAAAGAGCACTTTCTTGAACTTGAGACTAAGATTGTGGGTATCGTTAAAGCTACAATTTATTGTAATACTTTTTTACTGGTATTGTTACTTTATTATAACCCCCAGTTACATGCTTAGTACGGTCTGAACCTAGCTGTTTGTATACGCAGTGCATTTATTTTTAATACAGTTCGCCTAGTTACCTCAAAAGTATTGTAAGACCGTTACAGAAGAACAGACGTGTTATAAACTTTTCGGTTATTCACAAAACCATATTCTTAAATATTTCGAATTCGTCATTCGCTTTCGGCCACTGAAAACTACACAAACCATTGTCACAACCATAGGTATTGTTGAGGGGGACAACACATACATTTGTTTTTAGATACCAGATATACAGTTAGCTAACAATTTTCTTAAATCAATCAACATTGATACGAACCTAGAAAATTAATTGGGCAGCGTTAATCGTCACCCAACGGTCCATCTCTCACAGATGATGGATGACTACTAGGTGACGATCTCATTACTGGCTGCCAAGCTAGACAATGTCACTGCCAAGCGCATTGTTCTGTTTGCCACCAGGCTGCCAGACTGCAACCCGTTTCGCTCTATTGTTAGTGCAGTGATATCATTTATAAAAGTGATATGAGTTACAGGTTGGTTTTGTAACCGGTAGTAGTACTTCCTGATGATATAGAGGTCGCTGTTGAAAGGTTTGGCGGTTTGGCAGTGGTAGGCTATTATTGTGAGGTCAGTAGTCGGGGCAAGGGAATTATATTTGAATGGTAGTTGATTGATCTTAGTGATGATCATCATCATAATCGATCATTAACGAAACATTATTCAGTGAGTATACATACCTATATTAATTCATTTGCGAAGATAAAAGATTGTAAGTTTTAAGTAGGTGCTCGCGCTAATGTTTGTTAGGAGTCACCCATTCGTCATCACAGCTAAAAAAGACCCTCGCTGGACAAAGGCTTCCCGAAATATGGGAGATTTGGCCCGTACTCACTGCACTGGAGGTCCATGTTAGTGAGCGAAAGCCACCATAATTTGGACCGAATTCCATTTAATTTCATCTACCTTATAGCTATTACTCTGTTTGGAAACTAAACATAAATACCTAGAAGCAGTCTATATGACGCTTGACTCGCTATATCATAACTTTGCTACTCTAACTATTCACAAACTCGTGTCTGGCATCACCATAAGAGAAAATAGATAACATACCTACACACATAACAACAGAATAGAATCGATGACACGAGTAAGACATATCCGTCAAAAGTCATTTTCTACTTTCAATCCTACACTGGAATTCCCTAAGCGAATTTAGATCACATATTTCTATCTAGCCAAGTATGGGTAAATTCGGAATATATCCAACGGAAAATTTAGGGTCGTTACACGTGTTATTAACTTTTTAATGCTAAGAATGCTAAATCAGAATGACAATGCAAAATAGCTGCAAGCTACGAAAGATTAAAGTTCGCAGACAAAAATAAAATAAGTAGGTATACTTTGTATGTGTTTTAATCGAAATTGTTATAGTTTTTTTTACTATAGTAAGTTTATTTTCTTCTAACTTTTCATGAACACAATTGCTGTTAGTTTTTACAGTTTTCCTATTTTTTAATAACTTATTAAATTAAGTTGAATATAATGAGCAGATTTCTTACAATAATCAGCTTTGATATTACCTACATATTGCCAATATAGCATGGTATTATTGAATAACATACATACCTCCATATACATACATAGGTGCTTACCTCTAATCCTTTCGGGATGCCACGACGACTTAACATTGCAATCCGAAGTTCTCAGTTTCCGCGCATCTACATATTAATGTATTTAGAACATTTTGATTACCTCTATATCCATGCATGTGTTTCAAATTCCAGAGAATTACCCTGGCATATAATGTAAACAATCAAAACTTGCATAAATATAATTTGAATAGTTTCCGCTAGCGTTTTCAGCAACGTCCCGTAGTAATTACTTAGCGAACTCGGGTAACAATGTTTAAAAAGTTGCCTAAGTATAGCCTTCCTCGATGCATAGGCAATCTAACACTAAAATAATATTTTGAATCCGCCCAGTTGTTTTCCGGAAATAACGTACTTTCCGGGTTTATACTATGAGGTATACGCGGTAAGACCAGTAGCAAATAATCATAAAAAACCCGCTGCATTGTAAAAATTGCAAAAAATCTAGCTACTACATTAATTTATTTTATTAACAACTTACGCGGCACCTTTCATCATATTACCTCATCATCATCATCATCACATATTTAGCATAGCCAAGGAAATGAGTCATTCTATGGCCGGCCATTTGCAATCTCCTTAAGCGTTTCCTTCTAGTCTGGCACTAAATGGTGCAAACATTAAGACACAGTCATTATTATCGTATAGGATAACTTATGAAATTAATAGTGCACAATGAATTTTACGGATCATGTGATTATATTAATTATCCCAATGGGTACTAAAATAGTGTGGTAGTCATGAAACTAAATGAATGTTCTAAAATTAATATCATATATTACTTTATTTTCAGATAGTAGTTTGCAGACAAATATTATAAAAATAACTTAAATACTATTAATACCTTAATGTACATTACAATAATAAACGATTAATAAGTATTTTTAATTAATCTGAAATTATTATAATTTCCCGTCATTAAGTGATGTCAAAACAGTTGACTATCACTTTCGAACGACACTGAAAAGAAGGTCGACAACTGATTAATGATTATTAATTAATTTTCTCTAAGCCTACAGTCGATTTTAAAACTGTCTAGGAATAGAACAATCGTCCAATGAGTAAGACAATGGTCGTGCGCCGGCGCAGGTGACGTCACAAACAGCTGTAGCAGATTGATTCAAGCGAGGACAGACATTGACGGCTACCCGATACATGGTGACTACATTTTAGCTGTTCCCCGAACCCAAAAGGTGAGCCAAAGACATTGTTTTGTTCCGGGGAGTACTATTTCATGTTATGCAACCAGTTACAATATATTTTAGAGCTGTGTGCAGTCAACGGTGATTCACTTTTGTTTACAATGTACAGTTAATAGTCTAAAGCAGGTGTAATTCGAAGAAGTCATCATTAGCTACTGCAAAAAAAATACTTCAAAAACATCTTTTAACCTGAGCCTTAGCTTGGATATAATACATACTATATTTATTTAATTATGTTACCCAAATTAAAACACCTATATTAATCCTTGTGGTAAAAGCAGCTAGATTTCATATAACGTCTTGCTAATTTCCACCTCACATTTCACGGTTAGACATTAGCTCATAGGAAATGAACGCTAATGGACATAAAAATGGAATAACTAAACGACTCATATGATAAATTATACCTGGCATGTGAGGTGATAAATGGAAAAGGTTTCCTGTAGCAACTATTGAAATAAATCAACTACTTCAAGCTCTCATAAATTCTGTAGTTATCGAGTTCGATGGAGTGGTATGTTCCATCGCTGCTAGAAACCCATGAAAGAGTTGACAGTTCTGACGGAGATGTGGAGAAAGACAGGTCATTGTTATCAAAGTGATGCCTGATACGCCATTCTGCTAGCTGATCCTCAGTAGGCTGTAAAGCAGAAATGTAACTAGGCGTACTGCTACTTCTATAAGATACGTTTCTGTTAAATCTTGGAGGTGGAATAGAATTTGAAGGCATTATAAATATTTTCTTTTCGTCACAAACTGGCGTCGACTGACCCATCAAATCACTCCTCAGAGGCACTTTTGGTGGCAAAACTAAAGCATCAACAGTTTTGTGTTTCACAAATAGAATTCGTTTGCTTCCTTTCAGAAGGTGAGGATGTTTGAGAATAACAGCATAGACGCAAAGAGCTCCGAAAATTACACTCACTGCTCCAGTCACAATGTAAAGAACTATATGAAGTTTGTTGTAAGCTTCTTCAAAGTCAAACGTTGCATTACTGTAAATGACGCAATTTTTACGTTCTACTACACCCGTGGTTAGATGTATGGGACAAAAAACATATTGAGCGTTTGGGTCTACGTTGTATATCCTGAAAACAGAAGGAACATCACTAACGCAGTACACTTCGTATGGACACGTTGTCTGATACCAAACAAGACCGTATTCCTCTGAGTCAATAGCAGTAATTTCTACCATGGAATAGCAATCAGTAGTCAGAAAATATGTTAAATGTATCCAACTGTCTTTGGGTAGTATCTGGTTGATAGGACTGGATGCAAATGAGACAATATCTTTTATATTCTGGAACCCATTAAAAGGGCAGCTGTGACCTACCACTGGAGAAAACATCCTCAAAGTTACGTTTGTGCTGTTATATCTCATTCCGTTCAAACAAGTATTGCTCACGTACACAAAACCGTTTATATCGTCCAAGTCATCCCAATATGATCTGGCGCTATCTACAGTGCCAATAACAGCAGCAGTATTATTTTCATAATTATTACCTCCTTGGGAACAATTTTCATCAAGTTCACTGAAAGTTCTATCTTTGAAAAATTCTGGGCTTGTGCATACTGGCTCAGTGACCAATACATTCGTATTTGCTAATCGTCGGATATCCCGCATCGAACAATCACAATGCCACTTATTGTTGTGTAGATTAATTCTGGCTGTAGGAGACGTAAGCATTATGATATTATCGAACAAACCCGGTGGTATCATCACAAGATTGTTGTCTTGCAAATATAACATTTGTAAACTGTGCAAGTTATCAAATGCTCCCGCACCAATTGCAGTTATACCACAAGAATTAAGAAACAAAACTTTGCACTTAGTGAGTCCTGTGAAACTGGTGCGCCCTAAAACGTTGTGAAAAGAGTTGTAGGAAAAATCGACGGATTTCAATCTCTGGAACGTGGTTACGCCTGTAACATTTGTAGGGTCCCAGTGGTCACTTCTAGTGATAGTGAGGCTATGGATTGTGCCATCTACAGCTCTCAAAGCATCTCTTGGGACGTTTAGGATGATACAATCGTTGACGTAGAGGCGTCGCAAACTTATGAGGCCTACGAGACTATTTGACGACCAAGATCTAAAGACTAAGTTCTGGAACACTAATACTCGTATAGTCGAAGTGTATTGACTCAGGAAGGCGTTGGCTGGCACATGCTGCAGATTCCCGTTAATTATCGTCAACTCGTGGATATTTGTTCTTAACTTTGACAGCCATTTTTCCGGCATAGTGTTGTTCAGGAACATCGGACTGTCTAGCGTTAGAATAATGGACTTGCATTTTTCTTCTGCTTTCTGAAACAAAATGTAATATCGTCCTTAAATGTTTAAATCCATAGTTTCATGTGATTATTTTTATTGCACAACATTTCATAAGTCTAAGATAAAATTGAATTTGCTTTTACTTATCGAGGCAAACAATTTATTTTATCATTTGAATAAAATTAGAATAAAACATCTCAATGCACATACATATGTTTTTAAATATTTTTTTGTTAGTCACTCTACCATATACCTAGCACAAACACTAAACATTGATGTGTGGGACTTTGTTGTCTGTACCTGCCTTAGTATAACCTAACGTACTCCAATTGGTACTTAAACATCCATGATATCATAGATAAGCGTATTATGAGGCGCATTAAAGCACGTTGATACTTGTCTATGATTCAGAGGTTTTTAGCCTCTGAATTATCAACGCTTTCGTGATATAGAAACCGGTACTTTTGGATGCAGCATCATGTGAAGTTTTCTCTCTCTGGGTCCAAATTGCGGTCGCTTGGACATTAAGTACTGCCGATGCCAATGGGAAACTATTCTTATACTTTCCTGTTTATACAACAAATAGAATTATGATCTTACCGAAACAGCTCTAATGATATCATCTTCATACTCCCCAAACAGCGGTGTCTCTCTGCACGTGATCCTGCAGTCATCATTCTCCTGGCACCGTGGTGGGCGGTTTGAAGGGCTCAGGGGTGGGTGGAACGGTATAGCCATGATGAGAATGAGGATGAAACTCGCTACTGTGATGGTGGCGAATATGGTTTGGACGACCAGACGAAGCCAGCCGCGACTGCATGATGCGTTCCTGGTAGAGAAACATAAATAAATTTTATCTGATGACACAGGTAATCAGGTATATCCGGTTAGACTTTACTCCGACCCTTGGGAAAAGGTTAGGCAGATGTAATATTGAAAATATAAATTGGTGCTAAAAAGGGAGGTTATTGCGCAATTCGAAAAAAATATTTGGGTAATATTGTGAGTTCATTTTTGGAATTTCGGAAAAATTAACAATACGTAGTTACAAAAGACATACTCATAAACTCAAAATACGACTAACAAAACTAATAAGTATAAGAAAAACGTTTTCAAATTAAATAGCTGACGCAATACATAAACAACACACAACAAAATTTTTACATAATTCATTCCATAAATAACTTACTTTGCTGCCGAAGTAATAATATTAGAAGACTTAGCCAACGACCCAGGCCGAATCAATTGCATACCCCGCATTTGTGAAATGTCAAACACATCCCGCTTAGCAGTTACTGAACAAACTAACTTTACTAACTTAACCTGCGGATATAATCCATCGATAGCTAAGCCTATGTACACTGCAGACTAAACAGTCGCCTAACTGTTGCCTTCTTGTTGGAAACAAAAATTTTTAGTTAACCGTAAATTCAATCGAAGTTTTTAATCGGTCTGTTACCGGACAAATGCCTGATTGTTACGTGCATACTTTTTTTTGGTAAGTCGTCAAATGACCCAACGCTGTGGGTTAGCAGCGCGAAAGAGTGTCAGACTTTTACTGACTAAAACCCATCATGTTCCTTCTGAAGCTCTTGCCAGGGCCGCGGTAACTCTTTCGAACAATCCCGCAGCACCGGCAGGCTTTGTTACATGTGCGCTTCCATTCATCTTCATGCCTTAGGCATCGTTCAGACCAAACGTATTGTCGGCCGCTGACTGTGAGCGCGCGTTACGCAGTTTATTGCTTTTCCATATAAATTGAAATTGTCGTTCACACCGAACCGACTATACGCTGTTACGTCGTCTGTTGTAGCTGACTCTCAGTGGCCGATTATTTTACTACGCGACTATGCACGGCGGACGCGGATTGGCTACGCGGACGCAGTTGCCGAATAGCGCCGCTCCGCCGCGTACGCACCGCCGCGCCTCGATACAGCACGTCAATAATTAGTGTCCCTTTTACCTATATAAACTTAAACGTATTAAAGATAGTAACTCATCGAATGTTTTACTGTCATACGAAAATATTTCTTGAACTTATTTGGATAAAGTCTATATTCGAAATATAAAGTATGAAATTGACCAAGAAAACATCTCTTCAATTTTAAGGGATGTACCCACAATTTCTTCTTTTTATTATTTTCGTCTTCCTCTAGAGCTTCGCAAATGACAACTATCTGAATGCGCGTCATTTAATTGAAATATCAGTAAAACGTCTGATTTAAAAAAAATAAATTACGCTAGTTTTATCGTTTATAAAATACTGAAATATTAAATAATAAATAATTATGTGTAGAATAGTCAGCCGCTCAGCGTACGCATCTAGCGCACCTATTGTCGGCTTGGTGAGTACGCGTACTGCAGATTGAGTCGACGTTCACACTGGGGCAGACAGTGAGTATACTCACAGTCAGCGGCGGACAATACGTTTGGTGTGAACAATCCCATAATGAGGCCAAACCAACTATCAGCCGACAAAAAGTTGGTAGTCTACACATACTCTAATCCGTATCTCGATAAATATTACAATGATATTCTATCGGGCCATTAACGAATTCACTGATAAACTTTGTAAACACAAAAGTGATCGAACGGACCAATTTCATGGGCAAGGGCGTTATTGCCTATTAACTGAACTGGATTGATTGATGAGCTTAGTTGGCAAAACGGTTTGGGAAACGTGAATTTTGCATATGCGTAGGTGCAGATGAAGCTCCGAAAATTTGGGCAGAGATTTATGATTCGCTTGGAATATCGTGAGCCTTGCGATTGAGTCTGCGTAATTTTCAGTTCAGTTAATGTGTTATTGGAAGCTGTTGTGTAGTTTAGGAATTATAAGCCTTATTAAGCGCACGTTTGTTAAGATAAAAATACTGAGATAAAAAATAATATTAGCTTACACTAAACTTAAAAGGACTTCTTAATAAATCTGCCATTTTAATTTGCTTTCACTGTTGCAAAATAAATAATAAATTACAATTTCCTATTAAAACTTTATAATAATTGTATGTTGTGGATTATGAGTAAAAAGTGTAAAAAATGTTGGTACAGCACGCCATGTTTGGTACCAACGGACTTGCATTAAAGTCTGTAAGCCGATTAACTTCTCACGCGATCTTAGCAATACATTGTTAAAGCTATGGGGACAAAACTTTCATGTACTTTTAGTTACTTGACTGAATGAAAAATTATTATAATGATTTAAAAATCAAAATTGATTCAAGCACTTTCCCGTGTTTATACAGAATACAAGTTATGATAAACATTAATAATATTCAGCACTTTTTTGAGTCAATTTATTCCCAGACACAGAGTGCCTACGCTATCATGCAGGTACTTACTGGTTTAAAAAACATTAAACTTCTTTAAAAAAAACTTTTTTTTAAGTACAAAGTATGAATGAACATGAATTTCGAAAACAAATCAGAACAAAGCTGACGTAATATCAACAAGGAAACGACACACTATCACAAATTGGGTGAATCGTTAGATATACGATTTAAGTACACACAAACTCTCACTCGTAATAGTACTTAATAATGGCGTATTATTCACAAACGAACTATGTTTCCGCATATCGGCGCTACTGCAAAACTCGGAAGGTAATTTTACTTTATTTTTAGAGGGATTTTTAGTTTTGTTCTTAAGAGACTTCTTAGTAGTTCTTCTTAGTGCTTGTGAGATGACTGCAGATAGAAAAGAACGGTAGAAGAAAACATGCTGCGCCCAAATAATAAGGATAATTGCAGCAAGATGATTATGTTGATGAATCTAGAAAAGCTTTTACAATAGTTGCACGAATGGATAGTCCAAGCTTGAAACTTTCGGTATCTAGATAGATGACCAGCCATTTATCTGTATTGCAGTTTCTCGGAAAACACGTCAAACTTTAGTACCAGTTTTGAAGGACGACACGTCAAGCTTTGACGAGCACACGTCTACCGATAGCTGTAGATATCAAAGCCTGAAAAGTGGTCGTGCCAACAAGGATATCGGGTAACTTCGGTATACATGCAGACAGATAGGCAATTCATCATCATCATATTGGCCTATTCCCATCCACAGCTGAACGTAGGCTTCCCCCAACATGTAGGATAGGATTCATGTTGAATACCGGTACTTCAAGACTCGAAACTGCCTCCAAAATATTGACCATATTACATCAGTGAATTTCAAATCATATCAAAACATCT
This sequence comes from Helicoverpa zea x Helicoverpa armigera, assembly GCA_033682625.1. Lineage (NCBI taxonomy): Eukaryota > Metazoa > Arthropoda > Insecta > Lepidoptera > Noctuidae > Helicoverpa > Helicoverpa zea x Helicoverpa armigera. The sequence goes on along the minus strand of JAWIIS010000002.1, from coordinate 3,647,314 downwards.
TAAAAACTGTAGTAAAAAAACATAATTTCCACTAACCATACTATCCATTTTCAGCCACAAAATATGACAATAATCTGTATATCCCTATGGTACGCCCGCCATAGCTCGGAGCATTGTGCATGCGTCATAATTATCGTTGATATTTCCGATCGGTCGCGTCCAATTCCGTTGTGGCTTTTATACAAGATAGTATAACTGATATTGTTAGATAAGAGTTTGTGTAATTGGATGTAATAATAATTGGAAGTGCAGCTTTTTCCTTGTGTTGTGATTGCTTAAAACTGACTGAATGACGTATGGCAAGGTACGTTACAATTTTGTGTCAATGATTTGTGGTCACACAGAAATGCTTCGCTATAGATTTGGCTCATAAGTTCAGCATCATAATGAAATTAATTTGGCTAAGTGTCTCCGATCGTTACTCGGTATCAATTGCAATCATAATTAGGTACCACTTCTATTCTGTGAGGTAGATTTGATGCTGTTCTGGCATAGAGCCTGTTTAAACCTGTTCAATAACTAACTATTAAAACCTTGTGTGTTACCGTGTTACCGACAGTTGTGTGCCTATATTTAAGTCTCAGAAACTATTAACTTTCCCATCACTCTATATCCTAGAATTATCATTATTTGTTTTAGCGAACCGAAATTTATTTACAACACTTTCAGAATCTAGAAAACGAAATACATCATTAAGATCTCAATATCAGCACTTACTATCCACAGGCAAATTTAAAACTAGCTTATTAAAAAAAAGTGTTATATGTATGGCTCCTGTTATCTTTAATAAAATTCCTCATCAAATGAAAACCCTGCCATTGATGAAATTCAAAAAATGCTTCACAAAGGTTCTTGTAGATAAATGTTATTATTCTGTACAAGATTTCCTAGATGATACAATTAAATAATCTATTTGCCTTAAACAATTTTGTTTAATAATTATTGCATTTGCATGCCAACAAGGCAGAATGTACACGGATCCTATTGTATTATTTACCATCCCATTTTGTATGTATCTACATTCTAAGCAAATAAAGACCTATTCTATTCTATTCTATTCCTTAATTCCGCATAATTTATTCTATTGACAACATCAAAGACATTTTTTTTTCAAATAGGCCTATGAAAGCGTTAAAATAGTTGCACGGTACATAAGAACCTAGAAAAAAAACACAAATTAACACATATTCCACCAGCTATTCTTCATCCCCAACAATAACACAGAACTTATAGACAAATACGTACCTATGTGCTAGAGACAGGTCATATTTCTAGGAAACCAGTCGTCCAGCAAAGCGATTGGTGTGCTTCGGAGCATACAAATGGCATCGTAACAGGACAGACCGCGTTTATATTTCTATATTCTCAGTTTTATTTCTCTCGTTAATCCAGAATTTCCCAATGGGTACCTCGAGTTTTGCTTTTGGTTTTTCAATACTGTTTATTATTTGCTTATTTTTCTATTTGTATTATCAGCTTTGGAATGGATGCTATCTTTTTGTATGCCGAATAGTTTCGTGACAGTGAAACTCTGTGTTTTTCAAGGGAGTAATTCAGCCATTTCAGTTGGTCTTTTGGATGGATGCATGGCATTTATAATAATACATATGTTAGAAAAGTAGGTTAAATAACTTAATATTTATATTATAAGTGTCATGTAATGTAAACATTAAGCATGTATTCATGACTCTTAAAATATTTTCAATTTTATTATCTACTGTTTTCTTCAGCACAAGACCCAGTTGCAGCAACAAAAGCTCATAACATTTCCTACTGACCCACACAATCGTTTCAAACCAACAGTAACTTCATTGAAACCCCACTATCTTACGTCCAAGATGCCAAAGTTTAATTACACAGCTGTCAGTTCCACTGGCATTAATTGGCCAGACAGGAGTTCTAAGTTGGTATCGCTGATCAAAACTTGCGATGTCCAAAGTTACCCTTTGTCTCGGTTGGGTAAACAACGGTGGTGGACCAACGTTCGTATTATGTAACGGGGATACGGTAAGTTGAGATGTAAGTATAGCTTGGAGTTTTAGTTGGTAGTGAGTTAAAGGAAGTAAATTTTTGAGATAATGAATGACAATATTTTTCATAACATCTTTCTTAAAAAATCCATAACATGTCATAATATGGTTCTTTTTTTTAAATTATTTTTCTAAGACATTTATTTCAGCTTTTCAGCAAGTATAAGGTAAGGTTTCCTAATATGCCTTTCACATACTTGGAAATCTGCTTCTTTTTGCTACATTTATAAAGAAACTAGAATTCGGTTATATTGCGGTATAAATCACAACTATAAGAAAACTTCTCATTCCCACGGAAAAATCTAAGAAGCGCGATGTAACGCTGGATACGATTAGTTGTTAAACCAAAACTGAATGGTACACTATATTATACGTTTTCCCTTGTGGAGCAAAAACATGCAGATTTTGGGCACTGTAAACGACACACAGCGCCATCTACAATCCATCCATCAAGCAAACAATATTTTTGTTTTCCCTCGGGAATATCTTTTTTTTTCGGGATAAAAAGTACCCTATTATTTAATCCGGACTTCTAACTTTACGTCTGCAAAATTTCAAAGCAATCGGTTCAGTAGTTACGGCGTGAAAGCGGAACAAACAAACAAACAAACTCACTTTCCGATTTATAATATTAGTAAGGATTAATAAAATAAGCTTGTATCATTGTAAGACATAAGTACATAGAATCTCTTCTGGCTTATATAAATAAACAAAGTAACTTATGCTAGCTTTTATATGCAAAGCAACTTATGTACCTAATTACATACAACAAGACGTCGTCGAGACAAAAATTTGAATAAATTATTAACAAATCCTATCAGTCTGGTGCGACATTAAATCAGTGTCGAGAACTGAGCGAAAAACCTTAAATAAAGAAGAAAAGTATTCATATCACAGCCAGTGAATAAATGTACAAGCCATTACTTGACGCAAAGAGACATTTTTGGTCCTTTCTAGAAAAGTTATCACCATTTTCTTTCTTGAAGATATTGTTTGGTGATCATGTTAAGAGCCTTTATGGATATAATGAGGTTTAGGTCGTAGAGTTGGGCATAAAGAACCAAATTCCTGGGTTAGAAGATATCTTTCATGTATTATTTTAGAACCAATTTGACATGGTATTGAACCTTTTCCAGACTAAGTAGTACTTACCATAAACCATGTTTGACTATAGTAACCTTTTTGTAATTCTCTTAACTAATTTAGTTTTAAACAGGCTTTTACTTAATGTCACGAAACGTCAAACTAGTTGAGGTTTTTCATGCAGTACAAGGTGGTTTCTTGGTTTTATAACAGGTACCTAGGCAGTTACTAGGAAGAAATAACCATTAGACTACATACAATCTAATTGCTTTCTACTGTAAGTAACAAGGTTCAATCGCGATACATTGGAATAAAATTATTTTTCATGTCACTCTTTTTTACACAAAAAGTGTGCTAATATTATAAGTTCTGTATCTTTAAAACTTGTAAGTTGACTGACACTAGATTGTTGCCGTTATTATATTGGTACCAAAAAGCTCTCAATCAGAATGAAGTGATTAAGAGCTTGGCCAAACCATCAGCACATTAAAAGTTTGCAGTTTCCGTTGGGTATTTAAGACAAAAGAGACACGTTATTTCAACTCGTTTTGATGTGACAAAAACAATACATTATAGGTACCCACATTTTCTTTGATCCCCTAAAAAGCTCGAAACGAAAGGCGCAAATTGTTTTCAGCGAAACTATTTATATGCAAATAAGCTTTCATACAAGCTGGCTTCTCTGAACGAGGTGCATTTAAAACATACAAGTACCAAAGAGCAATGTTACGCGTTAACACGGAAATTAAATTGTTGAACTCTCAGTACAAAATTCCGTCACAAAACTGCGGTTAGTTATTCGTGAAAATGTTGGAAATACCAACTGGGAGACGGGAAACCGTGATTGCAATATATTCTGTCCGGCCACCGTCACGCGCCTCCGCTTCTGATGAAAAATATGTTCCTGGTTGTGGTATTTTTTTTACTTTTTTAGGGTTCCGTACCCAGAGAGTAAAACGGAGCCCTATTGTTTTCGCTCCTCTGTCCGTCCGTCCGTCTGTCACCAGGCTGTATCTTGTGAACCGTGATAGTTAGAAAGCTGAAATGTTCACAGATGATGTATTTCTGTTGCCGCTATAACAACAAATACTGAAAACAAAAATAAAATAAATATTTTGGGGGTTCCCATACAATAAACATTATTTTTTTCTCATTTTCTAAACAATGGTACGGAACCCTTCGTGCGCGAGTCCGAGTCGCACTTGGCCGGTTTTTTTTACTTTATTTTTCAATTGCCCCGACTGCGGCTCGAAGCGATGAGACCATATTTTATGTTGCTAAGTTTAGTCGCCTTGTCGCCTTTTCCCCTTACTATATCTAGCTACATTATATGGTGTAACATATAGACGGAAAGAGCGGAATATCGGCGTAAATTCAATTTGACGGGGTACGATATAGTGGGTATGTAAATCTATGTAGGTATGCAATATTATATTTCACCTGTCCCAATTTAATTGAGGGTTCAACTACAAACAGGCATGACTAATATTGACAGACATGGTATTTAATGTTTCCACATGTTAGCTACCTAAAGTTTACAAACTAGTGGAAGGCTTACAATAATAATAAATAAATTTGTTTATTTCAATTTCGTTGATAATGATGATTTTCTATTAGATATGGGCCGTCTTGTTATTATAGAAAATATTTCATTATTCATTTTCATTTGTATAAAGTTTTGAAAACGTAGGTATCTTACAATATATTTACAGAAAAATAACAGAATCCTCTCAATTTTGTAATTTTTATTACATCTTCAATTATCTTTGTAAACAAAAGCCAGTATTTCATTGGTACAGATTACGCTAGCCACCACGAGGCTGTGTCCATCTTAACCAGTGTCACCCCGGCTAAGGAAATGCGATATATTATCTGTCAGTGAGAGATATTGCTCGCCAGCTTAGTATAGGTTTATAGCCCTATTCGTAAACGCTACAATGTATTGATAACTACCGGTTAGTGGTAATATTTTATGTTATTGATTTTGATAGGTAACAATCCTCACTAATATTAGATACTAGCCGTTTTACCTGCGTCCCGTGAGAACTATTGTCCGTTCCGAAATAAAATAATTTAGATATAAAACAAAAACAAGTCGGTTTCGTAGTTTCGGTGTCTTTAGGGTACAAACAGTCTGACAGGTTTTCACGAAAACAGACCGCGAAATAAATGTACTTGGTTGTTTTAATATTTTTCCTGTTTTATTTACTTATAATTGCCGATAAAATAAAACAAATAACATACAGCGAAATATAAAGGAAAAAACTAGGTGGGTGGAGAATCCCAACTTTATAAAACCATTTGAAAGGAAATAATTGTTGACGACGTACCTACTTAATTAAATCTTCGTTGTATTACAGTGAGCCTAATTAAAACATTAACATTTATTCATTTTCATACAAAATATTGTAATTATGTTTTTATTTTTTTATTTTTTTTTTTATTTTTTTATTTGGGAAATAAACAGATACATTACACCAAAAAGTCACACAATTTAAACCAAACATAATCCAAAACAGTTTCCACAACATAATCAAAACATTTACGCCGAATCAGAACATTTATGAAACGTATACAAACAAGTTAAAAAAAAATGTATATAATAATAATAAATAGTATATAATAAAAAAAAACACATTACCTATAATCAAACAATTGGAGCAGGAACCAAACAATCATGAATACTTTTTTTAAATTTGTGAAAAGGTATGTTAAAAATATCCAGCAGACAATCACTGTTTGATTTGATGACGTTATTGTACGTACGGCAAGATCTAACAATAAATGAGTTTTTTCTATAATTTGTCTTTACGGTCGGGACATAAAACAAAGCCTTATTACGTGAAGAAATACGTGGACATCGTAGACCTATCTTACTTAAAAGGTAAGAAGAATCAACCTGACCTCTAATTATTTTATATAAGAATAAAAGATCCCGCTGATTACGTCGAGTCTGAAGAGATGGTAATGAGGGTAGTTCATCCAATTGGTGATTTTTGTTGCTCCTCCACAATACGTGCTTGTTTAACTTATCCTGGATTCTCTGTATTTGATCAATATACACGTTATATTGTGGATTCCACACTACAGACGCATACTCCAATATTGGTCTAACAATTGTTTTATAGAGCAGCAACAAAGTGGAAATACACGCTTGAAATCCCTCGTAATTCTCAGTATGAAACCCAATAAACGATAAGCTTTATTAGTAACTGACGTCACTTGGCCGTCAAAAAGCAGTTTACTATCCAACTGAACTCCTAGGTCCCGCACCTCGGATACTCTCTCAATATTTATGTTATTTATTTTATAGTCATATTCGATATACTTTTTTTTCCTAGTGTAAGTAATCACATTACATTTCTTTACATTAACAAAAAGCATATTCTTTCTACAATAGTTGCATAGATTATCAATGTCACTTTGAAGTCTAATGCAGTCTTCTACATTTTTTATTACTTTATAGATTTTCTTATCATCAGCGTATAATAAAAAGTTAGAATTACTAAAATTTAAGTAAACGTCATTTACATATATATTGAATAAAAGAGGTCCGAGATGCGAGCCCTGAGGCACCCCAGACGTTATGGGTATGAATGATGAACAGAAGCCCTTGACAGTAACCGCCTGGCTACGATCCCGCAGATAAGACTCCAGCCATCGAAGTAAATCACCATGTATACCGATGTATTCAAGCTTATGTAATAGAACTTTATGAGAAATTTTGTCAAAGGCTTTTGAGTAATCGGTATACACGACATCCACCTGCAAGCCTTCATCCATAGCTACGGTTACTCTCTCAATCAGTTCACATAAGTTGGTTTCAGTGGATTTCCGACTAACAAACCCGTGTTGCTCAGGTATCAGTAAAGGTTTAATAAGAGGTGTAATTATATCACAAACAATCCTTTCAAAGAGCTTGGGTATGACACTGAGCTTCGAGATGGGGCGATAATTTTTAACGTCATGTTTGTTTCCACTTTTAAAAATAGGTACAACGTAAGACTGCTTCCAAATCGTCGGCAAGGAGCCCAATCGTAATGACGCATTAAACAGCCTATACAAAGGAACTGATAAGGCTCTAGAACACCTATGCAGAAATAAAGGGGGTATGCCGTCAGGACCAGAACCTTTTTTTGTGTCTAAGTTTTTGAGATATTTTGAAACAGTCTCCAAAGAAATATCAATTTTACTGAGATTTAAAGATGTGTCATTGTTAACGGTATTAGAAGTGAATTGATGGTTTGTAATCTCTGTTTCAAAAACTGAGCCAAAATAGGTATTAAAAAGATCAGCGATATTTTCTCCATCAGAGGCAGATACACAATTTAGGTAAAGGCTGTCAGGAAGATTATTATCCTTTTTTTTTGATGCCACGTAATTCCAAAAGTGTTTACTATTTTTTGCTATTCTATTTTCAATATTACTAATATATTTATCGTAACATTCCTTAGCAACTCTTTTTTGCCTATCTCTTAAGAGTACAAAAGTCGAATAATCACTATGCTGACCATAACATTTCCACTTCTTGTGATACTTTAATTTTTCTTTAATAATTTTCTTTAAAGCTGAAGAATACCATACCGGGTACTTATTAGTATTATTAATAATTTTAGTTGGAACATGATCACAGATTACTTCATCCAAAACATTATAAAATTTAAACACAGATTCATTAATATTTTGTTCATCTATAATAGTATCCCAGTCAATATGACAGAGAACTGAATTAATGGAATCGTAATCGGCAGTGCTGAACATACGAGTTATTCGCGATGGGGATCGTAACGTATTTAGACTAACATCATGTACATTAACTTCCAAAGCAGGATGGTGTGGGTCTTCATTAACCAGTGGGAATGGGGATCTTGCCACCTTACAAATGAGATTACTGATAACTAAGTCGAGATGCCTTTCATTTGCATTCGCTACTATGTTAAACTGTGAAAAGTTGTTCAATGATAAAAAATTTGACAAAACTCCAACCAAAGGATTTACATGGACTAAGTTAAGAACTGCTTCATTACTTTGTGGAGTCGACACCCAGTTTGCGTTTCTAACGTTAAAATCTCCAACTAACAAGAATCGGTCATTTGGACAATTTATGACAGTTTGAGAAACTTGTTCGTAGAATGCTATCTCCTCATTAAGTTGATGATTATTCTGTGGGAAGTAACAGCAGTATAACCTAAGCTTAGAGTTCCGGGAACGCTCCTTAACAAGGACACTCAAACTTAAGATATCAGCCGACGCTGATGCGCTTGATGGGTTAACGATGACGTCATCGATCGTTAAACCCTTTTTCGTAGCAATAAGAACTCCTCCACCCATTACATCCGATCTGGAATCATAATCCCTGTCACATCTATAAACATTGAACCGGTCATCAAATAATTCGGCATTAAATATCCCTGGCAACAACCACGTCTCGGTTAAACATATAATATCATATGAACATAGTAACATATTATTAAAAAATAAATTCGTCTTTGTCCGCAAGCCACGCACATTCTGATAATAAATGTTAATGCTAGTGTTAGAAATCACTGGAAATTTTACTAATATGACACTTATTTAAAATTGAAGAAGACCCTGTTGTTATTAATACGCAAACAAACAACAAGCCCACGACATTTATGACAAAAGAATTATAATCGTCATCCAACCACACATACAACAATCTCACCTGCTGAAATGAGACTAAACTAATTAAAATATATTTCGTTACTGTTTGGTTCGGCACTATAAAGAAAATTAAGAATTTCAAAATGACAACAAGATTAAATACCATGAATATGAATGTGTATACAATATGGATTACAAAATAACTTTTTAGACTAACTTTTTTAAATCGTTCTCAGTAGAGATCAGAATAGCTGCGCTAGAATCGCTTTTTCGTACTAGTATAGAAAGATTTTTCACCCAAACGTACTTATAGTGCTTTTCTTCTGCTAGCTTTTTAACTTTATTTAACAATAACTTCTTGCAACTAGTCAGGTGTTCGTTAACATAAATACGATTTGTATCGTTGGGGTAGCCAATGTCACATGCCTTTAAATCTTTAATTCCTCTCAATCGGGATAAAAATTCATCTTTTTTGTATCTTGCTAGAAAACGTACTACCACTGGCTTGGGTTTTTTGATATCCTTATTCATGTGCGCCACTCTAGTCACGAAATCTATATCGGTCTGTGCGTTGAAAGGGCATTTAGCATGGGTGGCTAGCTTTGTCAGGATCGCAATCAAGTTCTCTCCATTCTTTTCAGGCAACCCTATAATCTCAACATTCGACCGTCTTCCCCATTGTTCCTGCTTCTCGATGCTATTATTGATCAAGTTTATTTGGCTTTTTGTTTCGTTGACCTCCAATTCTAGCTTATTAACTGTCTTGGACTTTGCTTCTATGCAGGATAATCTTGCCATAATAGCATCGTATTTATCGCTCATAAACTTAAAGTTAACTTGCAGATCGTTGACTTCAGACTTAAGATCCTTCAAGGTATCATTAATGGTATAAAGGGCCGCGTTGATTTCCTCCCTGACAATAACACGTAATGCGTCCTTCGACGTTGAGATCAGTTCCTCTTTCTTTGCGACAGAGTTTTTTCTTATAGTCACATTCTGATGACATGGTGAGGTCTTTCCCTTTATCTTGTCGACTCTAGCACGCACGGGAGTATCATCTCGGTTGTCTCTTTGTTTACCTTTAGTACAGGTAGGGCACAGCCACGACGAGAGAAGGTATTGGTCAGGGACCCAGTTTTCCTCTTTGTTGTGGAAGATACATTTAATGTGATAATTATCATCACATTGGCAGCATGCCAGCTCTTTAACAGCATCCTTGTTTAGTAAACGACAGCATTTAAAATCCATATTGGTGTTCATAAAAATTGAGTAATGTTATACCATAAAAATTGAGCTAGATTTTAATTGGCTCAGAGGTGGGTATTGAATGTCACTTTATTGGTCTAAAAATATAATTAGGTAATTTGGTTGACAAAATGAACGCTAACTATCTGAATTTATGCTTCATTTTATTATTTATTAACTGTTTATTAGAGCGGAAAGTCTTAATTACCATGAAATGAGGCAATTAGAGGAGGCTTTTATATAAAATATTGATAATACAAATTATACTGAAATAACACTCTGAAGGCATGAAATTCGTAGAATATTTTTTTGACTATTGATAACTTCGCGAGCGACTTTCTCAGTCTCGTTACCTGGGTAACCAAGTTATCAGTTCAAGAAGCTCACTGGCTGTTTGAATTTTTGACCCTTAAAAACTACCTACGATACGATGTACAAATTAATGACAGCTAGAAACCACAAAAAAAAACAAAATGGCTGATTATGATTCTTATTTAACTTTCACTAAAGACAAACTATAGGTATCTAATTCACTTTTCTACTTGAATACAAATGCTCAGATCTCAGTGGCTACAATTACCTACATATTCTACTTACTATAAGTTAAAGTCTAAAGTTAGCACTAGTGCTTTTAGTTATTATAAGTTTAGTTTACTCAACTTGTACCTGAGTAGCTCCTAATTACACATGAGCGCAGTGGAAATGGGTCAGTCCTATTATTTTAGTATCAAATAAACTTTATTCAGGTTTTGTACCTACTAATTTATGTTGAAACTAGCTTCTGCCATCGGTTTCACCCGCTTCCCGTAGGAACTTCGCCACTAAGCCATATAAAAATTTGGAGCTGACCTGATGATGGAGACCAGAGAGGGTCGAGGGAACTCGACAACTGAATATGTAAACTACCTCGAGTTTGGGCTTAAATTATTTGTATTGACAAGACCTTTGCAACAGTGAAAGTTTGGAGCTGACCTGATGATGGAGACCAGAGAAAGTCGAGGGAACTCGACAACTGAATATGTAAACTACCTCGTGTTTGGGCTTAAATTATTCGTATTGACAAGACCTATGCACCAGTGAAGGTTTGGAGCTGACCTGATGATGGAGACCAGAGAAAGTCGAGAGAACTCGACAACTGAATATGTAAAATACCTCGTTTGAACTTATATTCTTTGTATTGATGAGAACTTCCCACTTGTATGGATAGTGACAACTATTCGTATCACTGAAGAGCTTTAAATTCACACTATTATTAATTTATATTCATTGAAATTTTTAACACTGTTTTCTTAATTTAAATTCATTAAAATTTATTTTCTATTTTTTAGTTCGTTTTTCTATAAAAAGCGTGTTTTTTATTTATTTTTTAAACTATTATTTTTTCAAATCGTTCAGTGTTAGATATCGAGGAATAGAGATTAGCGCATTCAAGCAAACAGACAAATTCTCTTCAGACTTCAGCTAAGGGTTACTTTTTGTGAAAAATAAATATGACAAATGAAGTTTAAGCAATTGAAATGGTAAATAAAATCAATCATCATTAGATCCGGTTGATAAATGTAGGTAGGTAAGTTCTGGTCACAAAATTAATAAATAATTGATAGGTTTGGTTGTCAACAACCTCGTCCTTCAAAATTTCGATTAATCAATAAATCTAATTGTTTATTCAAATTATACCGTATTCGTACCGTATGTATGTATTTTTGAGTTATAATTTATTCATAGGTACACTACCTGTTTTTCCGCTTTTTCACCCGGGACCCTTAAGAACTACTGCCCGCACCGGGATAAAATATTGTCTTTGTTACTCGAGAAGAATGTATCTTTCCAATAGAGAAAGAATTTTTAAAATCGGTCCAGTAGTTTTCGAGTTTATCCATTTTATTACAAACAAAAAAAAATCCTCTTTATAATATTGCCAAAGAAAGCACGTAAATTCTCTAACCCTGATCTTACAAAGTTTTGTTAATCTTCGAACATCTGTCTATTTCTATCCTTTTGAGATCTTATTTTTAGGTTTCGAAGAAAACCTTTAAAATAATATCTGCCTATAGAATTTACAGCAAAAATAGCAATACATTTGAACAGTATTGAAATTATTTTTGCATAGATGAACAATAAAACAAAAGCGCTCGACTAACATCGGATCAGTTATGTTGTGCCAATCAATTGCCAATTCGAGTACGTTTTGTAACGATGCAGACAAAAGCAAATAAAAATTCCATAGTTTTTATTGCGAACACAATCGTTATATTTTCATTTTGAACACGCGTCATTTAAAAACGGTCAAGTACGAATCGGGCTCGCACACAAAGGGTCCCGTACAACTTTCTATAAAACATTGTATTTGTTGTATGGCTTCTTTAAATATTTATTGAACTCTAATTTTAAGATTATAGCTGCAGCAACCACTAGCTTCATCATCTGTGAAGATTTCAATAGTCTTACTATCACAGTTCATAAGATACAGCCTGCTAACCGACGACAGACGGACACAGCAGACAGCGAAGTCTCAGTAGTATGGTCACAATTCACCCTATAGGTACCTATGGAACCCTGAAAAAAATGTATTAAAGGGAACTTGATAACATGATATTATTCTATAAATTGCAGTTTGCTCGGACCGCCCGTCACGAATTTAATAACAGCTCAAACAAAAGCGACATCGCAGGCGGAGTTGCCATAAATTATGCACAGTTTTGCTTCGTTAATTGCTATTTCTAATGTGGCAACATCGGTGTTATGACGGTATTATTTCTAACTTCTGCTGTGGTTCTCAATATTCGTTTGACAAGTGTAGATTCCAAAGGGTAAGTTATCAAAATGTTAATTATCGAATAACTTATGAAATCGGATTTTATTGATTTCCTTAAATAAGGTACGTAATATTCCTAGATGTGAATTACAAACTTTTTAAGCGTGGTGATTAACGCTTAATCCTTCTCTATGTAAGAGGAGAACTGTACCCAGTAGTGGGATAATAGAAAAGGCTGTGATGATGATGGTCATGCCTTACTGAATCTCAATTGCAGAAAAGTTGAATTAAAGCAATTTATTGTTTTATTAAGCTATGTAAGTAATTAAAAAAAAAACATAAAGCATTTTTATTCGTTGAGAAAGAAATGTCTTACGAAAAAAGAAGTTTGAGAACTACCGTCGCCACCAAACTATTAATCACTGCCTGCAACGACGTGAGTTGATCCTCAAAAACCACACTGAGCATGCATTAAAACCTCCATTTTGATATCGTCACATCGTCATATTTCCGTAAAGCTATACTAATGGACTATCGACCCGGCTAATGCTCGCGGTTACGTTGATTAATATTTAAACTTAATAATATCAGACATTAGCCGCCACTTGAACTGATAAGAGACCAAATGGTTAGAAAACTAAGCGCTTTTGACCTACTAAATGTCGTTTAGATTTTGGGTATTTTTTAGCAAAACCTGTTAAAGTTGTTTTTTTTTTCATATAGTCTCCCCAAAAAGGAAGATGTTCTCAGTTCAGATGTTTGGTATGAATTACAGAGGGCTCTTCTATGTCCCGTGGGAAAACTTGACTTTTTGGGAAAGTTGTATCGTATTTTTAAAGCTTTTTATTTTCTTTAATTGGTAGAGCAATATAAAGTATATAGTAATATTTTTATTCTTAGAAATTCTTTACTAAAAGATTAAGAAGTGGTAGTTTTTCTTGAAATTTTATTTATACCGCCTTGGGGATACACAAACCAATTATTCCTTACAGAAAGAAGCTTATTAAAATAAGTTAATTTTACTCGCTTGATTATTTACTATTATTTAATTCTGTTTCTTACCCACGTAGCTTATGCTATTCCAGGAAAATGTGTATATTAATTTTCTTTACATTTCTTGAAATACCTGCCTAATTATTCTCATTGGACTGCAGGATTAGGTACCGTACTCATAATGTACTAATTTTGCAGTAAATATTTAAGTGTTACCTTGCTCGAGCACAGTACCTATCAGGTATTTGTCACAAAAGCAAGAATAAGACCACCAATAACAAAATGGTACCCAGAAAAAAAGTATCTTTTTATTCGCTTACCTTCTAAAATCAAGGAACATGGTATTTTTATTTTCCTTAAACAGATTACTTCTTCCTGGTTTCCAAATTCAATTACATTACAAGTATAACAAAATCCAATCTAACTGGAGCTACTTCATTGAATTATCCGATTACTGTTTTTCTGTTTATTCGACCAAACGCTGAAAGAAAATTCCCCCATTAATTCATTGGGCTACTTGCGTCCCTTTTTACGGAAAATGTGGAAAAAGACCCTTGAACGTGAAATTAGATGTACTTAACGTTCTTTATTTGAACTGTTTGGTTTAGATCGGGGTTTAGGGTCATTGATCAAATATTTATATAAAAATACAGGGTGTGTTTGTTTGTGAGTGAAGAGATAATTATTTTAAGAGCTTTCAAACTTTTTTCAGTTTGAATGTAATACTATGAAAGTTTTTACCGGTTGTTACCTGCTTGTTGTAATGTGTGCACTACTTACCATATATGTCAAATGGTTCAAAATAATGAGTGATGAATTTTTGAAATATATATTTTTACCTTATATTATTTTTATATGATCAGATCTCTTGTTGCAGATTTTAAATAAAAAACAATATATCATAGTTAAATTTTTATTTAAACCGAAATTAAATAAATACACCTTTACAGCAAATTTTCAATATTAGATTTAAATTACCTACATTTATATTAATATTAAATAATAAATGTGACTATAAACGATTGCGTTACAAACAGGATTAACATGGATTTCAACAATATAAACACTGATTGAGTAAATAATGTTATATATGTAGATTATTGCTGAAAATAACCAACCATTATATTATGTATATTAAAGGTAAAATCCATCTTACGTGTACATTGAATATTTTACAAGCGACATCCATCCATACAACAGTGAAAGATTAACAATGAATATACGTTTATATAAACAACACACATATAGTATATAACAGTGGATATATATTAAAATTACGTTGACTTATTCCTATATTGATATGCAAGGTCAGTGGTGCCCAACTTGGCGTATATAATATGGCTTCCACTTCCACGATATGTTTTTTGCTGGTTCTTTTTTATTCTAAAATCCATCAGATTTTAATGTACTTTATGAGTTTATATAACAATTTTAAATTTAGATTGAATACACAGACTGATAGAAGCATTATTTCGAATTAATTAGAGATGTGATCGCTGACGAAGTTTTGATTCGATAAATTGCAATTTTATATTTATTATGATTATACACATAGAAGATTAAAATTATACACGTGAGTAATATTATGATTACGATATAATAGTATTAGAGTATATTTATGGTAACCTTTGAGTCACTCTTGAAAACTCATGTAGTTCGATATAATGAGTAGGGTATTTTCCAAGATGGTTGACGCAGAACGCCAAGATGTTACGAACTTTTTAACCTACAAAAGTATCTCAAAGTTTACTACGATTATTAATATTAACTTGCGTCGGATCTCAGAGAAAGCGTAAAAAGACAATATAGAAAATCTGAATAGTATGCAACACGACATATAACATCGAAAAATGTATACAATGACATAAATATATCGAATATCGAATAAACATGAGACGGTTCATGAAATTCCTTAATATATACCTAATCAGGTTGCCTCGACTCTGATCAATACATAGTGTATATTATAAGTGCAATATTTGTATATGTATAATGTGCATAAACCGCTATATACGTGAACAGTGATAATGACGATAAACATTCAAGCTTTAACATCAACACTACTATATAAAAATGCATTTCCACTAAAATGTGCCAATATGTAAATTGGGTACAAAAAGTACCCAACCTCGCGCCTTACATATGTTAGCACATTTTTATTATAATTATAACTTATCAAGTGTATATTATAATGGTCATAAAAATCATAGGTAAATGGTAAAATCAATCTACGATATAAATTAATATATTTGGTCATCCAAAGATGTTTCGAACCCCGGGATTGTATCACATCTGACTTTCATGCTTTCAAATTCCAATTTATAATTTTATATATTTGCAAGTAACTTAATTCATATTTCTGAGCTAATTTTGAGTATATCTAATACATCTTCAATCGTGACTAATAAAATTTGAAAGTACATTTTCTAAGAATATTGCAACAATGACTTTGTCCTTCTACAATTTCCTTCCCAAAATATTTCCAAAACTCTTCTTTACGAACCTACTACAAAAGTACGAAACACGAAGCACACTTTAAATTTTAATACCCAGTAGTACTACAACCACGAAAAGCAAGATCTAAAAACTTCGACTTTCGTATTTTCGCAGAAACTTCAAACCCACATAATTCCCCAACTTCTGCTGATCAAAATTTTAGGTTAACCTTCTACTTATTCAAATATATTCAATTTAAACATTGTATATTATGAACAATCTTATAATTAATTTACTCAGACTAAAGGATATGTTTTTGGTTACATTTTTATCACTTGATAATGATTTATATACGTGATGTACATGAATCATTGGGCTCAGAACATTTTCTTTTTTAATGTCACTTACGAGGTTCTTCTAATAACCAGGGTAGGTGACTACAAAGCAAAGGTAAATATGTTCAGAGTCACATTTATTACTCCACTAATCTAACGATAAACTTTAACATCAAGTATTATCTCATCATCAAATCATTTAAAGCTATAAGAATAAAAAAACGTGATAAATTCTATCAACTTAGTGTACAATATTTAAAATTGTATTATAATTTAGTGAACTTAAACTAAACTAAACAAAACCTATCTAAAATAATTCTCGTTACGTGAACTAATCATATCGATTAAATGCTACGAACTCCCAAAATATAAACAGCGTTGATTTTACTGAATCTCATCTAACACTTATTTGTCTACTTAATACTAATTCTACATCAAATAGAACATTTATTTTATGGGCTCTAACTATGTAATATAATAATCAAGATAACATATTCGTACGTTTCGAAAGCTAACGTAACTGCCTGTAAACGATACGGCATACATGTAGGTATAGAGAGAACCGGCAATCATTTCCCTTTGCTATATAATTAGAGAAGTATAAATGTACGTAATGTGAGGTAAAACACTCGTACTGCGAGCCCTCTTACACGTACCGTACAGTAATTATATCGTAATAGTCAACATTGTAAATACGTAAAAGCTTAATAGGTATTTTATCGTAAGGCAGGGGTAAACGATAAAAAATATTAGAAATTCTCATTCAAATTCATAGGGAATTGTAAATTTTCAAATCAAATTGTTCATTGCTAAAGATTGTGTAAAAGTTCTAGCTCATTGTGAAATCACATTTTTGAAAATTTTATTAAGTTTCCTTCATGCTAAGAGCATGCTACGACCATAAAGATATGAAACACACCTTCAGTGATACCTACTAATACTAGAATGCCTGGTGTTAGAACTTGTAGTTACTTACATTCTGGTACATTACTATTAGTAAGGCATACCGTAAGAGGTTCTACTACATTGTAAAAATACTGTACCACTAACTTACCGCTCTTGAAAAACGACCATCTTCACTTACCAAGCTACCGCTCCGTATATATTACTAAATTTTGTTTATCAGCCCAAAATTGATATGTATCGTAGTTTATTGCACAAATTCATCACGTCACAAGTTTTGAACTGAAAATACGAACGTTGCGAAGAGGTACGCATCGGGTCATCCGGCCACAGCTGGCCCGAGGGTGACGCTTCGCGAGAAATTAAATTAGGATTAACTTATAAGGAATGTTATGATTATGGTTATTCTAAAGCCACCTGGTTGCTACCACGAAGAGTACGTTGGTAGCGAGGCAGATGTCATGGCGGGATGGTGCACTCGAAGTGCGTCCATACGCGGGTTTCCTTTTACAGTTCATTTTCTCGAGAGGCATCTTGGCGACGCTGTACTCTCGGTGCTCGTTGACCATGGTGCAGACGGTACGCTTCTTCTGCATCATTTCGTCGTCTCTGTCCCGTAAGCCGGCGAGCCAGGCCTCGTACCACGCCAGCTCGCAGTCACATATCAGCGGGTTATCTGAGGGAAACGACGAGAATAAATACTTGGTATGACTTATTTTGGAGACTTTCTACTATGTGATATTATGTCCGCAATTCTTTACATTTTATTACCTCTAGGATTTTAATGCAGCTAACGATCTGTTTGCAAATGAACGGACGACGATTTATTTGTCGGAAATATTGTGAGTGAGATTTATAAATAAAAGAGAATTCTTATTTATTTTCTGCTTTAAAATATTATTTTATACTTCTGATTGTTTTTCTTATTGTACTTGGGTGTCCAAAAAAATATATCCTGGACATACAATAAATAACTTTCATCAGTTTTCTTAAAACTTACCCATTATATCAACTACTCGTAGGGTATCCAAAATCGGTTCCATGATTTCCTCGGGAATGTGCTGCAACTTATTGTTCTGCAGATTTAAAGTCTCCAAGCTGTTGAGATTGTCGAAGCCCATAGTTGGTAGCTGGTGGATCCTGTCACAACAAAGTCGAGAATTAACTTTAGCGGTCAAAGTTGAACTTAGTTAAACACGTCCAAGGCCGATTTCAGCCACGGCGGCTGTTTTCATATAAGCAGATAGGACATATAAAAGTACACAAGCACGGGTGAATCACTCTCTAACTCCCAGACTACGGGCTGCTTTGTGAAAGTTTATAAAAAAAAAGGTAATCGCACCGAAACCTCAGTCATGACAGTCACGGTTGCGACTACTAGACCAACGAGGTAGTCAAAAGGAACTTAGTTACATGTAATATGGAAAGCAGTTAAGTGCTAACTACTATGTTATCAGCGACGTGGACGTAAAGCATGGCCAGTGATATCCCTGTAGAATTTGCGGCAGCTAACTAGACTGTTTGATTTAAATAAAAAATCAGTTCTAGTGAAACTACTAGTTTTATTTTTTTTCTAAACAACCATTTTTTCAAGAATTTCAATTAAATAAGATAAGCCCAAGTAAAATTATATTGTTAGACATTTTGAATTTATTAAAGATAAGATAAGCCTAGGTTTTTATGTTTTGCCGGTAAAAGAATGCCCTAAAGCGTTTTGCTAAGCCAAGATGGACTTGACAATACAATAACAAACGCTGGCAATTTAATTAAATAATAAGTACCTAAAATAGACACAATAAAACAGGCATCTAGATAAATTGTTTAAGTAATAAAATAAATGTATCGTTGGTAATTATAGTGAATTAGATAGCATTATTTCCTCCATTGATATAAGTGAATTGAATGAATAATATTTGGGGACTTATGCTACAGTAGAAATTTAATCATCAACTGTCATGAAATAAAGCCCATTTATTTAATTAGCTACTGCCGGTGTCACCCGCGTCTCGTGTCAACTACTTCGCACACCCGAATAAAAGTATCCTATAGACTTTTTTAATAACTGAGTCGTATAAGACAGTGAGTTTTTATTTTCAGAGGACTGACTGAATTTGGGATTAACGCAAATATACAGACATACAGACCAACTCTTCATCTATAATACTGAAGTACAGATATACCTGAAATATTCCCTTTTAATACAATTTATATCTAGGGAACAGAATATTAAGTTACTACAATAATGATTCAGTTTTTACTACATGTTAGATTATAAAAGGTTAAGGCAAATGTTATTGAAATGGATTTGGGATGAATAGCCTATAAAACACATGCCAGGATTCATGAATCTTATATTCAACAATAAAAAATGTTTAGAGATAATCTTTTATCTCTTTTATCATGTAGACCGCAAAAAAACTTAAATGCTGGATTTCATTTTATATTTGTTTCATTATTCTATTGTTTTGCTTTAGTATCTAAGTCGTTTAATGGTTTTTAATGTAATAGTTTCACTCCTGCCCGAGGCTAGTTAAAATATAACCTATAAAACTTTCGTAGCTTATTTAGTTAAAGGATTTTCAATGTCGATATTAGGATCAGAGACAATAACCCTTTCTACAACCGTCACAAACTCACAAACTTTACCGCTTTATAATATTACTAACTATAATAGGTAACCCGCATTGAGCAAGCACATCTCAGTGTGAGAGACGGTCTGTGCCCTGTAGTGGAACGATAAAAAGGCTAATAATGATGAATATCTAACAATAATATAGATAAATAACAATACGAATAAATGATCTTACATGTTCTTCTGCAGATTCAAGAAGGTGATGGAGTCGCCATAGCCAGTGAAAGCATCCTCACTGATGTACGTAATGTTGTTGGAGCGAAGATCCAAGTGGCGCAGACGATGCAACGGACGAAGAGCTTCTGAGGGTATCTCATGCAGACGGTTGTCTCCAAGCCGAAGGTATTGCAGGTTTTCTATAAAGGAATAGGTCATTTGAAAATGTGCTTTAAGATGAAGGTCGTAAAGATGAAAATCAATTACAAGAGAAATGCAACAAGCTTTAAAGTTAAATAGGAACGTTAAGCTTCAGAACAGAGTGATTAATCTTTCGTTCTCTCCAATAATTCTACTTCCATTTGTTGTTACAAAGACGATGATAAATTTCAAAGTTTACCTTCAAGTCCAGCGAAGGCTTTTTCATCAATCCTTTGGATTAAATTGCCTTCCAACTCCAGAGAGTTCAAAAACGTCAGATGTGAAAATACCTGGGCGGGTACTTCACGTAGCTGATTATGAGCCAAACCTAGAGAATCTAGGCTCCGTAGACCTGTAAAAATAAAAGGGACTTTATCCTTATTCTTGTCAAAGGGCTCCTTCATTTAAGGGCGGCTAACCATAATCAAGAGTGAGCGATGTGGCCCAACCCTCTGTGTAATCCCAAAGATGTTTCATATGAGTCCCGTGGGACGTCACGAGTCAGGATTCTTTGTGAAAAGACAGACAACTTCCAACGAATACAGAAATAAAAACATAGGTATGTGAATAAACATGTGTTGAATAAACAAAGAATAAAAGAAAATAGTACCTGCAAAATCTCCTTCAGTAATAGTAGCGATGCGGTTTTCTTGCATTTCAAGTTTTTTCAAATTCTCAAGCAAAGCGAGAGCTTTTTGTGGCACCGCTGTCAAGTCGTTACCGCCAAGATTTAGCCTTTTCAGCTTCCTAGAACAAAGACGTGTGTTCTATATTCCTTTCTATTCGAATTATTTGTTTTATTTTAGATTATTGCGTCATGAGTTTGCTTTAGTACAGACGCCAGCAGGTCAATCTAAGCAAATTTTTAAATTTCGAACATTAACATGCAAATCTAGTGAAAAAAGACAGATTGAGGTAGGAAGGCTGTGGGTTTTTTGACTCAAAATATTATGAATGTATTATAAAATGTTTCAGTTTTTCATTATATATTTCATTTTATAAAGCATATTACAAAATATTTATTTGATTAGGTACTAATACGTTAATTAATTGTGACCACAAACAAATATTATATTCATTCATCAATTTAAAATTGGCAAATTACATTAGCAATTTCCATTTGCTTTCTGGTAATGATTGCAATATTTTAAATCACACACAGTGTGACCACAATGTTTAATTATATGAGTGTAATAAATAACGCATTATTAAGCAATATATCCCTTTGAATCATATAGCAATCATAAGAGATGGTAATTATGTCAAAATTATACAAATGTAAAACATTGAAACCCAGTTACACCATTTAACCATAACTATGACGAAACCCTAACCAGCCGTATGATTTGTATGATATTGTCCATCGGTCAAATCGCTGATTTGACAACTGAAAATGGTTCCACTATCGTTATAATGGTGCAAGAAACTCATATCTTCAATGAACAAATTTTTTATTAATCGATTGTAGCAATTTTCACTAACTATATTTTTGCATTTAAATTATCTTCTAAAACTCTCACTCTTTACTAATGAATACAACCTTATCTACCCATCCTAAAATAACAATTAATTCAGGAACTTTCCATCCCTTACCCCTCAAAGTACCCGCTTCCACGAACTATTTTAAATGTAGAAATTCTATAGAGCAACTTACTTTTCAAGTCCTTTGAAAGCCTCCCCATCAACCACAGATATCCGGTTTTCATACAACGTTAGTATCTCCAATGTGTCCAAGCCCATAAAGGCCCTGTTGTGTACCGCAGTCACCTGTGGACATACGCTTTTTCACTTACACGTTTTCGCTTTTTTATTGAAGTTAAAAGTGGGGAAAAATAAATAGTATTTTCTTGTTTGTATATACTTAGAGTTAACAGATTAACTTAACATATTAAGTATAAACAATCACGTTTAGGGGACTGTTTTATAGAACACTTGCATATCTAGGTAAGAGGTTCCCAACCGCGATCGTACAATTGGCGTCTTTTTGCATTATCAGTTTGTTCATTGTCATATTGTTAGTTGAATTATTTCATTAAAATTTGCCACCATGTGGTATTTTATGAGGAAGATAGAGGAGGGAACGATATATGTAGAGGGGTTATGCCTTTCTTGACAGTCGGGTAAAATACAGTATTTTTGAAACTCACCTTATTATGATTCATATTAAGAATGAGCAGATGGTTGAGATGCGTGAATGAGGAGGTCGGTATCGTCGCCAAACTGTTCTGTGAGACATCAAGCTGCGTTAACTTATTACCTGAAAACAATGTTTTTATTGAGTGTTGGAGTAATTTACTAATTCATAAAGGGAGTAAAATTATCATAACAACGATTTTTAATCTTTATTATATTCAGGTAGTTTATTATTTTCATGACTGAAAAATTGCCAATGATAAAAACCTCTTGCAAAATTATGTTTTGAGTCAAGTTATGTACGCTTTCTTTTTACATTATGGCTGAACTTAAACAATGAGGTTAGATTATGTTACCTTATATTATGTTACCAATTTTTTAAAAGAAATTTTAAACTTACCAATAGAACTTAGTGAAGAGTCCTCAATAACAGCTAGACTGCTGTTATGGACAGTCAGATGACGAATATCCAGTCCCAAGAATATGTACGAGGGTAGTTTAGCCAGGTTGTTATGTCTTAGCTTCAGGTAGAAGATTATCATCGGTTTGGAACGAAGTGTGTTCATTGCCTGGGAAACAAATGAAAGAGGTTAGTATCGATGACTTCACAATTGCCGACGATTCGAGTGTCAGTCATAATGATCAGTTTTGATTTTCGTACAGCAGCTTTAGTCCAAAACAACGTTTAACCAGTTTCCTAGCAATTTTACAAAATTCAAATTTAGAATACACTCTCACGCTTGCCTGGCTAACCCCATTGATGCTAAAACATACTACAGTTATTAAAACCCTTTGAAATACACGTAAAATCTTTAAAACCTAGATATCGCATAGGTGCCCGCTTATTTTGCAAAAGAGTGTATTATAATTGATTCGATAATGTTAAAAGACTCAATAGACTTAAGTATACTAGGAAGTGTGCTGGTATTTGTTTTTTTTATCTTAACATTCAAAACTCTGTATGCACCTCTTATATAAATCTAGCTATCAAATATGTATGCAATCCGCATTGTAAATTAAATAAATGTTTTGTTGACTAATCTGGGTCGGTGATTTACCCAACGCTCAAAAGCTCAATAGTACCCATTCTTATGATGATTCTATCCATTCATAGTTATGATAATGTTCATTCATACTACGAATATTAACAAAATCCTACGACACAATTTCTTATCATAAAGTTCATACATCACGTGAACTTAAAACAGGGGAAAAATGGCACGCTTCCAAACATTTTCTACTTTGATCAAAACATTATTCAGTTATGTGACTAGAATTTTAAGTGACCAAAATATACATTAATATGCCATATTCTTGTATGTGGAATATATTGTAGAGAGTCTTTTGAGGTAAAAATAGGCGAGGACCTGTCACATAGAATTATTTTCTTTGAGAAAAGCGAGAAAATACACAGCCAATCAGAGTAGATTACAATTTTTGATTGAATAATTACAACACAATGTTGGCGATGCATTTCTGAATTGCAAATTACTTCAAAGACTTTAAAGTTGATAAACCCAAAATTGTGGTGGCTTTTTTCATGTTCATTTTGTTGTACATAAAACTTGTCATAGTTCCTTTATTAAATAAGATATTTAAACCACTTCAAAAAAGGTGATCCTTAGTTTGACCTGCGTATTTGCATATGTATGTTTGTGCGCAATCATCTCACGGTTGGCTGAACCGATTTTGATGCAGTTTTCAGCATAGTATTTTTCAGACTTAGGAAACAGTTGTAGGTATTTTATTGAAGTCGTTTTTATTCTTTTGTGTTTTTGCTTTGCAAATTCTTTTTATGTTCACCTTCTGTATATGCTGTTGTTCAGTAAACTCGCAGAGGATGTCCAGGCCATTCTTCTTGACGGTGCAGCTGCAAGGCGTGATGGTGTTCGGCGCGGGACACTGCTGCGCCCCCTGCGGGTGCGCCGGTCGAGCGCACAGCACCACGCAGCATACCACCAACCAGCGCGCCACCATTTCTTATAACCTGGGTAAAAAATTGCGCCAAAATATTAATTTGAGGCTTATGAGCAAACAACACTTGGAATAGAATATTGTATGTGTATTTAAGTAGTTTATGTAAGTGATTAGGTATTTATTGGTTATGTTTTATTTGCTTCTTTCACAGGCACATCTCTTTTTTATTCTAACTCTGCCATAACGGGCCTGCTGGAAGAGATTTCTTATTATAAAATAAGCTGTGCCCTTGAACATTTTTTTTCTATTTTTCTTCTTGTCTGTGTATTTGTCTAACCTTGTACATAAACTGTTAAATAAATAAATAAAAATGTCGATGATGATGATACATTTTTTTTAGTTTATTTTTAAAATATCTCTTTCATAAAGGTTTATTTGGGCCTCGACGAATTACCTGATTTCCAAAATGAAATAGAATCTCTAGAAGTGATCGTCTAGTGGTTAGGACTCTACGTCGTGACGATAAAATCCTTATAGTTGGGTGAGAAACTTACTGGTGACAATTGTATGCATATTTAGGCGTCTACTAAAAGTGCCAAGAAAAAGAGAGAGCATACCAATTCAGTGCATATTAAACTTACTTAAAATTAAGAGATCCTACTCAAAATAAAATGAACAGTCAGATCGTATTCCTGAAAATACTCCCACAGCGAGACGACGTAAGCTGACGTAAGCTCAAACTACGAGTATTACAGAGAGCATTCACATAATAGTGTTGCCAACCTGAAATTCAAAGCTCCACTAACTCCATAATATAACAAAGGAAACAAATTATGTTTCTAAAGGCTTATAGCTTGCTAAGTACTTCGGTATCTGACTTAAGGTACCTCGTTAAGAGGACAATTCTGCATCTGGCAATATTTCGTACTAACATGAAACACCTTAGTCATTACGAATAGTTTTGATGATACTCGACGCCTCATTATTGTTTCATGGTGCTTTGAGCCATTATGATAGAAGTATAAGAATACTCATAGGGGTGAGCAAGTACTTATCTAGAGTTATTTAACTAAAGTGATTTTCCACAGTCTTTCACAAGGTTTCACTATATGAAACCCGGTACGGATTAGATCTTTTGTCCCATTGAATGATGACAACAAAAATACACTTTTGCAGATTTTCTTGGCATGCGGTTCGAGGACAATACAATCTTTATTACTGAAGAGCATCATGATTTTTTTCAAAGGAGATAAAACAAGAAGGTTAAGCCTTACTTAAACATATTATAGAACACCACAATATAACACAAACGTAATGACAAACCGCACAGCTATAAATGCTTACGCACTTCAGAACTTAAATCCTAAACTAATGAAAGGCTCACCAACTTAAACCATTAATATAAATTAGATACTATTTCACAGACATAACTAAGCCTAAACTTTACTTTCATTAGTATCAGCCTTAACCTTTACAAAGCGAGTTCAGCATAGATACAGACCAAGTTTTAACTTTCATTAAACGATTATTAGACTAGTCTGATTTTTGGATGTCGAAATGTTTTGCCTTTATTATCGAGCTTAGTATACGCTTTTCCATATTATTCCTAGCTACTGAAAAGTGTCTCAAATCATTAATACTAAACTGGAACAATATCTTTAATCTGATATTTAAATAAATATACCTTTAACAAATAGTAGTGCGAGTATTATAGCTCAAAAAAATTAATAGTTGTGGCCCTCATTTACGCTAGAGGGTGGGATACCAGACAAAACGAAACGATAATACCAACATGACCACAGATTGAGGCAAGAAAATAGAATGGGATGATACAAGACAGATACAATGGGAACAACAAACAGTCCACCATGGGGTAACCCCCAACAATAAATCACCATCACAACACAATGGGCAACCTTTTTACACACACATACGCACTACCATTATCATACGCTATTTCGTCTAAACAGAAGGCTTACTATTTCACTCACAATGACTGACACATGACCTCCAGAACCCAGCAGGTGACAAATACCGGTGAGACCCATTCTGACGTGTTTTAGAGTCTCTGACTGCTCTGACGACTGTCAGAGTGGTTTTTATGACAGTTACACCTGACAGGTTTACGTGTGGTGGACGCGGCGGGGTTTTGCAGCCGTCAATCATAATGGCACACATGGCTCGTGTTGAAAAGTACGAATTACGTCGATGTGTTTGTACCAATGAATGATAAAGAAACACTTATTTGTTAACAGAGTAGATTTTATTTATCGGTGTGAATTTTCTGTTAAGCCAAATACATATAGCCAAAAAATCGCCACTAAGACAGCGACAGTTTTCTAGTGTATTGTTAACATATGTAACTTAGATTTCTCTACCTGAGATAGCATTTTTATAGTTTAAAATTTCTGGTACATTACGATTGTAAATTTGAAACAGGAGAAAAATCTCAAGTCTTCTCTTGTCTCAAGTTCCTCAGACTTTAAAATGAGGCTTCGCTTTGCAGGTACAAGGATGTAGCAATTTTACATTTACATTTTTTGTTTTAAAATATTTTTGCTCGAGATAGAAAATATTCATGAAAATGTTTCCTTAAAGGAATTCCTGTGTAAAGATGCTGAATTATTTTCTTCCTCGTGCACTTACTTGGTTTTATGATTCTTGTTTACAGGTTTTTTTAATACTTGTTCTTAAGTATCACTTTCAGCACCTGTTCTTATAAGATATTTTTTTTTACTGTATGTTTATTTTTTCCTGTTTATTATTATGAGAAAACGTAAGACTATTATGATCATGCGTCATTGTTCCTTTCTCGACAACTCTGACATAAAATAAATTATGATGTAATATTTCTATTTGTGATCCAATATTTTAGTCCAGTTCCATTTGATAAAAACATTTCGTGAATAAAGATTAATCCAGCCAAATATTTCTATTTCAATGTTCATAAATCTGCAGCCCTTTATTACCACAGGGGCACGTATCAAAAAATAATGTTCGTATACATTTAGATTGAAGTACGTTCGGTACATATTGGCGAGCTGAATATTCTATCGGCGGTGTACGGGTTACGAATACTAATCAAGGGTACCCCGGTACCCTGAAGGTTTGTTCACAAATTGTTTAACACCCCTGTCGCTGGCCACAAGCTACGTTCAAATTGTTTTTTTTTTCGTTATTGGAGAGCCGTGGCCTTTCAATGCTGCCAGTAAAGGGCTGTCAACCTTTGGTTATTGTTTAAGTGGTTCTTGCTACAACATAGTATAAAACATTGGGGTAACCTGTAATGGTAAATGTATGTAGATAAATAAATAAATAAAAAATAAAATTATGTAGTTGGTCATACTCTTTGCAACATTATGTATATTAGAATATCCACAATATTTTATTTTCATTGAAGACGATGAGAATTTTTACAGCATTTAAACAATATTTTTAAAAGTACCTTTTCATTTATAGTGTCAAAGCTTCGACTTGTTATACATAAAAACGACATCTTTAAACTTTAAATTAAGTACCTACAATAATTAGTGCCAGACAGTAACAAATTATTTTTGACCATAAATACTAACTACTAGTTTCACCCTTGTGTATTGTTAACCCATTAAGTCCCACAATATTAATGTTCTGCTGACAGCTACAGTTGAGTTAGTTTATTTATGTCCACCGTATTCCCTAATTATGACTAATGAGAGACCAAACCTATATCATTATAAAGGAAAATTGCTATGGTTGACTTTATTCTGAAAATATAAAAGTATTTTATCAAGTTATTCTCTAGTCTCAGGGCAAGGATTCTTACTTAATTATAATTAGATACTTGATATAGAAATACTACCTTTTTTCCGGCAGTTTTACGCGCAAAGTAGCTAGGCTTCTGTAGATAAATAGGCTATGAAGACAATTAAGTTGGATCAGTATTTTCTGGGATTAGAACGTTCAAACAAACTCTTCAGCTTTTATACTATTATAGACTAGCCGATTTTAAGCAGTTTCATCCGCGTCCCGTGTGATCTTCTGCCTGCACTGGGATAAAACATAACCTATGTTACTCACGAATAGTGTAGATTTCCAACAGTGGCATAATTTATAAATCAATTCAGTAGTTTCGGAGCCTTTAGGGTGCAAACGAACAAATATTTGTATAGATAATACTGAGTATAAATTCATGAATTTTGTTGTCTTCCTTTCCCTCGTCATGGTTGGTTTAGTTGCAAATAAGAACTTTGTTGATATTATAGAACTCTTGCTTAGATGGAATCTTATTAAGAAAGTTATTTCTTCGTGCTTCCCTGCACTTAATTTAATTCAAAATAATTACCTACTTAGCATATTCAGGAGACTATATTTTTTGAATGTAAAGTTGAATATGTTATCTGTTGTTAAATTACTGTAGACGTAAAAGTCCAACATTTCTCTTTAGTTATATATTGAGTGCATGCATGTAACAGTAACAATCGAATGGTTGTTTGATGTTTTGCCAACATCTAACTTTGCGATAGCAATTTTATCAGGCGCTAATAAATCGTAAAATACGCCTATAGTCCACATAATGATAAAAAAATCAAGAACACTAACTTCTTCCCAAAATATCAAGCGTTTGACAATAATACCTCAAAGAAATAATTGGTACCCCATTATCAAAATATACCTATACAAAACTTTTAATTAAATCCGAACACCACATTTCTCTAACAACGACAACTAACCGAATTCCACTTCTAACAAAACATCATTTCCTTTACACGATTACATACACATACATACTTACTTGTGCGTCTGTGTGCGTGTCAGGTCGGCGAGCTATTATGGCGGGGCGAGGGGTGTGCCGATGTCATTCGGCACTAGGTCATGTTCACCGGAGTCGTCGGCCCGTCCCTGCCGGAGATTAGATCAATTTAGTACTTGGGATGACGTCAAACATTCGGCTTTCGGCGTTCGGCCTGTATGTATAGTGGCGGAACTGGCTGTGTTTGGTCTCTTCACTATGACGGGACTAATTTGTTAACATACTGTGATTGTTATGAAGTCTGTTGATTTACTGTGACACAGGGAATAGAATCTCTAGTTCTAGTCAAACACTAATGGAAACTATTTTGGAACATAAAGTTTATGTATTCCGTATAAATTACATCAATATATAAGCAGTTGGACAAAGCGTTTTAAATCCCTTCATAAAAAAAACTTCCTTGCATTAAAGAATATGCTATTGCTTTAAAAAAAAAACATGAAAATTAACGAATGAAATATACATTACAACAAGCAAAAGAGAAAATGTATACAGAACGCGAACGTAATTAATTAATAACAGACAATAATTACAATGTAATCTGACATCAATTATATTATGTTAATGTAATTATAATATTCATTAAACAAATTACCTAATGAGCTCTATAATTATTGTAATTAACTTTGAACTTACTAACAGCATAAATATTATGTACCTTTGGGGTGTTTGTTTTAATTGGTTCACAGCAAACGAGTGTTCTTGAACTAACGCGTAATTATTAATTGAAATATATTGCAGTAATAAAATTAATTTATACTAATATAATAAAGGGTTACTACTAAACTGATTTGAAAAATTCTTTCACCTTTGAAAAGCTACACACCTCCCGATCAGCAGGGGCTAAATTTTATCCCGGTACTGGCAGTTGTTTGGATTAATTAAAATATGATACAGTAATAAAGTTAATATCCAGCAAAGGACTTGTTCACACATTCATCGTCAAAATTACACATTCACGTCAATTATCCATACAGCAAAAATATTAACTTGCAAAAAGCTACGATTTCTTGAACGTTGTACGGCTACGTAATAAGCAATGGCTTGGACAGAGGCTAGTATAAAACTAATTGATATTAATACTCATCACATAAGAGCTTTAACACAATATAGCAACACGTTCATGTAAGAGATCGGTTTCCGATATAATTGAACGATGGCCCGTTATCCGCCATATTGGCTTACATAATTTCAAGGTAGAACACTAAAAGCCTACATTAAAACCGAAGCTTATTTCAGCGGTAAATGTGATATTTACTGACCTATTTTGAACGTGAAAAGTGTGGGGACAATGAGAACGAAATGCTGTTTATTAAGTATTGCATTTGTTTATTTAAAATAACGTGTCAATCAAGGCTGCACAGATGGTCCACTTCGGGATTGATTAAAGAAAGTGGTTGCGGCCCTCATTTACAAATGGCTACTGAAGCAAAATAAGTGGGTTTTGGGAAGGAACAGTGCAACCACAGCGGGAGGTCATCTGATGATTTTCCACATAAAAAAAGGATAGACTCCATAATAGGTGTTGTGAGAGAAACTATCTACTTGGGTAAAAAACAGGAAGGTATCTTCTTGCCATTGACAAATAACCTCATAAAACATGACCTAGAGCACGTATGTCCTCGTATTCGGTTCGGGAATATAAAATGGCACTACCTTGACCCTAGTTTGTAGGATTATGTAATGTACATCATATTCGTAGAGCTATCATATCCGTATAACTAAAAATTATATTATCTACATGGTTTTTTATCCATGTAAAATTAATCCAGGGCGTAGCCGAGGCAAGCTTGGCCTGGAAAAGTAGCTTCACTATTTTATTCACGCTTTTCATTTCAATTGGTTCAGACGTTTTAAAGGACTGAATTAGACGGCATAGATTAATGAAAATACCTAGCGTCAAAAAACGAACAAATATTAATTTTATTAACTTCTATGGAAATAGTCAAATCAAAACGTCTCCTGAACATTTAATTCAGAAAAGCTAAGAGGTTTGAAATAAAATTAAATCAAGGGAGGCTCCCTTCCCTTTGGGAAATTTAAAATGCTCTGATTCGATTATCTTGGTCGCGCATGACCTATTTGGAGCATCCTTCTCAATACTAAGAATGGCACTGAAGATGTTTTGCAAAAGTTGAATTGAATATAATATGACTGTATTTCTAGTATAAACTAACAAGAGGCTGAGAAAATTATTGATTGATGAAGCGGAGAATTCTATAGTTGAAGTATGGTACGTTCTTAATCATCAATGAAAAATCAAATGTAATATCAATAAAATATAGCTCAAACTAGCTTCTAAAAAAAACTTCACATGCATCCTGTAGACTACTTCGCTCACGCAAGGCAAGATAATAATTGGCCTATATTTAGCATCCCTCTCTTATCTAACACTGAAACATTTTTTTGAAAATCGGACTAGCCTGTTCTAAGATAAGCGTGTCCAAGCAAACAAAGGAAAAACTGTTCAGGTTTATAATATTAGTGTCCTATTATAAATTCCCCTTTTAAAAATCAGTATTATAGCCACAAAACGGTAACCAAATCCCTGGTTAAGGAAGGTTAAAGTGAACTTTTAACGAACGTCACATCTGACAGTTGTTGAACCAACGTTCCTTTGCACGGGTGCTCGTTATCGCGATGTTTTGTATCGCCCCGGAGTTTTGTGCAATCAATCTTTTTGAAAATAACATTTTAGACCTTCTAAATACAGTTTTAGAGATTTAGGAGGACTGTGTAGGTAATTTAGAAACTGTGTTGATGTTAAACCATTTTCTTAATAAATCACTTTTTATTTAAACTTTGTAACAATGGTTCTAACGTTTAATTTCAAATATTATTAAAATTGAAGCCAACTAAGCTAATCTTAAGAAAAACTATTTGCGGGTTTTTCAAGTACTTCGAACACACCATATTATGTACCATATTATCTCTTTATAATTGTCGCGGTGCCGCCCGTAGCAACTAAAAGCGTTACATTTTCCAATTTTCATTCCTAAAGCACGTACTAAGATCGAGAACTTTCTACGTTCAGATAAAGCTCCCACCAATAGAAAATAAAATAACAAAATAAAACTCGCATCCAGCGTCAACGCTCTACAAACGACTTGGGTCAAAGAAGTGACACATCTACCCCAATACACCAACATGTTTACAACACGGCACAGCCATTGGTCCGTGAATGGACAAAGAATACTAATTTGTCGCAGACGGGATGAATGGCAAAACGTCTCGTCAGAGGTCGGACACCTGTCCTTACTCGTCCCGGCCTTAATATCGTGTTTTATTTCTCTTGTATTTTTTCTTATAAACGAGTATGACCACTTAGTGTGTCCTTTTCTTTAGATGGAATTGACCTTTGGTAAAATTCTTTTGGACTTTGGTAATATACGAAATAAAATAGGTTTGTCATGTTATGTTAGAGTAAGTAACGTTAAAGTAGGATACAATGGTTATTATTAGTATTTTTACGTAATAATAGTACATGTAGGTGAAATATTACTGATTATTTTTCCGACCCAAATATCGACCAATAGAATTGCACCATTCGACGTCACGTGGTACAACCTACATGGTATTATACTGATAATTTTTTTTGAATATTTTCTCTGGTCGTTGCTACGTCAAACTGACAGGTTGTGGCCGACATTTGGGACGGAAAAATAATCCCCCGAATACCACACGAGCTTCAAAATTATCTGGCATTTCCCTCAAGGTTCCCTGCAAACAAATAAAGTCGTCAAGTTTTTCAGGAAAATTCACTCGCGCTTCGCGCTCGTGATTTTTTAACCTGAAAAAGTTGACTCCTTCATTTGTTTGCAACGAACCTATCGGGAAATACCCGATAATTTTGAAGCTCTTGTGGTATTATAAGTGATTATATTTCACCAATATGAAAGTCGAGGTTATGAGTAATCATCAATTATGAGAGATTAGGTAGATTAATATTTGTTTACAATACTAATTTTAATTTAACCACGCTCTATATTACACATACTTTAATTTATAATTAAAGCTAACATTAATAAATTAGAAATAGTTGAATAAACAATTTTAGTTGTAGCGGCTATTCGAACTTGATGTATCGCAGTAATCGTTCACCGTAACGTGATGGCTGCCGTGGCGTTAAAGTAGGTACTCGAATATTTTCTAGTACATAGTAACTAATTATTTTAAACTCAGTTTTGGTTTAATAATTTAAAGTAAAAGATTTCATTTATTTATTTATCTATTATCTATTAAGCCTTGGGCCTTGTCTGCCAGTCTGTCGAACGGAATTTATGCATGATAATAATGTTCATCGTACCAGTACATTGCCATCCATTGTTGACCGTAAACCTTCACCAATGAGCTCTGAAGACCATCCCTTTAAGGACACAAATAACACACAGACATCTGTGGTCAAAAGTTCAACTTTGCCATCCATTCCTGATCCTTTACACTAGCCCATCTGATACGACAGCACTAATTCACCAATTCCGTTTCGTACCCTACACGCAGAAATAGACTCTATCGCAATCACAATAAGTGCTACTATTCTACAAAAGACTGCAATACTGCCAGAAGCTATTAAGAGCAGGCATGATTTTCGTCCGAAAATCACCGAATAGGGCTTCTCTCAGGCATATTTGATGAGGTTTGACCACGTCCTAGGCAACCAGGGTAAACTGTACTTCGAAAATGTTGGAAAATGCAGCGTCAAAGCTATTATTCAAAATAGTGTCGAACCAACAAGGGTTTAGTGAGCCGCAAACTATTTTGTTAGTTTAGACTTAACAAAGTAGCCGGGAGGGTAACGTTCTAAAATTTTAATATGGGTATTTTCGAAGGTTGATATTTTGTGTGGGCAATATGAGAGGCACAGTAGGCATGCCGATGCCCTTATATCAAAGTTACTTTTCATCATCATCATCGGCCTTTTTATCGTCCCACTGCTGGGCACAGGCCTCCAGACATACAGAGTCATACATAGGATGATTGAGCGTTATTCACCACGCTTGCTCAATATGGATTGGTGATTATGACACTTTTATGTCTACTTTATCAAACGATCAATTCTGGATTTAGTCCTCCCAGCACAGGAGAGAGTGGTGGTATTTTAATAATCGATTAGTACTAACTAAATATCCATATTTACACTACTGCATGTAGTTTTCTGATGCCAAGAAGTAGCACGTTTGCACGTATAACAGAAATGTATCGACATAACTTGATCGTTCGAGCGCAGCCTTCGTGAACACACAAAAGCTTTTACTGTTGATTTTTTTCATCTCACAAACGTACTCGTAAATCTATGTATTTTAGTATGCTTTTAACTCTAGGTTCTGGATGGCTGGGAAATCGTGAGTATCAGGATTTTGATTTTAAAACTATTTAACAAATAGTCTTGTAGCTTATAAACAAGTTCATAGGTTTTTTTTTTTCAGTATGTAAGTACGTAATACAAGTATAAAATTTTATCCCATATAGAGTTGAATTATCAAACCGAAATTATATAAAACTGCCTTCAACATTACACGACATAAGACGAACTTTACAATATTTTCGTTTCGTTATAATGCGGACCTCTCCCCAGACTGAAACTTTTAACATTCCCCTACTATTTATAAAAAAATCCTTACTCAAGGAATTTTCTGAACAAACACAGATTCCACTTAGAAAACCGCCCACACCTTAAAAAACCTGCGAGCATTATGTCGGTATGCAAATATTTGCTTCGCGTGGGAATCGAAAGCGTGGTCTTACAGAACCCACACATATCTATCGCAATTTATATGAAATAGGTAAACTGTATGTAAATACGTAACTTATTTTCTTGGCTTTACTTTCATTTACTGCTACAGTCAAAATAAAATCAGTTTTACCCAAAAAGCTTGAGCATTCTGCAACACTGAATATATTGTATCCAATCTTTGCACAGTTACTAATTTCGTTCGCACAGAAAAAGAAACCGCCAAAAGTCCTGAAAATACCATAAATCCAAATCAATATCCCGTGAAAAATATTCAACTATACACCAAATCAGTTTTCTTACAATAAACAGTCGGGTAATGAGCTAATAAAAAAAGATTCATTCGCCCCATCATCAATCCCTTGTCACGCCTTAATAATTCCAAAACTCCTACACAATTGTTCTGCGAAGCACAATAAGAAAGCCTACTTTCATACAAAGCTACACAAAGCCCGCCCTTCCTAAGGGGCATATTATAAAACTTTGATTTAACCTCCTATCATAAAACCCTGGTTGTAATAAAACAGATTTGAGTCCGTCATTAAGTCATTAAATAATAAACTACCATAAAGTAAGGAATATAATGTTGTATTGTGAAGGTCGCAAAGTCAAGGACTTGGAAACTAGGCGACAATTATACAGAATATGGAACGCTTTAATTGCTCACGTGCAGTTTGAATAAAAGCTTTTTATGTTTTTAACTTTGATACGTAATTTACTGAGATTTTTCCGGATTTTTTCACATTAACAAGCAACTATTCCGGGCAAATTGGGTCAGTTATAAAAACCTTTTATCTCTCTAAAGTGGTGCATTTTATATTTTTGAAACACAAACTGTCGACGAGACTTAATTAAAATAATTTTAGAACTGTTTTTGGACAATTTATGACAGCAAATATATTTTATTCATTACTTTTCAAAAGTGTACGTTAACCCAGTTTTATTCTACTTCAATAAATACACCCCAAGTTACCCTAAAAATAGACTTTCTTCTATCAGCCAAAATAAGAACTACGACATCCTTTTATTACAAAGCAAAACACGAAATGGTATAAACAGACAGAAATCCATGACAACCTACCTCGAAAAATAAACGAAGTAACAGCTTGCTCCTATCTCCAAACAGTCTCAATACATCGAAATGAAAAGCACACACTTTCAGTATTTTCCTTCCATTCGGGAAATCTGAATGTAAATCTATACCACGGAGGAAGGAAAGATAGCGGAGATGCTATAAGAAAGGTAGGTCAGGCTTCTTGGTCAAAAGCGTAAGGTGAGCTCAATTAAAACCAGATACGAGTGAGGCGATTGGGTTACTTGAGACATCTGTCAACAAATTCTGGTGTTGCAAAAAATGGTCGGGTTCTCTATGAACAAGGGCACAGACGTACCGTTTTCCCTGAACACACGCATTTTGGCGATGCTACTTTCTTAGGAATTTTCCATTATGGCACCTCCGCTCGTCATTTTGTTTTCCATGATCTACACACACACATACACAAGTACCCATACATACTTACACAAACGTATGTACACGTTCTACACTTCACAAAGGAGGATGAAACACGGTGTAGGTTTGTTTAGGACCGAAGTTATTTTATTTACTGCTTACAAGCTTAACTCTTGTCGCACCTATGCCCCATTAAGATGTGCTAACAATGAATACATTTTCTGTGTTGTTTTAAGGAAAACTATTGTTAGAAATACACCTTCTGCATATTGATGAGGGTACTTTCCTTATTGCATGAATGATTCAAATTGCGTCAGTGTTATTTCTAGAGGAACTAAATGATTTTTGCTTTTTAAAAGTAACATTCTTGAACTTTTTTCTATATTTAGCAACTTTGACATTTTGAAAATTTCTGGAGATCAGTAAGATTTTTCAAGTTACAGTGTTCTAACCACGAGTTCTAATACAATTCACATACATCCGTCGAAAGTATTTCAGAGTATGTTTCTGAAATACACATTTTATTATAATACCACTCACTGTGGATCGATCTGGAATATATTTTTTTAAACCTAATTACTTACCAAAATACAGCTTTGTGCATGTTATATGGCCACTATTTTTATGTCTATAACAATACACAACATTTTCATATCATTCACAACAGTATGTACTACATTACATACTTACCAACGCCAGAGGAGTGCCAACTTAAGTGATTAATACCTCGAACCACTTGTATGCTTACTCGAGACTCGAGTGAAGCCGCAGATATTATAAACGGAGACTAACTAGAATACGGTGGAATTAAGCGTAATATTATGTATTGTTAATTCATTCATTCTCTTGATTTAGTTTAGATTGTGTACTCTGAATTGCATTTTCATGATCTAATAAATAAGCAAACATGCTTAATGACAGCAATGTTGATGATCTGTATCGTCCTTTCACACTGGTGGATTTCGTTTTTTTTCGGCGGTGCGACGGAACAGAAACAATTGACAACTATTGATTCAAATGACAGCTGAAACCATACGATAGATTTTATGCTGCGCGTAGAAAATCCGAGTGCCCAACAAAATAACGTGATAAAGTATGTCTGCCTGTTTATGATAACAGTGTTTAAGTGATTTTGAGACCTCAATATAGTCATCTTAATAGATTAACGAAAATAAACTTCACCAAAAACACCAAACTCCTTTCAAAGACTTCTTTATCGTATAGAAAAGAACATAATTCAGCTTCGGTCAATTAAGCTAGCTAACCTCAAACGTCTACGAGGTTTTATTCCTTGGAAACTGTTCCAATTTGGGCCCAAATTGGACAAACGACCGGCGAAATAATAATGTTAATTAACGTGGAAAACAAAGGCTACGGCCCTTTCTGTCGCACTCCGAACTTTATGAGTGTGTTCATTTGTACGTCTATGTATCTGTGTGTCTTTATCGTGTGTGATCTTTGGAGGAATGTTCGAGTATGTAATTTTGGTGATCTGTACTAAAACTACATAATTAGTAGGTACTGAAATCTTTACTAATATTATTAATACGATTTCACGTGAAAATAATGAATCAATTCAAATGTTTGGTACACAGAAAAGTTTAAAGAGACAAAGGACATTTTACCCAGTTACAAAAAGTGGTTCTCTAAGAACGTCAGAACGTGGGTTAAAATCCGAAAGTACGCGAACTACTTTATTGATCAACAATTATAAAAGAGATTATACCTAATATTTGACTATAAACCACTTATATACCTACGTATTATTATTATAGCTAAAACTGCTACAAAAAACTTTATAGACGTGTAGCGAGTTAGTGCGAAGTCAGCAGCCGAAATCAAATCGATAGAAACCATATTTGATACGATCAGCAGCACGGTACGAAATCGAATATATAGTATGTACTACATATGTAGGAAGAATCACTAGGTATTCCTAGGTATGTATGTAGATACATAGGTATCATGTTATAAACAAAACCACTATTTTAGGTGTTATGCTCCTAAAAAATATTTACAAGACTATACATATTAAAAATTGTCTACATTTCCGCGACACCTATATCCGTTTAAAATTTTATTCCAATCGGCTCATACGTTTAGCAAGACAAACAAAGTTTCTTCCGCATTCATAATATCAGTAAGCACTGTAATAATGATGTTATGTCAGACAATACAAACTTACTATTACTAACACCAACCCTCACCCTTAATAACTACATATATATTATATACATACCCATATAAATGCATATAGAAACTTAGTCACCAAAAGGGTATTGAAGTTATGAACAGAACACGCATGGGGTATATTCATGTTCATTGCCAATCAGGGTAGCATACCCTTAGTTTTGTTTATAGAGCAGTTACATGAAACCATGGCCATAAACTGTAGCTAGTTTTGTGTAACTAGTTGCATCATTATACCTATATATCTGTATAAAATGTGGTTGAAATGTGTAACTGTTTTTTTAATAAACCTTTATTATTTGTAAGCAACCGTAATCTAGCTGTGACATGTTTTTCCAAAGTTGTGCAATGACAATTAGGTACCTCTGTTAAATCCACTTTAATCTTTACCAGTATAATAAAAACAAAATATATTTTATTTGTGTTCTTACACACAAATAAAAAATATTTTCAAAACTGTTGAATCGATTTGAAAAATTCTTTCATCGTATGGAAAGCGACTTTTCCCGAGCAACAAAGGCTATATTAAAATTTTGAGGACGCGAGCAAAACCGCGGAAAACGACTAGTGTTTTGTAAATAAAGTATAATATGTCGTTAAATATTGGTAATTTCAATAGAATTCTGTCAAAATTATAAATGAATCAAAACCACCCCGCCCACAATTTGCGTGTACAAATTCATATTTTATTTTCATAATAATCCACTGCAAAATAACTGGAGCGTAATAATTCATACATTTGGTAATCATTTAAATAAATATGATTGAGCACAGAATTCACGTCACATTCCGAATTCATGAATGAATAAAACTTTTATACAACCAACATCGCATTATTCGCTGCAATCTTTTGTTTTATAATATCATGTTTCATATCGTCTGTTTTACGAGAATTATGGAAATCTAGCTATTATAACTGAGCACAAAACTTGAAATAAAATGTTTTATGTTTCAAAAGATATTTAAAACCATTTTTACAACTGAATAGGTAAACCTTTTTGTTATGAAATGAAAAATTAATATCAACAAAAGATTTGGTTTTAGTTTTGAAGTTCTGAGGTAGGTACATAAATCAGGTTATTTTAAGAAGGCATAGTTATCAACTCATCATCCTCCTGCCCTTATCTCAGTTTTTATGTACTTGGGGTCGACGCAGCACGTTTTCTTCTTCTATACTCTTCTGTCAGCCATCATCTCATAAGTAACAAAAGTAAGAAGGCATATAATAAGCTTAAATTGCAATAATTTGAAGGCCTTCAAACAAATATTCTGTCAACACGTATTACTTAACGGATTACTAAGACAAATTGAGGTAAACCCAAAACGTCGAAAATCTCCCTAAGTATACTTTATATTTGAGGCAACGGTTTTTGACTAAATATCCTATTAATGTTCATGCATATTCAATAATTTATTGCACCAATCAAATTCTATAATAAGAAAGTTTGAGTTACATATTATGTATTGTTGTTTTAAAAAATGAGTTTTTACACTGAATGAAGTTAGTAATAATGTTATCTACTTTTCTTCTGAAATACCTACCGATTATATATACAGCATATCTGCGTTTACTAGACATAATTGGATAGGATTGTGTAGCGTCACTGCTAGTAGTCCGCTTACACTTTCTCTCGCACCGCAATGAAACTAATTCCTAGGACCCATTAGCACCATGTATTGCAAAGTATCGACATATAATATGTTTTGTAGTTTCTGCGAAAATAGTGACAAACATCCAAACTTACACATTGATAAGAATTGATGTGAAATGTGATTTATATATAGGTATTATATTGTCTTTTAACCTTTAAACTTCTACTTTAGTACCAAAGTCTTTCGTAAAGTGCCCTTGAGTTGAAGCCGTCATTAAATAATTTTGGCACGCCGGACCCTACTTCATTGTTTCAATTGAGGATGAATCTGTCGGCATTACTTATTCTTAACCACTAAGCATTATACAAACTACGTACGTAGAATATACGTAGGCATATCTACATACATCTTGTAAAAGCGTCTATGTTTTGTACTATATTACCTACTTATGTATATTTCCCACAAAATGTGCTCTCCGTTTAAAAGTTCCATTAAAATTACGTAGAGATTGTTTTTGTTAATTAAATGATGTCAACAGCCTGACACAATAAATTACTCCCCATGTTAATTATGCAAATGACAGTAAAAACTAATTACCTGACGCGTGACGAACGAAAACCACAGTCCGTTTATAATGACACAATCTCACTGAAACGCACTGCCACAATTACCAGTTAAGTTCACTATACACGCCCAATAGCACTGTCAAACGGTTTCCGTCACTTACACCTATCATATCAGACCATACATTATTACGTAACACTCTCTCTAAAAGCACTTTTACGAACAGCGGAAAAATCAACCATTATATTTTATAGCGAAATGCACTCTCGTATCGCGGAAACACAAAGAGTTTTGAAGTTTTTTTTTGGATGTCGAATTTATCTGCGCAGATCGTGGCGCGACTGGGCAGGCCCCTTCGGTTGTTCATATTCTATTATCATTTGATAGGCCACCTCCGTTTAGGAGCGAGTCTCAGTGCGAGGAAGTGTCGGATCGTTTCGTCGTTGATAACTCGATTCACGTGTCGGCGGGGCATCATGTCCATTCAGTGAGTGAGTCGGTGAACTCGGCATAATGCGGATTTAATAATGCTAAACAATTGGATTGAAGTGAATGATGAATAAAAGGAAATCTTAACTATAAAGAAACGACATACGAATGTTGGACTGTGGTGAAAGACGATATCGCTAGAAATAATGTTACTTGACAGATGACGTCACACAAAAATAATATGGACTCCGAATAAAATTGCGATAAGGACAGGAGGATTGTATTAGCGTAAAATGGCACCCATTTCGAGTGGTTACCGTACACACGCCTATTTCTCTTAAATCCCGTAAAAATAAAGATAATATTGAGTTGATTTAATTGTCATAACGTACTTGTCAGTCTTAACTAAAATACAACACCATATTTCCTGACCAACACCTACCTACATCATACTATTTTAGAACATAGCGCCTGCAGCCGCGAAACAAGCTTCATCATAATTAAATAACCAGTCACGTCTTGACCTTTTCACTCACAACTTCCTCATCTTAAAGTTTCTAATAAAAACAACAACAAACTGCCACGCCATACATCCATTGCGTATTCAGTACGAAGCAATCTGTGTGCAATCCGCACATGTGCTGAATTGGATCACGTAACGTATCATGATCACAAATGTTTGAACACAAATAGCACGCTTGTGTGCATTCTGCAATCATTGTAATTAACTAGAGTTGCGCTGCGTAGCGAAAACGCGAACTTTTATCAGCGAAATTGAGTGACAAAATTCAACGAACGATTTTTATTATGCAATGTTTTTATTTTTAAGGGATTTTTATCGTGTGTTTTTTGTTAATGGAATGTCATGGTGTAGTTTTATTGAATTAAACTTTAGTAGAAGCCATCAACCAATTCTTCTTCGTGACTATCAACGAACGAATATTGAATAGAATATACTACTATCGGTCTATCACCTAGTCAGTGTTTCACGTATGTAATAGACTTTAAGAGCTAATGCAGCTTAGTTTTTTTCTAGGCTCGCGTTTGACTACTATCTCACCTGTCGGTAAGCAATGATGCGATCGAAGATGGAGCATGCTTGCCTAGAAGTGACCTAATCACTCTTGATTTGAAGACCCCAAGTTCCAATTAATAACTAATCAGCTCAAAACTATTGCACGAGTAAGGAGAGCATTATTATTTTACGTGGTAGCATAAAACATTTTATTACACAAAGACATCCATATAACGAACAATAATGAGCAAATTGTACAACTTTGTACAATTTCCCACGTACTCCTGTACAGAGCAAAGTTTACGCAAACTCTTTAATAGCTTCGTAACAAAGCTGGTAACTTACAAAGCACACTATTTTCCTTGGTAAATATTTCTAAGAATATGTGGCGTGACGCTAGTAGGTATTTCTACAAAATGTTCCTACATTTGTACAAAACTAGCTTCTGCCAGCGGTTTCACCCGCATCCCGTGGGAACTACTTCCCGTACCTACAAAAAGTAGCCTATAGCCTTCCTCGATAAATGGGCTATCTAACACGGAAATAAATTTTCAAATCGGACCAGTAGTTCCCGAGATTACTGAGTTCAAACAAACAAACTCTTCAGCTTTATAATATTAGTATAGAGGCAGATGTATCAATGGGCTACAAGCTTACCTGAGTGCTGAATAGGTACATATAGAAACTAAAAATCTGAATTCTCATGAACAAGCCTTTGTGTTTTTTTACATTTAGCTAAGAAACTACGACATTTTTGAGTTTCCAAATAGTTAATGTATTTTTATCATCATCATCATCTCAGCCATAGGTCGTCCACTGCTGAACATAAGCATCCCCCTACGCCGAATGTATTTTAAATAAGAAGAAAAACGAATGTTTATAATGACAATACAATAGACATTTTCTTTGATATTGACAGAAATCTCTTATATATTACCCAAGGCTGAAACCGTCAACTGTCTTTCATATTAAAAGCTCAGTAATATCCAGGATTAATATGTACATAACAAATCTATCCGATTTAGTCTACGGATTTCTGACTTCGATTACTTATTACCTACACTTGGGTGGATTCCTATTCTGATATACGGATTAGTATATTATTTACAGAGATTTCCACATTGTATTATTATATTAATTAATGTCGCTAATATCACCTATAATATAGAAATTGCTTCATTGTCGCTTCAATCGCTTCATTGTTCGCTTTCTAATATCTTAGACACCAATGACTGTCTTTCGGATGGCACGTTAAACTGTAGGTCCCGACTGTCATTGAACATCCTTGGCAGTCGTTACGGGTAGTCAGAAGCCAGTAAGTCTGACACCAGTCTAACCAAGGGTATTGGGTTGCCCGGGTAACTGGGTTGAGGGGGCCAGATAGGGCAGTCGCTCCTTGTAAAGCACTGGTACTCAGCTACATCCTGTTAGACTGGAAGCCGACCCCAACATAGTTAGGGGAAAAGGCTCGGAGGATCATGTGTCTAATCAATGTCCAATCAAATATAACAAAAGGTATTTACGATCAAAATGACGTTCTACTATCTATCGAAGTATATTCCTAAACATTATTGAACTTACGATGAATTGTAAAAAGATTGCTTCTGTCAAGTAGTCAACAAATAGTTCGTCGAATATTGACAATTGTATTCAACAAGTCAAATCGTTATAAAACAAACATTTTTCAGATAATACCACTGGGGATTTCCTTCGAGAAACTACTTTGTAACAACACTACTTACGAACAGTTCTCTGTATATTTTGTTTGGATTTTCTTTATTTTGTGTTAAGCCTCAAACTCTCAATATAAAGTTAGAAAGGGTTTTTGATAAGGCTGGCAACATATAGGTTTACACGTAGTTAATTAAAACTAAAAAAAATATTTTATCAACTTTATCCCAAAAACAATAGAGTTAGATACCAACTACAAAATATTAACAAAGTCGTTCTAAATTCCCTTATATACCTATATACTACTGCTACTACTACATTATATACCTATACACTACTGATAAAGTAGGGCTCTTCGTTACCTAAAATAATACAAGGTGTTGATTTGCATTTGTGCCATAGTTCAGGAGGAGGACATACA
This sequence comes from Helicoverpa zea x Helicoverpa armigera, assembly GCA_033682625.1. Lineage (NCBI taxonomy): Eukaryota > Metazoa > Arthropoda > Insecta > Lepidoptera > Noctuidae > Helicoverpa > Helicoverpa zea x Helicoverpa armigera. The sequence continues at coordinate 3,603,017 of JAWIIS010000002.1, read as the reverse complement.
ATACGTAAATAATCGATTGGAATTACAGTAGATGGGAAATAACTAATATGCACTGCGTTTTTTGTCATTGTAATGTCGTGGTATTTCCGAAGTAATCCAATTTTATGAATGAAACTTATGAGTGATCGTTCCGTATGCTTTGTGTTTGCGTTTGTGTGAGGGTACAGCACGGTTTTAACGCCAGTAACATACGCGCCAAGTTTAAATAAGGCTAGATGACATTTACGGAATTCCGAAAAAAAATTAAAGAAAAAAATTACGTACCAATTTTTTTATTGATTTGGGTCGAGAATCATGAGCATAATTACCTCCTTGACTATGGCACGGATGCAAATCAACAGCTTGTATAATTAAGCAAATTCCTACCCTAAAAACACTTAAAAAAATAACGATTGTTCTTTAAAAATAAACGTAAAGTTGTTCGTTTCAGGCGAAGCTTAGCAACGTTGGCGGGTAAGTAGTATTGGATAATTTTAGAGATGTAGAACGGAGGTCGGGCTGTATCGATCGCGAGGTACCGTTGAGCTCGACACGCCGGAACGTTGTATTCTTACCTTGAACCTCTCTACGTAATAAAGATGTCGACATAATACAAACTAAGAATGGGACGCCTCTATTGCAGATTTGAGCTACATTTTTTTGTAAGAACAACGAATTTTTTTGATGTAACGTCGGCCTTATTTTTTTAGAACATTTTTCTTGGAAAAAATGTTATGAGCTTGGCTGGAAAGTTTTGGGTACTTATTTTAAATTGATTTAGTTTTCATTCTATTTGAACCGTGAGTTGTCAAAGCCAGACTGGAATAAATCAATAGTAGACATAAAAGACAGGTCGGTTATTCAGAAAACTAGTTTAAAATTCTTTCGGTTTCAAATTGTTTAATTAAGTAAGTATTTTTTGTAACGAAAGGTTACTTCGGTTTCAAATTTTTTTTGGTTTAATTGAATAAGTATTTTTTGTTGAAATGAATATGGACTCTGATGGAATAAATATTTGATAGATTTAAAACAGTGAGTACTTCTAAAATTAATTTCAACAGCAAACGAAGTTTTCATTTCTGAATTTTTTATTCAACAGTCTTCTGAAATTTATATAGCTTAGTTCTCTTTAGTATATTTATAGTTTATATCTATTATCTCTCTCTAGTAATATAGTAATATAATAAGCAATTCTAACAACAAAGTGTGAATCCTGAGTTTTCACTTGCCATTTTACTGGTCGGCTGTGACCAGTAAAATGGCTCTTCGCATACGGAGAAGAAATGAGCGTTCACCACGCTCAATGCGGATTGGCGATTTCAGACAAATATTGTGTTTAGATAAATACTATGATATAAATCAAGTAGCATACTACACTTACTTGCCTCCATATAGCTAACAATATAAATATATATAGTACAATGAAACAGAATGCTCAAACTTAGGTCTGTAGGGATAACATAACTTGATTCTCCGATGCACCGATGAAAACCATGCAATGCTATGCAACAGAGATTCGAATTTACATATATCGAGTTACATCGGTATTGTAGCTGCGAGGTACGAAAGTCGATGTCGGAAGCTTACTATATTCGGACTTAGTCGCTGGTGTGAAAACTGCTGGGGAGCCAAAATTTCCTTTTCTCAGCAAAAACAGGGCAGGCGTTTTGGGGGCTGTCTTTTGTAAACTTGCCCTTCAAAAAGGGCTGATTTCCAGCCGATTTCGAAAAAATGACTTTTTGTCTTTTCCGCCATTAGGTATAGATTCTGTAAAAGCGATTTCAGACCAGCGGATTTTTCGCCTGGTTTTTCCTAGCGACGTACGAGCGCAGTTTTTTGCAAATACTAATGAAAAAAAAAAAGATTGTTTTCTGTACTGTGTAAATAATTACCTTAAGAGTCTATTTATTCATTCAGATTAATTGAAAGTTGTGTGAAGCTTTTTAAATTGCTATATTGATGTTGATATAAAGTAAGTACCTATCAGGTTTCTCACAAGAGTTCGTAGAAATAAGCTACCTCGTTAAAGTATTACAGGAATGAGATAAATTACAAATTCTTTGAAATCTCCCTATCTATATAGATAAGTTCAAACTGCAGTGCACTGGCATTTTCCTGAAAAGGTCAGACATTTTTAGAAATAGATTCCATGAATTCCATGTTTTTGCTTAATCTAATTTGTCAAGTTTAACGAAACAACTGAGAACGTTAATTATTCTAAAAGTAAGGGAAAGTTATTTATAGACTCAATACCTATGTCTAACCGATTCAACCACGCAATTTTTACAAAAAAACAGTTACCTAAGAACTTTGTGCGAAATCATGACTTTCTTTCTTCATACTCATATCGAATTATTAAAGAGGAAAATAGGGTCCTATAACTTCAAATAAGTCTGGAAATATCCGTATTCAGGAGAAGTGTTTTGGACCTCTATAAACGTTTTCCTGTTGACCATTATGTTCTAAAAATAGACAATAAAGTGAACAAAGTGACTGACACGTGTAATTACATATATATCTACAGGGTTACTTGTAAGTAGACCGCATCCTTTCATGAGGTGATAGTATAGGTCAATACGGACAAATTTGACCATGGGATACACTGGGCAAAAGTTAAACCGTTTCAAGATAATCGAATTTCAAGATCTTTTCTTAAAAAGTCGTCTAGGTGCACGTATAAATTTTTATTATTAGTCAAAAGTCTCGGTTTTGTGTGTTTTTGTATAGAAGATGAATCATTTCATAATAACAAATCATAAAACTGTACAAATCACAGAGGATCTATCTATCCAAAAAGGCACAAAACACACAAAAATCCGCAAAAACGAGACTTTTAACTAATAATAAAAATTTATACGTGTACCTAGACGACTTGTTAAGAAAAGATCTTGAAATTCGATAATCGATAAATAAAAGGCGTCGATCATAGTTCACATGAGCTTAAAATATCTTAACTGGGTCAAATGAAACACAATCTAATTACAGATTCACGTGAAATTCGGAAATGATTTAAATTCGTAAACAAAATGAGGAGTGAAATAATTTATTTATAAACATTTTTAGTGTCGGCTTCAAAGGTTAAAAATAGTTTTATTAACGTAGTTTAACAGAATTAAATACCATTTTAAGGGAGTTTATCGAAACGCGGTATTCCACTTGAGTTTAGACTACGTCTTTCCTCTCGGCTCTAAACTGGCTCTGTGTTTCTTTCATTAAAATCAATTCAGGAGTTAACCAGACATACAGACTTTCTTTCGCATTAATGATATTAGTACCTAAGCATTAATGAACATTGATATCACAGGTAGCCATAGTTAGGTGAAAGTCAAGTCTCGAAGTCGCTCAGACCCCTTGGTCTTCATAACTCTACAAACTAAATAGGTATACATACCTACATAAAGTAGCAATAGACCAGCTTTGAATGACGTTCTATACATATTTGGTTTCGCTATGACACAGTAATTATGCAGTTCGGTGCATACTCCGAAACTTGCGACAATTTCCTTTGGCCGGGAGCGAAATGTGAAACATGAATTTCATGGAAGCTCATAGATGTGTATTATTAGCGTGCTTTAATATGTATGTATGCGAAGAACATCCTGGTTATAATAAAGACTATTAAAGTATATTTTTAACTTTGATTTCTCAATTGATATGTCGTATTTTTGTCAGGTGAACTTACCAAAGAACACAAACTTTTATTTTAATTCGCGCCTTTCTTTTTCACCTTTGTCATGAAAAAACCAGAGTAGGTAACCGAAAGAAATATTTCGTATTTGACCTAGCAAACTAAAGTTTATTTTAAGGGATTATTCCTCCGAATAAAACCGGTTTAAATTATCTTGTAAATGCCATAGAAACAGCTACCCTCATTCCGGATCACTTTGGACCATAGACCACAGAGACTACCGTTTGGTAATTCGGTTAATTTATAGGTTTCCATGACGACCACTGAATTGTGGCCATGCCGGTTACAACGTTTTCATTCTGAGTTATATTATAGTCACGCTGTTTCCGGGTTATGGGGCAAGGAAACGGGTTGCCATGGATAACATGAAAGGATGTGTGTGTAGTGTAAGTATTCACCAAAGTGATTGTTTTGACGGTAGGTACGGTGAAGCTTATTATTTGGTGTACAAAGAGTACCAATTATAAGTTGGTGATTTTAATTATGACCTCGTTTAGTCATGACCTCTATTTCTCTGAATTGTAAACCATATTAAGTATACTTCTACACTAGATTTTGTCTGAATATGTAACAAACATCCTTCCTGCATAGCTGCTTCCTTCCTTAGTAATAGCAAACAACTTTCGCTATTTTATATTTGACATAGAATTATTATAGTTACAGCATATTTCTTTTTGAAGAGAACTTATTTTAAATAAGCGACGCTAAATTAACATGGCTGCATACGTAATAAATATGTTTAGAAGTAAATCCAATGCCATTTCGAAGTAAATAAATTAAACCTGTTAAAATGTTGAGAGCAGAAAACGAATGCCCGCGCTAAATTCACCGTAGAGTTTAAATATGTAGCCCATTTTGAGCCATTAAATATTTTCTAAAATAAAAACAGATGCAGATCGCTTCAAAGCGAGAAATTATACATAGGTAGGTACTTAACAGCGTTTTCAGACTAGCGGATATTCCGCTCGGTTTCTTCCAAGCAACAACGGTTATTTCGTAGAGGTAATGTCGTATGACCGTAAACAATTGACAACTACCAGTACAAAAATACCGCCTAGAACGCGTAATAAACGCTCGTTTTTGCTGTATATTAAAAAAAAACTCTTTTTAAAATTAGTGTTAGCGTTCCAAAACCAACGGATGCCTTAATTCTATTACTTATTCAGCTGTTTTCTTCCCTCAAAAGATAAATCTTGTTCCAAAAATATCTGCTCCAGACATCTTTCAAAATACACAAATTACATTAAAAGTCGAGTTTAACTTTATTTTAATAGAATATAATTTTTCCTCCACGTTTTCTATTTCGCTTAATAGCTTGTTTAGAACTTTGGATTCATAATTTATTTACTTTTCTACTGAAATACCAGAATGTGTGCTATTCCGATCACTTTGACTTCTTTAATTAGGCTAATAAACTATAAACATACCTACGTGGGCTACAAGTTTTAAATTGGTAAAGTCATAACTACGCTATACAGATATTTTTAAAATCTGCTAGCACCTATTTCGTTCTATATAAACGGTGCCCTAATTAAATAAGGTACCTAGGTAACAGACTTTCTAAAACGTTCCTTTGTTATTTTAGCCTCCAAAACTTTCATAGTCAGAATTGGTATACCAAAACCACAAAGTTTCAGACCATAAAGAAACTGTTCTGAAAAATTATTTTACAGCTCATCAGAGTGAGGCGTTTATTGCGCATTTTCTGAGAAAATTGAGAACATGGAAAATAAAATGACTAGCGGAGGTGCCATAACGCAAAATCTCCTAAGAAAGTAGCGCGCCAAAATGTGGTTATGCGGGGGACGAGGAACGTTACTGTACTCGCTCTTCTATCTTTGCTCTTATACACCTTCCTTGGATACGATCTTTTTTTGTTATACCGAAAAACGTTGACAGATGTCTCAAAGAACCCGACCGCCCCGGTAATTCACTCGTAACTCATCGTTTTGGTCATGTCCATTGTCCACGGTACCCATTTGACCTAGAAGAAGGCGCCTGACCTACCTGCATTACGGGATCTCCGCTCATCTTTCCTTACTCCGTGATTGAGAACGTTCTATATAACAAGGTCTGAAAACCTCACAGATGGACTTTATTGTGGTATAACATCGTTGATTTCAAGGAAAATGCTTTTACGAGCAATTTAGCATGATATTATTTTGTATCGTTCCAAGGTGATGTTGCATGAATTAAGTGATAAATTAATTTTGTCTTCCAAACAAATGAAGATTATTATCGTTTGTGTTTTGTTTCATTTCTTTATTTAGACATGTTTCTGGCTACTTAGAAAAGTAGGTAGCAAACAACTTAATAAAAGTTTTTTCTCATTATTAACTTTAAAAACAAACACAATAGCTTGCATTATTATCCTAAGTCTACACAAACACCGTAACAATACATTATCGAAGTACACGCCGCCGTAAATAAAACAACAATGAATAAAACATACAAACAACAACAAAGCCGTTGTTTTCTTACACCTCAACAACAGATCAATAAAGTTGAAATGGAACGAAGAACCTCAACAACTCGTCTTCAATAGGTTTTCTAGAAATCCCGGTAAAACGATTTATGTGTCGCTTACGTCGTTATGATTTCAGAGAGCGTTTCTCGCGAGGTTTAGGCATCTTAGCACTATGTTTTCTTGTGTAATACGTCTGTATTATTTGTATGAGAAATGAGAAATATTGAAGTAGGACATATAGTATGTAAAGCAATGCGTCGCGGTATCACAGCAAAGTGTAGTAACAGGATCCGTTTTTAACCGACTTCCTAAAAAGGAGGAGGTCTCAATTCCGATGTTTATGTTTTTATATTTTAACTTCGATATTCTTTCGATGTCTATTGGTAAGTTATCTGTGATAGGGTAAAATTAAATTGAAGACATGTCTTCTATTCCTTGAATATACCTAATAAGGTGACTATATTAAGCGCTAACCATCAACCTTACTACCTACCAAGAAATCTCACCAAGTAGGTTATATTATATAATCAAGTAGGCTGACATCTTCATAGAAATTGATTACCATATATCGCTTTACTAGGAAAACGCCATAGAAAATCTTTGAAGTCCATAATTACAGACTGACAAGCGATTTCTTGGAGAATTGCAAACGCGAATCTTGCAATTCGATTCCTTGCAAAATTCCTATTAATAGCTAGTTAGAAGTTATAGCTAATATTGCAAGTTCTCAGAATAACTTTCTTCAGCAAAAAATAATAAAAAACTTGCTATCTCAAGTTTAAAAACTTTTAACATCTAGCTTAATAAAGTGCAGAAGCAAGTCTGCGAAATGAGGAAGGGGTAAAATTTTTCCCCTTTGAAAGCAACCTGATATAACTTGCAAGAAAACTGAGTCAATATTTCCTTTTTTATTGTCCTTGTTAATTTTTTATCTGACTTTATGATGCCTCTGGGTATTATTTTTTTATTTCCACGACTTTTTCTTAATAATAGAATAAATACTCGTTTGTATTCTTGGGTGAAAAACTAAGCAATATTAATCAACTATCTAATTAAAAAGTGTGCTTTTTGCTGAAGAAATAAGTATAAAAGGTAGTATTCATTAGAATCTGTAGTGTTCGCTGGATGAGCAAACTTTAAAAAACAAAAAAGATGCTCCATTGTATTTATTGTATGGAGATTCTGAACAATATTGTACGTTCAGAAATAAGCAATGAAATAACAAATAATAATAAAAAGGTTCCTAGTGGGAATTATGAACCTCATTAATGTAGCTGTTCTTTTTTCAATTTGTATTCCTTATCTGCATAATATCTATATGAAAAGCTGCCGTAAAATAAAAAACGAGCTTATACTTAAAACTTCATAAGCATAGAGAATGACCGAAAATTTTTAGTGTTGCCGCATCCTCATAAAAAATATGGACTTCATTTTCGCATAAATTCGTAAAGCCACTCAGGGTTGCCACACAACAAACTTGCGAAAGCAAACATTTCTTTTAGGTTTTATTACGGGCGGTGGGAGTTTCATAAAATACTGGTGTTACTGTTACCTAACACCACAAACACCAACAGAGCTTAATTAAGCAGTAAAATACACACAGTATTAAAAATGAGTACTTTTTCCACCTTTTGTGGGCACGCAACGTAGCGTAAAACTTCCGTATCGTAGAATTTTTCTTTGTAACCGAAGGATAACATGTTAAACATAATTTTATAAAAACAAATTAGTACCTTACTGTACGTTTTTGCTGTAATAATATTTCATTTTACCCTCTTTAGCCGGTGAAAGAGACTGTTTGCAAATTTAATTTGTTGATACTACGAATAAACAGCAGCGTAATCTGCGCAAATTATGGACTGAAACTGTTCATATATTTTCCTTTACAATTAGTTAGGTAAAATGATAACAAAAACATGTTTTTTACACTCCTTGAAAAAATAATAAAACCATTGTTGTTTTGTGAAATCTAAAACATAAATTCAAGCTAAAAGTCGAAGTCATAACTAAATAGAATTTAATTTTACCTACGTCGGTCGATGTGGCTGTCCGACTGCACGTAAGCTGCATCAAATAAATAAAAAACAAGTAAGTATTGGAAAACCACAGAGGAGATTAGAAATTATAACAGAAATTGTATAAACGCAAAACACAATACAGGATTTTATTCTTGCTGTATTTTGCTTGAAAACCGTTTTAAAGTGAATTTTCAATAATAAATAGAAAAAGACAGTATATTTTTGGATCATCGTGCTGTGGCTTGATTCAATGTAAAATATTGAGTTGAGAAACCTAGCTATTTTCAAAGAATCGAAATGGCTGCACGCATAGGCATCTATACCTACATGTTCCATGCAAGTTCCGAATTTGATACATCCAATCATTGTGCCTATGCACTTTTGTACCAAAACTGAAACGAAAATTCTACAGTTCAATTTACCAATTTTTGGAACAGTGTATGTCCAGTTGTAATCAAAATTCTTTTTGACAATCAAAGCATAAAGTTCATCTCTGATTCCATTGTGCTCTGAGTGACCTGTATCTAACCCACGGAGGAATGAAAGGTAGCGGAGATGTGGAAAAGAAAGGTAGGTCAGGTGACTTCTTCTAGGTCAAATTCGGTGGGTATCACGAAAACGACCAGTAATCAGTGGATTAAAAAGGCGCTCGAATTTTTTGAGACATCTGTCAACGATTTTTGATATTACAAAATATGGTCGTGTTTAAAGATGGCGCATAAGAGCATTTTGGCGCGCTACGTTCTTAGGCGATTTTCCGTCATGACATCTCCGCCCGTCATATGGTTCTCCATAACCTAACCTCTTTCTTTCGACAATGCTCGCGGGTCGCGTGTGCACAGATAATAAAGTGGTGTGCATTATTCATGCACAGCTGCTGTCACTGGGCTCAAATATAGTACGAGACCTTCATACTGCCATCAGTATAAATATACAAACCAGATAGAGGTAATAAATCAACCCGCCCTTTTTCTTCCCGGATAATAGATACTGTAGCCCTTTTGACCAGTAAATTGACAAAAAAACCTTCTTTAAATCTTCGTGTGTTTTTTTTTTGTAATATGTGAGAAAAATAATCTAATATAAAAAGTAAGAATAAATTTTAATGAAACTATAAATCATTGTGTCTGACACTTTTTCTTTATAAATGTTGGTAGCAGTGTAATATTACACGCTATTTACTACGCCTGTCTCGCACTCAGAGTAGAAAAAATATTGCTTATTCAAGATTGTGTTTTTAATATACTTCAATAATTGCTTTAATTATTTAAATTTTGAATAGATTTACTGACTAACACAAACTCCAATTAAGGAATGATTAAATAAACCTTTCTTAAACACTGAGTGAACTATTTAATTTCAAGGTTCAATGTGCGACTGTTTTATGGACTTTTTTCGAGTTACATAACTATATATTTAAGACCTGTTATGACCTGGTATCTTTAAAGTACTATATAAACTAAGTAAGAACTTTACCAATATAATTACATTCGACCTTAATAGGTACTATGAAGTCTCGTTTCAATATACCAGCAGCATAATTCAAGCATAAGACAAAAAAAAAATCACACCTACAGTTGCGAGCGAAGCCGGGTAATGAAATTAAACGTTACAGCCCAACTTTTAATGAGAGACTCGTTTCGGTGAAATTTTCGGCGTCATATTAAATATGCAATACGCGATCTTTACGGGGTTTTAGTTTTGAATTTCAAATGCCTTTTGCAAACAAATGCAAAGGTTTGTTTTAATTTCTTATAATTTTAGAGAACTTGCGGAAGGATATTTTAGGTCCTCGGGGTGTTTTTTTAATAATGTAATAAAACACCCTCCTTCTTCTTCGTAGGTATATTTTTTGACTAAAGGATTTTAATTATTACTTGACTTAGTAACAACTCACAACACAAGTCATCCTCCGAGCTTTTTTCCCAAACTACGTTGGGGTCGGCTTCCAGTCTAACCGAATGTAGCTGAGTACCAGTGCTTTACAAGGAGCGACTGCCCTATCTGACCCCCTCAACCCAGTTACCCGGGCAACCCAATACCCCTTGGTTAGACTGGTGTCAGACTTACTGGCTTCTGACTACCCGTAACGACTGCCAAGGATGTTCAATGACAGCCGGGACCTACAGTTTAACGTGCCATCCGAAACACAGTCATTGGCGTCTAAGATATACTTAGAAAGTACATACAAACTTAGAAAAGTTGCATTGGTACTTGCCTGACCTGGAATCGAACCCGCGCCCTCATACTCGAGAGGTTGGTTCTTTGCCCACTAGGCCACCACGACTTACTTAACTCACAACACAAGTAACGTCTGAAAATATCGCATCTAATCGCATCATAATAATTTTCAATACTGTTCTTTCGCAAATTATTGGATCAATAGGTAAAAATATCTACGCTGATCATATTGATCATGCAAACTAATTTGCACACTTACGGTAAATTGCACAATTTAACTACATATACTTATCGATAACCAAATCCATTTCAGTTGTGAATTCGCCGATTTGAACAATGGGCGACATTTTTCTGGTTTATAGTTTGGCTATTGTTATACCTAGTTAAATGGTTGCACCATTTAGTTGTGAATTAAAATTCTATTTTTAACGTATGTTATTCCAAATACCAGTAACAAATCAAAGTCTTTATGGTGATTAAATCAATGTTACAGGTAGTACATAATGTTCTAACCGTAGTACTAAGGTGGCTCCGCGACCCAGTTTATTAACGAGGCATTAAACCACATGCAAAGTCTAAGAAAAACTGTAACCTACACACGATTTGCATATTTTTTACTTTATGTAATTAGACGTAAATGTCATTTTCGTTTAATATATAGTTCTCCGTGTTTAAAATCGAGTTACCTATAAATAAACCACTGGAACTAGTGTTTAGTGTGAACTTTAACTACGATTAAATGCTGACATAATAAAAAGTTTGTAGTTATTTTAACAACCACTTTTGAACTATATTTTATGTTTCTTTGTTTATAGGTATAATCCAGATTAGCTTTTCACTAACGTAAACCTGAGAAAGTTAAAAACTTTACAGCTGAATAAGTTCAGTGGCATGAACACTACTTTAGTAGGTACCTAGTAACTTATTTTACGTTATTTGTGAAGCAATGCACCCAAGTCACAACATTATCTGCCTAGGTTTTTTTCAACTATGTTGGCGTCGGCTTCCAGTCTAACCGGATGCAGCTGAGTACCAGTACTTTACAAAGAGCGACTGCCTATCTGACGTCCTCAAGGCATTTACCCAGGCAACCCAATACCCAAACCCCTCGGTAAAAGTGGTGTCAGACTTACTGGCTTCTGACTACCCGGTTAGACTGCCAAGGATGTTCAATGACAGCCGGGACCTACAGTATAACGTGCCCTCCGAAAGATAATAATATACTTAGAAAGTACATAAATACTTAGAAAAGTTGCTTTGGTATTTACTGACCTGGAACCGAAAAAACACATCTTTAAAAATAACTCAAGTTTAAACCTTTCAACGTTGGTGTTACAAAAATCCTTCTACAGTTACCGGGATTAAAGTAATCGAACATTTATCGAAAAAAGCTTAGTATGCCCGAGCTAGCACGATTACACTCGGCGGGTTACCGCGGTAATCCCACACGTAAAATGGCACCGCGTTTTGTTATCACGTAACCCGCGTTTGCGTTTAGTTCGCGAAATTGAGAGAAATACGTTCGCGGCTAATTGAAAGTAATGTTTTTAGAAGGGTGCTATGTGCTTTGGAATAATGTGGATGACGATATTTATTGTTATATGGATTTTGAAAACTGGAAGCGTAATAAGATTTTTTTTCTCTTGCGCCTCAAAGTTTAGTTTAGTGAAATTAAGCACATAATTTTATGTTTTCCTTACCTATCCTTCTTACTTACCCAGAATCAATTGATAGTACGTGAATGTCATCCTCCGAGCCTTTTCCCAATCATGTTGGGGTCGACTTCCAGTCTAACCGGATTCAGCTGAGTACCAGTGCTTTACAAGAAGCGACTGCCTATCTGACTTCCTCAACCCAGTAACCCGGGCAACCCGATACCCCTTGGTTAGACTGGTGTCAGACTTTCTGGCTTCTGACTACCCGTAACGACTGCCAAGGATGTTCACTGACAGTCGGGACCTACAGTTTAACGTGCCATCCGAAACACAGTCAATGGTGTCTAAGACATACTTAGAAAGTACATACAACTTAGAAAAGTTGCTTTGGTACTTGCCTGATCTGGGATCGAACCCGCGCCCTCATACTTGAGGTTGGTCCTTTACCCACTAGGCCACCACGACTAATAGTGATAGTACGTGAATGTACCAATACTCAATCCTCCTAGCTACAGTAAGAGTCGGTATCATCTAGATTTTTTAAGTAAAGAAAAGACTTTATAGTTGTCGTATATAGGTACTTACCTAAGAAGTCTTAGTTTTATTGGTATTTTACGATCGATTGATTCTAGTCCAAGAATAGAGAAGCTTTATACTCCCTAAACTGTACGATGAATAATAAACCAATACTTGCTCAGGCTACTTAAAAATATTTTAAGTGTACGTTTGTTTATTTGACCATTTATTAAATAGATTCCTGGTGCAGGTAGAAAAGATTTTCCCCCAGGAATAGGTATATGACCAAGAAAGACAACATGGGATAAATTAAAATATAATACGAAGTACAATAGCAACCTAATGATACCAACCGGTACTCCTGTGGGAAATAGTAATAAACTATCTATGATCCTCGATAAATATAGCCTCGCCCCGGGATTATAATTACATAACTATTCGCAGTCCGTCAAATTGCTGCAAACCCTTTGTACGATTCTAACCCGAATTCCACAAACGTCCGCAATTACTGGAAAGTGTTAATTTACCATGCGAAGGTTTCCAAGCGGCTTAACTCATTACAGCGGCCCAAAACTGAGTACATTAATATTAAAACAATAGTCTCGTGAACCGCGCTATTGTACTTTACCAACTCGCATCACCAACGCAAATATGGCGTCGAAAGTACTTTAGAATCCTTCTCATTTAGAAGTTTCGCACCCACTTCAACAATAACTAGAGCCGGCAGTAAACAATTCAAGGTAACTTTGTGCCGTAAAACATAAAAACAGGTTTATTTGCGGCAAAAATTCTAAGCACGTAGGTGAAATAACTCGATTTCCTGTGTCAGGGAAAGGCAATTATTTGTTTTCCGCCTATTGGATTTATACTCGTCCACTGTGTTACAGTGTTCGTTTATTACTTTTGTGAGTACATTAAAAAATATGGGGCACCTGTATGATTTTTTTATAGAATGATATCGAAGCATTTGTACATGTTTTCACTCTAAACTAAAGCTCTATCAGACATTCATTGAAATAAAGTATCTCTGTTTAAAAAAAGACTAGGTTTTTAACCAAAAAATAAAGCAGAATGATGTTCTAACAATTTGCACGTAACAGAAATTCAGACACGCGAATCGAAAATCTGGTAAATGAACGCGAATTGAACTCGCACGCTAGATTCCGAGGGAATTGTTCGGCACCTAGTAATCCTGACACGCACATACAAACATGGCCATTTATCGGAATAATACATCTATCGCTATTGATAGAGGTGTTAACTTAATTCCATTAAAAGACGGAGATAAAAAATTTAGAAATATTTAAAGAGTCAGGAAATACGTATCGGACATCTTGATACAGCCAGTTTCTTCATCAAAAGTAAAAGCCAAAGTAAAAGTCAAAGTAATGTCTAAAGTAAAAGTAACGGTCAAATTCATTTTTTCTATTAGTTTTGCTGTCACTTTAGCCTTGAAAAACGAATTTGACCGTTACTTTTACTTTAGACATTACTTTATCTTTTACTTTTGATGAAGAAACTGGCCGTAAGTAGGATTAGCTCATTCAATTTGATACTAATTATTGTTTAGAACAAAAATATGTAGGGCAAAAAAAACAAGAATTTTTCAGTTAATATTTGAAAGTTATTTACCTACTGTAAAAAAGAAAAACAAATATATTTCGGTCGTTACTAGGTGATCATACATTGTTCTAATAGGTAATTAGGGACTAAATTAAGTTGGTCCTAACGTAATTTTGATGTTCAATTCCGTTCATCAAATACTAATGTCTGTAATTACTTTAATGGTATTTGCTCGCTTAAATATATTAGCCTTTCAAGCGACATATAATTCCCATTTACTGTGCTAAATGTTCGGTAAAAAACACCATTTTCGATGAACAAATTGAGCCACAAAATATTGTGTTTTATTGACTTCAAAACTCCAATTAATGAATCGTTATTTCAGAACTTGAAAAGCACATCACATCATAAAAAATTAACAACCCCGGACATACAAAAACTATTATTTTAAGGTCACCATAATTACCTACTTCAGGGACAAATTATTCATACCGTAATTATAAATGTCTCAACTTACTTAATTATATATCACAATGCTTATTAACTCCTGTTTAAAACTGGGTGTTTGCGTCACATACCTACTAAGTAGGATAGTTCTACTAGAGTACCCATACACTACAAACTTTGAGTCGGCCGATAGTTGGTTTGGGTTCATAAATCAGTAAAAAGATGAATGGAAGTACGCAGTCTGAAATCACCAACCAGCATTGAGCAAGCGTGGTGATTAACGCTCAATCCTTCACCTTGTGAGAGGAGGCCTGTGCCCAGCAGTGGGACGATAAAAAGGCTGTAACAACGACGTAACAACAATCAAGTATTCGTCCGGTATCAGACTAACTCAAAACTTCGACAGAATTCACGACTTTCTTTAAAAAAATCCAACCACCAGGAAACAATCGGCCGACTGTTTAATCTGCCGTATGCGGGGGTAAGCTAACTACGTAGATATGCCTCCGAGTCTACAGACAGAATTTAAAATGTCCTCCCCATTGTGTGAGGGCTCAGAACCCTCGTAAAGGTATAATGATGTTCCATGTAATTAAGTCTGCCATCTGTAATTAGATACATACATCTTGGTGAAGGGTGTGTGAGAGCCCTTTTTTCGATTACAATGTAAACCTATGCTGCTAGTGGTAATTAGATGTTCTCCTGTTCGTGGTGTAAAATATCGTTGTCTTTTGGTGTGTCTAGTGGCGTTTCCCGTTTACTAGTGTGATTTTGGGAATAATGGTGTAGTTGCTATGGTGACTTAGTTAACAAACATAGTTATTTTAAAGGAAAATATTCGACACTATATTATTATAGTGTTTGAAAGATGGATCTTAATCCCTGTTCTCTTTGGACCTTTCATTTTCAAACTGAATAATACAATAAAGTTATACTGGACACAGATATTATATGAAATCTAAAGATAAGCTCTAGAATCACAACCAACCTCGTTACGAAAGTAAACTATTTCAACAACTAATTAAAACATAAAAAAGTAATACTCTTAAAAAATGTTTTCTCATTCTGTACCGAGAAGAAAAACACTTACTCCCCACTAACACAGTTTATATTTTAATCCTAGCTATTAACGGTAGCGGTGAGGGTGTATCCTATAATAGTTAGTCTACCCCTCCCCCCCCACTCCCCTTACTCCCCGGTGATTTACTAGGCTTTTTCCTAGACGCTAGGCAACGCCTTTTACCTTTGTTTATTTACGTACAGACTTTTAGCCTCTTAACACGTTCATCGCGGAAGCCCATTTATGCATCTAGTTAATATGACGCAACGAGATCTATAAGTTCTCGTCGTGATCCATCAGGAATAACGCAACGAGATCCAGCAGATCTCGTACGACTCAGTCACTTCAAACCCCAATAGTTTTATGAAATTTGAATAATTTTATATTTTTTTTGTATGTGTAGGTAGGAGATGATAAGACCTTTCAGTAGGTTTTCACCGCCTCAAGTTATGTCGAAAACAATAATGAAAAATTTACAAAATAGAAAAACGAGAACTTTTGGATCTCGTTCTGCACTAGATAGCAAGAAAATGCGAGTACTTTTAGATCTCGTTTTGCAGATATTGCATAGTATCGATAAAAAAATAGTGATGAGAAACAATAAGACCAACAACATTATCGATAAAATTAATCATTTATTATAATACTATAGTGTAAGGCATTAGAAACTAATAAACTGTTCAGTGCAAAAAATGACAATGTTTTTCATTAACATGGAAGAGACATAGTTTTTTCACACTTCACACAGAAACCTTTTACCTGTTTTGTCTTTTGTCAGCTTCCTTGCTAGTCATTGTTTTTCGTGCCTTTTCATAGCAACTCACACAACGTCTCTTCTTGGTATTCACTATATATTTGTGTTCAGTGGTCACTTCCGGATTATAGCGTAATTGATATGCACACATCGAAAGTTGACACGACACTAATTATTTTCTTGTGAGGATTCGCACGAGATCGCTACGAGATTCTTTAGTTCTCGTTCCGCGCTAGATGCAAAATTTTACTATTTGGTCGCAACGAGACCTATTAGATCTCGTACGTTTTTATTCATAAAAATACTACATCCAATGTACCTAATGTGAACAAAAATATTTGTCTCACTCTATCAGTAAAGAAACATACAGAAATATCATTTGCCGAAATGAGATGGACATAGGATTTCACTTGCGCGATACTAAAACGTCACAAACGAGAACTAAAAGGTCTCGTTCCGCGTTGAACGTGTTAAGAATGGCTTAATGCTAACTAGTGAGTTTCGTTAATTTAGACTGGTTTTTGGAATTAGGTACATTATAGTTTTATATGGTTTAATTTTTAATAGGTAGGTATAAAAGGTGGATGGCGGTGGTAAAACACCTGTCAAGCAACGAAGTTTTTTTTCCATCTTCATCATTCTTTACCATCAGGATTTATTTAAAAATAAACGTTTAGGATGAACCCCTATTTACTAAACAATAATTTGGGTATAAAGCAACATCCTATAAACGGGTAATTATTATTACTCCTAGACGCCTGTATCCATCGTCATTATCATCAATCTTTTTAATACTCATCCATTACTTTACCAGCTCGATACATCAGAATCCCCTCAACAAATTGCATTTTTCTCTTAAAAATTAAATTACCTACTAAAAGAAGCTACGTTCTAAATAGAATTCTAAGAGAAAGAGCCACACGAGAATTGAGAAGTTAAACCAGTTAATTTAGCTGTGCCAAGTTGTTTGCACGTAAATGTATTACCTGTCGAAGTGAAGCAGATTTGCTCTAAGTGCAGTGAGTGCATTTATCCGTAGCCACTGTTAGAAGTACTCGTAATACTGGGTAAATGTTGTATGAGGAATTAAATTGGGTAATGGTTGAAATAGTTTAGACGTCAATAGGAGTCGAAATAGTGTGCTAAAGAACGCTACCGACATTAGTTCTTAAGGGCACTAAAACGGTTCTGTACTGGGATTCTATAAAACTCGATCAACAACTCGCATTTCACTTCGATTCGTAATGTCATTTCATACTTTAGGGGAGGTAGGGGAGGGATGGGCACTTTTTCACAATTTATTGCATAAAAAATCAGATTTTACAGATCATTATCAACTTTTATTGCCATTTCTTATATTCGGCTAGATATAATGAAAGAGCTTTCCTAAAAATTACAATCAGTTTCAACATTACGAGATATTTAAACGGTTTTATTTAGCTCACCCCGTTTGTTTTATTATTTATTCTTGGATCAAATGTCAACCGATTGGTCTGAAATTTTGTATACACCTTTAATTAAATCCAATATGGCCGCCGGCACAAAATGGCACAGCCCCCTCAATATGGGTATCAAATGAAAGGGCTACACAAGTAGAATACTGTCAGCAACCCCAGCGGGGCGCAACAGGGCCAAGGCCTGCCTGCACGTCGATTCTATAAAATTCGAACAACAACTCGCATTTCACTTCGCTATTCACTCTCACTTCGCATTCGATTCAGAACGACCTTGATTTTGCATTCTGTAAACATCACCTAATCACTTGCGAAGTGAAGTGAGCTCGACATCGACCAATGCTGTGCTAGTGACTTCCCCACTCGACAAAATGTCAACCGAGATTAATCAGTTTTTAATTTTATCAGTTTTGACACAGAATTTTAGCTAAATATGATGTTTTAGTTATAATTTGTTATTGTAAGGAATTTGAGGCAGCTTTTAAGTATAAAATAAACAGAAATCTCTAAATTCGTGCTGTGCATATAATCTATGCTTACCCTACGAAAAAAAATACTGACAGCGCCAATTTGCCTTTCTTGCTGATTTTGAGGAAACCTTATATATTTTTTTACTACGGCCGGATTGTTCAGAGCTTCCACTACTTCATTTATGCAACGAGATGCAGACGGTTGCGATAAATAAGTTCTGATGCCCTCTTTAATAACCTTCTGGTAACCGCCACTAGCCAAGAATGATAAAGTAACATAGTATCTGTGAAACAATAAATCAATAAAAAATGTAATACCTACTTTATCTGGATTTAGTGAAAATAAAATTGAGACCAATTTGGTTATTTTCATGCTTAAGAGAATACCAATATTATAACTGAAGTACAGAGTCTTTTGAAAACATATCAGCTGGCGGGGAAACCACATAAAGGGAATACTCCTTATTAAGAACTAAGTGTTTTTCTTATTATTGTGTGCTTGATTACAATTTTTCAACTATAAACTGTGTCAATACTTACTTTTACACGAGTTGTAAGTCCTTTGCCTCGACGTTTTGTGGGCTTTATCAGGGGCAGTAAATCAGACTCCAGTTGGTCAATTAGCTCCTTAGACAATCTATATATGCTCACATAGTCATCATCGCGAGTTAATAAAGATAAACTACGAATTCTAGCAGATTGTTGACGCTTTTCTAAATTATCTAAAGCATGAGCTTCTTCTAATAAAGATTTAAGCAAAAACATTCTAGCCATCGTTAAAGGTAGGCACTTAATCACTTTAAAACACTTAGAACTTTATTTAAACACTATTTTAAATATAATAGTCTCTAGATCAAGTTGGCAACGGTACCTGAAACAAGATTCTATAAAGGATTTTTCGCGCAGATTTATAACCTCACAAATTTTCACTGACGAAGAAGAGCAAAAATTTACAAATTATACATTACATGGCATGTCCAAGCCTCCCTACCATAGGGAGCAATGGACACTTTTGACTTAGTTTATGAAAAAAAAATCGGTAAAAAAACTTTTAAGTTAAACGGTTTTATCTTATGTGCACTGAAAACTAGAAAATAAAAAATAGTTACTTACCTGTCAACCTACGTAGGTGGTCCCGGTCATATTAGACTAAAATAAAAACGTGGGGCCCATTAACTATTGCTGTAGTACTCTCTTCTAAAGGTATAATAGGTGTGGATTGCATCGACTTACTATAATTGTAACTGGAGATTTTGACAATCAATAATTAATAATAGAAAATACACATACCTTTCATTAGTTTTCTCTTTATAACGATCCGAAACCGCAACAAAATATTTAAGTACTTTTACGAGTGTTTGTTCTTGACAACTCACAGAAATGACAGATAGTCTATGGATGAACACCGTTACCAGTCGGTAACGTAAACTACCCAATAAAAAAAAAACAAAACTATGATCAGAAATCAGAATAAAAGGACCCCCCTTTTATTCTGATTTGATCATGTCTCCCAACTGCCCATCTCTCCCCTACCTCCCCTATAGATAGACAGATTTTGACAGATCTGTCAAAATCTCGACTTTGATTTAGTTCAACTTGTCAACACGCTCGATAGTGAAGCGCTAGTGTAGTTTGACAATGTCAATCACGAAACTTTAAGGTAGAATTCCGTGGGTCGCGATTGTCGCAGCCGCGCGCGACAAAAGTCAACCTATGAAAATGTATGGCACCGCTGCCGAGGGCTGCGACAGTCGCGCGCGGACGACGAATTTCGTGAGCCGCTCGCGGCCGTACGCTTCTCAACATGGTCTAGCGCTTAATAACATCTATAGAATTTTAGTAAAACCAGAATTAAATTTTTGACAATGCCGCGAGCAGCTTACGAAATTCGTCGGCCGCGCGCGACTGTCACGGGCCTCGACAACGGTGCCATACATTTTCATAGGTTGACTATTGTCGCGTCCACGGAATTCTACCTTTAGATCGAAGTCGAAGTGAGAGTGATGTCGAAGTGAGTTGTGATATTTTATAGAATCGACATGCTGATAGCAGTGACATTTCGTTTGTGGGGTAAAATTAAGTAACGGTAGTAAACTAGGACCTAGGTAACTAGCCTGAATAAGTAATAATGATAGTATTAGCATTTGTCACGCCTGCGTTACACATTCAATTAATTTTTGCTATTAAATATTACCTACACCTTTTCTCATTACACATCCATCAAAATCCTGTACGAAAAACTTATTAATATTTTCAGAACTACTTTTAATTAAGAACATAAAATTTTCACACGTAATGAAGCCTTATTCCTGAAAGTTTAACACCACCTATATTATTTAAAGTAGTCTTCCGCGAAAACCAGAGATGTAATCAGAGTTCAGTAGGTAGAAAAATACCCCCCTTTCCCCTCCCCCCAGATTACATTGTATTAAAATTTAAATTCCCGTCATGTCTGGCAGAGTAAATGAATTTTATATGACATGGGTGTGGCTATGGAAAACGCCGGCGGCATGTTATGTTTTACGGAAAACGAAAATACACCCCTTCCTACCTATCTGTATTCTATTGATGCGATAACATCATTTGTGTTTGCTCTGCCAGGAATTTATTTTCCATACAAATTGATTTATGACTTTACAAGCGACCCATTTATAATTTTCTCGTGCATTAAATGACTCGGTCTATGAGTGAAAATCGCGTGAGAATCCGCTCAGCAGTTTTTCCAGTTCATCACAAACAATCAAACGGACATGGTCGAAGAGCTTGTTTTATAACAAGTATGTCAAGTATACATATATAAATCGTTTATCCCCAATAAGTTTAGTAACTAACTCAATTTTGGATTGTCAAATTGCATTGTAGCCAAAATTGCTTCCCCTGAGTATTGGATACAATTTTCAAGTCGGACAAAGTTTAGCTCAGTAGTAGCACGAAGTTTGCTTCTCGGCTACATACTACGGCTGCCCGCGTTTATATAAGTTTTACTACATAAACAATAAGTATTTATATCCCATAGCTTTTACTCATAGGATAAACGAAAGGTGTAATGTTATACAAATAATCAACTTACAACAATATTTTTTTAAAAACCAACGTATAAAAAAACAATAAATAAAACAAAAATAAAACCCTCAAAAAACGTCATGTGTCTCTCAGACCTTTGACCTTTTTACAACTTGTAGCAGACAAAAATAAACGTAGGTACGAATCCTAACTCCATTGACACGAACTTGCGGCGTTACGTGCCTGGAACCTCTGAGCCCCGAAACAACCAAGTATCGCCGTCTTAATAAAATTATCACCTCCCCAAATGTACACAACAAGTCCACTTCTATTCTGAAAGCCGCCATTTTGTTTCTAGTGTCCATATTTTGGAACTACACCCTGGGGCTGGGAATCTGGGACCGTCGAAAAATAATTCACAGGAAAGTATGAAGTAACTTTGAATACGAAAATGGAGAAGTAGCTTGGACATTGGCACTATTTATCACAAACAAGTCTTAGTGTTTGGTACAACGGCTTCTTGGATTTTCTCCATTAATAGAAAAGCTATTTTTGCCTTGAAAAGATTTATATAAATATAAAATACAAATAAAATGGTAATTTATGAAAGATATTAATTTTTAAAACATCGGAACCGAATCTCGACTGCTCGTTCACAAATGACAATGAAACTTTTATCTCCCACGTCACATAAAAACAATCAAAAGTAATTTCAGGCTTTATTCCGTTAAAATAACTCCAACGAATTACAAACCGGGTAGTTAATATCTGATCGAACAAACGAACGTTCCAGTTAATCCATACAACATCAATTGAATGGGAAAAGTTCAACTTTTGTACGCGACTATTTGTACCCAATAATTAATAACTTTTGGTGTATTTCCGTGCACTGAAACCCACCAGTCAATCTGATAATATTTTAATTTAATTTGCATATACAAATGAATTTATGTAATTGGTAATTTCTTGCACATCCCTCCGTACTTCAGTTATTTTCAGAGATAAAATGTGCCTTTTGTATTAAAAACCTACTTTGCCAAATCTTTATATTTGTATTCATTCTTATTTATGTTTTACGTATTTGAAGATGTTACAAAAAGAACTTATAAAGATATTAGTTACCTACAAATAAATACAAAGTATTACTCCTGACCTAATTTATAAATATAAATAAATAATGTCGGGACACCTTTTCACACACGGTTGGTTAGCCCCATGGTAAGTTATTAATAAACTTGTGTTATGGGTGCTACCACAACTGATAAACTACATATAGCTACACATATACATATTTATAAATACATATTTTTGTAACACCCAGACCACGGTCAACAACCATGCTCATCACACAAATGTCGACCGAACCGAGAATCGAACCCGGGACCTCAGTTTCGGCAGTCCGGCTTGGTGACCATTGCGCCATAGAGGTCGTCAAATAATCTCATTATCTTTGTAATAATCATAAAATCAGCTCCGAAATACTTGTAAATACAAATATTTACTAAGGAACATTCCGAAACAAGTAATTTTATCAAATGGGATTAGGTCGTAACACTTAGGTTTAATAACTAAATTGCTAGGAATTAGCTAATTGAAACTGTAACCCGGATTTTGCTTTACACAGAATACACAGTTGTTTGCCAAAACTGACTTCTTTAAAATTGTATTACGAATTTTAGTAACATTTTAAGTAGTGTTTGGCTTTTGTAGTTTATGAAAAGTTTTATGAAAATAGTAACCCAAAACAAAAATGTGAAAGACTGCCAAGTTCGATAATATGGGAATGCTTCGCCTATAAAAGAAGTGAGATCTTAATAAGTACCAAGTTCCATACACATACCTCAGTTAAAAATAGTTACTTTTTAATAATGTTACTTGGCAAGTTTTCACACACCTTGTTATAAACCTACTACACACAATGAATCAAGTATTTAATTTTCTATTAAAACTTGCCAAGTAACATCATTAAAAAGTAACTATTTTTAACTGAGGTATGTGTATGGAACTTGGTACTTATTAAGATCTCACTTCTTTTATAGGCGAAGCATTCCCATATTATCGAACTTGGCAGTCTTTCACATTTTTGTTTTGGGTGGGATTTCATTTATTTTTGTAAGGTTGTTTATTTTATTTTTTTCTTATGATGAAGTTAGTTAAAGAAATGTCTCATTTATACTATCTTTCAGATTTTTTAATATGCACTATGTTTCTTACAAAGAAATGAACTAGATTTACTAAATGAACTAGATTTACCAACTGACTGACATGACATGTTATCATATATTATGTTCGTGGATCAAAGTTACACATTCGTTATTTTCAAAAGTGATTCACACTTGGCCGTTTTTAGATTTTTACTTTACTTTGACTAAAGACAAACTTTTGTTACGAATTTCAGATCGTTTTCGTTTTAGTTCCTTAGGGGTATAAATTTACACCGGGTATAAAACACCTTCATTATTTTGAAACCGACTCACACTTGGCCATTTTCAGATTTTTCCCTTTACCTTGACATAAAGACCTACCTCCATGCCAAATTTCAAGTCAATACGACCATTGGAAGTGGTCTAGGTTTTTGATGAGTGAGTCAGTCAGTCAGTGAGTGTATAGTAAAAATAGCGATTTTCTGACGTCAATATCTCAAGACCTACAATAGGTATATTAATGAAATTTTGTATTTTAGATAAGTGAGGGGGTCTCAACAGATACTAGAAATTTAATATGTGTAAATAAAATAGATTTTGAGTTACAGGGGGGTCGAATTTGGCCCGAAATGGTTCGTGTAATATAACCCACGGCCGGTGTGTCGCTTTTTTTGCTCGAACTTGGCGGATACACTGCCGTGTGTCTAGATATGTACATAATTATTCAGTTGCCCATTATTGCCATATATTTTCCATACGCTATTCTGAGCTTACTGTTACAAGCTCACTGAAAAAAATTGCCCCCTTAACACAGCCCAAAAATTTTACATTACTAACCGAACATGCTTTCCATCATTCAAGTGTCTTTATTGTTTTAGAAGAAAGGAGGTATAATTGCAAATGCTAACCATCTTGTAGCAACCACGTAAACAACCACCAATTTCGCTACAATTCAAGAAATCGAGATCGCAGTACCTGATTCAAATGATCTGAACTGCATTCAAGTATCTCTAGCGGTAACCAGAATATTAAAGCGCATTTAGACGGTTCCATGTTGTATAAATTTATCTTAGATGTCTGCGTAGAATATTAATATCCAGCAACGCTTTGAGAACAGATTTAAGATGCAATAACTTCGGTATGGCAGCACATAGTTTCAAATCCTCTCAAAGACCTGTTAGGTACCCTCAACACCGTAGATCATAATTCCGACATTGAGTCCTCAAACTGTGATAGTAGAACATACCCAAAGTGTACTGCACTACAAAATCGTATTATTAGACGGAGGAAGATGGGAATTATGCACAAAATATTACACGCACTTAAAAATTATGATACGCAATAAGACGGTTTCCTAAGACCAAGGCCCGCCAAGGCTGTGGGGTTGTTTGATAAACTTACTACGGCCCTTGAACATAATAGGCTCCATAAGGAAACATGCTTGGGTTTTAGTCCGCAAGAATATCTCACCCACCAACAAAAGAAGACCTCATTTGATTATTTCTCAAATTTTACCTCGTTTATTACTATTTCAAAAAAATACAGGCAGCATACTAAATGTAATAATATCGACACTGCACCCGATGCCATGCTACCAAGTTATAAAATGTATTACATGAAAAATATAATATTTAAACCGACCGCTGAAAAGGTCACAACAAGTGTAGTACTTCTACTTGGCCAGGCACTTCGCCACGCCTAGTAAAACTCCTATTCGACCCCTATTCGTTTCCAAGCATTTACCTCAAACAACATTTATTTACAACTCCAAGTAGTTTTACATTTATTCAATAAATAACTTAATGATAAGAGTACAACTTATTGAAGTCTAGACTAAGTTTCCACTTCATATTTTCTTAGACAAAGATATGGCCAACTTATAAATTATGGTAAGTATTCTTTATCAAGAACTCTTACTATAATTTTAGAACTAACATTTTATAAGTTTATAGTTGAAGTTTGTATGGGAAAATAGAGGGATAAAGTATCATAATGGTGTCGGAGCTGTAATGAAACCTCTTTACCACACCTGAAACCAATTTTCCCATAAACTCGCCCTTTAAACGCCATGTTTCGTGCGCTTAAATTTCTAAATGACTGTAAAACGTGTTCAGAGAATAATCCGGGTGAAACGGAACACCCTTATTAAACATTTATTTATAATTTACAGGATGTAGGTACTTTTAGGAATGTTTCGGGCTATTAGAGAATCTTAACTGTCGCAGATATTATCCTCAGAATTAACTTTTTAATTTAATATATGCTATTTTTTATTTTTTTTCCTGCATCTCTTACGTTATCATTAGTGTAGAGCGTGTAAAGGACGCAATCTAACTAATAATGTAACGGAAAACTTATTTTCAATGTCAATCTCTTCATTTATGTTAATAAAAACTTTTCATTTACAAACAATATTCTATTTTTTTACCTGAGCCTTATCATTGATTGAAATACTCTTAAAGTATGCAATTTTATGCTTGACATAATTACAGAGTCAAACCAGAAATAGAGCTGAAAATGTCAGTAAAGTCCGTGAAAACCTACATATTGACAGCATATACTTTAGATACAGCTCATGTATTGAACTTGGCATTTTTCTCAGTAACCGCGCTAAAGCTGGGAACTTTACAAGGCGTGGCAGCTTGCATGGCTTCTCTCGGCTCTGTTACCCGGCTCGACAGCTTACACGTGTGCCCGCTAAATAAATATTAATATTGAGGGATAAGGTGCTTTAAGATGAGATCGATCTTGTGTTGAGTAACGCTGGCGTTGTCAGATATTTTTTTGAATGGTCGGATGTGCCTAGACCAGAGGAAATCCTAGTATGCTACTTTTTAAACGAACCCCAAATCATTTTTTTTTTCATTTAAACTTTTGATTTATCTCTAAGTTCATTTTTCTGATTTGTTTAATTATGAAAATACCTGAATAGCTCCTGTCACAAAATATTGTTTACTTTGTTTTAAAATGTTTGTCAAACAAAATACCTACATATTTACCAAACCAAAATCCCGTAAACATCAAAATGTAATTTTAATATAATTAAACTAAAACCAAATTTCACATCAAATACTTAAATTAACTAAACAATGTTCATCAAACCCAAATATTATTTGAGGCTCAATATACAATTTTGATGGTAAGAGCATACTCTGAATATACTCGTACACTAAGCGCAGTGGAAATTAATTAACTAAGAGCACTAGGAATTATTAGGGTACTGTAAATACATATATTTTGTACAATGAAGTAAGGATAACATGTTATGTGTTTAAATTCAAAGAGTTATTTGTGCACTATTTTAGGACTTAGCACACTGGATGTTAGCTATGTTATTATAGTCAAAGTATTAACTCAGTACCATTTACGGTAGTTACACCTACATTTAGTTAATATGCGTATATTTATGACTCCTGCCAAAACAGTTTTAGTTTGTAAAGTTGGCCATTTAAGGCGAGGAAGTGGTCAACAATAATTCCATAACCGGCACGGGCATCTAAGGCGCCAAAAGGGGTCGGAGCGTCTGAGCGGGGCGAGGATAACAATACGCGCGCTAGCTTATAACTAAAAGTCGTAAGCGGCAAAATGGTTTTGTAATTTTATTATTTAGAAATGATAATTTGATAAAAATTCCTTCTACAATTTTAAAGAGTATGTATATACTCAACTACTAAAAAAGTTAAGAGGCTTAAATCGGTCCCGTATGCCCATAATATGTGAATCTCTTTTTAAAAAGAGGTATGTTTGATATATTTTTCTCTGTTATAAAAGTTACCTAATCATGTTTCTACAACTAACAAAATAAGGTTTATATCATGAACTTTCAGGTAACCAAGTTGTATTTTGATCCGTTTTGTATTTACTGAGAAAAATTGAAATCCTTGGCGCCAAAAATTCCAATTCGTCCTCTTAACTTCTTGTGCATTTGTTAGTATAGAAATCTGGGTGAGAAACTTTACTTATTGGAAGTTGGATACTAGTATCTGTGTTTAAAAAAAATGTGTTCAGTTTGTGAGCTATTTTGTGTAATTACTCCTATCGTCTACCTTTTACTATAATTTTTTTATGGTTAGTGGTCAACTTATTCAATTTATTTTCTGTCAAATTGCTTTTACAAAAGCCAATACCATGCTAAAGCTCGATACATAACCACAGACACAAACAGATTCTATTGATTTTGTGTCACCAAATTCAAGATTCACCGAAAATTATTCGACAATTTTCGTCCTCATTTACATACACAAACACCACAATACGAGCTACTGTACTAGGAAAGCTTTTGGTAAGCTCGGCTTTACAGAAACAATGGGACACATTACCGCACTGAACTGTGGCAACTACGGCCATCTTGTTCACAATGGCCAATCACACCTACACAATATTCCGTAACAAGGAAATAGACAAAAAGCTTAACGTTAAATTGTATAAATTAATTTTTAATGGGTCTTGATATCTACATCTGATAACAATCATCATCATCCTCCGAGCCTTTTCCCAATCATGTTGGGGTCGGCTTCCAGTCTAACCGGATTCAGCTGAGTACCAGTGCTTTACAAGAAGCGACTGCCTATCTGACCTCCTCAACCCAGTAACCCGGGCAACCCCTTGGTTAGACTGGTGTCAGACTTACTGGATTCTGACTACCCGTAACGACTGCCAAGGATGTTCACTGACAGCCGGGACCTACAGTTTAACGTGCCATCCGAAACACAGTCAATGGTGTCTAAGATATACTTAGAAAGTACATACAAACTTAGAAAAGTTGCATTGGTACTTGCCTGATCTGGGATCGAACCCGCGTCCTCATACTTGAGGTTGGTCCTTTACCCACTAGGCCACCACGACACCTTCAAAACATATATTTTTAAATGTTTTTTATTTTTATATTTAATATTTAAAAATGTAATAAATATGTGCAAGAATAAATAAATGAAAAAAAAATTAAGTCGTATAAGATAGGTATTCAAAACCTTTTTGAATAAATCAATATGTGTGGATAACAAATGGACGCTAGATAACTTTTTCTATTGAGGATGGGCCATCGATGTTTAAATTAATTAGTTATTAAATGGTCATTCGGCTGCGTAGTAAGGCAAGTCATTAAAACCTAAAACCTAAAGGCAATAAAACTCCTCCAATATTTTTAAAAATCTAATTAGTGAATGCAATTGATAAACTCACAGAATTAGGAGAGTAAATTATAAGTTTGCTGTCGTTACATAATAATACAGTCATTAGCAGGTATCTAGCAGGTACTGTAATATGATATTTAATGGTTATTAGTTTTATAACTGTTTTGTTCCCTTTCATATTTGCTGAGGTTTTAAAATACATTTCTATAAAAATATCGCAAATATGATTTTAGTCATAAAAATACTGTTTTAAGGAAGGAAAGAGAAATATACAAAATTTAATAAAAAATATGATCCTACTCCATTCCCAAAATTCAACGCCAATCCGAGATAGGAAAGCCGTCTGAAAACCTTCTGCCCTCACACCTTCAAAATGATATTAAATAGGTATTTTATGAGACGCGCCTGAAACACTGCGAAAGAAGGCAATTTTCTAAAAAGCCTTTCAGATGTCTCGAACTTTAGGAAAAACGCGATTACGTCAGAAAGGAGCCGATCTACTTTTGTTTTTAAAACAATAGGCAATCATCGTTAAAACCTCAACTGAAGCTGCTATTTGTTTTCAGAAACTGTTTTCCTAAACAACACAAAGTACACAAACATTCCGAATTTTCGAAAAGCTTGTCAGAGAGAATCAGAAACACGGGCAAAAATCGACAAAAAAAAACAAGTTCCCTTTGGAAAAGTTCCACCAAACATTCCGGGCAGAAAGTAAGCAAATATCCCGACCACAACTACGTATTGAACGAACCTCGTCCCAGTAACCGTTTTTCCCGG
Organism: Helicoverpa zea x Helicoverpa armigera; assembly: GCA_033682625.1. Lineage (NCBI taxonomy): Eukaryota > Metazoa > Arthropoda > Insecta > Lepidoptera > Noctuidae > Helicoverpa > Helicoverpa zea x Helicoverpa armigera. The sequence continues at coordinate 3,573,709 of JAWIIS010000002.1, read as the reverse complement.
GACCGCAAGCCTACCGCGCTTCGCACTGTTTGGTTAGTAAGACAAAGTTGCCGCGCTAAGCCCCCCACTACTTGCGCCCACATACCCATACAGAAGTGCGACTGTGTTACTGCGCTTTCCATATAAAACTTTGACAATCGTATGAATTTTGTAACAAACTTCGTTGTGCTTCCCTGTTATATCCATTCCAACTGAGACAAGCCGAGCCCTATTTAAATTGATGCTATATTTAATGTTGGTTTAGTTATTTATACTGATTACAGTCTGGTAGTTTGAAGGGATGCATAAATAATCAGAAATGTGGTTGGGGTTTGTTTATGTCGTAAATGCTGTTTCGAAGTGGTTGGTTGTAATTTTGAAATCCATTCATGAAAACCAACTTAAACACATTCCATAATTATTAAATACCTTCATCACTTTTCTAAAAAATAAAGCTGAATTAATATACCAAGCCAGGTCTTCATTATGATTCTGTATGAGCAACATTCGTTTATTTAATTAGCACTAAGACATAATTGAAATTAAGGGCCAGTAGCTAATCAAGTTACATGTCTGACACAATAATTAATTAGTCCTTCCCCGTTGTCACTAGAATACACTAACACAAGATATTGCGTGGATGGTGGCCATTGCAAGGACAATTTAGACATTGTCACACATTGTTAGGAAAATTCATGTCTTTATTTTAGTTTATTCAGTTTATTTCGAGTAACAATCTAGAGTCAAGATGCTTTTGATCCCAGCAGACACTATCGACACAGTCCCAGCGTCTCAAGACCACAGATTAATGAGCGTAATTGTAATTTCGCAGACTAAGATGTCACCACATGCGGTAGATAAATCGAATTTTGGCATGTCGTACGTAATCTCAAATTCCATTACCCGCCCTTCCGCTTGAGAGCATTTGAATATTTAGTACCTAATACAGACGTAATTACGTGGCCTTATGTTCAGTGTTGCAAGCGACGAAAATCAGTGCCTTGCTTTGAAAATGCCAACACCGAAGGAAGCTAGCAATTTCGTGGCTTCTATCATTCAACTTCATCTTTGGTGAAATGGCTTGAATAACGGTTACATATGTAGGAATACCTACTGTGTTCAAACACATATGTTGGTCAAAATAATTATAGGTATTGAATAGTGCCAAAGCTAACAAATAAATGATATTTATGTCGATGAATGTAATAATAAAAAAGCATTGCTTTAAGCTTTCAAAACAACGCTAAAAGTAAATAATCCGAAAATCATCGGTGACTAAAACGCAGATCAAAATTCTGAAATTCTGAAAGACTTACTTAAAACCCACAAGTATGAGACACAAAGATTTAAAATAAGTAGAACAGGCGGATAAACTAACGCTCCAATAAAGGTCTTATCTATTTGAGCTGTACACAGTACAGCTCTAAAATGGAGGAAAAAAAACTAAAAAGCAAGTCTCACTGTCGCCTTTTGTTGTGAATGTCAGTGGATATTGTAGACAGCCAAGCGCAACAGGTAAGGTTTGCTCTAAAGAGATCGCAACTGCAAATGTTCTGCTTCTGACAATGGCCGGTAACATTAAATGGATGGCAGATTTTCTTTTTTTTATGGTTCCATTTTTAAATTTTGCTGCATGATAGGTGTAAATGTGGTAGAGCGTTTTTATATGAGGTTTAATTTGTGCAATTTATTATAAAATTAGTTTGTGGTTGTGGTGTGAATTATAAAATTGTTTTGAGTTAGTAATGTGAATAGTTATGTGTAGCTGTTTTGAGAAGTACTTTGTAAATTTGTGGTTTTTTGAACACCAAGTCCTGATGACAGTCGCATCGAGTCAGTGAGAGAATTGCAAATTCTGTCATTTTGAAATATGTTCTCAAGTATTTTAGCTTCAAACGATTCTGATCTGACGGCAAATAAAATGGATCTAAACCTACAACACCACCTTTAAATAACATGATCCAAAATATTTGCCAAAAACTTTGATAATACCTTAAAATATCTTCCACATTTTGAAAACAAAAACCCACACAATCAATTTCAAAGAAACAACCAAAACACACAAATCACTATTATCTAAGCTTCCACAGACCATAAAGTCGAACTCTGTCCATATTTCGCTCTGGCAACACAGAAACGCAATTAAAGTACGACATTTACGGTATTACCATAAACCGCATTGTTCATTATTATCATTTCGCGTCCGGTAAGCGAGGCGTCAATTTGACAATACGAACGGCGAAATGTACCAACATTTCATATTCCGCGTATAAAATGTAAAATAGCTCGTAATGACTGTAATAGGATGGGGAGACATCAGTTGCGAAGGTTTTTATGTTAAACAGATGTTTTAGCATTACTTTTTGAAATAAGTGATTCTTTTTTTATATAAGCTAAAGTTTCCTTAGTAAGGTGGTAACTATGGGATGCCTTTGGGAAAACTCACAATGTTCCATGACGTATTTTAAGCTAAATTATTACAAAATTACTGTAAAATAATAATCGTACTAATGATACCAACCTTACCGTGCAATCTTTATTAGACTTAGAACCAATAAATAATTTATATTTTTATTTTTCAACTTTTTTGATGAAAAAGCTTTTCTGGGGGCGTTTAACAACTTATGCCACCTAGTCTTCTCAAAGTCAACCAATGTCAATGAACCGATCAAGTTATATCTGACAAACTATCACACAAGTGATCAGTCTACTATCGGTTTTGACCCTAAACCACATCTCATATTATTAATAGCCTTTCAATTCAGTCTGGAAAATATTGACGCAATAATTATCCGTTGACATTTAACGTTCCCAATTCGTGTTTACCTTCACATCTATAGCTGGAACTCGCATTTACATACAATAAACACTGAAACCGTCAATATCTCTGTCCTAATTATAAACAACTAGGTAATTCTAGTGGCTTTACTCGCATCCCGGGAGAATTGTCCCGGCTAAAAGTGTTTGAATGTCATTCATATTGGTTTATACAAATAGCTTTCGTACTTATGCCTATGTAAACCAGTTGAGCTGTTTTGTTACGTTTAAAGATAAATGAATAAAAAACCAAAAGCATATGTTCAAAGTAAGCTGAAAAACAGCACTTTTCAAACGTAAAATTACACGAGACAGCTCCCAAAAACGCACTCTCTTCACCACTTCCTATGTGTTTTGCTGGGAAGGAGAATTGTCACAGCAACTTCCCTAGCAATACATGCTGTCTGATGAAATTATATTAATATGTTTTCCATTCATAAATAGTGTATTTGAGTTATTATGAATTTGGTTCATACATATATTCAGTGAGCACTCAACTTACCATAGAAAATAGAGGAAAACTCCACTAGAAAAAACTAAAAGTCATTCTATTTAAGCGCCCGGAAAAAGAGTAGGAATATAAAACAGTCCTTCTCGGAAATAATAAATTATTTAATATCGATAAGTTATGTAGTTCATTGTTACAAGTGCTATGAATATGGTAATCTAATGAATAAGAAATAACTACTGTTCAAATGGAAAAATATACTTCGTTATTATTGCATGAATATTCTTTTTCCAATTGGTCAAATTCACAAATATTTAGAGTAGTAGTGCAGACTAAACAGTCCGCCGACAGTTGACCCGATGGTTGGAAAAAATATTTTTTTAACAAATTCTTGATTCCAATCAAATACTTAATCGTTGTCACGTGCGTTTTACCATTCCATCCGTATAATGATTTATCGGCCCAAACATTCGGCCTACTAAAAGTGTGTAACGAGAGGGTACACTTATTTAGATTGTCACTAATTATGTCAATACAATTCGCTCCAATATTTACGAACAGCTCCAATCGTTAAACTAGTATAATTTATATCTGGTTTACAGTATGTACGGACATTGGAAAGTAAATATGAAACGCTGCGATTGATTGCAGTATTAGCATAAATATTGCACTATGGTAAATAGCTGGGTACCTTTGTGTAGTCTAGTAAATGATCACCATTTTACCGAATATTCTCCTTATCTCTATTTGTGAAGCGATGGTTGTAAATATGCGTTGACGCTTACATTATTTCAGTGGGAACTATAAAAAAGTTTTGGGTTTTTTCATTCTTATAGCTGAAAAGCAGCAAGCAAAAAGAAAACTGCTTTTATGTAAAGTGCAGGAGACCAAAATTAAAAAATAAACCTTGATCATTTAGACACCAATCAACAAAGACTAGAAGTTCTAGAAAAGATACCAGTGCCAATTAAAACACGATAACTAAACAAAACCGAGATTTACCGAAGTTTTCCGAACATTCACGAAGCAACAACATCATGATGTTGTAAGATGACGTAGAAACGACTCTTGACAATGAGCCAAGTCATCAATATTCATCCGTGTTGCAAATAGCAATAGTGTTCGGATAACGAGGGTTCTTGCGGTGTCAGGGATCGCAACAGGTGATAACCCTTCATTTTTCAGGCATCTCATCGTTATTGTGAACTGAGATCATCTACTATCTACTTCATTCCATAGCGGATCTCTTTCATTGAAATGAAGCTGTTGGTTTGCTGTTTTTATCAGTCATGTGTGACGTATAAAAAATAAGGGTTTTCATGGACTTTGGCCTCGGTTGGTTGTCTAATTTCAGATTATGTTTATTAATGTAAATACCCAAGAATTCCTGACGGCTCTATTAAATTATGGGGAGCTTGATATCCTATTACATCTTAATGCCAATTATAAAAATCAAACATTCTGTCTTCTTTTTTTCTCCTGCAATGACTTACAACCTTTCCGAAGCCCTAATTTAGCATCCATCATTATACCCATTAAAAATCAACACAACGGCCGCATTGAAATCCACATTCGAGCAATTTTCCGTCGCTCAAAAGACCCATGAGCCCGTTCACAAAAACCATTTGTTCGCTCTTTCCTAGCCCACCATTCAATTCCAACGAATGATGTAAAGGATCATTTGTACATCTTCAACAGAGAAGGTAACAAAAGGTGAACATATATTGGTCCTTTGTGTTTCAATTAAGTACGGTGGGATGGACTACAAAAAGGTACGTTAATGCACAATGAAAAAGCATGCACAATTCCACTTGACACGGTAACGAGGGGTGGAACTTTCATGATTACTACGACCTGTGGACGGCAGTATTATTCTGCAAAATGTGCACTACACTTCTGTGAAAAAATAGGGATACGTTTACTTTGCAGTAAGTGTCTAAAACTCTTTTTAATAAGAGTATGAAATACGTAAAAGAATTAATGTAAAATTGATATATTTTGCAGTAAAAATAGTTTAATATTTTCTTTAAGTTCGTTACAAGAGAAACAAAAATATCAAAAAATGGTAAAATATTTTTGTGAAATATTTTTTATTTCAATTTTCAACAGTTGCATTTTTATGAACGATACAGGAACGGAAGCATTGTTATACTTGTTAAAATAATGAATTTAAAATAAAAATCCACGAAAACCAAATGAGTCGAATCACTGGAACATAAATTCAGAGTACGTTACTTGAATGACCGCTCTTATAGTGTTTTACCAATTCATTATTGTATCATTTCTTGATTATTCACAAATTACTTACTTAAATATGAATTTATTTGGTACCTATCACACGCCACACATTACATAATTGGTTGCCAACAAAATTACACACCTCCATTTCAAGTCCTTTATCAAAAATTATTACGTCAAACTTGAGCCGGCGCTCAACAAAACATAAGCTTCAAAGATTATCAGACAAGTTATTTATTTCCTAAACAGCCAGAACCCTGGTAAAATGAGATTTTATCACGCACATGACTAATTTTTTAACACAAATTTTGGACGGCTTACCTTATATCTTCTGATATTTTTTTTCTTTTTTCGTTTCTATTTCGTGTCCTGAAACAAAAGAGGTTGATATGAATAAAAAAATTGTTTTTGAGAATATAAAGCGATAAAGTGTTCCTTATTTTCCCCTTTGAGCGACACTTAACCAATGAACTGGACAAGCCCGTACGGCTATTGTACAGGGGTTTGCCCATTGTAACGTAAAAGGTTTAATAGGTGTCCCCTCAATTAGGTAATTAATATTAAAGGTATAAATATTTTAAAATTGGCCCTTTTAATTTTTTAATGAACTGTCGATAATTTGATCAAAATATAAAATGAACACCGAAAACACTTTTATTTGGTTGATACAATAGACACATAGACATGAAAATCAACTTACACAATTTGTAAACTAAAAAAATAACTTTTCGTGAATTGAGAACAGGCCTATAGTTGCACGTAATGCCAACGTCTCAATGAACTAAAGGAGATACCTCAAAAATATTATTATTTTATACTTTTGGTACACCTCCTTCCTCTTAGCAGAGGCAAGATAATTGATAATTTTAACAATAAGGAATTGGTATTCAATTGTCTTCAATAGAGTCCATTGTCAATAAAAATTCATCGAATGTCCTAAAACAACAATAAACATTTCGTGTTCTCAAACGTACTTACAAATAAAAATAAGTAGATACCTTTTTACTAGATTACCACTGGTTTAAACAACTTTGCTAAGGTGTATTTCTAAATCGTAATATACCTACATAATAAGATACTTAAAGTAACATAAACGACAATATTCTAACATTCCCAGCGATTCTCATAACACTATCCATTTGAAACGTAACTAGCACTTGTGTTTCATCGCCTGAGTTCCGTTCTTGGATAAAAACAGAAAGAATTTCAAAATAAAGGCCAAGTTGTTCCCGACGACATGAATGTGAAACACTTAACGCTACTTAAGGGCTGTACTTCGTACTAGCTGACGGAGTATGCTAAGACTATTCAATGCAAGTACCTGCAACTTAAAAATGCAAAATAAAAGGAAAGTGGTTCCTGTGTGCTCCGAAAATGACAATTTCTTTGAAAATTCTTTGCAAAAAATTATTCATGGATTTTATGGGGTGCATACAATTAAGTCGAGGAAGGAATTTAAATTGTTTTGAGTTTTGAGCTTTTGATATCTAGCCAGAGCGTGTCGAATATCTTGAGCCTTTAAAAATGATGTAATGAGATAAGAATAAAGGTATAATATTGTGTATGTAACAGAAAAATAGTATAAATACATAACTGAAATATTAAGTAACGTAACAAACAAACCAAAATATTGAAAACAGTCGCCATTTAATTCCACTCCCAGCAAGTAATACCGCCATCTTTCTTACCGTTCAATTCCCTTTCTTACCAAAGTAAGGATTATGTAAATGAGGTAATATTTACGTAAATGGGCACGCAAAAACATTACTTGCTACCGTTGAAATATTCGAATACGGAATGAAAAATCCGAAAACGGGCGAGCTTCAGATTGCGAGAGCTACAAATGCTACAAGCCAGTAATTGGAGCCAGCAAAGCATGCAAGTCATTACCAACACGTACCTCAAACAATAAACTTTTTAAATAGCCCATTACAGCTCTCATCCGAGCTCGGGTAATATGTTCGGAGTTTTTTAACATAGCAATTACGAGCTTAACGCGACTTTATTATAATAAAAGTCGATAATGACCCGAAGGTTGGGGATTATGGATGCTGGAAAATTTATGGTATCTTTGGCAATATATTTAGATTTTGTGCTTAGAAAGATAATAAATGGGTTTTGTTGTAGATACTTAGTATTTGAAACAAGAAATACGCGGTGAATGTATTATAAAAACAGTAATTGATCAGCTAACAGATATAAAACAATCGCATAAAGAAATGTAAACTTTACCATTCTCATTGCATCTTGAATTTATTAACCTGATTTAATCTCGTTAGTATCGTATATTGTACCCCATATTCTTTCTGCTACCGCATTTATAGATTTTTCCCAAAAATCCCTACAGTAACATATATTTCACACGTACCTATCTCCTTTAAAATAACTTACTTTGACATAGTTATTAAAACTTACTATTCTTACTAATGGTCAAGTTAACTTTATTCTTCATTCTTAGTTCCCAGGGGCATGAGCCGGACCATATGGCCCAGTTACGGCGCGAAGAGTCAAATTGACACCACCACTAAGGTTTTACGATGTCACGGATGGAGCTACACGACCGACAATTACAGTTAACCTTAATATTCCCGGTTATAGTCCAATGGTTAAAGGTTGATATTAAACACCCTGGATCGACAGTTAACACCCAGGCTCTAACGAGCTACAATATCATAGATAACCTATTTTTATTTAAGTGTCCACATAGTAATACACTATTGGATTTCTTAAAGACTTTTGACAATATATCAAGGCAAGTATATACAAACAAAATATTCAAATATACATTTCTCAATGAATTATCATTAATGACAGTGCATATCCAACATATTTTATATTTTCTGCAGCCTGTGAAAAGTAACTAAGAGCAAAAAATATAATAACAATTTTAAAAATTCAAGGAATGCCACAAGGAAGCATCTTGTTTCCATTTTTTTATCAACATTAAGTTACGCCTTTAAAGGCTTCAGGGCATTACATTTTTCCTTGAATAATAATTTATCCCATTTGCAAAATAAAATGTTTCTACAAATATTTTAGAAATATAAAACTTCTCAGCACACAATAACATAGGTATAGGCAAACTGTCACGTAAACTTACTTGAGTAAAGTTTGAACACTCAATGGGGAATCGGAATCCCTCTCCAACTTGGACTTTACTTTTAATGACGTAGGGATTACATGTACCCAAATCGGGTTTGATTCAAAACCAAATCTATGTGATGTTTTATTATATTTAGTTAAGTATGAATATTATTGTATTTATAAGTTTGAATAAAGAACATATATCCCCTACCAAAAAAGTATTTAAAAATGTATACTTAACAATCTGAAAGTCTGCAGTATGGTACTCTAATGGTAACTGTTTCAGATGGTTTTTACTCGAGTCCTGAGGTAGGTATAACAAGTGATCACACACCTAAATCTTTGTAAATTCCAGAGGAACACGGAATACGCAAGTACAAATATTCAAATACATATAAAGGAACAATAAACATAAAATATAAAGTCATGAACAAAAGAGAAACATACGTAACATAAGATAGGGCCTTAAACTGTGAACAGAGAGTATTAAGTGGGGTACAATACAAAGGTACTTGGACAGTTGCAAAGTGCCCGAAGCCAGGACTTACAGAAAACGTTCACTTTAATACAACTTTGAAGGCACAAATGTAATTTCACACAGAACTTTGCATCCCTTCGGCAAGGATAGATATTCCAAATTAATTGGATCCTGTGTTGTGTACAGTAATAAATTAAGTTATTTTTGTGCCGTTTTGTTAAAGGAAATTTCATTTTTAACGTTCAATGTCGTGTGTGGGTTCTGACTTAATATGAACATCTATTGGTATGTTTTCTGCAAGTCATTCGATTTTATTAAAGCGTATGTATTTTACTTATCAAGATAAAAGCGTTGACAAATAAAATCCAAAATAGTCTAGTAAAAACTGTTTTCACTTCAAAAGCTAGGTACAAAAACAGCGTGATTTTAAATAGGTTACGTTGCGATTGAAAAAGGCAATGAACTAACAACGTAAAAAGAACAATGGAACGCCCAAACTAGAGCGCACTCACACTAACCAATTGTAGCCATTCACAGCACTACAAATGTTTGAAAAAGGGCGCTTCACTGAATAAATTCCATCATGATCGTTCATTTGCCCTTTGCCCTATACATTCTAAATTCCAAAAGTATGTCAGTTAACATTATTGAAAGAACTTTCCGTTAGAGTGGACACACGCTAAACAATCGGCCAACATTTGACCCGTTTTTTTCTCTTCATGCAAATCTTGATTCCAATCAAAGTTTTAAGTAGGTTTGATACCGGCTAAATGCCTGATCTTTGCAATATGCGTACTACCATTCATCTTTATTACGATTTACAAACTATCGGCCGACTATGCAGTATGTACTCTAATAGTATGTTAGTCTAACGATATTGAAAGAACTTTCCGTTATGCAAACAAAAAGGTTCTATCATCTAGAAATTATGGTTGTACGTTATTAACAACTTTATTTCAGGCTAATTGAATTGTTTGGTTAACGGCTTCAGAGAATTGGTGTTGAACGCAGTTAAACGCTTTGACTGAAACGTTTCTGGGAAATTGTTAAATTATTGCAGGGAAGCAAACCAAACATTTGCAGAATCAATCAACGTTTCACGATGACTTGCAAATACACCAATTAAATATCTGTGGCATGTACGTATATGTAGCATGTATACCTACAATTCGTATATTTTAAAAGCCTATAAATATATGGACAACGGCAGAGTGAAAAACTTTAGGTCTACTGATCAACCAAATTGAGAACTTCATTCTTTTTGAGAAGTCAGGTGAACATAAGAAGACAAACACTGTTTTCCTTCTGTCTCTTTGCATCTTCTTCATCATGAGCAACAAGTTTGTTAATCAGATTACCCGTAATCCATTCTGATGGGTAAATTACAAGATACGTAAATTTAAACAAAATCAATTCCCAAAAATAAAGACCAATTAGTTAATTCGACTGATTTAACATTCCTAGATTTATTATTCTGAACGGCAAAATGATATTGGTGAAACTGACGCTGATTGCAGTCGAGATCAGATAAAACGATACGTGTTCGGAATAAACGTAGTACTTTGAAATCTGATCTGTTGTAAATCATCCACAATTTATATACAATTGCTGTTTAATTTTTGGCTCCAACTATCTTCTGTATAGGATCATGAATACTGATGATGATCAAAAATTAGCGGTGGTTAATTACTTTTTTCAATTCTATGGTTAAAAATCTTTCTAGTTCTCAGTTGGACCCAAAAGGCAAAAAACACCCTGTGAATTTAAGAAGTCTGCTGTTTGTCCTGCATCAGTCTTCAAGAAAATTATTTAGCAAAATACAAATTTGGCAGAAATACTGCTGCCTTAGACAAATTCAAAGAAGTATATAAACCCATTCCAAGCCATTAGTTACGGAAGTTTTCAGACAAGAATACTAAAACAAGAGCAGGTACAGTGAATAAAAACGGTTCTAAATCCCAAACGCTCTAAGCTCTTAAAGCAAATTCAAAGCTTAGCGGCCATATTTTTCTGTAAGTGTCTTCTTAACGACCTTAAATCTGAGAGTAGCAAGCTAGCAGAATCCTAGCATTGATCACGAGAAATTGGCACAGAACCAACATTCGTGCTAGAAGAACTGCTTGCACCTGACTTGGGTTTAATTATCTGAATAACACTCAAACTGCTTAAGAAGCAATCGTTTTTGGATAAGCAGAAAGATTCTACACACCTAGGAAAATCTGCCATTCCGAGTGCAACATGCTCTTTGCTTTGTGGTGAGAAGCCACATATTGCGCGCTTAATATAACATGAATAAAAAACTGACTATTTCCTTAAAGTAAGTAGTTAAGATAAGTGCGTATTTTAAAAATTTACCTATTAATACCACCTTTTTTAAATACCACTAAGCAAGTGCACAGTAATAGCAAAACCAATACTATAATAGTGAACACACAAAATGACAGTGAAAATCGAATGGTTTCATCTTCCTCGGAATTTGGCACCGCGCCAGAACGTGCAAAAAGTTTTATGATGAGTCTAATAAGGTTAGAGCTCGGCTCATACTTCGTAGTTAGGTATATTGCTCAAAGAACGCCTAGGTATCAGCTAAATAGATTTATCAATTTACTTAAAAGCTTGTCAATAATATCTCAAAATTAGATTTGGCATCTCAATTACTGATATTAACATACAAGTCACAGAAGAAATAATTTCATTTAAATTCAAGACCAAGCAAGTATGAGTTCGAGCATGTTAATATTAGAACATATTTATACACAGGTAGATCTTGATTGATGTAGCTGTAGTACATATAGCTATATAATCGAAATACCCACGAACCGTGTTATTGCAACGGAATCGCGACGGCTGTACGTCAGCAATTTATATACGAGCAGCGTCGAAGGTTCTAGATCTGCAACAGAGCATCGAGTGCTTTCGCCAAAAGGTTAGATAGAAGTGCCACCTTTAAAATACGTAAATTTCGAAGAACGTGTTTTTACCATCAACTGGATATTAAACTTAATTAAGCTGCAATTGAGAAGTTTCGCAAAGAACCTCATCAGATCCCAATACTCCTTTTAACAACTGCTCTAAACCAGTTTCACAAAGTCGCACTTTTACTCACAATATGAACATTCCAGAATCAGTCATAGAAGATCATCTATCAAAGTAACCGCAAAATCATAGGAAGTCCCTTAATCAGCGCAAAACTTTGACGAGCAGATCTCCTACAAACACCATCCTACACAAACATTTTGCTCTAAATCCAAACAATCACAATACCGAATAAACATCAACTAAAACATTAACCAGTCCATCGGAAAATGTATCTGTTTAAGAGAATCATGTCAACGGGAGAGGAACAATGTTTGCCCTAGTGATTAGTTTTCGAGATAAATCCACAGCAGCAAGTTGTTCGGTCCGGACGATCAAGTTACCCGTTGTTTGTAGGCGAGATAAAACATTCAGGTGGGCTGGCAAACAATGCTTTTGCGTACCTATCTCATGCCATACTCCTGGTCTATTTGAATGATGAGATTTATTCGTTCCTATCTCAGAATTGGTTTGGGCCTCAGAAAGCGTTCTTTGTTTGAATAATTTAATCCGGAAATCTAGTCGAAGCGTTTCTAGATGGAATTACATATTTTAGTGTAGACGATCCCGAAACACCTGTGTCTACACTTGATTCTTCAACCTTCTTCATTCAACTGTGGAATTACATCAAATGACTTTGCATAAAAACAAGTCCAGAAAAAAAGAAAATTCTGAGAGCAAGTTTTATGTCTTAAAAGCAGCGATCAAGAAAAACTGAAAAATTACGCAAGTAACTACTCTTATCCTAATAGACTGCTAGAAACACTAGATATTATGCATAAAATATCTAACACCGCATAAGCCATTAAGTATTCCACGAAAATTACAGGAAAAGGAAGTAGCCATTAGCAAGCTTTTATCTATAATAAAAAGCTCAGCTTCTTCCCGCTTCACATGTTAAAAGCAAAATCAATTTTATTATTGAATTTACATAAAAACTCGATACGAGAAAATCAAATTGGATTGTACAAAAATATTTTGTCAGTGGCATGACAAACGATGTTACCTTTGATATTTCGACGGTAGACATACCGATCGTTAAAACCTTCATTGTGGAATACAAATAAAATATTTATGTTCGAATTGAAGCGGACTTATTATCGTATCGGGTCCTGAATTGAGGAAAAAGGATAATTATCTACCTTTGTTCTTGATTTAAAATATTGTGTTCGGACATGAGTTTTGGGGCGTCGGTACATGAAGAATTTATTTTGTGAAATGCAATATCTGTGTACCTACTAAAATATGAGAAACATTTTCCTTTACATTTTTTATAAACAAAAAACTTAGGTAGACAGATAATTACGGCACTGTAGAGGTAGTAGCACTTTTCAGTTCCCGCCAGAAGCACTTAAAAGCATGTCATTTGAAGTCTACCGTCACCTGTACTACATTTTCTTTCACTTCCATACTCCAACGTGTTTTTCTTGAGTTTACTTAATCCTTTCGGATCCCGCCAACTCCACGAGCCAATTTAGACGCAATCGATAGTCGATATTGTGCTAAAATCGACAGATAAACTCTATTGAAGAGGTGAGCCCAAGATTTAAAGGGATACGTATCATTGTCGATAAGATACCAAGCTTTGTTTTGTTTATTGACGAAATAAGTTGGATAATTATTGTTAGGATCCAAAGCGAAACAGTAATTGAAAATGCAAAAAACATGTACTTACCATAATAATGCGAATTATTTATGAACATCATAAAAACTAATAAGCAGGTGTGACGTTACAACATACATTATCAACTAAAATATGGAATTGCTAAAAACTGATTTGCATAAAACGATAAAACGCGAGGTGGCCGAACCTTTTTATTTTCACTGTTGTAACGAGAAGTCGCCTTTTTACGTTCAATTTATGTTCTTTTTATTTCGGGAGATAAAATGCTCTATTGTTCTGCTGAATTTTTCAAGTCTGCTTCAAAATTTAAAGCCCGTCCCGACATTATTACTGGTTGCCCGATGTTTTTTTAATCTTCTTATGTATTGCAAGATTTTTATCCTTTGTTTTCAGAGAGAAAAGGAAATCTTACGAAGCTATCTAAAAATAATTAAAACGAAAAAATATACTATAGCAACCTTTTGTTTTTTAGCTATACAAATATTGGTCGTGTAGGTCATAAAAGTGCTTAAGGTCATAGTGTGTACTTAAAACAACATTAGCCAAGCACTCATTACAACTAATAAGCGAATGGATCTGCGTTTGCATAAAGTAGGGGAGGTTGGCACCCCAATTACCCTGCCTTCTAACCTACTTCCAAGCAACGGGTAAAGACTGCTTATTACCGCCTATGTCGTTAGTCTGCTTTTAACTTTTAACTTTTATACTTTTCCCTGAAAAAAACATCTAAATTGCTAGTCTGGCCACTGCAAATTATTCCGACATTTTCTAAGAACTGACTAGATAATTTATCAAAGAAAGGTATTTTTTCCACTTTTTTTCGCACATAAAACCAACAAATGGTGGCCGTCTACGAGAATGAGAAAATATTCTATTCTCTAGGGTCATCCAATTATGCAAAGAGCTATGCCGTAGGAAAGATGCTTGCGATTTAATTAATTACTTGACATTGAGATTTGTTTTTGAACGTCGGTTGGCCGATCAGATTAACTAAGGGGATTATTTTAGTTCGTATTCAAAAAGGTGCTTCCATGTAATATTGTACGAGAAACTAAGTTCGTCGGAGCTTCGTAAATTCCGATAATACTTTCAGCAAAAACTGTGAAGTTGCGAAGCTGTGAAGGTTTTTCCACTAACACATAACTTGTTCTTATACTAACCTATTTATATCCGTCCTAGATAAAAATAACTTACAATAGAACCTCCTACATGCCACGGATGTAATTCAAAGCGATATCAAATCTTGGTAACAAACTTCAAGTTAACTGCATAAACTCGTAAACAGTACATTTGTATTCGTCCGCAAGGAGCAGAACGGTTGCCGCCTCGCGAATGTACGAACATAACACGTACCGTAAGTTGCAGCCAACTCAGCTGGTACATCAAAGTGGAATCGCAGTTTGCACAACTTGCAAGACGAAATATCATCCCCTTGAGATGAACAGCGAGTAATAAACAAACCGTATTTTACTTCTGTTGCGGCAACGTGACGAGAAAACTTGGAATGATATTAAAATCGTATCTTTGAAATTAAAAGAGCATCTTGGTACGCACCGGGGCACGTTCCGCTCGACACGAAGATGGACGCTCAACTGAATCTCAAGTGGTATAGTTCCGGGTGAATCTCTGACTACCGTACAATTGACGCGATCGCTGCAGCAATATTTTCACTGAATGCCGTCACGGAGCGGAATGTTCATGCGAGCATGTGAAAGCCTTTCAGAGGCGCTCGGAACCATTTTATTAGCAGCCAATAAGCCGTAACGTGTCTCGGCTACTTACACCAATGCCATTGATGGAAATTGGACTGTTCTATATCCAGGAAACGACTTCAAGTCGTGAACCGTAATGGCAATGCTTTCTTTACTTTCGATAATGATATTTCGCAAAAGTATCGTGAAAACTTCGTGTACTGTAATTGCAGTATCAAATGACATACAATCACGATGGTAGGGTAATTTCTTTTGAAAGGCAAGCGTACGATTCAAATGAGTAAAATACATTCAAAGAATTCTCAATTACCGAACCGTCAAAAGCTTCCTCTTTTATTCGTTGTTTGTTCTGTACACGTGTTGAATTCGTCATATTAGTAGGTCGGTAGTGAGGCCAGTTTAATCTTCGGGACATCACCTGATCTCCCCGGAGCTCTCATGATGGATGGCCAACACCTGTCACGGGATTTAACTTTGTTATTCCTGTTCGGAACATTAGGGGCTAAAGGTTCAGTGTTGTTGGAATTAAACAAGGGTTTTGATCGACATGTATACGGTGCTTTGTTTTTGGAACTATTATAATGAATGCTTCACCTAATACTCGTTAGAGTAGACGATTGGTGTATTCAACTTGTCTCAAAAAGGTAACCAAATAGATCAATATGATTTTTTATTATTGGAAGGACCAAGCTGACTTTATTATATGTCAAAGTCGGAATAAATATGGTCGAATCGAATAGCAGCACTTCTGGCTGGTATTGAAAAGATCATCATAAAAAGCACCACACTTGAATTTTAAACCTAGGGCACACTTGGGCATTATGTTTAGCAGTGCTTGTCTTAACAAAACCACTAAATGAACAAGCCATTATTTTTACTGGTCTAGTTTTACGTATTTAAGTGTGTTACGTATGTTTGTTTTTCCTATAGCAACAGTAAATAAGCATGTAGGCTTTTCCTCAAGTGGTGTTGTTTATTTGTTGACACCTGTGATCCCCTTGAGGAATTAATAGTGTCAGCTGCGGTCGTCCTTGGTGAAAAGTAATTAGGTGAAATGTAAATATACTTACTCCAAACAAAGAGTGCCTTTAAAGTTATTTTGTGAACATTTCTGTAAACACACCTTTTACAAATTAGAACATACGCTTATGTGGGTGTTTACAAAAGAACTTTCATAAGGAATATCTAAGTTGTGGTTTTGTGTTATCCAAGTAGTTCACTCAGCTTGGATTTCAACTTAGTAAGGAGTTCTTAACTTTAAGCTAACATCCTAGAGAAAGATATACGAAAATGTAGGATCAAATTTTATATAAACTACTCAGTCTAAATCCTGTAGGTGTACAATTTTTTTGTGTAAGGGCCCTTAGTCCAATGGAAACTTCAATATAGAATTTTCAGAAATCTAATCTTAAAGTAGCGAGTCGCCGAACGTTCGTGTTTGTACAAATAACTTGTCAAATGTAGTTTGTTAAGTAAAAAGCTTTTCTTTGAGAAAGCGTTTCTGATTCTAAAAATATCCAAGTCAATACTCTGAAGCGATATTAATGTGATGAAGGAATAATCTAATACTGATAGTAGCAACTTACATATGTATGTAACTACTATATAAACCTATATGGGTGTAGGTATGAGTTGTATTCAGTCTATTCATTCTTGGTCATCGTATATGTTTACAATCGTATAAAGATTCTTTGTTTGTGTGTGGGAGTGTGTGGCATCGTACCACCCAAACGGATGAATCGATTTAGATTTTGTAACAAAAACGAAATTAAAACGAAAAACTCGTTTATACAAAGGAAAAAATCCAAATTAAACCCCCAGCTCCATCACAAAAATCCTGCTGCATCGCAATAGAAATCTAAACCAGGATGCCCCAAGAAATAAAACCAAAGAATTTAATTTATAGGAAGCAGAGCAAGCCGGAACGATTCGTAAAGATTACCGTTCGTTAGCCGTCGCAGTGCCGTGCTGTCGTGAATCACTGTCCAGATTATTGTACTGGAGAACTGACGTAACAACATCGATCTTCCTTAGATGTGCTAGCTTTTGTCTTTGGTACACCTGGGTCTTTTCTAGTGGGTTATAGAAGATTATTTTGCTGGCTAAGTACATGGTTGTGTTACGGTTTATCGTTTTATATGGCAGCGCACACGATGGTATGGGCATACCTATTGAACTTGTGTCTTCATGATGGAAAACAGTTACAAGCATGTAGAACAAAATGTGCCATCCTCCGTGGGTATATGTATAGTAACACGGAAACTTCTAAATTGCTTCCTCTACTTATGTTTAATGACTAAAACTCTCCCTATTTAAGATTTTCATTTAAAAAAGGAACAAAATCCACTCTCCAAAACCAATCTCATCTAGAATAACACTTCGTTAGAACGAGCCAAGAATGACACCAGTGCCATAAAAATTCACGACCCACCAACGCAAAACAATCCTCTGTAACAATAAAAAAATAAATGACACAAATATTTTCTCTCATTTCCTCAAAAAAGTTCGTAATAAGCCATTAGTTTTGCGAGGGAAAACGTGTTCGGCATTAAAGAGCGATTCTTAAACAAACTGTGACGGGGGCTCCAAGTTCGCGTCCGTCTAAAATTTCTTTGCGATGAATATGAGGATAGGGAAGTCACGTATTATCCGCCAAAAAAACATTATTCTTTGTGAATACAATTTGTTCCTTAGCTCCAGCCTTTTTGGGGGAACAAGGAATTTTATGGGTTTTTGACGGCGGCGTTTGCTAGTCTGTTTTCTGTTAGAACATGCTCTGCGAGGGTTATCGTTCCGGAAGCCTTCAATTCGTCTATAAAACAACATCGGGCCTTGATCCCTTCGTCTGTATAAAATAGATGGTAGGGACGATAAATTGTGTCGAACTTTCTTTTTCTTTTCTAAAATGTGTAGGTTTTAAGATAGGAAGAAAGATACTGAAGGGTAGGCTTAAAATATGTTATAAATAGGATATCATTTTACCATAAATTCTGCAATTTATCTGGTTCTTGTCACATGCATTACTAAACTTAAAAATATAATAGGGGTGAAAAGTTCAATAAATAACGCTATCATTTTCTTTGTACTGAATACACGCAGGTATATATACGTTCGTAGTCTCATGACCTTTACAACAAAACAAATTTCAAGACAGTCACGTCCATGAGTTCAGATGAAGACCCTATTTGCAAGGTTAGGGCACATCAATCAGAGAGCTGGCTGAGATTACAGGCTGTAACACACAGCCTCCGGGAATCAGGTGATCAATCACTCTCGCTCTGTGACAATCTGGCCGGTCACATGTTGCGTCGACAACATTATACATACTTAAACAGATGTTAACGAGGACATTTGTATGCTTAAGCGGGTGCATTAATGGTTCATCTACTCGGGTTTATAGAGGTATTCTTTTTGTCGAAAAATGGTGTGCAAAAAGTTTCGTAATGTTATTAAATGTACTTGGAATGTCGACGAAAAATTATTTTAGTTAATCATTTCGTAACTATTGCTAAGTTAACTATTGTTATGTTAGACAATCTGCTATTACTTATGTAGTTAAGAAACTACGACAAAAATTCATAATTATATGTTATTTTAACTGTTAAAATTAAGGAATAAACATTTCATAAACTTAGATACCTCCAAAAGATAGTCCAAAGTATCCTTCTTACTCAGCATAACCCAAGTGGATCTCCTTACAAAGATTGCTAGCCCCGACACCCTAAAAACTTAAAGTTGCTGAGTTGCCTTACAAAAATGATGGCCGATACCTTTCAAACCTTCGCGTGCCGACCTGATGCTTATCTGTTTTCGAGGGTACTGGACCCATTATTACTTAATCTTCTGATTATGTAAACTGATTATGGTGTTAGAACGACCTGACCTTGGATGATAGCTACGGTGTGCGCAGTAAGGTTCGTGTTATAATTTTCGTGATTTATCGGAAATTAGGGAGTTTCTATGGGAGTTATCTTTTATGAAGAGTAATGGTGGATAGGTGGTGTTATTAAGAAACCGATTTAACTTAGGTGGAGTCTATTTTGTGGCCTTTGATTTAGGTTCCGTATATTAAATTGGCTATACCTAACATTTTAGCAGCACTATCATTTTGTCAATTTTTATAAACCATATAAAAACAAGAGACATACAGACACACTGCCTATATAAAATCTTTAATTTGCTAATGAATAAAGCGCTAAATTAAATGGATTAAAGCGAGGGTCAGGGGGTTCCATGCAGAAATGTTTTCAGTATATGAATAAAACCGCAACTTATTCTGGCTAATGCTCAAAATTATTATATCCTTTCAAAACTACACGGTGACGTCACACAAATTAACTGAAAACGTGAAACCTTTTTGGACATAAAACGCTAAAATGCGCAGTATCCCGTAATTCTTCTTTATTGGGTGACCCATTTATTTAAGCAAAAGTTAAATAAATGGCACACAATTTGAATAAATGGCTAACGATTTATTTTAAATTACTCCCTTTGGTACTCTAAGCAATAGCTGGCCTGGGGCAAATTAAATCGATGTTTCAAAACTACTGTTATTATTTTACCAGTTTTCAAAAAGTGAGTTTACACTCGAGAGCTGTGAATCTGGGCCAGTTAACAAGTTCTGAAACACCCACAAACTACGAATGTAAACAATAAATAGTGGTTTCTACTGACTGATGTCAGTAAGGTATCTGAAAATATTTTCCTGTTTTTCTAAAATATCACAGTTTTGGTTTGGGTCAAAAATTGATTCTACATCAAAAATCATCATTCAAGAAACTCTGTTACTTCATTATTATAAACAGGCTACAAGGACTTAAACCAAACTTCTGGATGCTTATTCAAATTAATCACGGCAAACAAATTAACGTGAGAACCTGCGCTGGACGTTAACTTCAAAGCATTATTTGCTGAGTTGGCAACTCATTACCCGCACTAACAAACGGAGCTCACCAAACTGCACTAAAATGCCACGAGATTACTCCAAGAAATGTTAGCTTGCCACCTCGAATCCCACTAAAGTTTTACTCTTTTAAAAAGCAAATCTTCTCTAGAGTTTTCTTGGAATTCGCACCAGAAAGAACGAATTTTACGTGAACTTCTGCTAGGAATGGAAACCACATTGCTGGCGATTCATTTGTTTTACACTACCAACTTGTTTTTGTTACCAAGAAAGTGTTAACAATTGAGAAATATTGTTGCAGTCCACAAAAAAGTTTTGTTGCCACTGCCACTGGCAATGAAACGTCTCGTCATTCTTTTTATGAATTTTAAAACGAGTTCTTATTTCCTTAATTTGAATTTCAAATTCTCGTTAAGGTTGAGGTACCTATATTTATTTTTACACATTTGCAACCAATAATAGAATAGTAGTATAGTATTCAATGTCGTTCTAGTTTCACTCACAGGCTGTCTAGACTCAGACAAGATAAAAGCTATATTGAGTACCTATATGTGGTCGCTGTATCGGTTTCAAAGACGAAAGGTATTGCCAATATTGGGACGGTGCTAGAATAATAAAAAGGTTTTATTTTCAGTACGCTATTTTTGATACTCTTTTGAATTTAGAATATGATCTAAATACCAACTCATCTTATTTCTCTTGATTGACACAAACAATTGATCTCCTTTCTAGATCGACACAACAAATTAACAACAGGCTACTTCGATTTTGAAAATGGAACGATTTTTGTCGAAAAGAAAAAAAAAAATCACATATACATAGTTTCTTTTTTGTTCATCGTTTCTAAGAATAACTTACAGTATTATTTTCGTACATATATCTGATACATATTTTCGTCAAATAATTATTATACTACGACAAAAATAACAATGGATAGCCAACATAATTCCACTTATATTGCGGTACTATGATTTCTCTAATGATACTCGTGAATATCTTACGAATATATTTTCCACATTGATTTATGATGAAACGAGATTAGGGAAGCTTTTCGTCTTTCTTATAAGAAATAAGATTTTACTGACAAAGTTACCTGTACAGATTGCTTTTTGATTATCAATGTATTGTTTTTCGTACACATTATTTTTGAATGTATAAAAGCCGACAGAGACTGCCAAATGTTTTGATTTTGACCTGTTTTAGTATGTTTAAGTATTCAAAAACAAAAGAATTTCATAACGCACTTGTGGAAGCAAGCGTTGATCTTCTCAAAATCTTTTGTTTTATACTTTATATTTGCTGTCGTTTCATCTTTCCTAACTGTAAAGAATAAAAGTAGGTTTCAAACAATGGAATTAAAAAACGTAGGCCGTACAAAGAGATTTCGCTGAATTACATAGATATTGATGTTAAGCCCAGTCAAACGGAAGCTTTAGATCCTTACTTTCCTTACATTTTTTCAGGTAAAAAAGGCAACATTTTATATCCTACCTACCCAAGGTTTTACGCTTAACTTAAGTTATTCATGACCCTAATCCGAGTTCTATTGTAAGTTGAATTGATCCAATCTAAGTTTTTTTCTTCTTTTTTTACTAAAATATTGTAATAAGACATCTGAATAGTTTAGGTATCAGGGTTTTCAGAACTGGACATTACCTTTTTTAGGAACAAAGGAAAGATGAATTTATAATATAATCTCCTTTTGAAAAAAGAATTGTAAATGGCTTCTATTATGGTTTCGTCAAAATGGCAGCAATAAATTATGTATTTACATAATTACCATTTTCTATGTTCGCTTCAGTAGGTATTATAATTAAGTTATGTTATTCTACAAGTCCACACACTTAAAGAATTTGCTAACAAAATAAATTAATGAAACACCCTATAAATTAGCTAGTAATTTGTATCGTACACCTAGAAAGTAACAAACGAGGTACCACGCTATGTTCAAAATAAGTGATTATGTAGGCGTTGTGGTAAGTAATAATTAAGCTATTCGTAACTTAAACCCGGACTTAAGTACGAATATAAAATTAGAAACTGGCCTAAGTAAGCTGCAATTTTCATGAACAAAATTGTAGCCGAGGTAATTAAGATTAATTTATGAGATTAGGCTCATTTATTTTGGGTTCCTTTTTTAATAAAGCGATGTTGTTTTTCTTTGGTTGTCAGATTTTTTTGGCTTTCGGGTGTAGTTGGTTTAATCTTGAACCAAAGTGTACAGATCTAAAGTGGTCTTTGCTTAATTTAATACTTTAATTGAAATATTCAAACAGCAAAAACAATTAATCTAAAACTATAGTAATCGCACCATACGCTGAAACTTTATTATGTAATTAATGAGCGTTTCTACGAAGCTTAAAACAAAAATATTATAATATAATTAATCATAGTCATAGGTAGAAGAAAATATAACAGTACCTATCTAATACAATAAAGAGCTTATATCTCTACACATGCCTTTGCACAAGGGTAAAGGTGTCTACACACCAAAGCCGCTGATGCCGGCGGCACAGCCCGGCGGCACAGCCCGGCGGCCCAACCCGCCGGCCGTATTTTGTACAATCATGCCGCCGGCTTTCATAGAGTATTTGACAATTACTAGAACACCACATGCCGCGGCTGTCGTGCCGCCGGGCTGTGCCGCCGGGTCAGCGGCTTTGGTGTGTAGATCCCTTAATAAAAAAACATCTTTCTGCCGCATAACTTAATAAAGGTAGGTATCTAGTACCTACTATATCAACCATAACCCTACTTCCACAAAGTCTAATAAGCCGAACCACTCGACATACACACATAGTTCTCAGCTCATCCTCACCAAATTCTCATTTAGTTAATAACGCGAAACAAAGACATAAGCCAGGCCGACGCAGGATGTAATAACGTGGGAAAGCTAATACATTGGTCCTCCGCGAATGTTGTGACGAACTGTATAAAGAACTAGTAAATATTACTGGTGAATTATATAAGAGAATTTACTAGCTCTCTAGAATATTCTACAAACTAAAATATATAGTTGACAGATGTTTAATACTTAGATAGTTTTCCATCTTTGATTTAAAAGCAGGGTAAATTGCTACTACAATATTTCACATGCGTTTTTCAATAGTAGGCCTAAGTTTAAATTCCTGTACCTAATTTGGTAGCGAATGGAAGCTCGTTTTCAAGTATCTGTTTTAAAGCATATAAAAATACATTATTTTGTAGCTATTATTTGATTTTACTAGGTGCATAGGAAGCTTTTATTGGCGTGGTTGAAAATTTAATCTTCCTCTCTGACGACTTGGGTAGTAATGCAACGTCAAAACATTTCATTTATGTTAATCTCCCAATAAAAAGGCACTCCTTTCAGCATACGTATTCACGCACTAACACAGCATCTAAACCGTTCTATCTAAAAGTTACGAGCAAATCGTAAAATTGTGACAATCGTTACTAAAACGCTTAGGTTTCACACAGATGGGACGATTAACTACCTCCTAACAAAAGCTAAAGTTAATTAGTGGTAGTTGTTTTAATGATCACGTAGTCAACTTAATTCTAGTGCTTTTAAATACTGATAGTGTTTAATATTTACTAAAAGTTTTTATTAGGTTTTAAAGCTTATAAATGGTTAATGAGGCATTGTCTATGTTTATATTTTCTCCACGTTACACAATTTTTGGCTATTTATGATAGACTGTAATTATTATTTTTATTTCAATTTATTTCACATTAGATAGCAGGTGTTTATAGTTTTAAAATACCTATTAACGTACGAGTTGGAGACATTCAAAATTAAGTTATCAACAAAACCATGCGCCAAAGATATCACGAGATCTATATCATACCAATATCTTTAACAAGTCGAAAACATATCAAGAAATGCCTGCTGGAAGAAATTTCTTTAGAGATAAGCTGTGCCCTTGTACTATTGTTCCTATTATTTATTCTTCTTTGTGTTTTATGTGTACTAAACCATTAAATAAATAAATAAAATAAATAAATAAATAAATAAATCTCGACAAAAATTCGGCCCAAGTCTTGGGTCTGCGTCGACCCTTAATCATGTAATCAACGCAAGCAGAGAACATGTTACCGCGACTCATTAGACGGCAGAAGTGCGCGGAATTACCTATTACTTTTAACGTACGAGTCGGGGAAATGCGCTTACTTCAGCGTAAGATCTGCCGTAAAAGTGAGAACTAGCTGTGGAGGTATTTTAGTTTAGAGGCGGTGTTTTACGTTTGTTGAAATATTTTTGTGAATATTACATGCAAAAACTAGAAAGCAATGAAAACATGATATTCAGTTAATACTGACTGTTTTTTTTTAGAAGCACATTGCAACTCAATATAAATATCAAGGTTTGACTAGCATCAAAGAATAAACAAACACAATCTTTGTTACTTCTTAATGCAAAAGTTTTTCAGAGAAGCTTACAAGCACCAGGAGAACTCTTACATAGTACAGTAGCAATAGAAGTTAAACAAATTGCACGAAACTTTTAATCCTTTGTCTCCTATTTCATCTAACTAAAACAAATAGCACTTCAGTTTCATAAAACAAACTGCAGCGAAGAACAGATGAAAGAAAAATTACACTCGGAGCCAGAATAAAGCGTCCAACGCTAAAATATTTATGTTGCACACAATTCGAAATAACAAAGACAAAGTTTTCGCCGGCTGGGCATTCATCGAAGCCGACGGAGAAAAATTGTCAAGCACATGAGATTCGACGGGTGTGTGGCAACGACTAAATTGAACGTCGACGGATGTGGGAGCAACCCTGTACGCCTGGCTGCCTGCACCTCGCACCCGCCGCTAACAGGGTTGGCGACCTGCCACGCAACTATTTTTTTTCCTATTTTAAGCAACAGTCAAATTGATTCCTTCCATGTGTGTCGATCACTACGTGGCTGTATGTTAGTGCCGAAAACACTTTGACGAAGAATTTACGGGGGAGTACACACCGTGTTTTGGTCACCCCTAGTGGCAGCCAGGTCTCCGTCGACACTACAATCTACACCCACTCACAGGCGCATTTAACGAGCCACTGCAAAATTCACACTGCTCCAGTTCAAATTTGCGTCTAGTTTCGCTAAACTCCTTTCTCTAGAATGAATTTTCGTCGTTAATGCAAATTGTCGCGGATTTCCTAGAAAGCTTTGTGAAAACAGCGGCCACTGGAACTCTTTGCGAAGGTGAACTCAAACCTTTTAGTTTTGGGAAACAAGGTAATTCTTTGAACCGCTTAGGGAGCGACATGATGACAAATCCCTTTAAATTCTTATGCATATTTTAGTAAAGTGCTTCGTCAGCTTAATTTCAGCAGCATGTTGTGTTTACATGTTGTGTGAAATAACACGAGTCTCGGGTAATTCTCCGACCTCATGGAATATGACAGATTAATCTCCGAGTTATGAGATTATTCTTTAAATAGAAGCTTAACAAATCAACACTCTAAGCACATTATAGTGCCGCTGGAGAAATACAATATGAAAAAATAGAAGAAGGTATGAGAGATTGTTTTCAGATCCAACCCGGCGTTTGTTGCACCGGAGAGTAGAATAATGATGCCATTTCCCAGTGCCTTCTGATGCGCCCTGTAAAAGGCATTTTTAAATTGAGCCTCAATTAGAGGTGCCCCCGCCTCGGTTGCTCGCTTGTTCTCGTTTTGCAAACGTAGAGGCGTCCGGATGAATTTAAAAGCATCTGTATTCTGTAAGTTTGGAGCACTGTCACAAAGTTTGCGAAGGCTCCAACGAACAAGTTGCATCGTTGTCTCTTTAGTCTAAGTAGTTTCAGGCTAATGTAATGAAACTCGCCAAAAGAAGCTAATCTATTCTTTCATTCAACTTTTCCATGTATGCCTTGAAACCAAGTTGTGTTGTTACAAGATACAGCTACAACATTTTTGCCGTGAAAAGGTACTCAAACTTATTACTTAACCAATTTTCAATTCGTCATTAAACTTCTACTAAACTGCAATCAACTGCAGAAAATCACCAATCACCCAAAAATAAACACGTGCTAACCCAATACAACATTCCAGTCCATGTACCACAGATTCAAATCACGAACGTTCCAGAAATCCGCAAAATAAATACACCGTTCCGAGGTAACAGTGAACGGAACGGGGAACCGTTCCGATGGCGCGTCCGCTCCCCGGCGAAACTAATTAGCATCGACCCTAGCAATTAACTGTATACGTTTCCGTGGGGCCCCGAGTTTCCCAGGTGAAGGTGGAATAACTACAGGAACAGATACCAGTTGCTTAGCAACACTATTCGGTACAATTGAAATGTTAAGTAGAACGCACGGATGGTTCTTGTTATTTTAAGTAGAAGGAATATCTTTCGCGCTTGGAACGGTTATTTCTAAC
The DNA here is from genome assembly GCA_033682625.1 of Helicoverpa zea x Helicoverpa armigera. Classification (NCBI taxonomy): domain Eukaryota; kingdom Metazoa; phylum Arthropoda; class Insecta; order Lepidoptera; family Noctuidae; genus Helicoverpa; species Helicoverpa zea x Helicoverpa armigera. The sequence continues at coordinate 3,546,988 of JAWIIS010000002.1, read as the reverse complement.
TTTTTTTAAATGAGGTTCAATTCGAAATTCAAATCGGAATTTTGTAACGTTCTGTTCTGTATTTAAATCTTGGTTCTGTTCACACTACAGGGCCATGGTTTTGGTTTTTATAATCGAGTAACTTTCTTTCAACACAAAAATCGTTCTTTCACACTTAACATAATGAGCTATAATTCATAATTTTCCTAATGGCCCAAAAATACAGCCTATAAAAGTAAGGAACGCCAAACATGGCGTCCACGACGTTCCGTTCCCCACGAGTAACTTTCGAGATTGTTATTAATTGTTATCAAGTCGTCAGAGAAGGTAATTATGACGAATGTAGAATCGGTACGCATAAACTTTTATCATAAATTGTTACTTCAGTCGTTTCCCTTTGTGGCTCAGGTTTCGTGTTAAAACTTTGCTCAAAATTATACAACAATTTAAACTTCAAAACTCTGCATGCTACGTGAGTAGGTACGTGCGGTGTGAGGTATCATGCTATTTTAATATAGCTTCCCGTAAACAAAATATTAAACCGTCTACATATTATATCCCTACAAACATTTTGTCATGTACCTAAAGGATATAACATTTTCCAAATATTTGATGATTTTCTTTTCCTTTGCACGTTGTGTGAGGAAAGAATAACTGACGGTGAAGTGCATCAAAAGAAATCTATACTTAATATTATGAAGAGGAAAACTTTGTTTGTTTGTTTGGTTGTAATGAATAGGCTCAAAAACTACTGGACCGATTTTAAAAATTCTTTCACCATTCGAAAGCTACATCATCCACGAGTAACATAGGCTATATTTTATCCCGGTACGGGCAGTAGTTACCACGGGATGCGGGTGAAACCGCGGGAAAACGGCTAGTTCTATATAAATTGATGCAGAAACTTGATCACCCTCAATCTCTAATTTTGTTTATGTCAAGAACTACGTATTTACATGTTATATCGGTAACTCCACAGCAAATTTTCATGGCCAACGCCTTAAAGAGCTCAACAAAAAAATTGTATCTCAAGGAAATGTGAAAACTCCAAAAAGAAATGAAACCGCATCAAAATCGCGCAAATAGACAGACGCGAACAAACTTATAACACCCCTCTTTTGTGTCACTCCTTAAAAATAAATAACACCCGGAAAAGAAGTACCATACCTACCTGTAAATCAATAAAATTTTCACCCCCTCTAAAACTGCGCATTGGGTCCGATCACATTTTTACAAAAGTAACCCTCCGACCTAATTTCTGATCACTTAGCGTCGCTCGCCCTTCGGTTGTCCCAATAAACCCGCCCTACAATTAACCTGTACCAAGTGGACCTCGATTAAAGGTTGTTTTATCAATTTACACGGCTTTTTCTGTAACTGAACGGCACGTTCGATGGAGTTAGGTGACGGTAAAGTTAGCTTGGAGTTCAAGAAAAATTGCATACTACCTTCAAAACAAAAATAAATAGGTGGGCACAATCCCTGTAATATATATATTTTTTTTAACCTGTCATCCGCTCTTTTTCCAGTTAACATAGTAGGTACTTGCTTTATTTATTTTTTATTGCTTCAGTGTAATTCGCCTTGGCAGCTTCAAAATAACTATGAATAATATACAACTTTATTTATAACCTTACCGATTAAGAGGTGTTAGTGTACAAACAATTGCCTGTCGTGCTAGTAATATTTTCTACTATATATTAAGCACTAATTAGCATATTCTTAAAACGCTATAAAAATAGGGTTACAGGGTACTCTGTGACCTAGGTCAGTCACACTATGACCACAGCAACTGTGAGTGATGCTAGAACACCTACCTACATATGTTTCTATACACAGATACTATTTTGCCCTCTCTTCCATTCTACATAAAACAAAACACCGTAATCAAATTAAAAACAATCTTTCATTTTTCTCTGTCACCTGTTGACAAATTGGTCAAAAAATATAGGAACTTGCGTGACATGCGTGTAACATACCATCATGACTTTAATATAATTATAATAATTACTTATTGTAGAGAACTCATTAATAACCAACATAATAAACAAACAAACATGTTTGGTGAATCATGGCCGTCATGAAAATGAATCGTAAATTCTGTCTGTTCTTTATAAGGTTTATTGAACAACTACTACCACTTATAACAGCTTAAACTTATAGTTGAGTCTACTAACTACTTCACCTACCTAACAGGATAAAAAGTGGCTTATATCCTCCCTCAATAAATGGGATAGGTACCTAAAACTAAAATAATTTTCAAGACAGACTAGTTGCAGAGATTAGTGCCTTCAAGCAAACAAGCAAACTTAATACCTTTTTAATCTAAGATTAACTTATTAAACTGACATTTGTCCATATTATAGGCACCATTCTAGGTATAGCAAAGCCTCAGCAGGTTTCATCAAATTTAAACCCTTATTTTTTTAACACCATTGACTTATTGGCACAAACAAACACTCATCGATCATTGCGAAGTTATACCGACAAACTCAGTATCAGCAATAAATACATACATTTCCCGCAAAACTGTGTGGCAGGTACAATTCTCGGTACACATGTCCAAAACAGACGTTTTGTTTGGCCACAAATCATTCCGTATTGCTGACGATATTTTGATAAAAGTTTTCATTGATAGGCTGGTTTGTGCGTGACAACTCTATGCAGCTTTTGTTACGTCATCAATATTATAAGCCTTATCTATGGTGCTACTGGGTACGAACCTCTTTTCTGTAAGAAAAGGTACGATCATCGATCACTTCGCTTGCTCAAGGCAGATCGAAAATCTCAGATTTTTTATTTCACCGTTATTTTCCACGAGTTAATCCATATTTCTTTGTATATTGACTGAACAAACACCTACAAAAGAAAATCAGGATATCTTGCAAAGACATTAACTTCAAGGTACTTGCTCCAAATAGCATTGAAGATGCATAGTGGACTTTATTTTCACTACCTAGCAGAGCAGCCAAATCCCAGTAGAAGTAACATTAAATAACAATAGATCAAGGTTAGAGTATTTGTTGACTGAATTTAAACTCACTGGGGGACAAATGTCCTGCAATGCTCGGGGACAGATGTTTGAGCACGATTTCCCTATTGGGTACCAACGAGGCTTGGACATATCGATACATTGTAGGCTGTGCGATTTTATGTGCGTCGAAAATCTAGCTTAATAATAACATGCATTTCCATCGTTTTCGTAATACTACATAATCGCAATTATTTATCTTTTGTTCGTGCAAAAATAAAAGCAATAAATAACGTATAACATGTAGTTACAAAAACAAATGAACCTGTAGCTTTATTTCGATAAAAAATGTTACTATGTAAAATGAAACCTTAAATTATTTTATTTTATTACTGCCAACAATAAAACACGATATCGTCAAAAATATGACCCCGTTTAAAAAGAGAACAATAAAAATATCAATTTGAATTCAGAAACAAAAATAAAAAGCTAAAAGAATGTGAATTGAAATTATTTTTTATTCGTATTCCGAACATTTTTCGATGGATGGACTAAAACATAACTGTGTCTGAAATATGCAAGTTTAAAAATGGAATTCAAACAGTAGAGGACTGGAATTCTGAATTTTCTATGTTCTAACAAGTGGTACTTTGAGTAGCTACGTAATGGACCGTCCATTAAAAAAGGAACCTTATGATCACTGGCGCTTACGACGTTTCGAAATTCAAATTGGACTTAATTACTTAGATTAAATCAAAACAAAGTCGTAAGTGACAACGACCATAAGGTTCTTTTTCATGTAGACAATCACACAACTATGAATAGCGGCCCTGTTGAATTCTATAGTACATTTTGTTTTATGGATGGCAATGCTCGGTGTAACGCAGCATAGGTTGCTAATAAATGTATGGGTGCACATATCGATGCGATGATAAATAATTTACTGGTACGAGAATACTCGATAGACAATGAAATTATAAGCTCTGTTTTCGCCAATAGTCCTGATAAAAGGAGATGGCCAAATTTTCATAGAAAAAAAAACCAGAATCGACAGCAATGGAATGGTTACCAATAGGTTCTTTATGATAGACCTTTGATGGTGCCAAAAAATCCAGACTGAAATCCATGGGGTATAGGAGCTTTTTCATATTATCGCAAAAATAGGTTATGTTGAATATATGTTCATTTTAAAGATTATTAACTTCAAGGGACATAAAAAAGCAAAGTAAACTAACCCCACTAGTAATAACCCCATAGTTTCAGAGTTAGTCTGGTGATTAAAAGGTCTTGTATTTAACCACAATACGATTAAGCACCGACCTTACCTACTTGGAGAGGTTTCGCAGTTACATGCAACCTTCACAACTGGTTATGAAATGTTTTTGGAGAAATTGTCTTTGAAAATCGCGCCATGTGACATTGTCAAATATAACAAATGACTTAGCAATGCAAAACGGTCCAATCACGAGTCTGCATTCAACTTCTAACGAACATCAAATAGTAAAAGTAAACTTTTTTGTGAACTAAAATCTTGATCGAAAAAACGTTATAAAAAGAGAACCCCATGGTTTTTAGATGATTTGAAATACTTTTTAAAATCCACAAATTATACTTAATCCAACGTATGTATATGTAAGCCTATGTCCTTTCTCAAAGTCTAGCTAAACTATCTGTCAAATCGTTTGTCAATTTTAACATGAAAGCGCGACAGACAGAGTTACTTTTGTATCTATAAAATTAGTAAGGATAACAATATTCTAATCCACAATAATACCGTACAACACCAGTAACCATGCACCAACACTCGATTTGCATAACATTATCTTAGGCAATAATTGGTTTAATTAATTGATTCCGTGCGACATTTGGTTCCGTTCTCACTAGACATGATTGCCTTGGAAATGTCAACACAATCATATAGGTAAGACAATGAGAACATACCAATTGAGTTGGATATTACGTATATATTTGTGTATTTCAAAAATTACGGAGTTAGAATATTAACCGTGTTGTTATCAATCAGGCCAGATTTTCACACAATCCTCAGAAAGAACTGACTTAGTTGGTACTCATAAAATTATGAATATATGACACATACTCATAAAAGACTCAGGTGTTATTTATTAATTAAAGAGCTAACTTCTATGTGTGAACATATAGATACAAATAGATATAACAGTTTTGTCATAATTCCTGACATCCATCAAGAAAATGCTGAGTCATGAAGTCCCTTACTGAAAGTATATAAAAGCCTTAAATAAATAAATAACTAACTTCCTCATAAAAATATAATATTGTTCGAGTTTCCTAATAACATTGTGTGTCCGCTGGCTTCTCCCATCATTCGCTTTATGGATATCAATTTTAATAAGCGACGCGACCCCATGCCACGCTTTTACGGCCCTCCCTTAACATTACTTTATTATATCACAATATAAAAGAGCTTCCAATTAATTTTCTGTCAGACAAAACATAAACTTAATTAAATTCGCAACAACGGAGTGCGAATCTGTGACAAAATTACATTAATATTCAAACCATTCCGCCTTTCAGCGTTAGCCAGCTGGGCCTGTGTACACAAAAGGCTAAATATTTAACTAACTTGTTAACAGCAAAACCTCTTTAGACATAACATTATGAAGTCGACCGTGAAGTTATTTATCAGAAGCAGTATGAAATCCATTCACGATCATTGCTCGTCAGAACGTCGTCGTATAGAAACGTTACGGCGTCATAAATAATAGTTACGTTATACATTTACGTCTCATAAACACTGATGGCACTCGCTCTATTAAGAGATCCCACATCGAACACATCGGCATACTCTGCACTCCTGTCTGAAATAACGTTAAGAGTACTTCTAACATTATTTTAGTACACTGCAGACTCAACAGATGACCCGACATTTGTCAATATTTTATTTTATGGAAAAACTTGATTTCAATCAAAGTTTTCAGTCCATCTTATACCGGCTAAATACATAATCTGTCTAATGTGCGTACTACCATTCATCTTCATATCAATTTAAGAGCTAGAACAAACTATCGGCTGACTAAAACTTCCCAATGTGCACTCTAAATGTTTGCTATTTCGTTAAAATCAATGGCTAACTTCGTAAATGTTGAATGACCGGGTACTAATTTGATAACCAGCGGACCAACATGGTTAATTGTTTAAGTTTCCGCTTCCGCAGTGGGCAGCAATGGCCGATGACGTAATTGTCAACTGTATGAAACTAAGTTATTTAGTCCTGTTGTTGTAATGCACTTGGAACACTCAGTCTGATAACGGTAACTTAGTTACTTGCTTTAAATTGTGAAACGTCCAGTATACATTTACCAGACTACAAGATATATAAATTGTTCAATATACGTTGTTTAGACAGTTTCCAATCAAAATTGTATTGTATAGAAAACTATACATACTATACTGGTTTTACAAACGTACACCACATGGCTTAAGTCCTTTCGAATAATCACTACCAAACTTGATAAATTAATGTTGACCGTTCTGAAAATGTTACACTAAAAGCTCCTTTTAAGGACAGGTTGAGTCTCAAAACTGTTAAATTCCAACATCAACACATTATTTCTTGTATTTCTTCACTTCATCAGTCCTTTCTCTCGCTGTCACGAAAATTGACCCAACTCGGTGCAATCCACTTGCCTCCAATATAAAGTTAGAATGCGACTCGTAAATGTTAAATGAAGCAACTCGTTGACTTTGCACGACCCACGCTGTTGCTGGAGAGCTTAGCCACGGTCTCGGACAAAGGAATTACAGTTTTATAATATTTAAAATGTAGCGTTGTTTTCTTATTTTCTTAATAAAATTTTCAGTGTTGCACATCCCTGATTATATGGGTACAATGTATTGTAACAAAGAAAAATTAAGAATATTGTGTAAGACACACACGTCTTGTCTCTTATTTAACTTTGGTCGAATAAAAGGAACGTTCGTTTCGTTTTATTAGTTGATTTAAAATACCGAAAGCATGGCATTTGTATTCAACTATATATATTATTTATTTCATAAGCTGAATACGTCATGATACATTAATATAAATCCTTATCAAAAATTAACCTACGTGCTAAAAATAAACTTTGCTCCTCTACATAATATTACATACATCCCTTATTATTTATCACTCTCACATAGCATATAATTCATCACAAACTCGGGTCACATTTGCAGCACATTCACAATGTAATCTTTCCTCCTACGAACAATCTTTTAAACATCTGCTAGATTTAAAATTCTGCTGCCATCCACGAGCTAAAGATATAAAATTGTGGACTCAGTATAATGTTTCGCGTCACTGCGCTTAAGTTCATTCCTTTGTCATTAAAGAACAAAGGCTAACTTATAGAAAGAAAAGAATTTTATATAAGTAAAGATTATTTTGTATTGGATATTATTTTTTAGAGATTAATTAACCTAAAATTTTGACGACACTATTACATATATAACTATAAGTGTTGTGTGCACTGCGTGTCTATAAGCATACATAGATAAGAACCTGTATTTTTGACAATAATCTATTATCATCATATCTCTTATCATTTTAGTTGCAACTAATTGATATTAAAGAAGATCAAATGCTTACCACAATCATTGCTTAACCCGGGAGGTGTACGTCGCTAAATAAAAAACAATAGAAAATCAATTGTGTCTCGCGTATACCCGCGCTCCGACATACGACGGGTTAATCAGTTTCCACCATTACCACGTTCGATATCCATTACAGATCAATACAAGACAAGATCAGCAGACACCCTTATCTCTGATTCGCACAATTATGATTCAATTAGCCTGCTGCGATTGAAGCTTACAGGATTTCACAGTTGGCCGGGTCAGCACGACGATGCTTAGAACACCTCTAACAAGCAATCTCGATTATTCATGTCACCTTCATGGTGTGTAATCGTAGTTGCCGATGTAATCGAATGGGTAACATAGAATATTGTGGGAAGTGCTAATAGGATGGTACGGGCAGCTTTGAAATTGGGTCTTCAATATTATTGCAAAGAAAATTTCAAATATCTGTATTGGTTGTTCATCATCATCATCATCCTGTATTGGTTGTTGCTCTCAGCAAATAGAAAATTACTTTGATTCGAAAACTGTACGCAAGGCGTTTCTTCTTAACTCCTAACATTAATATCAAAAGTGCAGTCAGTATTAAAAGTATTTTTCATTGAAGAAGTTATCAAACGAACTGGCAGAGCGATAAAATCTAAGAAGTTTCTTACAAAAAGATGCTACACAAGAAACCGAAACAGTAAATATCTATTGAGGAAATGCTTACATTGCAAATCCTGTATTGTATATTTTTCTATGCTCTATTGTGCCGCAATAAATCCACGAGGAAATAAATTTATCAACAAAAGGTTCGATAGGATTCCCCGTCAATCTTTTACGTACGGTTGTTTTGCATAATATTTCCGTATCGGCCCACCACCGTGCGAAATAGGTCGGCCGTATTTTGGGCTAGTCTTTCACTCTAGTTTTGTTTTAAAAATAAACTTTTCGGAGGTTCTATTTCTTCTTGAAATAGATCTAATGCTGATTGCTGTTAAGTAATGTTTTTTTATAATAACGGGTAAATGTTATATTTCTAAAGACAATAAGTCAACTTGTAGACTTTTAAATTGTTGATTGTTTTTACCCGAATAAAATCAGAAAACGATTTCCTCTTAAATCTCAAAAAATCGGTCTAGCAATTTTCCTTAATAAAATTTTACATTGATTTATAAAATATTTACAGTTACCCAACAATTTATCCGGCAATAAACCTGATATTTACGGCAAAATCATTAAAGTGGAGCCACTTTCAGAACATACAGCAAATTGAAACTGTCCGTTAAGTCCAAAGTTACATCGAACGGACATTTTAATCCAATAAAGTTCGTAAAAGATTCCGTAAAAATAAAATTGCTTCCCTGATATTCTATTGCAACATCAAAAACCAAAAAATACTTACAACAACGTACATAATGTTGAAAACAGGACTGTATGGGAAAATATTCCGAATTTTGCCAACAAAGATCAAGAATTTTTTATAGTTCAGTCTCTATGGAATATAGTTTTATCTGCACAAGTTCTGTTTGAGTATGTGTGTAAACTTTTTGTTGAGATCGAATCTTTATTGATAAAGCTATAGCTTAGCATCTCATCGGAAAAATGTTATGTTCGAAAAATATTCACTTTTCTACATCTTCTCTTTATCACAAAACTAGCCGTTTCCCTGCGGTTTCACCCGCGTCCCGTGGTAACTACTGCCCGTACCGGTATAAAATATAGCCTATGTTACTCGTGGATAATGAAGCTTTCGAATGGTGAAAGAATTTTTAAAAACTGTCCATTAGTTTTTGAGCCTATTCATTACAACCAAACAAACAAACAAAGTTTTCCTCTTTATAATATTAGTATAGATGTTGTGTAGCCGCATGAGTGATTTCGCCGATTTCCAAAATTCGCACAAAGCGCTACTGTTCGAAAAAAAAATGGCGCGTCGCTGCGCCAGATGGCCGAGTTCACAAGATGTTTTTTTTTATGACTCATTGGTAACATAAGCAATCTCAAGTGTTGTTTTTGTTCAAGCTAATGAATGACTCTTTCAAGTGGTATCAGGTTTTTGTTAACATTGAGCTTCGAATGTTTATATTTTTAGATGTAAACAATGACTAGTTAAAAAAAAAACATTGTTTGACCTTGTACAAAAGAATGTTTTTAAAAGCTGAATTATTAAACCCTTAGGTTAAAACTCGCTTGCACACACAAAGACTATATTCTTATTGTATAATAACACCGTAATTAATACAATAATACGTACAAATAACCGAAATAATGATTAAATTACAAGGACAATCTTCCGCCTAACGCGCGAAAACCAACGAACGACTGACTTTGACATTATTTTTTCAATCCGAATGAACTATTGTGGAACTATTGTCGTATTCTTAGCATGAAGAAATGTATTAAGAATCGTGTAGAAAAGAGAAAAGGTATTAAAACACCGTGTAATAGAAAGAAACAAATATATTGTGATGTGTATCGCACTGGAACGCAAAAAGGGACAAAAGTCACTTGGGTGCGCTTTACTGTCAAAACGAAAAAGGGACAAAAGTCACTTGGTAGCGTTTGAGCGGGTAGTTATGGTGATACTACACGTTTTGTAGTTTTTTTTTTTTTTCTAATAATCGCGATTCTAAGTACCCAAAAATTACCTACCCATACCTATCCAAATATAACAAATGGACTTAAACACCTTTCATGCAATTTATTCATGAAAGATCTTTTAGTGTATTGTTTCAAGATATTTTCGTATACAGGTATTGCGCCATTTTTCAATTTAGTGAGTGAAAGGAATTTTTGTTTTCGATATTTCGTTAAAGAAATTCCGCTTCGATTTAACTGGCTATCGTAGTTTATTTTAAAATGCAAGAGATTTTCAAATACATTATCAATGTTTTCATTGGCTCAGAATGACTAACAGATTGATCAACTCAGAGCCTTAACTGCACAAAATGGGGCAATATTTGGATGCAAAGTGTCATTCTCTTAGTACATATGTGAAAATTAATACATAGAAATAATCTACAATATCAAAACTTGTTTAACACAATATCGAGCTGATAGCTTCTATAAGTCAAACAAACTCCATTGGTTTTTGTAGTTGTTTCAAGGCTGCTATAAAACAAAAGCTATAAAGGTTTGCTATGCTAGAACTAGCATGTAATGATATCCATTAAGTTTTGTGTTTTTCATAAAAGTTTGAAGCAATACTTTTTAATATACGTAGTCATTGCAAAAATAGGAAAATATTTGAATGAGTTTTATTTTTTAATGCAAAAGCATGCAAGTTTTTTCTGTATGTTGTGGTTCTTTTTATCCAGGGAAGTAGTTTCTTTAGAGAGCGGATAAAGCCGCTGGCCGAAACTACAAAATCGTAGATAATGGGATGTACCGAAAAATGTCATGATAAAAAATATATAATATTAATTTTGACATCGTCATACACAGTTCTAAATGATAAACTCCTTTTTCTGAAGTGGGTTAATAATGCGTTAAAATTCTTCATTCCGTCAAGCAAAGCTCGTAAGTAGGGGTGCGTCGCTCACTCGTTAACCTCTAAGGGATGAAAAAGGGAAGGGGATCATAACCTTAATCCGTACCATGGCTTTTTGAATCTTATCCAAACGTCATGATGTCGGATCCCATTAATTTATTGGATAGAAAACTTTGTTTTATGTGCAAAATTTTTCGAAACTGCTACTAACGTACTTATTACAGAGCTTATGGAAATGCTATACTTATTTTTTTATGGGTTTTTACATTTATATTTTAACTTTTTTAAGTACACAATATATGATACAATGCATATACTAGGTATAGCTAAAAAACGCCACTCATAGCTATGCAATCACTTTTCAAACAGAGCGTTAACGACAGCAAAAACGCATTTTTCATCAAAACGAAATACATAAAACATTCGTACAATCCAAAATATGTGGAAGTGGTCAAGCGTGAATACCGCGAATGTTATCGTAAATACCGCGGGTAGCTTTGACAATACCCGGTATACCAGTATACCCGGTATACACGGATTTAGTGTTATTTTTATATCCGACCTTCTTTTATTTATTGCTCTCCATCAAAATGGTTATGGCACGTATACGACGTGACATGTCAATCTTTTTTGAGATAGAACTTTTTCGAGAACTATAAAATTATTTGGGAAAAACGGATTTTCGTTTTGTAACAGTTAAGAAGTTATTACTGTCCAGATTTAAATATTAATATTTTTTCGTACTGATGTGGCTCATAAATTCTGTAAACCTTATTGATTAATGAAAAACATATTATTAACACTGCACACTGTTATTTTAATAAACTCATTTTACAATATGCCTACGTCCACTTAAATTCACAACCAATCTATCATAGAAAATCACTGCCTCTGTCGTGTAGGATTTTCTTATATCACGGAAGATTTCAGGGAAGGTAATTTATAAGGTCTTGACATGGTGAAGCCAGACCATGACATATGGACTTATGCCGAGTTCACTCTGACTTACTTTATCAAGAAATCCGTGAAAATGACAAATATTTTGTGTGACATGAGTGTGTAAGTCTAAAAACGTATCTTTGTGATCGTCAGCTTTTTGTATAGTCCCACTTGGGCATAGTATGGGCATTGCACATACGGCGAAGAAATTATTTGCATTTCAATCAATATAATATCCTAATATCCTTCTCCATGTGAGAGGAGGCCTGTGCCCAGCAGTGGGACGATAAAAAGGCTGTAACAGTAACAATCAATATAATGTATATCTCTGGTCTTTTACTGATCCATGCTGGATTGCAACATTCAGTCGTAAAAAAACTGATGTTTCGGTTAAAATATTAATCGCTATTTAAATAAAGCAACAGTTTTCAGTCAATTATTCAGAGGCTATATTGATCGAAAGGTTTGCATTCAAATAAATGGTTAATTGAGGGATTATCCAACTGCAAGCTTTCATTGACTCTGTAGTGCTATTTAACATTATTTACATAATCCGTTCTTAGCAGAAGTTTTAAGACTTTGCATCTATAGTGAACTAGGCCAAATAATTTTACAATAATTGCTTTTTAATGAAGACATACAGGTATTTTTGGGCAATATGGGGCATGATTGCAACTTCTAAATATAAAACCTTTTATTAGATACCTACGTGAAGGGACCGACATCTAAAACTTTGCACGATCCCTGGCTTGTTTTTTACCCTACTACCAAGAAAGCTTTCGTATAGCAAAAGTACTAATACAACAAGAAAATAAAAATAACTTCATCTGAACTTGTGCCTATCCCCTTGAGAGATGTAGGCGTAAAATCAATTTGTTCTATTTTTAACTTTTTTTCGCTTTCAATACAAAGTCAGCGCTCAAACGAATAACTGTTAAAACAATTTATTATAATCGAATTCAGGAATCAATTAAATCGAGTACTTATCTATTTTCCTGATCACGAAAGGTCGGGGCTTCGCAAAATTACCTGAACTTAATCGATCATAAGGCTTTTAAGGCGACGAAATGTTCGACAAGGGAAAAGTGAAAAATGGACTATCGATTTACAAGGTTTTTAATTCTGGTTATGAAAGAAGCAATATTTCAATTGAAAGTAGAAAAGCACCGTTCGGAAAGGTGATCTTTATGCCGTATGAATTGTATAGAAATTTTGCTCATGTTTTTCACTGAACTTTAAGATTTATTTTTCTACTTATTTAAAAAAAAGAAGTAAGATATCGTGAGTGGCAGACAGTTCTTTACGTCCCGTACACAATATGCACCTGCCCACTTCAATATTTATGTGTCCTGCGCAGAAGATATATCCACGAATAACGAACGCCGTGACCTAAATTCGTTCTGAAGGAAAAATAACACAAACAACACCTACTTTCGTACGAACCTCTCTGAGTAGTGATTAGATTAAACGATACGCAGTTTTTCGTCTAAGATATTCAACACATACATATAAAACTACTGATAATGAAAACCTTTGTGGCGAGTTCTCCCCAAACAGGGATTTGGGCGGGCCAGCCGAAGATAACGCAAGCTTAGTTTATAAGCCCGCGGGGAACCCAAACTACCGGACCATGGAGCTAACTCGAGCTATTTTACTTTACCCTCCTTTACTAGTAACGAAAGCCTCACTCCTCCAAGAAAAAAATATCTCTAAACATAAGCAAATATAATCAGAAAAAATATATAAAGACTTCTACAAGTTTTTCCCTCATTTTTACGCAAGAATTTTGTGCTGTCTTTTGTTCCTACATATAGAGGTTTCAGAATTTAGCTTGACGCGTCTGTGCTATTTTGTACAACGCTGATTTATGACAGAAGATAACGTAGTATATTATATCAGACATGTTGAAATTGTAAGCTTTCCTTGTACGTCTTCCTCGTTACAAGATGTTTCATGTATATCGTATGTTTTACATAAATTATCCCTGTGATCTAACAAGGGGAAGAGAGAACAGACATTTGTGTTAGATCGCACAAAAATATTTTTGTTTAAAATACGTTAAAACTTATGATATTTTCTCTAAATTTCCTCTCTGGAATACCTTAATCCCTAAACACTTCTCCAGATTAGAAGTTGTAACAAGTCCAAAGTTTAATGTTGCCACTGCAGTGTTGCCAGGAGTGAATAACCGGAGTTTTTACAAAGTTGCTACTAAGTTGTGTCTCTGGGGCCGTAACTAGGAAGTTTTAGCGGGTAAACTCGTACTGATAAGTTGATAACAAGTGACAGTGCAAGAAGTTCGAGAATGTTGTAATATACATCAAGCATTGGCAGGGGATTGTAATGTGGGTTAGTTTCGTGGATTTCTATGGCTATGAATTATCCATGGCTTAATGAATCATGATTTTCTATTGGTGAATTTTGAATTTTTACTATAAGTGATTTATGTACCTAAGAATTTTCATATTTTGGTAAATTGCTGAAATTGTAATAATCGAATTCTCCATAATAACTTCGTCAACAATAATTCTGACTGCCAAGTGAAATGCGGTCTTCACCACCAAAAATAAATTAAAATTTTAAAACAAATTATCGTTGTAAGTTGCAATTAATAAAATTTTGCAATTTCATTCGTCCCTTCATAACGTTAATAATTAAATATGAACTATCAGCTATCTTTTGTAATTAAAAGTTTTATAATTGTATAGAAGTTTAATCAGAAAACACATTAAGCTAATTGTAAAAAGTTTTTATTAGATACTTCTAACTTCTCCAAAAAGTTTTTAATCGTTGTCCTGATAAATAAATATGTAGTAGTTTTTTGCTTCTGCCATATCGCATCGGTCAAATCTTGTAATAATATGTCACGTCAAACAGAAACGATGGGAAATTGTGTATTTTTTGTAGAAATTGTAATGTTTCCTATACAATTCAATCCATCATCTGTCTAACCCAGATTTCGGTAACAAAAACTCGACCGACGATATTATTACTTGCCTCGGCTTTTTTGCAACTTTCTGTAAGAAGAAACTGAGCTAAGATTTAGGATTTTCAAAAGTGATAAAATGTATTCATAGAGCATTAATTGTTACAAGTTTTATTCAAAAGTTTTTTCGTCTGTGGTTTTAAATGCCAAGTCTAATAAATATTTAAGTTTCCCTTTTTTGCTTAAAAATTGTGCGAATCTTATTTATTTTAGGTATGAAATGTTGCACGCGGTTTCACACAGGGCGTGGAACATTAATCGAAAGTACCTGCACATCCTTATTTGACGAGTAAAATACCCTTTTTAATTATATTTCCCCGAAATCCTGTACCAAATATACTCATTGAATATTCGTAAAAGCAACAGTTACAAAAAACACACGTGTGATTTGACAACCCCTCTGATATGGTTATACCTACAAGTGGCAGAATACAAAAAAAACAATAGAATTCAGATCCTATTCAAACTCTCTGAAGATTTCATTTATTTTTCTCTTTCCCTGCCGACTGTTTAAGTTGTTATTTAATTCTCAATGGACACAGAACAAAACTAGTTTTTCCGATGAATACAAAAGTGAGGGGTTTATGCTCACTTTGCATAAATAAATAGATTTCTCCCCTAGATAAAGCATTCGTGCTTCATATTACGATCGTAGTTTTATTGCTTAAGGCGAAGTACCTACGTGTTGCTTTTAAATATTAAATACGAAATACTGGAGGAACTTTTGAATTAATTATTTGAGGTATAAATTAAAGTTTGTGCCAAAACATTTTTGTTTTATATTTAGAGGTATGTCAGATCGTTAATAAATGTTAACGTAATTATACCACTGAAAAAAAAAGGGAAAATTGTAGTAAATCTTTTCTTTATTCACTAGTGTATAAGAACCTCCAAAAGCACCGAATATTTTGTGTAGCCGCCAATTTTCAGGCGAATATAGCATTTTTTGTACTGACTGACAGAATTGTCAACTGCACCACAAAAAAATCGTCAGACAATATAATATGTACCTTATTAACAAAAACAGAAGATCATGTTTCGTAAACCTTCTTTCTACATGATCTGAAGTAACGAGTCTAATTTCCATAACTAGTCGAGTCATTAAGAGCGTGTACGCTCGGCGCGCGATGTCAACTTTAGGTAATTCAACGCAAAAAACCGCGCAGACTAGCGTCGCGGCTGTGTGCGTGCCTATTATACTTCACGTATAGTCACACAAACCATTTTGATCCTTTCGAGTGAAATTGGTAGAACAAAAAATATATTATTTAGTAAATAGTTAATAGCGGGAAAATAGTGTAAGTCTATGGATGTCTAAAATATAAAAGCATGAAAATAAGTCGTTAATACTTACACTCTTTTGCAAAAAAATCGGGCACCTACGAAAACCTTGGTTTTGAGGACTTTCTGTATATTACATACAATTTTAAACAGTACTAAATAGTCGACTGATGATTAATGACAATGTTAAGAGTTTCTGTATTTTAACCGATTTCAAAAAAAGAAAGGAGGAGGTTTCAATTAGATTGTTTTGTGATTGTTCTCGATTTCTCAAAGACGCCTGGACCGATTTGAAAAATTGATTGTTTATATGAATGGTCCAGTCCATCCAGACCGAAAAATTGTGGTCAAATAACAACAATTGCCGGAAAGCCAAATATTGGTGAAGAGCTTGGGTTTACCATTGCAAATAAAGTTTTAAGTTATCTATCCTATATGCTTCAAAAGTTATTCGAGATCAAGAGTCAAAATTTGGGTACTTCCAAAATGAAAAAAAAAAATAGCTCGATTGGTAACAGACATCTGCAATAAGTGATTTCTAGCCTGAGGAGTCCGCCATATTGGATTTAGACTCGCGACACATTTTTTTTCGAGTTATTCATAGCAAGCCCTTTCATTTGATACCCATATCGTAGGAATGCATTAAAAACATTTTTTTCTCCATCTTGGGTATACCGCCATATTGGATATAGAATCATACATTGTCATTAAAACTGAACATTCAAACAAAATTTCAACTCAATCGATAAAAAAAATATGCTTCAAAATTGAGCTTTAAATAAAATAGTAATGTATCAAGATTTGTTGGTCGCGCTTGAAATGTACCCTATTCTCGGTATCCACGGCAGAGGTTATTCACCCTACGCGATGTGACGGAGCGACACGTCCTCTCTCTGTGAAGCCTTGCGGCGGTCTGGTTTGAGTTGACTCGCGTGCAGCGTTTTATAGTAGTTTTAAAATAATTTATAAAAAAATAAAAACGAGAGATTAAATTATAATATAAAGTTTATGTTTTAAAGAAAGAGTTATATTACTATAGTAAATAATTGTTATATTAAATTAAGTAAGATAGATAGGTAAAAAAAGCATTTGAAATTCACAATTTTTCACATTGTTAAAATATTTTTTTCTGAAAGATAGAGACCTAAATCAAAAAATGTTTTCAACTAACTATAGGCATGGGGATTTCGTCTATGAGTAAAAAAATAAATATGATTAGATTTGCCACTGTTTTCACATGAATTTAAGCTTCGAAATAGACGCTGAACGGGAATTTTATAAAACATCTGTTACGTTATAGGGGTTTTAAGTATTTAAACTACACAAATTGAAATTTATGTTCAATTAACTATATAGACAGTGAAATTACCTTGCGTTATTAAAAAATAACATAGTTATAGGATAAGTAGTTACTGAGAAACAGTGGTTTGAAAAGTACCATTTTAGGCCAAATGGCGCGCGGTTGACGTATACGCTCTTAAACACGCGTTCAGGTTCCCTCGGCGTACTTAACCGTATTAGCATACTGAAACGGTAACATCCCGGCCCTGATTTATTTGGAAACTTCTAGAACCTTTCTGTTGCTTACCAAATAAACAAGCAGAAATTAGCTCCGCAATTTGAATGAGTTTTCTCTAGAAACAAAGCATATAATTCCTGAAATAAACCATAATTTGTTTTAACTTTAACGAGGTATCATGTGTATTTTGGGATGGATTTAGAATTCGGGTTAAATAAAAGTTGTTGCTAGGTATCGAGAGGTTATTTTTAATGAAAATACACGGAATAATTTAAGGAGTGCAATAAACTGTGGAACATAAAAAGGAGTGTTATAGATTTCCTACTGATTCAGAACCAAAATACTGCCATCAGTTCATCATAGGTACGGCTGCGTTGCCCAGCGTAACATAAATTTCTTCTACTATTTCAAGCATTTAAAAAATACAACATGACTTTCGAGAGCCAGCTAAAAACTAATCCATCTAAAGTGAATGTATTTATCAAGCATTTACCTAAATACACGGATGTGCTAGAATTTTGATAAAACAAAAGAAGTAAGCTTATTCATTAACAGTCAAACTAAACGCCCTCATACCCGTGGGTACGTAAAAATAATTTATTCACTGCTTGATTAACTAGGATATCAGAGAGACGGGAAATAGCTAATTTGCTGTCGGTGGCACACAAAACTGACTAGAATACTTAATATGGACAGAGGTCAGTAATTTTCCCAGTCTAATGCTAATTGTAATGGGACTTTTTTTCATCTCGTGTTTGAATTGCATTAAGAATATTCTGATTGGTATTCTATTTAGTTCTGGGAAACGGTTCAAAATTAGAAAAAGCTTTTTTATGTCGAGTTTTTTTTCAAAGTTATGCCAATGAACACAATTTTACTATGTAGGTTCACAGTAATTACATGATAGAAGAAGTAAAGAAAAATAAATAAACTAAAATAGTACAAAGATATTGCTTATTTATTATTTTAATGAAATCTTTTTCTATATAGGTAGAAATTTATATACATACCTCGGCTAGTATTTGTATTTTGCATTAAAATCTGTTATACCTACATTCAAACGCGGTATAATACAATTAAAATGTTATTTTCTACCACGGTCCGAATATTTGGCTACAATTTTGGCACAGCAGTGGGCAGGGACATTCGTTACCGCCTAACCTGATAAATGTCAATTGGAGCATATCTGTCCAATCCATTCTACCACCCACGTATAAACAACTAACGTACTGTAGTCATTTACCTTTGTATTTCTCTTTTTAATTAAATACATTTATTACATTTATTTTCTTTGCCCACATAAATACATTTTCCCAAAATTAATGACTAGGTAATCGTATATGCATCAACGAATCACACATAAATATATTTACCCAAAATTAATGTGTACTCGTATATGCATCAACGTATAAAAAATATGTTTAATTTTCATTATCACTGCCCCTTGTATACTCATCACACATACATAGATATTTCACGGTACCACTTACCTACCTACTGAATTTTGCCCGAAGCTTTTGGTAGATGGTAGATCATCACTCTATCTTGCCAGAGGGTGTTCTACACTAAGTTTGCAAAGTCCTGGACTACATTTACTTAGATGTTATGTTTAAGTAAAGCATATAAAGGTGAGTGTATTATTAGCTGCTGCGAATATATCTACACATAGAATTATATAAGCACGCTTAATTTATTCAGTACCTATGTTCTACTGCGACTGGACCAACGAGCTACGCTTTTCATTTTCTCACTTCCACATATGTTTTCATTTCCACAAACATATTTAAAAACAGAATAACATACGGACTGCAGACAAACGTGATCCAATAAAAACTCAGCGATGACATAACTCGCTTTACTGCAACGACACAGCGCAATCGTTTCAGTTAAAAAATTGACTTTTTACGTTCGAACGTGTTATGCTGAAAGGTACGTTGGTACTCTTACCCTTAATGGTCGAGGGAAATTACCTATTTCACGCTCCACTGGGCTGCGCTCCTCACGTAGAATGTAAACATTATTCAGTAAAACAACAATGTACTTTCTACTGCCAATTAGCCAACGGGCAGCTGTGTAAGACTAGGTGCTGTTACGGCTAAATTAGCTCGACTTTGATATGCTTTTAGGTAGGTGTCGATTAGGTGTCACGTAGGTACATGTACATAATATATTGTAATAGTTAGGCTTGTGATGCAACAGCTTCACTACAAAATCACTAGCCCTAGTTTCGAAGACAAATTGCCTATCAACGATGTAAATGTGATGAGATTTGTGAGATAAATGTACAGCTACATTATCTGTTTATATTATAAATAGGTAATATACGTTTGAATAATTTAGTTTAGGTCCCATCTAATTGGATATGAATCTGAGCGATACGAATCCAGAATTATTACAACGCATTTCAGAAAAATCATTGAACAATACCCTCTCAACTTTCAAAAATACTAATACCTTCTTCAAGCATCTCACCTTAAGCCTAACAGCCTAACAACTACAACCTAGCCCGCCAGCCTACCAACCAGTTACGCTAAAGTAATTGATCATTAATTGAACAAAGTGATTAAAAAGGGGTCACCGCACCTACAGTCATTAATGATCCATTAATGAAAATTGAATAACGATAACTGAACAGTGACGACAACCGCTGCCTACTGAGCAGAGTGACGTAGAAGCACGTTAGTCGGTCATTAAGGTTCTGTGTCTTGTCATGCATGCTAGGCGTCAATTTGCGATGGATTGACGACTGCTTGCATCTTGCGACAAATAAATGGCAATGAGGTTTGATGAATTTTCAGAAGATACTCCTAATTGTCAAAAGGAGTTTAAAGTTCATGTGGATTGTGATCTGACCTCGTAGACAAATTAGGCAAATTCAAACTATTTAAAAAAACACCTGCACGATCCCAAAGAGTAGGTCTCATGGAGAAGAACGGACAAGAAGCTCCATTGCAAGCACATTATTGACAGGTTTAACTGTAACTGTCTAACCAATGAATTCACTGACCATCAAACTAAAGGGTATTTAACTTATGTCAGCTTTACTCTAAAATTAACTAAAACCAACATCTAAAAAACATTTGATTCACTTTCCACTCTGTTTCTCATTCAACATATGGTATATAGGTACATAGTTCACCTCGCTCTACCTGAATCTAAATGAACTCTTGGTTCACATGAGTCACTGAAGGGATTTTTATTATTCTCCTAAAAAAACTGTACTTAATCCCAAGTACGTATAAACTGTTAATAGTTAAAGTCAGAATAGCTTTGTGTTTATTTCCTTTGGTCTTTTACGATTCGATCTTGTAAATAAATAGTCATGTATGTACCTATGTCTATATGTATGGTGGGGTCTCCATTGATACCTTTGCACATATCTTCGTAATAAAAGCAGTAATTAATTAATATGATTCAAGAGAGCCTTTTACATAAACGTAGTCTTTATCCTATTACTTAAGGAAAAAAAACAAAAACCTTCGAGGAAAATATAAGGTATTTTCCCGTGGGTTTTCATGTCAGATTTATTTTCCAAGTATTTTAACGTTTTTTTGTAATATATTTAATTAAGAGAAACTTATTAATTAACGAGCAATATTTTTGTGCCTGTACTTAATTAAATTTTTTGATGTCAAAACTATTTACTTGTTTCGAAAAGTACTTTCGAAATAAATAATTATTTCATTTCAGAAACCGTGAACGAAAGATTTTAAATTAACTTGTCGAAAAGATAACATGAAGTCAATTATTAAAATGCTATGAACCACTTTCAGGATTCAAAAGCTTATAAAGACCAAAAAGCACAGTTAATTATCGACACGCTATTTAAAATAACCACTGAATTTGGATTTCCATTTTTAGTTCAGCAAGCCGCAAAATTAATATTAACTCTCTCAAAAAATTGCATTTATTAATTCACTCTGGTCAGTTCTTGTAAATACAATTTTAATATATTAATTTGCTCTCTGCGTCGGGTACGCTTACCTGACCGCAAAAAGGTGTTTATTTGATGGACTAGTCGGTCAAACTAAATTCGAATAATGAACGAGTAGATTATAATATAACATTCATTTGTTTTTATAACTGGCAGCAGATAAAATAAATCGTGAATTCATGAGTTGCAAAAATTGGTGGTTTTGGTCATAAGGCTACATAAAAGACTCCGCTGTCGCGTCAAAGAAATCCGTTTACCGATAGATTTAAGCCACATTCCCATGAACCCATAAAACGGTTATTTGTTATTAATTGTGTAACACAATCTACTGACAGAAATGTATACAGTCGAGCCGCAAAATAAACGATCACACTAATGAAACTAACACTCTGAATATGAGTAAGTAACTGTACGCTTTTATTGTTAAACTAATAATTTGAATCACATTATCATCCTCATCATCTATCCTGCCCTTACTCCAATTTTTATTTCGGGGCCAGCACAGCATATTTTCTATGAACCACAAAAATTGAGTTTCTTTATTTTACTTCACTCAATCAAAATGTAATAAGCCCCTTTAAAATGCATGTACTATTTTGATTGACACTAGATTGTACAGGTATAGTATTTTTCCTAAAGTCTGCAATACCTGATGTGGAGTTGTATCAACAGTTTCTACAAGTCCAACATGGCCGCCACATGAAATACCAAAGAGGTCTAATTGAGAAACCCGACACCCATCATACACGATCATTAGTCTGTATGTTCAATACATCGGGAATGTTTCGGGTTTTCGGAATATCTGCTTATCTCCTGCCAGATTACGGGTTCTGACGTGCCATTAGAATAAATTATCCCTTTGCAGGAATGTTCTTTGTTCCCTGGTTTATTTAGTTTGTGTGTGTGTGTGTGTGTGTGGCAAAGTTTTAACGAGATGAAGGACAGTGGTCATGCTTTACTAGTATGTCTCTTTTGAAGTTGGTGCATTAAGGTATGCCTTAAAATTGGAATTCATTTTGAATCCGGACTCATAATGACAGGTTTCTACGTGAATCTTTTGCTCAAAAATTTGAGACATCAGATTTATACTAAAATCGAGGTTTAAAGAAAATTCAATCGATTCAAATATTGTACCAGAGAACAATCCATTAGTACAGCCTAACAATAACTAGAATAGTCTCCACAAAAAGTGTCACCTCAAAATGTCCCCCTAACGAAATCCATTAAAACTAATACAATTTCAAAATTATGTTCTCTCAGGAAACCAATGTGTCATACATGGAAGCAGCCGGACGGGCAGCGGAAACTGTGTGAAACTTTCATGGCAGACCGCTTCCTAATACCGGCGTTATTTCATGTTCATTCAATATACCGGACAATTTTAGACCCAT
The DNA here is from genome assembly GCA_033682625.1 of Helicoverpa zea x Helicoverpa armigera. Taxonomy (NCBI): domain Eukaryota; kingdom Metazoa; phylum Arthropoda; class Insecta; order Lepidoptera; family Noctuidae; genus Helicoverpa; species Helicoverpa zea x Helicoverpa armigera. The sequence goes on along the minus strand of JAWIIS010000002.1, from coordinate 3,523,917 downwards.
TCATGTGAAAATTAGACCTTTATAATAATTATTTGAGTGAATGAAAGACTTCAGAATTTTTGAGACAAAGACTAGAATATAAAGAGGGTATATTGATGACATTGTTAAAGACCGATTCATTATTATTTGGGATCCGGCAATTAATTATGTAACGTGAGATAATATAAATATCACTCTTATCGGTAAATCATAACTGAAATAGTGTTAAAAAATGCTTCAATAAATTGTTATTTTTGTAAAATTATTGTATTTTCTGCCCTTCTATGTCATAAAACAGCTTTCTATCTTAAAAAGCTTACCCTCATCTAGGCACGTTAAATCAGTTAGCAATAGGCGCCAAGCGACGCGAGCGTTAATTTAAAAAACCACCCAAGTATATTCTAACCAAATCTCCCTTTAAAACACAAAGCGCCAAACAAAATAGCTTTTTAAAGCTACTTAACGGAACTTGTTACAACAAAAGAAAGATGTACTTACGAAAAAAAATCCCGCGGGTGCTCAAGGCCCGAGAAGATTCGTGAGTTCGTGCAACAGGCTAGGTGAGGTCCACAGAACTAATGAATAGGCATATTTTCACACAAGATATCACTGTTCAGTTGTTTTGTGTTAAGGCGCGCGGCTCGCGGAGGCTGACGCGGCGTTCGGCCGCCGCTATCGCGCGCTCGAGTCTGCCCTACCGGTGGGGTTGCCATGTATGGGATACGGTTTTTTGTGGAAATTGTAGCTTTTTTTGTGGAAATTATTTAGCTGAACGGTATTTTTTTTGACAATGAATTTATCGCTCATACGTTTAATGTAACCGTTTGGCCTCAATTTTAAAATGCGCCTGCTACATATTATATATTTTAATATAATTTTATATTTAAACATTTACACATTTTAGTAATTTTTACACAAACAAAAATTAAAGGTTCCAAGATATGATATGCATCTCACTGAAAATGATAACTAACCTGGACCTAAGTTTTATTAAGATTTCATGAAATACGACACCCTTAAAAAAACAGCCCAAGCTTTCCCCAAATACTACAAATTGTACCAAAATTTCCACACTGGCATCCCCATTGGGCGGCGCGCGTCCCTCGCCGCGACCCTCCCGCCCCGCGGCTGCCGAAGCCGTGAAGCCTCCATTCGTTTAGTATTCGCGCCCTTTGTGACACTTAAAACCATTGTGCACAAACGAACCTTTTCAAAGTTCAACTTATAGCACTTACTAGAAAACGATGTCTTCCGACATCCATCGGTATCGAATTGCTAGGATATACCAACTTGATAAACTATGTGCTGGCAATCGGATCGGGCGGAAAGTGGCTTTACTTTTGTTTTTTTTTTTTTACTTGTCTTTCTACTTCTTCGGGCTAAGTTTACCTTTGATTTAGTTTCGGGGCTATTTTTAGACGAAAGACAGAAGTCTTTAGGTAAGAAAGGAAAGAATTCCTACAGGTTAAATCTGGTAATCTTACATAAGACTTTCAGATACGTTCTACATAAATATAAATATTTACTGTAATTTATAAAAAAGAGTGTCCCATAAATGGTATTTGAAAGGCAGGATTTTGACAGTTAAGGTCCTCTTATCAAAAATAATATTCAATTACTCTAAATACTAATATCAAAAGCGTTTAGTTAATATGACGTGTAACAGTCATCCGCCATTCATTCAAAATAAAGGAACACCGTGACTGAGTCAATACAAGGAGAACTAGGTCAGTAAATAATTAATCTTAACTTAATTATTAGTCCTTCGTCATTAAACGGGAGCAAATTCCTCAATCTTCCCGGTCTGACAAGGTCCGTAAATTCGTAAATGTCTATGAAAGTTTACGAGCGTTCAGACATTTCTTCGTATCAAGACTATAAGTTTGAATGAACGTTTGACGCAATCTCAAGTTCTGCCAACCGTCTGACATGACTTATGACTCAAGTTAGGAAATAAAAAATTGTTCTAAGTTCTGACTTGGTGTTTCAAAAAGTCTTTTTAAAGGATACAGTTGTAAAATCCGTAGTTGCTATGTATTTTTTTTTTAATTTTGTGAAAGGCGTATAAAATTGTAAAGCCCCAAATTTGATTTCTCAGTGACCATCCCTATATGCACCATAAGGGCACACCCTTCTATATTATTGACGAAATGAGGGTTAATATATGGTACATCTCTGCCCTAACCCTTTCTGAGAACATAAGATTCCTGATATATGTTTAACAGGCTTCCGTCCGTGGTTTCACCCGCTTTCCGAGAAAACTACGTCACAAATCAGATAAAAACTCTTTTATGTAAAATTGGATTGCAATCTACATATGTATATGGGTGCCAAAAAGCTCATTTCCTTCAGGCACAAACCCACAAACTTTCACATTTATAATATTTTTTAAGAAAAGGTTAAATCACTAGGAGATAAAAAAATACACACACCCGAATTGAGAACCTTCTCCTTTTTGGGAAGTCGGTTAAAAATTGATATTATTTAGGAATACCGCCGTTAATAGTATAGGTAAGTATAAAGTTCAAAACAGTTGGATAACATTCAAGGATATTGGATACCAGTGAACGCGCCCTTGTTACAAAATTACATGTATTTAGATCGAGGCTAGACTTAGCATGCAACTGAGCTTATCATTTCATAGCTTCTACCACAACCTTCTTTAAAATACTATTTTATTTTAACACATTTAATGTAAACAAAAGAAAATGTCATTAAACGTTGAAATATTTTTGTTAGAGGAAAAATTTGAAATCTCCAAAAAAAAACTTCATATTAATAAAAGGGACACTAAAAATTACATTGTTTTTCATTAAGAATTAAAATAACAAAATAATAATAAAAATAACAAAGTAATTTGTGGCACGACTAACAAAAGACTTAACAAAAAAGCTTTTAAATTTAAAATAAGTATACAAAGACTATTTAAGTTTCAAGATTAGCCATAATCTTCATAATGAAAAGTGCAATTTAATTAAAGTTGTCTCCTCCAATAGGACACTGGGTAGTTCTCGTTACCTACTGGAGCTTTATAGAGCTTCGTTTACAAGCTTACTTTCGTTTTATAGCTTGTTCTTTTAGTATGATGTTGTTCATTTTTATCGGTTTGGCAAATGAGTTCACAGCTGATTATTTATGTATTACGCTAATACTTTATGAAACAAATAGGTAGGTACTACATAATTTTATTAATTTCTTAAATTTTTATGCAATCAATTTATTTCTGTAGGTACTCTAAAGCCTTGTTCAAACTTCGCGTTCCAACTTACGCATAATCTGGGCATACGCGCACAAGTTTGATAGTTGATAGCTTCAGGGCATTATGCTTCTTTAAATTAAAAACGCGTGGCCATACTATATCTAGTTGGTAGTCAACCGACAACTCACTACGAAAGTCGCTTAGTCTGTAAAGTCTTTACGATAAAAGGATAAAAATAATTTATTGAAAGTAGTCGGAAAATCTGCACTTTGTGAAGGTCAAATTTACAAAAGACAGCCCCCAAAACACTTCCTATATGTTTTTACGGGAAAGAAGAAGTGGTGGAACATACTCCCCCGCAACACATGGCCTGATGTAGCTTGAAACTCCCATATGGAATTTGAAGTAGGAACTTTTTACTGTAAAAACACAATAGTACTACGTAGATTTAACTTTACAGCAATTGTTTGTCTAGCTTCGCATTTACAATCAATTATTTGAAACTGAATTTCTGGCTTCTTGTTGAACTTTCAATCGGTCGAATGAATAATACTTCTGAGTAAAACAATCCGCGATGTTGCCATGGCAACGGTTTCCGCTTCAGCAAACTTGTGATAACTGGGTGAAATAATTTTACCTACAATTTATAAAATTATTATGTTATACAGAAAAGGTTCTCTATTTACACTAATCTTCGTTTTGGTGGCCTAATTAAGAGGTAGGTATATCTTGGATTTTTAATTCTATTTTTTCCTTGTTGGATTTCGCAGTTCACCTAATTTAGAATTGGCCCAACTAGCTACATATGTTTAAAATTAAGAAAAATATATGTTACAAAAGAACTATTAACTATAGAGAAAATCAAAAATAAATTAATTAACAAACTCCTTATCGTGACGATTTCAACTCCAAACTTCAAAATATAAAGTAAATGAAAATTGTTTGTTCTCCCTTCCAAACAGTGGGTTATTATCGTAAGATTTAATTACAGATACAGGGAAATAGCCAGTTTTATGGCTTATAGCCGAGTATCAAGGTGTAACGACTTGACAAGCTGGTCGCGGCTCATTGAAAATGAATTGAGGAAGACTGTGTAGGGTAGCATGTTTAATGATTTTGCTTTGATTATTTTGTACTTGGAAGTTGGATGGTATAATTTTATGGTGTTTCGTTACTGTAAAGGAAGAAATATATACAGGGATAATAAATAATAATCTATCTTACTATAGGGATTGTACATATGTAAAGAAAACTAACATATCTAAAAGACATCAACATTTTCATTTCAGTTCAGTTCTTTCGTATCTAGGAAAATTTTTCGCAATTAGCACTTTTTATGTAATAGAAAAAATATGTTCCAATCTAAAAGAAACATTTAAGAGTTAGGTACATATTTTATTTGAGTTAAATACTGCGCTATTACTGATACCACTATCAGGCTATCACAAGATCAAGAAAGAGATGCTTAAAGAAGGTATAAACGTAGCAACATAAAACAGACGTCATTACTCGTAGCACGGCTACGGCGTAGGCCGCGCTATATTTGCCGTAGCAAGAGGGCTGGAATAGAACGCAAATAGATTATTTGCACTTTGTTTACTTACACCTTGGCTCAGATTTATCTTTGTGTTGGATAAACAAAAAAGTGGAAACTGCAATGTTCAACGCTTTTAAAACTTAGTAGTCTCTTTACTTACTACAAACTTTTATGAAACCTTCTGAAACATCCCACATTGTTTCATTTACCTACATATATTTTATGTACTTACCTTCTACTATATGTTCTTCATACTATTATAATAATATATTCTTCAATCATTTTCCTCAAATATAAAGAAGATATTTTTTTATTTATATCACGTATAGCGAAATTTTGAAACGAAACTCGGAATTCGAATCAACATACGAACACACAACTGACCAGAACAGGCAATATAAAAAAGCTATAATTTTTATTCCAAAAAATATTTCTGAATAATAAACACGTGGTATCACATACCTGCTGCCGAAAGTCTATATGTCTACGGAGCCACTTAAAATATCTACAACGAAAAATAACTTTCGAAACATATTCTCAACATGAATAAATAAAATCGTTTCGCAATTATCCGATATTTCATATTTCATTCAAAGTTGGATTATTCCTAGCAGACATAATATTTAACACTCGTATCAAATAGTGTTAATGTATGTAAATATATTTCTTTGAACATCACAACAAATAATTTATTTTGTTATATGTACATTTCATAGCGAAGAATTATTATAAGAATTACTTATATATTGCAAATAAATATGAATATGAATATTCACTTTGGCTTCTATAAAAATTCAAGCAATAGGTAAATGGAACAGACCATAAATATAGGTACCACATGCATCCTAACTATGATCATAACTTAGTAACGGATAGGATTCAATTTTGAACATCAGCCTCTCAAGCCTCATTAGACATCTGTTTTCTCAAGCGTTATTGGAGATTTCAGACTTTTAAGTGCTAGTTTCCTTTCATTCGTATTTGCCTGACCAGTAAACAAACTCGTACTTTCGAAGCAGCGCTTTAACATTTAAACTACCACGACTTATCTTCCTAGTGTCATCATGTACCTATCCTTTTTCCAACTACGTTAGGGTTGCCTTCCAGGCTAACCTCATGCAGCTGAGAACCAGTGTTTTATCTTCCTAGTGTAAAACTTTATATTTGAAATGATGTCAACTGGTCTAAAAGCGAACGAAGTCAGGGTCAGAGCGAAGTGTTATTTATTTACGAAGCAATCGACGCCGTGACAGTTTTATTCGCGGATTCGCATATATTATTTAATATGACCTTATGGCGAATATTTGCTTTATTTGGTTTTTTTTAATAAGTATGTGTATTGTGAAATGAATTTAGCAGACGAGATATTATAATCATAATCAATTATATCAATTATAATTGATTAAGGAAAAAAAATATATTGAAAATGATCTCTGAAGCTCTTTATTTCGGCCTAAAACTTAACTTTGTTTTTGCTATAGATTCTAATATTAAATGCGGAGCTAGAAATAATAGATATACGAAAAAAGACACACACGCTCAAAGAAAATATGTATGAAAAGAAAAAGACAATAGTTTACATTATCGCCTTTAAACGCTCAGAATTTAAGATAATCTTGAATATTCCTGAATAAAAAAAGCTACGCGTATACAATATCTATAAAACTAAGCCGATTCAATAAACTAGGACGAGTATATTCACGCAATCTAAAATTCAATAACTCGTAACAATAATTTGACCTTCACCTCCACAATATATTAATGCATGCCTACGGTTCGTGTGGATTACAGGCTTAGACTGAGCCGTGTCGATAAACCGTCCAGCTGAAACTATTGTATTCCATTAAATTGGGGTCAAAATATATTGAATTTGAACTTTGATAATAATGAGTCTTTTTTCGATAAGGTGGAATTTTAACAAGCTTCTTGGGATGATGATTCAATAGCCAATAAGATTCCTGGTAAAGTTAACTTTAACTTTGAAATGTTTTAATGTTTAACTATTAAATAAAATCTTTATTTGGCTAGATAACGTTCGCTTAATAGACCGTACTATACATTTTCTCTGGTTTTGTACTGTACAGTGTATAATCATTGTTTCCACTAAATTCAATGTTACCATTTACTAACAATTTTCAAGGTATATGTATAATTTTCGAATTGCGAACAATATAAAAAATAGATTAGATACAGTAAATAGTGTTTCAAAGTTGATAAAAACACTTGATATTTAGCTCCACATACAAGTAAATCCAATCTACTTTACGTGTGTTTAACGTTAAAAATGTTCAGCTGCAGTTAATGAAATACGGTTAATTCGAGGTTCGCGTGGAAGGCGGCACACTATTGAGTCGTTACTGTCTGAACCTCTGGTTGTGCCCTTAGAGTCCGCACACTACAGACTTTTAGTCGGCTGATAGTTGGTTTGGCTATAATCAGTATTTCTTTAATTTGAATAGAGTGGCTACGGAGTTTCTTGCCGGTTCTTCTCCATAAGACCCACTCTTTTTAACCGCGCAACTAGCTTGACATTTCTTAAGCACCTGTAGTAGGTCTATATAAAATAAAAAGCTTTGTGCTACCTAAATACCTGAATTAGGTAGTCGGTATCTGACAGATTGAAAACTTTGACTGGCAAAACTGGCAAAATTTTGCCAATCATTGGGTCAACTGTCGGGCGACTATTTATTTTGAACTGTACGGGTACTTACTTTACTAGCTATCGTTAATGTTTTAGAGGTCATCAAGCTACACTTGAAATGTGTTGCTATTGATTTTGTGTTAATCACGTATTGTGTTAAACGTTAGTACATAATAATTTAGTTGCTAAGAGGACAATAGGTACATATTTTCCTCGAATAAACAGGTACCACTTGGAAATTAATGCTAAATAACATAATACAATTCCAAGGTTACATATTGCTACTGAAGGAATGAGTGGTTACAATGAAAATAAATTGAAATAAACTTGCTAATGAATGCTTACTTAAACTAAAATAATAATAATTTACATCAATTCATGCTGTTTTTCAACTATCAGTGTTAGCATTGAGTCTATAAAAGCAGTCTGTAAAACCTGTACTTAACCGACTTTAGAAAATAAAGTAGGACAACAAAAATGACATAGGTCATTGACACTTACAAACCTTCATAAAAAGAACATTTCGTTAAAAAAGGGCGACACCCAACTAACTGAATTTAATTGAAATAGAAGGCAGATATAAACAAAAAGGGTGAATACTAATATAACCAAGGGAAAAGGGAGAGCTAACTCAATATATTTTAATTATTATGCTGGCCGGAAAATAACAAAAAAATGTACAACGGGCTTCGTTCATTTATAAGATAAACAATGGTGTCATAAAGTTTTTGAAACTGAAAGCCGCGGCTGAACACAAAGAGCCGCGGTATGACGAGAGCTTAGAAAGCCTTACGAGATACGTTTGTTTGTGTAAAGGTCATGGATAACAAATAACTAGCGGAGGCGATTTTCCATTATAGCAAATAGAAAATCGCCTATAAGAGTAGCGCGCCAAAATGGGGGTAAGCGGAGGACAAGGAATGTTACTGTTGTCGCCCTTACATACAGGTATACCTTCTTTTAACTTGACCATTCTTTGTTATACCAAAAATAGTCGACAGATCAGGACATCTCTCAAAGAACGCCTCGCTAGTTCACTCACAACTGATTGTTTTGCTCATGCCAACCGTACGAATGTGACCTAGAATAAGACTCCTGACCTAGCTACATTATGTCATCTCCGCTCATCTTTCCTTACTCCGTGGTAAAGGTTCATAATGTTTTGTTTTTCAAGGAATTCCCCTTTTCTCTCGACAATTTATACCAGTCGAGGAAACGATCATACGCGGTTTGTGTAAGCAGGAAAATTATTCGGTTTTCCTTATCCTGAATGGGATAATTTTCGTTTTCCTAGAAATGTATGAAAAACATTATGTTATATCAGTACCCTAGAGAGATAAGCATTTAAAAATGTTTTGTGGCAGAAAATGACCATCCAAAAGTTGGCAAGTCATGAGGCTGCCGCTCCTCCCAACAATACTCATTTAAGTATTTACAGAAACTAGCAAATTATATTTATTCTTTTTTTCTTGTATACGTTTTATGTATAATTTTAATTCAATTTGGTTACTTCAATGACAGAGAAGGACGAATTACAACAGTTGCAGAGTACCCAACTAGAACCCAACTAAAACTTATAGCAATGTTTAGATGTTTATTTTTAACTCCTTACTACAGCCATAAAATTATCTATGTTCCCTTAGCTTGATTAATCCGGCCCTGTAAAGGGTAACTCGGAACAATCAGAAGACGATAAGCCACCGAAGCCTGTGTATCCTACTGACAGACAGATATTAAATTATATCGGAGAAATGACAAGCGCGGTGGGAACGGAATATATTTGTTCCGGTACAGGGAATTTGTTTTATGACGAACTAAAGTATTGGAAATCGTGTGTGAATTGTCGGTTGAGATAAGAATTTGTATGTAGGTGCTACAGAGGTAGGTAACTAAAGTTTTTGTTATATTAAATGGTGTTCACTGAAAATGTTGTATCGTTTCTAAAATTATAAATTAATTTCGAAAAAATTTGAAGTTATTGAATCCAAACTTGAGAAGAATCAAATGGAGCATTTAATACAACTATAAAAAAGTACAAATACAAGGCAAAAGCTTTATCGCAAATGCAACAATACATGAGGATTTTGAACTTTTCAATATAAGTCAAGCATTTACTAGTTTTGAAGTTCGAAAATAGCCAAACACATCTTTTACGTCAACGTATGAGGGTACCTTTGTTATTACAGAACCAAACATAGAGCTGAAAGGCTACGTTTTGATATTTTCTGTTTTTCTGGCTTATGAATAATGGTTGCTTTTAGCCACTGACTAGGAAATCTTTTCATACTACCTACTTTATAATAAAATCCCTAAGGCCATGATAATGCTGTGGAAGTTTTATGAAAATTCTGGGAAACTTTTATTTTGTTGTGTCCTCAAGGAGGCTTTAACTACTTTAATTGGTTTTACAATAGGTATTATCAGCTATGAAAGAGGCTACATATTTATAATTCTATTCAATTTTACGCTGACATAATAAAGAGGATTATTTTTTTGTTTCTTTGTACTCAAAAGGCTCTGAAACCGATTAAACCGATTTAAAAAATTCTTTCACAGTTGGAAAGCCATCCTTCCCGAGTATCATACGCAATATAATATTATCCCGGTACGGGCAGTAGTTTCCATGGTACTCAGGCAAACGGCTAGTTAGCTACAAAAACGGGCTTAATATTTTATGAATCTGCAATTTCCACAACCATCGCCATGTTCCAACATGTTTAAGTACCAGCCGTCCACACTAATAGCATTTGAAATAAACTACAAAAGCTAACTAAATGAACATACACATAACATGGAAGGACCTCGTTATTCCACTATATTGACAGTGTCTAGTATCAGCTGTGGTCACAAATTGGCCATCGTTCGCCATCACCCACGTTTTGGCACAACACTACTATTTCAAGCTCTGAAGCACGCTATAAAATGCTATAGGAACATCGAAACATAAAATTCATTTAACAATCTATTTGGCACCTCTAACTTTCGTACATTGTTTGGTTGAAGCTCGTGTTGAAAATATTGTCATCAACATTGTTCGATAAGCCAATTCTTAGTTTCGAGTTTCAATATTTTTTAAATACTTTCTTTATTAATACCCGAAACAGTTATAGCGCATATAAGTATAACACGCCCTAATACGCCGTAGGATTAGAAGAAATAATTTATTACCACCAAGCAGCAAATACAAGTTATACTGGCCGCAGCTCACTTTCTCATACGAAGACACCATAAAAGACTCTTTCTGTGACTCAGTTTCAGTTTTCAGCACCTGAATAACACGCGCCATCTTCGTGCAACACTGCAACGATCTATTCTCTCATCTTCCATTGTTTTTCTTCCATCGCGAGATCGACTTGCAAATATGCACGACATAGCTTTTAACGTAAAATACCCAATGTTTTGCTTCAATTTCATACAATTCCTGTGGCTGGCAGACCTCAGACGGGTTCATGCAAATTATATAAACTGCTAACCACGACGATCGTGGCTCACAGCAAAACAAAATTCATATAATACATTAATAATGAAGTGCACTTCAGCTCGTATTCTGAAGATTTAATCAAGGGAATAAAAAAAGCTACCGTCCTTTTACGTCAACTACTCAAGGAGAGTAGGTATTTACTAGGATCATAAAAGTTCTAGTGTGTATATAAAGATACTGCCCCCTGGACACATGGGGTATAAAATACTAAAATATAGCATGCACTCAGAAACTGTGAAACGACAATATCAAAACTTTCCGCGAAACGAAAATCGAGTTTTGAAATACACGCACCGCGCTCAATTTTAATACACAATTTTTCCAGTACAAATTCAAAAACTAATAACAACTTCGTCGACGTAGCTAGAACCTACATTTTATATTTAACCAACAGAATATAAATCATGTTCGTCGGTTCGTAAACTTACGACGGCTTTTGAAATTAGAGTAGCATGCACTCCAACTGAAATGGACGAAACTTCAAGTGACGAGAAGTAGACCTTTAGGAATAAACTTTCGTATTTACACTACAACATGGAACTGTAGACTCCTTAGTCCTTGTATCCTCGGGAATAACCCGAAACTTGACAAAGTTTCATGTGGCCGATGTGGCCGAATCGACCGCTACGGAATTTGGAACTTATGTACTGATTATGTCAATGATAAATGAACACGCAAGTACATATGAAATATAAAAAGAAAACTAAATATTTTGTAAAAGAACTTTTCTAGTTTTGCTTACTACTTTAACAGTCCAATTATAACTTTTTTTAAACGCCTAACACAATTTTTTTTCAAAGGGTAGTAGATAGGTATTTATTTTGTGTCAGTAACATGAAAATTTGAATTAATAATTTACCTACATATGTACCATTTTTTTATCTGTATTTATTGGATCTTTATCATATTTTCAGCATGTCATGTTTCAGTATCCTGAACTTTGACACCATATTGTTGGCACAAAACTACAACACTAAACTGTTGACCATAACAAAAAACTTTCCCTGTCAACAATAGCAAGTCCAGAATCAGCCGTCAGATCGCGATAGTACCACCCAGCAAAGCTAGCAATCCGCTTTCAGCGCCAATGTCACTGCATTGTGTACCAGATAACGAACGAGTTAATATTAAATGCCTTTTTCAAACCGCTGCAATATTTATCAACAGTTCTGAATTACAGCGCTTTTGATGTGCTTCTAGTTTAAGTGCAAAAAGTGGGAAGATAATGAAATTATACCAGTAAGTATAAGCATAATCAGAGATGATAATAATTTTGCTTTTAAGTGCCACTCTAAGCTAGATTCATTCTACTTACTCTAATTCATAATTTCATTAAAAAATTAAACCATTTTCACTTAATGCTGGCTGTCAATTTTCTTAAATAAAGCTGTGAAGGGATCAAAAATAAAGAAAGCTGACTTATCCAAGCTTAGGGAAATCTATTAATGCTATAACTGGAAGGGTGAGTGAGATTAAGAACTTGAGAGTTGCGCTATAAAAAGAAAAACCTTTGAGCAAGATTAACTACAAGGCAAATTGTTCGCTGCGCCACAAATTGCTAACACGAGTGTGTAGGCGCTTAGACATTTGACATTCTGTTTCAATGCTTGTTAAATCTTGGTCGTATGAGTATTTGACTTGTTAAGTGTTGCTGCCTATTGTTACTACGTTTAGCACTCAATTTATTACTTAGGTCCTAGTTTAGCGACCACATAGACGTCCCAACGTCCAACGTCCCGTCGTCGACGAAACAACAGTACACTTGAATTGCACATCAAAATTCATAGTAGAGTTGATTTTAGAAAACTGATGGTTATTTTGTCGGAGAACTTAGCCCTAAGGTGTAGTAGTATCTAAAACGAATGATAACTCTTACTTTATTACCTAGATGGCGTAACTTACCACAAAAAAAATCTTTGATTAGGTAAAGATTCTGCTACGGTTGCTGAAAGTCAAATCAACATGCTTAGCACCAGAGCTCCTTACAATTCACGCTTATCCCAGTTCGTACAAGCATATTACTTAAGTAAATAGTCTTCGCAGTTTCCGACGTCCCGATGTGCTGGATTGATAAAACTAGTTCAAAACAGACGTCAAGGTGGCGACAACGCTTCTGCTGACTGGCTTAATGCCAAACAGTATTGTGTACGCTTATATTTTTATCTTGAACCGAGCCGTTCTGGCTTTGCACTCCGAAATGAATGACAGCGACATACTGTTGCATATTTAAGTTTGGGTGATATTTTTGACTCGGCAATCTTGGGATATATTAGGTTGGAATCAGAAAGTATACACTTTTGGTAGATAGTTATATATTTCCTTATGTACAATGCCTACGTACTACTCCTATGTACTACCCTTATGTGGTCCTTTACATAGTCGTCCTTTTTCATTATTTATATACTTTGTCCTGCCTCATGTACCAAGATTTAATTAATGTTTAAAACACGTGAATTTTCAACCATATTGGATGGATGTGCCCACAAACTTTTTTAAGTTCTGGATCTGTCCTTGAATGTAAACTTTATCCTCACTATTGACTAAAAATACAAGCAAAAAATACCGCAGATATTACATCTTTTGTAGAAAATTGCCACACAACACAATACCAAAAGGCTAATTTAATTTCTAAACACAGTGGTGTTCACATAACAGCAGGTAGACCCGGAACAGGGGTCGTCTCACGCAACCTTGTCGAAGTAGGTTAATTGTACGTGTAGTGGACACTTTGTTCCTAAAGAGGTTTCTGAGGCTTATTATAGCTTATTATGTTGTAGTAAATATGGCGGTATTTTAGTCAACTGTTGATGTCATGCTGTAGTGTTTGGGAAATGTAAGTATGGATATTTTGATTTGGAAACCTAAGGATGACTAGTGAGAATGCCTATGGCATTAAGTCCGCCTTTGTAATTTTAGGATTGCATAAAGTTAAATAAATAAATAAATAAACCAGCTGTTAACTGTTGTAGCGTACCTACCTGGATAAAATATAGCTTATATTATTCAGGGATAATGCAGCTTCCTAACAGTGAAAGAACTTTTCAAATCGTTTTAGTAGTATTGTAGTTTTTACGGTACAAACCACAAAAACATGTTTCCTCTTGGTTTTAGGTATCAGTACAAATAAATCACATATAAACTAAAGAAAGTAATCTGATAAAGAACTTTTAAATACATACTACAAAGTAAACATTTTTCATAAATTACCTGGGTAGGTATAATTTGTAATAACTATTCGTCATCGTTTATTCAGCAAAGTTCTGTAAATGCTAATCAAATCTAAACACTAAAAACCTTCGCAAATATAATGAACAGTTGACATTCAAATAACTTCTTCATTTTGAATAATAAACAGAACTTAAAATGTTTGGTCCTATGAAAATATTTTACTAAGGAGCTTAAATCTGTTCTAATTCTTAATTAATCTTTAAAAGATTAACTATAAAAGTAAGTTATTCAAAGTAGGTTTAAAATCAGCACTTTTGAAGGTCAAAAAAGAAGAAGTTGAAGAAAAAAGGCAGCCCTTTTTTTAAATTGAATTGCCAAAAACAACCGCCCTATATCAATTTTCCTATACTTATTTATATTAAAGCTATATTTTTTTTACTATATTTATTGCTATAATCAAAAATCTAAATTAGTATTCTATTGCCATAACATGAATGAAAACAAAAATATAATTTAGCCGACGCAATTAAATATTATTACTGGCCAAACTTCTGTCTGGAATCCAAAATGAGACATTTTATGGTTTGTCGTTGCTTTTACGACCATTTGGCCTTATATACCATAATTATATCTTAAGAGTACCATTTCATTTTCCAAGTAAAGGAAAATGTATGAAAAAATAAAAGTAAGGGATCTTGTTTTCAGGCTTTTACGATCTGTTTCGTTCTACTTTTTGTACTAAAACCTTTATTATTTGATATTATGCTCTGTTATACATGACTAGCTTTTTACAGCAGTTTTACCTTCATTAAGAGACAATTCAATACAATGAACGGTCCATCCCTCACCTCAATCAGTTCACCCGTTATACATTAAAAAAATTAAAATATACTTACCTATTATAAATGCAAAAATTGAGACATGGATTATTTCAAAGATGATAATTTTATATGGACCTTGGAAATACATGTTAAGACTACCATAAAGTCATAAAATGTAGATTTCTCATATTTTCCTCCTTATTAACCTCAAGATGCAATATCCTACGTGAGTGAGACAGGTACACCATTATAGTTAAGTTATTAAAATACCCATAATAGTTTCTGTAGTATTTAGTATTTTTTTATGAAAAACTGTGCAATATTTGTTTGTCCGTTTAAGAGCTAGAACTACTTTGCCTCAGACAGACACATAACGGTCAAACAAAATCCCTCTCATTGCAGAAGGTATAATTTTTGATCAAAATTAGGAAATTTCCTACCTTAGTTACATGAAAACCACTACTAAAAACTGACCAGCAAAAGCTGCATAAAATATGCATAGAATTTATTTTTATCATATGTTACACTCGACAGCACTGAATTGGGGTCACTCATTACAATTTTAATACAGTCTAGAAACTGTTAACGAATGCATAAAATTGCAGTAAATTTCTAAAAACCTGTAATTAAATAAAACATGAAAAATAACTCACTTTTTATATAAACATGAGTTATTTTTAACCTTATGACTGAAATTGTAAAATTGATAAATGGAAATTCGTCGAAATAACCTGTTTTTTAAGTATTTTGTAATGAAAGAGACTTTACATCAATCGCTGAAGAAATATTCATAAGTACCGAGAATTTATGAGAGTGACACGGTATCACTGCTCTCGAGTGTACTTTATAAATGATTTTCTTTGAACACCAATCAGTAACATGAAAATAGCTTCGTTTGAATTTATAACTGCTTCGGATACACGGAGCTAAAATTCTGCAAGATGACAAAGATGCTAATGACAAAAAATATATAAATTGCAGATGATTTTCAAACATTTGTGAATGGAAAAGCTAAATAAAACAGCTTTGTATTTAAATTAGGTCCGACAGATATCACTCACTTACTTAAAAATCCGTCTGGTTTCTGTAACTATAAACTGAAAATTCCTATCAGATTTCAAGCGAATATAACTTGGAATTACCAGATTGAAACAATAAGCCGATGTAGGATGTTACCTTTAGAGATATTATTAATCTAATCGAGTTTACTCGTATATTAAGTGGCTTAACACACCAAATAGCATACAATTTGGGTCAGTTTATTATGCCTGAAAAAAAATATGTATGTATTTATTTACATAATTATTGGATTAAATCTAAGCACGCTAAGCCTAACTACTAGCTACTTTATTATTGTGTTCAAAGTCATTCCAAATCCTAAATAAGAATTAATTAAAAAACTAAAACATAAAAACTTGATTAAATAACAACGTTCTAACTTCTGAACTCATTAAATCATCTAACAAAGTTGAACAGAATGCTGTTGCGTGATACTTAACTACTTAGTTCGCCCTTGTTTGCCCGCATCGCGCACAGACTTATCGCTTATCTACCTTTGTTTCAAACTCAAACTAATTCAATTTCCACGCTGTCGCATTTGAATAAAACAAAAACAATGTCTTCAGCAATCAGATTTATTTCGTATTGAAGCTGCCATTGAATATTGAAAGAGCTTATGTTAAAATATTTACTCTTACAGTTGTGTACCAACGATGATCCAAAATAAGGAAAAAAGAGATGATCTATACTAATATTATAAAGAGGAAAACTTTGTTTGTTTGTTTGGTTGTAATGAATAGGCTCAAAAACTACTGGACCGTTTTTTAAAATTCTTTCACCATTCGAAAGCTACATTATCCAGGAGTAACATAGGCTATATTTTATACCGGTGCGGGCAGTAGCTCCCACGGGACGCGGGTGAAACCGCGGGAAAACGGCTAGTGTTATATATAGATCTTTTCTCTCTCTATTTGTTGTGCCAGCGTAACTTTAAGTGTATAAGTGAATGTGATATGTAATTTGTAAGTACTTATCTTGAACACCTATATGACCGAGTCAAGAAGACGGAAACATTGTGAGGAAACTTGGAGTAATAGAATCACCATTTCGCCTAGACCAAGCGTAGTGGTTAACGCTCATTCCTTCTTTATGTAAAAGGAGGCTTGCGCTCTTTAGTGGGTCAACAAAAAGTACCTATATTAAAAAAAATCCCGAATCCAGTGGATGGTTGGGACGAAATTATTGATCTCTATAGCTTCATTCCATCATATCATCGGTATTTGAATCTCTATCACGTGTCGTAATACCTTTAACGGATTAGATCGCCTAAAACGATATTATTGGCTGAAACCCGCAAACAGGGTAACTAGGAATGTTGTCGACCTTTACATCTTTATAAATTATTCACTTCGTAAAATCCACGGAGGAAGGAAAAATTAGCGGAGATGCCATCGAGCAAGTAGGTCAGACACCTTCTGCTAGGTCAAATACAAACGGCGGGTGTTACCAAAAAGATCAGTTATGAGTGAACTAACGAGGTTCTTGCCGATGATTTCTGTTTTTTACAAAAAATGGACGGGTTCGAAAAAAAGCGTATAAAGGCGGTGACAGTGACGTACCAAGTCTCTCGAACACCCGCATTTTGGTAACGCTACTTTCTTAGTACATTGTAGGTTATGCCACCTCCGCTCGTCATTTTGTTCTCCATGGTAAAATCCCTGTTACGTGAAAGTGGTCTGCACATTGCTAAATAATTCAACTATGGCGATAAGCCCTCTGAAGTTATGTAGATGTACAGGGGTCATACACTTTATGTTCTTTTTGTGGCAGACGACTTTTCTCTGGGTTTTATTAACACCATTTTACTATGAAATTAGGTTTTGAATAGGTATTCAAGCACTTATAATGTTGTGCTATATATGTTCGCTTGACTATATCATATACAACGTTTGTAACCATTAAATATATTAACTTTATTACATGAGACAAATTGCTACCAATAAAATACTAAAACACATTTATAAAGATAGACATTTTCCTAATCTCGGAAGTCACAAACCCTGAACGTTTGTTAAGGAAATCTTGTTAATATTTGATACGAAATAACATAGAGATTTTCCTCGTCCATTAAGGAGAACTCTCGTCAATTGAGGACGTTGCTTAAGGCTGCTTAATTACTATTTAACAAGAATAATTCCAGCAGAATCACATTTTGAAAACCGTCTGATATCTCGGCGTCCTACACGTGTTTCAATCACCACGAATTTAAGTCCTCTCTTGGTCTAAATGACTTGTTATTCGATATTCCGAGTCATTTGCAGCAGACTCTTAAAATACTCAAAAACGACTGTTTAGTATGCGAGTTTCAGATGCAGCCCCTATTAATTCAAAAAAAAAAATCTCATAATCGTTTCACGGGTCTTCGAGTATTCAGTGAACAAATCTTAACAATACATGTATCCGATTCGATTCTTATTCGATTATTCGATCCGAGAGCCTCTTTTTTCTTTAAATCTGTTACTAACATAGGTACATACCGAATACTTAAAAATTCAATCTTGTGGCTCGCCCGAATTGAATGGTCTCAGAGTGTATCAGAGCATATCGCTAGTCATTACTCTAGAACAACGTTAACTAAATCAATGACAAGGAAACCTAAAGAACCATTATTTTGTGGCACTTTTTCCCATGTTACGACTAAATGTAATGTTCTTGTATGTTTTGTCCGTGTGTCTGTTTACTATTGTCTTGGTTTATGCAATCGGTTTATGGTAAGAGTAAACATGGTTAATGTATACTTATGAAACAATAGTAAAGTAAGATAACTGCTTAGTTTAGAATAGCTCGCAATAATATAACCATATCTACAATTTTATTTAAGACAGCCTGTCTGGCACTTCTTGGTAAGGTATGTTTTTATTTATAACTAAGTAATTCACAGATTTTTGAGTACAGAAAACTATTGTAATTCCTTATAGAGATGAAACTTTGGAATAAACAAATTCAGGATTTACAATGATGTTAGAATCAGTCTAAAAATCAGTCTCTACTCAATATTTTCCATCCCGTTTTACCAAAATCATACAGATTGTTATAAAGATATATCGAAATACTCGCCGAAATATCGTTCAATAGAAGGAAAATGTTTCAAGAATCTACGACATACTATATATAATACATATAATACATACATTATTGGAACGTATTATTCTTTCGAGTTTATTAGATTTGCAACAGTCAGACGTTCCATTCCTTTGTTAACGTTGTAAATACAGTTATGTCACATTGATTTCGGTTTTTATTTACGCAAATAAATAATAGTAGGTATGTACAACCTACTGACCTACTATTTCTTGTACTCATCTGTGGTGGAACAAAATTGTTACCATTTATTTGAGTTAGTGACCCATTGTCGGTAATAATGTCGAATATTGTATGATAACTACCAATTTCCAAGATTGACAGTTTCAGTGTTGAGTAGATAAAATATGCAATAGTTATAAACCTTTAAAGAATATTAAGGTATCCAATCTACGCTCGCGAATACACAAGTTTAAGAATATATAAATGCATACACAAAATACATACATACCTATGTTTTTTCTGACCTATAAGAAACATTAAATATTCTATCGATTTTTTGAGAATAATTTAGTTTTTTTGATTAGAAAATAAATTCAGACGTCAGAGATTCGTGTGTATAAAAGTGAAATGAGGAAACACAAGCGAGGCTGATAACGATGACAATCAGCCATTATTTATGGAATATTGGCACAATGAAAAGTGTTGCTAAGTTTAGTATAAAATTTAAGTACCTACCTATATTATATAAAACTAGGAATGTGCAAGCTTTAATATACCTAGTAGAATAAAAAAACTTTCTTAAATCAATTAACTTATTGATCAATTAATTCTTGTTAATATTAAAATACGAAAAGGAATTTGTTTGTTTGTTAAGCTTTCACCCAGAAACAGCTGCACCAATTCAAAAAAAGTATGAAAATATAAGTAGGTACCCAGTACACACAAGTAAAAATCGTTCCTTACCCATGTGCAGTGAAAAAAGAAATAAGGTACCATTTACAGTTACATTACAGTTCTATCTGGACGCGTTCCGAAGTCGCAGGCAAAATCTTGTATTACGTATAGGGAATCAAATATGCTAGTCATTTAAAAATTGTTTTCATACAAACTTTTTATCATTATTAACGAAGCAAGTCTCGTTTGCAATAATTTTATAGTATACATACAGATACCAAAATAACCAGCAAACGTAGAAATTAGATACATATCAAATAGTCTAGACAGTGCAGTGCAGATTTCACTTTAACAACGAATACCAATGCTATTAATATCGACCTCAGGCTACATTCGATGTATCGATTATTTACTATCGAGATATAAATCGTGACGTGAATCGCCATCACGATTAAAATCAAACGGTAATCGGTATTGCAGCTATGTTTTGCTCATCGTAAAAGTAAGCTGTACTCCATTTGGTTAGGCGTAATAATCTGGATAGAATTTATACATAAATAAAATACCTACATATTTTATACATAAATACCTTAGTAATTGTCATGAGCTACTTATCAAACAAGTATGTATATCCAGTCACATACAATAGAACTAGCTCTGTGATATCTTACTCGAATAACTGAAAATAAATTGAACTATCATAATCTTGTAATCAATATATTATAGTCAACAAGTTCAATTCTGAAGTTCAGTCTCCCTTAAATAACATAGTAAATATGTAGTAAATATAATAAATAACATTATGTTAAATAAAAAAAAACTACCTTTATGTAAAGAAGTATCTAATTTTACAAATTGATGAATGTTAGAATATACATGTACACGTACCCGTAAAATAACTTTCATTTCAACATAAATTAATACAGTATTTATGATTTAATTACCAGTATATGTATGAATATCTAAAAATAACTTACAGGTTCCATTCACATATTTATCCCATCAATTTATTTTTACACAGTCATCGTCAATTGGCTTTCAAATAAAAAAACTTTTTGATAACCATTCATCAATAAAAAGCTTGTAAAACCGGTAACTTCTATAAGCGTACGTCAATGCCTAAAAATATTACACTAATATTGTAAAAGCGAAAGTTTGTGAGTGAATGGCTGAATTTATTTTAATTAAACTTTGCAGTAACTTAGCCTTAGTATATATTAGACTAGCTGTTTTCCCGAGGTTTCACTCGCATCCCGTGGGTGTCCCATATTTTCATATCGGTTCAGTAGTTTCGGAGCCTTTGGGGCACAAACAAACAACAATGTTTCCTCTTTATTAAATGTTACTATTTGTCCCTATTATTTTTATCCCGTTGCGGGAAGAAGCTCCCTGGGATACGAGTGAAACGGCGTGTAAAGCTGGTATTTATAAACTTGGGCAGAGAAGGCGATTGATAACTGTGCCAATGGATTGATCGAAACTTTAAAAGTGAAAGCCACCCAAAGCAAAACAAGTTCCGTTTTGTTGGACGCACTTCAAACTTGTGACTGTGTTGCACAATGGAAGAGCGGAATTTTTAAATAAATGACAATCGGCCAATCCCTAGCCTCTGACATATTCAACTAAGAGCAACTGCACACTGCAGATTAAATAGTCGGCCAACAGTTTACCGATGTTTTGAAAAAAAGTATTTTTTTGAAGCTAATCGAGTATTTAATCGAAGTTTTCAGTCATACCGGTCATACCCTTACACTATCTATGTATTTTGAGATAGACCAATTTCTGTACTTATTTTTGTGAACGAAAAAAACTGTCGGCCGACTAAAAGTTGTAGTGTGCGGATACTCTAATTAGTCGTGTCATAAAAGAATAGAGAATTTCACACATATGAAATCAAACAAATGAATAAAGCTTCTGTGTTCGAAAAATAAAAATGCAAATATGAGCTTATTTTTTTGAAGTCATGATTTTCTTTGATATTCAAAAAATCTTTAAAAACAATCTGTTGGTAAATGAGTTTGTAACCAGATTTTAAATCTTATAGAAATTAATACAATTTAAAATATAAATTAAAAAGTTTTACTCGAATATTCTGCTTAATTAGCTTTTTACAAGAAAATAATTATCTAAACCAAATATAATTTTCGTTATACTTTTTAAGACGTTTTATTTATAATAACATTTCAGACCAAAATACGCTTTCTAAAGACATTAATTACTAACAAACTTATTTTTAGTTTCATTATCTTTTCTAGAACTTAATTTCTCTAATTATAGTTCTTTAATTCTTTAATTATATTTTTTTACTTTAACAACTTAATTACAACAAAAGTTTTCCTATTCAAATCCTGTATATTTTTTTTTACAATCGACATTTTGTGCTCTCACTTTCTTAATTCAATAGAAATATAATTAAATTTAATTCATTACTTTCATTGGACATCTTTACTTGATACCCTAATTGCAGAATGACATTGTTTGATTTGAATTACTCTATTATGTAGTTATTAGACTCTAATAATAAGAATCTAAAAAAAAACCTGTATAGACACAAGTTTTGTTGACATATACCATTTGACTATGTCAAACGCAGTAAGTATTTCGTAATTATACATGACACAAAAATGCACATGTATCTGGGTGTCAGTATAATAAAACTAACTACCGGTTATCCAACTGGTTTTCCTAATGTCGGAAGAATGCAACACTATATGAAAATTATACGGAAATTAACTTTAAGTATCGGGTTGCCCGGGTTACTACAATATGACTAGGCAGATGATGAACTTAAAGTATTTGTCATGTATTCCTAAGTTCATTTGTAATACTTACCTAATTTATTGAATAGATTTGATTGTTTTATTTTTTGTCCAAAATTACAACTGGTAGTTATTAAATGGCCACCTTTTTTTTTCACAGTATTTTTTATGCCTTATTTGTTAGAAATGGCTATATTAGGGGTATAGTTTCTTAGTTTCCTTTGTTCAGTTATATAAAATATTTTAATAGTGAAAGACATCTTCAGTTATAATATAAAACTTTACTGAATCACGTATATTTTATCCAGCCAGAATTTCTGGGAAATTAATTTATTCTCGTAAAAATGTACCTACAGCATGTATTATTATCAGACCTGTAGTCACCTCTATAATATCTACAATTCACTGAACAGCTCAACGTTATCATTTACACAAAGGCGGACAAACAAACAAGGTTGCAATTTCGCAAATCGGTTAAACTAATATAATTGGATCGAGTTAACTAAACAGGCTGTTAAATCAGACGTGCATTAATTACAGGCTGTTGGTAATTGACAATTAGCGGGCCGATGCTGGCCGGTGGTGGCCGATGCTGGCCGGTGGTGGCCGATGTTGGCCGATGTTATACGATAGCTGTCGATGGATTGTAAGCAATGCAATGATTTGTGAATGGATTTGATTGTTATAGAGGCATTGTGAATAAGGGTCGGTTGATTTTAATATTGACGAATGTTTAGCCTTTTTATCAATTTGTTTCATCATTATAAAGAGGAGAGAACCGCTTTCAATACAGTACTTTTTGGCAAAAAGATAAAGAAAAGCCATATTTGTTCTTACAATTAGTGCTCGTCAAACGGAGTCTGGAAGACATAATGATTTGGCTGCCGAAGCTGGAATAAATTCTGAATTCAAGAATGCATATTTCATATTAGTTATTCAGTTTACAAATAAATAAATAAAACTAGCAAATAAATTACCTTCAAGAATAAATAATGATGAATAAGAAGACAAGTGCAGCATCCAATTTGACTATACACACAATCTTCAAAGTAATTTCATACTCTTTGCATCTCCCAACAAAAGTGATAAAAAGAGAATTTCAAAACATCTCCAAGTGAACTTAGAGTGTTTAACCAACTGGATATGCCAAGAGCAAAATTCTCTATGCGAAAAAATCTGCCAATTCTCGGGGGACTAGTCAACGCAATGCAACATATACATGGGTACAGCAGCCTAGCAAGCTTGTTAGTACCACTCCCAACTTTCCGCAATCACCCCCGCTGCCTACGTCCTCTCTTCATCCTCGCTCCTCGATTGTGTCATGGGAGTGTCACTAACGAGCTCAGCAGGCTGTATTAATAGTTGACTCGTGCATTTTTCATCAAATAACGCAGGTAACACACGCACACGAAACCATTGACAAACACTTACTTGACAAACCTTGACGCACATTTGTAGCTAAGGAACACATACGAATGGGGCCAACGTTCTCGTACTTTTGGCTGAGGGGAAGGTACGGCATTTTCGTCTCCAGTTGGTGAATTGCTCTAAGTTACTGAACATCAGAGTATTGTACACGAAATAGAAAATTTTCAATTTGTATTTTCTCGTTTAATCTATAGCGGTCGCCGCTGTATTATACGTTTAAATTCCACTTCAGAAGATGAAAAATAAAATAAAACAAAAAGGTACTGATATCTTTTGTATTATCTAGACTTGTACAATAATATTGTGCTGTTAATATTTAATGAAACCTTTGAATATTGTAGTTTACTTTAATAAATATGAAATAACTGGAGTGTCTATTTATTTTAATCGTCTGATATTTAAATGTTATTCAATGCCCGAATTTGATACTAATTTACCATTTATTTTCTTTCTAATTGGAAATATAAGAAAGGCTATAAAACTCTTCGTTAAAAAGGAAATTTAATGATCTCATCACTTAAGCCGGCTTTTGACTATGGGATATAATATTTTATCGTTAATCATACATTTTGAAAAAATATTAGAAAATTATTAGAAAAAATATTATAGTTTGGAATGTAATATACCTATACTATGAGTAACACATTGTCAAATGTATGACGAGCGATAAAATATTACATCTCAGGATGTAATATATTATTACATTATATCCCATAGAGAAAAGCCGGCTTAAGGTACTTACTAAATCGCTCTTCTACCAAAAAAAATATTAAATAGCTACGTCGAAAACATCTGCTTTCCCAAACCTCAGCCATCAAAATCAGCTGCCATACATAATGGCTCGTGAACAAAAAACTTGCACTCTCATCCACAACACGTCATACACAACGCAACCACATAATTATACTTATTATTTCCACCTTGCAACATTTCCGCTCACTGTTTCTGCATGAGACGTAAAATTTCCATCAAAATAATAATAAAAGTCTTAGAGTAATCTCACACTGTAAACTTTTAGTCGGCCGATAGTTTGGTTAAGCTCATAAGCCAATATAAAGATGAATGAATGGTATTACGCACATTGCAAAGGTCACGTATTTAGCCAGCATGAAACTGAGTGAAAACTTTGATTGGAATCAAGATTTACCCAAAAAAATAAATAAAACCATCGGGTCAAATATCGGGCGACTGTTTAGTCTTAAGTGTGCGGCTACTCTTAAGAGAGCGACGGCGCCTCGCAGTCACTTGCTGTAGCCTCTTGGACCACAATTACATACACTTTCACTATTTGGGCACTCGAAGTAAAATCTCTCGTTTTTACATCGTCTGCTCACCTTAATTCGCGGCCGCCAGTCGCGGACGGCAACGGAAGATTTATCGATATTAAACGCACCAAATGTCAGCATAGCTACGTGGTTATTTCCCTGGAGAATAAAACACGTGTAACTTAAAAATTACATTTATTTACACTGCTAAAATAACTGTTTAATATAAGTCGGTACAGGTTCTATCATTCACAGCTTATAATAATTTAGAACACGCTATCAAAACGTGTTACAAAGCAACAACATTTTTATCCTACTATTCGACCCAAACTTAATATTTATTTATCCTTCAATAAAAAACCAATTGGGCTGTAAGTAATGAATAACCTAAACAAACATATCACAAATCAAATAAATAGATTGAGCAATACAAACTAAAGGTAACTATAGGATCGACCGTACGGTCGGACTCATATGAGAAAATATTCGGGGCCGACATAGGACCCGCATTTAGGGAAGTCGGGGGGCGCTTGAACGAAATCACTCTGTTCGCCTACTTTGAGAATAAAGTCTAGGCCTCTGGTCCAGTGTGAGGATCTTTCGTCTCTCATCATCCAGAAGCCAGGGTTATCAGCCTTAAAACGTAGTGCGACAGCTCCGTACTTCGGCACTACTATGGTATCTTTTCGTACTGGGTCAACTATGTTCTTGTTGAATAATGTTCCTTCTTCGTTCATCTTCCTGATGGTATCTCTGTCGTAACTCCTGCTGAGTTCCCGCATGCCGACCACGTAGAAGCTGTAGCCGTGAAGGTGGAATATGTGGTCGGATTCACCACCTGCAATGAAAAGGGAAACTTTATAATCCGTGTATACCGATGTTGGTGAAGGTAGGAAGAGAGTAAATGCATTAACATTAATTGGCAGCCCATGCTGAACATAATTATGAGCAATATATGTGATTGACATTTACAATGAACATAAAATGGTTATGCCCTTTACTTTTACTTGTGAGTGCTAATTCTAAACTTTCTCTACTTATTGATTGATGCTTCTATCAATTATATTATGTTATGTATCCACTTAAGATAACCAAATGTCTTAATCAGATATTTTCTTAGTCAAATATTCATGTTTTCGTGTATTCAATATTTCCAGTGTGCTAGTTGTTCACTAATATTATTCAACTTACATAACAACTATAACTATAATTAAACTGGAATCAACATTACATCACAATATAGTTTGCATAGTTATGTTAACCTAGAAAATTCTACGAAGCTTGGCCTAAAAACAATTTGAATGTCGGTAATACGTTCTTCACTTGTTTTCCATTGATATAAAGAACGAGTTAAATAAACAATATAAGTATATGGAATAAATGAAAGCTGACAATGGGATGTTCTTCTAATTAATAATGCAAAGAACCACTAAAATACGCCTTTCATATAATTTGAACATTTCGTGTCTTGTTCGAGACACATGTCTTTGTGATTTTAACAGTCGTTTCCCAGACGGCTGTGAATAAATCAAAGCCGCCCTGGTTCACACGTTCGTATAGACTCCAACGAAATACGAACAAATGTATAAATAAATATTTCACGTCTTTTGTGGTTGTTATTTTGAAGCTAGAAGTTGTAATGCGCACTATAACATGGTATTCAGCCATTAGCCCCTTACAAGTTATGTTAAATTCCTATCTTTAGCAAGAAAAATAACAGATGGATAGAATATTTTGAACGGCCATTAGTTCAGGTCAGCTTCCAATCTGATAAAAAACAGCTGAGCATCAATAATTTTAGACAGATAGACTTCTTCTAAGTCAGTTACAGGATAATAGAGTCTACAGAGAGAAAGTTTTTAGATAGGCATTAGTCTAGCCGTAACGACTTCAAACTTTCAAACGAAACCTTTGTAGTTCATGAAAAGTAGATTCGTCTGTAGCCTAAACGTGTTATGTTTATACTTAGGAATTTCCCCTCTGAAAAGGCTTGCTTAGATTACCATGTCACCCATCCAGAAACCAATGCGCTCACCTGCCTAGCCTTTTCGCAACTATGTTGGGGTCAGCTTCTAATCTAAGTGGATGCAGCTGAGTACCAGTGTTGGCTGTCTGTCCTCCTCAACCCAGTTACCTGGGCAACCTAATTCCCCTCACAAACCAAGAAACCAACTACGATAAGCGTATCTTAACCTATATCAATATACTGCTATGCTATTACTTAGGTACCTACCTCATCAGTAAACGGAACTGTTCTATAATAAACACAATTAAAAATCTTAATTAGGTTAATGAATTCAGTGAAACGTGACATCTTGGATATTTAATTAGATTACGCTGAGCCGACCTCGCCCATTCGGTTAACTTTATGTCCGGTATGGTTTAAATAATTATACGAGTTAACCGGCTAAATGATGTCCCCAACGTGTAATAAAAGAAAGACAGTTAATATAAGGTGGCGATGTGGAATGGCTTTTCCGTCAATATGTTTCTGTGATTTAGTGAGACAAGACTGATTTAAAAATATGCATTTTTTCACGCTATTTGTTTAACTACAAAAAAACCCTTAAAACTTGTGAATGATGTTTGCAATTTATCAGCATATTGTTGTTGTTGTTTGTTTTATAAAAATTGCTGTTGCTTGTTTATTTATAAAAGTCCAATTTATTGTATTTATGTTTTTTCCATAGCATGAGCTATTGTTTCGAAGTTCGAATGAATACCAGTATAAGGCTGGTTTATTTTACAGAAAACCCTATAATCACAGCGCGTGCTAGCAAAAGTAGGCTCTTTACATAACAGATAGATACCACGACTACCACTAATAACAGTTACTTTGGTCCGAAACTAAATATACCATGCAAAACCAACCGCAAAAAAGTGTAATAAGTAGAAAAACTAGGGCACTTTTCACAGTTGCGAAACTAGTTACTGAATGACTGACTTTTATACACTCTTTTGCAAAAAAAAACGGGCACCTATGCGAAATCTTGGTTTTAAGGACTTTACGTGTATTTCAAAGGGTTTTAATGATTGTAGTATGTTTCTAGCATCAAAAGGGTTTGCGAAGCATGCGTGAGAGTGTATTCTAAATTTGAATTTTGTACAATTGCTAAGAAATTGGTAAAACCTTGTTTTGGACTAATTGCTAGCAGAAAGTTCGTCGGTGTTTTGAAAAGTTTTTGAAGTGATTTTCAGGAAAATGATAATGCAGTTTTAATTAATGATTAATGTACTTTTTTGTTAGATCAAAACATTTTTGAAAAACTATGCGTATTTGATAAAATTTTCACCTGCTCTAAATGGGTTATACTGATGAATGATGGCAATGTTAAGAGTTTCGGTATTTTAGTGTAAAGCGTTCTATTGTTTAGATATTGTACCCACGTGTTTTAAAATATCGCTTTTTCATAGATAAACACTATTTAGAAGAGTATCAGTACCTTTGGCTGCGACAAAACCTATTTAAAGTAAGCAGTGCCGATCACAACTCGTCTCCTATCGGACTTTGTCATTTAAAAATACCACATTTTGTGATAAATGTTAAAATCAACCGCATGAAAAATTATGAGGAGGGTTAAAGCTATCTAAAAAGTCAAATTATTGCCGCGTTGAAGCTCTCGATAACTCCATAGGTATCGGGTTACTAAACGACGATTTAGCTGAAAGGGAGTCAAGAATTCAAAATTATTGGCCAAACGTATGGTTCTTAAGAAATGAGTAGATAGCCAATTATTGTTATGATTTAAGCAGGAAAGTGCTGTAGATGCCAGAAAATCTCATTGTAGGCAAGTTTATTTAATCAAATGTCCGTGGGATGAAAACACGCTATTTGAACGCTCAGACTCATAGATCTTCAGAGTTCTACGGAGTTTCCCAAGAGACGAGGTTGTTTAAAAATCAGTGATTATGAGACCTTAAGACCTCGTGCTCACAGTCTATGCGCTATTTTCTGTATTTTGTAGAATTTCAAGACTTTTAAAAATGTCAAAGTCTGATAGGAGACGAGTTGTGATCGGCACTGCTTACTTTGAATTGGTTTTGTCGCAACTCAAAGTACTGATACTCTTCTAAATAGTGTTTAATTATGAAAAAGCGATATTTTAAAACACGTGGGTACACTTTCTAAACAATAGAACGCGTTACACTAAAATACCGAAACTCTTAACATTGCCATCAATCATCAGTATAGCCCATTTAGAGCAGGTGATTTTTTTATTAAATACGCATAGTTTTTCAAAAATGTTTTGATCTAACAAAAAAGTACATTAATCATTAATTTAAACTGCATTACCATTTTCCTGAAAATCACTTCGAAAACTTTTCAAAACACCGACGAACTTTCTGCTAGCAATTAGTCCAAAACAAGATTTAACCAATTTCTTAGCAATTGCACAAAATTCAAATTTAGAATACACTCTCACGCATGCTCGACTAACTCTTTTGATGCTAGAAACATAACTACAATCATTGAAACCCTTTGAAATACACGTAAAGTCCTTAAAACTAAGATTTCACATAGGTGCCCGTTTTTTTTGCAAAAGAGTTTATAAACAAATTGTTAACACGTTTAGAAGACACTTTATATTATAAGCAATGATCATCAAGCTAGACTGAAACTGATTGGGTGCCTGCAGGCTTATGTCAATTCTTAGGCCGGGCCTTCAATGAGCTACCCATATTTCACTTTATAGATACAACACACGTTATGAGGAATAGATATATATTCTAGTAAATCCAGGAAAAACGCTAGATTATAATCAACACAATTTGCACGTAATATTTTCCTCTGCAGTAATAACAGCTATTAGATAAGTTCAAACAATTTTATAGCGTAACATAATAACGCTCAATTAAATCGAGAAAGTCTAGCCTTACAATCGTCATTAGTAATTCTCTTTGTAAACCTACCTCTACTTCTCTGAAGGTATTAAATTATATTGTATTGGAAATTAACTAACATAGACCCGGCCTCCATTGATAGCTGGGCAGAATTTTTTGGCGAATTGAATTCTTTCATTAATTTTAAGCAGTTTTAAGATATTTATGTGTACTAAACAAAGAACTTTAAAAGGATCCTGAGAGAACTTATCCTGTAGCAGCCTATTTTTACCTATTTCCATAAGTCCTAATTTTATTTCAATCGGTTCAGCCGTTTCACGTGAAAGCGTAACAAAGTAAACTAACAACGAATTCACTTTCGAATTATAATATAACTTAGTAAAGATTCGACTAAGAAAAATACCTTGCCATTCCGTGCCGTAAATTGGTGCCTGGTTTAACTTGAAAACAAAATTGTTGAATGATTGATTAAGATATTCTCTTAGAGTATTCTCACACTGAAAACTTTTTGTCGGCCGACAGTTGGCCCAATGGTAGGAAAAACTTTTTTTTTATTAATTTATCAAAGTTTTTAGTCGGTCCCACCATATAGC
This sequence comes from Helicoverpa zea x Helicoverpa armigera, assembly GCA_033682625.1. Taxonomy (NCBI): domain Eukaryota; kingdom Metazoa; phylum Arthropoda; class Insecta; order Lepidoptera; family Noctuidae; genus Helicoverpa; species Helicoverpa zea x Helicoverpa armigera. The sequence goes on along the minus strand of JAWIIS010000002.1, from coordinate 3,493,227 downwards.
TGGGCATTGTTACTTGCGTACTTCCATTCATCTTCATACTGATTTATGACCACAAACCAACGATCGGCCAACTAAAAGTTTGTAGTGTGTGCTAACTCTAAGATATTCTCTTACCGTGATTGATATTGCTAGACTGACTGTTAGGTTTCCTATTCAGAAGTTGAAACTTCATTTACAATATTCTGTTACGTTTGCTGGGAAAACTAGATGGGATTGCGCAAGCAATTGTTTAGCTCGGCTGTTATTTTGTTTGCGATCAAAACATCACACCTGTGCGAAAGCATAACCAGACAGCTGAAAAGACAATATTATTACTTATGTAATTTAGTCTAAGTATTCGCTAAGTACAGTTGAGAGAAAATATTAGGGATCATTTTCGTTTTCACCATTCTACATATATTCAGTAGGTATAGCTATATCAAGCAAATTAATGAGGTGAGATTTTTTACGTGTAAGGAAGTCCAGGCATTTTCGTCTATCCACAGGATAGACGAAAATGGGAGGAGCTGCACTGAAAATAGCTCAGCTCCTAAATTAAAGAAGAAGATATTCAGTAGGTCCTGTCTGTGGAAGGTAAGTAACTAACATTTTATTTAAAAGCGCAATTTGAAAAGTATCTCTCTAAAAATGTTCGGAATATGCAGAAGTATCTTCTATTAAAAACTTTACTTTAGTCACTCAAAATCCAAAACAACTTGAATCCCTATTTTGGTTATTACAAAACTCGCTACACCATAAATCACCATGATAAATGACTCTGATACTTATGTTACACACATCGGCTGCATATCGAAACTCATGCAATGCTTATTAGGTCAGGTTACTTCACGTAGTGCGTCAGTTGATCCTAATGTGAATGATTTGATAAATTATATACGTGCTCGGTCTAACTAGTTATTATACTGCGTTATATACAACCTTACTTAAGAGTATTTTGCACCATAAAATACAATATCATAAAAGAACCTCCCGCCAAAGTACGATAGGAGACATCTGACAATTTGAATCGCCATAATTTTCATTCGACAGTTGCATAATTAATATTACATGGTTGAAAGTTTCAGTACAATAAACGACCAGCTTTTAAAGGGCGGCCACAAGCGCAAATGTCATAGTACCATAATTTAACCCCTGGGCTTGTTTCATTTTAAAATCGTACAAATTACACCTTCCATGAATAGGTTAAAACATTTGCCAAGGACTATAAATCAGTCCATAATGTTTTGAAAACCGATTTTCATCACTCAAACTATTTGCCAATCTTTGTACCCTCACTTAAGCCTTGCTTACATAAGGACCATAAGCGGTATTATGTTAAGGTTAATATTGACGTTTAAGCAAGCTTAACGCAAGTACCGTTTCTAACTTTCGGTGATGGAAAGTGGAAACTTTAGACACAAACTGCCTAATAAGGAAACTAAACGTGTACCTTATGTACTCTTTGAAATATGTACGTAAGGCTTATAACTACGTAAAGTCACTGGTCTCGTAATTATGGGCTTAGAAGATTAGTGCGGAAAGCTTACAACCTTCCGCGTTTCTGACTGTCCTATCATATTGAGACTTCAAAGAACATATGTCTGCTAATACTGAGTAAGGTTTTTCGTTCAAATAAAAACTATTTCCTATATTCTATTCAGAGTACTGATAGCTTTCAATCGAGCTGCAAACTTATCGAATCGGATTGAGATACGAGTTTCGATTGTTATCAAAGCGCTCATGTGTCGCACGTCGGTTAGAAAATAAATCAAATAAATAGCAACCTACGGATATAACCACTGTCATTCTAGGCTTTGATAAAATATTAAAGACGTTATTACCAGAAATTTTGTATGATTTATTTAACAATACCTTCGGAACCTTTTTCAGCACAAATCTTTGAGGGTAATTTTTCTTAGGCAATTTCTTGTGCGTAATGTTATTTTCATAACGTGGTATTGGAATATTTTCAAAGTTGTTACTTCTTTTACATCACTTTCTATTTATTTACATATGTAGTATGAAAACTTCAAAATTATATAATATAACATATATTTCCAAAAACAGCTCTGACATTAGCATGTAAACTTATGGCAAAATAACCTGGACGAGGTCGCAGTTACCTTTACATGGTTATCAAAACGATATGGACTACCTACAAACTAAATAAAATAAGCTCACCATTTTGCAACCACTAGTTAGGTATTTCCCGCAATTTTCCTTTGGTTCTAAGGAAAGCATTCCATATTTAGATCGTTACTCAATGAAAGTGCAGTAAGTTCATGTAACGAGTAGATATCAACCAGCTCAGCAGTTATAGTCGATAAAGAAACACTACAAACAAATTAAATGTAAAGCCTAAAAGCCATAAAAACTTTCACAAGCTTATTTGCCGACCATTTCCTTACCACGATGTTATACAATTAAGTTGAAACGTTAAACTTTAATGTAGCAGTATAAAATGTCTGGTTGCAATTCTAGCTTTTAACGCGCCAGTCGTTTAGAGCATGGCTTCTATGTGTTTTTGCTGTAACCATAGCTGTTCAACTACAAGCCATAGATAATCGTGCTGTGGTTTAGGCGCTCCCTGCATAGATTCAATATAATTAGCCAATATAGAGGTAGATGATTACCCAACGATAAAAACTATGTGCGTAACCTTTCCCAACAATATTAGGCTTAGTATCCAGTCTAAAGGGACACTAGTGCTGGGTACTAGTGCTTTTCAAGGAGTGACTACCTATCTGGCCTCCTCCACCCAGTTACCTGCGCAAACCAATTTTCCTAGGTAAGACTGGTTGTCATACTTGACAGGTTAGTTCTTACAAAATAGTTAGTTTCCAGTAAAATATTGTTCACTAAAAATCATTGCGCTATCTTCAATTTTGACCCTAAACGTAAATTTTGCACAATACTGCAATATTGCGCAATTATACATATATTGTGCGGTCTAAGGACGCCTTATAAATGACAGCGTAGTAGTTATGTCATATAATTACCCTGACATAAATGCGTAGCAGTAATGTAATCTAACTATTCACTCTTATTACATTACTTAAGATTACATAGAATCTTTAAAGCAAGTTCTCAATTGCAATTTGATATGTGATTTCAGATAAACCTTGTCTAAATGCCCGAATGGTCGCGAAATAATGTAGTGATACAGTTTGTTATCTTTTAAATAGGTAACTTGAAAGTCAAACACTATCTGAATAGAAAGCGTGTTTTCTGCTATTAGTAATAGTTTCACTGATAAAGGGCTAAATCATGCTATGAACACGCTTTTAGTAAAAGCTTATTTAGCACCAATAGGTACAGTTTACAACGTTGTCAATTTTACTAATAAACCATGGAACATGGTTAAACTGGGAGAGTATAAGCTATTTATCCACCTTATAATTCAATAATAGCATATTGGTCAGGCTGTTGATGTCCAAAATGGTTGGCACTCATTAGAACAGACTAAGATGGATGGCTGTCTACTACTGTACACTGTGTCGAAGTCATCCTCGGTTCCCTCCTTTTTTTTAACGACGTCAGACATCATCAAATGAAATCCCTCCCGCTGTGGGTTAGCTGCGGTGAGGGAGTGTCAGACTCTTACTTACTAAAAAGCGTCGTGTTGCGTCGTAGGCTTTTTATGTACCAGGGCCGCGGTAACTCTTTCGAAAAATCCCGTAGCCCCGGCAGCAGAAGCATTTTACTTCACCATAAGAACGCTTTCACACTAGTCGATTTTTGCTCTTTTGCTCCGAGCGGATCGTTCGGGTGGAAGACAAAACAATTGACAATTCAATGATGAACCTGAAACTACTTGACAGATTGTTGCCTCTCGCAATGTGTGTCTCGCAATTATCTGTACAGCGGAAAAGCCGCTGGTGTGAAATCGAGTTACTTATATTTAAACAACTCAATAAGAAGTATAGCTATTAATATTAATTACCTTGATCAAACATAACCAGCTCCACAGTGGACCCTAGAGGTACATTCTTGACATGCACACACTCGTCTCCATGGCCCGGCTCCTTGGGGCAGAAGGCATTGGCCCCCACATCATCACCCTGGGTCAGCAGCGGTGATGCTGGGTAGGTGAAGCGATGCCCGTCGGTTTGGCCCCAACTCTCTGGAACAAGGCAGGTGAAGGGTTATTTGAAAGATTTACAATTGAAAGGTTAACTTAATATTTTTGGGAGGTATTATAGAATGATAGTTATTAGTTTGTTAAGCAAGGTCCGTAATTTATTACACAAAAGCCTTCATTCAAAAACGAGGATCAGAAATTATGTACGTTGTTATGTGAAAATCTTTAAGAGGCTGCGTACGTATTTTGCATATTGAAAGGTCTTTATTTCAGAACAGTCTGTTTTTTTTTTATAAAAGGTGTCCCGACATTATTTATTATTTTATTAAAATCAGAAACCTAAAAGCTACGCGTACAATGTGCTTTGCATTAAAAATAAAACCAGTGGTATCTATTTGAGAAGTGAATGGGAAAATTATTTTGAAATACACGATACACAGTAGGTAAACCAAATTCTCAAATACTTGGTATAATGCAAATATTTTTAAAATATTAACAGGGGTGTAAAAATATTCTACATTTATTTGAGAGTCACAAGCCACCACAGATACAGAAAATTTCGTGAAAAATCTCACATATGGATAATTGCGGGAGAATTTCAACAAAACCAACAAGGCTGGTTCCCAATATATCACAATCGAAGTAATTGGAGGCTACGGAAATTGGCTCCCATGTCATTTTGTATGATCATTGTAAGGGATTTGAAATGGCGACCACAATACGCCGACTGTGGGATATCGGTTCTATTCCGTTCTGAAGTCTGGATGTGGTTTTGATTTGGGAAGTATTTTGCATTCCTTTTGATTATACAGTACACGCTAAGGAAGCAGTGGATGCTATAAATCTGGTAAAGTGATGAACTTTGGAGGAGGCTTTCGTCTAGTAGACGTTTTTCGGCTGACAGAACGATACAGTAACAAATAAGTTCCGTAGTATAAATGGCTGACTGCAGAGAGGCAAAGCTATTTTGGCAGAGGGATGCGTACAAGATTGTGGATTTGCATAGGGATAGTAAAAACACAGCAATCTAAAAACAAATTGTGGACTCAACACAAATAAACTACCTTCTAGGTAGATAAAAACATTTAAAACATTGAATTGCAAAATAAAATTACTTAATTTGCTTTAAATTAAGAATACTCACAACAAAAACAATCCACCTACATGAAAAACATTAAATGATATTTGTTTCCACAGCGAATTATTTCCACAACAACAATTATAAATGATGGAGTATCAGGGTGATTCCACAACCATACAATTATGCAACCGAGTAACAATGAGCGACGGTTTTAATTAACACGTGAACAATTATTGCATATAGCACAAAAACATTTTTCTGTCGGGTTTACATCATGTAGGATTTCCAAAAAGCGGAGATAAAATTCCTATCACATCATAGTCTTCAAAATATGGGGACTGTTAATGTTTGTTTGTGATATTTTTTCCAAAAAGTGAAAACCTCTAAACACATACAAAACTTGGTCTTAAAAAAAGTACCAGCTTTAGAACTAGGCTTAAACCATCGTCTCAAATAAAGTTGATGGACTAACCTTAGCACCACGTTTTATAATAAAGTGTAGAATGAACAATATATTCTTCCCATATTTTTTGTCTATATTCACGGACAATCACCTTTATACGATAATCAATTGAACCGATGCTCATGTGAACTTCCTACACGTATCTAAAAATTACATGAAAATGGTTACCATGGTAACGCGTTTGGGAAACGCGACTATTATGAATGGTCTGACGTTTATTATTTTAGGAAATATCGCACGTACCCACTTCCTGGGTTCATTCTATTTTGGGTTATAAGGACATACGTAACAATAATATTTTTGTAGGCAGCCCCAAAATCGTATGTAGATTGAATAACTTTTAAGTCGGTTCTACAACAACACAAACAGATATGTTGTTGTGTATGTAGTCAATTTTATGATTCGTCACAAATAAATGGAATAATAGAAACAAAACAGACAAACATTTTTAATTGTTATTAGTTCCAAACATGGATACGCAAAAAGTTTCTCTATGGTTCCAAATTACGTTAGTCACAGTAAAAAAAATTGCATATTTGTTCGGCTTTCCGTCTTAAGTACTTTAATATAAAAAGTTTCAAGGTTATTTTACAAAACTTCATAAAATAGGTAAACTGGTTATTTAACCTACACGGGTTGTGTATTTTTATAACACAAAAAAAAACATAACTAGGTACCTCTCCGTCTACATTTTTTGTTCAAGAAGATTCACTCGTCTTATGGATAATACTTCAAGTAAAGAAAATAATGACAAATAATTTAGTTAGCATACAGAGATATACATGACCTCTGAAATATTTTGTAAAAACTATAAGATGTAGTTTTTACACAATATAGCGTAAGTTAATAAAATATTTCGTTTGCAGATTTCATCTACCTAAGCTGAGAAAAATTACGATATTTCTCATTATAAACTTCTTATACGTCCATAGGTAGGTACATGATATAGTAAAGTATCGAAAGCTTCCATTTAATATTAACGACAGTGACCTCTCATAATAGCCCTGTGTCTCGTGAGCTCCGAGAAAGCGACAAGTCAATTAGAATATTCAAGTTCCGAGTATTGGCCGGTCTGCTCTCCGTGACGTATAAAATGCATACCTATCTACAATTGCAAGTCAATAGAAGTAGCTCTACGTCAATAGGATCCCAGGTTTGATACCTAAATCGGGCCAAAATGTATTTGATTCGTTTTTGAAACATTCGCAAACAGCCCGGAGCCCATCACTGGTCACGCCACCAACTTACAAACTCCGGGCTGTTTGCGAATGTTTCAAAAACGCCGTTTATTCACACTGGGAAAAGTGACAGCCATCCTGATATCAGAATGGCTGTCACCTTTAGATGCTGAATATCTTCAAAACCACAAGTGTAGCAACTAATGGTGGCTAGTAGCAATTAGGTAGCAACTCTTTATATGTATGTATTTCAAAAGGATCGAAGAGTTGTGACAGCGATCCTGACGCAGACAGTGCTTGGGCACGTTAAGCCAGTGTCCCTGACTGTTACACAGTAATAATCGTCAGAAAAATAGACCTGTTACTAAGGCTTGTTAGGTGATTAAAACCTGCAGCTCACTTGATAAGAACTATGGTATCTTATAATGGATCAAAAAAAAGTTCATCATTGGAGGCCCCGCAAGATGCAGAATACACTTGGCATAGTTAGAAGATACCTGATCGGTGTAATAAAAGTTAGATTTATTTTATGACATCAAATTATATAATCGCCTCACGTTTTACTATTAATAGAGGCGATGGAAAAATCCAATAGAATTTTACTTGACCTGGTAACCTCACCTAGAACCTGCTGCAGTGCTTATGGCAACCGCCATTTAATTATTGTAGCAAAATCATCTGCCTAGCCTTTTAACAACGATGTAGGGGTCGGCTTCCAGTCCAACTAGACGCTGAGTACTAGTGGTTTAATGCTGTGTGTGAAGATGACTTCTAGGTCATAAGTAGGAAAAACTTAACTGGATACACGATATACGACTACTACCTATTTAGCCTGTAATTTGTACCTGTACCTAAATCTGCTTGCACTTGTTCCGTCTTACCACAAAAACTTTTAAACGTCAGTTTAAGACTTGTCTAAAAAAATTCAAATTATGACGTTGACATATGGTTCATTTTGCAGCCACAATTTTTTTAGACAAGTGTGAAACAGGTGTTTAAGTCTTTGCAGTAAGGCCAAATATGTTTAGTTTAAGACACAGACGGAACCCTAAAAACATTTGCCGCCTATAAAAAAACAAATGACCATCGCAAGTGAAAGAGTAACTTTCATTTGAGTCTTGTAAAATTAAAACAACATCCTATTGTTGAAATGAGTATTTTTGCAGCTGTTGTGTTGTGTTACTTGCTACACACACTCAAACCATACAATATTTGACACTTTTAACGTACATTAACAAAACTACTTGAAGTATAAGTACAACATAACTTAAGAAGTTTCAAGTATTCTGGCATGTAAACGTCAACACTAATCAACGTTACATTACACGCATGTGTGAGTGATTGTCTAAGGTTGCGCATTCACAGATCGTTCATCCAGTGAGCTTGGACGACGCAATCATTCATGGCGTATCATTTGCGGTTTACGCGGACTCTGTTACGACCGTTGATTACTTCACTTTCTTCATGAACACCGTCTCATGGCGCTATTATATGTAAAATAACTTTATCTGTGTTGTAAAACATTTGAAACCGAAAACTAGAAAGTCAATAATGATTTTGAATGGGCAGCTTTACTTCGATTTGCTTTGTTTAAAACTATTTTGAAACTTGGATAATTCTATTTTCAAATATATTTTTTAAACGCGTAGTAGTTTTGACAATCCATTCAACCAGTATCGTTCTCAATTCGAAACGTATCATAGATAAATTACACAAAGTTCAAATAGTTCTTACTTCTCCTAACTGTGAACATTAAGAAGACTGACAGCCAGTCAGTCAAATTTAATGATTGATGGATGGTACTCCATCATTAGATACGCTTCCAGGTGACCCGAGTTCGAAATACGAAGGAATCATTTCAAATAGAAGTTTGCATATGAGCTTATTTATCTGATAGTAACACCAGATAAAACTAGTTAAGTTAATCATTATTAGTGAAACCTAATTTGCATATTTTATTATAATTAATTTATTTTTAAAATGACGCTTGCTATTGATTAATCACTTCATCTAAAAAGAAAGTTATGTTAGTTATCTACACTATTTATAACTCAAAAACTGCTGGCTGATTTGGCAAATAACTGGTGGGTATAGCCTAACAATAAAGGTATTTTGATTTTAATAGCATAAAACTAAAGTCATTTCCGCTGAACCCATATGAAACCGTGTGGGTGGGAGCTAGTACCTGATTACTACATATTTATTTATATTGTGAATTTTATATTGTTGTTCTTTTGAAATAAAAACGATTGCTTATGATTTGGTGAAAGGCTTAACACAAATGCTCAATAAACTTGGCTATGTGTATCCATTTTACCTTGAATTCTTTGTGCGTAGAACAATAACGATTGCTACCAACCATGCAAAGCAATTTGGAAATCACATAAAACGAAATTATTTTCTTATGTTACATTTGCGAAAGAAATGCGTGACTAACGAGGTTATTACTCGGTCATTATGTACAAATTAACGTGCCATCTAAAGTATTTATTAAAAAAAAATATTATACACAGCATTATCTCCCGAGCCTTTTCCCAACTATGATAGGGTCGGCTTCCAGTTTCTAACCGGATGCAGCTAGTGCCAGTGTTTTACAAGGAGCGACTGCCTACCTGACCTGATCAACCCAGATTACCTAACTCAGTACCATTTAGTAAGACTGGTGTCAGACTTACTGGCTTCTGACTACCCGCAACGACTGCTAAAGATGTTAAATGACAGCCGGGACTTTATCGTGACATCTAAAATACGGGAGATTTCGTCATCTCAGCTACGCACATAAGAAAAAAAATACATACATATTCTAAAAACAAATAATAATTTAAGTGTTACGATTAGATGCAATATTTTGAAACCAGTGACCTGACCCACTAACATATTGTGTTGCCTAAGCAGTGTTATGTAACACAAAATGCTCATAACTCTAGACGAGTGTGTTTTAAACGCTGTAAGAGGTCAGTTAACTTTGCTTTACAAAACTTTAATCTAATATTATAAAGACGAAGATCCCCATTTGATAAAAATATTTCAGTATTCGATAAGTAGCCCGTTTATGTCCTACAGGACGCGAGTGGAACCATACGCGGAAGTAAGTAAGTGTGGCTATGTGTTATGTAAAAAATAATATTTTCATAGTTTACCTTTGAGAATGTAGTTTTTTTTATATATATTAAAATTACGTCGCTAAATACTTTAGTACCACGACTACAGCAAAAGAAAAAACCCAACTAGAAAATACTCAAAGCCCATGGAAAATAGCTCATTTATTTCAATGTTTTTACTTCGTCCCCGTCATAATAAGGAAAATAAAAGTAAGAACATCAGAACCCTTTCGAGTCTGTTGTTTGGTGTTATATTTCGACATGTACCTAAGTGCCGACGAAAATGAAAACCAAACGACCTTGGTGGTTGACCCACAAGTCACAAGTATATTGGATGACTAAACATACGCGTTGATGTTCCCTGAGTAAACACGCGATAAACCATTTAAAATATACTTTTTTAAAGTATGTACCAATACACTTAACTCTGTCAATAGTACCTATGTAATTTTCTTCTCATCAATGTTATTTGTTTCTTCAGATAAGTTGAAGCTAAATCGCAATACATTTTTTTCAGAAAATACCTAGATATATTTTTTATTATATACACCAATTTATATTTAAAAAATATGTATAAAAAAGTTTATTAGACACAAGGAGTCTTATCGCTAAAAGCGATCTCTTAGGGTCAGCCTTTCGATGAAGAAGATGCTGTGTATAAATAGTAGTAGGTACTTTCCAAAAAAAAAAAATCTGTACATAAGAGTAAGTCATTAATAAAATACCTAAAACGAATAAAAAAATACCAACATTGTAAGAATCTTAATCTACTCCTACGCTTTTTATTTGACTCACTCGAGAAAAAATGAAATGTCTCCTAAATATTGCTAAAATATACAGTGTTACAATAAAATTGAAATACGATGTTGAATATTTTCACTTTTCAATCAAATATTTGAATATTTTAGCACATTTTTGTGCCCGATCGCCGATATACATACTTATACCATATACTCGAGAGACAATTGTTTTTCTATTGTTTCATAATTAGCGACATAAAAGCAGTTAAGACGGCTATTAGGAATTTATTCAATAGATTACTTGGCCTAACTAAAGTTACAGGCATTAAAATCGCAATCCATTAATCTCAACTTGGATAACTTATTAAGTAAGTAGATACTATATATAATTAAACGCTCGATGCGTTTACACCTTAAGTTTGAAGTAATTAAGGAATCTTCAAAAGGTTTTCGCTATACAATGAGATAAAAATAAAGGCTTAAAAAAATATTACGTCACAGATATTTACAAAAATTGTGAAGACAAATGGATCTCCTAAAATAAACATTATTATTTCTTGAGGTCGAGTTACAATTTATGTAATAACTGGGTCAGTGGTAAAAGTGGAATAGTATAATCCATACTTCCATCCAAATAATTATTATAAAGGCGAAAGTGACTGTCTGTTTCGTCTCACGTCATGGATTAACTGCTGAACCGAATTTCATCAAAATAATATACGAGCTGAAGATGATTTTTATTTTTAACGTGATAATGTAATACTTGTTTGTTGTTATAAAGTTTCTAAATTAATAATATCGCGGCATTAAAAAAGTCGATTTAAACTAAGTAGGTAGGTATATACGGTTGCTAAATCCGAATAATTAATTAATCAAACTGTTAATTAGATCATTGACCTGTATAATTTGAATAGCAGTTGAAAACTCTGTGTGTGAAAATTTTAGATGCATTGTAAAATCATTGACGTCATTCTGCACCTCGTATAAAAAGACTAGGTATGCATCTGCTTTAAAACGCGCTACCACGTGATGGTGTTTAAAAACTAAATTTTTATATAATTTATCTATTGCCAGTAGCCACAAACTATAGAATCAAAACTTTCAGCCATCTAAAACTCGTTAGCGCACTTGACCATAAGAGATTTAAAAAACTTCATACGCGCCACTTATGACCAGATAATTTAATACAAAAGAAAGTTTGTAACAACATACAATTCTAATACTCACCGACTCGTTTCGCCGAAATTTGCCTTGTAGAATAATTAAAAGGCACATAAATTATGTTGTCAAGATTATCCACGAGATCAGCTGGCAGTTTGGTGGATGCGTGGACCTCGTTCAAACATATCACATTGTCAGATTCACAACGATCACTAGACACTGTCGTTAACTCACGGTACACTTCTGCATTAACTGTGTCGTCATCTTTATGCAGCACTTTTTGCTCCTTGTTATCGTATACTAGATTGGCTACACCTTCCAAGTTGTCTTGGCAACTCTTTACAGCGGTTACTCTGATTTTGTACTCGCCGGGTACTCTCTTAGCTTCCAAAATAAAATCAACTCGCTCCCCTCGGCCTAAACCAATGGAATTCACACGTTCCGGCTGAATCGGGTGCCCGTCCAAAGTAATCACTTCCAGAACATGATGATCAATTGAAAATGTAATAGGACAGCTTTTTGATCCACCTCCGTAAGCCAAACGGAACCTATATCGCTTTCCATATTCCACATTGAATGAAGACTGTGGCGAGTCAGGGGATTCGGATGATTTTCCTCTACCATTTATGAGTAGTGATTCAGCGTTCGGGATGCGCGATATAACACCGGCTAAGGGTCCCATTGAATGACCCCATTCCGACACGTAGATTGTGTGTTCACTTGCGTCCACATCATATAATTTCTTAAGAGGGTCGAGACGTGGAGATTGGCGCACAACGAAGGCTCCCGCGAGACCGTCTGCGGCATCAGCAGCGGAGTGTGCGTGATACATGTGCGTGCCAACAGCCGAGGCTCGGAATTTGTACTGGAATGTTGTGTAGGCAGGCTGAGGGCACTGGGTCAACATGGGAGCTCCATCCATGAAAGGAGTCTCCTTCTGTGGTTGACCTCGCCAGTGGATAGACAGCGCGTGTGCTGGAGCTCGATGCACCACGTCTACGACTAGGATGTCGTTCTCGCAGACGTGCAGGGTGGGTGCCGGGAGCGCTCTGTTGGCCACCAGGACTCCTCGCTCCCGACCGTCCGCAGATATGCATGTTGCTGGACAATCGCCCCCATCCTTCTCCGTGCAACTGCCGCAAGATCTAGTATGGAACAAAGTGCATATTTTTAGAATAGAAACGATTAATGCTTAGAAGTGAAACATGTTTTACAATGAATTAGCATTTTTGAAAGTTTCTCGTTCAAATGACTGCGAAACTTAAAATAAATTGCATATAAAAAACTACGTTACATTTGGTTGTTAAAAATATGACTTACTTGCTAAGCGTTTTGTAGACCTCGATGACTAGTTTCACGCGGCATATCATTGGCCAATCCAGCTCGTGACATTCTCGGTCACAGTTTTCGAAATATTCCTCTGTAAACAATAGCAATCAATCAACACAATACATAAGCAGTCAACTAATTATACATAGTATGTCGATAAGTATTTCAAAATAATGAAGCGTTGCAAAATAAGTAGGTAGTAACTTCATTCATTGAAGTTTATTTCCTTGTAAACTCGTCTTCGATCGATTCCGCGAAGTTTGTAAAAGGTGATCGATTGCACTATCTTTTATGTGTCTGTAGACGTTAGTTACTTCCTAACACTTAGAACATTAATAAACACTCGCTTTTAACAGGTTCTGGTAATTTAACTTTGAACGTTGGTTTAACTAATTTAAGCAGAGATTAATACATGTTGTTTTTTAATTAGACATTAACACATGTCGTAGGTATCTAGCTACTGTTTACTTTGCGACACTTAATTAGCATACCCACCAATATTACTCGTCCATGATAAAAAACTTAAAAACAAAAATTACCTGGCATCGGCGTATAATGCACCACAACAATAACTCCGGCTAGTATTACAGTTAACACTAATATCCTCTGCAAGGACATAAGCATGTAATTTGGCTTCACCAACAACACTTCGCGCACTTGAGTCGCCTCCTTTTCCGACTCCATGGTTAATGAGAAAAAAACAACTTATTCCACTATGCGCCAATCCGAGCTTACATGATTAATTTTAAATGTTGTGTTCGTAGTTTGAAAAGTGAGAGGTAGAACGTTCGCGGGCACGCGAGTCGACCACAAAGTGGCGACTGGTATGGTCTTGGGCCGTCGCCTCTGATTGTTGCAACACCGTGCACCGCCAAGTTTTGCCGCATTGCAAGAGGTTCGATTGGACCGCCAATTCGGAAGTAAATTGACGGGCACCAGAATGAACTCTCTCTGCAAGTTACGCAATTTTATATTGTGCAACCGTTATATTAATTTCCACCATGCCGCCACTTACAGTCGTGTTACGTGTTACACGGCTCAACGCAATAGGAGCGTACATAATTGTTAATTAAATGCAAATAACAAATATCGGGCCGTTCATTGTTTTAATTACTTAACACTACATATCGATTAATAAAGTATTGACAATTCAATCAGTGGCAATTGACAATTGAGAAGACTCTAATTAAATCAGATACGAGTAGGTACCTAGCTAACTAAAAAAGTTTTTAATTTCGATAGATACATCTCTAAAACAGGCATTCTAAACTAATTTACAAATTAGGTACACCTAACTTTGATTTATATAATGTAGATAGATACGTAGATATATAGATAGCGTGCAACTAAGGCTGTTTGTAATAACTTAATGATATCATTATGTGCTAATGACGAACTGTTACGCTTGTCGGCTAACATCACATCAGATCTAAATCCTTGTAACAAGAAAAATGAACAGTAACACACACAGAAGTTTTAGAAATATGTTACCACGACGCAACGTCGCATCACCACGCCAACAAACGAAATGTTGGTCAGCAAATAATGTAGCCTAAGGCCCAAGTTCTCCCACAACAACTGTTTATTTTGAAAATTCATATAAAACGTTTGCTTTAAGAAAACTGCCAAAGCTTAACCGAGATTTACTATACCTAACTTTGACTTCTACGCGTATGGTAGGAAGCCACAAATTCGATATAAAAATAATCAATGAGCAGATGCAAATAAGTGTTAGTACAAGCGCTCATGTACTAGAGCCTAGGTACATGCGGTTATGTACAAGTGTTTATATACGGTCAGCGTCAAAAGAAGCTGAACAAATTATTTTTAATAAAAGTACCTAACAATTTAAAGGATCGTAATTTCTTAACAACACAAACTTTATTATTTACCTACTTAACATCCTACCTATAGATACTTCACTACAGTTGAGTTGATTGATTGGTAAGTTATCAGTGCCACGATGTTTAGCAGTTTAGAAAATTTCGATTTATTCAGTTATTTTATAAATATTAAGCCGACTGTACTAGCACTTATATGTATACAAACGCTTAACTAGCTCTTATTTACTGAGGCTTATGTACTTGCGCAAATGTATAAACACGTACTAACCGCAACCTTCAGAACCTTTAGAAGCAGCCCCATTTGATTACGAGGCAACAAGGAGGTTGCTAGCTACCTCAACGAGGAGCTTGTGGCGAAGTAACTGCTGCAAGGTTCAATGGACCATAAAGTTGAGCATGTGTATATGTTTATATATATGGCTAATTTCATACAATATTTTTTAAATTGAATAATTAAGTTTTCTTGCAACTGTAAGTCTTAAAAATTAAATATCCAAACCTTGCATTTAAAAAACATAATGTCAGACAGATGACAACACATTGACATTGACATTTGTTTGTTTTTGCCAGTTTTGTCGGTGAAACTGAAATCAATCTTATTTTATAAAACTTTAGTTAAATTACAATATCAAAGAAATTAAATAAAGTTCTATACGTTTAATCGTAGTATTTACTAAGCATAATTATGGAGATAACAAGGAATAACTTTCTAGATGAACTAGATACAATAAAAAGAGATTTAGCTAAGTCTTGTTTCGTTGGCTTTGATGCTGAATTCACTGCTCTTTTATCCACAGAATGCTTTAAACACAGGTGAGAGAACATTACTATGATATTTCGTATATTTTGAGCAATACTGACACTATCGTTCCTTTAAATTAGGAAGCTAAAAAAGCAATAAAACACCTAAACAACGAAAACGTGGTTGTTTTCATTGTATCTGATCAAAATCAATTTTAATACATAGGAAACTATCCTTATGTATCAACGACACTGCCTATCAATGATCTATTCTCAAAAAGCAATGGGTACCTGCCTCATTGAAGGTAGGTTATGTAGTACTTCGTAACATACAAAACACCTTTACAAAATTGTAAGCCTTTATTCCTCATTTTTATCACACAAATATCATGGCCAATTTTAATATCAATAGGTACATAAAAATTTAATCACCCTAGTAAATAATTTCAGATTATTCGACACAAGCGAAGAACGGTATGACAAGTTAAAGAGCCAAGTGAGCAACATGATAATGACGCAGGTTGGACTAACCATGTTCCAGTATAACAGAGACTTGGACTCGTACACGGCTACTGGGTACACATTCCATCTCTGCCCGCAAGTCTTTGGGGATATTGACCAGTCGTTCATATTTCAAGCGTCCACACTGAATTTTCTGTGTAAACATAATTTTGATTTTAATAAGGTATTCATTATTACTATTTTATTTTGAAAATAGAACTTCTGATTTCAATCGCCCTTCATGTTTTCCTTCAACTTCTATTCAGTTTAAATCCACTGCTAAAATATAAGACTCATGAATAAAAACTCTCATGACTCAAAAATAAATAGCAATGGTAACAATTTCACTAAAAAACTATATGCAACAAAATATTGTACACTTTTAAGAGATCTAAGTGAATATCTGTACTTAATATAATAGAGAGGAAACAGTATGCTCCAAAACTACAGATCTGATTAGAAAAATTCTTTCACTGTTGGGTTGTCCTCTTTTCCCATGAAGGATAGACTATGTTATATCTGTGTACGAGCAGTAGTTCCCACAGGACTTGGGTGAAAAATATTAAAACAGTTGTTAATATATCTCTCAAGAAATAAGTATGAACACAGCTTGTCAAAAAAACCTAAAATTAAACACGTATTTGAATGCACTATTCCAGTTCACATATGAAGGCCTGCCGTATTTAAGTCAAGTGGAGGAAGCCCGAGCGAGGCAAAGCCTCAAGGACAAATCCCTGTTCAATGACCTCTCCAGAATGCTGACGATGGAGGAAGAGAAACAGCTACAGCAGTACCAATCTCAAGTTTCCAAGTAAATATTACTTTTAAAGATATATACTTATGAAAGTACAAGTATATATTTAATTGATCGTCAAAAAGAACAACTTTTGTTTTATAGGATTTTGAGTTTGAGTTTGGAATTCAAACAATTTAAAATAGATAGGACAGTCATAAATATTAAAATCAAAACCCTTAACAAATTGTGCCTGCAATAACAACACCATCAGACCAGAAGACTATAGAGTACCACCAGATCTACATAGCAAATATAGAGCAGAAGCAAACTAGCTGAAGCTCTTTAGAGACAACTTTAATGAAATTAAGATACCAACATAACCAATGATTTTTCCTGTATAGACTATAGAAGTGACACCATAAATTCATATTTTTTAATAACATTTATAAAACGATGGAATTGAATTGAATAGTATGATGGTTGACTGGTAGAGAGAGAATGCCTTGTGGCTTTAGTCTGCCAATGTACCATTTTTGTACATAAAGTATAAATAAATAAATAATATAAAATTCGTGTCTTACTGGCTACACACCATTTTATTATTTGTCTCATAATTACAGATGGCTGAAAAGAAGTCAAGAAGAGACTTTATACCTGGATGTGGAAAACCCAATACTCCGATATATAACCCACATTGAGGTCCGGATGAGTTTCCCCGAGGTCCTCACTACCGATAGCTTAGGTAATAGTAAGAAGGTAATTTGTGCTAGTAGCTGTTATTTATTTATTGCTTTTCACGGTAAACTCATTTATTTAGCCTTCATGTTAAGTACATATGTAGCCTTTGTTTTTAAATATCTAAGTACATAATATATGGTTAATGTTTGAGGTCTAAACAGACTTAGTTCTATCGTAACTTAGTTTTGAATGGTTTGGTTTTAGATTAAGCTTGTTGTTTTTTAAACTGTTTCTATAGGTCATTAGTAAGTCATTTCTAAGTCCTCAGTAGTTCTTGACATTTTAAAATGTCACAAATCAATAAGACTGCAACATGTGCATGCTTAACCAATGAAAATCTTGTTAACATTCACAGCAATGAAACTAAAAGCTGATAACGAAACTTTAGAGACCATCATCCATTCTCTTTTTGCACACTATCGAGACTTCAAGCTAAACCAATTTTGATTCTGCTATAAGTTTATTCAACCCCAACTACTTTGTGAATAAAGCCTTAATTTTTATGTTCTCACTATTTCAGATACTGATATACCGAGATAAAGACGTAGAAGGTGCACACAGCGCTCCGATAGCAATACTAGAAGACAACCTCATGAGTCACCTACTAGGGTTCTCTCAAATCATTTCACTACTCTCCGAATCACAGAAACCTATTGTGGGACACAATATATTCCTAGACACAGTATTACTACACAACCAATTCATCGGGCCACTCCCAAACAGATATAAAGACTTTAAAAATAACATTCATACAATGTTCCCCAATGTATATGATACTAAGTACATATCACACGAAATGTCTATGAAACTCAGCTACCATGAGGTGTGGAAATCAAACGCATTACAAGAGTAAGTTTCATTACTATTCTGTATTCTACCCATGGAGAAAGAAATGACTAGCGGAGGTGCCGTAACGGAAAATCTCCGAAGAAAGACGAGGAACGTTGCTGTCTTCGCCCTTATACGCCTTTTTTGGACCCGACCATTTTTGTAATACCAATGATCGTTAATAGAAATCTCTTAAAACCTGAACGCCTCGTCAGTTCACTCGTAACTAATCGTTTTAGTCATGCCCACCTAACGTATTTGACCTAGAAGAAGGCGCCTGACCTACCTACATTATGGCATCTCCGCTCATCGTTCCTTTCTCCGTATTTCTACCTCATAAATAGTTCCCGCTTATTTATCCAAGTCCCTGATTAATTGTGTAAAAGCATTTTGTAACAAATTCATTCATAAATAAGACGCATGTTTATTTAACACTCGCTCAATTTTATCATTATAACTTTTAACCACTGGATTGTATTGTGATAATAAACATTACAAGATTAGTGGCTCTCGTTAAAATATTCGAAAAACAACGAAATAAGTAATTCTTTAAAGCTTTTATCCTAATGGACAAATAAACAGTTGGGCTGTAAAAAATGCAATTACTGTACAATCGTGGGAAAATAAGCTGAAATAAATAGCTTTTATTGGTTTAGTGATAACATTATAATGGCGCCTGTTTTTGCGACGCAAGAAGATGTTACTCCCACGACCTGGTAAAACGTTATGCATTAGTGCACTTAAATTAAATTAATTAATCAGTAAGCAATTATTGTGCAGTGTATTTTTTTTTATTACTAAATTACTTCAGTTTTAAATCCACCTCAACCGGACAAAATTATAATTAACATTACAAAATTATTCACAATTACAAACTGTGAAGATACTTAAAAACTATTTTATCCGAAGCTATTAATTTTTATCTTCTTAAAAAGAGTGTCCATGGAGTTTCTTGCCAGTTCTTCTCCATGAGACCAACTTTTTGAAATTGTACAACTAGTGTCACGTTTCATAGTCCTGCAAAGGCCTATTTGAAATAATAACGTTTGACTCTGACTTTGTATTACTGTTTATGGTGACTTCAACACAATCGTCATGTTATGTTGCAGTTTATACGAGTTCTTTTCGGAGGGAAAATGTAAGAAGTTACAGAACGGCGTGAATTTAATCAAACTGAGCAGACCTTTCAATGTGAAGCAGTCTTATCATGAAGCCGGTTGGGACTCTTATTGTACAGGTAGGTTGATTATAAAATAAATACAAATGGATTTAGAACCTCCTCTATTTTTTGCATCCGTTTAAAATCAACAAGACTATACCTTTCGTTTTCAAAATGCGTTCTCTCGCAGCTAAAGTCTAGGATCCTCCAAGCTTAAAATAAATAAATATTGTAAAGTTTATTTAAAAACATGTACCTGCATGACTTTGATGCAAAAAAAACTTTTTTTTCTATAGCCTATCAAATTCGTTTGTGATACTCATCATAAGTGATCCCGCTGAGGGTTAGCAGCGGTGAGGGAGTGTCAGACTCTTAATGACTAAAAACCGCAGTTTTCCGTCGTAGGCCTTTTATGTACCTCAGTAGAGACAGCATAAGGTGTTTTCAAATTCATCCAGGAAAAAATGAATATATTTGTTAAATGTTGTAGGGTACTGTTTCATCCGGCTCGGTCACTGGACAGCGTGTGAGAATCGCGGCAGCTACCGCCCTGTGGGACCCGTCGAGACGTTATCTGCGCTCGCGCCGTATTGCAACAAGGTTAACATTATTCGCGGCGCTGTGCAGTATATGGTAAGATTTTTATTACAATGTAGCTATTAAAACTCATGTCTAAGTAACACAAGATAGAATCACAAAATAAGATCTTCTTCCTGCCCTCATCATCTTCCGAACCTTTTCCCAACTATGTTGGGGTCAGCTTCTTCCTGCATTGTTCCCAATTTAATTCGGGTCTTCGTAAAGAAAAAAATATATATAGCACTACATAGTATAAAACAAAGTCGCTTTCTTTATCACTATTGGCTATGTGCGCGACGGTGGCGACGCGTAGCGTTTACAACATTTGCGGAAGCTGTCAAATAATAACCATGTAAACATTATAATTTTCTTTGCGAATATAAATAAAACCAAAGATTAAAATAGTGTTGTTGACATTATTTAAGTGCAATTTATTCAATAGTTTTACTGTAAAATGAATATAATGATAAAAACCGGGTTTGAAACATCCGCATTTGTTTCCAATTTCTGCCGTGTTGTGCGCTGCGGTCGTTATTGTCCGCCGCTACTCGCTTTGCACATAGCCAATATCACTATGTATGCTCAAATCTTTAGAATTATATGTGGTGGCACGGGTGCATTATCATTACACCCGTGCGAAGCCTGGTCGCTAGTTTAATCACAAAATGAGTCCGAATTGTTCTTTAAATAGGTACTTGCTTTCTTCCTTCCCAGTCGTTTTCATATTCAAGTCGTGGTGGCCTACTGGGTAAAGAACCAACCTCTCGAGTATGAGGGTGTGGGTTCGATTCCAGTTCAGGCAAGTACCTACCAATGCAACTTTTCTAAGTTTGGACACCAATAGCTGATAAAAAGGTGAAGGAAAACATCTTGAAGAAACCTGGACTATGTAGTCTGAAATCACCAACCCGCATTGAGCAAGCGTGGTGATTAATGCTCAATCCTTCTCCGTGTGAGAGGAGGCCTGTGCGCAGCAGTGGGACGATTAAAAGGCTGGAACAGTAATAGTTAGCATATTTGCAAAAAAACAACAGATCATCGTTTTTTTTAATTCAATCCGACTTGGAACATAGAATCATACAAACACTCAGACTTTTATATGAATATTTCAATGCCGTTTGCCTATATTTCTGTACAGGTAATAAAAATATGCGTTGAGCACTTGTCTTGATATATCCGCGGTATATAAACAGATGATAGTCTATGGCCGGTATAAATACTCGCACCATAGGCACGAAAGATATATGTATTGTGAATCATGCTGTCTTCCGGTCAGTAGTACCTTGGAAAACCGAGCTAAGACTTTATAATAATGTTCAGTACCTACTATTTGCACCATGATTGTATATGAAACTAGCTGTTTTTCCGCGGTTGCACTCTCGTCCTGTAGAAACTTCCTGGACATATCCTGATAAAATATGGCATATGTTACTGAGGGATAGTCTGACTTCCCAACAATGAAATATTTTATTAATTCGGTTCAGTACTTTCGGAGCCTTCAGGGTACAAACAAACATACATATTTTAGTAATTTAGCCAGTCGTTAGAAAGGGGATGCTGTCGGTCCGATAAGGCAAAAGTCATGAAAATAATAATTGAACATTACAGTACACATACCTACCACGACAAGGCACATAGCAAGAACAAAATTTTGCACCTGCCTAACATAATATTTTTGCACAACCATAATAAAGGGTTTTGTAAACATCAAATAGTTCTATTTTCTGACCTATTGGTAAATCAGAATAACTCTTTCACAATACTACTACTCGTCAGTTATCAAAGACACTCGGGTTCACTCGTACTCGATATAAAAGACTCGATGAAATGACGCGAAGACAGACGTGAAGCGTTTGAATCAAGAATTTTGATAGAATCATATTTATGCCAGCCATTGTGATATTTTTGAATTTTCAAATACCTACCTCTAATGTTGAACAGATGCTAGTATAAATCATTCGGTTCGTTTGTCCAGTTTACTTTTCATTGTTTTGGGTTATGACTGTTTATTTCAATGTATCCAAAAAAAAACTGAAAAATGCAAACGGAGGTTCAAGGGGGAAAATGGCAGAAATTTTGAACGTGTATTATTCTTCATAAAGTGACTTATAAACGACTTTCTTTAATGATGCATAATTGTTTTTTTGTCCCTTTTATTTAGCAAACTTCGAAATGAAATAATATTTAAGAAAATGAAATAATTATCACGTCCATAGATTTATTTTAATTAAAAGGCATCTACTTCCAGTGACGTTACTTACCTACTTCTTTCAGAATAATCTAAAATCTAAATGTATGGTTCTGGCACATTTTATTTCACGCATAACACCGATTGCTTATTTGAATTCCATGGCAAACGAAGGTGGTATTTATACAGAAAAAAAAAACTTATAATTTCACAGTTGTAACGTTGATTCAGTAGGCTGAAAGACATAGACAACGCATATTTTTTCAACAATGAAACCGCATTTTTATTTATGTCTGAACTATGCATGAAATTCCCCATGAGTCAAGTTTACATCGTATTTTATCTAGAAGAATTATTGCGCTTTTTATGTTATGGGAATTCATTTATCATTTTTTGTTATTATTTTCAGAATTTAGCGGAAGACGATCCGCCACGTCATCGACCGGGGTTATTGCATTTGAAGGCTCTTGCTAAGAGAACTATTAATGTGGCAGAGGTAAGTACTAGGTCTTTTGGTCTTCAGATTAGGCAATATTGGTAAGTTCTCCATAAAAAAAAATCGAAAACTTTCACTATTGTCTTAATCATTGTGTCTGCTGTAAAACTGCAAAAAGTTCGAGCTATATTATTTAAATTATTTGAAGGGTTGTGACAAGAGATAGTCATTTCTCTTTAGAAATTACATCTTGATTTCAGTGCAGCAATGACTGCCAAATAGATATATCGTTAGGTCGGTATTTATATGGGTACTGGATAAAAAGAGGTACACTATAGCACTTCATCTGTTATTTAAAAATAAACCTTTACGTGTAAGTAAATGTGCTACTAGGAAATAACGAACTGCTTTTGTATTTCCTCTCGTTTACAAAACAGTTGGTTTTAAAAAGCCGGTAATACTAATATAATTAATAACAGCTGTCGGGTCGGCGAGTTCATCGTCAACACACCAACACTGCTACGCTGAGTATGAAAATACACTATTTTCGTGGATTCTGCATTAGTATGCACGCCGTATTTATTATTATAAGACCGTAGAGGCGTTAAATTTATTGTGTATTTCAGCACTATCTACTATCTGCAGTGTGTTCGGATAAATCCCAATATACAGGCAGTATAAATACAATGGAGTCCGTCGCTTGGTGTGCCCTGCCCAGTAGCGGCCCGCCGGCGCTGGAATGCACTCACGTTCTGTCACCGTTTAATTATATTCGACATTCCTCCAAATTATTATTCTAGACGTTTGCCAAGCCAATCTCTCCACAACTCTCTGTAATTACTAAATACTAAGGTCAATGTACAATAAATTACCCATTAAACAATTCCACCGCCTGTTATTTTGAAAACAGCAATATTTTAGCTGCAGCACATAATATTGGTCATAACGGCTGATACGTTCGTAATGTGGCAGAGCTCAAAAGGAATTGCATAACGGGTGGAAAACAATGCTATTTTAGTTCGGATCGTAAACATCGTGTCGGGTTCATATGCGTCGGTATCCTCGGAGCCAGATTTAGCGGGAGTATGTTAAGAAACGGTTATGGTAGTAATAATTGTCACGTCGGCTGTAGCGGCGCTGTGTGTGTGTGTGCGCGCGTGTGTGTGAGTGGCCGCTGGCCGCCCGCCACACGCACACAGGTGTACAGCACGCACACAGGCGCACACACCCACACGCGCATGCCTCCCCCGCTGTGCACATATTTCCCGTTGCTAGTTAAAACAGATTGATAATGCCCAAGTGTCACAGGCGAAAATCTTTATTTCTGTACCGTCCCGTTTTTTAACCGCCGCGGCCGGTGTTTGATTTCTCTAATGTACAAAATCTTTTTTATGCCACTGTCAAGGTTGATTTAAGGTTGAGATATAAATAAGATTGGTCGTAGAACGATTGCCGCTCGTCGCTATATTTCATCGCGACCTAGCCGGGGTTATGATTTAGCTGTTACATGTGATGTTTGTCTCAGGTGGCGTCTGAACTAGCGACCTTCGGATCTTTAGACATTAAGCCCTATGGTAGCAGGACTGCTCTGATAGCTGCAAGCAGTCGGCATACGTAAGTATCAAATATATCACCCTGATCATTCTAAAATGTTCTATCTTAACCAATGAAAAATCCAAGGACTATCAGCCTTTTCAAAAACCAAATCGACTTGGAGTCACTTTCTTGTATACCTATATTTTTGTTATTTCTTTAATTATTTTCTAATGTAGTTAAATAATTACAGTGCACAAGTTATCCTGAAGCAGTACAAGAACAGCAAAGTGTACAGGATAGCTCCGTACAGCGTGTACCGACACTCCGCAGCCGGGAGGATGGCTATATGGTGATTATTTACACCTTATATTTGTTTAAACAAAACCTCTTAAAAAGATCATTCGAAGAGCTCATTTTTTGGAGACGGATTTTTATTTTTGGGTAAAAGTATCTTGATTTTACTATCTATTTATAGATTTTCAAATCTATTAAAGCATTTAGAAACTAAGCAGCTAGATACAAATATAAACATCAAATATCAATCCTTCTCATATTATGTTGAACCTTAGATTAGATAACAACAAGTTAGATTCTCACTAGAACTTAAAATAATTAAGAGAAACTGAAGCAAGAAAGAGGAAAGGGAAATATTTACAAAATCAACGAAAAGTCTTACCAGCGCCAGAAATCTGGCATTAATAGGCCTTTGGTCCAATTCGCATATTGTTTCAACCACATTAGTTTTACCAATAAACTTGTAATGTAGTGATTATTCAGTGCTGACCCCATATATCTCATGAACGAAGTAAAATCACCTTGTTTACTGTAGCTTTCTCAAATTGTCACAATACCTACTCCTGCGCAGGGCTATTAATTCCAAAGTGTTTTGTACGTCAGCCAAATCGATTGTGGTTCGATTTTGGATTTATATCTTTTAACCAAAAGTAGAACTTCGAAGAACTTCTTGTACACTCGTGTTTTACAAATAAACAGTATTTTTCTCTTTAAAAGGTTTGGGAATTATATAAACAAAGCTAAGTCATATATATCTCATAATTTATAATTTATGAATAGGTACTATGTACCCAGAAAATATACAAGACTTGCATTCTCGAAATAATTG
This sequence comes from Helicoverpa zea x Helicoverpa armigera, assembly GCA_033682625.1. Taxonomy (NCBI): domain Eukaryota; kingdom Metazoa; phylum Arthropoda; class Insecta; order Lepidoptera; family Noctuidae; genus Helicoverpa; species Helicoverpa zea x Helicoverpa armigera. The sequence continues at coordinate 3,467,705 of JAWIIS010000002.1, read as the reverse complement.
TTTTTTTTCTTTTTTGTAATTAACTCATTTTGAACTCCAAAGTTCGCTTCTCTTCCCAATTAAAATAATACACTTTTGGAATAGTTCCTTCATACTTAATAATTTTCCATCTTCTTTTTTTCAGGAGTGGAGCCCTAATCACTGGCAGCTTGGTGCTATACTTACTACACAGAAAACTTAAATAGGTAATATAAAACGACGAACGTAGGCAACCAAAATACCTCTTTAACCTCAGCCAAAATAACCAGCTTCCATCAATATTAGTGCCTTAACGATAAAATACTCTTTAGTCACGTTTACCATATTTATAGAGGGTTAACAGTTAATAAAATTTCACTGCTAACCGAGGTTGCCAACACACAAAATTCCATAATAAAATGTACCTAAATACCACCTTTTTGCGACAATCATAAGTACTTTTTGCTATTTTAGTGACCGAGTATTGTATACGATTTGTTCGTTTTATGTATGATTCCTATTATGTAGTAGTTTTTATTGATTAATTAAGTAGAGTGATATAATGGTGCATTTTTAGTAATTTAGTTAAATCATTTATCTCTGTTCTGTTTTGCAATATGCTAGCCAATGTGCCAATATTCAATGTGCTAGTCATCATTGAAGGCATTTTACTTGTAGTATAATTGTTTTTTTATCAAGTATATATTTTATGGAAGATATTTTTTTTTTATTAAGATTCTCTAACTCTGGGGATTTTTTTACCCACTTCTTCCCAGCGAAAACACATAGGAAGAGGTGAAGGGTGGGGTCTCATGTAATTTTGACGCTCAATACTACAATTTTTCAGCCTACTTTGATTTTTTTCTGAAATTGCATTTTGATTGCTAAAATGTGTTTAAATGTGACAGCTGCAAAATCTTGTTCATTTTCGGAATTTAAACAATAAGAAAGATAATCAATCATCTGAGGATACAGAAATAAAGTATTTAAATGTTTAAATAACTTGTGACCTCATTATTGTTTTTTTTTTCTCTAGATTGTTTAGTATAGTGTTGACAACAAATAATTTATAGACAGCTGTTGTTCATTTGACTCAAGTCCATACTATTGTTGTTTAGTTTTAAGATTAATGTGCCACTTTATTTGTTTAATTAAAATAAATCAGTGACTGTTCCTACGTCTGCTTTTTCCTTTCAAAATTCCTGTTGTTTTAGTAACATTCCGTGATATGCAAAAAAATTGTCTAGACAAGAGTAATCAACAGTTTTCACAGCAACAAACATACAAAAAACGTTAATATTTGGCTGTGTTTATAACGCTGAAAGAGTTTATAATAGATCGCCATTGATTTTTGACTGATCGCGGTAAATAGCTCTCTGAACGATACTTCCTCGCGGCTCATACAATAGACTATAGACTAAACATTCATTAAGTACCTACACTATGTTAAAAGGTTTAGAATAATGTTTATGGAACGCTTAATTACTAACGATTTGGGCATTGACTCCACCAAAGAAGAGCGGAGTCTTTAAACAACCAATGGAATTTCAGCCCTCCTCAGGTATACCTAGGTGGTAGGTATTACCAAGTAAAGTTTTTATGAAATTGATGATAGTGAGTCGACAGTTTGTATGACATCCTGATAAATAAATTACATACTTACTTATAAAACATAAATATTGCGTGGTTAAAGCTTCTTTTATCTATAAAACCTTGTTTTCGAATACGGGCAAGTAGTTTATTTGCTACAAGCGCCGAATATGAAATACCTAGCACCCGCGAATAACATACGACTTCCCTCACATAGTGCATAAATATTAGATTTAATTTACAAGATATGTAATGGGCGAGCGCGTTAACGTCGGCCAGGAGATTATAACTCGGGGCTAAGCAAACAGCGCATGAGTTAGCTTGCTTACACAGCGCTGCTCGTGCGCCGACGCCGGAATACGCCGCCAAACGTTTTGACATGCCTGATTTATGTTGATTTACAACTCACTTGCACAACATGACGCCCCGTGCCGACAAACTTCCTGGAAATTAATTCATTATTGCATCCAGCCAACACAAGCTTATTTTTAGTTTTCGCAAATTGCATCTTATGTTGATTGCAAGATGTAAACAATCGATAGCCGATCCCATCAGCACTGGATACTGTAAAACGCATACTTTAATGTTTATGTTTTAATTAATAGTTTTCTGGATTAGTGAATTATTTAAACTGAAACATGCAATTCAGTTGCACAGTTTGTTGGCACTTGCAAATCTATGATTTTGGGTGCAGCATCGTAAAATGGCTAAATGAAACAGAAATAAAATGCGGGATATATTGCACACTTTGACACAGATCTCCGCCTTTTAATTGTTAAGAAGGAGCCCTGTTTATAGATATGTTTATGCCTGATGGCCTTAAGAGGCCAATTCGAGTTTACGTGCTAATAACGTTGTCTGGCAAAGCTTCGTTCAGTCAACTGCTCTAGTAATATTCAAGAATAATAAAATGTGCTTAAACATCATTTAAAACAATGTATTTTCATAAGCTGCGTATAATTGTTAACAATGTGTGGTTTATTTATTGTTCCAGGGGGTAATTATAAGGTCACGAACCATTCAATTTTGTATTAAAATGCATAATACAGCAGGCAGTTATACCTACCACGGGGTGTATTGGAATTGCTTCTGTTTCTTATACCATGCATGTGTAAGAAATGCTGTTTTGCCAGTAGATAAACTGTCTATTTTACTTAATATTTCGCAGCGAAATCGAATCAGTCGGGGTTACAGAAAGCTGAAACTTTCGTGTTTTTCACGCGTTATGCCCAACTGTCATATGAAAATTAAAATGTGTCTACACACTTAGTAGTCGTGATCCGCCTCTTCCGTGATTTGGGTTGGAGTTAATAAAAAACGTTGGCAGTTAACACAAATCTGAGTGTTTCCTCTTAGCTAAATAAAACGTAAACAGCTAAGAATCCTAGTAAGCCCGGCCTCCGGTTGAGACAATTAAAATAGATTTCCACCTGCAAAAGCTAAAATAACTCTTGTTTCTGGTATTGTAGGTGGAGAATTGATGGATGTTTGGTGGACATGTGCACAGTGCATTCTGTCCAGTAAATAGGTCACAACGAGCAATTTTACACGTAACGTGGACCAATGTTTCCGCAAATACGCGCAGTGAGTTATTGCTTGTCTTAATGCTGTACGTAGTTCGCCGTTTAGTTAATAGTAAATGGATAATTATGTTGGACCATATAATTAGTAATGGTACAGAAAATAAAATTATCAAAATGTAATCTTTTTTATAGTCTGTGACGAAAAACAAAACATCGATTAAAACGGGCAAAACTAAATGTCAGTGGGTTCAAATCTAACTTAATGTCATTTCTCCTTCTAAAGAAGTCGGTTAAAAAGGTGTAGGACACTGATTTAATTTGAAATTTAACGGTTTTTGTTCCCACATCAATATTTTATGCTGTACTTATAGCTAAAACAACAAATTAAACCAACCAACTGTTCCGGATAGTTGCTCCATAAATTACAAAATGTTTGAAGATTATCATGTACTCCATTCAGTTTCCAATGTATTTCAATCCGTAAGTGGGTAATATAGATATGTTCACGGTTTCATTAGATCAGTAATGTAGTGCCTTCAAATGAATGTTTTAGCACGTCATACCATTTGATCCAAACAAATTTTATCATTGAATGCTACGCATATTAGCTGTATGCACTTTGTATACAGTGGTATTATAAGAGTAGATAGTAGTAGACTAAGTATGTAAAGAAGTTCGATATTGGAAATAAGAGAGTAGAGCTTTTAGGCATGTTCACCTACAAAACAACTGTCTACTCTGAATTTATTCTCACTTAGGTGCAAGAATCAAATGATATAGATAAACAGTTGTTTTAAGAAATACTGAAGTTTATGTTGTCACCGAACTTGAGCTTTAGTCACACATGTTCACAGGGTCACTCAAAATTACCACCAAATCAGTTACATTTACCTGTCAACTAGAGAATTCCCTCACCACTGAAAAATCTCAACTGAAATCATTTCAGAATCACATTAAAATTAATATAAATTACTTTAATTAACGGACGACATACAGCATTGAGCTGTTGATGGGCAAATGGCCATAAGTATTTTAAAATATCGACTATGACTCGCGATGAATGTCGCTATCATGAAAATTAAAACTGCAAGAAAACTTTGGAAAAATAGAATTATGAATGATCTATTTTTCTTACAACAAACGTACTTTTCTTTCCAATCAAGAGAGGATTCTATATCTAGGTGCGTATGGTTTCCACTGGATAAGGTGCAATAGCATGCGGAAGCTATATACCATTTATTCCATCAAATATACCTACCCATTGTTTTTATTTGCACTAATTTCGAACGTAGAAATCAACTCAAATTATGAGTGAGAAAGTTCAAGTAATTCACGTTCACTTAAACTTCCCTTTGGAAATAAATCGGTCAAAACTGACCACGAAATTAGGAAACATAGCCGCATGTTTGTGAAAACAAGCCGTATTTGACGTCCGACTAGTTCCACTGCGGCAAACGGACAAACATTATGTTGTTGATATGTACTGGTGATGTTACGACCACTGCCACGTCACGGCTAAACTACACGAACAGTTTCGGGAACATTTGGACCTACTTCCTTAACTTTGATGGGAAAATCATGTGATTTCAAGTGAATTTTGTCATGTGATTTTAGTAAAAAATGTTGATCTCATATTTTTTTTTGCCATGTTTATTAGTTTTTTTTTCTCATATTTAAGATTGATTCTGTTTTATTTTTGTATATTTTCAGTTTGATTCTGTTGTATTTATAGTTTGTTTGTTTAAGTAGATTTATCTAGTTTAAGTTACCACATATGTTCGTGAATGTTGGTTCACCTGTAATTGGCGACTGTGTAAGCCCTTTACTACTTAAAACCTCTTATTTTGTTAATTTGTACACATAAGCTGTTGGTGTTCCTTTCTTAAATAAATAAATAAATTTCAAAAAGTGACAAATAGAAAAAATATTGTGGCCTATAAATTCTGTGGTTATATGAAACGTATTTTGAAATTTTAAATTTTCATGTATTGGATTAAAGCAGTCCAAAAGTCTTAACGTATCTAATATCCGCCTGACAGCTGGCAGCCCTAATGCGCGTACGCAACTCGCGACCGTCCTTCCCTTGTAACCGAGACCCATTGTTCATCGTGTCTGTCCAACAAAAAAATTTACTCTATTTAATTTCTTTGGCAGCCCGCGTCGTCGAGTATATTTTCATTTGGCCTGCGCGTGGGCCGCACTACTCCCATATAGCAGATGACGACGCTGATTTTTATTACTTTCGGGATGCAATATCGTATTGTTTTATTGATGTGTAAAATAAATGTAGATAATCTAGGAATATTTTTGTTTGGATTTAACGATCGCCTGTGCATGCGATAAATCATCTTCAGGAATTTTTCGGAGCTCTCTCTTTAAGCTGCACGTTACAAATGTGCGAATTCTTCAGAAGCGCGCGTGATTTAAAGATATAACTGACATGGATCATAAATAACGTAGCTAGCAGTAGGTATATTATCTTAGAAAGATATACGATGTCACCGAACAATGAGCTTCGTCGTGCGCGATATAAATAAATATCGAGGAATTTATTAATATCTTAACCGGAACCTATGAATTCGCGCTTTGCCTTTTTCAGGAAATAGATTCTTATTCTTTATTCTTTATTGCACACTAAACAGTAAATACATACGGGATACAGACAGTTATGTACAACGGCGAGCTTAACCCAGAATTGGGTTCTCTTACAGCCAACCTTAAAGCGATAGAGATATTCGATAGAGGTAGGGTCAATTAAATGTGCACAACAAATATGAAATACTAAACAAATATTAAATAACAATAAACTAAACATATGTATGTAGTAGAGCTACACAGTATATAAACATAATACATATAGAATATAATATATATGTAATATAATATAATATATATATATATATATAAGAATAGAAATATCATCTTGATAAATAGTATTCCTTTACTCGTCTCTTAAATGCATCCAACGATTGGCTTTCGCGTATCGAGTGTGGAAGGGAATTCCACAGTCTCACAGCACGAACAGTAAACGATCCATCATAGCGGCTCGTAGTGTGGGAAGGGACACGAAGAAGGAGAGATGAGGAAGTGCGACAAGGTTTGCCTCTGGGAACAAGAAACTCAAAACGTTCCCGAAGATAACTTGGTGAGAAGGGATTATAGAGAAGAGAGAAAAGAAAAGAAAGTATGTGAGCATCTCGACGCCGCCGAATAGGCAGCCACTTCAGCCGACTCCGAAACTCCGACACGTGGTCGTACTTTCTGAGCCCGAAAATGAAGCGGATGCACAGATTCTGCAGACGTTCAAGCTTATCTAGAAGTTCCTCAGTCGCATCAAGGAAACAGACATCAGCATAATCTAAAAAAATAGTGTTAGTTTAGAAAATTAGTTGATCCTATATTTTTTTATAAATATTTTATTCCGACTTCTCTTTTTTCTGGGAACTAAACAGCCCTACATGTAACCTTGACTATCAGAAATTCAATGACAAAAAAAAACACATTGCCAAAGGTCAGCCACCAGTTCCCAAAACTTTATTTCATTTTAATAGATTGTGTTCCGTTTGCGGTTGTATTAAAGTTGTTCCACTGTTGTTCCGTGTGGTCCCGGGTAGTGGTGGCTGCGACTGGCAGCCGGGGACAGCGGCCGAACGCCCGAGCGCCGGTTTATATTTGTTTCAATCACGCAGCACCCGCCTGCCATGTTCTACGCACTTCCTAATTCCTAGCGCTAGGCAGCCGTCGCCTTGCCGAGGGCCAGGGCCGTCGGCAGTAATATGTATTAGAATTATCATGTGCAAATTACAAAGTATAACAATTTACTTAGCATGTACACATTGTCATCTTTGTGTGTAGAACGTGAGACGCGATGTAAGAACACTTTATATTTTCAGAAGTAACGTAAATTTTCCTGAAATGTGTTGAGTTCAATCAGTAGCATATTACAGACACCTGGAAGTAACTGGTGACAGACAACTAGGTAATAAATTAAGAAGCAACAATATCTATTTTACAGGTTGCAGCGATGCACATCTTATGACTGTCTGCTGGCCCGTAGCCTGGAAGTAATCGTTTCATTCATTTAACCCTATAATTTACACTGTCCAAGAGAAAATAGTGCACAGAAACTCCCTACTATCAAATCTAGTTATGTTCGATGAAACTATAGTTGGAGCATGCTATCGAGCCAGTTCCAGATCCAGAGCATTAAACGGCTCGTGTACGCGTGACGACCGCGGCGCTCGTGATTGATGCTACAAATCACTGGATGCAACAACGGACGGTTTCACATGTATCTCTAATTTTAGCGCCCAAAACTAGCAATCAACCTGAATCCCATCAATTTAACAACATGTTGGCGTACATATTTTCCGCGTGGTGCCGCTGCCAAACAATGAGCATACGTTTCTCGAAGTCTGAGAAACACACGGTAGTGTTACGACAACCTTTGATATATATGGCTAGCAGGTGCTGCGCCTATGTGAACTTCTCAGGGTCGTAGTTTGACGTGAATCTACACGCGTTTATTTAAAATTAAGAGCTGGTTTCACTGATAGAGTCATTTTTTATGCGGTTATAGGTCCCAAATAAGCGATAAATAAAATTAACTAGTCGCCTCCTCTCTTCTATCATGAAAAAGTAGAAAACGACCACAACCGTTCTGTCATTTTGACTGCCTGCTTGCGCAATGACTGCATAAACTGCTACCGTTTCTGTACAAGTAACATTGTAGCCTGAATATGCTGAAGTACACTTTTAAACACCAGCAAAGTCGTTAAAATTGTTTTCTATTTTCAGCACATGTTCTCAAAAAGACACTTGCGGGAGGAAAGGGCGTATTACACGCAGCTTTTACGGCATCTGGTACCACGGCACGGCCCTAGATGCGTTTCGAACATGCCCCAGCGACATGACGCTCCGCTAATGACATATTTCGGGCAGTGCGCCCCAGTCGCCGCCAAGGACACGTCACCGTCCGCACTCGCTATTTCCGACCGCGGCTATTCCTGAAAGCTTACATTGTTTTATTTTTACCGCAGAATGTACTGTCCACTGGGTACGGGCCTTGTACTGACCTATTCAATTAAAAAAATGTTTGAACAATTCTTAAAACTTGTAGCTGAGAAACATCGAAAGCACACATTGAGACCATAAAGATAAAGATACTTTATTTTGTAAAAACTTGAGGAGTCAAAACTTTGATTATACTTCCAAAGAATGTGTATGGTAAGTAACTTCTTATCAAATTGGTGTACACATATTGGAATATAAAACTGCGAATAGGTTCAATCACAACCACGTGAGAACCACGTCGCTAATGAAATTCTAAGTTAATAACATTGGATTCAAATTGCATTTATTTTCAATTTTATTGCGTCTTTCTATGTTCATCTGTATACTTTGTTGTTTAGACTAAAGAAACATCTCTTTGATCAGTTAACACAATGTTTTAGCATTTCTCTAGTAGATACTAGATTGAATTTTTCCTCTGACGTAGTTGATGACGTCATCGCATAGTACATAATCTTATTTCATGTAATTTGCGTTCCGCAGTATTCAATTTTTTACCGCCCGATTGAATGTCAAGATTTTTCTATTGTATTGGAACCGGTCAACAATTACGTACGTAAGTCTATTAATTAACGAACGAGCGATCAAGTAACTCAATCAATTGCTAGTTAAAGGAAATAAGTATGCACATTGATTGCTCTTATTGCTTTTATGAAACCATTGCTTGCTTAATTGAAGCGTGCGCGCATGCAAACTTGTACCTAACCAATCGTTTAAACGTTGCAACAATCACGTCAATTTTCTCAACGTAACTATAGGTACTTGAAGTTATTCTACAGGTACTTTTTAAAAGAGCCAGTATTTTTTCTAACACCCTTAAAACCGAAACATCTAAAAATATTCCAATATTTTAGAATGTGACAAAAAAACAAGTTACTGCCTACTTAACGCCAACGCGGTCGATAATCATCACTAAATATATTCTTCGAGCCCTTTTGTCTCATACAAAAATATCATCAGTGACATTGATGTAATAACAGACATGCTTCATGGTCGTAGCACTCGTCGCCAGGGGGGGCTGGCGGGGTCGAAACCCCCGCTGCGATCTGAAATACTTTTAACTTCTAGTTCTTCAAAAAACTGACGGACAACGTCGTCACTAAAAAGAGTTGTCACTTTTGCATGCATAGTTATGATTAGTTTGCTATTCCTTCAAAGGCTAGACCAACTAAAACAAGGCCGTAGGTATATGATGATAGGTGACAAATAGGATAACTCCCCACAACACATCAGAGGATGCCAGATGGATTTGAGAAAAATACTGGTAGGTACTAACTGGCCTCTTGGGTGATTAAACCTGCAAACCAGTCGATACGGTAATAAGATGAATATTTAACTAAATATTACTAAAATGATGATAATAAGGGCAATAAGAGCGAGTGATGGATGTGGTGGCAAAAGTCGTGGTGGCCTAGTGGGCAAAGAACCAACCTCTCGAGTATGAGGGCGCGGGTTCGATTCCAGGTCAGGCAAGTACCAATGCAACTTTTCTAAGTTTGTATGTACTTTCTAAGTATATCTTAGACACCAATGACTGTGTTTCGGATGGCACGTTAAACTGTAGGTCCCGGCTGTCATTGAACATCCTTGGCAGTCGTTACGGGTAGTCAGCAGCCAGTAAGTCTGACACCAGTCTAACCAAGGGGTATCGGGTTGCCCGGGTAACTGGGTTGAGGAGGTCAGATAGGCAGTCGCTTCTTGTAAAGCACTGGTACTCAGCTGAATCCGGTTAGACTTGAAGCCGACCCCAACATAGTTTGGGAAAAGGCTCGGAGGATGATGATGATGAAGAGCGAGTGATGGATTCGTTATTATGTAAGTATCTGTTAAAAGCTGTCTTTGAGAGTACTTAGCTTACAATGGCATGATAATGAAAAGCTAGACTTCAGAAGACCAATTAGATAATTAGGAGTTCGACCTATTTCGGCGAATATCCAGGTGGGTTAAATAGTAAACTGAGCTGAGAGGCTTTTGTGACTTTCTACAGAATACAGCAACCGACTGAGTCGTGAAAATTTTAACACTATCCATTTATTATCGCGCATCTTTGATGCTCGTCAAACTGCTCATTAAAATTATAGTTTATTACGATCGGTAAGTAATAAAATGAAATTATAACTATCTCGTTAGTTCGTGAGCGATCATTCAGGGCTCTTTAGTACAATTGGCCGCAGTCATAAAATTAAATAACCTGAAATTAGTGTTGTGTAAGAGGTTATTGTTCTTTTCTTTGAACTTTAAAGGGATAGTATTTTGTCAAATCAGTAAGAAAGTATCACATCGGAGCTCTTATAAGCTGTTTTCCTTGACTTTAACTATATAATGAACGAGCTTCTTCATGATAACATTATTTTTCAATACCTTAATAATAAGAACAGGGCCTAAATAAGGGATAGATAATTATAATTATGTGATAAAAATTAAGGTACAATTCCTCCTTTATCTCTCGCAAACAGACATTATGTGGTCACTTTCACGCCGACAGCTTTTTATTTCTCCAAAAGAGCATACCATAATTTCCCGACAGCCCTTTTTCTAGGACATTATCTCCATAACCCAAAAGAGTTCTAACTAACCAGCAGGTAAGTACCTAGTTACCCTAAGCAGGCGCTGATGGCAGGGCTCACTCTGGCAATTTGCTGTAACAGCGGCTAATGCGGTAATGAAGGCTATAAATCCCCCATTGAGCGTGCATGAGGTATTATTAGATGAGTGGCGGTCACCTGCCACCTTGGCGGTAGGTGCCAGCCCAGGGAGACTTTTATATGACACGACTTTTTCAGCTTTAATACACGACAAAATGTAGGTACAGTCTGAAAATCAATAAGCTTTAGTACTGCGTCGAGTATATAATTTGTACTCATGTGGCATCGCTGCTGTCCCATTGTCTAAATACCTACGTACTACGCTACATTAATGTTATGAAAACTGCATGTCCCATTCCAGATGTCTTCTAAAGGAATATGAAACCAACACCAATAGTGTACCAACTAGACAAAACAGTTCAACGTGCCCTGCTGTAAGGAAAGGAAGCAGAATACTGCAGCTTAAACACCCATGAATGGGTCATTACCGTTCCCCACAATTCTGCACAATGATCGTAAGTGGTGCATAAGAGCATTTCAAAATAATTACGGAAACCACTAAAACGTAAACTACGGATCGAGGCGGTTTCCTCCATTACCAAAGTTCTCAAACAAACAAGAATATATAAATAAGGATCAAAGAAACAAACCAATAAAGGTTGTTACGTTTACTTGTTTGTGAAACCTGTTAGAATAAATAAACGGTCACCACGGTGCACTTATGTTGATGAAAACTAAAATAGATTTAAGTTTACAAATAAATATTCGTGCCTTGTATTTACATAGTTTACACATACATGGTTTAATTATCCTTAACTGACTAGACAGGCTTACACGCTTCGTTACATATTATTATTTATTACTGGTTTAGGCAGAATGTCATTGCAGCTGTAATTAACAAAGTTGCGTTTTTCGTAGCACATGTGCACTTGATGCATTGACATTTACCTAATAATGGCCACATGTTCGAGACGATCCGACGTCGCCACGACGCTGACAATCGTGCAGTGTAAACGTTCCCAGAATTAATGACTATGAATACTGGGACAGCACGGGTCGCCGAGAGTAAAGCAATATGTCGTCTGCGGTGAGGTTTACGAGCCGCTCCGTTATAATTACTAATTACATAAAGGGGATAAATAGGATAGTGTGACGTCATATGGGTTTAGGTACGTCTCTAATATAATTAGGAAAGTAATACCTAATTCAAACTGAATAAATAACTAGATTTATAGTACCTAATGGGTGAAAAATCGCTTTACAGATACGAGATTCGATAATATCTCAGATCAAGCTATGATCATAGAGTTTAAAGCAATTTAATGTAAGTAATAATCTAAAAAATACATAAACAGGTAGGTAATGCGTTGTAGCCTTGAACTAAAGACAAGTTAACCAGTCTGTAACATTTTGCATTCTGATAATATGATCACAATAGGCAATAAATTAAGCGTCTTATATCATCTTCAAAAATAGAAGCCGAAACACAGATAAATAAAATAGAAATATTTAGTCCAGCCAGGAAGTAATCGAATGAAACTAGCTGTTGACACAATATGTTAACAGCTGAGATGATTTCCTCCTAAATATATTTTAAGATAATTTTAATTAATTGGAAGGTACACGACTCTCGCTATTGTCCGCCAAATAATTAAAATATGACACAACCTAACAAATGTCACATTTCATGTGTCAACGATGAGGAATGTTTTTGATGTGCTTTTGTAAGTACAAAAGATTGATTGCCAATTGAAAAAATATCAAGTGTTAAAGGTGAAAGGTTATAAAATAGTTATATAGAATGTAATGATATTGATTAACGTTTACTTTATTTTTAACATAAGCAGCATAAGTAACTCGTTTCTGATCTTTCACCTCTGAAATTATTGAATTTTCACTTTCACCAAGAGGTCAAAGTAATCGGGTTTTTTACAACTTAAAGCTGTATCTTTAGACATAAGAGAAGAAAGAAAAATAATTCAAGCAATAATGAAATATTAATGGAAGTCTTTTAACTGAACAATGATGAACATTAATCAACATTTTTTGACCGTTCTTTCTTTCAAAACTTCTAACAGAAACGTTTTTGATTGATATGTAGAATCTGCTTCATATATTTGCCTAGCTACACGATATATTTTCTTTGCAGTTACCAGAGTAAAATATCTTCGCAAAAAACATACTAACATCCGTTTCAATTTTATTATTTGCATGTGGATTAGTAATTATCGTGGTCTAATAAAAATCTACTGGTTAATGTCTATACGTGTGCCATTAAATAGGTAATTAGTTCACTCTACATACCGAGCTATATCTAGTGTCTAAAAATAGGAGGATATGGTTAATGTTGCCAATTACAAGTATGTCAGAATGGTTATATAAAAATATCTAAATATAAACATCTCGGGAATAGTCTTTCTTCTTCGTCTGGGATTCGTCATGGAATACTAATTACTAGCCAGGCACAACATAATTCTTGTAGGATTTTGGTATTTTAGTAAGTACTAATGTAGATCACATTAGTGTCTGTTGAATTTCTTAATTACGAGAACATCTCTCAACGTTTTAATTAAATTGCAATGGCTTGCCCTCATGCTTGAGAAAAGTTCATCGCTACGATTACTAAAAATATCGGGGGATTTAAAACAAAAGCGTTACGAAATAAAAGCCAAACAATGTAATTATGAGGTTCTTCAACCCAATTACGCTTCTGAAAGTAAAACATTCGATAAAAATTGCATTGAAGCGATTCGATACTTAAAACGACAAATACATAGGGATATGAATTGATTATTTTCAGAATGTATTTCCAACAATTCTATAGAGGTAGGCATTTTGTAGATATACCTAGCGTGCAAGGAAAAGTCTACTATAACAATTAATGAACTCCATCTTCATATTTCAAAAGAAGAACTTTCTGGAACGTCGCAACGCTTATTTCGAAACGCACCCTAAAAGTCCTCGGTCAAAAATGAGGTCACCCCATCCTTTGGGGTGTTACAGAGGTGACTTCGTAAGTCTCGGTCAATTTAATGCTTGAATAAAATATAATTTTCGTCCATGTGTAAAATGGAATATACCTATTTATTTATAGTGTTCTATTTACATGGTGCCAAGAGGACGAGAGGGTGCAAATTAAGTGGTTTTACGAGAAAATTTCCAGCTTTGTTTATGAGACTTTTAAACTTTGGAAGGTCGACTGGAAGACGACAGTTATACTACCGACGATTATCGTCTTATTGAGATCGTTTATAATATTTGCATTTTCAACATTTTCAATCTTTGTCCCAAGTATAAAAAAATATTAGGTATAGGTTCTCATTTCATAAAAAAAATTGCCATACCTAAACTTTTCAGCAACACTATCGATTGTTCAATAAGTCACCGCTGAAATCCACCATGGAAACGAGAATCACATTAGTCTTCGGTGACATGTCTTTGTGAATGGCAGGTTTGCCATGGTTCCACCATATACTCACCCTGTGCTATTACTCCCTAGCGAGCGTGATTGATTAATTAACGCCTTGTCAGACACAAAGGGGTACGACGAAAACTTTAACCTCTAATCGACCTAACGTTAAAAAATATATGCCTACCTATATTGACGATTTGAGCAGTTCTGTACCTGATTTACCAGACATTATTTAGTGTAAAATATTACAGCATAAATAATAATTAACATTTCTGAGAAGAAAGTAATTATAGTCCTTATATAGCACGTTAGTTTCGACTGATGATTTTGGTAGTAAACAATCATCATATAAACACATAAATACTATAATATACCAAAGTGAAGTTTTTGTCAAGCAGGCTCCTGATCATAAAATGTACAAAATAGTCACTTAAGTTGCAATAGCAAACCCAAAATCTTAAACAAACTGCGAATTTTAGATCTACAAATCATTTGGAAATGATAAGTCAGGCTCAGCCTCCCGAATATTACTAAGAAAAACCGTAAAACTGCAATAGATTTGATCAAAATAAAGTTTTTACTACCACTGTAAATACACAAACAGAAAACAAAATAAAAATGATTACCCCTATTCCGCACGAGTATGATACTAGACTCGTGCGGCTCTGTACATATTTACACGCGCTTAAGCACTTGCTCACATGTAAAACTATCTAATTTTACACTCAAGGTAATCGCACATAATGTAATATCTGCATAATATAGAGATATTTTGGTCTGATACCAAGTGCATCCCGGGCTTGTGCATCTACTACGTGGATGATTACATTCGGGGAAAGCTGCACGCTACATTAACTGTTGATTATGAACGGGTATTAATATTGCCAGGAATAGGATTTAAATGTCATAATGTTTAGAATTTAGCAATCTGTTATGGATTGCTGTAATCAAATATGTTTATTTATGTTTGGGCAACATCTGCATTAGGTTACACGAGTTTATGAAAAGTGAAGTGCATGAAATGAAAATAAATGAAGTAGGTAATCATATCCGTGTTCAAAATAGCAATGGCACGCATATACATAATACAGACAAAAATGTTATTTAATTAAAAACGCTTTTCGAAAATTAGCTGAACTATGACAAATCCGTGCTTAGTTTATGAGACATTGTTATTAGATAAAAGAATTATAGTATCCCCTTTCGCAACCCCGAGTATAAGTTATAATTAGCTTGCGTCCTCAATACGCCTTCGATGGATACACGATTTATGGTATATTTTATTCTATGCCTATTCAAACTAGATTTATACCTACCTAGAATATTTTATATAGGATCTAATTTGATAAACATATAATACTTTTTCTCAAAAGTATGATTTATTTCATCCGAAAATAGTGATGACCCAAAGAAGTCTCCATAAAAACGGAATTTATAATAGCATTTTAGAGATTTACAAAAGATATATTTATTCAAGGAAAATACTTTGTATTATTTATAATATTTTCCATAATTAGAACATAAAAAACAACGATTTACTGCAATTAACGGTCGGTCTCGTTCGCCTAAATACGTCAGTGCACCGGCTATATTATGCAACCACATGCAACGAACAGACGGATCAGGAAGCATTGTCGTGTGACATAAATTATGCATTCTGCTCAATAAGACGCTGCATAATCGTCTCTGCATGAACATTGCTAGAAATATCCCTTTACAATAAATAGGTACTAATACTTAAGATTTCTATTTGACAGTTAAATATTTTAAAGACGTATTTATCACTAACAGAGACTATTTGTTATGTTAGTACTTCCTAGTTTACATAAGGTACATGCAGGTAAAAAAGGTGTTCGTACCTATAAATGACTTAATGTTAATGTTTTTGCCACAATGACGTATATAAAGGTATCGGAGCATTGACGTAACGAATGACGCGGGCGCACGTACACACTTTTTATTGGTCACTCAGTAAGGTTCTTAGAGCAATTCATCTTATACATTCAAGGCTTACAGCTGCTATGAATAATTGAATCCCAAGCGTACGTCAATATATAGTACCGGTTTAATCTTAGCAAATGTAGCGATCATTACGGGTGCTCAATTCAAAGTCTTGGTCACTTCGAAATATGTAGTAAATGATACTATGTTGTCGGAAATTGGCAAGTTTTGTTAAGATTATTACTAACAAAATGTTATTACAACCTATTTAGATAAGTCAATATATTTTAAATTGTTAGTGATAGAACTAAAACTGTTTAACTTCCTGATTCAATCGTGTGCATTTCATCAAAATTGTTTTAGCACACCATGGAAAGCTAACGGAGGTATATTCTGCAGAATCTAAATGATCATTATGACGATCTCCGTAGCTTGTGTTAGCTTTCGTTAGTAACCGTGGCACAAATGTCAACAGTCCTTTGATCTTCGGTAGGTAGGTACTCAGTAAGTTTCCTGTACAATTTTAGATTCGCCTAGGTAATAAGATCTATAGGAATTCTAAAATATTATCTTTTATGTATTCCTGCTTCATCTTACTACAAAAACACAAAAATTCACGTAGTATTTTCATTTGAAATTTATCTCAAACGAAATAAATCATGACGTCAAAATGTTGGATAACTGCAAATATTTTTTCTTCCTGAATTTAATGGAACGTTGACGCACGAATAAGAAACCTCACATGCACTGTGACCATGGTTTTATTTTTGTTTTTCACATTTCTGATATAAAAAACTTTGGGTTCATATACCTAGAGGAAAAATTACACCTCGCCACTAACCTTGAGATAATATGACGCGTTTTCGCTATCACTGATCAGGAGTACGACGACTTCTATCTCTGTGAAGGATGCGATGTAAGTATTTTTTTAGCAAAGGCAAATCTTCAAAAAGGTCTAGAATTTCGTGCCGTCAACTTCTCTTTTGTTAGTGTTTTTGTTTAGGTTATTATTCTTAATTTAAATTACTGCAGACAATTGTGACAGCCAGCATAATCAGAAATACAATATGAAAAGGTCGAAATCACATGCAACCTTTGTAGTAGTTCATGCAACAAAATTATTCCTTTTTTGAGTTTTCAAGGTAACAGTGGTCGAAAAAGTGAGAGTTACATTCAGGTTACTATTAGTTGCAGTGTGTTAGTATTGTAATACATTAAATACTGCAGAAAGACCATTATCTTGTTTGTAACTTGCGCAGAAATTGCAAGGGGAAACTAAGTGGTAGAAAAATACATAATCATTTATTTCAACTACGTAGACTTTAATGTTTGTGAGCGTTGAAATTTATTGTGGCATTTTAAAATCACTGTGAGAGCAAACAGATTACATTGGGACTCGTGACTAAGAAACTGAATTTATTGATTGCATGCACGTGGTTTCAATTATCTATAATTTAATTGAAATTCAGAATTTTCCCACAACAGCTGCCCTAGTTTTAATTAAGCAAAAAATTCAGCAAAGTGAAAAACAAACATTTTCGAAAAAGATGTACCTAAAATTCAACCAAGTAATAAAGTAGTGATAAATCAAAATGTTAAATTAAGATTTACAGCTTAGTGTTTCAGAAACTGATTTTAGTAAATTAACACAGAGACATGTGAAATAATCATTTATTTCTTGTATTTGACAAACATTCGGACAGATCCCGCAGTTGCCGTTGTCTATGCGGCAGTAAGCACTGTGATACCAACGCGGAATTTTTCAATGGAAAAGTGCCAGCACACTTCTTTAAATTAATTATTGTTTTACGCGTTTCTAAAGTATTCTATTATAACTACACTCATATGCGCTGCGAGTGGGAGTACCTCTCGGTCTCAGGCGAAGTTTACGAGCGTTTGATTTGCCCTCTTAATCTTGACAAGGCAAACAAAATTTTGTGTCAATCTCGTTTATGGTTTCTTAAATGTTTAATGATTTCTGCGATTGTGCATAAACTATGCGGGAGCATTCGTGATTGACATTTATGTGCGTGGTTATGCCATGCCCTATAATGTACTCTATGAGCTAAATCAGGAAGGTCATAAAAAATAAACGATAATCGTCATTGGAACACATCGACGTATTCTGTAATCAAATGAAACAGTAGTGCGGCATGAGGTTCTGAAGTCATTAATCAAACAGAACTACATCAATAAACATCTGACGGATATATTTTAGATTGATTCACAATTAGGCAAACTGCATGACAGGGAAGTCATAACATGGTCCAGTCATCGCTACTGTTTTAGCCGACGGTTGCTATGATTTTTTTCGTGATTGCTTGTCACGGTTACAGCTATTTCAGTATTCCAGTGTCAGCTCAGATTCTATTTCTAGATGCCTATCTAAAAATTCTGAACTAAAGTTGCGTTTTTCATTATCAAAATATAATATTTAGGTACTACAACACATTTGTGTCACAAACATGGGTCTACAAATATTGGTAAAAAAAGAAAACTTTTAGAAATAAAATGATATTGTTTCTGCAATAATGAATTAGGTACCTACTTAAATAAAAATAAATGACAAATGATTCAATATACACTACATATCCAGGTCTTGATCTCATAATCCCCATTTTGAAGCATTTATAAGCGACTGAGCGTTTGTTTGCGCATCGCAATAGTAATCCAAGATTTATCTATAGACACCGTTGGAAATAGTTCAGGGGATTGCCCAGATTTTCGTCTAAAAGTATCCTTTGGCTATCTTACCTCTATACGTACGTACTTTGTATGTTCTCACAGTAATAACAAGGAGAGAAGCCAATTTAGATATTAATATTAACCATCTCTGGTGTTTAATTATTTCAAGGTCGATTTCTTAATGATGAATGATCGACGTTTCTGTCATTTAAGAAATGCTTGTATCTATTATACTCACAAGAAGAAGAATATTGACAGGGTTTATACTTAGGTTACACTACTTGGTAATATCTGAAAATGCCAGTTAAAGCCACTGAGAAGTTTCCAAGTTTCAGGTCCAATGAAAAAGGTAACTAAATTGATATAAAGACGATTCTATAAAATATGGCTTCAATTAAGAGTTTCGTCGAAAATCGTTAAAAACTTCTCAAATGACGTAAAAAGCTACAGTTTGCCCAGTATTTAATCGCCGACTTCCGCCGACTTTAATTATAGACAAACGACGAAGTCTAAGTGTTACCTCGAACTTTTAAATAAACCAACTGTTTCCTTTCTTCTTTTTTTTCAGAAAGTCATGTTTAAAAAACAAAAAAGATTGTAATTGAAATTAATTAGGGACAAATAGAGAGATTGCGCAATTTTAACAATCAACGTTCATAATTCGACTAACTTGTAGTAAAAAAAATGGTTACAAATAATAGTTTTCTTACCAAATGATTATTATAAAATAGGATACTAACCAAATGAGTATAACCCCAAGTCCAATAGTCTAGAGTAACTGAAAAGAACTACCAGACTAACTGAAACCTATGCTATGTATAGGTATAGGTATATGCCCAATAATAGTGGCTTCATATTGCTGTGCTATCCCGTAACTAAGAATAAAGCTGAAAATACTTCCTACACTGTAAATTATCACAACAAAGTATTTCCAAGTTCCTCCTATTTTACAATATATCAGGTACTTATTCTATTTCTGCAACTTTATCGTTGCGTTCCCGGTAGAAGCCGTTCTGCATCAACTGAGCTTTTCCTATATGCTGGAAAATAAACGTAAACCTATACTAAAACGTCATAAAACATGCACTTAAATAAAAAAACAATAGCAATGATAAATCATGCGTATCGGTTGCGCCATCATAAATATTGACGTATCTTACTTCGATATTCGTGTGCAGTTAATGTTGGATATTGAAAACACACCTACGTTCTACTATTTTAACGTATCTTGAAGTAACAAAAAGAATCAATTTCTTTTTTATTCAGCCTCTTGACTGTTTGAAAAAAGTTCCTACCTGCGGTTTGGTCACGTAATTTTGTCAGTCGTCCCTCACCCTTTTTTACACCCGGAAAAGGGCTGTTTTAATGATCCCCTATTGAATGATCCTATCGTTATTTTTACATAGATATTCAACAGAGTTGTCTATTTCGAAAACGTGGACCGTTTCAGATTGGCCTCTTACTATCAGGTCTTCTTCCGCATCGTATAGGCTCTAACACTTCATAATTCTGTCTCTCGTGTATCTCGTTATGAGGTATCCAGCGAGAGTTAGATTTAATGTTATGGGAATACAGATATAAAACAAAAAAGCTTTTAACTGTTGCGTCCAAATCCATATCTCTAGCAGTTGGACGAATGATTCGTAACCCAATATATCACAACCAGGGACTTGAAGTACTAATTATAAATTCAGCATTAATTAGCCCGGAATACACATACGCAACTACAGTAGTTCGATCGCTATTTGTGATAGCTCATCTTATGGTACAAAGGAACGTGTCGAATTGAAACTGTTTGTCGCACGCTCGCCGGAGCGTGGCCGGCGCGGCCCCGTAATCTGACGCTGGTCTTACGTCGATGCTTTCTATACTGTCATTATGTATGTCGTAATGAAACGTGGATCTAACTGTATAGATATTTATCTCAAACTCAATATTAACTCCACAAATCCCAGCAGTGTTTATAGATTTTACAGGATCTAATTTCGTGAACTTTCAAATGATACTTGGCGAGAGATATCCATTTGCATATGCATTTTTATTAGCAGGCAATACCAGAAAAAAAAACCGTAACAATCCATAGTTCCAGAATGTCAAAAAAATGTGCCTACAACCGACTTGCACGAATAACAATCATCTATTTTTAGATCTGGATGAGTCCAGGTAGATTGACGGGAGCAATCATGTGACGAAGTCTTAGCATTGTTACCGTGGGTAGCAGTTTCAGTACTTTGATTAGAACTTTATGTACATTTGCCAATGAGAAACACGTGTAACAATGGATTTAATTGATTATTTAATCCATCCACCATTATGAGCGCTGCTCTAATCTAGTCCGACTTTCATTTGTTAAATAAAGAGAAATGAACACGACATCATTGACAATGAATGACTTCAAGAATAGTTCAGACCAGTCGAGACCCTTTATGTGCAGACCAAAAAGCACTTGATATCAGGATGTTAAATTATAACTATCATATCCACTACGTACATATTTATTACGTAGCCAAGATGCAACAATTTATCTACCGCCGTTATAAATTAGGAACCCATCCATGATAAATGTAATATACAATTCCCTTTGTATATAAAGATTAAACGATCTCCATGGATTACGCTAAACGCCACTTAACTTTTCACATTCAAATGATGTATTACCATTTCGTCTTAATTCATCACTCGTCTTTGTGTTGATCATGTGAAGGTATTAATACAATATTTCATAAGATTCCCTGCACGTAACATCAACACTTCAGCGGCCCGTGATTTATTGACGAACACAACTCACGATGGCCCAGCGATAAACGCGATATAATAAAAATACATGGCTCAAGGCAGATGGCAGTGGAGATTTGGACATCAATTTCAAGATTTGCTGAGAAAACAAGAGAAATATTACTTAAAATTTGGAACGTTAAGGTTCAGTTTAGGTTATAGAATGTCGCTCAGTATGCGAGCGAGTGCGTGGGCTAGTTTGGCGCACCGCCAGGAATTACCTGCCGACCCTTGTATACCGATAAAAGCTAAACATTATTTACAGCTGTATCTAACGCACTTATTGTCGTTTGTAGATGCCATTATCATACAACCATAAAACCCGAATCTAGCTCCACCTATACGCAAATAAACTTGTGTGCTTCAATTTCGACAGTATCCTTGCTCGAATGAGTTAATGTTTGTAACCTGTATCTCACCTTAACCCCACAATAGAGTTCTCATTAGTTTAACGTTTTTAATTTACGACATCATAAATATGGTTTATACAAAACATTCTAAAACAGTGGAATATATTACAATTTAGATAACAGATTATAATCGTAACCCGCCGTAGCGAGTTAGTGTTCTAAACAAACGTAAATTATGATGAGTGCCCAGGATCTGTTATATTATTGGATTTATTTCTAGAACAGCTCAGATGGTCTTTCAAACAATTTACAATGTCTTGAGAAGCATGTATTTACTAGCGGTCGCATAACCATTAAGGAAGGCAAAATTGAAATTCGCATTTTCCGATGGCATAAATGCACGGAAATATTTGGCCCAAAATAGCCAAAAGTTTTCCACGCGTTCTTATGCCAAAGCGGTGCAAAACACAGAAATACCGATAGACCTCGGTCTGGAACTTTGCCCCGAAGTATGTCTCAGCTTTAATCCAGAAAAGCGTCTGTCTAGAAAAACTTCACAGTCTTTGAGAAGATTAATAGTGGTCTTGACAGACGTGTGCGCAATACGCGTTAGTGTCTGGTGGGGAACAATGTTGCTGGCAATGATGTAGACTCAGCCGGCCGTGCCAAGCTAGATGTATGGTCTGATAGCACTGCCAAATATACACCAATAGAAAAATTGGCGGGACCACGACACGGAAACCGAACAAAAGTGCATGCACGTGGCTAATGACAATCATTGCCTATTATTTAGGTTGCGATGGAGCTAAGATTCATAGCTATATCGGGACTATAAAATATCTCAAACGACTCCGACTTCCGTGGATGTAGTCAGACGCAACTGAGCACTTAAAGAGGCAGAAGTCATTAGACCATGCAGTGAAACACGAGCCAAGTGAAATGGACTGCTGAAAATCAATCGTAAATGTCAAAGTAAACTTATAAGTATGTAAATCTCTCCTAAATATTTACCTATTTAGTTAGTAAACTTATAAGTATGTAAATCTCTCATAAATTAAATACTACTTGTCAAAGAAAGGAAAAATCCCCCAATTATTTTCTGAACTTATGTGAAAATTTCATCATCATCATCATCATCTCAGCGATAGGACGTCCACTGCTGAACATAGGCCTCCCCCTCAGATCTCCACTTATATCTGTTGGAGGCGACCTGCATCCAGCGTCTTCCGTGTGAAAATTTAATTTACGTGAAATCTCTAGAAAATGCTAAATCTGTCAGGTGTTCGACACACGAGACACCGTGCCACCACCGTGCATAATGCGGTGAAAAGACATTACGATTATTGCAACCCGGTGTCATGTATGAATAGTCCTAAACGCCATACCATAAACATATTTACTTCAATATCGATACAACGCTCACTAAATCTCATCCAAAATTACATATAAACAGTGGAATACTCCGTATATTGTTACTTGGCATGGCCACTATAGTAACAGGCGCATGCGTTGCATTGTCGCATCACTTCACGTGCATATCCTCACGTGCACGCGATTATGTCGAGAGTATGCGCATGAGAGCCTGTAGCATCACTAGCTGTGACGTATGACGTCACGGATATTTATACTTTTTGCTTCAATGACAGGTCTTTCTAATAAAAGAAAGTTGGTATGTAGAGGCGATTTATTTTTGGCTATCTTTTTGGTAATGTATCAGACTATTTTCTTTTTGTTATCTTTTCTAATGATTTTATAAGGTCCCCGGGAAGCAGTGGATGCGGGTTACTAAAGATCGAGTAAAGGGCGATCCCTGGGGGTGGCCTTTGTCCAGCAGTGGAGGTCTTTCGGCTGACACGACTATGGTATAATTTAATAACTAACAAGACTAAGAGTTATTCAATAGACTGTAACTTGAAAATTATTTCCACACACAACGGTTCTAATGAGTCGTCAGAAGGCGCTATGGTTCAAGCTCCACACAAAGATCGAATATAAAAATCTGTGGATACATCGGAAGCATGTCAGACTCTTAATAAGAACCACCACATCTTCCTTCTTTGCCTGCCTTTGGTATTCCAGAGCCACAGTAAGTACTTCTAATTATCCCGCAGCCTAAGCAGGCTCAAACCTACCTTGAATGTATACATCATTGCTACCTAAATACTAGAGGTAATTTATCAAGAAGAAGCTTAAATATAGATCGTGTAGCAATAATTATTTTTATGATTATGTCATGTTTTACTTATTCGTTAAAATAGCCGACATTATGTCAAATAGATAGCCGGATGGGCGAATGGAACTCCCAACATGATACACATTTCGAAACGAAAAAGCTTTGATCTTGCCGTCGTGCAGGAAACGACTGTAAGAAATCTGACTGTGTTGTGACTTATAAGTTTAGCACAATTTGTTACATAAGTAATAATAAATACCTAATAGATGTGTTTTATGTACCTACCTACTGTTAAAAGTTAAAGTTATTTTCATGGCACGTCCATCGATGAAGTGTAATCCTTATCGATGTTTGATGAAAACCACAATTTAGAATTATTTACATACATAATGAAGAATTACATGAATGTAGATAGTTAACATTTACATATGCAATTAAAGACATGTAAATAATGAAATGCTCAAAAGCCATCTTGGTAAACTTTCTTTTCAATTCAGTAACATTTTAATAAAGCAAGTTTCTGGTCTCTCTCACAGAAAGTGAAAAAAAACAGTTCATTTGTTATTGAAAATAATCAACAACAAAGTAACAAGTTTACAAAAGAAATTCTTAATAAAGCTTAAACTTTATTCGGTCTATTCTTGTTTGAGTATTTACGTACACACTCTATAAAGTAGGCCTTATTTCCACACAGTGCGATACTCATGAATAAATAAAAACCCAAGGCCAATAGCTGGTGCTACGTAGCCGCAGAAACAAGTAGCTTGCTTACGTATGGCCACGTCATACCTACTGTTTCAAGTAGCAATAATGTGTGTCATCGTTAAATTGATGAGGACAAAAAACTTAATGTTGCGCAAGTCAATCTGATGTAAAGAAATGTGGTTTGGTGTAATGAAACAAGTCACTGCTTGATAACTACCGATTTAATAAACCGACTCCTTATAGACATCTTTCCCTTTTAAGTTAACATTATATATTACATAGAAATACATACATATACTACATAAGACGTACTTGTGACCTTCATGGTAAAATTACGACTAAATACAGTAGCAACAAGCAATGTGTAAGTAAATTAAAAATATATCCACCAATATAAACTTTTCTTCGATGACGTAATATTTCGCTAGGCCTACTACGTAGTCCTGCTACGGCGTAGTCCATTTTCGTAGCCAAAGTACAGATTGTATTTACTTACTTTCTACAGAGATTCTTATCTGATTTATATTCTAAGAAAATATGAGATACTTCAAAAATACATGAAACAGGAGTGGGTTTCTTTCGCAACTACCAGCAAAATAGATAGATAGGAAATGGTGACAGGTAGGCGTTTCGGGGGCTGACTTTATGAAAAGTTGACATTCGAATAAATGAGTTCTGTTTCTCAGCATTATATTAGCCGTCTTTTTTCACGCCTACGCTAAACCTTTGTCACTCAAAATTCCTTTTTGTATCTGATGCCTCGTGCATACGCAGTGGAGCCGTGTTTTTTTTCTTACTATCGTGATCTAACCTATCGTAGGTAACCAAGACCCGACTGCTTTTCTACTTCTGTTCAAAATGTGTACGAACAAGTGCCTAAGGAGGCAAATGGCTAACCCCAAAGATCTGGTCTGCTGTAAGAGATTTCTTTAGAAATGAGTAGTACCTTTGTACTATTTTATGTTATTACTCCTTCTGTCATGCGTTAACTGTGTACATAAGTGGTTAAATAAATAAAATTCATCTGATGCTACATTCAGACGAATTTTGCTACCCACAATCTGAAGCTGTTCACAATATACGATATTAAGTTGGTAGGTACTCACTTGAAACTCTGCTCAATTTTATGGAGAAAATCCCTTCATCTTTTTCTCTCTAGAATTTGGCGAGTTAAACTTTACGGATACGTGAATAATTAAGCATCACTAAACATGCCCCACGTTATAAACCAATAGTTAATGGTGTTATTCAATCGGAACTCTTAACAGTCTTATTGAACGCCCTTTCTTATAAGGACTCATCTTAAATGAGGACAGAATCTAAATCTATACTAGGACGAAGTCGTTACAATTCTCATCTTCGTGCAGATGATACTTAAGCTTGGCCTACAAAAGAATCCTGTCGGCTTTGATCATAAGAGACAAAGTGTACTTTGTATGGCAACAAAAGACTTTTGTAAAGTTCCAGACTTTCCAATGTCAATGACCTTAGAGAGATGAGTGGTAGATAAGGGGAAGGTTACACGATCGTTATTCTGTAGAATATTAGATCACACTGTTGAAAGTGTGATCTAATATTCGCCTCACCCAAGGTTGATTGATTGGCTTTCTATAAGCTAGACTCATAAAAAATGTGCAAAAGTCTATGTTGTTTGTATAGAAAAATTCGGTCAACGTTTACCATGTAATAACATGGACAATTCAGTGAGATCACAATTATGTGTCAGAGTTATCAAAAAGTGTGATTAAAACTTAATATTATAAAGTTGAAGAGATTGTTTGCTTGAACGCGTGTATTTCCATACTACCGAACTCTTTTGAAAAATTATTTCAGTGATAGATAGCCCTATTACCAAGGAAAGTTACTATTATCCAGCTACATGTAGTAATATACGGGACACTGCTGCAACCGCAACTAGTTGGAGACCGAAACTAGTTTTTTGAAACAATGAGCTTGTCCGTCCCTCTAATACAAGAAGATACCTAGGTAGACTAACATAATAAGACTTTAAGTATATTTTCTCATTACAACTTTAGGTAAAGGTAAGAAAAAACTTCTAGCTAACTGACCTAGAACTGAAAGTTAGAAGGTAGGTATACAGTTTGGGGTAAAGTAAACGAGAAATTGAGGTCAGCACAGCCCGAATACGAATAAGGGAAACCTTAGATGTTGATTTTATTAAGAGTTGGCTTTTCTGGGATAAGATACCCAAATAGAAGGTATAGTTTAGTTATGTAACTTTCGGAACATAGAACATTCCAGAAAATGAATAATTCAATACTGTTGCTGATAGGTACTTTGATGGTATATGGTTGTATGGAGTGGTATACAGACCGATTCCAAAATGAATGAATGAAAAATAAAATATGAAAACGTTACGGAAACTGTCTCAAATTTTCGTACATTTGAGATTCGATTTAACAAATAAACTTGGTCCCTTGTAAAAAAAATTACAAATAAGAATGATGTCTTTTTAGTGTAGTTTGAGACCACCTTGTCTAGAGTACTTCCATAACAATTAACGCTTTGAGTAGGTTTACACATACAAACATAGGTGTTGTATGCTTTAAGACCTTATCTGATTGTATTTGTTGTATTACTTGCTACGGCGTAGCACTGTCAAGGTTAAGTGCTGGAACCGACATGGAAAAATAATTAATAACCTAGTTACTTAGGTGATTTCAAAGAAAGTTGCTTGTTAATGTAGTAACCGTATTGTGAAACTTAATTGAATTTTCATGTGTATTTAGTTAGCGGAAAATTTTGTATACCTATTAATTATTTTTTTATGTCTTAATAATTGATTTATTCATACGTCAAGTTACTAATAATATTGAGTGCTAAAGCAAAAAAACCTTTACAATAAAAAAATCACTTACAGAAATAAGCATGTGTAGGCCTCATAAGCTCTGCTACGACGTAGCACTTCGTAGCAAACTAAGCACATGTTCTCCAGTGAAGCTAGGCGAGTCAACTTTGGCAATACCGGTAGCCAATCGTTAAACTACAGCCTAATTTAATGATTATGTTAACAATTCTCTTAGCTAATAATCGCTATTTTCAGCACTTACGTATACAAAATTAATTAGCTCTCGTCACACCGAGATCAATTTAGGACTAAGCTAACAATTAATGATGTACATTTTACTTGTAGTAATTTGTAAATTAAAGGTAACGTCAAATGTTATCAGTGACTACGGAACTAGCAACTTTTATTTGCAGTTCGAGAAAAAAATGTTGTTAGATTTTGAGTTCTAATGCGCGGTGTTAAGAGTTAGGTGTTGTGTAAAGGTGCGCTGCGCAGGAGTGCGTATGTTTGCGCGAGTGTGGTCGCTGGCAGCCGGCCCGCTGCCCACAACGGAGCTTATAAAAGAGGGCGGCAATCTGGTCCCGCGCCCGGCGCGCGCACTCCCGACTCTTTCCTCATGGGGCGCGCTACCTCCACTCGATAGTACCTACAAAACAAAAAATACATTTTTATGTATCTGACATACCAGTGAAGGGACCAAGTGATAAGTGATACGGTAAGTTGTTCCCCGTCGGACCACGAGGACTGTGATATCTGTGCAGTGACTGTTCAGTGTTGCCCCACTTGCGGAATGTGCTTTCATATTTGAAGAGTAAACGGACGATCTCAGTGCGAATGCGATAAACGAAATGTGAAAAATTATCGGCTTGAAAAATAGCAACCGTTCCAACGTAAACGCAGATTTGATTACATAAGCCAGTGTTACCAGGAATCAAAATTGAATGGAGGTGGTATAATAATAACAATGTAATTTATATTGAAGAAGTGAATCGAAAGTAGTTTTTTTGCCTCAGATTTATAACAAAACCAGTGTTCTTTTATGTTGTGCTGCTGTATAAATAAACACGTACAAACAATAAATCCACTTAAAACATTTTAGTTAATCCTATGTATCCTAGTAAGACTGGCTTGTGACAGCTCAAAATATAATAAAAACAAATAAATTTCAAATATTTAACAGCTAGACGAGTTTGAAGGCCGCGAGCGCCATCTTTTCAGTATGACGCGGTTCTAGATTATGTGCTAGATAATATGAAGATATTTTAGTGAGGAATTCAAAATAGTCGAACACTACACCACTCTGTCACTCAATCTAAGAATAGTAAAACTGTTGATTCAACCGTGTCATTTGCTATGTTATATTTAAAATATTTTTAAAGCCATGTTAAAAGTTTAGTTTTTATAAGCGTTAGTCCTAATTTTGTAACCATGGTTTAAATATTTGATCTCTGTATTTATCTGTATCCATTACGGCAATTATGAGTTAAATATTTTCGGTTCGATCGCTCTCCGATAGTAAAAAACTGAAAATAACCAATAAAACTGTATCGAAACTATGATTATAATTTGAAACCAGATCGTGATGTTTACGCTGATACAGTTAGAGCCAGCTGTAAAAATACTTTTCATTTCAGATTGTAAAACTATGAATATCGGAACAAAGCACCTAATATACTCTGACGTCAATACCCGCCGTCATAAACTCAGTAGATATGCCGAGATACAATATAAATGTTATATAAATACGTAGCGGTACTCTAAAATGTCTTTTAAATGGCTCCACGTCACGCCGTGACCCTCGAGAGCTGTCAAATGTGACTGTGAGCTTATGCGCCCGCGCACGCACAAATAAATGACTAACCGAAGCAAATGTAGATTCTCAAATGGAAACAAAAAAAATATTACATATCTCAAATAAAAGTTTACTAAACCGTAAAATCAAATTCAAAATAAACAATAACCAACTGTTTTTGCATCGTATACGATGTTATAAATTACATATTGACGAGGTGGATAACATATAGCTGAATAGACGGATTCTTTAAACAACTTTGTGTACTCAAAACATTGGCATCTCCAGCATTTCCATCAACACTCGATCGCTCGTGTCTAACAATGACTACGGCCTGTCTGTTCTCTAAACTTTTCACATTTGTATGTAGACCATTGCACGCATTTAACTAGACATTGAATGTATCATTTAATGACTTGACATTCAAGTGTGTTCGCCAAATAGCTCGAGGCCAGCCCGGCATTGTCTATAATCAGCTATTTTCTCCTTTACACGCATAGCGAACTTGATCCAAATCCATGTAGTCCGCCAAAACCGCAAGTCGGTCCTGCCAAAGCAGACGATTACGACACTCCCAGTACGATAATTCTATTTTGATTATTACCTTCGGACGTTTATTTTGGATGACGAATAGCCTTACGATATGGCTCGGTACGCGGAGTATATTTGATATCAGAATGATATATTCATACGCAACTCGGTCCTCGTTAAAATTATCTAGGAATTTTAAAAGCCCGTTCGACCGATTTGTATTATTGAGTATGTCTTACGGGTCGTTACCGTAGCTCGTTATACATATGCCTATAAATTAACGATGTACCTACCACTTAACGTTAATTATGAGTCAGAGAACGCGCCCTAAATATGATTAACGTTATTCCATTACACTCCCCAATTACATGAGTTACGATCGCAATTATATGTAATGTGATGTTCTCACACCTAAAGCGCTTCTAGAAAAATCGAATTTTAGCATTTACTTCGCCCTATTTAAATCGAAAACATGATCCAACTTTTTAAGCTTCTTTGCCGACAAAAAGCTGTGCTATATTTCTAATCTATCAAAGTCCTACCTTGCTTAGCGACTATATCTGTTTATCGTATCCGACCAACTCATAAACGAACATCTGCTTCTAGGAAAATGAAAAAGAAAATTTAATTTCTATCAAAACGTCAGCGTCCATTCAGCAATCCAAATATTGATCGTAGCGATGTGGCAGCTATAAACAAGCTATTTAAAAAAAGGAGGTGCTAAAATATATATTCTCTGTATGTAAGTCAGTTAAATATCCGAATTGGATACGGAAATTACCATGATTGTTCGACATTAAAGCTATCATTAGGTGTATGTTCAGGTGAATGGCACATCCGCAGCTAACGCATGACTGGCTTGCAGAAAACTGCAATGCACTATTTATACCGGGTGCCAACATCAACAAAACCTACTTCTTCATTTCACATTGCAAGTCAATGATCTCATATCGGAAGTAGGTCGGATGCGTACACGCAGCGTCTGCGCCGATGCAGGTATCCAACACAAACATACACACAATGCGAATGAATGCATGAAATCGTAAAATGCTAGCCCAAGTAAAGTTAAAGCGAAAACGGTTCAGCTGTAATTTATGCGTGTAAACAATATTGATATGATGCACCATAAAAGCTTTATTGCGGAACAGAAATGACATTGAGCTTCCCATACTAATAAAATGTAAAGTAAATAATAAATAAGCGAGTAAACTGGAAATACTTTATTAATCATAGAAGGAATACATTGTTGATACTTGCGCTACACATAAATCAATCCATTGAAGTATAATTAAATTCCAAACTCCAGTTCATGTAAAGTTTATTTTTGGTTTTGATGAATGTCTTTATAGACCATTACTTTACTAGTGCAACGCCATAGTTCATGGAAAGCTTGATAGTTTTAACTTTTAAATATAAACATTAAAATATAGATCAAAGAATGGGAAGTCACTTTATTGATTGTCGTTGAAACCGTCTGTGTTTACAAATAACAAATGGGTCAGGCTTTTAGTTAAATTACTTCATAAACCAAGCAAGTGATCTTAAAATATCGGACAACGTGGATATTAATTGATGGGCTATAAAATAGTACGCTAGCCAAGCTGGAGTGATTTTTAATCGGTCGTTAAACATGCACCGATCATTATTGCTGAACATATCCGGTGTGGCTGACACATGCGCGGGCGCGTCCATTACTATCAATCAGAGCATGAGCCACATCTGCAGATCAAACACACCGTTTTGGAGCTGTTCTTAATCTTCGATTGCGAGATGAGGAAGCTCGACCTCAAAACCTTTGTTGTATGAGTAACAACTAAATTATTACTTAGTCATAGTCTAATATTAGGCCGCTACAATAATTATGTACAAAGCTACATAAGTAATCGTTTTAAAATTAAAGAAACCTAATCGAAAGTCTGAAAGAGATGTGTTAAATTAATATAATCATCTTGAACCATATACCTAACTTTTGAAACTACATGTAATATTTAAGTTCGAAAATATTGGTTTTTCAGTTAACAGAATTGCTTTAACCAGAACGTTATATTGGATACTTTTAATGAACACATAATAACTAGGAACAAACTAGATAAAATTTGTGATACATTTAGTTGTAGGTACCTACTAATAAAAGAAATAGTAAAACGGGATCATGGGCATCGATAGCACCAACCCAATATAAAGTAGGACTGTATCTCTTAGTAATTTAAAGTTGAAACAAATTGTTTTAGTTTAGACAATTTTCCCAGCACACCCCATTAGATAAATCATCTCTAAAATCTAATAATTTTGTGAATAAAAAACCTTCAAAGAAGAACACACTACACTTGTAGGTACAATACATTGCACTGCATTGCATGGAGCTAGCAAAAAAAAACAAGCAAATCTATATACTGAAAGGTAGGTATGGCAAAATTATGATTAATTGTCGTATAGGAAAATAAGAGGAATTCCTACATTGTCGCTATAGATTTGGCCTTTGATGTTTATTATTTATGAACCATAAAACTTGTTTTTAAGCTCGGCGTGGGTAACTTTTAATAGTCACTGAATTATTTTCATGTAAGAGAGACTTTATGCAATATGGCTCTGTTAATAGCAGGCCGAAACATAAGATTTATGTTATCACGCTAATCAGAATAATATATACTTTAAAAACACTATCGTTTCCAGACGCTAAAATAAACGTTAACATTGGCATTCAGCTGTTTCCCTGCGGTTTTCTATTTTCACTCTCTAAATATATTCCAAGTACTTCACACACAAGGTTGACATTTTTCCGTGGCTGCCGTGAAATCGATACCGTAAAATCGCTCTTTTAAATTCTCAAAAGACATTCCACAGATCTAAATTTTAAACGTCAATTACAATCTTGTATTTCACTATAAAAGTGCCTATTGTTTAGTCACAAAAATGTGTACGTGGTAAGTTTCTCCATTGGTTAAACTTTGTACAATTTGTTTATTAATTGTGTCCTATTCAATGCTCTACATCCAAACATTTTGATATTGTGGTTGTAAACAATGTTTGACAGTTGACCATGAAACATGCTCGCTCTGTTACTGTTGCAATGCTTCTGATAGGTTCAAAAGCATAATTTAGGTCCATACTCGTAACCGCAAAGGGCGCAAAAACTTCAAAGCTCACAGTCAAAACATTAATAGCAATTACGCCTACTGCCTATGACTATATTTATGAGTTCATCATTTTGATTATGACGGATCCGTCCAATCTGTTAGGCGAAGACATGATGGGAAAATATTCAGAATCATAGATCAGCGTCATCCGACAGTTTATCTTTGCCAACAGCAGGTACCAACAGACCAATGTCGACGTGTCGGCCACGATCCAATTGTACAGCAATAATTATCCACCCGATAAACAACGTCCACTAATTTAATTATTATAAATATCGTTTTACTACATGAAACCGCTTTACTCTCAGTTCTTAAAAAGCCTAACGATCCTGAATTGCTACTGAAGCAGAAAACGAACAAAACCTTAATTTCGCAATGATAACTGAAATCCACTTATAAAGCGATAAGCTAATGTTTGTTCAAAGGCTTATCATGATAAAACACACATGGTATGATCTATTCGTTCTTTTATCCCTCCCGACACGGTCGATTGACCATTATTGAAAGCTCTTTCGGTTTTATAACTCTGTTGGTTAAGCCTTAATAAACCGTAAGAATAACAAGGTATTAAATAAAAAGGAGAACCTTTTTAATAGTCGTAAACAGAAGTAAGCATCACACAACAAGCTCCGGGAGCTCGAGCCGGGCAGCGACCGCTATAAAAAGATCATCATAGGACGGTCGGTGACGGCCGCCGTGCGACATGCAACCCTGGAAAGCGACTCGGCTGTGCCATCGAGTACTGTTGCCAAAATAATTAAAGAAATCTCCGACGGTGTCCCTCCACCGCGCCCGCGCCGCTCTAAAATCGTCGCTCTTCGCCCGGGAGTCACTACTCGGGGCGCGGCGGGAAAACATCTCCCGCGCCACTCTTATTTCTTCTTTCCTTCCCGACGCTGTCGAAAAAAAAATATTCCAGTAAGTTTCATAATACCACTATAAAACGAAGTAACCGTGAGTGTAGTAACCCCAAGTGCAAATTAAGTGTCATGCAAGTTGCAAAAGGAAATTAGTGATTTGATATATAAGTGATAAAAGTGTTACATAACGCGAAACATATTTCAGAATTTTAAAAATACCGCATTTTGTAGGCGCCTATGGCACAAAAATAGCTTTGAGTCACGTGGTACAAATTCAACCTATAGCATAGCTCCACATTTATGTATGATCGTAAAATGTATTAAGTTTGAAAATGAATAAAATGAAAGTTATTTCGGGATCTTCTCGCAAATAGATAACGGTTTGAAGATTGTTGAATTTATTTATCGAAATATAAAATATTTTGTATCAAAAAGGAATCTCGTTTGACAAAACTAGTTTCTCCCTCGCGTAAAAGGTGGCGCTGCCGTCGACCCCTCTTCTACGTCAGTTTCGTAAAAAATGACGGCTGAATTAGATACGTGTTCGTGTCGTTTATGATATTTACGAGAAAAAGTATTAGATTAGTACAAATTTTAGTAATAACTGTATAATTAAGAGTTAAACGGTAAAAATAAGTGAAATATTAAATAAGACAGACACTTCTCATGTATTAAAAAAAAACTTCTTGGTGAGTGGTGCAGTGGTCAAACGGTGCTTGGTATCTAGGAAATAGCTCGTTAAATCTGATATCATTACTCGTCTTCCTATTTTATGGATATCTTTGGGAATAAAAATGTGTAAATCATAATCTGTAATAGTCAGAATACACGTCTTAATTTTTTTTATTGAAAATTTAACAAAACTGAATTAAATAGTTCCGCTTTCCTTAAAATTAAAGTTTTTTTTTTAGCTCAGTTATTTTCCGTACGTCATTGGAATAATATAGTTGATTAAAATACGTCGCACTTAAAAATCTCGTACAAGAGCAACATAACCTCAAAGCTTTCAAGTTGATGATGACTCGTCATTTCTAACCTATATTTTTTTGTTCTTGCTTTTTAGAACTGACGGCAACGTAGTAATTCC
Organism: Helicoverpa zea x Helicoverpa armigera; assembly: GCA_033682625.1. Classification (NCBI taxonomy): domain Eukaryota; kingdom Metazoa; phylum Arthropoda; class Insecta; order Lepidoptera; family Noctuidae; genus Helicoverpa; species Helicoverpa zea x Helicoverpa armigera. The sequence continues at coordinate 3,432,722 of JAWIIS010000002.1, read as the reverse complement.
ACCATGGAGGACGCTCACTCGAAATCCGTGGAAGAAGTCTTAGGGTACTTCGGTACAGACCCAGACAAAGGCCTTAGTGCAGACCAAGTGAAAAGGAACCAAGATAAATATGGGCCAAATGGTAAGTACCTACACTGTTTACCTGAAACATGTAAACAAATTTTCATACCTTTCATCTATTTTGTAAAAGTGCGGTAAACTAGGCAGTAACTAAAACCTACTTTTAAGGTTCTTTAGATTTAATGACAGATAGCTTTATCCTTGAATAATATTTTGCTAAATCTGAATGAGACTACATTGTAATAAGTATCCTTGCTTCATTGATACCTCCAGAATTGATATTACTATAATGCAGAGCAGTATTTGCCTCAATATGACATCATCAAACATTTTAACTCTGGTTAACACATCATTACAGGCATAGACACAAAGTAGGTCTCATATAATGAGTTTTTATATGTATTCCTCGTTATGCTTTCCTTTGAATAATCTCATAAAAGTCTTTATCATTTAAGCATGATTTTATTTATGATAGCGGTCATGACATGATGCAATTTATTTAGTCCATGTCAATTAGGCTGGGCCCTTTATCTTTGGTAAGCTTTGATTGATATAGCAGAATTAATGGACTACTTTCCCAAAGATTAAATAAAACATTGATTATAAATAAATATCTGTATTAAAGTCTGTTTCATACTATAAAGCTGCTACAAAATTTTGGATTAACCAGGATCAATACGCTGAATGCAAGATCCACGCTTTACAATTAAATTTTAAAATATAGATTTTTCTTCACAACCTGCAAATTCTGATTTGATGAATTCTTTGATTGAGATTAGCTACTCAACATGACTTAGGATATTTTTCTAGACATATTCTGGTTTGAATTAAACATATATCCCTTCTGTAGATAATTAATTAAATGAAAAATATCAGATTCATTAATTTTTCCAGTAACTTCTCTACTTACTTACCCCTGTATAGACAAAAAATTAGAAGAGAAATGACACTATTATAATTATTATTCATCATTTATTAAATACAGAGTAAATTTTATGCAATCAATCAAAATTATCAATGTGTGTCTGTGGACCAAGGTCAGACTTCCTGTATTCGCTTCCACGATTACAAAGTTTGATGACATATAATTATGTGTATTTTTAACTTAATGCTATATATTCAGTGAACATAATCTTGGTAACTAAAACATTGTAAACAAATTGTTTCTGAACTGCATTGTCTATTGAGCTGCAGTTTCTTTAAGAGGACTAAACGCCTTGGCCATCTCGTCTTCATATTATAATGAGAGACATTTCCTCCATTGTAACATAGCAACGTTACTCATATACATAGCATTTAATGTAGAATATAAGTCAGTATGTTTATTTCATTTTTTTTTTATTTGAGCTGCGGTAACATGACGTTTAATTATTGAAGAGTAGTTTCGATTCCGAATATACATACTGAAGTTACAATAACACATACTTACGAACTCACGTTTGTATAGCATGGGCAAACAAATACAATCGAAATACACCTTGCTGAAATAGTTCCGAGAACGGAGTAAAACTAATCAATATCCTGACGAGGTGGAAATAAGGGAAATATTTATAAAAATAGACAAGATGAAATATCCAGAGTTGCCCACACTGTGAGTGATAAAACGCCTGAATGAAAGCAATCCCGATGGATAGGTTTCGCTTGATTATGCCTACTACGCAAATATCCGGTGCTGTGGGCGATGTGTAAATTAATCCATTCCAAGTAATCTGTCCATGCCGCGCGCAGTTCCTAATTGCATGAAGATAACGTAAAATGCTGCTTTCCATAGTGATATTTTTTCAAAAAAAATACATTTGAAAGTTATTCATGTTAGTTTTTAGAACCGAAATAACTTAATCTCGGCATCTTTAAAAAAAAAAAAAACATGTTCAACATAATCATTTACACTTACAACAGTTTGGACTTTATTATTTGTTTTACTTGTTATATTGTTAATAATAATGTTAAGGGTAGGTAGGAACCGTGATTTCCGAAGAAATCTGCTGACAGTACTCAATAAAACGTGTAAAATCACGTTCATGTCCCTGATACAGTTGACTAAATACGAACGCAATTTCCTAATCAAATAAGATTTTTATCACCCTATTTCCATCATAGAAAAACCAGGGCAGGTCGTTTGTATTGACATAAAATTAATGAGTTTTATCTCAGTAAGTCACCTACTAAATATTTGCTGACAACTGTGAGATAGTATAAAAAGTAGATATCTCGCAATCTTTTCTACGTGTTCCAAACAATGCCTCTAATAATATAAAAAGAACTGTTGTATGTAGATTTACTGCTAATTGTTTGAACACAAAAATACCATACATACATATTATTTTCATGTTTGTTGTCTGTCTCTGAATACACTTACAGTTATCCTCCTTGTGTTGTTACAAGGTATAAAGAGTAATCTTTTAGCAAACTATTTGCACTGATGATAATATGTGGGTATTTAGAACAAGTTCATGGATCTTGTACCTATAATTTTTACTTCATTCATTGTTTCGATTTCAATATACTGTACTTACTGCAACTGGTGAATTTGAGCGCGTTATTTTTATAGTTAGACGACCCTTAAAATAGGTTACAGGCTATGTAGATTGTAGAAAAGAGGTTGATACGCTGTGGGTGCGTTCTCGTTGAGTATATTTATAGTGGCACCGACATGGTCCAAGACCAGTGAGGCGGCAGAGGCTGTCAGTGGCGCGTGTGCACCGCACAGGCCCAGGGGACGAGTCCTCACGCATCACATCTCTAATAATGTTACCTACCTACTCTACTCTTGCCACCACGCTTAGATAATAAGCAGTTTGCCATGAAATTGCTAACCTGTTATCGATACAAATGCTTATAATATTATAATTATTTGACAAAAAATATGGAAATATTTGTCTAGAAATTGAAAGTTCATGCAAAAATTGAGATAACTCAAAATTGTGAGGCAAGTTACCCTCAGAATAATTTATTTACTTTGCATTGATAAACAATGCATTTGATAAAATCTTTTTTCATATTGTCATACACTTGCATAGAGCTTTAATGGTAGATGATGTTAGATAGACCCGTTAAAAAAATATGCGGTTCAACGCAAGATCCCGCGAGACTTGTTTATTTTTTCATTCCGTACAACTGACGATTATTTTGCTGCGGAAAACATAAACTACACGTCACTCGCTCGGTGAAGCGCGGTTACAATACCGAAACTAAACGCGTGTAAAGAGTTTAAAAACAAAAGTGTGTCATAAGCATGAGCATGTTACGAACCTCTTTTTTTATTTACTTCTGGTTCTTAGCGCTTGGTTTATGAACTTAGGGTACCTAATATTTACTTGAAAACTTATCACCACTTCTCCACTCTACTTATAATAATATTAGTTTCCACCTTGTGTACGTATTTCCTCTTTAAAACGCACAATATTTTACGCAAGGCTACGCTTACTACGCTTACTACAATTAAAAATAGCATGCTGTGGGCCTTTAAAACTGTCAATAACTAATTGTAATACAAACTGTTATTAGGCATTCATTACCTTTTTCAGGCCTTAAATGTCTAGATCTTTGTTCAACATAACTGCTAAATAAAGTATTCAGATAAAATCTTAGTTTTATAGGAAATTATTTTTTATGGGGTAATATTTTAAACTTGATTAGTTAAAGTGATGTCACCTATTAGTATCCACTTAAGGTTGCCTACCTACATTCTGCAGACATCATTTTATGAAAACTGATCTCCACCTACACTCAATATAGTACCAATGTCTTTTCAGCAATCTGTGATAATAGTTCTTTGTAAGTCAATTCTTGCCGAGATGCTCACTTAAATAATTGGCGAATCCTTCTCAACAATCATTTCTCTTTCAAATATCAACAGTACTCTGCAAGGTTCGTAACAAACGCTTAAAACCCCATTACCTATGCTAATGTTTAGCTAGTTAAATTGTTATCGAAATGGAACTAAAGACTGATCGATTGTTTCTAATGAAACTCGATGGTTATCCGATACTCGTTCAATAATCATTCGTCCTCGAAACATAAAAACCAACGTACCTAATGTGCGTTAAAACATAACTAACTATATGGACAAGTAGCTGCAGATAAACCGATACCGATACTTTATCTGTAATGCGCTATGCTTAATGGTTATTAGTCTAGTATAAACTAAACAATTTTGCGTAAATTGGAATTACAAGTGTTATACAATGACATTATTTAGGAGTTTAATATTGAAACCAATAACCTCCTAAAATACAACTAAAATATTTTTTGTGTGACGCACTTGAAAGGTTTCCACATATCTACACACGTAGTGGAAATGACCACAGCGTGCCGTCGAATATAGAAGTATGGCGCTACGTCAACGTAGATCATAAGTGTTTGAGTGCATTAAGGAGCCGATAGTGCACCGTAAGCCCGGGAATGCTGATGCTCCCGCGGCGAGTTTCGAGTGCCTAGTGGCTGAAATATTATATAGGTACCCAGGTTTATTTTGGACGATCTACGTTGGCGGATTGCGTCTACGAGCGCGGCTGACGCGCGATCCACACGACTATTGCACGTTCCAATATTTTATCTGTTAGAAAATTCTTTTATCTTCTCACCACTGAAACCGTAAAGACAATTTTGCCACACGTAATATTTACGATGATGCTATTCTTACTTTATTGTATTACCTCGATCTAGACACTGAATAACATCAATTTTTGCCTTCACATTGACATTTAAAATTATGTAGATTATTATCATAATGTCACGTTGTATTTTATGCGAAACCAGTTTGATTAGTTTTATTTATTAGTTTCATATACGGTGAATTTGCGGTTTGAGAATAATTTACTCCCTCGAGAGAAAAGCTAACGACCTTTTAATATCCTAAAACTCTTTAGCGATGATGAACCGTTAAAAACTTCCGAGTAAATCTTTTTTTTTGCACAAGTGAAATTCGCAACTTCCACAAAATTGAAACTGCAGTCTATCAGTAATTGAAAACTGAAAAAAATCGTAACAAGTTTGCACTAGTTCGAATTCGTTATAGTTTTCTCTCGCCTTTCTCTCAATATCGGCGAACTAGGTACAAGGCTTCGAGTGACGCAAGTTGCGAAACACAAAACAACAACGTCTGTTCTTTATCGTGCTTTCACCTTTACTCCGTTGTCACATAGAAAGTTTTTCACGTTGCCAATTTTACGCTACAACATTGTTGTGGTGTTGTATAATTGGATTCTATCTTCAGCGAATCACAAATAAAGTCAGGGTAATCTGTATCCACCTGTAGCAGTATATGGAGGTCACCTGTTTGTTGCTATTATTATCTTTATTATTCCCACTCTATTTTTAATTTCAGCGCTGAAATAGCTAATTTTCCTCGTCCATTGTTTTTGTAAGCCTTTAAAGTTAGCCCTCTTACTATTAGCAGTAAATATATCGATATCTTTATGTGAGTAGATGGAGCGTGACGCTATATTATGTATTGTATTATAGTATTGACAGTCTGGTCACGTTTACAATGTACGCTATTTTGATGTCGGCAGTCCAGCGACGTGACACTTAAGAGTATGGACATCGCGATTTTATGTGCCGTTGTTAATTTTATTGTCGACTGCAAGGAAGCAGAGATGCTGACATGGCGATATCCATCCGTTGACTAATTGCTTACATTAGTCACGGCAGTGTGGCTGGCACTCCGACTGCGTACGCAAATAGAGTCGATACAACGATTGACTAAGCCCACGTTGCCCGATTACACTCTTCGATTAAGACATAGAAAACATGAAATGGAATCCAAATACATTCTATGAACGTTATCTTTACTGCGCCTGTAAGCTTCTTGCGAAACACGCATCCAAACGTGCTCCCACCAAACACGAACTGCGGAAGTGACTTGATGGAAGGATATTCTAATTGTAAGGGCAACGTTTAACGGGAACATTATGTATGATGCGTCAAATTAGGTATGTTGTGTTTAGGCAGATAGTTGATTGTGCTAGATAGTTGGTCTTGCGACGTTGTTACGTAGGAACTAAGTGCGCGATTTGAGGTCACCATGCAGGTCGCGCACGGCCCGCAGACGTGGCCCGCTAGCTGCCCGGCAACTACTTAATCATAAACAAGATACGCTAAGCCTAAATGTGTATTTATATCGCAGATTTAATATAATGAAAGCGATAAAACACTGATGTCTTACAGGTGTCGTAAAGATAACAAAGTTCTGCGACCCTTACTACATAAATATACAAACAATTACTGACAAACACACGTCACAAAGGATTTTTTGTAGGGCATGAGACTAGTATTGAGAAAAACAAATGCTAACGTATAACCTTCTACGGAATACGTAATAGCAGCTCCACGCAAGTGATCTATATGCACAAGGTCCTAAGAATTTAATCTGTAAATAAGTATAAATGCTTAGACATTGTAAGATATATCCTAACCTTACTCGATAACAATTTGAATACCGGTTGTTGCAAAAAAACTGCGACTCCGCATTGTACTACCAAAGCTACGATACTTTTACAATTAGTTATCAATATCTATTTTAATGTGAATCAAAGAAACGTGATAATTCCGTATCGCAGAGTGTATGTACCTTGATTAGCTAGCGGCTGGTAAATATTATCACACGTGTTTTACTTTGTTTTGGGATTGTTGATTTTTGCGCAGTATCCGAATAGATACCGGTTTAAACGCACACTGATAACGTAGTAATCAAAATAATCTGCGTAGAGTAGGACTAGACAAACGGTGAGCAGATCACGTTGAAATGCGGCGCCGACATTTGCATTTGACGTCACTATTATTGGCCGAATCGTTGATCGAGCAGCTCGCGGAGCCGGCGCGGGCGCTGCCGCACGCTGCGCTCGATCTAGTGTATTTATGTACGATCGTAACGGCCGACATAGATCGCATGCCTGTTCTGACTAGTTTATCGCCTGTTACATTAACTCCTTTGATCTTTTATTCAAAACTCTAATTATGGTTCTTTTCTCTTTTCAGAACTGCCTGCGGAGGAGGGTAAGCGCATCGATTCGATAAATAAATTCTAAGCTAACCGATGACCTATTCCCAAGTATAAATCCGATTCCTAATCCGTTCACTTTGTACACAACCTTAACGATATTACTCGGCCAATATAAGTAGAGTACATAATCGGCTGATAACGTTAAGCTAGGCCAGACTATGGCATTCTTGATAAGCAAAAGAGCACAGTGGCCACTGCAAATGTAGAACACTTCCTTAGTGGTGGTCCCCAATTGTATGCTAATCAAGTGCTCAAAGTAATTACGCATTATGATAATTATTGTGACACATATATGGGGAACACAGCGCTATCAAAAACTTTATTAGATTAGGCTCAGAATACTCGCTTAAAGCTAGATACATTTCGCTAGAACGCAATAGCGTAACACAAGACCTGTTTTATCAACGGGTATAAAATACAACATTTTCTATTAACAATCCTTCGATAGTGCTAATATTAAACACCGTAACGAAATAAAGTCCATAATTAAACTTGCTGTTTTCAATAAATACGGAAAACTGTTGTAAAACCTATAACTTAACCTAGTTCAAATAAATCCATGTCAAGGCTCCGTGAGACACTTTTTGTTTACTTCGAAGCCTTGAAATCTTACGTTTGTTGAATTTTGTCGTCGAGTTTGCAATACATATTAATGACGAGAATATTGTATAGGCTACGTTTACACAATTTAGTATTCGTCACTTTAACAGCAGAATGAAATTCAATACGCCGGTTTAAAGGTAACCGAAGTAATTTCTAATTTCCCACTGTAATTCCTTCCTACGTAATTCCATTTTCCGTGATTGCTAAATCTGATTTTACGCAGTATCTGATTACACGTGAAAATATAACGTTTTACGTTTTTTCCTTATAGGCAAAAGTATATGGCAGTTAGTCCTGGAACAATTCGATGACCTCTTAGTAAAGATTTTGCTGTTAGCCGCTATTATTTCATTCGTAAGTATTGTTGGCAGAGGTGTATATTAATCTTTATATCCTTCAAAACGTTAACAATGTCGTTCTTTCGTTTCAGGTTTTAGCTTTATTTGAAGAACACGAAGACGCATTCTCCGCCTTCGTAGAGCCTTTTGTTATTTTACTTATTCTTATTGCTAACGCTGTAGTAGGAGTATGGCAAGAAAGAAATGCCGAATCCGCCATCGAAGCTTTAAAAGAATACGAACCCGAAATGGGTAAAGTAATCAGAGGAGACAAATCCGGTGTACAGAAAATCCGAGCCAAAGAAATCGTACCCGGTGATGTCGTTGAGGTGTCAGTCGGTGACAAAATCCCCGCTGACATCCGTCTTATTAAGATTTACTCCACCACCATCCGTATTGATCAGTCCATCTTGACCGGAGAGTCCGTCTCCGTCATCAAGCACACAGACCCCATTCCCGACCCCCGCGCCGTCAACCAGGACAAAAAGAACATTCTCTTCTCCGGTACCAATGTCGCCGCCGGCAAGGCCCGTGGTATTGTCATCGGAACTGGTCTCAACACTGCCATTGGTAAAATCCGTACTGAAATGTCCGAGACTGAGGAGATCAAGACACCTCTGCAGCAAAAACTGGACGAATTCGGTGAGCAGTTGTCTAAGGTCATCTCAGTTATTTGCGTTGCCGTATGGGCCATCAACATCGGACACTTCAACGACCCCGCCCACGGTGGAAGCTGGATCAAGGGTGCCGTCTACTACTTCAAAATCGCTGTCGCCCTGGCTGTCGCTGCCATCCCCGAAGGTCTCCCCGCTGTCATCACCACTTGTCTCGCTCTCGGTACCAGGCGTATGGCTAAGAAGAACGCTATCGTGAGGTCGCTGCCCTCTGTAGAGACCCTCGGTTGCACTTCTGTCATCTGCTCCGACAAGACCGGTACTCTGACCACCAACCAGATGTCTGTATCCCGTATGTTCATCTTTGAGAAGATCGAAGGTGGCGACAGCAGCTTCCTTGAATTCGAAATTACTGGCTCCACCTACGAACCCATTGGTGACGTTTACCTGAAGGGACAGAAGATCAAGGCTGCTGAATTCGATGCTCTGCACGAACTTGGTACCATTTGCGTTATGTGCAATGACTCCGCTATTGATTTCAACGAATTCAAACAGGCTTTCGAAAAGGTCGGTGAGGCCACTGAAACCGCTCTTATCGTACTCGCTGAGAAAATGAACCCCTTCAACGTTCCCAAGACTGGACTTGACCGTCGTTCCTGCGCTATTGTTGTCCGCCAAGAGATTGAAACCAAATGGAAGAAAGAGTTCACTCTTGAGTTCTCCCGTGACAGGAAATCCATGTCCACCTACTGCACACCCCTTAAGCCTTCCCGTCTTGGCAATGGACCCAAACTGTTCGTCAAGGGTGCACCTGAAGGTGTGCTTGAACGTTGCACGCACGCTCGTGTCGGAACTGCCAAGGTTCCTCTGAACTCGACCCTCAAGAACCGCATCCTGGACCTCACCCGCCAATACGGTACCGGTCGTGACACCCTTCGTTGCTTGGCCCTCGCTACCGCTGACTCCCCACTCAAGCCTGACGAAATGGACCTCGGAGACTCGACCAAGTTCTACACCTATGAAGTCAACCTTACATTCGTCGGTGTCGTCGGCATGTTGGACCCTCCCCGTAAAGAAGTATTCGACTCCATCGTCCGTTGCCGCGCTGCTGGTATCCGTGTAATTGTCATCACTGGTGACAACAAGGCCACCGCTGAAGCTATCTGCAGGTAAATTGATATGCTGAATAGAACACTAAAGAACACCTCAAAATCACTTAGAGAAAAAAATGTTAATGACCTAATAAATTCCAGGCGTATTGGCGTGTTCACTGAAGAGGAAGACACCACCGGCAAATCCTTCTCTGGTCGCGAGTTCGACGACCTGCCCGTATCTGAGCAACGCGCTGCTTGCGCCAAGGCCCGCCTGTTCTCCCGTGTGGAGCCCGCCCACAAGTCCAAGATCGTTGAGTTCCTGCAGAGCATGAACGAAATCTCCGCTATGGTATGTACCACTTGATTTATACATGCTTTTTCTATATAGACTCATAGGCACCTCTCTAGATGACTTGTTAGCCCAAATTAAATTTAGAACGCGTTTGAAATTCATACATTTATCAGCAAAATTACACACAGTGTTTTCAGAAAACCAAAATTTGTTAGTAAATTAACACAACACGAACAAAATCTCAATTGTGTTAGTGAATCAACAGCGAAATAACTGTAACATTGTAAACGATATCTTCATTATTTACTGGGCCACCATTCGGCTATATTATTTAATGTTTACACATCGTAATACATATTCGAAGTGTTCTGTTTACGTTAAGGCAGGCGTGTTTATAAACTGGTTAACTCGGACTTTATCATGGTTTGTTAAAATACTGGTGTGGCTGATGACATGTTTTTTATGTCTTTACAGACTGGTGATGGTGTGAATGACGCCCCCGCTCTGAAGAAGGCCGAAATCGGTATTGCTATGGGCTCTGGTACCGCTGTCGCTAAGTCTGCCGCCGAGATGGTGTTGGCTGACGACAACTTCTCATCCATTGTCGCCGCTGTTGAGGAAGGCAAGTATTTACGACATACATAGCGTTACAAGGACTTTCAATCAAATTGTAGAGAAAAACAGTTCTATTTTTATGTTTGACTTGACGATTGTGTAAAATTGTTCTTCAGGTCGTGCCATCTACAACAACATGAAGCAGTTCATCCGTTACCTGATCTCGTCCAACATTGGTGAAGTCGTGTCCATCTTCTTGACTGCCGCTCTTGGTCTCCCTGAAGCTCTGATCCCCGTGCAACTGTTGTGGGTCAACTTGGTGACTGACGGTCTGCCCGCCACCGCTCTCGGCTTCAACCCCCCTGATCTCGACATCATGGACAAGCCCCCCCGTAAGGCTGATGAGGGTCTGATCTCTGGATGGCTGTTCTTCAGGTAAAAGTCTTACAAGTCACATAGAAACATGATTGAAGCTTTTTAAATGTTACTCTTATAATGGAGATGTTAATCAAAAGATTAAGTCTTTCCCCTTTAAATTAAAATTCCCTCTTTTAAATAGATGCAATTATTTTATTTATTGATTGCATCGTTGTTATAAATCGTCAGGTACATGGCTATTGGTGGTTACGTCGGTGCCGCTACCGTCGGAGCCGCTTCCTGGTGGTTCATGTACTCGCCCTTCGGACCCCAGATGACTTACTGGCAACTCACCCACCACTTACAGTGCCTCAGCGGAGGTGATGAATTCAAGGTACGAAACTTAACATTCACTGAGTGCTTACAACTATGGTGATTCATTTTTGATAAAAGGTTAACTTTATTTTTTGCCGTTTTAGGGCATCGACTGCAAGATCTTCACTGACCCTCACCCTATGACAATGGCCCTGTCTGTATTAGTAACAATTGAAATGTTGAACGCCATGAACAGTTTGTCTGAGAACCAGTCCCTGGTGACCATGCCCCCATGGTCCAACATGTGGCTCGTCGGCTCCATGGCTCTCTCCTTCACTCTTCACTTCGTCATCCTTTACGTTGAGGTCCTGTCGGTAAGTACAAGGTCTTAAAAGAAATGGTTTTTGAATTCCTACAGGCAAAGACTCGCGGCAGATAGTGTGCTAATTAGACAGTGCGTGTCACTTCGACTTTTCATATATGACGTCACTAAGAAAGAGATTTACGTTGTTAGATACTAAGTTTATCGATATCAGTAAATTAAAAAAATACATAACATTTTCCGACGTCTATACAATAATCTATTGCGTACTTAGACTAAATAGTACCTCTATAATCATCATTATTATAATTATGACGTTAAGTAAGATGACTATCAATTATCATCAAAGTTATGTGCCTTTTTCATCACAAAGTAAAGTGAAAGGCACTGTCTGCCGCGGTCGCGCGAGTCTTTGCGTGGAGCATAGCTAACTGTGCTTGTGCCGCGATGTCCGCAGGCCGTGTTCCAAGTGACGCCGCTGTCCATCGACGAGTGGGTGACGGTGATGAAGTTCTCGATACCCGTGGTGTTGCTGGACGAGGTGCTGAAGTTCGTCGCGCGCAAGATCTCGGACGGTGAGAAGCGTTCGCAGCTGATGCACTGGCTCGACGGCATGCAATGGATTGTGCTCATGTGGGCCGTGTTCTTTGGCCTCATCATCTACGGCCCCCTATAAACCGGCCCGCCCCCGTGTGCCGTGCCACCACCCCGTTTGATTCACATCTAATACCCTCAAACCGATTTCTGCGCCACCCACCTCTTCTATTCATGTTGCAGTTTCAATTTTCTATTCTCGTGTGTGAATTGATAAGTTATCGAATGTGGGTAGCGCACGGAATTCAACTGTGGAAACCGATAGACTATGAGCTGCGCTCACCACAGTATCAGTCATCTAACAGTTTGGAATGCTAATTCTGGCGCACCTGGTGTGTGAAGTGATGCCCCTAGTGTCCTAGTGCCCCAGTGCCCTAGTGCCCTGAGCCTAGAGCCGGCGTCTAGTGCCGCGGTGACGGACAGCGGACGCGTAGTGACGAACAATGAGTGTAAGCCGCGCCCGGCGGCCTGTGTTGTAGTTGTCTGTACTGCTTAGGAGTAGATCTAACGGAGCCGCTCGCTCTAGTGATTATGCATTTTGTATGTGCGAGACAATAAATTATTTGGAGCTCATTTTTTACAAATTCGTGAGTTCTTCTAATGTTTTCTTCCTTTTACTGAGTACATATACATAATATTATACACTTATTTGATGTGAAGTGGCTGTGAAGACCTTCATTATAAATGCTAACTAATGAAACACCAAAAATTGGTTTTATTGAAAGGTATTTATAAGTTAGATTAATTGCATTTGATACATTTTGTATACAGTAGCATGGGAAGCTCCGCATTCAAATATATATTATAATGAACTCGCACATAGCTCAGTACCTTGTCCGTATGGACAGCAGACATGTTATAAAACATACTATTAATTGATAGTAATGTGCATTGTTAGCCTAGTGTAATTTATCGTAAGTGTATTATTAGGGACGTGGTTACAATATTATTCTCTCTGCATAGGTAGTACTGTTATCAAAAGAATGTCTTTCTCCTCTGTCCTTTCACTGTGGTCGCTTCTTAACATTCCTATATGCATTTCTTTTTTATCTTTGATCAAACCTTTTTGGTATTGAGAAGCGCTCTTATTAATCTAAGCTAATATTAACAAATGAATGTGTCCCTAGGCTGAACTAACCTCATGCCTTAATGTGAACGCGGGCGCATTGCATGTAAACCGCAATAATATTTCATTTAATCATGCGGCCAAGTTGCAGGCATTGTTGCTGTAAAATAACTTTTCAACAGTTGTGTCCTTCTGAGGGCACGACTGTGCAATCGTTTTAACAGCAATAATGTCGTCAACTTTGCGGTGACGTGCAAGCAACAACATATTATTGCCGGCTTATATGCAGTCCGCCTGTGTACACCCTTCGTAGGTCAAGTAACCCGTCACAAACAGTTACTTCTCCTACCAGTGACCTTCATACATCGAAACGATATCATGTCAAGCCTTGTTTCAATATAATTATTACATAACATTAACGAATTTGTGTACCATGTAAAATGTCTATTTATTACGTTATTTACCACAAAATAATTTATTGAAATAAAGCAATATAGTCTATGTATGTACGAACTCAAATCCGTTTAAAGATCCTATGTACGATATATAGTACTTCTATTTATCTATATTTACTAATTGATGTACTTTTTGTTTTGTCTCCTGTTCTTAAAAATAACCTTTTATATCAAATATTTTACCATCGAGACATAATATTACTTTTAAGTTTATACATCCCAATTCAAAATTTGTTCAGACCTGAGGTTAAAGGTTAGTACGTACATATGTTTTTTTATTATTATATATAATGAATAGTAATAAAATTTGCATGTAAACATTGCATGGTTTATGACTTTCAAGAGTGCAGTTTTTTTATGATGCATTAACAATTATATTTTTAGTACTGTTCTTAAATTATTATGTGTATACCCAAATCTATAAACAAGACTCGATTGAAAGGACTACAACCGTTAGAAGTTTATATTTATTTTGTGTTTTTTCTACATCTATGATAAACACATATTTTACAAATAATAATATATGTATAAACAAACACAGAACACTCTTCATTGAATGATGTGCCTACATAATAATTATTGAGTTACCTTGAAAACTACCTATTGCCCACATGCCCACAGTGAGTAGTGGTGTACCAAACGTTGATCCCATATATTCTACACTGCACAATAAAGGGCATGCTCAAAAACCTTCGTTGTGAATGTCCCCCAACCTCCTGGAACTTGTTTCGTTTATCAGATTAACTTATTGAAATGTACAGTCGTTTATACATTTTACATATTAAAATAGTCAACAATATTAATGTTTGAATTATTTCCCTTCACAATCCAGTAGTGACACTACATGACACATACCCCTTGATTATGCAATTATATTCCACCCCCTTGTATTGGAACCCCCGAGTCCTTAGCGTACAATATAATGTTTACTATTCTATCTATTCCTTGCTAACATTTTTAAAACCAGTTTTGCGACCGCCACAGGTGTGTGATGCTTCAGGCTGTAACACCAGTTACAATCTGAACGTTACTTTAAACCTGTAGGAATGTAACCGAGAAGATGTACTACAAAGCTAAAAAAAAGGGTTACAAAAGTAAAAAACAAACGAATGAAATAAATAAAAAAAGTTTGTGAAAAGCAAAACTTGGTTGTTGATTCCGCGCACGCTCCCGCATGCTCTAACGTGGTGTTGTCCTTGTGTCCCCAGCCCAGCCGACGTGGAAGCTGTAAGCGCCGGACGCCGTCGCAGCGCCACTGCACGCACATATTCCATGAACACTCATTGTTTGTTGTGATCCCGCAGTGAAACTACACATTTAATGTAACTACGACACGGTTGTGATATCTGCATAAGACCTAGTAAGTTCGGACGGCACCCCCGCTCGAGCGCACACAACACTAACACTCTCGTTGTTTTGCAGCGAACGAGGTGGTCATTGACAAGTGGTAAACGCCACCGAACCATAGTTCCTCACCCGCTTCTCTCTGCTACTTCTACCGCTCTCGTCTCCCGATATAATGTTAATTGGCTTTTAGATGTGTACAATTTATAAAAGACGCGTCTCGTAAGACTTGGATTAGGCTAGGCTAGTTAGGCCAGGCCCGGCGGTGGAGGAGAGGCGCGAGTGGTGGATGCGGCGACGAGGCGGGCCGGGGCGCCGCCCCCGTCCACCTGCTCACCTGCGCTAGTTCACCAGAGGGGACATAATGTTGTTCATAATGTGTATATACTACAGTATGCTTAGGAGGTTTAATCAATTTGTTATATTACGTTGTTCTAATTAAAGACTACATGGTGCCCGTCGACAGAAGCAGTGCGATAGACGATGTGTACTTAAGTTGAGAGCACTCATTAATTTATTGTTATATTTTTATTATCTTATAATCTAGTTTGCTTATCTAGAGTCGAGTCATTTCTATTAGTGCTGACGCCTCGACGAGCAATATGGTGTCTGTAAGGGAAGGATAATTCACGATTGTCCAGTGTTTGGGACCTGAGTCCAAAAGTTTAAACATACCTGTACATTTTAATGTATTATTGTTTTGTACAATAAATCGTTATAAACGACAAGTGTTTCATTTCAATTATATTTAAATAGGAACTCGAGAAAAAGTATTACCATACCATAGCAGCGTATACCTAGTTTAGCTTCATGGTTCCGGTTCGATTCCCGAAATACATGTTGGTGTGCAGCAAGTATGAGAAACCCTTATTTTGTTAACTACGTAAATTGCGCGTTTATTATACCCAGGTAAATTAATAATAATTTCAGAAAACCTGCTTTTCCCACAATCTTAATGTTCAATCAAAGAAAAATATTTCTTTGATAACCCTGATTAATTCTTTCGGTATAAAATTAATCTAAAACTACTGTATAAAAAAAATTAAATACCTACTTGTTTTTTGGTAGCAAATTAAATATGTATTAAACGAATCAAACAGGTTTTGAATTTTAAAATATTTTGTCGGACTTGACAAAATTGGCCAAATGTAATAAAAAGTTAGTTAGGCACACCATGATTAGATTATCGGAAATTCTTATTCAGGCGTGCTATGTTAATAAAAAATAATTGAGCTAGTAATAAATACATAACAGATCGACCAGCATATTTATTAATCTGAGTTAGAGATACAGTATATGACATATACGCAAGGTCTATTTACTCTGTGCCCGATCATCTGTTAACCGTGGATAGTCTGTGGCCCGGCAGGCGACAATTTCCCCCCACCCCTTTGCCACTTTACGTTAATGTACGTGTGGCGCGCTGTCTGTTTATTAGTTTTGTTTGTAGTCTTTCGATTTTTGCTTATACAAGAAACGGTTTTTTCAGTATTAATAGTAGTTTTTATTGTACTTATGTATTGTTATCGCCTCGGAATTGTACAACAATCGAACTGTATTCATGTAATCTAATGGAAGCGTCTAGGTAAGCTGCTTTTTTACACTTTATAAATCACAAATTCCGTTATTTCTATTGAATACCCTTGGTTACATACATTTTAACATTAAATTGCAGACTAGATACTGAGCTGCCCAATAAGATGGCACATCTAGATATAATGGAGATTGATGAACCCAACATAGAAGCTAATGAAGAAAAATCGCATGTGCCTGAATTACCCTCACGAGTTTTGAGAAAAAGAAAGTCGATAATGCCAGAAACAAGTAAATCCTCCAATCGTAGGGTTTGTATGAAGCCTAGTAAACGTATTATGACTGAAAATGCTAACCCTAAGCAAATAGAAGCACTGTATCTGAACAAGAAAGTAAAATCCTTGTCACAGACTTTGGAAACCATTTATGAAGAACCCAAAGCTCAGAATAATGAGACTGAAGTGCTTATTGGTGGAAGGAAAGTAAAAAGACTGCTAACATTCCAACTAGGTAATCAGTATACAAAAGACAAAATAAAGAAGCGCAGGGCTAAGATAAAGAAATTATTGGGAAACAAAACATTTTTGAATAGAAAGAAAATACCAATGCAGGTATTTCTCAAAACTATAGAATGTTTAGAATTGGATGAAGTAGTACAAACAGAGACTTGCTTGCCAAATAAAGATAAGGAAACCTAATGAAATTAAGACTAAAAGACTTATTACCTATGGTAATGTGTTCCCATGTTTATGTGTATTGTTCATACAAAATAAAATACTCAATTTAATAACATCTTTTATTTATAAGAAAAAAATAAGAGATTCAGCTTGGAATAAATATATTCATAGTTACTATCATAAAAGTTTTAAGTTTGAACCTTGCACTCTACAGATGATTTAGGACAGTTGTCATATTCTTTGATAAGACCTGCAGAACCTTGATCAGCTTCATTCAGGCACACACAGCGAGGCTTTTCCACGCCAGGAGTGAAGAGTTGCCGAGGAACCCCAGTCCAACTCCTTTTAATGCCTCCACTACAATTTAAAACAACATTACATAAATTGATTAATGAGCAAACAGTTGCAATGAATATGTTAGGACAATACTAAGCATAAAACTGGATAATGTTCTGCAAGACAAAACCTGAGTTAAACACAAATAAGTACATGTATACTTTTTGTGTCTACCCTCCTACCTCTGCAATAAAAAGTCAAGACAATCTTTTGTACGCAATAATTAGTGCTGGTATTTTTTTAAAGTTCATAAAAAAAAGTCAGAGCTTATAGATTGTATGTGCTTCTATTTGCCCATTATAAATAATATCTATCAATATCTGTTATTGGGGAATTTCATATCATAGCAGGTAAAAGTTCATATTCTATTGAAAATGTACTGAGAACTAGGCAAGTATAATTTTTTGCATTCAAACAATTTAATATTCAGCAGTACAGTGGAGAACATCGCAAATGTGATTAATGGGATGCAACTTACACCTTAATCATACTTTTTTCAAGTTAGGGTCCGATGTCTTTGATCACTAAAAGTGAGGCAGAAAAATATATTTTTATATTCAAAGGTCCTTGGTTGGCTTTCAGTCTAAGCAAATGCAGCTGGGCACCAGTGTTTTACAAGTAATGACTGCACGGGTAACTGGGTTGAGGTCAGATAAGCAGTCACTACCAATATCCCTAGGTAAGACTGGTTTTCAGACTTAACGGCTTCTGAACCCTCTATAATAATTAAATAACCTTGATGTTGTGCACCACACTTTAGTGCCTTCATCAGCACTCCACGCTATGTTACATGGGGGATATTTCTGATCTTCTTTCCTTGACTTTTCTTTCTCTTCTTGACATTCCTGTATTTTATTGTAGAACTCCTCCATATAGACAGTCTCCTGGCCATCTTCGTCATAGTACCTTCCTATCAGAACTCCTGAGAAAAATAATGTGATATTTATTTTACATGTAGTGATTCATATATTCATTGTAAAATGAACAAGGTAACAGAATACATAATAAAAATACAAGGTAATTTGAAAGTTAAAAAAAATTGCATACATACCAACTTGTTTATACTTTTTCTTAAATGTATCTCTCCAATTGATAACCGTGAGTATTTCAGTACAGGACAAGTCCATAACGTGGTCCCTTTCATTGCTTTCATCCTGGAAATCCCCGCTGACAAGAGATCTTGATCCATCTTTGCCTGAATTGTTTTAAAATTAATTAGGTAAACTCACCAATACTATAAACAAACAGAAATAAGTATAAAAGGTACAGAACATGAATTACCTATGAAATAATTGTATGAAGCACCCTTTTTATAATGTCTTTTACCTTCCGTAACGTCAAAGACTGTACCTAATACAGCTAAATACAGCCTTTTATGTGTTACCCCATCATATTGAGCAAGTTTAGTTGCGGTGAAGATCCCGGGTTTGTCTTCGACGGTATTTAAGAAACTGTCGTAGTAGAATTTCAGTTCCTCACGATACCAGTATGCGCAAGTAACTACTGCTACGGATATTAACAACTTCATGTTGCTTAATAGACCAACAACCATGATGAATAATATTTAAGAGACTTATAAGAATACTTGTGTGACTACTGTGAGATCATTGATACATTGAAATAAAATGCTTGATAATGCTATGTAATTGGAAATAACTATACCTACACAAAAACTTCGGCAAGTTTGTAATACGCGTTAGCACACAGGCTTGACACACATACCTTTTCTTTCTGAAAAATATAACTGTAAATCGTCATCCAATTCTCCAAGCAACTTCAACAACAACAAAAAGTTTTTGAAGTTGAAAACGTCAATGTCAAGAAACTTCAGATTTTATTTTGTCAATGTCAAAATTAGGGCGGTACTCTACTTTCCAGTTAATTTTCTGTTTCTAGATTATACATTTCTCCCAATTTACTCTTCTCATAAACACGACCCCTTATTCTACTTCTTTCTATGATGTTCTGCAGTGTCTGCAGGATATTTCTGATCTGGTTCAAGGGTCATTTGGTCTCTCAGCCCTGGGCACAATATAAAAAATGAAGACCTATAAAATTTTATTTAATCTGTATTTTTTGTTATTAAATAAAATGAGAGGGATTTTGGAGGTTAATAAGTTATGTAAAATAATATTGTAAATTAATTGAAATGAATGGAGATAAGTAGAAGCCATTTAAATTATGCTTACTTGTGAATAAACTTATTGAATTCCGAGTAATTTACTTAAAGTTGGAAAGAATCAACTGTATGAAAAAAAATATAAATTAAAACATTAACATCATTGATAAAATACATCATGTCTGGAAGAATAATTAATCAAATAAGGACAATCACGCAGTCTCCGCATAAAAGAAGAGTCGTTGTAACAGGCCTTGGAGTTGTCTCTCCCCTCGGCACTGGCACTGAGCTGGTATGGCAGAATATTTTGAAAGGTCAATGTGGTATAGTCGCTCTGCCAGGCAACGAGTATTCTAAATTACCATGTAGAATAGCTGGATTGATCCCTTCAGAGAAAGACGATGTAGTGGCTAAGGCACTGTCGAAATCCAACCTAAAATCCATGGCTCCTGCTACATGCCTCGCTCTTGTAGCGACAGCAGAAGCACTGGCAGATGCGAAATGGTCGCCAACATCAGAGCATGATAAAGAGGCAACAGGAGTAGCTATTGGCATGGGAATGATAGATTTAAAGGATGTATGTGACACTAATGATGCATTGAAAGTAGGATATAATAAAGTCAGTCCTTTCTTTGTACCAAGAATCTTACCAAACATGGCAGCGGGTCACATAAGCATTAAGTATGGCTTTAGAGGTCCAAACCATGCAGTATCCACTGCATGTGCCACAGGTGCACACTCTGTTGGTGATGCCTTTAGATTTATTAGAAATGGGGATGCAGATGTCATGGTGTGTGGAGGTGCAGAAGCTTGTATCAGCCCTCTTGCCATTGCAGGATTTAGTCGCCTAAGAGCACTAAGCACATCATTTAATGATAACCCAACTAAAGCCTCTAGACCCTTTGACAAGAAAAGAGAAGGTTTTGTCATGGGTGAAGGTGCTGCTATTTTGGTTTTAGAAGAGTATCAGCATGCATTAGACAGAAATGCAAAAATATATGCAGAAATATTAGGATATGGCTTATCTGGAGATGCAAGTCATATAACTGCCCCAAGAGATGATGGGAGTGGGGCAGTGTTGTCAATGAAGCGTGCATTGAGGGACGGCTGCATTGACACAGATAAAATTACTTACATTAATGCTCATGCCACATCTACTCCTGTTGGAGATGGTATAGAAGCAACAGCCATAAAAACTTTATTTCAAGATCACAGTTCAAATATATTGGTTTCTTCAACAAAAGGAGCTCATGGGCATCTGCTAGGTGCAGCTGGCAATTTGGAAGCCATATTCACTATATTGGCTTGCCATCATGGAGTGATACCACCAACAATCAATTTAGAGGAACCTGTTGATGATTTGAATTATGTTGCTAATGAATCAAAACCTTGGAATGCTGACAGAAGAATTGCATTGAAAAATTCTTTTGGTTTTGGTGGAACAAATGCAACACTTTGTATTGGACAGATGTAACTTTTCAAATATGAATGTAGATAGATGATTATTTTTAATAAAAAATGGAAAAGATATCCTAATGAAGAAATAGTACTTCAAGACTACAACTACAAGACTGGGATGAACTAAGTGTATAATTTTGGGTATAATATAACCTGTAAATAGAAATAAAACTTTTTATCACTGTATTATATAGTATATTTAAAACTGAGTTTACAAATGTTTTCCGACTTTAATAACAATGGCGAAACAGCCAAGGTAACTCCTGACCTTTGCTTTTCTAAGCTTTTTTGATAACGAGCAATAATTCATCATGTACCACATAATATTGAGTCACATAAAGCATTGAAATAAAATAATTTGATCAAAAAATGCTACTTTAAATATTTCATTACTAAGCTTTCTAACAATTTAAATAGTAAATATATTAAATGCTGGTTTTTATCCAGTCAATCAATTGTATTATTGGAATCATTCAACAACATGCACTTGCAATTTTGTCTCAGCGCTAGGCACAATGTTACCAAGTAAGATTTTAACACCCATATGATTTTTCAATTGAAATTTATTAGCTATATTAGATTCAGCAACCCGCCAACATCTTTACTCTAAACTATTGCATTATGGTTACATTATACATGATACGGATCTATTATAAAATGCCATATTATTATTTATAGAAATTAATTCAATTTAGGAAAATAATAAATTATACGACATCCACGTCTTGCTTCAATGTCAACTTCAAAAAAACACATGATATTCAATTTATATGGATTTCATCAAAATAATCTACAAATTCCAAAATTGCTTCACATGAACATAACATATCAGTCTATTCAATATTTGCACTGATTTCTTACATATCATCAAGTACTACTGAAACAATGCTGAGTATTGAGTATTCATTTACACAATAATTTTACTGTAGTTGTTATGACAGTACATATAGGTAATATCTGAAGAACTTAACCTGGTATGCTATCATAATTTCTATTAGGTATTCAGAAAACTGATCACATTACAAAAAGTTCGAGTATGAATTGGATTCCTGGTTATAAGAAATGTATTAAGTTTCATCTACTGACCATGGAAGCAGGTTATAGTATATTGTCATTTTCTAGTACAATGACTGGTTTACAAAGTGCAGTTGAATGAGGCGGCAGGCAGATGCCGTTAGGCGGGCTGCTTGTCTTTCTGCAGTAGCGGCGGCGCCTGCGGCGTGTTCACACAAAGCTGAGCGAATTTCTGCCGAAGGTTCTGTCGCAACTCCTGTCTTTTTTCTGTTATGTTCCTACGTGATTTAAATTCCATTACTTCCTCTATAGGAATATAACTGGTATCCTGTTCTTCGTCTGATGAACACGTATCCTAAAAAAAATATTTGTGTAAGAAAAAAAAATACATCCTGGGACTAGGAAGGCTTGATAGTATTTAAATAGAAAACTTACCATTAACATTTCTTGTAGAGAAAGTGTAAAACCTGAGCACAAAGTCTTATCGTTCTTAGCCATATCTAAACAGTCGCCCCTCTCGTGATTACAGAATCCTTCGGAACACGCCACCTCTGAGCCTTCAGGAGAGCTCATAAGAGATGAGGAGCCCGACATAGTCTCACAGCAACCTCCATTGTTCCCGGATGAATAGCCACAGTCTTGGGAATGCTCGTTGGGCGACAGGTTACCGTTTTTAGTTCGTTTCTTGCCTGTTTTTTTGGGTGAGCGACGTTTGTTCGTAGTATCGTCCTGACACGACTGGCATCCGTCTCCACTGGCTTCGTAACACTGGTTATTGATATAATCGCGAGGTGAAAGTAGATCAGTCGGCGTGTCTCGTTCTTCTAACAGGCATTCCTCACATTGGCACTTTTCATCTGGTTCCTCTGAATCAGCCTCCTGTATCAAATAAAATGATCACATAAGTAAAACATAAAATGAAATAAAATTATAATACATCATGAATCTGCTTGAAGTGGCATACTTTGCACTTGCTCTCAACGGCTTGTCGTTCCTTCTTCTTGCGTCGTTTGAGTTTCTTCTGTTCCTTCCTCTGTTGCCTGGTCTGTTCCTCTTGAGTGATTTCATCGTACAGTAGTTGCAGTTTTGACACACCGGTTTTATGTTCGACAGCAGTTTCAAACTTGCGGTAGAGTGCTTCCACTGCGACGGCTGCGAGCGTTTGACACGTGCCTTCTTCTTCGCGTAACCTCAGGGAGATGCGTTGCAGTCGCTCGTAAATACATATACCGAGACAGATAAGTACCTGCAAAATATTCCTCATTAATATGCTGTTTGAATAGTGTAGCTTTTGCAATATAATACAGTTATTGAATTTGGGAACATGGAAGCCTTAGGTTAAGAACGGTACTGTAAAAATTGTAGTAAAACTATGTGGAACAGCGTACCTCTTCTTGTGCAATCTCCAGTGTCTTAGCATGTCTCTCTCTATGGTTGCCGAGCAGTTCCGGTTCCGCTCTAGCGATGAGGTGCGCGATGTAGTCAGTCTTAGCTTGCAGGTGCAGGTGTTTGTCGAGCAGGCAGCGTTTGATTCCACCGTACAGGGCGCCAACGTACCCCTTCTCCTTCTGTGGTTCTTTCTCTTCCACTAACAGTTGATAAGCCCTCAGTACCTGAACGAGGATAGATTTATATGATCATAGAATCGAGATAAGTGAGTGAAAGGCACGGAGGTAGGAAAGATGAGAGAAAATGCCATAAGTCAGGTAGTTCAGGTGTCTCTCGACGATCAGTTACGAGTAAAGTTACGACGCGTTAGGATTTCTGGACATATGTTTAGTTTAGTTTTATTACAAAAAATAGGCGGGTTTTAAGGAAACGTTCCTCAACCTCGGAACACCCGCCCTTTTGTAACGATACATAGGAAGTTTTTGTTATGAGACCTCCACTCCTCATTTTGCTCTCCAGGGTAAGTAAAAAGAAGACCTAATAATTAGAAAGTACTATATTCTCTCGGTAAATAATTGTGTAATGCAAGAGCAGTTACTTAGCATACCTAGTGTTTACGAATTTAATCCAAAATCGAAACATGAAAATATGTCAATTGATTAGATAATGCTATCATATGATGTGATCGAATTGTGAGCTATAAAAGATGTTACCAATTGCACCAGGACCAACAGATAAGTACTCCCTAAAAGTGAAAAACAGTTTTATTTAAATACTTTATAGTTATATTTTTCTTAGTTCTATAGTTTTCTTAGTTCAAAAGAACTGTAAAAAAGTTTTATTTGCCTGCAAAGTTTATCAGGAAATGATAATATTTTGTTACATAAGTTATTTGCATGTTTATTTAATGTGCACTTATCATTTTATAATTGATTAAATGCATAACTATTCCGGCAAGAAGCAAGGAATTTTTGGGTTGGTTAAACGATGACCTGAATCGAATGTATGGTATGAATTATGGAAACTAAACAACCAAAATTCAGTACTTAATTTTAAGTGATTCAACATACTAATGGCGTTCTAGCCGATTTTCGGCCATTCATATATTAGGAGATAAGCCAGCGGCAAAGCATATTATATTTTAAAAGCATTTGCGCAGACACAGGTGCACTCTCTGATGGGACAAAATTCTGTCATGACCAGAGAGACGTCTAACAACATTAAGTTACATTGGGATCAATAGTCAAAAAGATTACCTTAGTTTTACAATCAGCACAGAAGCGGTGTTTCCTTAAATAGTTGTGGAGAGTATCGTGTAGCGTGTTGAAGTGTACGAGCGTGACGTGGTCGCGGGCGGAGGCGCGCATGGCGTCCCAGGCGGCGCGCCAGGCCGCGCGGCCGCCCCAGCCCCACGCCGCCCAGCCCCAGCCGCACGGCGCCGCCCCCGCCGCGCCGCCCGCCCCGCCCGCGCCCGCGCCCTGCCCACCCCAGCCGCGAGCTGTGCCCGCCTCCAGCGAATGTAGCGTACATCGCTGGGACTTCTTCCATCGTGGCTGACTGAGAATTAGACACTCGATGCCCGAACTGAAATTAAAGTTTGAATTATGCTCACAGGAAAAAGAATAACAGACATGATGCAAAGCTTTATTAAAACTTCTCTGTAAATAAACTGCATTACATTCTGAACAAAGACATCACAAAAGAAGTACAGCCTGATTATCAGAAGTTGGCTGTTTACAGTGTGCGTCAGTGCGTCTCACCTTTTAACATCCAAATTATATACCACGCAATTAAATGAGTAACTTTCTAGGAGGACAATAGCTTTTTTAATATCCCATGTTACTGATAGGTGGAAAGAACGCTTCTACTTTATATAAAATTTGCTAAGCATAAACAGAAAGCAACACTTACCTGTGACCGTTTAATAATGTGGCTAGGGACTGTGGATGTATTATTTTGTCTTCTCTAATAGTCATAATCTCATCTGGTGTCAGCACCAATGGATCCAATGTGGGATGTCCTGATTTACATAGCTGATAAAAAAGGCGTTCCACACTGAAAAACAATAGAAAATGTGAAATATGTTAAATTAATGATATAGGAAAAGAAAACTCCCCACATCCCTTGAGAATAATTTATGCATGAGGGTGAAAAGTCCCGATGAAAAGGACATTGCTAAGGCTCTTAACTACACAATGTGAATCAGTTTTGTAGTTCTGGATCGAATGCCGCACAGCCTTCCTTATGAGATGTCCTATTGCTGCTTCTGGGTAACTGAATGCCATGGATGGTTTTCATGTTTACTCAAACTTAGATTGTAAGAAGTGACATAAATATGTAAAGGATAACCTCTAGAATTATTGAATTGTTTCTTTTTGTTATCTATCTATTGGATGTTCTATTAATAGATTTTTTAATTATCCAATCCTATTCTATAAGCGGCTTGAAGTGCATTCTAGCTGCATAAAAGGCGTCAAACTGACTAAGTATTAATTGGAAAATCAGCTTCCTGTTTGCATAAATAGTAGAATGGAAAGTGGCAATGTTTTTTAATTGTAGTGCCTTAGACACATTGCTGTAATGTGCTAGCCGTTATTTACTTTTTATATTGTGATTTTTTCCAAGACTTCACTGATCACCAATGAGGTCCAAAATGAATTTTATAAGAAAATCATAACTAATCTCATAAATGTGAAATAAATCCTGTCTGTCTGGCTTCCACTCTTAAAAATTCTGAACCAATTTAAAATACAATTTAATAGACAGATAATGTAGAGAAAGGGCATATTTCATTACAAGAATAGGAAAAAGTTCCCCCAGTATGTAGATGGAACTGCACCAAACATCTAGTGCATTTATATGTGATCCTATAAATGACAAAACAGGGGTCTCCCGAATTCTATTTTCCTAATAGTCAAATTGCTGTCTCACTAAAAAGTAAAAACATTGTTTTGTTTCTTCAGCTTATGTCAGTTAGTATGAATATTTAATCGCATATATGCCGCTAATTACAGAACAATAGAAAATCAATTGTGTCTTGTGTATATCTTGCTTACTTGCATACAACAGGTTAAACAAGATAGTTAATGTTTCAGAGTGATTCAAATGGTGTAACTCAGTTTAAGTTTATATTTTAAATTGATAAACTATATAACTTTAATATTAAACGCACTGTGCTACAGGTAAGATTTCTATAGGTTATGGTTATCTTGATAGTGAATTACTGTTTTCAGAGTTTGCGTACTGACATTTTGTTATCAGATAGATACAGTATAAGTTACTTATGCGTTTTTCAAATCAAATCAACTTCAAATCAGCAATAATGAAATTATGCACCAATCTTTGAATGACAGCTGCAGCATTCTCCCAATGTTAAGCTAGGAAATGCAAGTAATAGGAGAATATGATAAATAACAACTCCAATTTCATATTCCGTATCATTATCTATACATATAATAAAATGACAGGAAAGTCAAAACTGTACATTGAATATTTTTTTAAAAGAATACTGGGGGGGGTCATCCATAATCGATTCTGAACCCAAATATGTAGTTTTTAGAATTTTTGTCTGTATGTCTGTTTATCTGTTTGTCTGTATGTTTGTCCCGGATAAACTCAAAAAGTACTGCATGGATTTAAATCAAATTTTGCGTGACTATTGCCTGGGGGCCGGTTCAACACATAGGCTATATATTATCACGCTATCACCTACGGGGGTTGAGCGATGAATGATAAAATAAACGAAATTGGAAATTCTATATTGCTCACGCAGACGAAGTCGCGGGCAACAGCTAGTATATACTATGGAGCTGTTAAACAAACTGGGCGTGATGTTAAATAAGTACTGTACCTTCTTCTACAGCCTACACAAGGAATGCTTTGATTTAGTACATTAAATATATCAGAAGCATCGACTCTGAGCGCTGCTTTCAGTTCGTCCGTCGTTAGGATTCTATATTTGCGCATGAATTCTTCGTACTCGCGACCTTTTACTTGTGGGTTGTCACAAATTAGACCCATTGTGTTTAAATCCATGATCATCTGGAAACAAAAACAAAATTCGTTAGATTTCAACAAAGGAATATAATCGCAAAATAAGGTCATCTGCAAGACGTCATTACATTGAATGAAATCAATGAACTTTTGATAAATTGTCACAGCCATAACTGCAATGTAAAATTCGGCTGATCATCAAAACATCGTACTCGGAAACATTGTTTACTTTTTACGGTAGGAGTGACCGATTCTTTTTCAATAATACTATCCATGAATAATCTACGCTTGTGGTAATGTCAAAGTGCATGAAACCACTTACTGTTAGATTTTCGTAGATAGTTAACGGCAATTGCCGTCTCTTTATCACAGGTTCTTTTTCGCTGTTGTATATATCAACTAATTTCGCCATTTTAATGATTAATCACATAAAATCGCAGATAAAATACACAAATATAACAAAATGACGGCCAACTTCTCTAGAAATACACGTCGTGCGTTGCGTCTGACACAGCACAACCACAGATAAATTGATAATTTTTAAGGGCTCTAGGTTAGTTTGTCAATTGTCAAACTGTCAACCATAACCATAGGCTATTAAGTGGCATTGCCATGCTTAGCGATTTTATTTTTCTAAACAAATAAACTAATTTCTTTTTTTTAACTCACTTTTAAAGTAAAAATTCTGATCAAGGCTGTTTAAATGTTCTTCTTTAAGTAGATACTGACTTAAATGGAGTCTAGATTGAAATAGTAGTAGCGTTGGTCCGTCCACTTTGAATTTTTTGAAGATCCTTTTCCATTAAATGTTCAATCAACCGTTTAATGGAAAAGGATCTTCAGGAAAAGGATCTAAGTATACATTTTATATGTGAATAAAAGTGAGAGATGTTCAAAATTTTGTATATTCCTTACAAATACGAATATGTTACTCTGTTACGCACATGCAGTAACTATGGAATAGCTTTTGACGAAAATTATCAAGACTAGGTATAGCTTATGTATTTATCCTCAGATTCGTTAATCTGAGTATTTCCTTATCACGGTAACAAATAGGCTACTCTACGCCTAGTCCCTTGGAATGCGGAGAACACTGCGGGCGTAAGCTGTTTAAATTACAAATAGGCGTCGACTCCAAACTGACACATTTTTCCTTTAATAGAAAATGCATCACATTAATCGGTAAGCGGTGTTTATGTGAGTTTCTGCCAATGTGAGCCACTGTGTGTGACTCACGAGTGTAAGGTATATACATACTGTAACATAAGGTGTCGCCCTGAAGCACAGGTACATCCCTCTTGGTACTGCCACAGAAAAGATTTATATTCTGTCTTGTCACTTTTCTGTCAATGTCTCTTTCTGTCTGTGTAAAAAAAATATTCTGAGTTCTGACAGATTTGACAGACAAATTGTAAATTTGTCAGTACCTATAGTTTATTTGCAAATTATTTGTTTATTTGCAATTATTATAAACATATTCTTATCCGTAAAAGCTTGCAGTAAAAGCCACTGTATTATTTTGTAAAGGGTAACAGTTGTTCTCACAATGTCTAAAATATTTACTCCCACTAATCAAATACGTTTAACGAATGTCGCTATAGTAAGGTTAAAGAAAGGTGGTAAGAGATTTGAAATAGCTTGTTACAGGAATAAGGTTGTATCGTGGCGCAACAAATTGTGAGTGATATAAATATTATAGAAGCGTCTATAGTAAAAGCTTCTGATACTAATTAATACTTATTGTTTGTTTTAGAGAAAAAGACATTGATGAAGTTCTGCAAACGCACACTGTCTTCACAAATGTCTCAAAGGGACAGGTTGCTAAAAAAGAGGATTTGGTGAAAATATTTGGTAAAGAAGATCAAACAGAAATTTGTAAAGAGATTTTAGAGAAGGGTGAATTGCAAGTCTCTGACAAAGAAAGGCATTCGCAAATTGATTCTTTATTCAAAGATATTGCAACAACAGTGGCCGACAAATGTGTTAATCCAGAAACAAAGAGGCCCTATCCAGTGTCAATCATTGAAAAAGCCATGAAGGATATCCATTTCTCTGTAAATGTCAACAAAAGTGCTAAACAACAGTCACTTGATGTTATACAGCTATTGAAGAAAGAGATTCCACTTGAGCGAGCTCAAATGAGAGTAAGAATTTTACTAACAGGTAAAGATGCAAGGAAGACTAAGGACAAAGTTGTAAAACTAGCTATGAGTGTTGAAGAAGAGAACTGGGACTCTGGCACTGCTAATATAATATGTCTGATTGACCCTGGCAACTTCAGAGTCTTGGATGAAATGGTCAGAACAGAAACAAAAGGCACTGGACAGTTTGAACTGCTGAATTTGAAAGAAACAGTTGAAGGAGAACAAGCTTTGTAAAATTGTGGAGTAATATTGTTATTTTTGTTTAATTCTGTTGAAGTAAGCAATGTATGAACGGATAGCGTGGTTGTTTTTGTAGTTGAAAGTCGAGATATCAAATGTTTTAAATGTCATTGATGTCTCCTAAGGTCTCTTGTATGCTATGTAGGTATAGATCTAGTTATGAACTATAATCTTTTACATAAGTACCTACTGATTAATAATTTGTATGTTTGTATCTTCATAAATAATATTTATATGTGTTTGGTTAATAAAATATTTTAAAATGAATATATTTTTTTCATTTTAAAACTAGCTTCTGTTTCACCGCTTCCTGAGGGATGTTCCTAAGTGTGTGCCTAAGTGGATAAATTATATTTGAATGGATAAATGAGGCAAGATTCTAGATGTTTCTGTAGTGGGACCACTGCATGGTTTTAAGATTCCTTGGAAACAAAATAAATAATATTGTACAACTTCTTAAACAAGAAGAATTATAGTTCTTCTAACAGTCTTATTTTTTATATTGGATGAAAAATGCCGGCTGGTTTGCCGTGAATTTGATCTTAAGGCGTTATTCCACTTCACTAAATTCAGACGCCCTCAATGTCTTAATAGTTAATAATAGTCAAATTGCATTCATTAATTTAAAATTCTCTTAACAGAATCTGAAATCGGAAGAATTCAGCTAAGTGGAATAATGTTCAGGTTTAAGAAAGACGTTTAGAACTCACCTAAAAATAAACCTTTTTCAATTAATTATCGAGTAAGTATTATAATATCGACATCAATATTCAATTTTACCGCCAAACATTATAGCGACGACCTCGGAGCGTGTTGCCAGTTCGATTTGTTAAATGCATAAAATTAAACAGATGTAAGATGTACAAAACATTATCTGAATCCGTTATCATCCTCTATGTCGTCAAATACTTAAAACGACTAGACGTCACCGGTTTTCTTTCGTGTATTTTATGTAAGTTTTTCCTGCCAAGGCACAAAAACCGGTATCGAATCGAATCGTATAACGGAACGTTGAAGTGAATGTACCATCCAAATGACAAATTAAAAAGTTTTTATTTTTCTTATATTGGTACGAGATTTTATTGATTGTTTTCTTTCATAAGATTTTCGGCCAGACGGCGACTGAAATTGCAAGTTACTGTGATATATTTATTTTCAATAATTAACTATTCTTATCAACCAATTAAATGAGCAGGGATATCGAGTTATGTCTATAAGTAATGGAAGGTACAGAACTGGGTGGCGACCAGCAATTTTGTTTGAGATGGAACAATTTTCAAGCGAATATAACTTCTCAATTCGAGGCATTGCGCGATGATGAGGACTTCGTGGATGTCACCCTGGCATGCGAGGGGCACCGGCTGGAGGCACATAAAGTGGTTCTTTCGGCATGTAGTCCATATTTCAAGGAATTATTTAAAGTAAGTCCATCTTTCACTCCCCACACTTTGATGTGTCACCATTACAATGACTCTAGTGAAAGTTGTTATGTATAAAACACTTGATCTACTTACAAATGCCATGTCTCGCGTTCCGGTTAAGTACTCGTGATTTCATTTATTTGTACCTACTTTAAAATTCTGTTTCACAATTTCTAATTAACTCATTACCATTGGGGCTATAGATTACATTTGTCATGGAAGCATATAATGAATTCTTTATACACATAATGTGACCATTACGGTTCATGCTAATGAATATGTTTGCCTAATTTTTAATATATTTAAAATGGTTTTGTAACACACAGCTTTATCTGGGGTCATTGGTACTGAAATCTTTATGAGAAAAAAAGATGACCTGCCAAATGAATGATGAAAGTTGCTCAGCTATACATTACTGTGCATGAATACCAATATGTATGCAATCTCTAGATATGTTTTTATTCAAAGTTATTTTCTATTCAATAAATAAATCAATAATTTGGTTCAGTACAAATTGAAAGATGTCATCATAATTATAAACTACACCTTTCTCTGCTGATTCAATGTTATTAGAATGTGCACAATGTTGTCACTCTGAATGATGTTTTAATCATGATTTTATTAATTTGCTGTGGTGTTGGTTGTGGTTAACTATCTATTCCAATTTGCTACACCATAACTCAGATGTTAGTATATTGTGGTCTTGTGGTTTTTATGATAACTGTATCTTATCCAAATATAAAGTGACACCTTCATTATAACAATGGCTGTTGCCTTCTAAATTTCCCTTTATGGTGACTTGAACACTAACCTTATTTTTATAAACCTACATACCCATACTTATGTAGCTATAGTGTTGAGGTAAAATATCATTATCAAAGTATCATTTAATCATCAATATTATTTATTTTCAATGAATGCTGGAAATAGATGCTTCTTCTTAAGAAAGATCCCCTTTCAAATGGAAGGGTGAATTGTCATCAAGTGTTTCATCCATCTATAAATAACACTTTGAGACATTCCAATTTCTAGGTTAACACTTAGGATTATACATGTAGATATTCTCTATAAACATTTTTTCCTATCACATTTTATCAATCTATTTACATCTTATCTTGTTACTAACAATGCATGAGCTAATTTAATCAAGCACCATTATTAAACAAAGATAGTAAGCAACTATCTATAATGTATCCTCTCAGCACAACATAAGAATAGACACTCTAGTTACTTGTATGTTAACCTTTTGATTCCAAAGTTCACACATTATCCCCTTGTTCATAAAAACTTGACATTCATAAACATTTGATAAACATTACCTTTCATTGTCATTCTCTTTTCAATAGACAGAGACAGCAATATTCTTATAGTGTTAGCTGTTCAACTATCTCAATTTTGTGAACAATGGATTTATTTATATTTTTTCGATAAATTTAGGTATAATAAAATTATTATGTATGGTCAACATAGTTTATTTTTATTCCAAGTTGAATGACAAATAACTATAGTTTTTTTTTCTGGTGGAAGATTTAATGTGATTGTGTAAAAGAAGTTGCGGTAATGAGTATTTTATCAAGTTAGAATGATTAATTAAAAACAGTTACATAATTGTGTTATTTATGACGACGACGACGGTTATTGTTGATTGTTATTGTTGATTAAAGCCACATTGTTACTTTCAGAACAATCCATGTCCTCACCCTATAATATTCATGCGCGATTGCGAGGTATCGCACGTGCGCGCGCTGCTACAGTTTATGTACGTGGGACAGGTGAACATAGCCCAGGCGCAGCTCAGCGCCTTCTTGCGTACTGCCGACGCGCTGCAGATCAGAGGCCTCACAGACTGTTCACAACACAACGACAAAGTAATCACTTACATTACATTCGCATTTCTAAAAAGCCATTGCAACACCCATATTAAACGCTGTTGTTACATTCATCTGTTACAGAAAGTGAATCGAAAATCACCTCCTTCCCAACTACGTAATTTGCTCAGCGCCAAGCCGTCACACTCTACCTCCTCCTCCAAAGCCGCAAACCAAAATGTCGAGACGACCTCTGTTGAAGACCAAGAACAAAACACAAGTCGTCGTTCCACAAGAAATTCTCCCGATGTTGCCAGAAACAATCTCAATGAAGAAGCTCCTTTTCAAACTTCTAGTCAAATGAGGCCTAATAATGATGACTATAGAGAAATTCCCAATTACCCAGCTCTAAGGGTGAAAACTGATCTCGAAGCAACTGACGTGAAAAATGAAGAGAGTGATATTCTCATGGACCCCGGGGACCCTGAAAGAACAGACAAATGTCAAGAATTTACCGCATCCGATCTTTTGGAACCAAAAATGGAAGTCATGGAACAAGAAGCTAGCGACGAGGAGCGATCTAGCTTTCCGCAGATATACTACAACGAGAACAACGCGCTCGCTAATCCATTTGCTGCATTGCAAGGTTTGCACTACTTATTTTATTGCTGCATTCGCTGTAGACTGATTGGAATGCAGGAAATAATGTTTGAATTATTTTCGCAGGTAATATGGATCTGATGGCCGGGATGAACACGGAGCTGCGAGACGAGAATGCGGAAGGTAAATATAATCATTTTATGTTCACTATCACGTCATTATCACACGCACACGTCGACTCGGACAGCCGCGCCCCCGGCGAACCTCTTTTTAGCTTATTTGTCGAAAATATTGATTCGGACGTAGTAGAGAGCGCGCGCGATCTCGTAGTGGAGTCAGGTGGCTAGGCGCGCGGGTGTCGGCCGACCCGCACCGCTCCGACCGCCGCCGTCGCCGCCGCCGCCGGCAACCCACGTGGCGGTACTGTTATCTTATTCAAATGCTGTCACCTTCAACCGAAGCCTCCAGTTGCCAGGCCTATACGAGTTGACATTCAATCTAACTATTCATTATAATCCTCTCATCTTGCTACCTCAGGTGTATGATATTCGATTATTGCACGGCATAAAAATAGAAAAGTTTTGTTCAAATGAAGGACAGGTCCATTTAGTATGGTTGTAAAAGAATTGGTCTCGGTGTTGGGGTAGTGGCAATGGCATTTGAATAGGGTAACGGGTGGCGCGGCGGTGCGGCGGCGTGGCGGCGCGGAGAGCGGCAGTGCGAACGTGGTGTTGTTGGCAGCGGGCGCCGGCGCGGCCGGGGGCGCGGGCGGCGGGGTGCAGTGCGCGGTGTGCGGCCGCCGGTACAGCAACGCGTCCAACCTGCGCCAGCACGTGCGCCTGATCCACGAGGCCAAGCCGGTGGCGTGCGCCACGTGCGGCCGCTCCTTCAAGACGCCGCTGTACCTGCGCCGCCACACGCTGGCCCAGCACCCGCCCGCGCGCCTGTGTACCAAGCCGCCGCCGCCGCTGCCCGCGCTGCGGCCCGCCCAGCGCTTCCCGCAGTAGTCGCCCGTGCCGCCACCGCCGCCGAGACGCCACGCTGCCGACGATAACTCCTACACACGTTTATCTGTGGGATGCTTATCGCGAGCTACTCGTCGTGTTCTTTTCCTACGATACGAAACATTATAGCATTTCACTGCTATGTTATACTAGAATAGCAAAGGTAGCGTTGTGTCTCTTCGTACGGCCAAGTCGAGAAGATGTGGCTTATAAAGTCGTAACGAAGACTGTCAATAGATATATCTAGTCTGTGATCGGAGTGTCGCCGGGGGCCTATTTGCCGTCACACCTCTCCGCTTATTGTGTGCCTTTCTATAATATACCGAGTGCCAGATATATGTCGCATTAACGAGTTTCTGTTGGTGGTGTTTTCTCTATAAATAGTTTAACATAGCACTAGTAGGAATGTTGATCATGTTATAACCGTTCAGAATATTAACGATTATTTTGTACAGTTGTATCCTTTACGTCATCCGAGAAGTAAGGGGAATTTTGTTAATAATATACCTATAGGAAAGCCACAGTTTAGTCATAGAGTCGTTCGACCATTGAGTCATGGGGATAAGGGTTCTAGTTAAGTGACTAATTGAAGCTCGTTAAGGGGACACATACAGTACCTTCCTTTCTGACAATAGACTGATTGTTAAAGCATTTGTTGCAACCGGTGCTGATTTTACATAACATAACATAGGTTATTTACTGGTTACATAATTATTATACATACAGACATTATACACGTTATCCACATTTGGGCGACACTTTCTGTCTGAGATAGAAATAAATAAATAATAGGTGTATTTTCATAATAGAGTATAATTTTTTTGTACCGCAGATGACGGAAAGTGTCGGCCATGTCCGTTTTATTTGTCGAACACGCGGACTCATGCATACGTCGCCGTGTCCATAAGCCCGCGCTAAACAACAATAGTGATATTTTTATACACAATAGTTTTATCTTTACACAATGTTATTGTTGAGTGATTGGACGGCTCCCGGTAAATAGTTTGTACAAAATCTCAGATATAATGAATAGTAAGTCTTCAAAAATCGTATAATAAAATAAAACATTACAATAATATATTAGTCTAGGGTGGAACACCACGATTATGTTGCCATACGCCATCTTGTGCATTGTTACATGCTCTTCACATACACGATAATCAGATGAGTTTCTATAGATCAGTGGCTTTGATCTACATATTTTATTACACAATTATAAATATATAAATATCATGGTTAATGAATATAGCCGAATTCGCACTGAATTCGCTTGCTGAAGGGTGCCGATAGATTATACATAGATCAAGATTATTAGTTGACTGATGAAATGCTGTTTAGAGTTTATCCTCGCAATAGTTAAACTATTTACATAAATTTAATTTTACTCATTTAGAGTATTACATATACAATTTCAATGTAATAGATTCTCACGCAATAGCCATTCGAAATAATTAGAATCTGATTATAGATATTCTAATTGTGTATCTATCATTTGTACATATCAAATGACACCATACAATCTGTGGGTTCCTAATGGCTACGGTGCCCTGAATATTCGATGTGCGAGCGGGAACAGTCAATACACCTGAATATTGAGAATAAAGAACAGTTACAACGCTCAAACATTTGGCTTCATAAATAAGTTAGAATATGTTGGTTTAAATCGTTTACTAGATAATGTTGACGACAACTTGCCATAAAGCCCACTAGCCCAGTGTCGTAGTGAGCACTGCATCAACATTACTACAAACTAGAACATAAGACGAGGGGATTTTTATTACTTATATTTTTATATAACTTTAAATTTTGATCGGTTATTTCTTTAATGTTTTTTTGTAGATGTATAAAATGATTGCCATGAAAAAAGCACATCTAGTCATTTTGTAATAAAAGCATTTAGAGGGGACACTTATAAAGGTATGATTAGGGTTGTGAGTAACAATATTAGTTTGTCTTTTGAAAATTTAATTGTAAACTTATTGGAATAATGTGTGATCTCAAGTGACTTTATTTCCATGATCTCCAAATTTTTATTTTGCATTTATTTTTAACAGTGTTTTAATATTTAAACTATTACGGAAGAAAGTTAATTGCAATAATAATTACTCTAAAATAATCGCTTATACGTATTAGTAATAGTAATTTTAAAAAGCACTTTTCTTAAATAATAATTTTAATCCCAATTACTAAGTTAAGGCGCAGCTTTTATTATTGACATATTTAAATGAAAAATATAATGTATAAAAAAATGAATCTCTTCACACTGCTGAATTTAAATAGAAATTATATAAAACTAGAAATTTTATCATTATGATAGTAATGTTTATTGATGTCATTAAATACAGAATGATTAGTTTTTTAATTCCCTGCACTAATCACATAGCGATTGCTGGCGATTCATTGCAGGCTATGATGAAACATAATTCCGCTTTAAACCCATGGTCAATCAATTGTTCTTTGTCTAGTTAACTTGTTTTCCACAATCCGTTGTTTTAATGTTACAAACCTAGTATTTCAAGCAATTACTGACTGCTAATTTGTCTATCTTTAATGTGAAAATTAATAAAATGTAATTACTTACGTTCATCTGCACATTCGCTTTGTGCAGATTATTAAACTTGTGTACATACATCAATGTATTTTTTACTAAATATCAAAAAATAAAGTATTGCGAAGAAATTGTGATTTTTAGTTACCGTGGCCGAGTCGATCTGGTTTACCTTGACATTTCATTGAACCTTGCAATATTTTTTATGAATTTCTTATTTACATAATTTCATAGCCGTTGATCAGTGATAATGATCAACTGCTAACTAATCCATAAAACTTATAACTTGACAAATTAGTATGTGACACTTCCATGTTCCGCGGGGAACGGGGGACGTAGGCTGCGGGGGTAAAGCATGGAGGAAACATTGTTACTTGACGGGAGGGTCCATCATGGCCATCGGTGTTGATGGTGACATCTCCCCCCACCCCGTATGCATCATAGGAGTGTCATAAACAAATTAGCCAGGCTATAATTTTTAATTGCCCCATTTTTACACTGGGGAGATTTCCCCCCCTATAATATATGTGGTATGTGACGTAGCTGTAGGGAGATGGGACGGCAGACGCAATCGTCCGGTCCCCGACGCCGTCTGGCTGGAGCAGCACCGACGCGCCCTGCCCTTCGTCATCAAGCGCGAGAACGAGCGGGGAGGCGCCGCTGCACCACGACTTGTAAGTTCAACTACATAATTTACTTGAGTTTCGGTACCTGTTATTAAGGATTTTATTGCAATGTTTCTGTACAAAGGTGTATACTTATATAGCCTTCGATGGTTCCTGAAAACGAGTAGGCAATCTCCCAAGATTAGTAAATGGTTTCGGAACCTAGAATCACACACGTTCGTTTCAAGAACCTATCCATTGAAATGGACGAATGTATCGCCTTGCAATCACAAGTGTGACGTGTAGCTTTTATGTAGAATCTGTTTCAGAGGTGATTAGTAATTTTTCTTGTGACCTGGATGCCTGAAAATCCAATACCAAACGTCTATGGTGCTGATTCTTTTGTGTTAAGAAGAAAAAATATTTTGTGTTGTGAATAGCTAGTCGATTTTGAATGTGGAGTGATTATATATTATAGCATATATTTCCTTCTAGATAAAACTGGGAGAAGGAGTGGAGATAAGAGAGGAACTGCTTCGCGGCGTCAAATGGGGCGACTATAGGAAGGTGACGCGCGGTCTGGCCGCGGCGCTGTTCTCGCCCATCGAGCTGGCCACGTGCTCCGTGACGGGGCAGCGCTGGTCGCGCGCGGGCCAGGAGTCGCGCCCCACCAAGCCGCCGCTCGACCGCCGCAGAGTGCACGCGCTCATCTCCTACGTCAGCAGGCACTTCCCCGACGTCGAGGTCAGCAGGATCAAGCAGGTGCTAGCCTACAAGTGCAAGGAGAACTGCGCCGCGCTCCGGATGAGGACCGCCAGGTGAACTAACATTTGTGACTCCATCTGCCAACTGCGTAGGTTCTAAGTAGGATTTTCTCGCAATATTTTTTTTTCAGAAGAAAGAAATTAAATTCCGCGGTTTTGGATACCATCCGTAAAAAACATTTTCAAGCCAATTTAGGCTCGATAAAACAACGCGGCAATGCCTTACAATTTACATTAAGTTTTTTATCTGTAGTTTCTTTTATCTGACCCCGTGATACGCTCGACAATGATCAGTTAAAAGAAGTCTTCGCACAATATCAAATAATAACACATTTGGCATATTTGCTTGTACACTGTAATCAAAATAAGATGATAATAAATAAACATGAGAACCTTTTGAACTCGTCACTAGCATGTGTTCTGGACCAGTTCTGCGCAAATAAATAGTCTAAACGGCAATAGGTATTTGACCTGAGACAGAGTGTAGGTACCTACAGACACGATAAGTACTCTTTAATTTTTATTAATCTTGAGAAATGAATCAGAGGTTATCGCTTTACCATGCGTGCCATGGTTATCGCCATGAGTAGCGTTACGACATGCTATCAGAGGATTGGAACAAATAAATAATGATATCGGTTGAATCATGTTATTAACGAGACAGCGTTGACGTGTTTTCGCCATGCCGTATGCTAAACATAACATTCTGATAGCAGCATTCTGATAGTGCGTGGGCCAGTACCGGCCCCTTGACTTTCAACTTAAAACTTTGTTGTGATAATACTTAATAATACACACTTATTACATTTTTGTCAGTCCAACAATTGTTTCGAATGCTCGTATCTTAAACGTTTTGTTATTTGACTTTTATGGGACAAATCGAAATCAAATTCCAGTGTTGATTGTTCTTAAAATAGAATGACCATTCCTTTCATTGTATTCAAAGATTATTCGGAACTTATTATTAAAGGCACTGTATACTGATCAATCGTCATCGCGTTGATATATTTATATGGTGACTAATTAAAAGATTGAAAGGTTTAAGATAATAATAGATAATATAAAAGATATAAACAGTAAGCCTAATTACCTAATATTTAATATTCTTCGTCTGTAAGTTACGTTTAAAGCTAAACCGTTATTTTGATAGTTCAAAAAGTTTGCACAATCAGTTTGAACTTTAACACTAACGTCTACTGGTACTTATAATGTTTACTGGATAGGATATGGAGACATGATGATGGGAAAAACCCTTCAACACTTACCATTACACATAACACAGATATCACATATTTTTTTCAGAGTTGTACCAAGAACGTCTTACCTCCCCACTCAGAGACATTTAATGGTTACTTAAGCCATTCCTTAGTGAAGGATTTGTATGACATTCCGTCACTAAGTAGTTAGTATCATTTTCAGTGTAATATTTTGTACCATGAAACAGCCAAAAAATGATCATAAACATTTTAATTAAATTCAGTGATCTGATTGTTACGTTTATCTTATAACCTTTGTTAACTGCTGACCTTTATCGGAAATTGATAATGCGATTCCATTATTATTCTTTTTCAGTTCAGGTTCTGTAAACTGAGTAGTAAAAAATCGGAAGATTGTACAAAAAACTATCGCAAAAAAGCAATGAAAAAATAATGTTTATTGTATGGGAGCAGCTAATAACATATTTATTTTATCAATTAATCACATATTTAGTTTCCATTAGTATTGGTTGATATATCTGTTTATACATAGGTCCAACAAGTGCAGTTCATAAAATACAGCCTTTTGATAAACAAACTGACGATCACCTAAGTCTTAATAATAGTCTCTGCTTTACCCTTATACGGAACCCTAAAAATTTAAAGGCTTCTTGAACTAAAAATAAGCATTTGATTTGTTAGTTTTCGTTGTCAGATCTGTACTTACTTTGCACTTTAAATAACTGTTTTTCTTATTAACCTATTTGTGTTAGCATTTGTTTTTTAATATATTTGTAAACATTAGTGATGCGCAAGTCTTATCGATAAACCTATTCTAAAAACATGGCAGGTTACAACAAACAATGTAATTGCGCAACACCCGAACCGGGAATTATTGGTTCTTTCCATAAAATGTGGATCTGGGGTTTTACCCGACGGTAAAATTGGACGTAGTTATGCAGAAACGTTCCAACCCACAAGTCACCCGAAATCGAGTTATTGTGATTGAACAGCCTAAAATTTAGCATATGGTTATCTAAACTCCATATAATTCAACAATAAAACCTCTAGTACCTTTACTAGTTAGAATAAAAAAGAATACAACTGAAACGCATAAATGCTTATATCTCAAATTCAAGTTTATTAATTTGTGATATAAGCATTTACGCGTACAGTGGGTTGGGACGTTTCTGCATAACTACGTCCAATTTTGAGTTAGACTAGGTTTTGTGTGCGCCGGACTGTCCCAACACTAACGGTATCGGATCTCCCTTGAGTCTATGTAATGCTCTATTTGGTTGTACCTTTACAGTCTTTTAATGCCATTTTTCGTTTATGATCTGTTTATTTGAAAAAACTGATAGTCTTAAAAAAATTACGCGTAGAAGTCGAATTATTAATTAATAATTCGACGTGGTTCCCCAATATCAACGTGGTTGTCAGTAAAATTGCCTTGTAATGAAATAGCAATTCGAAAAGTATACAAGACTTCCACTACTTTCTAAGAATCAAAACGTCAACGTATCAACATAATTCGCACTCGCACATTTAGTTATTGCAATGAGGCGACGCGCGGGGGCTAAA
This sequence comes from Helicoverpa zea x Helicoverpa armigera, assembly GCA_033682625.1. Lineage (NCBI taxonomy): Eukaryota > Metazoa > Arthropoda > Insecta > Lepidoptera > Noctuidae > Helicoverpa > Helicoverpa zea x Helicoverpa armigera. Next base: position 3,391,274 of record JAWIIS010000002.1, on the reverse strand, counting down.
TATTTCAGTTTTCTTTTTCATCCTGTGAAAAAAGCCAACTTTTTTCTTTTTGTACCAACTGATACAAAATGTTACAATAAGGTTGCATTTTATGGATTGTATTTGAGTCCTTCAACTTAAAAAATCTCTGAATCTTCTCATCTGGGATCATTTAACGATTCTAGATCTCCAGTTTTTTCTTTTGACATATTTTGAACACACCGTATTAACATATTGTTGTGTACTCCACTACCGCACCACTCGAGGCAGTAATACAATTTGTAGCAGGCTGTCGAACTGTTTCAGCGATTCGACCAACTACTTGCTGAGCGCGGCGGCGCGGCCTCCGCCCTGCGACGTGGAGGCTCCCGGCGGCAGTGCGCGCTCCTCATACTCTACCTAGTAAGTACACCTTATTAATTTTACCACCCTTTAATTAAACCACTAGCCGTTTTCCCTCGGTTTCACCCGCGTCGCATTTGAACTACTACCCGTACCGGAATAAAATATAGCTTATGGCACTCAGGAACATTGTAGCTATGTATCAGTGAAAGAATTTTGTAAATCCGACCAGTTGTTCCCAAGTTTACCCCTACAAACGATCTTACAAATTTTGCCTCTTTATAATTTTAGTATAGATTTAATCTACTTTAATTTACCAAAAATAAAGGCTGATGATGATATCAAGCTTTTTATCGTCACACGGCTAGGCACAGGTCTCCTCTCACACAGCACAGCACAGAAAGAATGAGCATTATAATCACCACGTTTACTCAATGCGTGTTGGTGTTTTCAGACTTTATTGTCCAGGTTTCCTCAAGATGTTTTCCTTCACCTTGAATTAATCAAGGAATTTAAAATATATTAGTTTCATAAGAAGTAAATGCGAACGTTGCCAAGTTTGGTATACTTTCCTGGAAGAATCGATTTACATGTCTGGTGGCGGTGAAGTCATTCAAGTTTTCATGGTTTTGAAGTCGTGGAACCTATCTGGCACCTAAACTCGTGCAAGAAGTATTTTTTCTAGATAAAATAAGGAAATAGCATGCTACACTAGCGTGTAATTGATGTCTTAAAAAAGTAGATATTGCGCCTAATTCTACCAGTAGCAAAAAGATAAGGTCAATGACAAAAATATTAAAATGAACTGTAATATTAGTAAAGACTCGAGTGTGGCCACTCCATCGCTTCAATAATCTAATCTTATAATGTTCCTCTATCTATGAGACAGCGTTTTTTGACGTCGTGCCCCCTAATGACGTATTTGATTTTATCTGTAGGTTCAATCAGGTTTAAAAAAAAATGATTAGATACCGGCTTCATTAGAGTAAATACCAAATAATTGACTTTGTACATCGAAACTTGAAGCTTGAGACTTAGATGGTTTTCTTTTAAGTGCTGCGCCTTTCCATAGATGATGTTGCTGATGTAATCTGTTTTTTGTTGTAGCGAGGCTTCGAAGGGTCCAGGCGGCGGCGCGGGCGAGTACTCGCGCGGGCCGGGGGCCGGTGCGGGGGCTGCGGGAGCAGGCTCGACGGCCGCGGGGGCAGGCGGCGCGGGGGAGGAGGACGGCGAGGCGCAGTGATGGCCGCCGCGGTGTTGCATATCAATTTCATAATCTTGTTATTTTTTACCAAAAAAGAGAAAATAAAGAAACTCGTCGCTCGGCGTCGGCCGAGGCGCTCGCCGCTGGGTCGCGGGCTCCCGCCGATCGTTTGGAAAGATTTATATTTATTTGCGCGGCGTCGCGACGACGAACGACGGCGGTGAGTTGCCCGTGTAAAATATTCATATTTATTTAGGTGATATTTTTCTATTGGCTACTGATAAGATTTTATCTCGTTATGTATCTGCCGGCCGCGCCGGGGATGCATTGTCGTTTGTAAGGAAGGGAGTGGAGTCGTGCCCGAAGCTCTAGCAATAATTTATCAGGTTCCTAAGACATGTTTTGTAGTTAGATTCTATTTGCACGAATTTTCGCAAACACTGCCGCTTTATTTCTAAATTTTTTTATAGACATCAGTCAGTCGTTTTATTGCTTTCTATATTTTATGTTTAAATATAAATCGAGTCATTTTCAACGTTACGTTAAAATTTGTATATGAGGCATTTAAGTGCTGTACGAGGGACCGTTGCAATTGCAAAGTAAATATATCAAAATGGCATAATTTTTAGAGCTATCTTATAGATATTATAGTCATTTCGTTTTATAGGTGTAAATGATAATAAAGAATTTATTTTGGAGCGTCAAGGTTTGGATATTGTAAAGTCTTTGGAGAGCTGTGATCATGATGGATATAAAGCAGTCATATTTTTAAAATATACATTTAAGAGTTATAACGTAATTATACTATTGTACAGTGGAGCTGTATAATAAGGAGACGTAAGGTATCAGTAGCCGGCTGGAGCAGCCCGGTCCCGTGCGTCCGCGCACACATGTCTTTGTCATATCAACAAAAGCAATAACTATTATTTGATAAAGAACGATTTATTTCACTTTTAAATACTATTTTAACCAAGTTGTTATAAATGTAGTTAGTAAATTGGAAAGATCTCTTGAGAAGTCCACGGTCATATATAGTTCTTTTGAACAATAACTAAATTCTCATAATGATAAAAAGTCTCACGTTTACGTCATATCAATTTGTAATAATTAGTTTTTTCACTATTTTGTACATCTTGTACAAATAACATAATCATATAAGTTCAGATCATAGAAACTGGCATGTTACACGTTGTGAGGCTCGCGGTGGCTGGCATGGCAGGCTCCATATGAAACTGTTTATAAGAGGGATCGAGGAGAGGATGGGTTGTTAGTGTTAGTCAGCCTGCCGTGGACAGCGCCGCCCGGTCCGAGTGCAGACTGAGGCTCGCTCGACTCGACAGTACATGTACAAATAGTCGCCGTTTCTCTGATCTGACCAGTGTACGCAGCTACACAATACACAGTACACTATTCGCACGTCTTTAGCAGTCAACTGTAAGAGATTGGTGTACCTATGAATAAGTTACAGTTACCAGAGTTAGGATATATAAGTAGTCACGCAGTGCTACGTAGTAAAATCTTACTATTTAGTAATATTTTACGATGCCAATTGAAAGTCTTAATGCTCAATTTTGCCAAATTTTACTTGCCGAGAACGCGTCTTGTCTATTAATTTCGTGTTTTAACGTTTGGTATAGCACACATTCCCGTTACTAAAACACCTTTAGGTATTTGAAAGTGAGAAGGGAATGGACAGATTGCTCAATATATGAAATATTTGTATTTCGTTTATAGTTATATCATAACACATTCACATAGAACTTGGAAATTTTTGGCCCAATGAAAATTATATCATTAGAGAAGTAAATGAAAATTTAATTGTAATTTAGAAATGATAAATTGAGAGTTAAAAGGATTTGCAAGTATAAATATATTTGTGACGAATGCTCGAGATGCAATATGTTAATTTAGTGCCAAATGATAAGTTAACTCGTAGCAATATATTGTATCCTAATGCTCTTGTGTAATTTCTCACGTAGTGTTAATGACCTATGAGGTTTCGAAGGTTTCTTTTACAAGACTATAATATATTTATACAGGGAACGTGTTAGGTATGTACTGTTGTTTGGAATTAAGAGTGTTGTTGGGGTAAAATACTCATTGAGGCAGGGTGTACAAATACCTGTACCCGACTGTACAGCCGAGCTACGGACGTTTTAACTCTGCCCTAGAATAGTTTTGATAGATTATTTATTTAAATTTATCGTTTAAAAATAATGAAATTAACAAAAATAATAAGCTACCTTCATATGAGACAGGGTACCTATTGTCTGTCGAAGTGAACAAGTTTCCTGCGCTGTGAAATCACATGCAGTTATTTTTACACCCTGGCCTTTATAGCACTGAATGAGCAATGGAACAAGAGAATTTATTTACTCAAATAAGTTTTTTTTAATTATTTACGATAATTTTGTACTAAATTTTAATATACATTATTTTGCATTTTATGATTGTAATGGCAGCTGTCCATATCATGTGAACGATACAATCGGTCACTGTAATTTAGGGTTTCATAAATAAATTTAAAACGATACATCGAACATGACACATTGGGCACAAATATTATTAAAAATATGTACTTTTTCTTTGCTTGCTATTGTTAAATAATAATTGAAATCTAAATAACATTGTTCCTGATACTCGATGGTAGTAAGCTTTGTGAAACCCTAATAAGCGTTAAAGGTGTATGAAGCGTCGCGCGGGCGGGCGGGAGGTACCCACGTGGCGACGTGACGTCATCGCCCGCCCGCCCGCGCGCCGCACTAGTTTTCACTGAGCAAATAATCTTGAACTTTTGTATATAAAGAGAACAACATCGATGCCACTGTGCTCTGAGAGGACACAGCGTTGTGCCAAAATTACGTGCTAGTCTTTAAAAACAAATGTTGTTATCATTTTCAGATTTTATTTAGTCCAGAATGTGTTTGTTCCTGTGCTGTGAAAATATTTTCTAACAAACCAACACTCGGTGATGACGGTGGTGGGGAGGGACAATGTGGTCGCTTTATTCTCGCGGTGAACGGTTCTTAGGTTTTAGTCTTGTAGAATATGATAAATAAATTGAAAAGTTTTCCTCACTGCAGTTCCTTAGGTGAATCATTTTAATGTAATTATCTAGGGCAGTGGTGGAAATTAAATTGCCGTATCGACGGCCCTTTAAAATCGGTCCTTTTTGTAAAACTGACCACATTGTAAACTAAAATTATGGATTTAGATCGACAACTATAATCGTGTGATCGTAAACTGAACACTGGAAGGTATCAGAATCAGTCGTAGCGCTAGCTTACTAATAGTTACAAAACCTATAGGAATACCAAGCCTTTTGTGCCTAGGTGTATAAAATTCTCACTTTTATAAAATTGACACGTTTGCCTGTGATATTATTTTTTCTATTAGTTAGATTAGTTGTTAGGAACACATTCATGTTTGTGTGTGCAGTGGCGGCTGAAGTTTGACAAAGATCGAATTTTCCTCTAAAATTAAGTATAGTAAGGATCGTCCAAAGCCCTCAAGCTGTCTCCGAGTACCGGATTGTAGTTGTCGATGGTTAAACTTGTGTCATTAAAGACGAGTCATAAAAACTAATTATTTAGAGTTACGACGTGTTGTGTTGGTTTGTTGTTATATTTATAGTATTTATGAAAAATGCACATAATAATTTAGCTTTGAGCTTGTGCAATATTATTCCAAATTGTTTATAGAAGAAAACTGTTATAATTATTTCTAAATTGTTATATATTTTTATAAACGTAAAAGACAAAGGCAACTTAAATTATATTTTTGTTGTGCATTTATTATCAAATTTTATTAATACTGAACCACAAACTCATTGTGGACTGTAATGTCTGCGTCTGTGAAAACTGTTAATTAGGTACAGTAGATGGTTTTTTTATATATGCTAATATTGTGAGTCAATTCTAGTAAAGTTAATGTTCCCTTTTATTTAGAATAATTTACGTTAATAAACAAATTAATCTAAGATTGCTCAACCAAGATGCAATGCTAACTGCAATGTAGATGTACGAAAATAATTTTATATTTGTCCTTTTATATTATTTATCTGATATTTCAGTTTTATTCATTTGTGAGTTATGGCAGCGCATGTTAGTCTTATGTTTATTCTTAAGAGAGGCCAAATGTTGACTTGCTTATGTGAGACTGTTTTGCCAAGAATCAGAAAGTATATTATTACCTACATTGTTTTAAAATAAATGCTTTTATATAAAATCTATACTTGTTTTGTATTAATTTAATCCTCATATACATATTTTTCTCAAGCTTCATTATCTCTGCTTAGCGCGGACAGAGAATCAAACCAGCGCGAGCGGTTCTGTGCGCGGCAGTCGCGCTATCAACCGTTAAACAAAGGAGGCAGTTTACTGGTTGAAAATTACAGTGGCTTATTTTACAATAATGTTAATAGCAGTCTTTTAGATAGTTCTCGGGAGATCTTCAGTTTGTAGCTAATTAATTACAAACTGAAAGGATAAAAATTCCATTGAAGAGTTAAAAGAGACACCATGGCAATTGTTAAGTTTCATACGGAATTTTGGATTCTGAAAGTGAATTTTCTATTTTACTGTACAGAATCATAGCATGGTACGATGCAGTACGAATTACGATGTCTCATGTCTGGGTCGCGCAGACGAGTTGAATGACCTGATTATTCAAGGAAACATTGGTTAATTGAAATCAAATGAAGATACGTAAATATTTATTGGAATTTTTAAGCGATCATAACTATTAATTTGCTTTAAGGGATCAAATATTTGAAGAAAAGTTATTTGGGAATGCGGGTTCGTCAATAAATTCTCATCTACATCATAACCGGTAATTACGGAAAATACGTATTAGAATCAGTGCGGACAGTTGGCAATCCTGATAGACGAGATTTCCGGTCAGTTCCAATGGTCAGCCGGTTTTTGGATAATGTGCTACAGGAAAATACTTTATATATTTTTTAATATGTAAGCTTAAAATTTGTGAGAATTTTGGTATTTTCATCTTTGTATAAAAATAATAAAAAATGCAAATCTACGATGGCCATGGTCATGATCCGCTACATTATACTACAAAACGGAATGTGTTTTTACATTTCGTTTCACATGCCCGTAGCCCCGTACCAATATTTACAATAAGTTAATATATGTGCGTAGTGTAATATCATTATCACTAATTGGTTCTTATTGGTCTGGTACAAGTGTACTTAACTTAGATTGGAAAATTATTGGATAAATTGACACTGACCTTAGAATAAAAATTATCGATTGGACTTGGCCCAAAGTACAACACTGGCTCGATCATCCTTTTTGTCAGTGTCATTATTTCTAAATGTCAATATTGGCCAATCCATCTGTTGATGTTGTATTTTTATTCTTGAAAACTTTGGCAAAGAAGTAATTTAATAAGCCTTATCATACAAAAACTGAGAACCTTATGCATTATATCTTCAGGTAAAACTTCATTGCGCAGGATATTAGATGGCGTTTCCTCAGCCTAACGCACAAAGAGGTTAGTTTTTGAGCAAAAGATATTTTAATTTATACTTATTTCTCTTGCTGATTATTTCTTTAGTATAAATAACGGCAGTAAACACAATCATTTTGTTATTCGTACAGCTATACTACCCCGCAACTTGATTGTTACCTTAATTAAGCCATGCTTCAACTTTTATAATCATAATATTTTATTATTACAGAATTAACGAATAGGAAGATATTGGAGGAGCTTCAGCTGAAGAAACAGATGCTCTTGAAGCAGGGTGCTGTGGCTCCACTGACTGCTACCTCTATATCTCTGACTCAGCCTAATCCAGTCAGTCAGCTGCCTATGTGTTCAATCCCTCCAGTCTCTGCTACTGCGGTAACTAATATTTCTTAGCAATTATTTTTAGTATATCTTATATATTCTTAGCAATGATAGCCACTGATAAAGGCTTACCGTACAAGTATGTGCAGTATTTAGCTATTCAAAATTATCTGTTCATCTTAATATTTTTTAAACACACTGTATTCTTAATTTCAGGGATTCCCTCAACTGCCTGAAGCCAACATAGTGAATACAAGTCACAGAGCAGCATTACAACACGCAAACGCCACATCTTGTGGCTACTTTGTGTCTCAGGACTCTTCATTCGGAAACCAGATCTTACCAGTTCTACCCAGATTTGATAGCAAGTGAGCAGCCATGTCTGCTGTTATGAAGCTGAAGACCCTTCATGGCCATTTGGAGAGCTTGAATGGGTTTACAGAACCAAAAATAAAGTATGAACAATATGAGACTCCAGCCCAACTTGCAGCTACTGCACTTTATACTATTCAGGTTAATATGGCAGAAATATCAACATATATTTTTTGAGTAGGCAGAGAGAGTAGGCGCTCACAAGATTACAATTGTTTCTGTGTGACAAATGCAGTTTCCTTTTAAAATAATTATCTCCAAAGCCTTTTCCCAACTATGTTGGGTTGAATTCCAGTCTAACTGGATGTAGCTGACTACCAGAGTTTTACATGTAGCCACTGCCTATCTTCCTTCTCAATCCAATAACCCAGTGTCATTCTTAAATCTTAAATAAATAATATAATATACTGAAAAAGAAATCTGTTTTTATTACAGACACAATTTGAATCAATAGAAAACTGCACAGTGTTAGATGCTGGCTGTGGGCCTGGCATATGGGGCATTGGGGCAGCACTCCTAGGAGCTAGTATGGTGACTTCCGTAGATATTGACGATGATGTACTGGAAATATTCAAGGAAAATGTTGATGACATGGAAATAACCAACATTGACGCTATACAGTGTGACTTTCTGGATTCGAGAGTGTGCAGGTAATATTCTTAATAATGAGAAAGGGAAAAAATCCATACAAAGTATGTATACTTATTTTGCCACAAAATTAAATGTGTCTGTTAATAATAGATGTCAAAATTTAGCCAACATTCATTCTTAATTTTTATTTATATAATTTATACACCTATAAATACATAAATATCATTTTTTATTTAATTCCTCGTTATTCACAGATGGGAAGGCTACTTCGACACAGTGCTGATGAACCCCCCATTTGGTACAAAGAACAATGCTGGAATTGACATAGAGTTTCTCCGAATGGGTACTATTCTCAGCAGTGATAGTGTTTACTCATTGCACAAGACTGCCACAAGGTACCACTTTGTTTTTATCATGATTTATTGAACTACCCTCAAAAGCTATGTTAATTACTTTGAAAGTTTACAAAAAAGTTTTTTTTTATCAACATCAATTATTAAACATACATTCAATTTTGATGATGTACTCTAAAACTACTGGACCTATTTAAAAATTCTACACTTCTTTCACCACTGTAAAGCTACATCACCTGCAAGTATGTTATATTTTATCCTGGTACCGGCAATAGTTCCCAAGGGACCCAGAAGAAACTGCGGGAAAACGGCTAGTTCAGAATGAAATTTAAGTTTTCTTGTTCTTGCAGAGCTCACATAGAAAAGAAGATTAAGGACTGGGGTATGAAAGGTAGTGTCATTGCTGAAATGAAATATCCACTGCCGGCCACATACAGGTTTCACAAGCATCATAATAAGGACATAGCTGTAGATATATGGAGAGTTTACCATCCACAATAAGTTATTTATAGGAAATAAGGGAAAGAATATAGTTATGTATTATGTGACAACAATGCTCCTGTTTTTAGGCTGTTTTATATATATGAATAGTATTTTAATATAAATAATTTTTTGCTATGAAGTAAAAATGGATTTTTTGTCTTCGTATATTTTGGACAGTAACTGTAAGTAGTAAAATTGTTTCTTTTGTTCCAATATAAATAATGTTCGCTCCATACAAACAATGTATTTACTTTTAATTAAGATTAATGTAAATCTTTAAACTTATAAATAGCTCAATGGACTGATAATGAAATCTGAAAGGAATACATGAAATGATTTTTAAATATTTATTTATAAACTCCTCAGTCTTATACACTATTATAGGAAGACTTATCATATTATACAAAGCTGTTACATAATATTAGTGGAATACATCAAAACACTTCAAAAAATATTACAAATACTGTGTAAAAAGAACTTAAAAACATACTTTGATATTATGACTCCTTAAAGAAAATAGTTTTTATTCTGTGACGGCCCGTGTTAGTAACCGCCATATTTGTTTTTTTATCTGTGGTGGCTAGTGTTGCCATACGTCAAATTCCTTTTGACGTTTATTCGTCTCCGAACTTAATGTTTTGTGCCAGTTTAATGGTTCCGGAGTAGTTGATGGTGACGGTTGAGCGCCTCATGTAGTTCTTCCAGGAGTCAGAGCCGCATTCGCGGCCGCCGCCCGTCGCCTTCTCGCCTCCGAAGGCACCACCGACTTCCGCGCCGTTGGTGGGGATGTTCACGTTTACGATACCGCAGTCTGAGCCGTGAGGACCGATCCACTGCGAAAACAAAAGTATAAATAAGTTAGAATTAAAAACACAGATTTATTTCAGCAAATGTGTAATGCACTAAAAATAGTCTGCTCCATCGATGTATTTGGTCCTCTTCTTAGGAATGCTATTGTGGCCCGGTGGCACACACACACACAAACATCCTACGTTATAAAGCAGCCTGTTACGTTGGCAATAGGCGAGTTAACGTACAAAAATTAACCCAATTAACTTATAGAAAACCATCAATGTGATATATTAACAACACAGTTGATATTTTTATAGATAACAGTTCAAGTCTCCTTGTTACATACCTTAAAGATATTTCCAAGATTTTCAGTGAAGAGACTGGAAGACAATCCCTGTTCTACTTCGTTGTTGTACTTGATACCGGTATCGAGGTCCGGGATCTCAATGCAGTAGACGATAGGGGCGAAGCACTCGGTCTTGACCAATGGGGAGTCGTGAGGAAGTCCGGTGACGATCGTGGGCTCCACGAAGAACCCTTCGCGTTCCATTACCTGGTAAATTATAGTTTGTTAGATGCCTTAAAAGATATGACATATTCTGGTCACGTATTTGGTTTTGTGGGGGTTAACTCGGTGACTTCGCGTTTGCACCTTGGAAAGACAGCACGTACGAAACGGGAAAGTAGTCCTAATTACATTGCTAAAAAGGCTTCATAAATCTCTTTGTGTCCTAAACCATAGATGATTTCCAAAACAATACTTTTGGAGCAAAAGCTATACGTAAAATGTAGGTAGTTACCTTTCCTCCAAATTCGATCTTGCCTCCTTGCTTGACGACCTCGGCTACAGTCTTCTTGAAAGCTTCGACGGCGGCGGGCGTGTGGAGAGGCCCAATAAGGGTCTCGGATAGGAGCGGGTCTCCGATCTTGCTGACCACTCCAGCGAAGGCTTTAGTTAGGCGAGCCACGACCTGGCTGTACACCTGGGAAATGTTATTTGATTATTTTAATGTCTTTTCAATTGTAGTCTTCACAGTAATCACTATCCCACACGTATTCTCTGACCATCACAAGATAAAATATCATGTTCACTTAAACATCCAAAATGTGTGAACATAAAAATTATCCGGTATGACTTCGGACCATTTTTAACCGACTTCAAAAAAAGGAAGAGGTTCTTAATTAGTCGGAAGTCATCAGTTTTTCGTACCTTTGTATTAATTCATCAGTTTTGAACACATTGAAATATGTAGGTATCATTAATTATTTATGTTACCTTTTTGTGAATAAGCAGTCTCCTGGTGGTAGTACACCTCTGTCCCGCGGTACCTGCGCACGCGAATAGGGCTGCGTTCAGCAGAAGGTCCAGGTTAGCGTCTTCGTTCACTATGATGGCGTTGTTGCCGCCCAGCTCCAGCAGGTGGCGCCCGAAACGTCTTTGGACTTCTACTCCCACCTAAAAGTAGGGGGTGTTACGTTTTGGACACATTTACACGATTTATGGGAAAATTACTCCGAAATATCCATTCTTCTGGTGAATAAATAGGACATTAGTACAAATCTGTGGATACCTGTTGTCCAACAGCTGTGCTACCAGTGAAGGAGACGAGCTTCATTCTGTCATCCTTAACAATCTTCTCTCCGATGTCCTTCCCGCCGACGCACAGAGCGGCAACAGCGCCGGGAATGTTGTTCTTCTCTAGCACACCTTCTACGATCTTCGTGACCGCTACAGCGATCAGCGGTGTGGTTTCTGACGGTTTCCATACGCTGACGTCTCCGCAAACCTAGTGGTGTATGAAACTTGGGTTAAAGGGGAGTTTAGCTAGTTCGTTAGTGGGACAAGGTCTTAAGTTTAGGGGTTCTACTATATATCGATGATTTTCTATACAAATAGAGAAGTTTTAAAATGACATCACCTAAAAAAACTATTATACGCCATGATATAACATTTATACATATCATTCTTAACCTTGATATAGAACAGAGCTGTGATAAAAACAAATATTTTTGCCTATTTGTTCTCTTCAAGATAAGATAGCTGTTAAATTAATGTTAAACTTGGGATTTTTCCTCACGACTGTTAATTAAAAGTAGATAGAGCACCTTTGGTATAGTGATAAAACTTTGAGGTACCTATATGTTTGTCAATGTCTATTCAGGAAACCAATGCCTATTTATATGACCCTCATAACATGCCCATTTTTATAACGACCTCAAAAATCATCATAGACCCCTCCCGCTGTGGGTTAGCAGCGGTGAGGGAATGTCAGACAGACTCTTACTGACTAAAAACCGTCGTGTTCCGTCGTAGGCCTTTTATGTATCCGGGCCGCGGTAACTCTTTCGAACAATCCCGTAGCCACAGCAGGCGCATGCCATTTAACTTCAATTATTATCGACATTTACGACCAAAACTTCCTGACCACAATACTACCATTAAAGGGTCTTACCATAGCAATAGCGCTGTTCCATCCAAACACAGCGACAGGGAAGTTAAAAGCAGTGATGATGCCAACAGCTCCGAGGGGGTTCCACTTCTCAATGAGCACATGTCCAGGTCGCTCCGATGGAAAGATGGTGCCGGGCAGAGTGCGCGACAGGCCTAATGCTAGGTCGCAAACGTGGATGTATTCGACGACCTCGCCGATGGCTTCGGGAAGGATTTTACCTGCGAAAGGAGATTAGGATCAATATTGAGTCCAATTGTTTTTACTTCTAAGCGGTTAATTGCTTAGAGTTTCTTAGATTGAAATTAACTACTTCTATTAATACCATCTTCTATGCCTCAGTCATGGGGAAGAGACAGTGTGCAGTTTCAGCTACCTTGAATATGTTTGCTTAATATATGGCCTTAGACGCAGTGTGCATAAAGGAGTATGTAAGAGAGCTAGGCTAATAGTACCATTAGATTAGGTCGACTAGGCTGTGTTCGTTAAGTTTCAATTTCACATATCGAGCATCAAGCTTACCTTACACAAATAAGTAGCCCGGTTAGCTCATAGTAACTACCTAATCAAAACTTATCTACTTGCGACAATATTTTCAACATTGGTGGTATACCTTCAAACATTTATCTTCCTTATCAGATATCACATAATATTTATATGAATTGCCATCTTCAAATGTAGGTGTAAATGTTTATCATACGCTGTCTAAGATTAGATTCGAGTCAACAAACTCAATCAAGTACTGATTACCTACATAAGACTTTTATAAATCAAGGCTCTTTTAATTACTTCGAACTTCGGAGCGACGATCTTAATAATTGACAGAACCAGTTTCATGTAACACCCTTTATAATGTTGCTCTTACCCATTTCCAAAGACACGAGTTGTCCAAGAGGCTGCAGTTTCTCCCTGAGGGCGTCTCCAATCTGTCTGACAACTTCTCCCCTGGCCGGTGCAGGGAGCTCCGCCCACGTATGCCATGCGTCCTGAGCTGCTGCAGCACAGGCTTCGTAATCAGAGGCGCTGGCGGCCTGCACCTCGGCTATGATCTTCCCGTTAGCCGGGCTGAATGACTTGATGATCTGGTGAACAGTTATAAATAAGTCTACGTCGACGAAAGTAAATAAGTCTACGTGTTGTGGTGTCGTATGTCTGCCTAAGTAACACCCTGGAGGAAAATAGGATAGTATGCGTCTGTCGTGGTCAACCAATAGATAGGTCACCGTACCTATCCATCAGGCTATTAAGGAGTACCTAGGTTCGCTAATGAGCTACATGGGTAGTACCTATGCTACAAGGAGATCTTATTGATGCAGATAACTTACGTCGTAATGTTAACGACAGATAAATGTGTGTGTTAACTTTCCATTTCTATCATCATTTTATTGCAATAAATAAACACGCATCTAGCGATAAATATGAACAGTATTATATTGGATCCCCAAGAGTACAATAATGATAGGCACTTAGTTCGTGTCAGTAAAACAGAGATGATTATTTACTGTACATATAACCATTAATTAGTTATGTAAATTGCGATTTTTTGTGATTCCATGCACCTAAAGGGGCCTTCTCGGTTGCCATACCTATAGGGTAAAATAGATGTAAGTTGTAAGTATATTTAACCTACACGTGCCTTGCTAGTTTAGAAAAGAGACAAAGTTAACTGACGTAATGCGTAACATTCTCGATCTTTAGTTAGACATACCTACATATAATATTTGAACGTTATCGTGGAATAACAAAATTAACTTAGGCACAGATGTGTGTATGTACCTATAAGTATTTAAGTTTGTACTCAATTATCTAATGAATGGCATTTGCTTTCGTCCTTTTATTTTCCAGTCCAGAACCGTAGCGTAGTTGGAAACATTAAATTTTAAAACATACCTTACGCCTACTTGGTAAGTATGTTTTCGACAAAGAGGTACAATTTACCACTTATTGTCATTTTGACAATTTGTGTTTTTCTAAAGAAATTAAACTTATGTTAAATTTTATCTTACTTTATTTTTATAATATTATTGTAAATCCATTTTACGTCGTACCTCATGGAGTCAACCAGTGACTCAGGCCATTCAGATAAGACTATTGACTTCTTGTTTGTGGCGCAGGAGGAACAAAGTTCCGTAGGGGAAGCGCCCCTCCATGAATGGGCATCGTATATAGCTCCCGTAGTAAAAGAAAATAAAAAGAGACAGCTCAATGCCGAAGGACTCTACGATCCAGGAAGTGGACTCCTATGTAACAAATATCTAGCAGTCTCAGACAGCTCAATATTTAGACATTTGTATTATAACTACCCAGGTGTTTCTGATCCTGGTATAAAAGAAGCCCTTCTTTTATCTGAGAAGCCAGTTGTATACCCAGACGACGGCCAAGATCTATATTTAGACTTATGCAAAGAAATGAATAGTTGTCCAGTGAGAATGTTCCACAGAAACTTAATGAACTCTGAAATAAATATAAGTTATTATGGAGTAAACCCACAAGGTGTTCGTGCCATGGCAAAGGCTTTACAATATAACAAAAATGTGTGCACATTTAATCTAACTGGCAATTTTCTTAATGACGATGCATGTTACCATCTAGGTCGAATGTTAGCCACTAATAATACACTGACTGAGCTGATCCTGGACGGCTGTCGTATTGGCGCCTCGGGTATACTTCGGTTGGGAGACAACTTCCGTCTAAATAGAACATTGGAGCACCTGAGCCTTGCTAACAACGAGCTTGGCGAGGCCGGTGGCCTTCATTTTGCTCAACAGGTATTTGAAGGTGCGACCGTCAAACGAGTCAATTTAAAGAAGAACCAGCTTGGCAGACAGACCGCATTGGCACTGGCAGAGGTTTGGGAGTGGAAGAACAGATTTACTTGTCTAGATCTTTCCTGGAATAATTTCTTCCATGTGCCGTCTATGGTAAAAATGCTGGATCAATTGGCGTTAAGCGAATGGTTAGTGGAATTAAATTTGAGTTTTAATTCTCTAGAAGGAGAACGTGTGGCTAACGCTATTAAAAATATTCTTCTTATACCGACGTTGGCAGTGCTAAACTTGAGCCACAATAAGTTGCAAAAGGAAGCAATAGAAATAATAATATCTAACTTGATTTCGGCTAAGAAATTAACAACGTTCGACCTGTCCTACAATCCTTTGACTCCGCAAGATGCTCAGGCTGTGTTGCAAAAAATGTTACGACCTCGAATCAAAATAACTAGCTTAGTGATGAAAGGCGTTTGTGTTCAGAAGCCATTCTTAGCTTTGCTTGCGAGGGTAAAAAGGATGAAAAGTCGTAAAAACTTCGAATGTTACTTTGACACCGTATTACAAAACTGGACTATCGTGGAGCCCGATGCTAGAGAACTGATCCTGCAACGAGCTCAGTACCTCGGGAAGTCTGGCAGGAAGAATAAAGTCGACACAGCCTTATATTTCCTAAAATTGGCAAAGGAGTACGATAGATCTGTTACTCCCAAAGACTTCATCGAACGAATAGCTGAAGACCGTGTGGCTATCGATGATGATCTAATAGAAGAGTTATCATGGGTATTCCCAGGGCCAAAGACACCTAAATCAAGAACTATAAATTTAAATTTAGTGTGCGAGTTTATACAGCGGTTGTGGCCGGATAAGCAGCTGCCGCCGACACCTCCTCCCGAGCCTGAGCCCGAGCCTGAACCCGAGCCGCCGCCACCTCCGCCGAAGGGGAAGGGGAAAAAGAAAGGCAAATAACTGTTCTTCTTCATTTAACTTTGTTAAAATTATATTATGTACCTATTTTAATTTTAGGTTACGTATTTTTTGTAATACATATTTTTGATTAGTACTCTAATTC
Organism: Helicoverpa zea x Helicoverpa armigera; assembly: GCA_033682625.1. NCBI lineage: Eukaryota > Metazoa > Arthropoda > Insecta > Lepidoptera > Noctuidae > Helicoverpa > Helicoverpa zea x Helicoverpa armigera. The sequence goes on along the minus strand of JAWIIS010000002.1, from coordinate 3,375,063 downwards.
GATGGCTGTATTTTTGTAATAGACTTTAATTTTAAATATTATTTAAAATAGACTTCTTAGTTTTATATTAATTTTACTGTGTACTCCTATCAATTCTGAATTTGAATATAATGATATTAGACCGAAAGGATTTTGCTAACCACTGGTGACAGTAGTTTACTACTGCCGGTTATCTTTTTTATTTAGTACAAATAATAGCTTTATCAACTCACCTGGCCGTTGGCCTGCCATTTTCCATTGAACACTCCTACATTCTTCTCTTGCAGTCCCAGCTCCTTTAGGAAGGAGTATTTGGGGTCATCGATGAGGTAGGAGGACGCGTTACGAGCCATTGGCACTCTGATCAACCGCAGGGACAACACACTCCGACACAATACACGGCTCATTTGTGCGCCTCTCACAACAGTCTATCTTACAATACGTATATTACATTAAAATAGCGAGATATGCAGTAAACAAATTTTATCATGTTTGTGAACAATTAAAGGCACTGCTGCGTCTTATCTGACTGATAACTCAGTTGCCAGGTCAGGAGTAATTGATAACTTTTTCCAATCGGTTTGTTAAGACTCAGTATTGTCGCGTAATGTTATATTACATGTAGAAAGTTAATAACAACATTGAAAATTGCATTTAATTACGTCAAGTACAAAGATGATGTAAAAACAAGATTATAAGTTAGTTATAATAGATCTTATAATGTTAAAGGGTCGTCGGGCTTAAAAGTTCTCATACTGTTCCATTCAATCAATCGATCTACGAAGTAACATTTTGTAGTTTGAATATATACTTGGGGAAATAGAATTTTATAGAAATGAGATAACAGAAATCCACTTTCTCTCATGAAAGCGCGTTCCTCAACCCTATCGTAATGCACGCGTTTAACCTGTGCGCTATTTTAAAATCCTGAATTCAATTCCAAAAATTGAAGATACTCTCCCAAAACGTTAATTTATTATCCCAGCCTACTGAATTAATTTTACTACAGGTACAGCTGGTTTAGTGTACCTACTTTGATTAAAGAGAGTCCATGTGTAGAATTTTGGGCTTCATAATGTTCAGAACTGTAACTGACCTCCTCCGCGGTGGCGCGGATGGGAGTGAGAAAAGTATATACTTGGACTCTCAGAAGTTATCTTGAATTTTTTTTTTTATTTTCGGCTATCATAAATCAATGAAATTTGAGACGCGGCGCATCTGAGACCGACGCGTACAGTTTATTCGCACACCCTGCACCTTTGGTTAAGACACCCTTGATCCACACATCTGTGACCTCTTTGGAGCCGCTAGTATAGCATTCCCAAACTTACAAAGACTAATGCTACACCAACCTAATACTGAAGCCCTCTTCTGAGGTCTGACTGAGGTCATCTTAATTAAAACAGAAAATAGAATCAAAAAATGTACAGCTTAACTTTATTAACTAAAACTATTAGATATAAATTAGCTACAATAATAATTTGTACTTATCACTGGTCACATTATGGTACAAAACTTTTTGTCTTCCTCCACTTTTCCCTCTCTCAGTTCTTTAGCTTTCACAGCCAGGTAGGTGTTTTCGTCTCTTTTTTGCATCCACTCTGGTAATGGTTTGTCCCAGTCTGCAGGTGGTGCATCCCGTTTTTTCCAGATGTCATTTCTATAATGAGCTCTTAGTCTTTCCATCCTTCTTGCTTTTTCACTGGCTATTAGGGCTTCCTGAGAATTAACGGAACCAGTATAAATTATGCTAGTTTATAAGTACAGTTTGTGGCATCATAGACTACTTCAGTTCACAACTTCATGGACCCGAATAAAAAGTATCTAAAGGGCTATACTTACAGCAGCCTTTATGTCCCTCTTGTCTTCCCATTTACAGCAGTTATCATAGTCTTTCTTCCACTGGTTGCAGTCTAATGTCTCACCATAGACAAAATACTGTTGGAACCGACCTTTGAAGCTTGTGCACTCTTTGTACTCATCCTTGTACAGCTCACAGTCTCTGATCTAAAAGAAATTAAACAATTTAAACTGGATTTACAAGTAAATAATGTCCCTATTTATATGTGTACGCCTGCGACAACGAAAATCAGCTTTTAAAAATTTAAAATTTTGAATTTGACATTTGAACTTCATTGTATTTTTCTTCATGACTATTGAAGGTTGCGAGTCGAAAAGGTTGTATGCGTTTCATGTCGCTACAATGTATACAGCAAGTCTGTTTATAATATCATGCTGTAAAATGTCAACTTTTCTTAAGTTTTTATAATGTCCCCGTTTTCCAATTACATGTTCTTTTTTAAGTAATCAATAAGCAATATTATGTTAAAGTTTGTGCTTTTTAACAAGTTAGTATAGCCATAATATGATTTTTTATACTGAAAAAATATGATTTGATTTGAAACTTATGACCTAACTTAAAACGAACAGCTTTTGGTTAGTGGATCATCTTAGGGGCGGGTTTTTATTTATTGCTAGGCATAAATTTCTTTCACAGCACTTCATGGCTCAATCACTTGCACTAAGTAAAAGTCAAACAAAATATCCTTACCACCCACTTATCCTCCGGCCCCTGCTCTTCGTCGATCGTTGTTGGAACGTTTTCCTGAGTTTCCTTCTCATCATTTGGAGATGTTTCCGACATTACTTATTTATTACCTTAGTTTCAAAACAAGCAATGTACTTAACCTCAATTTCTCTTATATAACCTCTAAACTGTGAACATGATTTTTATTTAGGAACTTTCGACCTGAAATGGGTACTTTATTTAAGTATAATTTATTTCTAAATACGAAGTTTCATTTAATTTAGTAGGGTATATCCTAAAATCGAAAATGCCGCTTTGTGAAAAAAGTTTACAGCTGATATATGACACTTGAGTCAGTGTGACAGTGAGTGAACTAGTGAACTGACAGTTTTTTGTTAAGTCGTTTCTGACATATCAGATTTGACAGCTTATATATTTACGTCCTCTTTGTGAACTTTGCACATTTTCTAGATTCTTGGAGTTTCTGTAACAAATTATCATACAATATCATTGTGTGTAATGGTTTCAGTCAAATTATAATATTTCCATACAAGAGTCTAATATTTCTCTGAAGATGTCGTTAAATAAACTGGTTGGTGGTGACTGTGGGGGCAATAATTCCCTTATCCAGCTATCGAATATTGTCCGTCGTGATGCTAACTCACAAATGCAATCTCGTGCCGACAGTATGGTTAGTGAATTCTTGGCACAGAATTATCATCCACAGGCTACCTTTAACATGAATGCTTTGCTAAACAATTTACCCAAGGAGAATGTGCAAAAAGGCGCCTCAACATCATCGTACGTTCCAGAAGTCAGTGCTCATCACTCAGTCAGTAGACCATGGACTGCAGGGCCTTCTCCATCATTCATGGCACAATCAATGATGCCAGGCTTTCATATGATGCAGCAACCAATGTTACATCAACAGCCAGTAGCAAACATCCCAATTCAATTTGTCAATGAGGCAGAAGTTGAAGCTATGGAAAGTGATGATGTAAAAGCAAAAGCTCAAGAATATGTTAATAGTGTAAAAGAGGATGATGAGTTGGCGTACAATCAGTTCATGTCGTTCATGAAGAAAATAAGTGCTGGAGAACTCAACTTAGGTGAATCAGAGGTAAAAGACCAGAGGAAACTCAGCAGAGATGAAATTTTAGATGAAATGGCTGAGAAGTACAAAGATGAATGGGATAAACTCAGTGATGTTACTAATTATTGGGATACAGAGGCAGCTAATGGAATCGCTAAAGAATATACATTCTCCGAAGGCAATGTTATGTTGGAAAATAAAAGTGCTCTGGAAATAGGCAAGGAAAAGCTCAAAATGGGTGATATTCCAGGAGCTGTATTGTGTTTTGAAGCCGCAGCTCAGCAACAACCTGATTCTGCAGAAGCCTGGTTCCTTTTGGGGACAACTCAGGCTGAAAATGAACAGGATCCTTTGGCAATAACAGCTTTGAAAAAATCATTAGAAATAAATCCAACACAATTGGAAGGATACATCACTTTGGCTGCAGCATATACAAATGAGAATATGTCCAGATATGCTTATATTGCATTGCTGGACTGGCTAAAAGCTAGTCCTAAATATTCTGATATTTTCCCCCAGGATGTGGATCCTAGGAAATTAGATGTGAAGGATTTAGAAAACCATGTCAAGGCACTTTACCTGAAGGCAGTGCACTTGAATATGAATCAGATTGATCCAGATGTACAGAATGCTTTGGGAGTAGTCTTCAACATCAGTCAAGAGTATGACAAAGCTGTAGACTGTTTTAAGACAGCTTTGATGGTGGCGAGTGACAATGCTAAACTATGGAACAGACTTGGAGCCACTTTAGCCAATAGTGACAAATCTGAACAAGCTGTGGATGCTTACCACCAAGCTTTGAACTTAGAGCCTGGGTTTATTAGAGCTAGGTACAATGTTGGTATCACTTGTATGAATTTGGGTGCACATAGACAAGCTGCTGAACACTTCTTGGTGGCTTTGAACCAACAGCACAAAGCTACAAGTATGTTTCCAGAATCTTCTACTGATACCAGTTCTTCTACAATTTGGACAACATTAAGAATGGTTTGCGCATTTATGGGAGAACATGAACTGGCAAAACAGGTGGATGCCAGGAATTTAAGTGAACTCAACAAATTTTTTGAACTAGATTAAGAGCTTATTACATTCCTTCTCTTGGTTAGATGTTAAGTGATTATATCTTGTAAATATGTATTATATAAATTGTTTTCAATTATAACTGATGGAATATGGAATTCATAATTATTATAACTGGTTTCAATGTTAATGTTATTTCTTTTTAAGGTTTATTTTTTTGGGTCATGTGTATCTTATCTTATTTGGGACTGAGTATAAATAAAATATATTTTCTATTTTTTATAACTTTGATTTATTATTTTCTTTTTATCTTATTTTCACATGAAGGAAACTGCAGTTTTCATCACTCAAGGGGCACCCCTGTGGATGATTGTTATAAAACCAACATTTCTTCTGCTGCACCTTTATAGGCATTTGTTTTAATTTTCTTTTTCTACTATTACTAACAACTTCATTTATTGTTTTTGGGTATCTAAGTCCAACTTTTCCTGATTGGACTTCAAAAATATTGTGATTATTTTTCAGGAGTGTTTGTATTCCACCACATTCAGATTTCAATATATTTAAATGTTCTTGAGGGATAAGTTGAACTAGTTCATTGAACTCAGCTTTTCTTCCAATGGACCAACTGGGGTCTGACTGAGTGCATCCTTCTAACAAGTATCGGCTAATGCATTCAACTATTGAGTCCACCACACCTTTATCAATTTGAGTGCAATTTCTTACTCTTTCAACTGGTTCTCGGGCTTTAAATTCTTTATCAATATTTATGTTGTGTGATGTGTTAGAAGAATCTTTGTTTATTATTTCATCAATTTTGTTACAGTATAGTGTATATTCTTCTTCTGGATATACTTTACCACTACTAACTAAGCATATTCTCTTAGTACTAGGAATCTTAAGCCTATCTATGCCTATTTTAAAACCACAATCTTCACACAAATGTTTTATGTGATCTAAATAATCATTGTATTGGCTTTTATATGAGTTTTTACGTTGATATTTAGTTCCATCAAAATTATAAGCACAACAAGGGAGTAGAAAGAAATTGCATTTATATGAACTCTTGGCTGCAATAACTGGTATCCAAGGTGTAAGCTCATCGGAATGGTTTCCAATGATCCAGTCCATATCAGGAAATATTGATGTGTCAGATGGCGTTATAGTTTTTTCCTGAAAATAATATTTTAATGTTAAAATTACTATAATACTATAAACATGTAAACTCTCAGAAGTAGCTTTCACCAACAATTAGTGTTGTGTTTAGTGAAATTTGAAATGAAATAAAAACAATTAAAAATTAAAATTGTAAGTTATTCATACTTGTAATATCACATCAGATGGGTACATATCCCAGATGTTTCTTTTTCGAACATCTAAGCCTATTCCAGTGTGACCTTCTTTCGTTAGTATGTACACCAATAGGCCATTCCCACATCCTAAATCAACGAAAGATTTCTTGTTGCCCGTCTCATCCTCCCATAGAAGCAACAGATATGCTGCAATTGCAACATCTTCATACACAAATTTTGTTGCATCTGTACATTCTGGCCAGATCTGGAACATACATAGAAAATTCTGTTTACTTTTTTTCAATTCTATGGCTACCTCTAGACTTATGTAACCTTTTGGATGTCCTTAGGAATGAAGAATAGACCAAGATGGAATAATAGAGTGAATAATATTATGAATTAAGTTTTTTTCTTGTTGGAGAAATATAATGAAGGTATTCTTCTTGCATATTACCTTGACCATTTCTTTTCCATATTTTATCTTCAAATCATTGTATTTTTCATAATACTTTGTTTGTGAAACTAATGACAATGATTCGGAACATATTACATTAGTCTTGGCTTCATCATTAATGGGATTAGTTCCCCACTTGATAAGTTGAGGAAGCAGTGTGTTGGCAAGCCATTTATAAGACTTGGATGTTTCATCTGGAAGAAAACTATATTGAGGTACATCTTATACAAATAAATTAATCTCAATATGGTTTTTAATAATAACATACCACTTTTAGCTCTTAACGTGATTTGATTATTGGACAGAAATATACAATATGAAAAATCAGGACATATTTTCTGTTCTAGGATAAGTGGTGTTACATTATAAAATGTGACTGTACACTTTTCTTTTTGTAAACACACAATTTGATAAGCCTGACTGTCAGAATAATTCTTTGGAAGCAATTCTATGAGAAGCACTTCGATTATGCTACTTATGTCTTCAGATTCAACTACTCTATCAATGTTAAGCTCTTTCAGAATTTGGGTCTTTAACTTTTCAATATTGTCATCAGTAACAGATTCATTCAGTGGACTAATTGTTGGAATTTCAGTTAAAGATAAAACGTTTTGCTTTCCACTACATCTAAACCATAATTTGCTGCCCCATAACCTCTTGTTGATAACGTGTGGCTTTGATACCAAAATATTTATCGAATCCCAGTATGTATCGGGATTCAATGTAGTTTCAATAGACTTGGAAGACATTCTACTATATTTATTTGTTATATCACTCTTTTACAAACAAGGAAATCGCAATATAAAATGGAAAATATACTTTCATGCCCAAATCATCGGCTGATGTTTACAAAATAGACTCGACAGCTGTGGTCATTGACAAATCAGCTGTCAAGTGTCAAAATGCTGCACTGGCCAAAGATATTTATTTTAGTCTTTGATCTTATGGGTTATCAAACGGAGGCAACGCTCGATATGAAACGCAAAATGTGACATGTTTTTTTCTCATTCTCAAAAATCAGTTTCAAAATAAAATGCGGGAAAAAGATTATTCTTCTCCTGCTAGGATATCTAGGACGCACCGTTTCGTCCGTTTCGTCACTTCGATGCTCCATGTAAATAGGGTATTTTAGTCTAGATGAGAAAAAAATTAAAAGTGAATTACAATGATTGTTTAGAGGAAAAGCAATCGGGAAATGTTAGTTTCACTTCGTAAGGTACATAAATATATTTTTTATTGCAGTTTAAAGTTTTTAGGTTTTTTATCTGTCTTTGAACACTACGAAATGTCGCCGCCATGCTAATGACGTCATTACGGTAGTGTCAGTTAAAATTTTCAATACATAGGTATCAAAATATGTATTACTGACAGCTGTAGTATCGTAATGACGTCATGACCAAAAAACAATCATGGCGTCCGTTGTGTGCCGCGTTTTCGCGAAATACGCGCGAAATTTGAAATTATGATAAAACAATTAATTTATATTCGTACATAACGTGAGAAAAAAAAATATTTTTAATTTTTTAGAGATATATCAAGACTAAAGAATTTATTTAAGATATATTTCAAAAATGCATGTAATACCCTATTGCGTTTCAGATACACAACAAACATGCCAAAAAAGAAATGACACCTGTCACTTTTTTGAATTCTGTATGATCTGTGCAGGGCATATTTTTGAAAATATTTTTATATTTTTGTTTTACTTTATATTTTTGTTTCCAAGATTTGCTACTGGTGTTTAGGCGCAGCTTAATGATATTGACAAATTATAAAACAGAAATAGGCAGGTGTATGTAGGTAATGTCATACACTGAGCTCGAACATGGCTATCAAGGGTTGCGGCAAGCTACTCAGCCCCAATTTTATGTCGGAGATGACGGAAATCTTGTACCGATAAGATCATCAGTAAGTTTACATTTTTACGTAGACATTGATGTAGTCAGGTTATACAAAATGACTACGTCAATACTAGCAGAACAATGACCTTTTCCTATATACAAAGATACTGTTATGTAAACTAAATAACAGCTATATGTTATCAATCCAAACACAAATAACTGTAAGGTCACTAAAGCGAAACGTCTCCAGATTAAATATTGAGTCTGCTAATATTATGTTGGTCGGTTTCCTCACTAATGTAGCACTGATAACAGGAGTGAGCACATTACTTCTTGGATGTTGAGTGCAGGATTGTTACGCCTAATTAGCCTATATTATATAAACACAATAGAATATTATATTTATAGCTTTACATGCTGACAATGACAAGTGAGGTAATGTAGTATGTTAATTTATGTCAAGTTTATCTTAGTTATCAAGTGTAAAGTAGTGTGAACCAATCGGTGGCAAGGTTGGCTGTGTGCCTTATCATATGCTGTGATAGATAGTCAAGTGTATCATAGATAGTGAGTGGTGATGGAGTGGCAGTGGCTTAAGGATTGGTGGCGCCTCAAAAGATGGAGGAAGGACAAGAAGGGCCAGAATGATGATGACATATGCTATTGTGATGACTGTCTGCCTGATGTAAGATGATGGTGGCTTTTGTTTTGTCACTCATGATTTATTAATCATATCATTCAAATAATTTATTTAAATGTAGAATTTAATGTTTGTGTAAATTTAAATTTATGATGTTGTTTGTAACAGGACAAAGACTTTATGATTTATACATGCATTGTGAATGGCTTCTTTTAACATATAGATGCTAATTTTCCTAACTGAATGTGTGAGTGTCGCTCCTCCCCACTTATGGAGGGAGCTTCATGTAAGACTAACTTCAGGTTTGTTTATATTTTTGTCTTTATCTCCGATTGGGGATTAGCCGCAGTAAGACAGTAATACTTGTATACTGATAAATAAACATATTCTAAACTGCCTTGCCAATGTAGGGGTTGGAAAATTCCTGGTAAGGTCTTAATGCCTATCAAATTTTAAGAAGTCTGTTTTTAAAGTTTTCAATTTAGATCATACGTACATACTTACATTAGTGACGAATTAAATTAATTTATGGTTTCCATCGTCATTCATACAGTGGTTAAAGCACAATAACACTGGCTTTTAAAATGTTTTTGGACCAACTTTAACTGCATGTTAAAAAAATAAAACAGTCTCACCTGCCACTTATATATATATATATTTTTTAATGTAAAAAAATACAAAAAATCACAATAGTAGAGTCATTCATGCTATTTTGACCCTTCATAAACATAATTGCATCTGCATTATAATAATAAATTCTCTATCATATTGATTTATTGAGCTTGTATGCACATAAAATTATAAATAGTTCAACGCTGCATTTCAAATGCTTGTGTTATCCTCGTTTGTACCAACAAAGTGCACATTGACTGCAGTGTTTACAGTTTTCTCTTGTTCTAGGCTTCTTAGAAGACATTACCAAGCCTTATTTATTATTATTTCCTGGAGGTCTGGAAGAAATAGTAGTTCTCTCTCATTCTTGTGTACATAATAAACTATCATGTCCATCATACAGGTTGAATGTTCTAGAACACCATGTATGATGGTAATTTAAGTGATATTAGACTAGACCCCTATTCTATTTACATGTCCATAAAGGTTTCACATCAGAATCTTTGCAGCATTTCCAGTAAAATATGACTACATACACAAGGGTTTTAAATTCCTCAGAGGTAATAGTGAACCAATTTAACAGTTTTATTTGCTCCTAAATAACATAGGGCGAGTTGGATCTGTGCGAGTCGCTGGACCCGCACAGCGATGGCGGGGGTAAGAAGGTGGTGGTCGGCGTATGCGCCATGGCCAAGAAGTCGCAGTCGAAGCCCATGAAGGAGATCCTCACGCGCCTCGACGAGTTCGAGTACATCAAGATGCTGGTCTTCCCAGAGGAGGTTATCCTTAAGGTTCTCCACATTGTCTAACACAACTAGTGGAACAAAATATTCTGTAGTCGGGTGGTTTACCACCAAATTGGCTGAGTATAAGATTTCAAACCTTTTTTGTGACGTCAGCAAATTTTTATAATGCTTAAAATTTGCCTACTGATGCTTAAGCTATGAAAATCATATTTTATTCGACTGTTAAACATGTTGAAATTTAGACGTATCAGTAATTAGAAGTATCGTCGTGAAGAGTAAAGTTGAGTCTGTTGAGCAGTAGAAATATTTTGTTTTACTATTTGTCACGCATTTATCAATTTATCTTCATAATTAACACCTGTTAGATTCTTCTTCATTGGTCTAATTAATCAATGGTAACACGTATCCATAATATCGCGCACGATACTAACATTTATTCGTTGTTTGTACTGATTCCGTTGAATGGCTTCACATACACTAGCTTTGTTTGTGTGCTCGGTGTCGACTTGCGAATTAGTCAGTAATGGTGTATTCATAGTCTTTCACCGTTCATGCATTCGTGCATTTGGTTGGGGAAAGCGTAAGACGTATTGTCCGAATTCGCCGTTATTGTACCTACCCAGGGACATCTAGCTACGTGATATCTAATATAATATATTGTCATATATTTACAGAAACCTGTGGAAGAGTGGCCCATCTGCGACTGTCTTATTTCGTTTCACTCGAAGGGCTTCCCCTTAGACAAGGCCATTCAATACGAGAAGTTACGGAAGCCCTATGTTATAAATAATCTTCACATGCAGTATGATATTCAGGTATGTATAGTGCAGGTACAAGTTCTTATGTTCACTTGACGTCAGGAGTAGTTACTTGATACTTGCATATTGTTTACAGGATCGTAGAAAAGTATACGCGATACTAGAGGGTGAGGGTATAGAGATACCTAGATATGCAGTATTAGATAGAGATTCACCGGATCCGAAGCGTAAGTTTTTAAAAGTGTTTTGACTCCTCGAAAGTTCCGCGAACTGCGCGCTGTTACGCAGAAAGTTTCTAGTGTTGGTAATTTTTTTATGACTTCGTACAAAGTCAGCCAGTTCATTCTCATTTTACCTTTCATATACAATCTATGTTTTTGAAGATTTGCTGTGGACCGAGCTAGCTAGGCAAACTGGCATCGGACCTCTATAGATATTACTTTTTCTTCCTATTTACGCATACCTTTGAACAATAAAACAAAGAGATTCGTATTTCTAGATCACGAGCTGGTGGAGTCAGAAGACCACGTGGAAGTGAACGGCGTGGTATTCAACAAGCCCTTCGTGGAGAAGCCGGTGTCGGCCGAGGATCATAATATTTATATCTACTACCCCACCTCCGCCGGTGGAGGCAGCCAGAGACTCTTTAGAAAGGTACGAATCGAAAATAAGAATGCCAGCGTAATTTTGGCATAGTCTTAAATTATCATCCTCCTGATCTTATGTTTTTTATGTGGATTTTATGATATTCATTAAAATTCTATACAATGCCAATATACATTTTGAACATCCTGTACCTGAAATATTAAAGACATTGCACTCTGATTTCAGCAATAGCAAACTGTTCTAGACTTTGATTGACTTTCATTCTCGGATATCATTTCGTATAGGTACAGGTTTAATAACTTTATTATGTAAACTTACAGATAGGAAGTCGGAGTAGTATATATTCACCAGAATCGAGAGTGAGGAAAACAGGGTCGTTCATTTATGAAGATTTTATGCCCACTGATGGTAAGTTCAAATAATAATTTACAAATAATATTATACAGCAAATTGATAGAAATCTAGATTTTTTTTGAAGTAGCGATAGCCAATTTTACCTAGTAAAAGAACTCGGCAATTATTGAGAGTGATATGATTGGATCATCGTGGACAGCTACAATGTATTACCGGCTTTTACTGGAATTAGTTAATTACAGAGCATATTTCGCATGCGCTGTATACGCCATAAACTTTAATGTTTACATCCATCTACATCTACATTGACAGTGAACACGAAAACAGTAGACGACTTAGCTACTTAGGTACTGGCCATTTGTTTAAATGTAGAAACGATACATCAGGTATACAATTTTGTGTCTTATATTGTGCACAGTAAATTTCATATTTGTTTGCACCTACAAAGGGTGGTCATGCGTGTTTCCAGTATCGACTTTCGTCACAAAAAAGTTTAGTAGTTAGGTACTAAACGCCATTTTACTACGCTCTTAACTAAAGATAAACGATCTTGATATGATGTTTAATTTAAAATATCACTTAAAAAATAAAATGCGGCTGAAAATCAATTTTAATCCAATAGTAACTATATATTAGGTACTTAACCGCTTTATTTCAGAAATCGTTTATTTGTTTAATATAAGTATTTTTGCAAAATCCTATCAAGATTATTACCCCTTTATGTTATTTTTTAGGTACGGACGTAAAAGTATACACAGTTGGACCGGACTACGCTCACGCCGAGGCTCGCAAGTCTCCGGCGTTGGACGGCAAAGTCGAGAGGGACTCGGAAGGCAAGGAGATCAGATACCCCGTGATATTGTCTAACCAAGAGAAACTTATATCCAGGAAGGTTTGTTTGGCTTTCAAACAGACTGTGTGCGGGTTTGATTTGCTTAGGTATGTCTATTTTTTTAAGTAGCCAGTAATGTAGGTGCATTTTGTAAATTTTCATGAAAGAAATCGGGTCTGTTATCATCAGTGCATATAAAACCTACACGAGAAAACTAGGTACTAAAAGCCTTAATGGGAATTAAACTTAGGAACATCCTCAGCAGTCGTGCTTCCGACTGCTGAGGATGTTCCTAAGTTTAACAAAGCCATTAATTACTTTTTATTTGATATTTAAGTTGCATTTTGTATTATCATCTTACAAAGTAATTTTCTAATCTAACGACTATCTACACAAAACCGATATCTTTAAGGTGTGTCAGTGAACAAGCTAGTTTTATACCCGAAGGAGGATCGATATCAGTAACCATGAAGGTTATACAAACGTAAGTCATCAAGCTATTTAGGTCGTCAATTCAGCAATTAACCTCGGAACAATGTCACGGCTGGTCGGAGCGTAATTCTGAATAATTAACTTGTTTAAGTAATATTCGTGAGAAGTTGTGTCAGTTGCTAACTGAAAAATATCTCAAAAACAATCTTGATACTTTTTAAACTGACACTTGATACTTTTCACTATTTACAATACTTATGATTATTCTTCATCATCTTTTACACCAATGTACTCCTCCTAACAGTAAATATAAATATTTTGCCATTACTATCCCAAAAATAAATTAAGGACCTTACATTGTAGTAAATAAAGCTGAAATTTCCAGAGCAAACGGCAAATCGTTTGTGTGTGACGTCAACGGGTTTTCTTTCGTGAAGAATTCAAACAAATACTACGATGACTGCGCTAAGATTCTGGGTAATATGATCTTACGGGAGTTGGCGCCGACGTTACACATTCCATGGTCGGTGCCCTTTCAGTTGGACGACCCGCCCATAGTGCCGACGACCTTTGGGAAAATGATGGAGTTGCGGTGTGTGGTCGCTGTTATAAGACATGGGGATAGAACACCTAAACAGAAGATGAAGGTTGAAGTGAGGCATCAGAGGTAGGTTGGAGGATCAAGATTTGTTATAACGAAGATGGAATAGTTCTTGAGTTTTAGTCTTTTGGTTATTAAGAGGAAGAGTCCACTTTGGATAATACAACTCCAGGCTAGTTAAATAATATCGCAAACTATGTGATCTGAACTTCTTAAAGCACTATATTGTTAGGTACATTTAGCACCTTGGAAGCTAAAAAATAACCCACACAGCGCTCACCAACATGCATGCCTAGCGAGGTAAGTATGGGCACATGTCCCCAGCGGCTGTGACGACGACTATTGTTACTCGTTTAAGTATTCTCTAGGTGTTTTAGCTATTTCTAAGATACGAAAGCCATATTCGTTGTTATACATCAATAATTTATCTTTTCCAGATTCTTCGAAATATTCGAGAAATACGATGGTTTCAAGCGCGGCCACGTGAAACTAAAGAAGCCGAAACAGCTACAAGAGATATTGGACATCGCTCGCGCGTTGCTGTCGGACATACAGACGCGACACGCCGACCCTGAGATTGAGGAGAAGCAGGGCAAGCTGGAACAGCTTAAAAGTGTTCTGGAAATGTAAGTTATTTAAGTTTTTATATAGTTTAATATTCGCATGTGTGTGCGACTGCTGTGAATGAAGGCTAGGGCTCGATTCCCGGGTCGGGCCGAAATCGCTTTGACCCACAAAGCGATTCAGAAACTTACACACAGCATCCTGGAGTTTGGAAGTTTCTAATTGATATCAATTCACTCTTGCATCGAAGAGTATGTTAATGTCAATCCTAAACCTTGATCTCTCTCCGGTCATAACGGATTGCAGTCACATTGGGCGTTGTGAGTGAAGAAATCGGGAGGCACCTGAGTCTGTGCAAATAACATGCACTATAATATCCATGTCCTGTTTAACTAGCTGATCTCTTTATATGAGAAGTCGCTGTGACGGAAGCCGCCATTTTTTTACCTAAAGAGTCCCGTATTTTTGGGAGGCGAATGTGGGGCCGAAGCCGCTGAAGCCCTTTTGAGACAACTGTAATTAAATGGTGACATATATTATATTATTATTAATATTTACATTGTCCTGCAGGTACGGTCACTTCTCGGGCATCAACCGCAAGGTGCAGATGAAGTACCAGCCGCGAGGCCGGCCGCGCGGCTCCAGCTCCGACGACGGTAACGCGCCGCCGCCACACGGTCCGCACGCTTACTGCTAGCTGTGCTGTGCATTGTGATACTATAGAGTAGAGTTATGGGGACAATCGTGGATCAATTTGCTAAATATTTTACACCGCAACAGGCGAGAGAATAGTGTCGTTGTATAGATGCTTTTTGTCTCACGAATGCGTTTGAGTCGTATCTGTGTATTATTATGGATATACCTAAGTGTACCTAAGCATTAGCGTGAGCTAAAATACGTAAGCTCGGGGGCGCTCAGTAACACTAGAGTCGCCGAATCATATAAAATTGATTTGCCGGTACATTTACTCGAAAGAGTATGTCTTACCCGTTTTCTTGAGATAAAACTATAATTAAATCTAAACGATTGTTTTTCAAACTTCGGTTACTGAATCAGTACTGGCATAAAACCAGCTATATGTATAACTAGCTTCCGCCAGCGGCTTCGCCCGCGTGGTGTGTTGGTAAAAATTAGCCTATGTGTTAATCCACGGCATCACCTATCTACATATCAAATTTAAATCAAATCGGTCCAGCCGTTTTTGCGTGATTGAATAACAAACATACATCCATATACATTTTCACAAACTTTCACATTTATAATATAAGTAGGATATAAATAGGATTTAATCTAGTACAAAATATCACCCTGTAGGTACATCTGTACACAGATACTGATTTTTGATCATGATGGTTTATTATAAGACTATTTACTTATTGTTGAAAATTACCCATTATGCTGTATCCCAGGACAATAATGGAAAGTTCTCAAGCCTGACCACTCGATAAATCTCAGTGAGCCAATTCCCAAAAATTAAAATACTTTTCTGTAAATACATGTATCACAATGAACAGTACAGAATATTTTTAATTTAGCGCTTAAGTACATAACACCCGCCTGTACAAAGTTTGTTCATTGAAGTGTCGTCCATTTATCAAGTTTTCAGCATTGCATAGTTAAGTCACTAAAATAATACAGTATAGAAGCTAAAAGCAGTAGTTATCAAAGGTTTTCTGTAGATTATATAGAGCTTATTGAGTATTTACACATATAAAACAGTGTAAATTGCATACCCATTTAATATAATATATCATCATCATGTTAAATACGCTCACTCAAATGACTGGAAGCCAATACCGACTTGAGAAAGTATTATAAAGAACTACCATAAAAGTCGGTACCTGTAAAACACTGGTACTCAGCTGCATCCGTAAGGATGGAAGTGAATAAAGCTGGGAAAAGGCTAGGCAGATGATATCCTATATATCTAGTGTGCCATTTGTACATAATGACATCACCGATATCTCACATACATTCTGATGTAATATTACATGTAATTGTGATAATAGATAATCTTTAACACACGTGTTAGCGTTGATAACAATATTTACGGAACATGTTGGCTTATCGTGTTTACTCAAGCTATTGCGAGCTACTTAGCATGGCTTTAAACGATGCATTGTTAATGAGGTAAATATTTGCAGGCCATTTTAAGACGCTTGGCATAGTTTTTTTGAGAGTTTTTGTAAGATTTATAATATTTTGGATTTAAACTATGTAATTAATTTTGTATAACACAGTAATGTTAGGTAAGATCTATGGGAGAATCTTGAAGGAAAATAAAGCAGCCAACTTGTAAACTTAAGCCAATATTAATAATGCTCTATTTAAACAAGAATCCAATTAGAAAGACATTTATTCGACAAGGATATGGTACAAAAGTTTATGTGGTAAAACAATGCAATTAGAAAAATCTTGATACTTTTTCAAAGTTAAAAGCAGGCGGGTACACCAAAATAAGAAGTCCTTTCAATAATATGTTAAGTTACCTTCATATTACAGTAAGTGGTGGTGGGGAGCCGTCCTTAGTGCTAATACTGAAATGGGGGGGAGAGCTGACTCCAGCGGGAAGGATACAAGCGGAAGAGTTGGGAAGGATGTTCAGATGCATGTATCCGGGAGGACAGGGAAGACATATACCTGGTAAGTATTGTTTCTTAGTGTTTATATGCGAGTCTTTCGAAAATGATTTACAATTTCATAAATTACCTAATTTGTATGTCGGATGGGTGAACATCAGGGTGGCACTATTGTCCGACATCAGCTAGGGTAATCGCACAAAGAGATAACTCAAAAAGAACTCTAAACTCAAAAACGTTTATTCAAATTAGTCAGAACAAAAGACAGCCTCCAAAACGCCCGCCCCTCGCCACTTCCTATGTGTTTTGGCTGGGGAGAAGTGGCGCAACAAACTCCCCAGCAACACATGTCTGTCTGTTAGGTTAGAAGAACCATATCTTACGGTAGACGTTACAATAACCTTTACACTTTACAATATGGATCTACGACAACGGTACTACAACACTAGGCAATAACACTAGGAACACTAGACGTGACGTAGGGCAGTTTCGAGATGTGTGCAACACGACGACTCAACGAAGACTGAGCTCCGCCGACGCCACGCTGACCACCACGACTCTGCCAAGCGCGCCAAAATGTTGTTTCACCGGAAACGCCACCAGAGGGCGCGCTTGCGTCTCGTTTAGTGTCCGTACTAATGACCGTCACCGACATGTTTAATATGTAATAAGGGCATAATTTCCTGAAAATAATGATAGTTAAATTTAAAAAATCATAGGTGTCTAGACCTCTTTACTTTAGATTTTTTCTGCTTTGTATACGAAAAAGAATACACTTATATTCAAAAACGAAATGAATATACAAGGAAAAATAAACATAAATTTATTCGAATAAAAAAGTGACAACAAAAACAAAAGCGAGAGGGGGAGCTTATTCACTTATTCTTCTCATATTTCAACGTGATTTATATACCAACACCACCGTAAGTATCACTAAAACTCCTCATCTCCAGGTGAAAGCGGCACCCAAGGCCTAGGCCTCCTTCGTCTCCACTCCACCTTCCGCCACGACCTCAAGATCTACGCGTCAGACGAGGGGCGCGTACAAATGACTGCAGCTGCCTTCGCTAAAGGCCTGCTGGCTTTGGAGGGAGAATTGACGCCTATATTAGTGCAGATGGTCAAGTCTGCGAATACTAATGGGCTGTTGGATAATGACTGTGATTCGTCTAAAGTTCAGAATATGTGAGTAATATTTATTTATATTTCTGTTGGAAATTGTCGTTTTTCTATGAGATTTCTTGAATTACAGGGAAAACTCTCATACTTGTGCAGATAATCAGTATTGTTAATAATTATGTCTGACTTGTGCTTCATAAGAGGGTCGTGTAATCTTGCATTGGATCCGGTTTATCTCCCTCTACTATTCATTGTCCTTTGACTGAGGCGAAATTACGTGTAGGTATGTCCATCGCCATGCTTGATAACTTCTATTGCGTGAATCCGCGAGATGAAGCAATAACTATTTCTTTCTTGTTAAATATTGTCATTATGTATATATAACTGATGCTGGCTATTTTTGCGATTTTCACATTCCAAAATTGACTTCATATTTGTCTCCAGGGCCAAAGCCCGTCTGCACGAGGCTATGCAAGTAGACCGCGACTTCACAGACGCGGACCGGTCACGCATCAACCCGTGCGAGTCCGTCAGCATCAGCGCCGCCATGCACTTCGTCAAGAACCCCGTGCGCTGCTGCGCCCACGTGCATACTCTTATACAGCAGCTTGTGAGAATTGTCGTCACTAAGAAGGACGACCCCAAGACTAAAGGTAATGGTGTAGCTACGTTTTTATAGGTATGCACATATGGCAGTTTAGGTATCAGCGGGCCTAAAATTGGTTTCTGCAAATTCTGCAGGAACTATACGGTAGGCCGAAAATGTCACCCTTTTGGTAAGATTGATAATTAATTTCATGAAACAACAACATTACAAGCGCTATGATCTCTCACGCTCCGTTAAACAAGTGAATAGTGGCGTTCTAGAAGAAACTTTTGTCTTAAGAGGTAGACCACTTTCACAGCGAATTTAACCCGACGCAATCCCGACTTAGTCCTATCGTTACGTGATGCAACTGGTTTCATATAGTACTGTTCCGATGTTAAAACAAGAATGTGTAAACGCATTAATCATAAAACAAAAAACTGGTCTGGAATAACACAAAAACATATTACAATATTTTACTAAATCACATCACATCTTACTAAATTGTTCCAGACACAATACTCTACCACGGCGAAACGTGGGAGCTAATGGGTCGTCGCTGGGGTAAAATCGAGAAGGATTTCTGCACGAAAAACAAAACGTATGACATATCCAAGATCCCGGATATCTATGATTGTATCAAGTATGATCTGCAGCATAACCAGCATACGTTGCAGTTCGATCTTGCTGAAGAACTTTATATCTATGCTAAGTACTTGGCCGATATTGTTATACCACAGGTTAGTCAGACTGCCTTTTGTATTTTTTTTTTTTAGGATGTTTTTTGTCTCTCTGTTTTTTTCTTATAATCAGTACATGCTTATGGTATGTTAGTTCTAGCTTACAATGGATGAAAATCCTAAACATGTTTTTCCCGTGGAAACTACTTCTCTTGCCTGAGTAAAACATTGAATAAATCACCTGGGGATAGTGTAGCTTCCAAACTGATTTTTTTCAAATCGGTTTAGTAGTTGCGGGGTCTTTACAAACAGAAATAATTAGCGCTTATTTCAACAATAAAGTGGTTGTTTATTTATTTTGATTAGGAATACGGATTAACGATGCAGGAGAAACTAACGATAGGGCAAGGAATTTGTACGCCTCTGCTCAAGAAGATCAGAGCAGATCTACAGAGGAACATTGAAGAGTCTGGAGAGGAGACTGTCAATAGATTGAATCCCAGGTATGACAATCTATCATTGTTATCCATAGGTATATTTTATGAACTTGAACAAAAATACAGTTTACTTTTGTAACTGGAAATACATGCGATTTTTTGATGCTACATAAAAATGGTGACACAATATTTGTCAAAAACGACTCCTCCCGACTGGTAAAAATAATATAAATCAAATATAAATAGCGCATATATGTAAATCAAATAATAGGTGGGCCCTAATGGCTGCGACACAGTGTTTTTTACTAATAAGGCTGTTAACGAACACAATTTCTTCCGTACTTAATGTGTTTTTTGTTCCTAAAAATATTTTAAATTTGAGTAACTAATCTTTTAAGCATTTCAGGTTTATACATAATTTACAATTTTATTTTAATCCTAACTTTTAGCTGAAGAATATGTTTGACTATTGACAGTTTTGGTGTAGTGAAACCGCCATATTCATTCCTTTGATAGAAGTTAACTGGTGATTTAAAAATCTGCTCTTGTACTCTAACGGCCAGTTTCTTCATCAATAGTAAAAGTCAAAGTAATGTCTAAAGTAAAAGTAACGGTCAAATTAGTTTTTTCAAGGCTAAAGTGACAGCAAAACTAATAGAAAAAATGAATTTGACCGTTACTTTTACTTTAGACTTTACTTTGACTTTTACTTTGGCCTTTACTTTTGATGAAGAAACTGGCTGTATGTAGATATATATTTTTAATATTTTACTTAATTTTTTCAGGTTACTATAAAACCATAGTATTTCAATTTACTTCTAATTACATAAATGTGCATTGAGTCCCCGCTGACATGGTGTGACGGCAGTTGTGTGTGCTGGTGCAGGTACAGCCACGGCGTGTCGTCGCCGGGCCGCCACGTGAGGACGCGGCTCTACTTCACCAGCGAGAGCCACGTGCATTCCCTGCTGACCGTGCTGAGGTTCGGGGGGCTTTTGGATGTGAGTGTATTTTGTGTAATTTGTAATATTTTTTTGTCATTATTGAAGAGAAAAATGGGGAGAAAGGTCGTTGAGTGTGTTTAAAGTCTTGGGTGTCTATTCATATTTCTAAAATTGCAACTTCTGTAGGTAAAATTCAGTTAGATGGGTTTAAATACTCAAGTGGCATATCGATAAATCACAGCACATACCAAATAATATTTATAAAATAATTATCATCGCAATCGCAAGGTATATCGATAAATGACAGCACATGTCTAAAACTATCAATTAAAATCATTCTAAAAAAAAGATTTCAATTCATCGATTCACTGTAAGGGTGCTTTTCAATAATGCTTTAAACCTTAGTTACACCTAAAAATATAATTTAAAAAGTTATCATGGCAATCGCAAAAAAGTATTATATTTGCAGATTATGCAAGAGTATTTTTTATACATTAAATATCCTAACTATTAATTGTCCAGGTACTAAAAGATGAACAATGGCGTCGTGCGATGGAGTATGTGTCTACAGTTTCCGAACTCAATTACATGTCACAAATTGTCGTGATGCTTTATGAAGACCCTACTAAAGATCCTTATTCAGAAGAAAGGTTAGTTAATCGAAAATAATATGTTTAAAAGAAGAGTCTGGTTTTTAGGGTTCTGTAGCCAAAAAGTGAAACACTAAAGTACTACTATAGCGAATCTACCATAGTGGGCACTGGAGTCATGGCCACAAACCTAAGTTGTGATTTCACACATATTTCTTATTTTTATGAACTCCTTTGTGTACTCCCCCTATAAGCGCACTATATGTTATATGTTAGAACATATAAGACCTATGTATACTCCCTTATCTACTACTCCTATGTACAACATACTTATGTAATGACTATGTATTTCCTTATCGGATTCCATAACAGATGGATTGGTCCCGTTTTATAGATAATAACATGGAACTCTTTGTGCACTGCCTTGTTATGATTTCAAATTCACTTCTTACCGTATAATTCTTTATTTACTACACTACATATCAATGTAAGTATACCACAGCATACAGTATTTTGTTAACTATACGTTTTGAACCAGGTTCCACGTGGAGCTGCACTTCAGCCCAGGCGTGAACTGCTGCGTGCAGAAGAACTTGCCGCCCGGCCCCGGCTTCCGCCCGCACAGCCGCAACCACTCCACTACTAACAACTCCGTATGTATGGTATATAGTAGTGCTATTTGTTGTTAAAACTTCGATTATTAGTAGATTTTCAGGGTACATAAGAAAACGAATTTGTTCAAGTTAATCATGTTCTCTCAAAGTTCATTTCGTTCATTAAAAAAAAAATGTTAAAGTACATATTTATTAGTATAACTTATACAATCCAGCTCAGCGAAAAATAAGTCTTCAAGTTGCAAATAAGTCACGGTTTGTTGGTTGTACTGTATCTATAACACATTTTAATCAATCGCAAGACACCTCGTTCTCGTTCGGTTTGTAAGATTGCCTGAAGAATTGAAGCCGGCTAAAATTCGCTAACAATATAAACGTCATTTTCATGTTCAGTATTCAAAGTAAACAGTTATTGTGGACCTAATTATACAAATACTTTTTACAGCAGAGTTCGTCAGACGAGGTGAAATGTATAGAAGAGGAAGGGGAAGACGACAATATGGCCAGCCAAGAAACTTTGCAGCCGGTAAGTACTCCAGTACCTATAAATAAGAATAATTATATATATACATCGTATGATTAATGACGTATTAATTATATTATAGGATGCCGATGAATTGGACAATACCTTCTCGCCGAAGAAGCTGTCGAAATCTAAGATAAGACCTTCAGATCCTATACCTATTTGGTAAGTATTTCTGTAAGTAGTTTAACTTAACAGTTCGGCCATAGCCATGCACGGTGCGAATTGCAAGTTGTGGGCGGTGAAAATAATTGTTCTACAATGAAATACAGTAGCTATAGCACATTTCATAGTCAAAGTCAAAGTATTTATTTGCACATTAATATAGTTGGTTCATAAGGTGTTACAAAATATCAGTATGTTCGGTATTCAGTTGATATAACGACATGCAATGAAGACCATTTGTTTTCGCCGCTCATCACTCACCGCGCCACAAGACAAGCCGTGATGAACTTTAGTACACACATTTGTTTAAAAATGATATTCCCTTTACCATAGGTTTATTTCTCTTCAAAACAATGTTGTTATAATACAAATATCGTATCGTATGTGCAGTGACGCGTACAGCAACCTGCACTACACGGTGAGCGGGCACGAGGCGTCCACCCTCGCCGCGCGCCTCAACGCAGAGCTGCGCGCGCGCGGCCACGCCGACGCGCCCGCGCATCCCGCCAGCCAGGTAACTATGTTTACCTTATGTAATGTGTATGTTTGTGTAATCATTTAGGTTTAGTTGTCAATATCATCAGTCCAGGTATCAAAACGAAAATATGTGAAATGATTTTAATTACCATTAGATCCTACATCTTAAGGGCTTGCCACACAAGTGGTTTGTAAGCAACTGCGGATTGATAACAGTGACGCCTCTAAAACTAGTTTAAAACTTTTAGCCATTGTACTTTTTGAAACAAAAACTGTTGAAAAAAAAATTTCAAACACGAACGGAACAACAAAGAGACTATTCATTATAAAGTCCTCTATATACAATTCTTAATTCCTAATTAAATCATTTCTAGGGCGACGAAAAAGAGCCGAAAGACGTAGAGGAAGCGCCGCCCCGCGCTCGATCCTACGACCAACACAAGCAGAGCCACGACAACGGTAAGTATGCGAGCAGCCGCGGTACACATGCCTCACTAATACACACTAATTACTGTTTTAGTATGAGTGATTTTGTTTGTGGAACCTAGAAGGGTTTTTGCGAGATTTTCACACTAAAGTTTTAATTCTTAAGTTTGTAATGTCATAATATAGAGCGAAGTAAACAAGACCGTGGTTTGGACAGTCTTTTTAAGAAGAGGCCTGTGCCCCACAATGTGCCATTAAAAAAAGGCTGATGATGACAATGAAACAAAAACTAGATTTGAAAGATTTGTACTAAAATTTAAAAAAATCATAAAAACATGCTTTAAAACCAGCCTTTGAGGCTTTTAACAAAAAAAAAAAACATTTTAAAAGTGAAAGAACATATTTCCCTGTTAAACCATATGTACATAAGATACCTACTACTGTTCTCGCAAAAACTCTTCCTATAGGTTCCATTACACTTGACAGCTGTACATATTGTGACCTCAATAGGATTATGAACATCCCATTGTAGATATCTTTGTAACCTATGGACCAGGATTTACAAAGAAACCTGACTCTTGAACTAAGATGGCTATCGGATAGGTGTTATTTGAACAAAAAAATACTTATTACAAAAAATAAAAACCACTTCAATAATATACCTATAATCTCTACTTAGTGCAACAAATAGTGTGCTGAAAACCGCATCAAAATCGGTTCAAATATACCTACTGGTCAGACTGAGAAATCGATGAAAAAAGCGTCAAAGATTGTACCGGACGGACTATTTAGCTACATTGATAATTATAGTTTAAATTATATATTAGAGAATTAATACAGAGAACTCTACAGTGCGAAGGAATATACGGGGTATTTATATAGTTTCACAGCTATGTAGAATATAGCCTGTTTAGATTCACTTTACTATAGAATTATTTCCTTTCAAATCTGTAGTTCTGCGTTAAACTTTGAGTTTGCTTTTGCAGAAATATTACGCCTAAAATATTTTTTATTTCTGCTTAATATTAGCAAGCACAACACTGAATCTAGTAAAACTAGACTAGAAGTGTGACATAATCTGTCATAATAAGTACAAATGGGATCTTCAATAATTTATATTTCAAAACTATGTTGTATAAAAAGAAGTTAGATACAGGTGTATTCAAATTAGGATATTTATGAATGGGAGTCAAAATCCGAAGTAAAAGTACTCATCAGCACAACTTCACATTCTTTTCTTTTGATTAGCAAACTGAAATTCAAAATTATGTAAATAGAACATAAACGAAAAATGTCTTAAATAGTTGACAATTCATCCAGACATCAAGTCATATGGCCATAAAATTCCCAAATAAACCAGAAATTAAACGCAACAAAATTCCTACCAAACCTAAAAACTAATAATAAACCTTAAACCAAGAGCATTAGAGTTGAACTTTGTATGCCATGATGTGTCAGAGGCGGACGTTGCGCTGTCGACCGCGGTGGGCGCGCGATACCAGAGCCTGCAACTCGTGCACTCAGGTATTAATAGGAAATGGGGACATGCCAGATATTTATTTGTATGTAAAAAAAGACCTATATTTGTACCTGGTTTTGATGGTATCAGGATTTATTTAGAAGGAAATTGTATAATGGTATGGTCAATTAGGTGTAAGGTTGCTAGTTGTGATAAAAGAGAGAAAGAGGTGTATGTAGCCTATTGTCTACCGTAGTATCTTTAGTCGATTTGGTGAAGTCTGAAGCTCAGAATATTTTGAACACTTGATTGGTGGAATCTTAGATCAAAAAAAGTTTAATAAAATAATGGAACACGATAGGAATGCCTATGTTCAATGTAGGATAACTAATAAAATAGATTATTATAATTTTCAGTATGGGCTGTTGTTTGACTCCCAGGTTTTTTGAAACTTAAGGGTGCCTTCCTGATACCTACATAACTCGGTACAAATTAGGCCTTATTTCAAATAAAATAAATACTATTTCAGTTCAGCTTCTATTGGCAATAGTTTAAAAATGTGATGGTTTGCCCCAGCTCCTCAAGTTGTTACGTGATGTGCGCGTCCTATGTCAGTGGTATAGGGTTAGATGACGTCTTGTGATAGCTATCGAATGTGTCGTCGTCCAAAGTGATCGTTTAAACTGCAAATACAATGTTGGTGACAGATCTTCTCAGGTAAGCAAGCATGCTCGCATGGCCAGCTATCGATAACAGAAAGTCAAATTAAATACAAAAATTTAAGAAATTTTGATGACATTGTTGATTGATTAATGTATAATGAGTGATTATTGTGGTGTATAGCAATGTGTTGGGCACTGCGTGTCCCGTGTGTAATGTTTCCTGAGTTGTAGCGCGGCGCCGGCAGCTCTCTCTGGCCGGCGATCTTGTGTGTGCTCGCGCTGCCGCTGTGTTCGCGTCGCGCACGTTTGACTATTGTTGGGCATTGCATGCGCGTGGAATTGTCCTCACTAATACTACTTAACGATGTTCCATGTTATATGATAGTGAAAGTATATGATGTGCGCACGTTAGCAGCCGGTCCGCGCGTCCTGCCTCGGTGACACGCGTGTGAGCGCGACGGAACGCGCGGGCGCGGACGCTGCGTGCGTCGCCCGCGACGATCGTCAAACTACTGCGCTCTGGTTGTTGGGCTCCCATTTGTGTAGTGTCGTGTCAGACGCGGTCTCCGTACCGCAATCATACCGCTACTACGAGCACGCTTTGACAACTATCTATTTATTTATTTATTCTATCTTTATTAATCACTAATTTATTTTTCTCTCTATCACCGCCCTATCTACTAACTCGCTCGCATCCCATATAACCCCCCGTCCGTGTACTGTGCCGGCCGCACCCGGACAGCCACTCGCCCCACACTAACCGCGCCGCCATCCGAGCCCGTAACCCCCGTCATTAACATGGAGGGCGTGGAGTCGGCCACTAACGAGGTGCCGCTGTCCGCGCTGACGTTCGGGTCGCGGACGGCGTCGTGGCCGGGGCTGGCGGCGCAGTGTAGCTCCTCGCGCGACGCAGGGCGGCGCCAGCGGCACAGCATCGCCGGCCAGATGAGCTACCTCAAGATGCTGGGGCTGGGCGCGCGCGGCAAGCTGTCGGCCGCCGGCCTCTTCAGCACCGCCGTCATCTCGGGCTCCAGCTCCGCGCCCAACCTGCGCGTCATGATCCCCTCCGCCGCCTCCAGCAACGGTGAGACTTCTTACACGCGGCCGGTCCTCAACCTCGACCGCCCGCCGTAATTGCAATACCTACTATAATACAGTAACAAAGTTAACAGATCTAGATTTTCAAAATTTTAACCCATTTCACGAAACATTTACCTTCCGCGATACAGGTGGCAACTGACAACTTTTTTGATGTGTGTTCATCCATAATGGTCAGGAACCAGTCAATTTAGTTATATAGATATCGCCACTGTGATTGTTGTGTACTTCAGTCTTGTAACCATAATATAAAATGCTGTTCATCCCCCCCTTCGGGAGTGAGTAAAACCCACTTCGAGTTCCTCTCATATGGTATTTGTGGCAGCCGCAGTGGAGGGCTTCGGCGGCGTGCCGGCTATCCGTCCGCTAGAGACGCTACACAACGCGCTGTCGCTGCGGCAGCTGGACGCGTTCCTGGAGCGCGTGACGGCGGCGCCCGTGTTACTGGGCACACCGCCCGCGCCGCACAAACCCGCCTCGCCCACCAACAGTGAGTACTAGCCCATCCGAGTCAAAATCAAGAGCCTTTATTCCATATAGACCTAGTACAGGTCCTTAAGAAACGTCAAGCTAGTTGCGCGGTTCCAAAGATTCTTATGGAGAAGAACCGACAAGAAACACTCTTTGAAAAAAATTGTTTATGTTTTAAGTATGAAAACATGCGCGGAGATGCCATAATGCAGGTAGCTTTGGCGCCTTTTTTTCAGGTCAAACACGTATACCCACTATAACGAACATAATCAGTTACGACTGGACTAACAAGGTGTTCGGGCACTTTGAGTCGCCTGTTTGAGATTTTCAGTTATGGCATCTCCGCTAGACATTTTGATCTCTATGATACGCCACGTCATGATGGCAATGAGTCAAGATGGTAATGATCATAGGCCACAAATACGCTAACGCACGCAAGCGCGGATCCAGCCCTCAAAAAAGGTTGTGGTCACAGCTACTAGAAAATCGGAACTAGAAACGGCTTCTAGAAAAGTACAAGACGGAGCATGAACATGCTCATTAAAAATTATGCAAATCGTTTATGAACTTTTGAATTAAATTATTTCCTTTTTTCTGAGCTTTGATGAGACTTTGGCATTAGGAATGAAAATAAACTTA
Source organism: Helicoverpa zea x Helicoverpa armigera (assembly GCA_033682625.1). NCBI lineage: Eukaryota > Metazoa > Arthropoda > Insecta > Lepidoptera > Noctuidae > Helicoverpa > Helicoverpa zea x Helicoverpa armigera. The sequence goes on along the minus strand of JAWIIS010000002.1, from coordinate 3,347,243 downwards.
GGAGGAAGTCGGACCCGATAAAAAAAAAATAGTCCGTTTCGATCCAAACCTATTTCAATCAAGTAGTCAGTAAGCCTATATAGGGAGGGTTTGACGCATTTGGTGCACTTCTCAACTATTACCAGTGGCGGCATAGCATCGGGTGGCACTCAGCGCTGCTACCTATTGAGCACCCCAAAAAAAAGACGACAAAATAAAATTACGAACCAATCTAATAATGCTAAAAACGCGAACATTTTTAGATTTCGGCGTAGTTACCAAGTTATAAAACCAAAAGCGAAGACGAGGTATAAAACCGTATAAAGATGCGCGAGCGGAGCGAGCGCGAAATTTTTGAGTTCTTCGCCACAAATATACCTATAGAAATTATAGAGGTAGAAAAAGTACTGTGAAATTAAAAAGCTGTGAGCGTAGCGAGCGCATAATTTTGGAGTCTTGGGACACGAAATCACCCAAACAAGTAAAAAAGAAGCTACTGCTATAAGTATATAAGTGGAAAAACCGCGAGCGCAGCGACCGCGAAATTTTTTTGAGTTTTGGAACAAAACTGTACCAAAACAACTAAAAAATGTAAAATAGTGACTATTGTAAATAATAATAATTTTATTGTAATAGACAGCTGCGTTGCTGGGAAGTTTGTTTTGTTCTTCACCGCTTCTTCTTAACCAGAAAGTGCTGAAAGAGGGCGTTATGGGGGTGCTATCCTTTTCTACTTTCAATTTTAACTTAAATTACTAATCTAACGTTTTCGACATTGGACTTAAACCAAACCGCAAAGTGAAGAAGATGCGAGCGTAGCGAGCGCGAATTTTTTTGAGTTTTGGGACACAAAAGTACCTCAAAATCTAAAGCTGTTAGAAAAAAATATGGTGACCTCGAATTTAAACAGTAAGTAAACAGCAGTCATAAAATTAAATGCAACAAAAAAAGTCTTATTTTGTTCCCTAGTGTTATCATCAGCCTATCGATTTCAAAAAACCGAAAAGGTGTGATGTCACAAGTCTAATAAGGTTGTGGGCATGCCCATCGTGCCCACAACGGTGGATCCGCCCTTGAACGCACGGACTACAACACGTTGCGTGTGCAAGTGGGCTAACTGTTTGCGGTCCCGCACTGACCGCGCTATGTGCAGGTGTGGGGTGGAGCGGTCCGTCGTCGCTGATGTCGTCATCAGGCGAGCTGCCCAGCGGCCTGTCCTCCGCCGGGCCCTCCTCGCCCAACTCCAACTACGCCTCCAACTCGGAACATAAGACAACTTCAACCGAAAGGTATACAGAGACCCGCTACTCACCCACACTTAGTGAAATGTTAACCAGCTTGAATGTGTTTTCCGAACATTAGAGTCAGTGCCACTCTTCTTGTACATTTGTTTGGTTTTATTTTTTGACGTGTTCTGGAAGATGCCTTCGATTTCTGTCGGTTACAACGCTATCACTTGACTAGATCTGTATTATAAACACTTATCATATCTGCTAATGTTGCTTGATGTTAGTTTTACTGTTCTGTTTTATGTTACTTGTTGAATTACGTCATCTAATGGACTATCGTCGCATCTCATCTGCGGGTGAGACTTCTGAACTGAACCTTTACTTATCCTTTTAGCATTCAGTCTGCGAGTGGACTGAATGTGCACAACGTTCGGTCCACTCGCGGAGTCTATTCGGAACCATCTTGTTTTCACGTGTGGCGGCAAATATTCACAGATATTCATTCATAGTATTTCGGGGCTTGTATCATTTATTTCGGGATTGTTGGGAGCGAGGCGCAGCCGGACAGAGGCTGGTAACTAAACATTATGGATTCCAGTAGCAATTGGAGTAAAAATGTGCCGAGCAAGCTCCCCCAGTGGGAGGGCGAGGCGGCGACGTTGTGCGCGTTGGACTCGAGCCTGCACCCATTCATGCCGCACTCCAACCTCGCAGGTACCTCACGCTCCTCCCGCGCCGCGCCACGGTCTTACACGTTGTCCTCACTCCACTAGCTGCCGTCTCACAACGTGTAATGCCTATCGAGCGCGCTTAGCTGACAGATTAATTGTACAAAACAATTGCAGAGCTGGTGCATATATTTACACACAAATATACATACTTAAACGTTGCACAATATCGTCGCTTGTTACAATATTACTCCATTCCTATAATTAAGAACGACTATTATATTATACCATTTGTTAATTTACTCATTGTTGCATGTTAAGATGCATGCGCTGCACTCTGCTAATACTTCAAAACGTAGGACTTTTCTTGAGAATGATTTAATAGCTTAGAAACAATTAAACGCAAGAAAACTTTGACTAACAATAAAAGTTTATTTTGCATGATAACTAATAAATTATTTACTAAGCTATAAAATATTCTGCTGTTATTTTGTATGCAGAATATAGTATTAATTATACTAAGGCATAATAATTGCAACACGCAAGAATTAACATTGCTTCAAGAGGAATGTGAGGCTTTATATAACTCTGATAGACAAAAAATATAATAAGTCTTTGGTAACAAATAACTGAAGATGTAGGTTTCCCATAGAGCTACTAAAGAGAACGAGCTTCAAAATAGTTCATCGTAGTCGCATACAGAAGCAGAAACAGGAATATTGTGTAACAAGCGTGATGGCAAACGTATTCGATTTCCAGCTCATTTATAACGCAGACATAGACAATGAACTAAAGCTATTTCTATATATGTAATTCATAACTTATGTATGGTACAAAGTACAAATCTGCGGTAAAGAAAATCTTAGGTACTTTTATTCTGGTAATATTAATGAACGGTCGTTCTCTATGTCTGTATAACAAATAAGTCTGATCAATAAAATTATTTCGAGCGATAATAACGATACTTTCTGGCATAATGTTCCAGGTTCATCTATTAGCGGGGATGTGACGCCGGTGTCGATAGCCTCGGAGCTGGACTTCAACAGCAATGAGGCTACCGCCGGCTCCATCACAGACCATGATCTACTGGTACGTAGAATAGAATAGATTTATTCATTTGTAAATGCAGATTTTTTAACTCAAGAAGGCTGTGGAAGTTTTTAGTATGATATACGTACAGCGACCCAAAACTAAATGAAGGCTGTGAAATTCTTTGGTAGGATACAAGCAGGGTAATCAAAACTGATTGAAGGCAGCGAAACTTTGGTAGAGTATACAGGATGTCCCAAAACTGAATGATATCTTCGTACTGGGCAAGAGGCCTATCCATATGCTTATTTTTTGTTGTGATTTCTTACGCAGAGTGCAGAAGGTGAAGATGATGAAGAGACCCTTTCAGTAGACCCGTGCGGCTCTCCCGTCAAGATGATCAAGAACGACCTGAGCCCACAGACCTACACCGCGGTCAGCGCCCTCAGACTCGACAACTGTCAGCCGTCCACTAGCAAAGAGTTCTTCGGCCTAAGTCTACAACAGACTAAGGAATGCTTCTACAAAGACATGCCATCAAGTAGCAAAAATTATAACTTAGATAATGATTCTAAACAAAAGTGTACCAAGGAAAATACGCCTTACATGTCCAATATTGATTCGCTTAATTTGCAAAGCAAAGATGGCAAAAGTAAAATTAAAAAGAATGAAATTCTGAATAATGGTAGTAGAAGGTACAGTGACAGTAGTGCACAAAAAAGTAATGTTAGTTCCCAAGCAACTGTTTCGGGCAGTCGATTTAAAATGACTCTAGTAACAGATGACCTGCTCCGGCCAAGCACTTCGACAGACAGTACAAATAACGTGGCGACCATAGAGCCCGCCATGCCATTGGTCACGAAGGCTAAAAACTCCAACGTTAAACCAGGTTTTACTATATCAGAAACGTAGTTCTGGAATAATCGATAACTCAATACGTTCAACGTTGATATTAATATTGTTGCGTACTGATATTAATCGTACAGTTAGTGAAATTATACCATTTAAAATAATAACACAATATAAGTTCTCTGCGACTGCTATAATGTTTGCAGTATAATGGCATAAATGGCATTGACCATTTATATGCAGTTGATATAATCAAATAGACTGTAATGAAGTCCCAATAAAGTATTTAATGCATTCAGTGTAGTTCAATCATAATAATCTCACAAGCTGAGCACATTTAAACTATTACAGTTTTTATTAGCCTTTTGATATTATATACTTACCTGTGCTTACAGTTTGTTTATCGATTCCTTTACTTTTACTCATTGCTGTGATTATTGTAATGTTTTTTCCGAATCTGATATTATTTAATGCTTTGTATATTGAGTGTTATAAATTAGTTAAACATTTAATAACTAGGCTATGCAATCGTACTTAACAGTCACATAATTATTTGTATATGCTGGTATTTTCAAACTGTATGCTTGTATCATGCTTGAATCAGAGGCAATGTAGTGAGTCAATAGTCAATGTTCTATTTAATATTGCTTTACTAAATCGTTTCATTGCGCAATACAATTTTATAAAAATCATAAGATATTGATATACCTATTGAATGTATTAGTTAAGTGTTTACATCAAAATATAATAATAATGAATGAGGCAGTTGTTTTACTATACCACCATGTAATGTTTTTTTTAGTTTTCTGCTCTACTTGCAGATGCTGTGTCTATTAAAAAATATTATTTAGTCACACATACATGGATAAATCCAACACAAAACAATATAAATTATACAAAAAAGAATAGTGTAGAATAGTGTAAGTGCAAGGGGTCCATCTCAGTGTATGCTGAGCTAAAGACATTCCTGACTTTCAGATTTCTTTTGATGGAGTGTGTATTAAAACGACTTTTCAGGCTTTGGCTGTTTATTCTCATAAAGTATATCACACATACAGTAATTTAAAGCTCATAATAAGCTAAGCTTAACTTAAAACTTATGACCAGACCAATCACATATTAATATTAAAAGCTACGCAATTAAACAAAATCTTTGTTTTACTCGGATTTGACAGATTTAGGTGCCATATTAACCATAGAGAGTAGTGTGTTGAAGATGCCCCTGTGTCGTACACCAGGCCAGAGCAGCATGACAGTGGACAGTATATACAACAGGAATGTATTGTTGATAGACGAAGCCACCCATCCTAATGTCACCAGCATGCTGATGGAAAGTATGTAGTACTGCAACAAAACAAATATTTATTTTAACTTAAAAAATACTGACAAAACTTCTGAGATGTCTTTTACGGGCTTTTCTCACTATCATATTTAGAAACAGTAGAAATCAGTCGTTTTTTTACGTCATGGTGACAAGCTTGTAAATTTTAATAGCCAACTTTAACTGGATTAGCTTAGTTCAATTAACCTTTTGAACGCCAATGTCGGCTATAGCCGACATGAGCAAGCGTGCCCTGTGCGCCAACGACGGCTATACTCGACAAAAAACAGGTCGCAGAAAAATACAAAATAAACCTATTAAATCATTACTTTTATGTATTTTTTAGTAGATATTTAAAATTAAGATTTTCGGGCTTGGCGTACAGGGCAAGGGAATACCGATATGGCGTGGCGGTGAAAAGGTTAACAACAATAATATATAGCCAATTTAAATAAAATTGGTAGTAGCAAGTTTCTGCAAAAATTTAATTTTAAAAATATATGTTTTAATAAAAATGGGCAGAAATAAATATTTTTTAGCAACTTACCATACAAGGACTGGTTTCCCTTAAAGAATAGAATAAGCGAACATTTTGCAAGCCTTTATTGTAGTTCGCTACAATACTTTTGCAAACTTCTTCATACATTTTCTCATGTTGTCCTGTCCAAGAAGTGGGGCCATACAGTGAATTACAAATAACTGGAACTATGAAGTCTACAAAATTCAAGAAAAGGCCAACAACAGCAAATGTTGCGAGGGAATTCAAATCCATAAGCCAAATGAGAAAATATAGAATGGAGACAGAGCCAACAATAGCACACGGATGCCACTGCTGTTCCCACAGAATGACAGACTTTAACGGTAGGATCGCCATGCGCGAGCCCTCCAAGAATCTCTTTAGCTTCTTCACTTGCTGTTCCTGCTGAAAAATTAATATTATTTACTAAGTAGGTACCCACATCATAATTTGTTCTGTCGCATACATGCGTAAGTACTTATTGAATTAAAATTCTAATGAAGTGGACACTAATTGTGGTTTATTTTGCCGTAGAATTATTGAAGTATTAAAATTAGCTTAAACCCATCAGTTCATTTGCGTATTTACTCCTGACAATACAATCTAAGATGTTTTTTATTATTTTTCCCTTTCTTACCTGATTTTGAGAAATTGTGTATTCTGCCATCGCGTTATTATTACTTGCTATTTATTATCACTGTCAGGAATGTGAAAATTCGCAAAAATTCAAGCCGTTCAATGCACTTTCAAAACAATAAAATCAAATCAATCGAAACCGTATGAATTGAAAGTTTGAAAGAAAGATACGAATGTAACACTATAAAATTAAAATGAATTGTCTGTTATTGGCACCATCCAAGGAAACGGATCAATTTGTATATGGATTACTTGCAAGATAGAAAAGGAAAGATGGTGAACGATACGCAAAATACCATTTAACTTGGTCGACCAATATAAATGTCAAATAACTGTATTTTATTATAACCCAAAACAAAAATGTGAAAGACTGCCAAGTTCGATAATATGGGAATGCTTCGCCTATAAAAGAAGTGAGATCTGAATAAGTACCAAGTTCCATACACATACCTCAGTTAAAAATAGTTACTTTTTAATGATGTTACTTGGCAAGTTTTCATACACCTTGTTATAAACCTACTAAACGCAATGAATCAAGTATTTAATTTTCTATTAAAACTTGCCAAGTAATCATCATTAAAAAGTAACAATTTTTAACTGAGGTATGTGTATGGAACTTGGTACTTATTCAGATCTCACTTCTTTTATAGGCGAAGCATTCCCATATTATCGAACTTGGCAGTCTTTCACATTCTTGTTTTGGGTGGGATTTCATTTATTTTTGTAAGGTTGTTTATTTTATTTTTTTCTTATGATGAAGTTAGTTAAAGAAATTTCTCATACTATTTTTTAGATTTTTTATTATGCACTATGTTTCTTACAAAGAAATGAACTAGATTAACTAAATGGACTAGATTTACCAACTGACTGACATGACATGTTATCATATATTATGTTCGTGGATCAAAGTTACACATTCGTTATTTTCGAAAGTGATTCACACTTGGCCGTTTTCAGATTTTTACTTTACTTTGACTAAATACAAACCTTTGTACCATTCGAAGATATATTATATAAATATAGATAAATTTAGTTCGTTTTAGTTCCTTAGGGGTATAAATTTACACCGGGTATAAAACACCTTCATTATTTTGAAACCGACTCACACTTGGCCATTTTCAGATTTTTCCCTTTACCTTGACATAAAGACCTACCTCCATGCCAAATTTCAAGTCAATACGACCATTGGAAGTGGTCTAGGTTTTTGATGAGTGAGTCAGTGAATAAGTGAATAAGTGAATCAGTGTATAGTAAAAATAGCGATTTTCTGACGTCAATATCTCAGGACCTACAATAGGTATATTAATGAAATTTTGTATTTTAGATAAGTGAGGGGGTCTCAACAGATACTAGAAATTTGATATGCGTAAATAAAATAGATTTTGAGTTACAGGGGGGTCGAATTTGGCCCGAAATGGTTCGTGTAATATAACCCACGGCCGGTGTGTCGCTTTTTTTGCTCGAACTTGGCGGACACACTGCCGTGTGTCTAGATGAACGCCAGAGGGCAGCACCTTTATTTGCGAGCTTGCCATTCTGAAAATCGAGAAGGTGCACAGAATACATAGAGTCATTGTATAAATAAAAAAACGTATGCAAAAAATTAAAATCAATTTAATTTATTCTTCATTATTTTCCTGGCTAAATCTGTTATAGGTTTCCTGAACATTTAAAAAGTGTATTCCCCACAAATGTAACAAAATACATACATTCGAGGTTATTGAGATAACTTCTTCGCGATGAAGACATGATATCAAAATCAATTTATGTATAGAAACAGAAACTGAAACTGTGTTTTCGAAAGCACTTATTACTTACAGCTTAAAAAACAGAGGGTAGACACAAAACTACACGTAGGAAAAAAAGTAAAAATATTTATAGTGTTGCCAATGCATACCTAATACAAAACCACTAATAGAGGGAGATCGCGGCACCAAATTGTTTTTTTCGTTTGTTGACCTGTGTTATAGGTATGGGCTATACTCGGGAAACTACACTGAGCATAGCCCGACACGCTCTTGGCCGGTTTTTTTCGTATGGGTTTAAATTGCAGGAAAGGTAGAATTCCGTGCATCGCGACTGTCGCAGCCGCGCGCGACCTACGACTGTCGTCGATCGCTCGCTTCAATAGTCAACCTATGAAAATGTATGGCACCGCTGCCGAGGCCCGCGACAGTCGCGCGCGGCCGACGAATTTCGTGAGTCGCGCGCGGCCGTACGCATCTTAACATGGTCTAGCGCTTAATAACATATCTATAGCAGTGGTTCTTAACCTTTTTATCATGAGGGACCACTTCACCAAAAGTTTATCATGCTGCGGACCGCCTCATTGGTTTACCTAAATTGAGGGTTCTTTGATAAAGAATACTAGCACACTTTATAGTTTAAGGAAATATTATATTGTATTTTTAAGGAAATAAACAAACTTAATTATAAAATCATTTAATAAAAATAAAGCATACAAAAATATAAAGTAATAATATAATTGTTCTTCTTATAAAATTTCACCAATTTAATTGGTATCTAATTGGAATAGAATGTATTGATCACATAAGTATTACAAGAAGCAAATAATTATTTTTAAGAATTTCATAAATAATTATCGATTCATTTAACTCTGCGGAAGTAACGTTTTGCAGGGGTGGCCGCCTTCTCGTGGGTCAGGGTCTAAACAGAAAATGTCAAAACATTAATAAGATAGCGACAATCAAAAATAGGTAGTTCAAAAAAATTAAGATAAGGCAAAGAGCCTATAGAAGCATTTTATTATTCTTTGCAAAAAATATTATTTTTAACGTTTCATTATCAATCACGTTGTTCAGAAATGAAACAAAATATTTTAATTCTTATTAGTCTAATCAGTAGGGCAAGTATTCTAGATGAAAAAAAATACGACATCCAAAATTATCACTGTTTAGGATTGTTTTTCACACAGAATTTTATATCTTTTTTGAATACCACAATCCAAGATTGTATGCTTTAGAAGCCAGATTACCACATTAATTGACTTCAGATAATTATGGGCATACATTTTGTGCCCCATAGGGTGCAAATCATGCTTTTTAACCGACCTTCTAAAAAAGAGGAAGTACTCAATTTTCATCTGCCCTTACTTTGCATATTACCCGTGTATGATGTGACTCTCAAAGAATTTATTGAAGAATGTACCTCATTAGCTAATTATCAAACAATTCTATGCGGTTCTATAATATTGTATTACAAGTAATATCAACATAGACTGTGCAGGTGTACTTACAATAACACACTCATCATCAGTGAAGACATAATGTCTGCCGCAGTTGGCACCGGTGTCTTCTACGATGGACTTCGTCTCTATCTGATTGTCAGTCACCATGGTAGTCACGCTCTGGAAAGAATAATTATTGTTAGAGTAACACGGAATGGCTTCATATTAGACACAGCCTTGTAATGTTTATAGATAAAGAAATGTTAACATGAGAAACTACATAATAAGAAGCTTATTCGGATTTAAAAAAACTTTTCACAATAAGAAAAGACTTCAATAATGTGCCTAAAACTTTCTAATAAATCTGACAAATACTATGGTGAAAACCTTATTAAGATCAGTCTACCGAGTACCCAAAGAGAGATAATCACACACATGCAGGTCAAAATGAGAACCTAATTTTTAAAAGTTGGTTACAAAATACTTATCAATGAAAACTTGAAGAGTTTGCTTGAAAACCCTTATTTCAGAAATTATTGGTCTGATTCGAAAAACTCTTTCTAAAATCTTTCTTCGATAAATGGCATACGTACTTTGATTTTGGCATTAGGCATGTTCTCTATGTACTCCTCGCCCAACTTGAATGTGTTCTCAACTGTGCGAAGTAGGGAAGAGTTTTTGATGGTCATTTTGTCACCCTCCACTGATATTTCCATCAGCGGTGATGACATTGACATCATTTTACGGCCCATGTATGGTACACCTGTAATATTATTTAGCATATTAACAGAAATTAACTTGTTGACTGTTGATCCACATTATATTTATCTGACAATATTAACAGAATTTCGAAAAAACATGTGTAAATACTGTGAATAATTATTTGATAAGAACACAAAGCAAGTTTCGTCATTATTTGTTTTAGGATTGCATCATTACTGTAGGTTTAAATTAGGTGTAATATTGAAGAAACACTTTTATGGACGTAAACTGCATATTTTTTATTTTAAATAATACTTACCAACAGCACTGAAATAATCGTCAATGTCCTCATTCTTGTAGTGTTGATATTTCCCGGCAATAGACGTCATTTTTCCTTCCGAGGTGGTCTCCAATAAATCTTGCGTGAGATCTAAAATCAAAAAGGATTAAAGTACGAACTATTAACACAAATTAACATAATATATCTAATCACTGTAATTTATCAAGCACGTATTGATTGATAATGACAATGCACACAAGTTGTAGATAAAAAGAACACTTTTTCGAAATGCAAGAGTTCCAAGTTACGTTAGATCACAAAGATACTCAGAGTAGCAAAATGGGGATGACTTGAGAAATTCAGTAACACCACATGAAGTTTTAATTAATAAAGATTTAAATACGAAATTATAAAGTTTAAAAGAAGCGCCAAAAGAACAAAAACATAAATACAATGAACTAATTAGGTACTACGAACATAGTTTTGAGCAAAAATATTAATTGCGCATCTGCGAGGACAATATTAAAAATTAAAATAGGATTTACTTTTGTGTTAAAAATATCCCACAGCTTCTCACCGAATAATGTATTGAAAATTCAAATCAAAGAGTAAAGTAATATATAGGGAAAAGAGAGCCCTCTTGCGTGATAAACATGCAAACCTATTTGTCAATGCGCCATCTCTCTCTAAATTGGCCCCGAACTACCTACACAGCTATAGCTATAAAAATATATATGTATCATATTCATAACATTTTCTATTAGGGTAAATAGCACCATGTAACTATAACATTGGTTATCGTTATAGTTACATTATGCTACTTACCCTAATAGAAAATGTCATCGTTAATATAGTAAAAGGTCGAAGGAAAACAAATAATTATTATGTATTATTACTTTTTATACGCGTGTACGCAGAATGCAAAAAACGCCATATTGATATTTTGTTATGATCGATGATCGGTTTTGTTAAGTTACTTGGAATACTGACACCAGGTCTTTTTAGATTAAAATTGATATTTGTGCTTTTTCAAACCGTATTTAATTTATTCGCCTATTTTATCTTTTTTTTAAGTGTCTAATATTTTCCGCATACTTTTCTCTAATTAATATTGCATAAATAATTTTATATTGACAAACAAAAACGATTATAGTGTAGTGCCATCTGTTGGTAATTTAAAGTATCTTTTAGATAGTAAATAGTTTCCGGGCCAAATAAAAGGTGGCGACTCTTCATTCACTTAGCTGTCAAAATGTACGGAGTGTCTCCCCCCTGATTCAAATGATTCAAATAAATGTCATGTCAGTCAAGCAAGTCAAAATCAGTGCAAATCGATAATTTTTCATTTTAGTGATGCGTTTATGTATGTATCGATTTCATAAATATCGAATATATGTTAGATACAAAAAATTGAAGCAATTTATTTTTAAATGTTTTCCAATTTGTCATTTATTATTATGAAATCGGTCAATTTAAGTTAATTTTGGTTGTAGCAAAATATTAATGTTTAATTCAAGTCGATTAAAGTTACACTCCGTAACTTAGAATATTATGTCGAATTGAATTGAAGTAATTGTAGTCAAGAATATTAATTGGAGCGTCCATCACTTCATTTTCGTCATCATGACTTGGAATAGAGAGGCATAAGTGATAGATATCGATAACATTTTGACCTCGAAAATACGTCATTTACATTAATTTTATCATCACAACATTTAAAAAACTTGAATTAGGTACAGATTCGTCTGTCTGTTCCTAAAGTACCGATTTGTGCAAATATTGTGGACGTTTTGAATTTACTTGTTGGGATGTCAGACGACGAAACGAACGAGCTAAGTATTCCATGATTTAATGCTTCAGTTAAGTTTACTGTCGTTTAAATGAAAATAACTAGTTTCCAAATAATTCAATGTTAGCGTCTAGCAACGGGAATCGTTTTATTCCAAAGAATAACAGTCAGCACACAACCCTACTTACGTCAAAACACGTGTCCATAGATAATAAAACTTAACCTGTCGATAAAAAAAACAATGTGCGTTCTGAATCAAGTAAAGGTTTCGAAGTTTTTAGATATCGTATTGTGAGGGATGTTAATAGTTTATTTGAACGATTTAATAAATTAATTTATATAAAGATCATCTCCACTTTTTTCATCAATTTCATAAGGTGCATAAGGTATCCTAACTTTACACAACAAGCGATACTTGCCTCATATAAATAACTTGCTGCGTGTTTCGAATTTCATCGGGTGTGGGTTTTTTAGTAACAGATAATTAATTGTAAATGGGATGTGACAACAAGAGTGGAGAAGGATGAGCGAGATGTGATTTTTATGTTTTGATCGCAAAATATATTCATATTAGTGCATATTTAATAAAAAATATTTCTATAATGTGGTGACATATTATACTGTAGTGAAAGAGTGCTTCATATTGACTAAATATTCATTATATTTCCTACGAGGACTTCGACTTTTGCTCCAGTTTAGCTTGTAATCATTTACAAGTGTTTGTTGATCGATTATTGACACGAAATTATTCAGTTACCTACAAAAGTGGACTGAAAAAACGAAAATGGGTGAGAAAGAGGATTATTTGACATCGTACCGAGTGTTTTTCGAGAAGTTTGCGGCTACTGTTAACCCTGAGGACCAGTTGCCCGTGCACATAGCTGGGTACACCATCACCGAGGCGGAGCTGGCCGGTGAAGTCCTCTACTGGACGACTCAGTATCTGAGCGAAAAGTAAGTCCTTAAAGAATGTTCATAGTAGTTGCTTATGAGGTACCTACTATGTCTGGGTAAGCTAGCTTGAAACACCTTGATAAGACAATCACAACTGTTACTGTAACACTGAATCATATTGATAAGGTGATATAGAAAAATAATTCACTACATTTTTTGTTCATACATGTATAGCAGCTCTAATATTTGCAGTAGATATATTTTAATTTTCATAGCAAGTGTTAGGTACCTACAATATATAATTATTATTTTTAATAGTTACACTACTTTCTGTATCTATTATTTATCTTATCATTGTATGAATCCAAGCACAAACAAAGGCCCGAACGCTAAGATGGAAATGCTTTGTGTTTACTTGTTCAATAATACTATGCAACCTCATTTATAAAAATCTTAAAAAAAAAACAGTAAGGTAATTACTTCTTATTGTATAAAGACAAACCCTTTAAAAATCTTAACTTAATTCCTTAACTCACTCTGCTTTTTTGACAACCTAAGAAGCATTTATTATATTATATTTTATTCTCTACACATTTTTTTATTAGGCCATATTTGTAAAGAAGTAAATAATTGTTTGCTACAACTGATTCTTTGCCTTCACAACTACCACTCCCACTTCCAAAAGAAATTAATGTAAACAGCCTTAAAACCTATAAAAACTGCCAATGCCATAGAAAATCTAATTATGTACTTAAGTTTGCCAGTTAAGTTAAGTTAGTAACTCATTCAGATAACTACATACAGTCATTCATAAGATGTATCAAGGCTCTTCATCCAACCAAATATCTTTTGTTTAACACAACATAGAGTAAAGTTGCTCCGTGTTGACCAATAGCACTCATTTCGATCTGGCAATACCTGGTATTTGACCAGAAATTATTTATAGAACATAAAAAAAATACCTACTAACTAAGGATAATATTTGCACTGATTTTCCCAATCTATTTTCGTAAAACAAGTTATCCTGTACCTACATAATCCTATCAGTGCAGTAGTACTATGTACATTGTAACAATGCATTGTCAATGGGGCGTTAACCTTATAAGGTTCAAGGGCTGGCCTTTTGTTCCTGACACCTAAACTAAACATTTGAACAGGTGTTTATTTAGTTCCTCTTTTGTTTACCTTACATACAATAGTCAACATACAATATCAGATGAATAATAATGAGCCTGTGGTCATAATTGCATGCAATTAAAGAGGCTTAAAAATAATTCCTGCTTGCGTAACAGTTTTATGGTCGGCGAGTCATATAGGGCGTGCTACTCTTCCCGGCCGTGTACTAGTGCGACCAAACGTTAACCACAAATGTTAGCGAAGTACCTGCTTACTAGGGCTTTCAATACCGGTATTACGGGATCCCGTAATACCGTGATCACGGATATATTTTGGTATTTTTTCAATACCGGTATTGAGGAGCCAATACCGTGATTACGGTATTACAATCTTTTTATAATTTTAATTATTGTGGTTTGTTGTAATAAGTAGCAGGAAGCCGTATTAAATAAGATAAATAATTACGACTCGTAAGATGTATGTACTCGTAATCTTATTCTCACACTTCACACTTGTGTATTAAGCGCCAACTTTTATCTCCAGCATACCCGCCCGCTGATAGTTCTTCAGCAGGGTTTTGTCTCCCTTTTTGAAGAACAGGACGACAACACTCCTACTCCACGCCTCTGGAGTTCTCCCTTCAAACAGGACAGCGTTGAAAAGCTTCTGGAGCTCCCCCAGTACGGGCTTACCTCCTGTTTTTAATAGCTCTGTTGTAATGCCATCCTCGCCAGGGGCTTTTCCATTTTTGAGCTGTCTCAGAGCGATCTCGATTTCGCCACTGCTGACTTCTGGCAGGTCTTCGGTGAAATGGCGTGTTAATGTGGCTCTAGAATCTTCATTTCCGGGATAAGGTCGAGATGCATGCGATGCATATAACCGGCCATAGAAGTTTTCCACTTCCGAAAAGACTGCCGGCACCGAAGAAACGACTTCTCCACTTGTTGTGGTCAGCTTCGTCAAGTGGCTTCTTCCAAGAGATTTGTACGAATACCTTTGACCCCCGATTCAGATCAATTGCTCTTTCAATGGCAAGAGTATTGGAGCACCGGAGGTCGCTTCGTACGTGCTTGTTGATCTCTTGATTTAGAGCCCGCTTAGCTGACGAGGCGGGTTTTCACGTCGTTTCTCCATAAGCCCTGACGCTGCATGTTACAGAATCTCGAACCTTCCTCCCTGAGGATCCGAACCACATAATCGTGGTTTTGGTTAACGTCTGTTGTGGTTTCCACGGCGGCAAATCGGTTCTCCAGATTTGACTGGAACGTTTCAGATCCTGTCATGGTTTGGAGCAGTGTTGGTCGGAGCCTGGCCTTCATCAGACGGAAACGTTCGGCCTTGAAGTTGATATTCAGAGAGTCTCGGACAAGTCGGTGATCGCTACCGGTGTTAAACTTATTTGATCACGGAGACGTCTCTGACTATGTGCTTCTTGTTCGTCATGATAAAGTCAATCTCATTTTTAGTCATAGTGTCGGGGCTATGATTGGACGCTTTTTGAAACTAAAGGATTGTGTTTTAAAAGTTTTAATCGATCTAAAATTAAACTCCGATTTCGAATTAGACGAATTCGATTTGACAATATTAAAAAATGTTTGCAACAGCCTTTCTGTAGTCAAAATAACTATATTAGTTTGTAAACGGGATGCCAATTTACTAAAAGCGGATATTGCGCTAAAATTTATGTTGACGAAGTTAAATGGTCAAGCTAAAGACTTAAGCCAAAATCTTGCAAAAGCACTTCGAAGACGCATAAAGGAGCGACAACTTTTAATATCTGGAGTATTGCAATATTTGCATGACCGACAATACCGTGATCACGTGATCACGGTATTGAAATTTCTAATACCGGTATTGATACCGGTGTTGAAAAAATCCGGTATTTGAAAGCCCTACTGCTTACGCACCTCACCGCTACGTGTATTGCGGAAAACTACGCCGATGTGTCATATCTCGTTGTCAGACAGTTTACACAGAATTTTAAACGCATGGGCGTAGGTCTAGGAAGGACTAGCTAGAACTACGCTTAAACGAATCATTCATATAGTTTACAGACACGTTACGGATTACTCATAGATCTTAGCAAGCATTTGAATCATCGGATCAAAACTTTCATTAACGTTTCGTAAAAAAGATCGAGTCTCTATGTTCGTAAATTGGAAGAGTCACGGGGTTTTCCCATTTCGGTACTTTTTAATACCACAGTATAAAAGTCCAATTTCTAAATGATCTGTAGTTTAACAGGTCGGAAAGTAAACAACATTACGTCAATACATTGCTAGACGACTATTACGTGAATATGATGTGTTAATTTTTTCCTCGTCCATAAATGAACTAGAGTAGAAAGATTTTACAGTGGCCGGGTCTGAAAGTCCTCGTAAACTAGTTTGCAGGCCATTAAAAAGTACTTGGGTATGCAATGTACAAAGCACACGAAGCGGTTCAATTATTCAGGAAGAAGGGTTTTATATTTTTCAAGAACGTCCCGTTATCCGCCACGAAGAATTTACGAACTCCATGTATGGACTCATTGCTGCCAAACCTCTTTTCTAAGATACGAGTTTGAAGTAATTATAACGACAGCTCCGAAATAAGTACCTAATTAAATTCGATAAAGAACTGTTTGAAATTCTGATTTGTTGGTCTAGATTTTCGACGTAAACGCTGTCTCAACCTCCAAATAATGTAAAGGCCTAAAATAAAAACCGGTCGCTTGTCCACCTAAGTGACGTCTCGTCTTATAGTTAAGTTTAAAACATGTAATTTGCTAACCGCTCCATTTAACCGGCGTATGCTGTAACTCGGCGCAAATTGTGTGTTACGGTGCCGCTGACCAATTAGTCTTGCATAATATCTTACTGAATCGATACTAACAACAAACATACAAGTTATTTTTAACTAAGCTTTGTTTAACTTGTAACACTTCCGCTGCATCTTTTCAGTCACGGATTTCGTCAGTCGTGAACACGTTTATTTGTTCCGAGCGGTATTGATCAAAGCAATTATAATAAAGTTTTATGAGCCCTTCAGACTCTTATGAAAGTTCTAAGGATATGAGCAGCTGCTTGAATTTTTTATGAGCTTTTACAGACTAGGGAGGCTTCTGTGCCTGATGTCAAAGCTCAGTCATACCTACATATTGACAGAGCTTTGCAAAAGCTGTTTTTTGAAGTAGCGTAGAAAGAATAGAGGTATCTGGCTTCATTAAACAATTACTAGTCTAAAGCAGAGACTTCGATAAACAATGCACATTATTTATCTGAGCTTTTCTGACAAACAAAAGAACCTAACACCCTGGGAGACAGTAAACTCGTGAGAAAAGCTCTTGAATGCTATATCAATAAAACTTCAGGTGTCGGCATTCGTTAGGCTTTGTTTGTAACTCTAAACTCGTGAGACGAGGGCTATAAACAATGCACAGGCACCTGCCGACTTCGCTAACCATCTGTCTAAATATAAATACTAAGGTTCGAAATAAGCTTTATATCGATTGCCCCAATATGTCTTCTACGTAATAAACTCAAAATAGACTTGCGAAACTTGGCAATATACAAAGACTGAGGTCATCAATTGGAATCATCCACGAATTTGCGACCATAGAAAATGTCAGGATTTGTATGTATCACCTTGATAATGTTGTGTAACTTTCTCTAGTGAAGATACCGACTGTAAGAGAATGGTTCGTTTCTCTAGGGCCTGTGGGTTGAGGTCGTAGGATTGGTACCCTCGATGCATAAATTGGCGCGCGAGACCGCGTGGGCTGTTGCGGATGCTCGTGATAGTAACGCGAACCAGTGTCAACGTACTGAGCACTGTTTGCTCCTCAAATATTCACAGTTAATTGCCGAAAGGAATTTGACCAAATTGTTTGTTTGGTAAACAAACAGAACACACGCCGCCGCAACTAAAACGCGTATTCTTATACAATCTGATAACTAAACGGAAAAGTATAATTTCCGAAATAAGGAAAATGTGACAAAACAGATAGCATTAGATAATGTCGCTGCTGTGTATTTAGTTGATACTGCCAGTGTTACTTAGAAATGTACAAATTCAAGGTTCGTTATTAAATCTAACAGGAATGTTAAAGAACCACGAACAGCAGCCAAGATCTCGCCATGTCCTTGTACAAACAATCAAAGGCATTTAGTATACGACAGTTATGTCTGTAATATTGTGTCAACTCAGAGAGAATGTATGTACATGCATTCGTTTTAAGAACAGGGTCGGCGACCTCTTTATGTATTGTACAGACAGACGTACACGTCCGCATTTTATTTTATAACTACATCGGCAACCAAACCGAGGGAAACTAACATATGTTCCTGCGATGTGAATGCCCGCCTGGTTTGTTTACCATTTCATTGATCCGATATTCTATCTTGTCTACTGCACAATGTTTTCCTTCTAGGTTATGTAGTTTGGGACGTCCACTTCTCGTTTCAAGTGCACTTTAATATTATCAACTAGGCTTTTATCTGATTATGTTTCCACTTTCCTCTGAATGCATATGCTTCATTCGGGAATGAGTTCATCATTGATTCGTATTTGCATTATACGAGCTATTGTTGCTTCATGGACCAATGGCCTATACTTGGCATTCTTGAAGAAAAACAGGTTTTTGCTAAGTTTAGAACTGCCCGTCTACCTGAATTCCTAAGTCGCTTTTGGTTTTTGCGCTCCTCCGAAAGAAAAGTTTTCTCTTCATAGAAGAATCGAAAATATTGATCGTAAAGATTGTCGTAACTTACAAAGCAGTTGGAAGTTTCTTGATTGCAATAGGGTATAGACTGTTTTGAAAACATTTTTATCTTATCTACATCTTGACTTTGCAAACTGGGCTTGTACTCATAAGAATTATGTGTGCTGTTATCAGGTTCACCTGTTTTATAAACATTGATTTACTTTCCCGAGATAAAATCATGCTCTAAAGCATTGTACATAAAGTTTGACATATACGTATAGAATTTAATGAATAATAATTACCTGTTTATGCGTTGCGGCGCCTAAAAGTGGAGGAGTGGGTTGACCTGGCAGACGACTAGGCGTTAAGCTTGCTAAATAACGTCAATTTGGCAACACCTTTCATTGAAATGTTAGCAAATCATTAAAAGTTGAGCCCTGCGACCTTTTTATGTTGCTTATTAGTTTAGGAATCACAGTAACTGAAAACAAAAAGCTTTTTCACGTTTCCTCCATCCCATTTCTATAAAGGGTCACAACATTTGGATTGCAAAGGTCCAAACGTTTTGCAAAAATGGCTCTACCTAAGTTTGCAGGAAATAGCAACAGAGATGTAGACGTGATAATATGCTCTGAATTACGAATAGGAGTGTTACGCATTTAGCGGCTTTTTTTCCTACACAGCTGTTAGCACTTTCGGCCATTGTTGGCTTCCCGGAAATTCATGCAACCGAACAAAAAATGTAGGTATTGTATGCAAACCATAAAGTTTTTGCAGCATTAATTTGCTGAATAAAAACTAGTTTTTCTTTTATCTTACGCAATGATAGCGGTATAATTCTTTCAGGTCTTTATGAATTGTTAGAAACTGGAATTGAGATTTCGGCGATATTTGTCTGTTATTTTGCAACGTTTACCTATTACGTTTTTGAATGTTCATTGATCCTTTCTGTGTTATTTACGTTTATCATAGCAGTGCACAGGTCGATTTCATTGGAAAATTGGCGTCACATTTTGATATGGATTTTATATGTCTGCGGCTGCTTACATAACTAATACTCATATTCATACAAATCACTATTCGTTTTGTAGTAATCTTAAATCTGAATATACTCCGTTTATACTAATTCACAAATGTTATGCGGCGTAAACTAAACAATTTCTCTCATTTTCCCTAACCTTTTCCCAACTATGTCGGGTCCGGCTTCCATTCTCACCGGATACAGCTGAATACCATTGTGGATATTGCCCACGAACCCGCTCTATAAAGAAATACTACGAATTTATTTGTAAATATCATTAAATATTATTGTTATTTGTTTTCAGACAATGTCCGCTGACACTGATGACTCCGCTGCGGCGGATCATACTTGACGAGGTGCGAGTAGCATCGAAGAAACAACCGAATGAATTCGGTTACAAATCTGACGATTCAGGTATGTTGTTCACCTTTAGATCTGCACCCACAGTATCCTAAGATGGAAAACTCTAGCTATTCAGAACTAAGCATCTTTCGTAATGAACAGTTCCACACAAAAGTGGACATTGCCATAAAGACGTCGAAATAACATTAATATCTTTTAGCTTTTCCAATGACCAATATATTTCCTTTCAGAATAAATGTTCTTGAAAACGTTAGCCACAGACAGATATAAACGCGTCCCATATTTTATTCCATGTAGGATACACGCTCTCTTCTTTATTTATGGAACCTTCACGCTTTACTCCGTCCGATTGAATCCGCTGTGAAATAATGGATAGAAGACATCCTACTATATCGATCTATCACTTGTCCTACTTTAAGCTTCTTTTTCGTAGAACGAAATCACTGCAGACTTAAATAATTAATGGAAACCATAATCGAATAACGGTTGATATTGTTGTTAGAATTGAAAGCATATACATATGTAGGTAGTTCAATTCCTTACAATATGTCTCAAGTCGATTTCTCATTTATGTTCTATTATGGTTTTATTATGATGTTCCAATGCATTAAACATAGGCAATTGTATGGATTGAAAAACAAAACGACTGCGCAGGAATTTTATTTGTACTTACGTAACCATTTGCGAGTGGTCATCTTATAGAGAGCAGCATTTATATGTATGTGTAATGTTGCTATTGTTTAGGGCACCTAGTCGAGTGCTGCACAGATAATGATATCATACAATCTCGTGTACTGTTACGTCATTCCTGTCGGCAGTAGGCACACGTCCACTCAACTCTAGTCTAAATATAATCTAATCGAAATTCGCCCGATTAATTTTAAATGCACTTCAGCACAATAGTGCATCGTTCGTAGTCTTCAAGAAATGGGTCATTGTATAATAGAGGAAAATGAAATAGCAGGAAAGGCACGAAGATATGAACATAATCTCGAGTCATTGTTTATCCGGACTCTTCCATTTGGTATCGATATCCTGTTTAATTAGCCTCATTTGTAAAGCTGCGGCGTATATAGAAGTCGAAAGAGCCCTTTGAGGAATATCAATACCTAGGTTTGAATGGACACAGATGCGTTCGAATACATATTAGAAAATTCGCAATGTCTAACTTAGGTTGGCATAGGAGATTTTATCACCCTAGCTGCGAAGTTATAACCTTTATTAATGGCAACAATAACAGATATGTATAACATTGCAGGAAAATATCATCTCATTTCCTTGTACAGAGGACATCAGTAGATCTACATATGGTTTATATAATACATATAAGAGAGTTATATACCTATATATACACATTAAAGTTTCGCTTCATTGTTATGTAGGACCGGCCGCTGACCCACTTAGGTCCACACATAAAGCGTACGCAAACTTTTATGAAACTTGCTTTACGCAAATCTTGGCTAAGTTAGTAAATTCAACGAGGATTTTTCTTTCCTCGACCAATTTGAAAGTTTGCTAAGTAAGCAGTAACAGGAGTTCTGAAGTTTGCGTATTGGGTATAGATTTTAGCATAATTAGAGTATACTATTTAATAGATATCGATGAAGAACATGTAGATTATGCTCAAAGAGGGTTGTATAATCGTCCGCGGTAGGCTGTATTTTATTAATAGAATAATCGGGAATTATAACGCATTCAATATAGCTATTATTACAGAAAATCTTGTAATCCGAATAGTTGACGTTAAGAAGATTTATTTATTGCTAAGCTGACAGCTACAGGCATATCCAACCAGTTAAACCCCTCTCCGGTCTAGTACACAGGAATATTACTAGACTCGCAAAGCAAAACAAAATAGGTGTTCTAATTTGTTTCACGTTATGTATGGTTATTGGATTCTGGAATTAAGGGAGATTAAAGCTCATAGCAATTTTATTAATCGCTTACGCTATTTGTGCCTTCTTTCGGAATTGATATTCATCATGATGCGTTCATCTTCCTTATAAAACTCCATTCCTTTTAGGAGCCCTTGTTATTTCAGATGTGTGATTGACCTTTTGAAGTAGGCATAATATGCCCAGGGGTTAATATGCCATGTTTTTAATTAATCCTAGTTCGACAACCAGCTGCATTTCCCAACCCTAAATAACTCTTCATCTTCCTTCGTTACAGTGTATATAGCTCTCCGACTGATGCAAGCAGTGACGGCCCGCGTCAACGACGTGTGCCTTCGATACTTAGACAACTCCAAACTGGACACCCTCCCGCCTCCGCCGCCTCTCGACCAGCGCGACCTCAAGACTGTCTCATGTGCCACCAAGAATTCACGACGCGTCATGGAAGACCGACATGTGGAGATCGGGAATCTAGAAGCGCTTTTTGGAATCGATGTAAGTACTGATTGATATAGGTATGCCAAGACATAACGCCACGGTAAAGAGTAGTCTGCCAATATATTTTCCCAGTGGGCCACTTGGAATATTAATAATAGGTCTTCTGTTAGGTCCAGTAGTGGTTATCAAAGATGCACTGTCTTTGCTGTACTGATGGGGCATTTTTCTTGGATTTCTCGGCTTAAAACTATTAGGTGCAATCAATTTACGGATACACGAAAAGTTGTTTATTTATTTAAAGGGTAAATACGAGCAAACTGAAGTTTCGCACGGAGGAGTACGATGATAGTTTGACGAGAATTTTTATATTGGATCCAGGAACACCTTGCATCAAGCTTATGAGTTCCTAGTAGTCATGAATGGCGCAATGTTTTGCTTTGGTATGAACAGGGCTAGTACCGTACGGTGCATTGTTGCTGACGTGAAGGTATGATGGAACATACGCACATGCAAGCGCGCGCCTAATTTGTTACGCAATTCCTTACGATTTTATGCGTTTCTCTAATGCAGTCTGTGTTACTAGAATTATGACACGGCTCATCTTAATTTAGCTCATTTCATGCACCTGTTGCTGGGACTAATTCATTTTGGAAAGTGACTTAGATAATTTGAATAATTCGGCAAGGCCCATTATTATTTAGCCGAACTAAAATTCGGCTCATAACATTGTTTCTTTCCCGATTAATTTACCGGTTTAACTGGTTATCGATAAAGTTTTAGTTAGTTAACTTATAGTTCATGCTGTCTGCCACATAAAGGCTTCATATAATTTCTGCAAAATTTTCCTATCCGTGACTTGTGAATCTAATAACGGACATTTTATCGTTGACCGGTGAAACTAGCCATTAATGTAATTTCTTAAATATGTACGCACAAATCTAATCAATCAATTAATTGTACTTTCAGACGACGGAATCCACAAGCTTTTACGCGGTTTACGACGGCCATGCCGGGTCTGCGGCGGCGACGTATTGCGCGGCGCACCTGCATCAGTACCTGGTGGAGAGTCCTCACTTCAGCACCGACCTGCGACGAGCCATGAGGGACGCCTTCCTCAGAACCGATGCCGAGTTTATTAGGAAAAGCAATCAGGAGGTAATGACGAGTTTGGCACATAGGATATTTTGGACTATGAACTCATAAGAAAGTTTTCCTTATTCTTACTTTTTTTTTTTACGAAGAAGATTATTCCCGCAGTGCACCTGCGTTCCTACGAATATATTTAAAAAAATTGAGGCTATGATCATTTACGTCATATTTGCAAAACTTGTGCAACAATTTCCAACATAGAGGTTTTAGCTGTGCTTTGATTGAACTGTCCATTTCATGCTTAATACATGTATGTACAGATTGATCAAAAGTACTCATAAAAATGTTATTTCATTTTAAAAGGATAAGGCATTTTCCTTAAAAAAAATGTGCATACAATGTACGCTGAATTGCGCACGACACCATTGGTATTAGTAGATGATAAATCAGAGTATGATTCGCTAGTCTTTTCAAAGCAATATTACGTGTAATCTACGTCAATTTCTGACTATGTACCTCAAAATAAATGTTGTAATGTAGAAATGGGGGTACGTAATAAAATCAACAAAAAATCTTTTGACATGTATCTAGAAGTCAGTGTCTGCAGGTCTGTTGAATGTGTTTATTTTGCAACCGACTTTTAGAGCCATGTCATGTTCTGTGACCAGAAGTTTTCAGGTGCATTTTACAAGTTGGCAACTTTAAAATGGAAATCCCGATATTCCGATGACCTTTATCTACCATTCAAGAACCCGTTACATCGTTCGCTGAAATGCAGTGCAAACAAAAACTTGCATAAAATTGATTAAGACGCCTGTTTTTGAGGAAATAACAGAGATACTTAGTTCTCGTTGTTGTTTTGTTTTAGCTGTTTATTATTTTGTTCTAACTGAGGTTTACGTTTAGTCACGTGCGTTGGCAAACTATGTAACAATAATTGTGGTGATTATAGAGTTGTGCCTCACTCACTGAATGTGTTACCATGATCGGCACATACGAAAAGTTATCTAATTTTTGAAAATAAATGTGAATCTAAGTTTTGTACAAAACTGATTGATAGGCAATAAACTTGTATGATTGAATAATCGTAGCTTACAATGCTGTTAAAAATCGCTTAGGGGCTCATGGAATCTTGGCTGTGTAGTCCTGGTCCTGGTGTTCCTCAAATAATAGATTGTCTCAGAGACAATTTTAGCATTGGCTTTAATCAGATTCGTTTATGACAGTTACGCAGAACATTATAATGCACAAGCATTTGGGCAGGCAGACACAGATGCACTCTCTATTCCTTCAATCTCATAGCCCGATAGGACGGGTATTCGACACGACCGGAGAGAGATCACGGGCAAGACCGATATTAACGTGCTCTCCGATGCACGGGAGTATCAATCACCAGTTTCCAGACTTTTCCTTTTTTTTTAAAGGTTTCTAAAAACCACCCATTGTTTTTCGTAGAGAGCATGCGGCGGCAGCACGGCGGTGACGGTGGCGGTGCGCGGGCGGCGGCTGCTGGCGGCGTGGGCGGGCGACTCGCTGGCGCTGCTCGCCAAGCGCATGCGCCTCATGCAGCTTGTGCGGCCCCACAAGCCAGACCGACAGGTAACTTAGATCTAGCTTTACAGGTACAAGTTCATCGACAGCATTACCATCAAATGTTACTTCGAAAAATGAACGTGAAAATTCATGTTGATCGGTGTATTTGGGTTTCACACACCTAGCTTTTTAAGCAATTGTGACTGGTTGGGTATTTGGGTACGAAGGTGGTCGTATTGCTTGTCGCTCCATGTAAAACTCTGGTATGCAGACTTGGAGTCGACTTTAATATAGTTGAGAAAAACCTAGGCTGATGAAAATGATGGTACGATAGGTCCTCTCTAAAAAAAAATATGGAGCAATGGCCAATGTAGGCTTGGAATTCCAAATACTGGGTGACTTTGACTAGTGCATCCCTATATTTATCAAAGTAATAATAGTGCGCATATACACAATTTTATACTGTAAACATGACTTAGAATTATATCTTAAATTGCTTGTAATATAATCACTTGTTTTCCTACACTTAAGTTTTAAACATTATAGTCTAGAAATCCCTTCGTCTAATCGAGTCTTCTCTGTTTATTGTACTAAATTAACATACAAATGTTATTGAATATTATTCAGATATTAATTTTATGAACATCCGATTTTCACTCCTTTTATATCAGAATATTAAAAGTAAAATAAAGTACATAATAATACTTCCCATAAAAACCACTTCCTGCAGGTAGATAAATTATATCCTACGCTACACAGGAATTATACAGCACTCTTACAGTGAAAGATTATTTTAAATACTCATTTTTGAGTTTATTGACTACAAACATACGGATATACCCTTCTTACAAGGAAGATTTAAGAGAAGATATTTTTGTTTGCCAGGATGAAAGAGACAGAATAGAATCTTCGGGAGGAACAGTGATGTATTGGGGCACTTGGCGAGTTAACGGACAACTAGCCGTATCTAGAGCTATTGGTAAGTTGACACTTTATTTAATATCGCAAAAGTATTCTTTCGTTTTGTATTTTTTGTTTAACCATTAATAAGCAGCATCTCTAATTAGATAAAGAAGGTAATGTATTAAAAATGACATAATTTATTAATTCACAATGACAGCAATGCTTTGTTTAACTATGTAATTTAATGGTAATAGCATATAAGAAAGAGACAAGCCAACTTTCGAAAACCGGAAAAATAGAAGACATTTCATTCAAATCAAAAACACAATTATGAACAGAAATTACATTTTATTACCTACATCTTACACTAACTTACAAATCGAACACCAGTAGCCCAGGTGACCATATTGACCATAATCTGACCCGTTACAGTACATAACAAACATTCTAAAAATATCACTACAACTACAAACAAATCTTAATGCAGTACTCCTGTCCTGCCAAAACCGCGCAATTCACAAACATGTTTCGTTGTAAAACAAGCGAATGCACGCATTTTTACGTTGTAACCGCGGAGTTACGTCCCGAACGACATTTTCACGAGAGCTCGAAGCGTATTTAACTTTTATGGTGGCCATAAACTTTTACTGTGCCTACCATGTTCCAACGTCCTGTGTAACGGGACAAGTCGAAACATACTATGTGTATGTTGGTGCTTAATAATGTAACTAACTAACTATATGTATGTTGGTAATAAATGTACATACTATAGTGATGATGTCCTCCTAGCCGATAATAGGTAGGCTACGGCGGCTGTTCTCATGTAAGGAGATTAGCCAACTGCGCAGAACATATTATAGTGCACAAGAATTTGCGCAGACACAGGTGCACTCACTATTCCTTCACTCTCATAGCCCGATGGGACGGCAATCCGATACAGCCATGGAGAGATCAGGCGCAGGACCGACATTTACGTGCTCTTCGATACACGGGTTTATCAATCACCAACTTCCAGGCTCCGGGCTGCTTAGTGAAAGTCTTCTAAAAGTGATTTTGGTCCGACTCGGGAAGCGAACCCGAGACCTCGTGCCATGGGTCGTTGCCTCGTGCAGTTGGTACTATTGACGCAAATTACCCCATGTATAATTACCGGGCTTGTATAATTGGCAGACTTTTCATTATTTTAATCATGTGATTTTTCTCATGCGACATGCGGCGAAGGAAATACGTTTGCAGGAGATGTGTATCATTTCGCGATAGTTGTTAGGACGAGTGGGTTGTTAAAGCTGGAAGTTGTTATGAACGTGGGAGGTTTTAGTTTATAGGATTGTTTTTATATGAAGTAGTAAACTTAATTATCTATCCTATTAATATGATATTCCTGTGTGGGCATTTGAAGTTTTCTTTAGCTAGATTTCATTACGTACTATTTTACATGTCTGTTTATTTAATTTTAATAATCCTTGCAGAACTTCGGGCCACTGATTCTATTAGCCAGTTTGTTGAGTATAATAGAAAATCATATTCTGTAAACCAATGCCCATACAGGCGTTAACTTTAGCCTAAATTAACGCTCGACCCGTCTCATAACCTTTAGTATACCTATTTTTGTGCATATATCTGTTTTACTACGCAAAATATTGTGACTTTTACTAACTTATTTATGAGACAATCCGATACTGGCCACCCTTCGGTCAATGAGTAACAGGATAGTCATTTCTCAATAGACTTCAACTGAATCCTTCCAACAGTTATTATAGTAGACCATCAGATAGTATATCTTCATAATAGAATTTAGCCAGTTTGAAATAGAAAAAAATCCTCAGAAAACTTGGAATTCACGGAAAGCTCTTAAGTATTGTAGCAGCAAATTATAAAATTTTCCTCCTATCAGGAAACCTTTATCAATATCAAAATAAACAGTGTTAAAAGGGTTATTTGTAGCAGCTCCCTCGTACGCGTAAAAGTGGAAAGTTAATAGGTCGTTTTATTGTTATCGGGCGGGCGGACCATTTCTCACGCCGCGCGGGATGCCAGCCGGCGTGTGCCGATCATTAAGCAGTTAGTACCGAACCCCGCATGGACCTTTATTCGGTAAAACAACGGTAATGATGCTACCGATTGTACTGAATAGACTTGCTGCTGGTAATTTTGGTGGTTTTAGGCGAACAATGAAGGTGGTTGGTTAACAGCTTTAGGGTTGGTAGAATGGTTCTGTCATGATTAATGGGTTGTGTGTCTTTCGTCTTTGTGGAATTAGCAGCAATCATTGTCTGTAATATCAAGAATACTTAATATGTTGTCTTGTATGATCGGTTATGAGTTCTAGTAGTCCTGTAGGTAATTACATCAAGTTAATTTTCTTATTAGTATAAACCTGAATGCAATGAGAAAGAAGGTTCATTCACTTTGCAATAAAACATTTTAATTAGCCTTACCGTCTCTTAGACCTGCCAGGCTGAATTTAATAGCCGCAAACATTGAAATGTAAATCTATACAAATACAGGAGGAAACAATAAGTAATAAATAATGAATCATCATAACAATATCAATGTCACGCATGTCGTATTTGAATATAATTGTGAGGATACCATTCATGACGAGCGGTAGGAATACTTATCAAATTGACAGTGCCCAATTCTGTAGGTGTGTGATATTGGGCAGCGTTATTATAGGTACCTATTCAACATTTAAATGTTATTTAGTTTATTTATGAAAGGAATCTATTGAATATAGTGTAGGACCAGAGCAGCTTTATAGTCTTCTTAGTTCTGATATTGGCACTTAACTCTTGAGGCCAAGAAACAAAGCATTCAATCTGGCTTATCATAATATCTAGTTTAATTTCTGAGATACAGTTTAGCCAGTCGCGTATTTAGACCGAGATAAATGGAAATAATCAAAGAGATTTATCTTTTTGGCGTTTGCAATGAAGAATGGCTCTACCACAGATTACTTTCGGCCTCTTACTTTTGGACCTGTAGCGAATGTTCTCCAACGAAGAAACAATGATAAAAACCTGCGTATTTTACCCCCATTCTCAGAGAATATAGACCACCAATTAATTCATATATAGATATTAGGTCAAATATATCCTAATATACCAATTTGTTAATCGGTCCACTTTGTAAACCAGAGCAAACATAGACTCAGAGCCACTATTTTTTTATTTAATTTAGTGAGAAAAACCTATGTTATTATAAAAAAAACTTTCTTTAAAAAAACAGTTTAGCTTTTTAATTCAGTGGTTCTTTCCAACAATGGTATGAATGTCTGAGCGGTGGCGCCGCGGTGTCGCTCGGGCCTCCCTCGCGTGTCCCCTTCGGAACAACCCCCAGACCCCACTGCACTCGCACACCGCTATATCGATCACCTCGGACACGCACTACCTTAGGGATGCGTGGTGATTCAAGGAGGTGGTGTCGAGTGTCGATAAAAAAAAAATATCGATTTGAATTTTTAATTTTGGCAGATGAAAATTTTTCGTGGGTTGTCGATATTTCATCGTCTAATGGAGTTTGTAAGCAAGTTGTCATGTTTAAAGGCTAGAAAAAGAGATTGACGTGAATAAAGCTTTAGAATTTATTTTAAAATCGATACTACGCCGATCTACCAATCTGCAATAAATAATTAACATTGTAAGGTTTCCTAATTCTCAATAGAAATGTCGATAAATACATCCCTAGCAAGGACACGAAAGGGCGACGACGGCATAGTAACATAATAATGTTGACATTTTCTTCACATCCAGCCCGAGCCCGTATTTCGCACGTATTGGGATAAGACTCATCGATTTCGCGTTCCGTGGGAGATTATACCGGAACGTTTACTTTATCCCCCTTTTCACCACCGTCCTCAAGTTATCCTTAGATTTTCATGCCAGATTTGTCGACTGCGAATTGACTTGTGTCTGATGTTCATATTGAAGCCACGCTATTAAACCCTTTTGTAACTATTTTGAAATTGCGTTTTTTATTTCGCGTAGAACGTTTAAGTTTTAATGTTGTGCAACTGTTTTCTTGATTGCGATCGGATAAAGTGTACTCTCAGTGTAGTCTATTGTTTGCTCATTTGTACTTGTATCAAATTGCGTTCCTTGTATATGTTAAAGGCATACCTTTAAGGCGTCATTGTCATATTATTATCTTGCTTATGTCGAACGACTCTTTTCGCATCCCTATCTGCTACACATCAAAGTTTCATTTTGTAATTTATAGCTTTATTGTAATTTTAATATCCATTGTATGGACTTCATAAGGAATATATTACACTTTGGCTGCGGTTACGCAAGACTTTGTTTACTACACATTAAAGTAGTTAGGTTAACCATTACTGCGCACGAAGGCGATAAGCTAATAGTAAGCTGTAACCTGTACTTTAAAACTGCCGAGTTAACTTTGCTTATACTTAGATTTAACCGCAAATTACCACGTTTTACAAAATAATGTAATAGTGCATTGCTTAATTTACGACACACGTGCTTTCATATGTCATTTCTTGGTTTCGTTTGTAATTTACAAAACGGTTTATAATGACCATTTACAAACTTGAACAGAACAGTGTAACATTTAATGTGATTTCAATCTTGCCAACATCAAACCTGTAAATACATTACTTATGTTACATTACATTGCTGATATAATTGCATAATCGATCATTTATTTGCTAATCTTGGTTTGACATTTTGTTGATAAGCCAAGTATGAAAGGACATAGAAACTTGATAAAGAATGCGCACCAATAGTTCCAGCTGCTGTACCTACTGAACCAAACGTCAAATCAAGTTAGCAATACTGTTAATTAAGAGCTTAATGAAAGACCTTGTCCGCCATAATAGTTCCCACTTTCAATCATGACTCAAATGTTAACATTGATCAGGTGACGCACAATACAAGCCGTACGTGACGGCGCGGCCTGAGATCGCGACTGTCGAACTGGATGGAGATGAAGACTTCGTGGTGGTGGCCTGTGATGGGCTGTGGGACTTCGTTAGCGAAGACGATGTCGCTCTCGCTGTGTATAGGCAACTGGCTGCTGATCCTGGTAAGTGCTAGCATGTAATTCTTCTAGATTGAGCAGAGGTTGCTGCAAGGACGAAAATGATACACAACACGTATTGTAAAAGTTTGTCCTGCATAACCAATGTTAATTACACCGTTTGTGTCATAAGCATAAGAATAATGCACGCTTAGTTGTGCAACGGCCGACTAACGACACTGTTTATTTACATGGCTGTACAGATTTTATCTAAATGTGCATTTGCTAACACCTGGTGCAATTTGGCAAGCGTTGTGTGAGTGCGTTTACGTGTGCAATATTATTTACGCCTGAAACAGGTACGTTTACATTATGCAGGTTTCCTATCTATCAATCGCACTGCGCCGACCTTGAGCCCATGCTTACACAATAACGTGAGTCACAGCGACTCACTAGACAGGATAAAAGACAATTAGCCGTCAAAACAAGTAAACCAAAAGGTCTTGAAGTGTTCGTCATGAATATGAGTAGGTAAGCGAACGATTCGCTTCAGCTATTTACAGAATTGCTGTATTAACATTGCTTTATTTGAGTCCACAGACGACTAATGAGTATTGATGTTCGATTTTTGTCTCGTAATGACAACAGATCAGGTAACAAAGCGATTTGGCTGTCGGCATCGGTTGGCACGAATCAAGTGTGATTATGTTGTCACAAAGGGTCACATGATTATGACGCGTACGCTCGTGAACCGAGTGCCCTCGTCGGAACATTCAGAGGAGATCTTTGACACATATTATCCCCCCGTGTTTCTCCCGCTCGATGAAGCTCGCAGCCTGGGCCCGGGGAGGGTCTAAGTATTATGGTTAGAACAATAACTTTGGCGCCCTCAAATCTGTGTGAAGTGTCTTTAACGCGACGCTTACGGCGATAAGAGCTTTCACGTTGTTCAAAAGAATTTTTCTTTTGTTTGTAAATATGAAAGTTGGTATTGTACCACTGTGGAACAAATAGGGCTTCTCTGAGCTGTGTTATATTAATTATTCTGGAGTATAAGCACTAAGGATGTTTTGCAATTACCACAATATCCCCGCTTGGGTATGATTAAAGCTTTAAAAGTTCTGCGTTTAAAGCTTCTGGAAACTATGTCTTTGTAGACACCTGTAATGTAATGTATGTGAATACAATGTAAAAATCTTAATTCATAGCATTGTATGGTGTGTGCTATTTTTATTAATTTGTCATTGCAGATTAGACTGTAATATATAATGCGCCAAAATATAACAATCCAACCTGTCATCGTGTTACATTATCAACGCTTTTGTCAGAGGGGACCCCTCAAACGTAACCCGACAACTGTCGCTTCTATTGACCCTGTACTTAACAAATATCTTAATTAATCTTATATTTCGGTTAAGCTTATTATATTTTATTAACATAGTGATTTCGGTTGTAAATATGTCTGTTAGGGTAGAAGGTTCAGGGAAAACTTCAGGAATCGAGAATCTATATGAGATATCTAGAAACTTGTGAAAGTCTCCTAGAAATATTATTACTTTTGTATGACTTTGAGCTACAGTATCATCTTGTTTTAGATCTATTACGGTTGTGGTCAAAGTATGAAGAAGAATGTTTGGTGTGATTACCGGCGAAGTGAAGTGAAACGTAAAACAAACAGCTGTAGATGTAGCGCCGGTACTTAGGTACGCGCACAGGTTTCTTTGTTTCGATAGGTCTTGCGAAAAAACCGGTCGAACAATAAGAGTGTATTTTATGTTCCGTAACGAGATTGCTGCGGTGCCTAGATTTCAGTCGGGCTGCGGTCAGGCCGCGCCGCCACAGCCCCACAATATTGTGTCGTAATTGCGTCGGAAGTGGGGAAGTGGAGAAATTGGATACTTTGTTTTGCCCCCTGTTGCAGCCCTGCCTGCGCGCCCGCCTTCCCCCGACACCGATACGAAGCCTTTCTAATTATTACTTTTCTAAACTGCATGTAAATACACCAGTTTCCTATTGCTCTAAAATTATAAGAGAACAGAAAACCGAACAGGAAATAATTCACGATAATATGCAATCTATTCTCGTTATAATTAACTTTCCAGTGAAGAAATCTATGATCTCATTCGTTGCGAATTCTAGTTCGTTTGTGCGATTGGTTTAATCACTTGTATCAAATCTCAAATCCTCCTGTCCTTTTAGTTTTATGCTCCGATGGACAGCAGACCCGTCTCATTGGATTAAGCGATTTAAATGTTTAAACTGTCGCGAGCGGCGTATTCAAATAGGGGAGGCCACTCGTCACTAATACACCCCAGGGCTTTGGTATTAAGGCACTGGCCATTATGGTCATTTTAAATATAGCTCTTATTGCGAAATATCAAGGTTTATATTTGACCCTTATGTCCACTGAAGTAGGCTTTTTGTGTCATTGGTCAGATGTTAGTCCTCTCGTAACACTTTCTCCGCTTGCAATACTATTCGCATGGAAACTTAATAGTTGCCTGTCATGCAAGAGAATTTATGTTGACATTTGTTATTAGCGGGGTTGTTGGAACAAATCATGCTGTATAATATTGTTGTTTAATTAGGTGTGTTGTGAATGCTTCTTAAATTGGGTGCAAATCGTGTGTGGCTGTTCGGGCCGCGGCCTGTCGGCGCGATGCCCGCTCGATAACATTGTGTTGATGTTGATAGAGCGATAAACAATTGATACGCTGGGTGGACAGGCACGCACCAGCGCATTTTTGCCTCAGTCGTTCCTACTTCAAACTAATTGAATACCAGAAAAACTAGGGTTGCTTATGAGCTCAGGTAATCAAGTACACTTATCGTAGCCTATCCAAATACTTATAGTGGTTCGGTTAAGTTTTTTTATACACAAGCTGATATATGGTTTTCAAAATGAAAATTATCGTTTCGATTATGCCATTTTATTACCTCATAATTGCGGTTCTAGCCACATCTGAGATTGGCGGGAATGTGAAACATTTCACGAATTTCTTATCTAAACACAAATATTTGTTCTTGTAAATCACGTATGCGTGGACGCGGCGTGGTTTGGTTTGTGTATTAGTTGGCACCGCGGCTCAACGCTGACCTTGACACTGTTGGACAACTCCTCGTTATCTGCCAACTTTCATTCATTATCTCGTTAGGAATATGATACCACGCGGATGTATCATTTCATAACATTATTTATGGGTCTAACGGCATTAGCTGTTGTTCTAAGATCGTGATTTGCTGACTAGTCGTCATACAATCGCTGCCTTGTCTTGTGTGGTCGTTTTTGCAAATCGGTTTTTGGGTGTTGTAAGGCAAGTCCTTTCATTACTTCTGTAGCAGTTGTTTAAAACAAAAAATAGAGGCTCTATGAGAACCAACCAAGAAAATATTAGTTTCCCTAGACATCTAGTCTACAATTTTAAACCCTTTATTTCATCTTTGTATAAAATGAATCAATTTTGAACACAGACATTCTTTAAACACCTCTCCTATTAGCAATTATCTCCACTCTACCAAACGTTAAACTGTGCCCGTTTTAACACCATTTACCTACCGTTGTATGGTTCAGGTCGTTGATGTGTCATTCACACATACATACAGTATATGTTTTAAGAGACTTGTAATGTCGTTAAGGTTATTACAGGAACTGCCGGCCTAAATACAGTTAATAAAGATAATTGTACGCTTAGACAATTACTCTGACACACTGGCGTGTAAAATTGTTTGGAGTTTCCAAAAGAAAATGATAAATAAACGCAGCGTTTAAAAGAGAATGTGTATTGATTAATGAGAGTAAGCCCTAGTTGCTAAACAAGCCGTGGACTATAGCGAGCTCATTAGCATGTACGGCTAGAGATTGTAGACAAGAACGACCCTTTCCTCTTGCATCTTTGGTTACTTCGCTAGAATGGGCCGTAAAAAGTACTCAACAATTCTAATTGCTCTGAGAAAATCATTCGCTTTAAATGCATTGATTTAAATTCGCAACGCCACGCGCCTTGCGCGATACCATCTTTGATCGTAAAAACTCAATATATGCGTTGTTGGCTGTTGCTATGACGTTACTAGAAAGCCCTTCAGTCTATTTCTTAATTAAATGTATTTCATTATACTTTCTTAGTACAGTCGAAAGTGTATATGATTTGTACGTTTGTTCCCTACGAAAGTATAGTGGGTAGTTTCGCTCCACATGTCATGTCGGCCGGTTGGATGCGACTAGCGAGTGTTGCGCGAGCGACGTGCGCAGGCGACGCGCGATGATTTGCATTGTAAACACGGCGGACGGTGACCGGCGCATGCCTCGCTTCACTAATGGCATGCTCATCATCACACCTACCACTTGATTATTTTTAGTATAACCACACTAAAATAGATAGAAACAGGATAAACCGAGTCTTGCGAGGTCTAAAGCAAATATGGCAGAAGGAAAAAAATACCGGTCACAATTCATAATACAAAAACATTTTTTTAATAATTCAGTGCACTTGCCACAATATTGTCGAAGGGATGCTTTATCTGTAATGATTATGTATTTCGCAGTCGAGTGGTCTCGCTGCACGAGGGTGCGTCCGCAATAAAAGTGCAGAGTTTGTTCACGAGGGCTGTGCTCGTTACACCCGCCCGTCTCTTTGACATCCGCACTTTTATTGTGGAACCCTAGCCCTTGCCACGGCACTACACACTACACTTGCCATCTTAGAATAACAAATGTATTTAGAATACATTAAGAGTCTCTTGATAAAGTTTGAATACGCGATGTATCTTTTACACAAAGCGCGGAAAGTTAGGGCGTTCTAACAGTTTCTCTATTTAGACATTTATGTTATTCAAACGATGACAATAGAAAAGTTTTTCTATACAAATAAAATGACATAAATAGTTTTTCCTTTAAATGGCTATTTTTATTCACTGGTATATACTGATATTCCTGTAGTCATTACCATTGCAAATAACTTTGATATTTCATTCCTGTACCATTGTATAATTTTGCTGACCTATTAATCCGTCGGCTTAGCAAAATAGCACAGCTCTAGTGGAAATTAAAACATTCATTCCTTGTGAAAGGAAGGTCTGACTTCCTCAATTTGTCTCTTTTTGTCATTACAACCGCGGTCCCCTTCCGAGGGCTGATAAAGAACACCGTAATCCTTTCAATCGAATAACGGGGGATTACACTGGCGCAATTTATGCGGGCTATGTGGATCCGTGGGCTTAAGTCGTATGCAGAATTTAAATAAAAGTGTAAAATCATCGTGATGACTATAACTACGTTCATAGCTGATGACGTTGTATGGAAACATTGCACATTTTAATTTTACTTCGTCGTAAATTGTATGTTGGATGGCAGCCAAATGTACAGCGTCTCATTCCGGAGTTCCGGGCCACGTGGGTGGCGTAGTCGCTCGCTGTTTCATATCACTAACGATATCAGTGACAACAAGATTGCACATTATGATAGGCGTGATCATATGCTACAACCACTTTGTGCGCGCTACGTGTCATACGCTGACCTGGCCAACATTATGTCATCAACATCTCTCATCATAAGGTCTGATGCATATCTTTATAAAGTTTTCAAAAGAGGATTTTTGTCAGACTTTTAGAGATCTCAGCGCTTTTAAATACAACTCAGATGTATACTTGCTATCACAGAACCATACTTTCATTATGCTTCGTATAGTCTGTTGTAAATTTTCTTTACTACCAGTATTTTATTAAGTAACACAATCCGTTTCGAGGACCGCTCATGAATTATTCTGAGATGTTGGAACTGAACTGAGATGGGACCGATTTTCCTATGAAAACACGGTATTCGAATACATTTGCTGGCGGACAACAGGGCAAGAAATCCCTCCATAAATTATGTAATGGAATTGCGGATCAGATACGACACTGGCCGCGACCTGTCTACTCGGGTTATACAATCGTTTTATCCGACCGAGTCCCTTCGGGTTCGTTACATCGCTGTCAGGTGCTTCGACCCTAGTGCTAATATTATCCCTTAATCATCTGTTAATTTATTTCTGAATTTTGCTTCTAATTTGGTGACATCTTCTTCGTTAGGTTGGGAAATTATATGTTTATAAAAAAGCTATCCCTTTTGTAGCTTCCTATGATATAGCATTACACCCGTATCCTGAATAAAACAAATGGAAGCCACTATATCGTAGTAGCTCACATTAAATTTGATGGTGCCTAACGACTAGCTATTTATTAACTGCAGTATACATGCAGCTCTGTGAAGTGTTGATTAGCACTTACTTGATGTTTTAAGTAGAGGTGCGTTAGTAATGTAAACACTGATTTGTATAGAGGTTAACGACATGTAATGTGTTGAAACGTAATGTAAGCTCAGTTTACATGGTGTAAAGGAGAAAGTGGGCGGGCTTACGAAGTAGTCTGTGCACCAGTCTGGGTGGAGTTATCACGTTAGTCTTCTTTGCCAATTAGTCCTGCTAGCGTCGTCGTTGACATGTAAGTCTGTCACGAAGAGCGAAACTATCTAATTGAGTTCACACATGAACAATGCTGTAGAATGCATCGCGCCCACTCCCAGCATAGCTCGGCTGCATTCGTCCACTTACGTCATTTCCCTGTGCTTAATTATTTTAAATTAATTTATGTGCTGTAACCAATCCACTCGAGTAACGCAAATATTAGTATTGGGACACAATGTATCCTAATTGTACCCAAAATCAATTCTTCGACAACTGATGAATATTTCAAAAGTCGATACGTTGCAAAGCCAAGAAGTTGAGTAAAATTGTTTTTAGCACAGAAGAGTAAGAGATATTTTTAGAGTTTTTCCCTTGTAATTTAAAACAAAAACTCTAAACGATGTGTCAATTTTCAACATGAATATTAAACTGGATATTTTTCTTTCTTTTAGCTTCCCATAGATTAACGTCAAAGTAAACACAAAAATAATTACATGCTGCAAAGTCATGCGCCTCAACTCATCGTTCCTTTCACAGCATAATCTGCTATAAATTAATATCCGCCGCAGCCACTACATATACGGTCGGCTTTTTATTTTCCAATAAGGCAGGCAAGTTTTTGTCAAATACATTTGCATGGAATGGTACTAGTTTGCTAAACAGTCTGTGTTTGTCCAAGCTCAGTTCGGTTTGATCCGTGTTTGCTCTTCGCTATTGTGCTGCCAGTACCAGACGGCGTAATCTGACAACCGATCCTCCGGCGAGTGCGGCTTGTGGTTTGTTGAATTTGGAACGAAATCCTTCTACATTTTATAGGATGGACTGGATCTTCGCGATACAAACCTTCATCAGTTTCAAGAAGCTCCTAATTTCTGTTACATTAGGTATATTTTTGGCCAGCTCTGCTAACATCATGTGTGCGCTTGCCACCACGATACGGTTCGTGCGACGCACTTCCACAATAGACTGTTGTTTTTGCGAACGCCAGTTGAATGACCGAACAATTTTTGTACGATCGGCCTCCAAATTATTACAGATGTAAAAGTCATCGTTCAGGAGACCGATGGCAGATATGCGAAACATAGGGTTATCGCCAATATTCAAACTATTTATAGGTATATTATTTGAGTATGCTGTTACTTACACTTATTAATAAATAACACACGCATGAGTAATGTCCCATAATTGGCGACAGAGGCTATCGCTACTAAATAAAGACGCCGTGACATCCGCCTAACTAACTGTACAGAAATGTTATCATATAGACAAGTCGCTATTAATTGAATAGCTTACAGTCCAATTTCATACATTTTAAATCATATTGACAGTCAATAAAACATGGATTTGGACACTTATTTCCTGCAGCAGGTGTGCGTAGTGCATTCAAAGATTTGACAGAAAGTAAGCTATATGTCCCTACCGATGTTCCATGCAAAAGTTGTATGGAATCATGCCGACATGACTCATCATCGCGACTATAGGTATAATATCTCCAACTAGACATTTATGAGGCGTGGAGTCAACCGCACTGCGAGCATCGCTGCCTCATTCAGAATTCAGCACGACTCAACTTGAATTGGACAAAACTTCACCTTATCCGGACAACTCGTAATGTCTCCATTGTTTACCAGATTGGTTAATCCCAGAATACTTAATAACCAACAGCGTTCAATAACTGACACTACAATTGCCATGATGCATCCTATTTTGTTCCCTCTACTTAGTCACAATGCTTCTTCCGATCAATCACTCATGTCAAAAGAAATTTTCTGCTTGTGCAAAAACTGCTTACATTTTATTTTTGGATTTAGCGAAAGCAAGGCTTTAGAAAGGCTAATTGTTCCGTGAGAGTAGACTTCGAGGTAATTTAATGCAAGTTATACACGGCACTTGTTCGTTTGCAACTACTTGTTAGATGCTAATCTAGATTGGATTTTGCATGTCAAACTGCGGAAGAATATTAAACTAGAATTGATTTCGAATTCGACACTTTCGGAATTATTGACAAGAAAAATATTGTTACCTATTATTAGATTTTATTTTACTGAATTACTATTCTCTCTACTTGCTTAAATAATTTCCGATGCTTCTCACAAATCTTTGCTTTATTTTCTCTTTACCAAGCCTTTTGTCAACTTAATCTTAGCATTCATTCAAAATGCTAGTTTTTGCAGTTGTTGTCTAAATATCGTCGTGAGGTGGTTACGTCAGTTTTGCGGTAATTTCACGGCTTGCGCCTTTGAACTGTTCCTTGTAGAAAAGTGAAGTGCGAAGTTTCGGCGAGCCGGCGCGGCGCAAGGCGCGGCGGAGCGTGGCCGCCGGGGTCGTCGGCTGATGGTCGCCATCTTCCGTCGCTGATGTTAGCCTTATTCTTTCGTCGCAGATTACTACTGCTGTTTTAAGCTAAACTACATTCTTACAAATATAAACAAATGTTAACATACATACCCATTGTATATGTTCACTGTCATTTTACAGTTAAATCCCATAGTAAAATAGAAAATTTCTGGAAAACTCCATCATTTTCTGATGATAGCTAATTTTGGACAGCTTGAAAATTGGTTTAGCATGCATTGGATTCTGGAGGTTTCTGTGAACGGCGACAGGCGGTAGCATCTGGAGGGCGCATAGTGCGGGCGTCGGGGGGGCGGCGGGGTGCGCTGGGGCGCTGCACCGGGCTCGCGCGGCACCACTCGCCAGTCCCCGAGACACCGGCCGCGCGAACGGCCACCGCGATACCGTACGCCTCGCGAGCCACCCGTGACGTTCAGTTTAGTGACTCCGCCCGCCCAGGAGCAGCGGCACTTGCACCCCTGTGCTGATACATGTGAGTCTAGCCTCTAGACAGCGTCACACCCACGCGCCGCGCCCCGCGCACCGCCCGCCCGCCGCCGGTGTCTAGCCGCCGCCGGCCGGCCGGCTTTTCACATAACCTCTTCGTTGTGCTTTTTTAAATTAAACTTGCAGTGCTTGGTTCATAATGATTGTCGTCACTTTTAGCTCATCTATAGTTCTATGATGTTTGACTGTTAGCTGCCAGCCTATAAGAGAAACTCATTGTCTAAGTTTTAATTAGGAATACACAATAGGTATTCTGCCTTTGTAATTATTTAATAATGCCTATTATATTATACACACTAATTGTTTATATAACTATTATAGGTATTTTCAATGGAATTATTATCAAGTATAAATGTGTGGAATTTATGATGAGAATATTGTGAAAACAACTTTTTCAGGTGCCAAGACAAAAGAGAGCTAGGTAAATTCCTTTTGTAAAAGTGCGTATGCGCCATCATTTATGAAATTTTTTAAACAGAAGCCTAAAACTGCGTGAAAGCGTCTAGGCATGAAAGGCATCGCTCATTAATTAAGTTAATCCCTTAAATAGCGAGTTTGTAACTAAGGGTGGCATAACACACGGTCGCAGTGAATGGTTAGTTTTCGATTAGATTAATTAATGTAATTCCCGTTGGGCAGAGGCGCGATCACGCAAGCGCCAAGTGAGTAGCAAGTAGCACGGAGCATGATGGCCGGTCGCCGCGTGCCGGACTGCCGGCCGCAGCACGGCCGCGCCGTCAGCGGAGGTCTACGAACCTACCGTGGAAATGGGATTATTGCAAGACGGACTTAATGCCATTTCGCGCTTGTTCTGCGTGTTTCTGCTCCACTATGAATAACTCACTCTAATTCTGTACAATTTTACATCACTTTATCGGAAAGTCTGAGCTACACTTTATGCTATAAAGTTTCTCTGAACGCGCAGTCATCTTCTAATAGAGAGTTGCGAACACCGGCTTGCGAATCGCGTGCTTAATTATGTTTGTGTACTTGATAATAAAATGTCGCGCGACAAAAATCGCGTCATCTGGCATTCTGCTTCAGTTTTTGCATAGTAAAAGTTTCTAATTATAAAGTCGTGTCGTATCGTGAACATGCATAGCCGGCTAGCGGAAGGATTGGAGCCGTTACGATGATCAGCAATTCACCAACACGTAACAGTTTCATACATGCAACCTGATTCTGATGTACGTTATGTGTTGTATCTAATTTACATTACACACCGAATGTGCAACTAATGTACCAACTAATCATCTCATAACATCTGCTAACATACTTTCATCAGTTTAAAATTCATAATTACTTCTCGTTCTGAATTAAGATGAGATGATGATCTTTACTTGAAAGAGTTGCAAACGTTAGCTAATAAATAAAAAAAATCATTTTTTATGTTTGTACAATAGGAATAAAACTTACTTGCGCCAGTACAGGCCAAATCCAATTCATTAGGTAATCAAATTAAGTCCGAACCCCGGTGATAACAATGATAGTTATTCTAATTGAGATTAATGATTCCATCTCCACGCATACTCCAAATTACATATGTAGTTGGAATAGTGTATTATTTTTTTAACCTATCTTCCCAAAAAAAATCGGTAAAAAAACTTTTAAGTTAAACGGTTTTATCTTATGTGCACTGAAAACTAGAAAATAAAAAAATAGTTACTTACCTGTCAACCTACGTAGGTGGTCCCGGTCATATTAGACTAAAATAAAAACGTGGGGCCCATTAACTATTGCTGTAGTACTCTCTTCTAGAGGTATAATAGGTGTGGATTGCATCGACTTACTATAATCGTAACTGGAGATTTTGACAATCAATAATCAGCCGTAGCTCATGATCTACCAAAGTATAAAGATATGCTTTGCCATAGGTAGGATTTCACAGGGGCCCCACGTTTTTATTTTAGTCTAATATGACCGGGACCACCTACGTAGGTTGACAGGTAAGTAACTATTTTTTTATTTTCTAGTTTTCAGTGCACATAAGATAAAACCGTTTAACTTAAAAGTTTTTTTACCGATTTTTTATTTTCTAGTTTTTAGTATTTAATGAAAATGCCTACCGAATATTCCTCATTCTATCTAATTCATTTAGTGCATCATTATTACACGGTCTGTTACCTGACAATTTATTACAATCTAATTCCTCAATACATAGCCCTTCCAGATACTTTTTTTTAACGACCCCAAAAATCATCACATGACCTCTCCTGCTGTGGGTCAGCAGCGGTGAGGGAGTGCCAGACTCTTGACTAAGAACCGTTTTGTTCCGTCGTAGGCCTTTAATGTACCAGGGCCGTGGTAACTCTTTCGAACAATCTCGCAGCCCAGGCAGGCCTTGGCCCTGTTGGGCCCCGCTGGAGTTACTGACAGTTTTCTACTTGTGAAGCCCTTTTATTTGATACCCATATTGGTGGGATTGATAAAAAATTGTTATCAGCCATTTGGTAGCGGCGGCCATCTTAGATTTCAATTTTGCATAGTAAATTGTATTCTACTTGTTGAGACCTTTCATTTGATACCCATGTTGATGGGATTTATAAAACCTAAGTTATCCGCCATTTTGTAAAGGCCGCCATCTTGGATTTTAATTTTATATAGTACATTGTATTCTACTGGTTGAGAACTTTC
Source organism: Helicoverpa zea x Helicoverpa armigera (assembly GCA_033682625.1). NCBI lineage: Eukaryota > Metazoa > Arthropoda > Insecta > Lepidoptera > Noctuidae > Helicoverpa > Helicoverpa zea x Helicoverpa armigera. The sequence goes on along the minus strand of JAWIIS010000002.1, from coordinate 3,304,229 downwards.
ATTTGATACCCATATTGATGGGATTGATAAAACCTACGTTATCCGCCATTTTGTAGCGGCCGCCATCTTGGATTTCAATTTTTTATAGTATATTGTATTCTGCTTGTTGAGCCCTTTCATTTGATACCCATATTGATGGGATTGATAAAATCTACGTTATCCGCCATTTTGTGCCGGCGGCCATATTGGATTTACAATGTTATTGATATTACTATATTGTATTGTCATCAGAATTAAAGGTGTATACAAAATTTCAGATTAATCGGTTGACAGGAAGAGGGTGAAATTTGAATTACTAAATTTGACCCAAGAAAAAAGAATGAATAAATAATAAAACAAACTGGGTGAGCTAAATAAAACCGTTTAAAAAGAAAATGGGAAACCTGTTGGAGAAGTCAAAACATAAACAAGCATTGTTTATGTTGCAATGAGTTGAACCATATCTGGCGACATGTGGCTTTCTAGCGATATATCGGCGCTGGTGCAATCGGCCCCATTGCGCCAACCCGGCCAGACTGCACGAGACAGATGTATGTCCTATTGAGCTGTCGTAATGCAGACCACCTGATCGATCGCCGCTAATGCCTCTCAGCCTCCACGAAACGTGTCTACGTAGCGGTTCACACAGACTTCAATCTACGGCTAATCGCGAAGCCAATCACTCAATATTCCACTTCAAACTTTCGTCAAAGCGATACTAAGTCATGCTGATACTTTACAAACTATACTAATAACAAGACTAAAAAGAAACCCAGTATCACTGTAGAACTTTCAATGCAAAATAAAATGATTGCCCAGTTCTGTCAGATGCGAGTAATACTTTTGTGTATTATTTTTTGCGAGGCGTGCCGCGCAATATGGTTTGAAGATGCCTCATCGTTCCAGTAGGTATTCGGCGCTATTACAAAAACAGCAGCCATGAATCATACTGTGCGCGAGAACTGAGCTGATTCAAATCTTTAATAGGGACCTCTGGGAAACTCGAGTGCGATCATGTGAACGACTCTCCGAGTGAGAGGGTTTTTGTAATGTCTAAACATTGTTCTGTGCCATTTGCATACCAGTGCTGTTGGCCTGTACCGGCATTGTTTAGGCTATCTGCTCGTTATAATCTAGTATCTGCATGTTAAATACTTTGTTTGTGGGCCGGATTCCCAGACTATTACCGTTCGTATTCGTACCGCCATTAGATACAGTTGCACGTGAAATATTCTCTATTCGAGAGCACAATTCGGTGTTACCGGGCGCGGGTGAGACGGCGGAGCTCGCCAGTTATGATGAGAAATCACGGCAATCCCGCTAGGCACCGCTACGGTACTTTCTATGGCTGTTGATCTCCATTTAATGCGTTTCGTCTTGCCAATGCGGTCAATTAATCACTTAACTCAGTATTTAAGTATTGTACAGCGTTTTACTTTAGAAAATGAATGACAGTCAGAGATAAGAGTGGTCGCAAATGCGGATCTTTAAACAGGTTCCGTTATATAAATTCTTGGTTAAATAATAAATATTTTCCTGTAAAACCTTCAAGCACATATTAGATCCTGTTAGGAACCAAATTTTACCAAATGCCCTAATTAACATTGCAAAAACCAATTTGGTGAGGCCCTTGTTTTATCAGCTGCCCAAATTGGATCTAATAAAGTTCTCATCGGGACACAAGTGTTCATTTACGTCATGTGACTAAGTAACCACACGATATCGAATTTTAATATCATACACGAGGACATGTGGTAACCACATTGTTAGCCGATGCGAGATTGAATCATAAGTTTAGGGACTAGAACACGCTTTGGTTTGTTGTGACTGCGCGCAGGGCGGTGAGGTGACGTCATAGACAGCTGTAGGGCGGGTGACGTCACGTCTCGCCGCGGCCGTTGACCTCTTTCAACCCTCGAGCGCGCCGCTCACCGCGCCTACATCGTGCCTACACTACCTACAATCATGAATAACTTATTGTATTATACGACCTGAACGCAGAGCCGACCTGGGGCAACCTGCACTGAAAATATACTGAATTTTATTTAAAGTCTGGCTTTTTAAAAAGCGCTTTGAAAACGTCCGCTTTGCAAGTTTGCCTCGTTATTCACCGAGGCACTTATTACGGAGGCTATCTGAATTTCACATCATGTCAACAGCATATAAAGTAACGGTTCGTTTTTATTTTTATAAACATTAAAATATGTACATACTGAATGACACCAACCTTGCAATTTTAAGTAAATTATATGTGATTATTTCCGCGATGCAATGAAATTATTTGGTAGACTATGACAAGACAATATTTTCAGAGGTAAAGTGCTTCTTGACAATAAGACTTGGGTATAGTTTGCGTTCGATCTAAATTCTATAGAATCGCGTCTAATTTCAGCAATGACTCTCATTGTTATCAAGCAATAGGGTAGTGTCCAGGGTCGAAATAATGAAATAATATTTAGTCCGCTTTTTAGATAATCAAAAAATATTGGATACGTATTTTTTCTTTTTTTAATTAAACATAAAATGACAAAGATAATACACTTCAAAAATTAGGAGTGGGGGCCTTTTACGTCACAGTGTCCTGAAAATTGTAGCAACTTGTGACGTCACACTCAACTTTAACACGCTATATCTTAACAAGTTCTGATCCAATTTAAAAAAGAAAAAATACGTATCGCTTAATTTTGGACAATCTACAAGACGGACTAATTATTATTTTTTAGGAAACTAGCCTATTGCGTGTGATATCGAACACCTCATTGCAACTGATACCTCTAATACGGGGAACACGTTATCACCGATATCGATTTTAGTGCAGTTTATGGAATTACCTAGAATACACGTTTTTGTAATGGCAGTGTAATATCGCGACCCCTGCAGTTTGCCACCCCACCTGAATCGGGGAATTTCTCGTGGGAGTTGTATTGTCGTTAATAAGTGCGAAATGCTATCCCTACTTCCCTTGCGATGCCAATGTGATTGCTATGAATACTTTTAACACTTCCCTCCCTGTTGTAAAAAGAACTCGAGAATCACTTGACATAGCCGAGACATATACCATATTTTGTTCCAGGCGTTCCAGTCCTTAGTTACATATAATCTGATTTTAATATCTACATCATTCTACTCTTGTTAGTTTAAGCACCAGTGTAATTATAATTGATTGGATATTTCCATGTATTGTTTAATAGCACCCAACTATCGCGCTGATCTTAATTTCTCATTCACGCGCGTTAGTTAACATCCAGGTTGGCTAGTGCCCACTTGTACAGTAATTTAGACTTTATGTAAATATAATATAAACTGCAATGTTGCGCGCACTTTTACCGCTTTTACAATGTTTCGTAGCAAGCGTCACGCAAAGTGATCTCCACCCATCAAACAAATTTCTACCACCTTTATGCATACTCTTTAAGATTATCCATAATAGAGAGTGTGTGGTATAATTAGATGCTTTCGTTTTTGTCATTTCACCGTACGTAGTTCTTCGTAAGTAACTTTCTTCTCGTATGTGTTACATAGAGGCTGCTATAAAAATGATAAGATCTCTCCATACGTCTTTGAAAATCATGAAACTCGCCATTTTTAGGGTTCCGTACCTCAAAAGGAAAAAACGGACCCCTTATAGGATCACTTTGTTGTCCGTCTGTCTGTCTGTCTGTCTGTCTGTCTGTCTGTCTGTCTGTCTGTCTGTCTGTCTGTCTGTCAAGACCCTTTATCTCAAGAACGCGTGGACATATCAAGCTGAAATTCACATGAAATACTCAGGTCTATTGTCCCTTTAAGCTGTGAAAATATCAAACTTCTAAGCCAAGCCAATCAAAAGATACAGCCGATTATGTCGATATTTTCAACAAATTTTCGACACTCGCAAAGGAATCAAAACCTACAGGATACTTCCCGTAAACTCAGAGTCTTGAAATTTGGCATGAAGCATTGTCATATAATGCAAATATAGGAAAAATTACGAAAATCTCATTTTTTTAGTTATATAATGTAAAAAAATATATTTTAATAAAATGAAACTTACTACCTTATTTCTCACAAACGAATAAAGGTTTCAAATTGAAATTTATACCAAATACCTAGGTCTATTGTCCCTTTAGGCAGTGAAAAAATCAAACTTCTAAGTTAACGTGATCAAAAGATACAGTAGCTATACCGACACCTTAGACGAATTTCCGTCACACGCTAGGGAATCAAAACCTACAAGGTACTTCCCGTGAACTCAGAATCTTGAAATTCGACAAGAAGCACCGTTATATAGTACAGATAAAGGAAAAATTGCGAAAATGATAAATTTGAAGTTACATAAAATATTAAAATATTATCAAATCAAATCAAATATTTTCCTCATTTCAATGGGGAATTTAAACGACCAAGTTTGACGGATTTGAGAAAACATTTCTTTGTAGTAAAAGAGTATACTCGCCGTTTATTTCCATTGTCATCAAGTCAGGATCTGATGATGGAAATCCTGAGAAATCGAGGGCAACTATCAGAAATTGTAGGCATGCATAGGATCAAAACTTGATTCTCAGATGTATGTCTGGTGATACTATCAAACAGTGAAGGTTTAGAGCTTACCTGATGATGGAGACGTGAGAAAGTCGAGAGAACTCCTCAACGGTATGTTTTAGTAACGTCGTGTTTGGGCTTATATTATTCGTATTGACGAGAACTTTTCACAAAAGTTAAAAATAAAATCTTTTTACAAAAAAAAACAACTTCTAAAAACAACAAGAAAACTGTTTATATGCATCGGTCTAGATCTCGGTGGTTAAATAAATATAGATGCATTCTCTAGACACCGACTTCTAGACCGATGCACCTATCATCTTTTTAATTTCTTTCTTGCTTTTGTTTTCTTGTTGCTTTTTTATATGTTTGAAGTTGGATTTGTTTGTAAAATGCTACCAAATAAAATAAAGCCGACTTTATAAAACAAAGAAAAGGACAGAATTACACTTTTGTCAAGGCTCTAGAAACGTAAAGCCAGCAGCCCCGAATCCTACACTCTAGCAGTCGTTGTTACAATTCGACAGTTACAAGTCGTCAGGCAGTTTCGAAAAAAACCTGAAACTGGGGCTCGTAAGGTGATTAATCTCTGAATTCTCATCACCTAAAATAAAATAAGCTCCAACACAAGGTACAGAAAGTCTTCGCCAATACGAATAAAATAAGCCCCAACACGTGGTAGTTGCAACATACCGTTCAGGAGTTCCCTCGACTCTCTGTAGTCTCCATTATCAAATCAGCTAAAAACCTTCACTGTTTACCAGTACCTTCAAAAATACACTCACATGTCTGGTTTTGACTCGATGCGTGCCTACAATATTCAAGAGTTGCCCTCGATTTCTCAGGGTTTCCAGATCCTGGTCATCCGAATCGACATCCTCCTTCTTTATGAAAAGTCTTTAACAATAAAAACTAGCATTGCAACCTGTACAATCCTCTGAAACTGCTTGTCTTTTATATTTTTCAAACGATCTTGGACATTCGTCTCCATGGAATTTGATAAAATATTTATATTCAAAGAAACGTCATACCATTCTCCACGATTTAAAACTACTTTGATTCATGTCCGCCAGTTTTTACAAAATGGGTCAAATATGCCCAATGACCTTAATTAGCTATTTTCAATCAGATTTCTGAATGATGACTACAAAATGTTGTATATAAATAACTACTATTTACTACCCTACCTACTATTTTAGTTATATTATAAAATAAAAAATATTAACTATTTTGGTCTCACAATAATCATAACTATGATTGTTCTAAACTGAACGGTTGGCGCGAGACTCACTTTTTATCTATACAGGATTTGTACGGAACCCTCGGTGCGCGAGTCCGACTCGCACTTGGCCGGTTTATTTAAATTGTTTAACCACCTACACCAAGTAAAATATGATTTAGATTTATGCAGAATTCGCAATATGGTGGCTTCCCCATCCATTCTGGCCTGTCTTCTACATTGGCTGAAACATGTACATTAATTTATCATTGAGCTTACTGTGCTTATACAAAAGAAAGTGCGTTGGTGGGCTTTATAACCACCATAAAAATACATGGCAACTTGCATACATGTCCTTGAAAAGAATTGCTTACTGCAATGTGTAGGCGTGACGTTGAATGCACATGAGTTGGAGCCGGAGCCAACATTTCCAGAATTAGCATTTATTTTTCTTCACATTGTACCACAAAGTTTCGTTTATTTTGTTGTGAATTTATTCTGCCATTAAGCCTTGTACTGCCCATGGGTGATGGTGCATATTGTAGATTGCATGCACGTAGCCACCGTTCCCTGAATGAGGGCTGGCAATAGACTCGCTACGTGAGGAAATGTCCCCCGGCGCGACTATTCCTATCGATTACGAGCTCCACGTAGACTTCAACCTAATATAATATTAAATGAAGCGCCTAAATAAGCAAAAAAGCCAAGTAATGTCAACGAGTATTGAAGTGTTTCTCGAACAATTGTGAAAATACACTTACAATGAAGAGGATCATCTTAGCCAAGTCGTTGTAGCGGCCTGGCACGCGAGCACGGATCGGCTTTCCTCTCTGTCTTAGTCATCGATAAACAATAAACAAAATGGCAAGCTTTCTACTGCTTATTCGTAAAAGTAAGTGGAAAGCAACTGGCGGTGCGAACGTTTACATTAATTGGCTTTATAGTTAACAAACGGAGTGGAGGCAGCTTCCACGGCGCGAGGGGAGCCTGGGCCGCTCATTAGTGTACTGAAGTGGATCACAGTTTTAATTGCTGCCGACAACTACCTGCATAACTACTACTATTACGCACTTAAACTAACTCAAAGAGACTAGTATAATTGCGGCATTTGCACTCGAAAATCATTTAGATGAAACAACACATTTTTGAAGTAATTATTTATACACACTGCTATTTAAATATAAAGTGTTTATACATATTTATTTAATTAGCTATGTGTTATAACTGTGTGCGATGTTATTTATATTGTATGAAGTAGTTCTCTTTATCCCGGTCGCGATCGGACTGTATACGCGTGTGAGTAATGGTGTCTGGTATAGGCGAGTCGTGACTGCGACTCCAGACTAACACGATATAAATTAACTCTATTTAAACAGTCTTTTTTGCAGTTTCACTACACATGGACATGCTAAGGCGAAAACGTGATTTAGTAATTAAGAATAATTTTATGCAAACTGCCAAAATTTATATCAAAGTGAGTACAATCATACGACGTGCCTAGCGGATTTAAAATCATATAATGCTGCTAGTTAAATTCATATCATTAGAAAAGACTATTTATAAAAGTTCTTCTTTACCGTGACAATCAACGTCCGACTTAAATCAACAAACTGGAAAGACATGACAATAAAAAATCCAGAACTGCCATCAACTGCTATCAAAACACCATATTTTAAGAACACCATTAACGTCTTGGTTGTTTTCTTTCACGAAGCTTACTGCCGAGTCAACACAAAAGCGTGCCTCGGGAAAGTAAAACTGTTTCCGATTTAAGGCGTGTAATCTATAGTTATACAAAAGTGTTACATTCCTTAAAAATAGTCGTGCGTTCCACACGTGGCTTGTAGCTGCTGGCATGCTACAACTTACCTCCCTTCTATGCCACGCTTAATTTATCCGCACCTCGCACCTCGTAGACACTGTTCCGTAATAATTATGTAATCCGTACATGTTAAGACCACGTTACCTCGAAATACGGAAGAAATTGAAGCGATAGATAAAAAGCTTCTTGCACTTAATTGTTATACAATAAAATTTTAATGTTTTTAGAAATATTCACTATCTGTTAAAACACGTAATCCTGATAAGCACAGTTTACATCACTCGAAAGTTTCTTGTACCACTGCACATTGCACAAAAACATTGTCTAAGAAAAAACAAATGGTCAAATGCATGCAACTTGCATTATGTTCATGAATTTTCTACAGAGCATGTTCTAGTTTTGTCTTAGTCCTAGACTTGGAAAACGTGACGGTGAATTTGTGAATATTAATATTCATGTGTCGGGTTTATTAACGTGATCCGAGGTGTTGTTGCATGTGGGGTGTGCTCGCTCATGGCCATATTTACATTTCGTGCACGGGAGCGGCTTGATTTACTGGCCCTCCGTCGGTCGGGGACTTAAATTAGTGCGCTGTCATATGTCACGCGATATTTTATTTTATTTCTCGGCTCTGTACGCCTGCCGGCTTATTTCGCTCAAAATCTCCATTCTGGAGCTCGTCACGAGCTATTTATAAACGCGCCATATTTAGAAGAGTTCCTTCACGCCCCGTTTTATTGCGGCTTTGCACCTTTGCAGAGGAAATTATAGGCTCTGTTGTTCCTCTGAAAAAGTAAAGGCTCTGGGTGTGATTAGATGGGACTGATAGGAGCAACATTTTGTAATAAATAGTCTGCCAAAACAAGTCGGTAGCAGATTTCATTTTGTCTGTCACTCGAGATGTTATTAGAAAGAGGAGAAGTGACAAGATTGATAGTAGGTACGGTGCTTTGGTCAATAACGATTTGGGCGTGGGGCGCACTTCAAAAGAGTCGAGGGTGATTGATGCCTCAGTATCCCCTTGACGGAATACAGAACGCCCGCAAAGACTACGTGTGTCCACTAAAGCCAATTTGTGGCGCAGGACCGACATTAGCACTCGTTGACAAATTGATATTGAAATGTACCTATGTACTCCTATTAAAGTTTATTTGGGGAGTCAGAACGGTTTATAGCTAAAGTGTTGCCTGCATGCAAAAACTGTAAAATCGGTATTTTAAGTGTGATGGTATTTTTGCAAACTTCAACTTCTGTCTTTAAATTGGTCCAAACTTCTGTCAAAAATACACTTGACTTACGAAGTTCTGATTTAGATTTGCGTGTGCCATATCAAATATCTCGAGATCAATTTTGCAGACAGTCTTATTTAGCTCTACAGAAAATTATTGTCTTATCCACGCTTCATAATATTGTGCCTACAGCAAAAGCGGCGCAATGCGTGGCGGCGCCAATCGTCGCGCCTTGTGGTCGCCCAACTGTTTGTTTTCAGTCTTCTTTTTGCTATGCAGTTCAGACATTTACTCACACGAGACGACCTAATTTCCGATTAATTGATATACCATTGCCTGTACATTTGTTACTCAAAAGACGATCTAGTCTAACTATAAAACTTGAGTAATAAAATGGTCTTAAAAGGAACAATATAGTATAGCAGTGCTTATTTTGGTAAACCTCATAGACAATAGAATATCGGGCGGGTCACGTAGCAAGATGATGTAAGCGGCGATTTCCTGCGAGCTGCGCAAAGCACTGCTGGATGAGCGTGTGGCGTGCGCTTGCCTGCTAATTAGTCGCGCTGACGTCATCCGTGGGGAGCGTGGCTTCGGCTCGCCATTACTGGAGGCCGTCGCGCGGAAACGACAACGACCGGCGCTTTCTCTGCGGCTGCAGCAACAACTCTGCACAGTGCCCACCGGCCGGCTACCATCCACCTGTCAAGGTCAACATGCAAAACACGTACTTTGAAAGACAAAAACCAAAAACATTATCCCCACAAAGCTTCAATTTACAATCTCTTTCAAATCTAATGAATAGCTATTACTCTTCACAAAGAACACTGAAAGAAGTGTGCAGAGAGGCGTCGATCTAACGATCGCGTTTGATAAAATAGGCGGAGCTCCGTCGCGTCGCTAAGCGTGACTCATCTTAATGGCTGCAATTACGACAGCACGCGGAGCGACCAGCATCGCGCCGTCTACGAAGAATCGTCACGTGCCAATCGTCAGTCATGACTATGACCAAAAGAAATATTACCAATATAGTCCATAAAAATCTATATATAACTGTCAAACACTAAATCTGCTGTAGCATTTTTACTATGCCTCGTGTAATTACTTCTTTCTGGAACATTCGACCCGGATTTTCCACCCGGTAGCCGGCGTCAGTGGCGGCAGCCACCGACACTACGGACGATTATCAGAGTCTATTGGTAACAATTGAAGGTCAATCCCCAATTGTCATTTCGATGCAGTGTTGCACGTCTAGATCAGCCAATAAAGGAAAAACCTTTTTCTATCAACTAATGAGGTCGGTTCGTATTGTAAGAAGTAATATAAAAAGTTTATTATCGGTACGATTGACTAACCGCTAATTCCGTGAAAACTCTAGATTTTCTGTTTTTCTCATTAGACATAATGGTTTCTTGAACAAGGTTAAATAAGAATACATTAAGTCAATAGCTAATGTTTTTTATTGTAAAGTGATTTGTACAGCACATACCATTTCCTTCCAACTTTTTTTAAGCTTCCATATTTTGGTTAGTCGTGGTGGCCTAGTGGGTAAAGGACCAACCTCTCAAGTATGAGGGCGCGGGTTCGATCCCAGGTCAGGCAAGTACCAATGCAACTTTTCTAAGTTTGTATGTACTTTCTAAGTATATCTTAGACACCATTGACTGTGTGTCATTGGGAAAAAGGCTCGGAGGATGATTTTGTCTGTCAATTATCTTGTATTCGGTCACGTAGTTTCATTGAAGCTTACTGAAAGAATAAATATTTCTTTCTCGAAACCGAGAGCTAATTCTCTTTCAAAATGGCCACATATTTTAGATTATAGCTAAGAGACTAAATCGTGAATCATGTCACGGGTGACTTTAAATGTCACGCGCCTCTGTGAAAGGACCTACACTCGCAGCGGTAAATGCCGTCACGATCTCGATTTGGAGTGTTGTAAAAACTGGTACCCTTATGTTCTTATATTCAATTTACTTTGGGCATCCTCTAAATGTACGACAAGTACTTACAAAATGGATGAGTCCCTCTATGTATTTGGAATTCCTAAATACTTTGGATGAATCAGCAGGCTGACGTCAGGTTGGTGTGTTTTGCCCTCTCGCCCCATTTCCTACTTTCTACTACGTGGCCGCAGTATGCCTCACCATCGCGAATCGCAATATCAATTTCTATGAAAACCCACCAATAATTACACTGCTTACCACATTTGTACATGTCTTACTTATTTATACAGATAGGGATACGGAAGTAAAATATGATATAAATTCAAATGTCGCTTTCCAAAACCACTTAGACTTTAGAAATACAAACCTTCGGTAACACCCAATTGGACCTGGTTTTCCTTTCGTTCAGCTGATATATTATTATCTGTAACATGTTATTGTAAGATGCGAAACACTTGCATCCAATTTTATCGAAGTCGTTGACCGTTGCGGATGTACGCCGGAATGCGAAGCGCTTTTGGAACTTACTTTAATAATGTGTTGGTATTTACTAGTCGCAAGTACTCGTAAGACGCGCCCTGAATACCAATCCTAGAAATACTAGACTTCTCATGTGTGAGTGTGCTGAAATATCTGTTATTGAGTAGCTGGTTGTCGCCGTTTCAAGGGCATGTTTTTAATCTACTTTTAGTACCTTCGTGGTTTGTCAACCATCTTGTGGTTTGTGCTCAATTACTATAATGGCTCCTTGAAATATCAAAATGGGGTTGACGTTTTCACGTTATGAAGAAGCTGTTGTAATTATTGGTCCATTTTATAGCTCATTATTAACACACTTTCAGCGTCGTCGTTAAGGTTCCCAGGAATTAAAATTAATTGCATTAAGCTGTCATCGATGCAATGTAATCAGTAACTTGTATCTCATTGATTGCTTTTTCGACACAGAACAATGAAGCTTTTTCGAAAAACAATGGGCTACTAAATAACGCTATCTGTTTAACGAAACGGAACTCGGTTTCAGTATTAATTTTGAACTCCTACATTCGGCCCACGATCGGCACAGTTATTCAAGTTGAACATTTTTGACAGTAATACAAAATGGGTTTCATTTTGAGCATTAATAAAGGCGTGACTAAAGAATTAGTTTAATTGTAATGTATATGTTTAAGGAGTGGTATCGGCAGTGTTATCGAGTCTAGTTACTGCGAGTCTGCAGGATAACTCAAGCTGTCCTCCCACGCGACACTCAGGATAAAACCGGCGTGTAGGCTGCCTGAATATCTTACCGCACTCCACTTTGAAAGCTCGCCGTTAATTATTATCCGATCTCTGCTGTGCTTGTTGCTGTGAATGGGTGATAACTCGCTGGTGATATGTGTCGAACAAGAAAATCATGTTGCTAATTATGTGTAGATAATTTATCCCTAGTTGCAACTCTGAAACGCTTTTCTGTCTATAAACCTGTCTATGTATGTAGCGAGTTAATGTTCTATCGTTCATAGTAAGTAATGCTTGAGGAGTTGAGCACATGATTGATAACCCTTCTCACAAATGGATTTAGAAATAATTACAGGCAAAAACGTTCTAGCAAGGTATATTGATGTAAAGCTTTGTTAATCATAGATTACTTATCCTTCAAGGAAATTGACACGATGGTACTTATTAAGTTTATAGGCAACACCGATAACATGTAATTTTCCAATTACTGTTTTATCGTTTAATATCCTTATCTGTCTCTGTTATCTTATTTAATATAACGGTAACGGCAGACTCATTGTTGGTGGTATGATTGCTTTATTCACGTTTCAGCTGGACGTGTGATTTGTTTTTACTATCAAAGAAAAATAAATGTTTAAGGAGATATAAATAGCCGAAGGCCACCTCCCGGTCTCGGTTTATACATTTATGCCTACATTTAGTCGATTGCAGAAAAGCTCGGGGATTTATATAGAAGCGCATGAGTTGCATGACCCAAACAGGTTCTGTTACAAGTTAGCTCCACGCCCACATATTCGCCATCCTCCTGACCCGACACGTAACCCTCGCTGAGTCATTTTCAGTATTCACTATACTTTCCATTCGAATCTCCAAAGTGTGTTAATTCAGTGGGCTTGCTATAAATACAAAACACAGTACCTATAACATTATATTACTTCTGTACGTTGCTTACGTACTTAGTCAGTGAATCAAATTCGACGCTGACCATTTCTTGGGGTGCTAAAAATAACGCATGTGTTATCCTCAATAATTTAGCGAGAACAATGCATCATTCAGTTGGGCTGAGTTAACAAATAGAGTCGCGTGCTTTATGATTCATTTGTAACTTTTAAGTAGGCACATCAATTGGATAACTGACTTCAGAAATATACGACTCAAAACATTTCTTGCAATTTAGATTGCAAAATTACTCAAGACATCTCTTTTTCCTCTCATGTCCTAGCGAATGTTTTGAAGTAGACACCAGAAAATTATTCACTTTGCGTTTTAATATTGACTTGTTTCTTTCATGTCTAGTCTATCTGAAATGATTACAGTTTCCATTGGTCATGGTTTTATTGCCTGAATCAGACATGCACAGTTTTGTGTTCAGACTTTTTTACAGGAAAATGTAGTCGTTAATGTTGAGGTTGAGGATGCACACGTTCTTTCTGGGAAATATGCTTTATTTATGGAATAATACTTAGGAAAAACTATTTAAATACAAAAGGATGTTGGTACCGGCAGTCATGTGGATTCAGTAATACATACAATGGTCATAGAATACCAATGCTTTTTTTCAAGCCTGATTTTAAATAAGGGACATGTTTGGTAATATGTAATTCTAAAGATATTTAAAACTTTTCCTGTACTATTCGGAAATAAATAGGCCTCCAATATCAAACAGAGGTTAAAACGACATGGCGCAACTACGATATTTTATCCATAAAGTGTGTTCTCTAGTCTCCGACCAAACTGATGGTTTTACAATAAAAGCGAACCTTCATTTTTACATTTTCAGGCGAGCCCTCTCGGGTTTCGCTGCCATGATGTAAAATTCCTGTAATTAATCTATGACATCACCACGCTATTTAACCGTGCAATATATAATTGTGGGAAGGGCTATGTGGTTGAAGAATGAATACAAATATGTATGGACAAAATTATAATTACCAATAAAATTAAATTATAAATTTAAAAAAACCCCCGACCCAAAAAAAGTACGCAATAATTATGACAAAAGGTTAAAAACGCTAAACCCTATAAAAAGCAAAAAAATAACTTTTAACACTACGTAAACTAAATTTTGTCGTGTCGGGGGACCGCTCTAATTCATTACTTTAGATGCGTGTTTTTTTTTAAACGAATGTTGTAATTAGGTAGGTATCATTTGATTTATATTGTAAGTATTTATCAAGGTAAAAAACCGGCCAAGTGCGAGTCGGACTCGTGCACGAAGGGTTCCGTAAATTACAGTTAAATCAACCTATCTCAAAAACTATAAGAGATACTTTGATCAAACCAAAAATCGTTGAAAGAGTTAATTAGCATGCATCACCTCTATTTTTTTTAGAATTTTATACCCCGTAGTTATAAAAATAGAGGGGGGGGGACATACTTTTTACGACTTTGAGAGCTGATATCTCAAAAACCGTTCACTTTAAGAAAAATGTTTTTTAGAAAACTTTATATAATTTTAAAAGACCTTTCCATTGATACCCCACACGGGTATGTACATCGAAAAAAAAAATTTCATCCCTCAGTTACATGTATGGGGGGCCCCACCCCCAATTCTTTTTTTTACTATTTAGTGTCATATTTTTGTAGCGGTTCATACAACACATATTCCCATCAAATTTCATCACTGTAGTACTTATAGTTTCCGAGTAAATCGGCTGTGACAGACGGACAGACGGACAGACGGACAGACGGACAGACGGACATGACGAAACTATAAGGGTTCCGTTTTTGCCATTTTGGCTACGGAACCCTAAAAAGCGGTCCCCCGACACGTCAAAATTTAGTTTACGTAGTGTTAAAAGTTATTTTTTTGCTTTTTATAGGGTTTAGCGTTTTTAACCTTTTGTCATAATTATTGCGTACTTTTTTTGGGTCGGGGGTTTTTTTAAATTTATAATTTAATTTTATTTCAAGCTTTTTAAAGGAGCTCCTTAATTTTTCCTTCTATAATTTTATTTATTTTATCTTAAGATGGGGTCGCTATAAGCGATCTCGGCCAAATGAAGCTGTTTAACAATCCTCATGACAAACTGGCTCTGGGAGAATCGCACAGATTGAGAAACAATAAAGATTAACCTTTGGACATTCTAGATTTTCAGCAAAAATATAAATCGATTTATCCGTTTCATTCCGGTATTTCAGGGTTTCATCCGTCACATCCCATTTCCAGCATCAGGTTCTCGTCAATCAGAAACATGAAGAGAACTCGTCAAGACAAATTCAACGAGCCCAAACACGATGGGTTTACTAAAAGGCAGTTCAGGGTTACGTCTCCTACCTTCGTGCCCTAACAGCAGACCAGCTCAGTGGTTCCAAAAGACATTAGTGTTTCAAATTTCAGATCCCACATATACTTGCAAGTAAACAGAGCGTGTAACATTCCTATCACATCTAGCAAACGAGCTGATGACCTTGAGGACCTGAACCGATTTCCACCAAACATAGCTAAGAACACTCCCGACTGACATACCTTTTAAACAAAAAAAACCGCATTACAATCGGATCATCCGTTTGGGAGCTACGATGCCACATACACACACACACACACACAGACACGTCAAACTTATAACACCCCGTCGTTTTTGCGTCGGGGGTTAAAAATCCATTGATACTAATTTGTCCTTTGATTAAATTGACGATGGTAAGTGAATACATCCTCTTGTATAAGTGAATTCAAATTTAGGTTGCACTGGTATCTGCATAGAATGCATTCGCGGCGTCGCGGCGTCATCAGAGCGGCGACGCATTCTTCCGTGATTCTTGTGGTCTTTTTGCATTCCACGTGTTTATATGCGAGTGGAAGCGAGCATCGAGCACGCTCCATTTGCGTCGCCCTCCTCCTTACGTTACACGGCCATATAAATATTACCTACATATCATCCATTCTCGCAGTGACTCGAATATTTCGATTGTATCCAATACTTTCTCGTGTATGTTCCCAAGAAGTAGGTACTTGTATGTTTCTCGATTCCTTAGAAGGACACGATTTCTCAGATTGAACAGTACCAGTTGGTCGGCTTTCGGCAGAAAGTTTTTGTTGGCACAGCGTTGCGTGCAGGTTTCGTAATGCACTTACCACCAGTGCAGTACAGCCTACCAGTCTGTTGTAATTGCAATAACTTGTCCTTGATTTATGTGACGATAAACACGAAATAATCAGTGATGCAAATCTTTGCTTTTGGCAAAGTACTTAAGACCGGTCTGCGTAATATATACCTAAATGGATTTTCCATAAAAAGCCTCGTATATGAAAAAGTTTTTTATTTACTTTCTCTGAGTATTCTCAATTTCTTGTAAATTGCAGGATGTCTGGTAATTTTTTGATAAAAGTATAAAAAGCCATAGCCTGCCGACAAATGTTTATGGCTTCTATTTAGAAACGCTCAAAGTAAGCAGTTAACGTTCGCTTTGAAGTGCTCAACTCTGGTGTATGTCATTTTGTATTTAAGTGCGACAGAGTTTATTTACTTGAATGCAATTTTTTCATTTCTTTGCATTTAAGATTTAAATTGTTAGCCGAGCTATTCGCTGAACATGTAATGTTAGTTAAAGTGCAAATGTAGTCTGTCGCTTAGGATCTATCTGGAGCGTTGGTCGTTGTCCGCGGCATGGGCGATGTTTCGCAAGTTATGCCGGCCATAACATCTTAGATGTTAACGACGGTTCTCGCGAAATGTACAGAAATAACTGGCTCCCCACATTGCGAACGCTTCGATAATTCTGTCAGTGCATTACCAATGCACTTCGCTGCTGGAGACGACGCCACAATTTTATTTAAAACCGGCTTTCAATATTGAACGCATCGAATCTTGCAACTAGCTTATTTCTGTCTGAATGATGTGTGACGAGAGACTTTCTTTTGTAATTTAATCGTTACGACCCGTGTCCGCTTACACTTTTGCTTCCATTTCTATTTAACTTTCAATCACATTTTATTGAGTTTATCATGCAATTCATTAGAAATTCCTGTTGTTCGTTTTAACAAAGGAAAAAATGTTTTCAACATTTATTACTAGGCGAGAATGGTCAGAATATTTTATTTACCTAAGTTCAATTTAGGCCCAATTTATAAATGTCTTATTAATTCAGCCGCAAAATTATACTTTTACATTTGGCCAATAAATCAAGTGTTGTTTAATGAATGTCTATTTTGTATTTTCCTAAGTCTATCCAGTCCCAATTAGGTGTATACCAAGATAATCGGCAATCGAAAATCCATTGGCGGAGCTTTTAGCCTTAGCTAGATTACGTGGTTCAGTAAATCTTGATGCTAGTATATTTTTAATGCTGGAACTGGATTAGCGGCTTGCTAAAGTACCCACTCGCCAGATAATAGCGAGCCTGACGACTTAGTAACTTCTAATCAAAATGGACGTGTCTGGCAACTGCACCATTAATTAAAGTCTGTTCATAGGGTTAGAACGAGCTCTTATTAAATCATTACAAACATTGCAGGGTTGAGAGTAGCTCTTGACATTTCAGAAAGGTTTAATTCTCCAAGTGGTAACGTATGAAGTGTTGTGATTATAATTTTTTGTCACAAGATAATGAATTCTGTCTGGCCTGGGAGAATTTTTCAAAAAAAATACTGTTATTTACAGCTCGAAGTAACGTATGGACATAGACTTTTCGGATTGCTTTCTGTAACCATCGTAAAAGCAATTGTATTATGAAAATATATTAGAAAACTTGAAAGTTCGTTCTTACGACCTTGCAGTAGGACGATGAAAAAGGTTCTTGTAACAAAAGTACGTTTACTAGGTGAATGGTTACGTTCTACTTCATACACTATTGTTTTATTTTCAGTAAACAATAAATTGTCTTGCCCAGTAGACTGTTACGATTCACAGAAATACCATTAAAGAAAATGTCTATTGAAGTTATTTTTATTTATTCAACTATAAATAAGTATGGCATTGTTGTCTATTTACTTTCAAACATTTTTTAAATACTTAGATGATGAGCTGTCTGATGAATATTAAAAAAATATAAATATATTTTTCATTTTATTTTGACCCCAATATAACATTGTGCTGAATCGATTTCTCTTGGCCTCAGCCTTCTACACGCAGATGTGTGTGCGTTCGTGTTTCACGCAAAAAATATCGATGAACCCTTTATAAAGAAGAATAAAATCTTTGTTGCTTATAGTTGTAAGTCTCCAGTGGTCGAGTTAGCTGCGGTCAATGTTATCTAAACATTCCTTGGATTCCCACGGTTCGTTTTGATCATTGTGAGTCTACACAGCTAGACTCTTATTACATCACGCCTCGTAATTACGTTATTGGAAACAAGTATGGGTTAACGACTTAATTATGATGTGCGGTTACGTCTGTTATATTTTAAATTCATAAAAAAATATTGGATTCTACCACTTATTAGGTACAGATAAGTCATAGTAGGATGAGGTAGTTCATGATTGGATTTTAAATAAATGTGCAAACCTCCTATATCCTCCCTATCCTTTTCAAGAAAACTTTTTTCAAAAAAACTTTTTTTAAGTAACACTATTTCTAGCCGATCATCGTTCACACAATGCATCACACCTCTTTGGTCGTACAATTCTACGATATCAATCAAAATTCATGCTCTAAACCATCCTCACACAACATAAAATACAAAAACCATTTCACAGTTTTTATCCTAGCCTTTGCGAGGCTTTGCAGTTCATAATTTGTTGCGTAATTTCTTAACTGAATTCGAGCACGCAGAACCAGTAACACAAAAAAGTATACATATCAGAAACAAACGCCATACCATCAGCAATCCGCCAAGAAAGATTATAGCAATGTCTTCACAAAACCATTCTTTGTAACGGAGTGTGAAGGAGCCCCATGCTCAGAAACCGCTTATGAGCTCCCGTGATTGATAGTAGCGAACATCAGCTGTATTTAACATTCTACCCGCTCATTGTGAAACAGGAAACATTTTTCATAACGCTCATTACTAATGATTTGATTTATTAACTGTAATTACAGGAATCAACGCTACTATTATACCAGTAATTTAAGACTATTTATAAAAAATATGTTGAGTTTACTAAAGCGCAAATTCATGGTGAAAGAGCTAAGATGCAATTGCAAAAAAATATATACCTCTGCTTAAGGTTTCGAAATGAAGTAGTAAATTAAAAGCTTACACTCCATAACACCTCAGACTCAATAACTATAAATTAACAGGTGTTTATGAAAATCAATAATCCAGAAGATCAAAGTGTCTGTTATTAAATCTCATGAAGTTTATATTTAGCGAAATGCTCTCGCCTGTTCGGTCCTGGTACGCCATGTATAATGTTGTTTCGCACAATTTGCGAGAGTACGTGCCCCGTCACACAGGATACTGCGACAACACCTTGGCCGGCTTGCAGTTTCCGCTGCTAACTTTACAATCAACTATTTATATTGCAACATCATACCTGCGGCGACATTTACTTTTTTGCCAACTATTTCTTCAGCGCTATTCAGTTTTGCCCAATAAACTAAAACATTAATTGGAATTCCTTAATTCGGACGTAAATAGCAATTATTTTTATATCTTTTCAGAGATTCTGAAACACAAACAAGTAATCAATCAGGACGGATATTTCTAAATTGAATAGTAGAATTAATTGTCCGAAACGATAACTTATTGTTATCGAACCTCGTTTTTGTGAACAGCAATTACAGAGTTGCGGTGAATCACCACCTGACTGCGTAATATTTCTTTAGGCAAAATCGTTTTGTTGAGTAACTTACTCAACAACTTACATTACCTTTATGTGTGAATATGTGGATACCTAATTCCGTTGCGGCTCATTTAGTATACAAGCGTGCTTCACTGGGCCGTGAAGTAGTTGTATGTTGTTCAGATTGAGACATTGATTTAGACAAACACATTTGTCTGTTCATGTCTTCACAAATAAATGTTGCATGCTTGATAGAGGATCGCAGCATGTATATTTCATTTCCAAACCTTTCCCATCCGTGCGAAATTCACGCGTGATGTTTGTCTACGCGGTTTGAACACTAACTTGCAATTTAATTTACGAAACACTATGTTTGTTAAGGCATAACAATACCATGTATTGCGTAAATAAAATTGCATTTCGTAAGTCGGTTTCGGTTATTTATGGCTTTGCTCAGATATCGAAATGCATAATTTGCATCTCGCCAGTCTTCACTCGGCCGTAGAGCCCTGTTGCGGATTTAGCAATGGATTTCTGCAATTAATGTATGAAATCCTTCACAGAGGGACTTTTGAGTGTGTTATTAATCTTATTGAGTGTAAACAAGCCCGTATGCGTCGCGGCGCCGCGCGGTGAGTCAGACAATCGCGATGTGGGCCGCCTCAGGGCATTGTGCCTCGCTAGGCTGTGGGGCGCTTGCATTGTATGATTGTATGTAAAGGAGGCGCAGGCGGGCGCCCACCGACGCACTCCGCGAGAAAGCACCGCTTGCTAGTCATTATCAACCATTTGAAATCTACACCCATCGCATGAAGCAAACTCATTGACAGATTTTCAATCCGTGCCAACGCATTCTCTTACCAAAAATACTCCCATTGTTTGTAAAGTTATTACTTGTCTAATCGATCGGTTCGCTTTCATTCAGTAAACATGCTGCTGTTGTTTGTTTATCCGGTGGCTCGCGTCTTTCTCTCACGATTTGTGTCGTGATGAAGAGTCTCGCAGATCCACGAAATGATAACTTTCCCCCATTCGTGAGCAGATCTTAACATTTAAACTCCAGGCCAGGAATTGATGTTTATGTGTAATTAATTTTATTTTACTGCATCTTCACGCTCTCCTTGCCTTATAGGGCAAACAGATACATCTAAGTACTAGTACTAAGAGGCATGTAATGGAGGGAGTCTGTTTCTAAGACCTATTTAAGAGGATCTACGTTTTGATATCATAAGACAGTGACTGGAACCTGAAAAAGTCTTAATTCCGAATGAATACTTAAAGCAGGCATTCCTATCGGCGCCAACTGCCATAATCCAACAAAAGGCATGAATAAATTCTTTACCTCTCACATTCGCTACGAAGCCGGTAAGATATTAAGAAGCATGCAGCATAAAATAGCGTAATACCCTTGACCCGGCGTGGGAGGGAGACGCGGGTATTTTTAACCGAACAGGTCAACAACCGACACTCCGGTGTTCCTCCTGCAAGGTTGCAAGTCTTGCAATTCCAACACGGTAATTATAAATATCGTTACCATCATCGAAAATATTAGCGTTGCCGGCTCATACTTGATTCCAAAGACATCTGCCTCCAAGGAAACGTACCCTACTCAAAATATATTTATGTTGGTACACAATGCAAAGCGTGTTATTTACGCAGCTGTCGGTGTTACACTTCAATTTGTGTGCTAATACGTCCGTAGGCGATGTGGGATTGGCCAATATTGTTACGAATACATAATCAAACTGTATCTTAAGTAATAAAGTGTCGTAGTACAATGTACAGGTAACAGGTAGGTACACCAGTTCGTAGTCGTCGGTCGTGACTTCAACGATGCGTATCCGTTTATTTCTAGACAATGTTTGTTTATGTCTTGCGAGTGTTCTTTGTACATCATCAAAAGCGATTTCGATGGAAAACCATTTGAAGTGCTACTATTTTGTTTTTCTTTTCTTGGTATAATCTTCATATTAATAAGTTGGTGTAATGCTGAAAAATATTATCAAGCTTTCTTAACATAAGTTGTTGTAAGTTGATAAAAGCCACGCCATATTGCTAGGTAGTAATTAATTGTGAGATTCGATCAATGGCTGAAACAAAACATTGTTGTCAATAAACCACCCGTGGTGCCCAATATGGGTGCAGTGTACTCTTTCCAATTTTAGTTTTCTATCTTTATGGGATCTTTAATTGTAATCAGGGTTGGGGAGTAGCCTGCAATTTGGTCGAGATAATTCGATAACCGGACTGCATGTTGGATTCGGAAATTGCAATGATTGCGTCGACGCTAGGCCGAGCAGATGAGGAGTCGCGCAGCCAGCCGCCGCCGCCCGGCGCATGTTGCCGATATTGGCAATGCAATTACTGATAGGGCTGTCATTTTGACACGTCCATGCACATTTGCAAAGGATGCATTTTTTGTGGCATTGTAAAATCGTATCCAAATTCCTGAGAATTACAAAATCCGCAAAAATTTTGCAACACTCATCAACTAAGTAATGTGTAGGTAAATGTAAAGTGTAAAATGGAAATTCCAACGCTTATTTATAAGCTTACCTTCAAAACATTGCAAATGTTGGGTAAATATTTGCGGACTGATGAGGAGAGTGAAATATCGTGTCGCGACGAAAATATAACTCGGCACGATTGAATTGTCAACCCTGTAGGTCCCCGCCTCGCCTCGTCCACGCCTCATCCCTCCTGGTAGGCTACGCCCTCACAAATATTTGCCGCGCTACAAGAATTTTGCATTAGCACCTACCGGACTGACCGCTTGTAGCGTTTATTGAACTGTACTTTATCAATATACCTAATACGTACAGATCCGATAACTGGGCTGCGTAGGCTCTCACTGTAGCGTTCACCTGTTGGAAAATCAATCAGCTTTAATGGAAAAAATAAGAGCCGTGAATTTTGGTGTACAGCGATATAATCGCATAATAATAGCACGGGCCTAAGCTAACAACAGATAGCTGAATATGTGATATCGTTCACATGGATGAATCATGCTTGATAAACAGAGATGACCTCGGTGGCATGCCGTCCAAACAAATTATCTCCTTATACTAAGCGTTCATTTAAGATCGCGCACATTCTGAAGATACGACTCATACCATAAAAAATGTGTATCAACAGTATCAGGGGCAGATGCACGAACATTATTTTTGTCAGATGTTCCCTGTTTTGATTTAGGAATGAATTAAAGTAAACATGTCTTAAAAGCTGTTCTTTCCCACCTGTCGCTTATTAAGTAGAGGAGACGAGAGAACGACATTATGATAACACCCTTTCGATGAAATATTAACCTCTGGTGTTTCCAGAAATCTAATTTGGTATTCGACGTCGTAATATCTTAGAACTGATTTGTATAAGGTTATTTGTTACCTTAAACGAAACAGTTATGTTACAATGGCAAGGCAGCATCATAACATAACCTTTCTTGTTTTTGTTATTGTTTTTTTTTATCGAACTGAATGTCATTATTAGTACAATTTATCAACAGTTGCACTTTGTTATCGCTCGCCACATCTGATAGCAGATTTTTATTGTTTCTGTTTTGGTTTCACAAAAATATGGTTGTGTAAATACAAGTTCTAAAAACATAGGTATTGATTTACGCCGTTTAAAGAAACTACTAAAATATTAAGCAGGTAAAAGGAAATTCTAGTTTCCCGGTGATATTTATCAGAAAGTTTCTGGCCAGGTGGCAGATGCGAAATAGTTAAAGTACACGTATACAAAATGCCCGAGTATGTCCGTCGCGAGTGCATTGACACTTGGCGAGTAGAACGCGAACGATGTAGAGCTGCTATTATTTTATCTGGTTATTAACCTGTAATGGGAATAAAGATGCGGAGGCAGCCTTATCTGATAACCACATCGTTCTATTAATTAAATAAAACATTATACTAAACTAACAGGCGAACACATCTAAATATACCTGTACGATGCAAATCAACTTATAATAGTAGCGCATTTTCCCCTTGAAGTTTTCCGATAATTTTTACCTGTTTATCTATTCATACTTGATTATCCTTATTTCCTGAAGTAACTCAAAAAGGACTCTTATCATTATGAGATACCAGGATGACTAATCAAATGAGCAGGCGTTTCAATAGGACCACATCGGGGTTATCGAGGGCGACAAGTGGTACTTGTTGCGTGGGATCGAAACTTTTGCATATAAATGCGAAATGCAGGCGTGATTTGTCGCCCTGCCGCCCGGACCAGTCGCCTGCGCTAAATGCTAAACTGTGTAGTAACTCGGAAAACAGCTCATAACATAACTTGTCCGGGAATAATACGCGATCGATAGCGCTGTTCCTAGTAAACGAGTATGTTAGATTTATTTTTATCCAGCATTTACAGACGCGTAATATTCACGTGTTTTGCAACGGCACTACGTACCCCGTTTCCTGGAACATAATATTGAGCAAATTCAGCAATTGACACAATTCTCATCATCCACACAGGGCTTTTTGCATTTGCGGAGCACTGGTCTCATACACTCTTTTGCAAAAAAAAACGGGCACCTATGCGAAATCTTAGTTTTAAGGACTTTACGTGTATTTCAAAGGGTTTTAATGATTGTAGTATGTTTCTAGCATCAAAAGAGTTAGCCGAGCATGCGTGAGAGTGTATTCTAAATTTGAATTTTGTACAATTGCTAAGAAATTGGTTAAACCTTGTTTTGGACTAATTACTGACAGAAAGTTCGTCGGTGTTTTGAAAAGTTTTTGAAGTGATTTTCAGGAAAATGATAATGCAGTTTTAATAAATGATTAATGTACTTTTTTGTTAGATCAAAACATTTTTGAAAAACTATGCGTATTTGATAAAATTTTCACCTGCTCTAAATGGGTTATACTGATGATTGATGGCAATGTTAAGAGTTTCAGTATTTTAGTGTAAAGCGTTTCTAACGTTTAGATATTGTACCCACGCGATTCAAAAAATCACTTTTTCATAAATAAACACTATTTAGAAGAGTATCAGTACCTTTGGCTGCGATTAAACCAATTTAAAGTAAGCAGTGCCCATCACAACTCTTCTCCTATCGGACTTTGACATTTAAAACATACCAAACTTTGTGGTAAATGTTAAAATTAACCACATGAAAAATGATGAGGAGGGTTAAAGCTATCTAAAAAGTCAACTTATTGCCACGTTGAAGCTCTCAATAACTCCATAGGTATCGGGTTACTAAACGATGATTTAGCTTAAAGGGAGTCAAGAATTCAAAGTTATTGGCCAAACGTATGTTTCTTAAGAAATGAGCAGATACCCAATTATTGTTATGATTTAAGCAGGAAAGTGCTGTAGATGCCAGAAAATCTCGATGCAGGCAAGTTTATTTAATAAAATGTCCGTGGGATGAAAACACGCTATTTGAACGCTCAGACTCATAGATCTTCAGGGGTCTACGGAGTTTCCCAAGCGACGAGGTTGTTTAAAAATCTGTGATTACGAGACCTTAAGACCTCGTGCTCACAGTCTATGCGCTATTTTCTGTAATTTTTAGAATTTCAAGACTTTTAAAAATATCAAAGTCCTATAGGAGACGAGTTGTGATGGGCACTGCTTACTTTAAATTGGTTTAATCGCAGCCAAAGGTACTGATACTCTTCTAAATAGTGTTTATTTATGAAAAAGCGATATTTTAAAACACGTGGGTACAATATCTAAACAATAGAACGCTTTACACTAAAATACCGAAACTCTTAATATTGCCATCAATCATCAGTATAGCCCATTTAGAGTAGGTGAAAATTTTATCAAATACGCATGGTTTTTCAAAAATGTTTTGATCTAACAAAAAAGTACATTAATCATTAATTAAAACTGCATTATCATTTTCCTGAAAATCACTTCAAAAACTTTTCAAAACACCGACGAACTTTCTGCCAGTAATTAGTCCAAAACAAGGTTTAACCAATTTCTTAGCAATTGTACAAAATTCAAATTTAGAATACACTCTCACGCATGCTCGGCTAACTCTTATGATGCTAGAAACATACTACAATCATTAAAACCCTTTGAAATTCACGTAAAGTCCTTAAAAATAAGATTTCGCATAGGTGCCCGTTTTTTTTGCAAAAGAGTTTATTTAGGTCGCTTTGTGTTTGAATGCAGCTCTCTGATCCACATTTCCTCCGTGCGATTAGTGAAATTACACCACATGTGGACAGGATGCCTGGCAGTGCTTGCAAATGTTGCATCCTTATATCGTACAATGTTGTCTCCTCGTTCCGTTTATGATATTTGATTTGGAGCTATTTATAATGGGAACAAGATTATAAATATGCACCTGTGTCGCCAAAATACAAGAAGAATTAGCAGACCATATAAAGATTTGGTCTTGAAAATGTACTTGAATAAGTGTCGCTCACGAAAGGGTTAACCTGTAGGTGACAAGGCAGTGGCGACACAGACAGCGCAGCAGCCTTCCAATTACGAGAGCATTCGCATCGGGTACTGCGAGTGTTAATTAGAAGGATCCCCGGAGCCTCGGCCACGTATAACTCTTTCCGAAGCATGCTCGCTAACCAATTACCGGCCAACTGATGAACGTTGAGCGTGCACGAAAGTTCCCACTCAATTTCATTACGCTTGGCTGTGCGCACTAACAATTAGAGAGGTTTCTATAATCGCGATTAATTCATTGATTAGCAAAGAGGTGACTTTATGTGCATAAATTATTGCATATTAATTATTACGTGGAAACAAAGAATGTTAAGTAGGTAAAGATAGTATAACAAGATAAGCTTGTACTAGTCTATTTGTTCTGTGATCTGATCCTAAGAGCAGATTTAGGTTCTCACGTCATTAATTGTATCGACAGTATGAAAAGCTTTTAGCGGCGGTGGAAGTCTGATGTTTGTCGTATGTCTCGCATGCCAGGCATCAGAGCCGATTAGACTGTATTTCCAAAGTCCTTCGCTTCTAAGTAGTCATGTCAAGTTTGTTTTGCCATCATGCTTGTGTAAATAGCAGCCATAATCCTCCCCTCGCTTTTACGCTCGACAAGCTTATTTACGTACCTATACGTTTAATTAACACTTCAGCGGGAGCGGATTCAACGTTGCGTACTGAAGTATAAGTCTGCTGAGAGTTGGTACATTCCTGATGTCTTCGCTGTAAGACTGTATACAATGGCTATACTAGTATAATAGATGCCATTACAATAGTAGTGATGTAATGCGTATTGGCTCGTGGAACAGTTAGACCGCAGATGCCGTGGGTTTGATTCCCGGTCGCACATTGCACAATGCGCTCGCATTCCGCACGCGCTTTTCGTACCTATATCTCATACCGCAGATCGATTGTATAGATTTCTATATTTTCTAGGTATTAGCTCGACCATAAGAAATCTTATAAGTATGTGGCTTATTCGTAATACGTATCATTGTTGAAATGGACACATTTCTCAGAACCATAAATGAATACGATTATTCTTCGTACACTAATCGATTTTTATCTATGGCATCATTATTGCAATTAGGTACTCATATGATAAACGGGTTGATTCAGAATGTACTTGCAAAAAGTAATAACAGTCTGTTATCAATGGTTGTAAGCAGAACATTCTCGAAAGCTTCATGGTAAACAGCTGAATAAAATGGAAAGCTGGAATAGATTTTATTTTATGCAGACTACCTCCCCATGAAAGGGGGGAGTCGGCTTTTTATCGAGCATTGCCTGTGTTACCTGTACTGTACACAGTTCCCAGCTATATTAAAAAGCTGGCAAAGCTTTTGCTTTTTAATGCATCGCGGAATAAAATAACGGAGCTGAATTTTATTCAGTGAGCTGTTTTCCATTTTCACGTTGATAAATTGAATTTGTTGGTACGGATAGTGTTGACATGGTGTACACAACTTCTTTTTATAGATTTTTTTGTTCTAAAGTATCAATTTATACAGCTCCGAAAATTTCAGAATGCCTAGTGTTGTTATTTCAATTCGCTTTATTTGAACCTATAATCTAGAAAAGCCATTAGGATTTAACATAGGTGATTTTGCAGCCCGGTATCCAGGATGGTAATTTACGTTTTCAATGAGTATCATTAATAACTGTTTTCAGCCATAATAGAGGCCGCAGTTATTGTGTAGCCAGCGGACATGGAAATAATCTTTGCCGTCTACCGTCTGCCGGGCTTTGCACGCTGCGCCGAGCCATGCTGGAAAATTGCACTTGATCCCTCCCCCGGCCCACCCACCGCACCGTCTGCTCTCTCTCTGCTCTCTACATTTGATTCCGACCTACTACAATTATCTATCTACATCGTCATTCCTTTAATATGCATGAGAACCCAACTACGCAAATACAGACTTGTCTCAGACAATCTGAATATATTGCAGATTTTAATAAAAGTTAGCCTTAATCTCGCAAACCAGCTCGCAGTTAGACATTATCAATAACGGCTAGTATAATTATAGGAATTCCTCGACAGCGTCAGCCGGCAGGTGGCTGGCGGTCGCGGCTTAGTATGCGCCGATGGGCCGTGATCGGTTTTTGCTTCGAGTTGTAGTGTAGGGAACAATGGCCGGCGACGTGCATTCCATCCGCACCACCGTTAGCCGGCGGCAGTAATCGCCGCAATGATCACCTCGGCCGCTCGAGCTACTTGCGACACGATCGACATGATACACCTTACTAATAAACATTTACCGCTTCCGCGCACCGTAACACAAACTCATTCCTCAAACATTAAGCAGTGCCTACTTCTTACACAGCGTGGGCCAGGGATACTATTTTTCTAAATGATCATCAACAGTGTTTTCAGAAGGCGGATGTCTTGATATTGTGTAGTCCAATGAGATTTTATTAGCTTTAAAATAAGCTTTGGAAGCATATGCTGGATCTATAAATCAAATTAACAACTTTCTACGGACTTAGATAGAAATAAGAGTAGACGGGGCGCGGTTGGCTTTGCGCCAGACCAAACAGGGTAAAAAGCAAGGGCGGCGGCGACGACCGCGCCCCGAAATAGCGAGCAAAGTCAAGGCGTGCGCTTAGACGACGAGCTAAACGACGGCTGAAGCACATCATCGCACGAAATGCTCGTACTTGTTTTTAAATACCAGTTAGACACACCCTGTGAGAGGGCGCGCCTACGCTCCAGTTACCTTCCACGGAAAATAGAAACAGCCCGTGTAAACTAATTAAATTATGTGTGCCTATCATGTTATCAACGCTTCAACAACTAAGCATTATTAAACGTAACGACCTGAATGTAGCAAAAAATAAGGTGGAGCTGGTAATATTATTTGCGAACATAGCGCAACTATGTCTGTTCTAAAATGACCTACAAAAATGTTTTTATTAAAGCGGCGACGCGACGGTCGCCAATGTTCTCCTGAGAATTTAGCAGAAAATGTACATAATTTACCAGTCGAATACACATGAGACGAACAAGGGTTGGCAAAATACGCAGCTCGGGGCGTATCAAGGTCGACCTAATTATTCTATAGTGTGCTTGAGACGCAATGCAAAATAAAAGGAATGGCGCGGCGGCTTTCATATCAACGAAGGCCTATCACGTAGTTGTTTATGGGGCACAATAGCGGTGCAGTGGCCAGTGAGTCACGCCCAACAGGCTTGAGACAGAACAAGGACATCCTCACATACAGCCAGCGCTGTGGCAAATCGAAACATAAACATGGTTACTCCATATCCGTCGGAGCTATTCACCATTGTGCCGCAACAAATTGCAGACATAATAGACTTCGCAACACTCCAAAGCTTTGTGCTAGATGACACATAGATATTTTAAGGATAATAACAATATTAAGAAATTCTGTAGCTTGTTAATGTGTTCTTTGTAGTAGAAACGAGCCTAATAAGGTTTTAATTGGTTGTTGTCTGTTTTGGTGCAGATGACTTGAAGGCGGTGACGAAGCGTCTGATCGTGCAGGCCAAGCGGCAGGGCTCCGCCGACAATATCTCCATAATCGTGGTGTTCCTCAAGGACCCGCGTGACATCGCCGCAGACAACCGCCCGCCCATGGATCTTGGGTAAGTTCTATTCTAAAGCAACTTATTTCTTGTTCAAACTCTCACTTCCCTCACTAACACATCGACTTAGTAATCTTTGGGTTTATGAAGTCATTATCACCAATGGACTTTTTCAGAATGGTATGACAAAAAATATTTCAAAGAATTCTATTCATATCACTTTTTATAAGACTAGTAAGAATTTTGCTAGCGTTGACTCTGAAAGAATTTCGTCAGGGTCATGTTTTGCTGTAATAATAGAACGCCAAAGCAGAGCGTTGAAATTGTTTTCATACTTATCCATAATCTATAACTAAATATTTGAATTGCTTGTTCGTATGACTCTCGTGTTCAGTGAGAAAGACATAAACGATGTGCCTTTTTGAGGACAATAGGTACCTGCTGACAGGACTTTAACATAATATCACTAATGACATTGCCACATGTTGGTGGCGGTTATTAATAATCCCTATTTTTAGTACACGATATCATTCATGATGTCATATTCTGGGTGCAGAAATCTTCAAAGTAGATAAATTAGCTAGCTAACGTCTACAAACAACGTCACATTTTTTTCTAAAATCATCAATTCAAGATCTATTCGGCCGTTAACCGGTTACAGGTAATTCATACATATGGAGCTCGTATAAAAATGTAGACGAACGAATGACATTATCTTGAACCAGACGACCTTGGTGCTGGTAGCCTATCTTCTAACGCGTCTTTTGAAAATGAAAGTTTTATGTCACTTTCTCTGAATAAATTGTTGAATATTAAACTAACTGAGGACTCGAGGATAAAATTAGGATTAATGAAGCATTTGTGGAGGAGGGGATTATTGGATAAGTCGGATGAGAAGATTCCAGATTTCTCGAAATTGGCAGCTTAAGTATTTGTTGGATTCCCGATAATCCCTCTTTTTAGAAGTTTGACTGATGGTAGAACGATTTTCCTTAGCACTTTTACCTAATTCAATACTTATTTTTGTGTGACATTTTTTGCGTGAATGTACTCTTGCAATTTGTTTTAATTATTTTCCTCCCTGGTTCTGTTTCCTTTTCTTTTTTCCTTTGCGTCCATGACGGTTTCTTTCAGTCATTAGTAAGTCGCTTGCGTTGCCATAAAGCGCGCAACGAAAAACATTACATTTCCTGTTTGCGTCGCTGTAGTGACACAAAAAATAACTAAACCTAGCTCATAAATGTTTTGCACTAAATCATGTCACGTAGACAGTGACATTGCATAATTTATGTAACGAAGTAAAAAACCCGTAGGTATAACAGTGTGCTGAGTTTATTCTATTTTCGTTTTTGTCTTCTATAGGCTGGACAACGCGATGATGAACGCTCCGCCGTTCACCATCGAGACGGAGGCGTGCCGGCGGCAGGTAGACGCCGCCGCGGCCGCAGCAGCCGCCGAGGCCGAAGACTGCGCGGAGGCCGAGGCCGAGGCCGAAGCCGCAGACAATGGCGTGGACAATTCCGACAGCGACAGCGAAGACCTGGGCCCTGAGACCGCTGTCGATATCGACGCAGATGACGTTGATGCCGAACCGAGGAACGCGGAACCACAGCCGCCCACCCCGCCTGCACACGCTGGTGAGTTATTAGTGTATTTAAACAAAATAGATTATACTCATCCTCTTGACATTTTATGAATGAACAGGGAATCATAGTGACAAAACGATCCCAACTTTCATTTGATAACTACAGACATGTGTAATTACTCCTCCTAGTAACCCAGTACAACAACACCTGCGAAAGACCTCATTTACGTGAAATTTTTAGG
Organism: Helicoverpa zea x Helicoverpa armigera; assembly: GCA_033682625.1. NCBI lineage: Eukaryota > Metazoa > Arthropoda > Insecta > Lepidoptera > Noctuidae > Helicoverpa > Helicoverpa zea x Helicoverpa armigera. The sequence continues at coordinate 3,272,851 of JAWIIS010000002.1, read as the reverse complement.
TTTTCAATTCCCCGAAATATAAGCCAGTGTGGCGGTGTAAAACAATGTCCCAAATTCTGGCGAATTTCGGTGCGGTATCTTCGTTCCCCTCCTACATCTGACCTAATTCGGGGACGGTCACGGGCGTACTGACGACCTTCCTGTATAACCTTTCAGCCATTTCGAATGTTTCCCCGAATTTTTAAGCCGTATCGATATTTAATTTCGGATTAGTGGAAGCCATGGCCGTACCTACGTGTCAGGTTAGAGATCATGACTCGTTATTCTGCACAAGTGACAGGTAGCCGGATAGCCCGCGTTTCATAATCACCCACTTCCTCGTGACTCAACGTACATGAGATTGTTCGGACTGACAACTACCGACTAATTTTAGTTAATGCTAAATAAACAGGATTCACTTTGGATACTGGTTATTTTTTATTCGATTCGAGTTACCAGTCAATTTGTATTTGAATTAAAAATTAACATAAATGAAGAACTTCGACTTAACTCAAGATTATAAAAAAATATATGTACATATTTTAAAGTTGACTCAAAACAAATTATCTCGTCTAGAATTTAAAATGATACAAACTTTTTTAGATACCGATTAGTAAATGAATTTTATTCAAAATACGATATAGGAAGTCAATTTCGAGCTTCGCACTCATGAGCCACATTTCAATAAGAGCAAAAGAAAAAGTAAGTAACGTGTGTGTCACGCTTTATTGATTGTTACACACATTCACCCACATCCATGGCGCGCCGCGTCCGTCTGTACCGGCGTACAATTTCTAGATGCGATTGTATGCAGATGAATCGATCCTAAAGATAAGATTCGGAGCTCAGATCTCCGCAATAAGTCAAACTTGTAATTCCTAAAAATATTTGATCCAAATGTGTCGCTGTCAGAGAATTTGTACTTATTTTACTTTTTTTTTCCTACTAAATTGCTAAAAAGACTTTATTTTTATTTAAAAATAAATATTCTAATAATGCAAGGGATTTTAATTCGAATAATTCTCGCATATGTCAGCTGGATAGAAAATCTAAATTTTAACATTCAACTTATAAAGAAAATAATAACACAATACATTTAATTGCCACGACCAAGCAGAAATGAAGTCATGTATGCTTTTAGAAAGCATTACGACGATTCATAGTTATTTTTTCATAAGAAATGGTATTGTTTACTTTTGTATCTTTACAACAAAAGACAAAAGAAATAATGGATATAAATAAACAAAATTAATTAATACCTTCTTATAAAAACAAACAGTTTTCATATTCTTGGCACGTGGGTTAAAAATTATATTTTTTATTTAACAAATTATTATCAACAACCTAATTATCCCTTTGCGTTAAGCTAACGGCTTGTAGGTATCGCGTTTATTACGTGAATAGTTCATATTTACTAATAAAAGGCAGGCAACACAAATTTCAAGGATAATATTATTAAAATGGGAATTATTATGAAATGACACGGCATCCCTATCGGGTGCAAACGGCGCCCCGCACACCTCAGCCCCTGCGCCCTCGCGCCGCTGCCGTCCCGCTCGCTCGGCTCGGCCCTCTCGCAGTCGCGCATTGAACGTCCAACGGATCTGTGCTACTCTCGAAAGTTGCTGCTATTGTAATCGGGGCTTTGTCTATATTTTACGGCTCGAATATTACACCGCCAGTGAAGATAATAATCTGTGCAGTGAAATTACCGTTCACGGTATGTGGTTTTTAGCGAATGTTGTTGATTATTTTCACATACCGCATAGTTTGTGAAAGGTTATTTCTGTGTTGATTCATGCGGAGCGGTGCTCTGGAAATAGAACGTTCGCCCGAAGGCGCATCCCTCAGTTGTCGGTGAGCGCAGGATTCCCGGAGGTTCACTCACATGTTTTCTACACTGTCCAAGTTCGATCTCGGGCGTGTCTCCGGCTGTTCGCTGGCCGTTCTCGAAATGGCGTCCGCGAATGTCTCGCGAGTTTGAAATCGCGACCGGTAAAATATCGTTGCTAGCACGCTGCTCGTAAACAACACCGGCGTTCATGATTTATTGCGGCTGACTCAAAAGTTGATGTTTTCACCTCCGTTCGAACGAATGAGAATTTTCCGTCAAGGGTGTGTCACCTGTTGATATCTTGAATTGCGAGGGGTGAATGTTGCGTGGTCGCCAGGTGTTCAGCGAACGCCTGCTATAGTGTGTAGTAAATATCATAATACAATGTGTTCTTGGTGTTGTGTGCAGTGGAGGAGGGCCACGTTGACGGTTCTGTGGCGGATAATGTAGCTGAGAGTGGCGAAGACTCCGAAGACGAGTGGAACTACTACAAGGGCGAGGGCGAGCGCGACGAACACAACCCCAGCGAGGAGCCTGACGAGGCGCCGCGCTCCGACACACCCTGCCAGGATAATGTGAGTCGCCATACATTTCACAACGTCTTGCTTTCTTGCATACTCATGTATTAAGTACAGTGATAACACAAACATTTGCATTCCGAAACAAATGAAACACTACACTGACACTTGTTTGACAGAAATTAAAGTTCCTTTGTCTAACTTTCTACCAATACACACTATTTCATTGGTGTAATAATATTTGATTCCATTGATGTGTAGTTTTGGTAAAGTGTTACATTATTACTTCTGTTGACCTTCAGATTATGATTCAATAATTACCTATTATAAGTTGTGACAAAAGTGGCAAGTAGGAATCATGTAGATTTTTTGTGCTATGTAGGTTGGGAACATGACTAATTGAGTGTATAAAATATTTCAGTCGGCTTGGGAAAGCAGCTCAGTAGACATGAACAGTTCACCGCTGAACCCCGACGCACCAGTGTTCATCCCTGGGGGTGTTGCTGGTGCGGACGTCCTGCTGGCGGAGTCACCTCGCAAGCCGCTGCCAATGGATGACATCGAGCTGCCCGATGAAGCACAGTTTGACACCGGAGCTGTAGTGAGGCCAGCAGAATTATTAGACTTGGATAACTGTGATCAGCTTAATGGCCATCATGTGAGTACATTACTTCTTATGATTATTTTATGAAATAGCCACTTTAAATAGTGTCCTTTCAAAAGTGAAAGTCTTGATAACCTAACCCCTGTAGTATTAACAACTTATTATAAATAACCAGTTTACAAACATACATGAAAAGTTGCAGTGTAGCTAATGAGTTGTCTGGGGCAAAATACTTGGTTTAGCCAAAATGTTTGTACCTATCCCTTATCAAGTGCTGTATTATCACATTTGTTGGAATTACACTAGTAACATGCCAATAGATTACTTGACAGGATGAATAACCTTATGAAAAATACAATTTTAAAGAGAAAGAACCAAACATTTTCAAGTACCACAAGATAAGATTGCAACTGAAAACTAATTAGCAGTTTAAATGCTGGGAATTGATGTTCTTTGTTTACATGAATTTAATTATTCTTCCATCAAGTGTGAACTGAATTGTCTCATTATTAACAGCACAAGAGTGTCATGGGAACAGTTGCAGTTTATTAACAGAATTCAGATAATTGAATGTGTTATTATTAAATTAATGTAAGTTTTTCCTCAAAATATGTAGTCAAGTTTGTTCCATAGTGGCGTTGAATAAGAATGTTTGTTTAAACATGTAGGACTGTTTTGTGAATTTTGTTCGAGTAGGCTTATCATTGTGTAAGAAATTATTGGTGTAGAGTTGACTGAGTGATAGCATTGGTTTGACAGCAAGAAGTATTATAGAATGTAAAAATTTTGTAATTCATTCTTAAAGTTTCTAATTAATTAATTTCTAATATATTTGTATAATGTTTAGTTTTATAATATCAAAGCTTTCCATAAAGACCTGTGTGATAAAAAATATTGTTATTTTCAGAATGTATCACTAGACGAAGCCGTGAAAGAGCACTTGAATGGAAATGATAAGTGTAACATGGACAGTTTGGGCTTTGGATTCAATGTTGGCATTGAACCTGATAAAGTCAAGGATACTGGTCTCATACAAGACTTTGAAAGAATACAGAAAGATACTACTGACTTTTGTAATATTCAGGTTAGTTATTTATTTTTCTATTTTTATATTTCGGCGTTTTTGTCCTATTTATCATTTACTTCTTCTGATGTTGATAATTATATGAAAATGAAGTAAATATTTACCTTACATAATGGCTTTAGTGTCATCTGTTATTTAATTATTTTGTAGATTTAGCTAGCAGTTTAGTATAATTATGAATATCCTGATAAGCTATGTTTCTGATGGTTTTGACTTAACCAGCTGTTTCTTTTCACTGGTATAAAATTTATTATTTTAAAAGGCTACTGGCAAATTTTTATTTTGGGTGTATGAAGTAGGTCCTATAGGAATGGGACAGAACAGGATATAATAAAATTGATTTATTTAATATTTCCAGGTATTCCAGGCACACACAGAAACTAATCCTTTTGCTGTAGAAGGCAATGAGGAACTTTTTGAAAGGCTGAAAAACAAAGAAAGAGACCCAATGAGCATGAGTTTTTACCAAGAGAAAGATGATGACACTTGTGAGAGACTCTCCAAAAATGAATCACATGTTGATCTCAATGCTGTCCAGCCCCTGCCTGACAGTGATGATGAAGACATACAACCAAACGGTGTCTATGAAAACGACAAAGAAAACATCTCACCAGATCAACACACAGATTTGTCTGAAATAGAAAGAGACATTTTGGAGCCAAACAATGACATCATGAGGTTTGATGATAGACCGGGTCTCCCACAAAATATTGGTAACTTTGATCAGGGAAATAATTTTGCAGATTATAATGTAACTAGCACAAATAACATTGAAAGTTATTCAAATATTGAATTTGAATCAAGCAATATCAATCAAGAGACTGTGCTGCAAACAGACACACCTGAATCTCACAAATTACTGTTTGAACAAATCCCAGAAATACCTGATGGCAAGAGTTCAGAATTAGGATTTATTAATGATGAGACACATGAACCCTCAGAGAGTGAGAAAGACGTCAGACCATTCACTCCACAAGATGAAACATCACAAGATATTGAAATGGAAAGTAAACTAGAAGAGTCACCATGCGCTGAAACTGAACCACAGTTGAACATTGATGATATCAAGGATGATGATCAAGTAGAATCTCAAAACTTGCTGCAATCTGATGATGTGGCCTCTCCTGTACCTACAGATATCCAGCAAGCACATTCCACTGAAGAGCTCGCCGCGTCTCCTGTGCCTCTTGAGCAATTCAAAGCTGAAGAGCCCACATCACCAGAACCAGTGACAGATATAGACGCAGTCACAGAAGAACACATTGAACAAACAACACACATTGAATCAACATGTGCACAAATTGAAACAGACATTGAGACGGTAACACATGTTACTGAAGAAAATGAAAACATTGAAACTGCTATTTCCGAAATAGAAACAGCGCTTGAAGCACCTGAAATTAAACTCGACACTGATCACCTCTCAACAGAAGTTTCTCATGCCATAGAAGACGAACTGGTTTCAGAGTCTCCTTTGCCATCCAAGTCACCTCTGCCAGCTGATACCCTCCTTCCCAGTGAGTCTCCATTGCCGACGGAGTCCCCACTCCCGAGTGAGTCTCCGATTCCGAATGAGTCGCATTTACCAGTCGAGGAGCCACTACTGCGTGACTCTCCCTTACCAGCAGAGTTGTCCCTGCCTACTGAATCGCCGCTGCCAGAAGACACGTTGTTGCAGGCTGAAACTGTACAAGTTAGCGAGTCTCCAATGCTAGGCACCTCTCCGTCTCCATTACCATCAAAAGAGTCTCCTCTACCGATCGCGTCTGAAGCGCCTGCAGAATCACCCGTGCCTGCCGAGACCTTGCAGGCGACAGAGTCACCAGCTCCTGCGCACTCGCCTCTGCCTGCGCAGTCGCCATTACCTACGGAAACGGAGTTGTTGCGAGAATCCCCATTGCCTAGCAAATCTCCACTACCCAGTGAGCCCGAGTTCCTCAGTGAATCTGTGCTCCCAAGCGAGTCAGTGCTACCCAGTGAATCTCCGCTGCCCACGGACTCGCCCCTGCCGACTGAGTCGCCGCTGCCGGTAGAAGCTTCACTGCCGACGGTCGAACCTCCTCAGTCTGTGGATGCCGAAGTTTGTGAAACCGTCGCTGATGCCGCGCCAGAGCCGACCGAGCCCGCCGCCGCCTCCCCCGCGCCCGCCGCGCCTTCCCCCGCGCCCGCGCCGCCGTCCCCCGCCGCGTCGCCGCTGCCGGCCGACGTGCCGCTGCCGCGCGAGTCGCCAGTGCCGGTGGACTCCCCCGTGCCAGTGGAAGCTGCTGTGCCAGCGGAGTCTCCCGTGCCCGCGGAAACAGCCGCGCCCCTGCACACTGAGGCGCCAGTCGAACCTGCCTTGCGCGTCCAGTCACCTGTGGCTGCTGAATCACCTGTGCCCGTAGAGCCGCCAGTGCCTGCGGAGTCGCCAGTACCTGCGCATTCACCACTACCTGCACAGTCGCCTGTGCCAGCGCAATCACCTGCACCGGTGGAGCCCGCTGCAGCCACCGCGCCTGCACCCGACCTGCTGCCCGAGGAGCCCGCGCAGCTGTCGCGCCTCGAGCTCGTCACTGACGTCGACATTGGGATTCCCGAATCTAGGGCGCAAGAGATCTGCGTACCCGTCACCAGTGAAATTCAACTCGAGGAAGCGGTGCAGCCGCCGGCCGCCGCCACCCCGCCGCCCACGCCCGCCGTGCAGCCCGCGCTCAGCGACACGCCCATCGCCGCCGACGCCGCCTCGCACGGCGCCGAGCTCGCGGCCGCCGCGGCAGCTGTCGCCGCTGTGGGAGCTGCGGCCGTCGCCGGCGTCGCAGCCGCCAAGGCTAAGCCTACCAGTGCGAAAAAGTCGCCCACCACCCCGACCGCCAAGTCAGATGCGCGCACACCCAGAGCCGCTCCCAAGTCAGCTACACCCGCGCGTACGCCTACGTCGACTACTCCGGCTCCCATTAAAAGGCCCACCACCACCACGCCCGCTGCCCGTACTCCCGTCAGCAAGGCGCCGACGTCCGCCACTAAGGTGCCTTCGGCAGCCAAAACGACAGCGGCGGCCAAGCCTGCCACGCCCGCGAGCAAGCCGGCCACGCCCAGCGCTCGCACCACCACGCCCGCCTCGCGGACCACTACTCCAGCTGCCAAGGCGCCCACGCCTGCTAAGGCTCCAGTCACTGCTCGCACCTCGCTCACCAAGACTGCGGCACCTAAGCCGGCCGCACCCAGCGCCAAGCCTGCCAGCGCAGCCCCGCGCGCGGCGCCGGCGTCTAGGCCCGCGGCGAGGCCCGCTCCTGCTGCAGCCCGGCCCGCCGCCACCAAGACCGACGCGGCCGCCAAGCCCGCGGCTCCTCGCGCTACGGCCCCGCGCCCTGCGCTGTCGGCGCCTAAGGCGCAGCCCAAGCCTGCTGACAGGAAGCCGATACCGAACGGCGACGTGAAGGACGCTAAGCCGGCGGCGCGGCCTGCCCCCCGCCCCGCCCCCGCCGCGCGCCCCGCCCCCCGCGCCCCGCCCCGCGCGCCCGCTGCGCCCGCCGCCCCCACTGCACGGTGAGTGTCCCCGCAACACTTACACTTAACAGTCTACTACACTCTTGATGCAATCGAATCACTCAATAACATTATATTATCTGCAGGCCGAGCGCTCCGAAGCCGGCGCCGCGCGCTCCACTGGACAAACAGAGCAAGGATCTCGCTAACAAACGTATCACAGCCAAGGCGGCACCGCCTAGGACAGCTCCCCCGAAGGTAAGCATTCCCTCTTCACTTATAATATACTTTTCCACCAAGTTTTTGATCAGGTTTGTGAATGTAATTACGGCAATTCCTAATGGAAGTTGTTTGCATTTCAGTCGACTGCGACAGGCATGAAGAAGGCGGTGACGAAGCGGACGACAGACGCTAAGAAGGAGGTAGTAGCGAACGGCCTGGCGAACGGCGACGCGGCGCTGAGCAAGCCGCCGCCGAGCCCGCCCGCCGCCGACAACGCGCTGCTGCCGGACGTCATCGCGTAGGCGACAACACAAAAACGATTCCTATTATTTCCGCTTGAATTTTGTGATTTTCTATAAGTGTATGATAGTTTTAACGTCGCTCGTGGCGGCGAGTCGTTAGGTGCGGGACTCTGCTCCCACTTTTATATTATAGAGTCGCTTTTTATAGACGTGTACGTTGCCGATTCGTTGTACGCGGAGCGGGGCGAGTCGCCGGACGCTCCGGCCGCTCGCTCCGCTCCGGCTTTAAACGGTTATTATCCATTATAATGATTATAAGTCTGTTTTAGAATTTTATATTACCAACGAATGATTGATTAAATCTGGCTTTTAATTTATTTTCTTTGTATAACCGTATTATTTAAATAAAAAGTGAGGAAGGACTGAGACATTGTTTTATTTATGAATAAATATTTTTTATTACACCGGACACAGTGAATAATATTGAAACATGATTGGAATTAATTGTTTACTTATTGCTAGTGCTTTCTTATTAAATTTTCAATCCATGTATACTTAAAATATGGTGTTACAAAGAAAACTGGAACATAGTATATTACTGAAATAAATGTTTATCACCCTTTTATGTTCTTTTCTTTCTAATCTAATTAATTTAATGTTGCATGTGAGGGAAGCGTAGGTCTGTATCCCTGAGGTTGTCCTCTATCCACTTCTCCGCTTGCTGTGTCATCTCGTCGTCGAAGTAGTCGCGCCAACCTCCTGCCTTGCCTGGAGTACAAACAAAGTTCCATTAACACATCGCTATACACACAGAGCGCATTTATGCGATCTTATCCTTTCCAAAACAATAACTACTATAAGCCAGCTTCTGTCTGCGGTTTCACCGCGTCCCTACGGTGCGAATGAATAAGTCAGATTACTTCAAAGTTTCATCCAAATCCAATGTACATTTTGATTTTACTCCAGATAAGTCGAATTCCGAACAATGGGGAATTATAATAGGTCACTAAAATAAAATTATTTAGGGAGCAAGTCAAGCTATCTTAAGGGGTCTACACACCAAAGCCGCTGACCCGGCGGCACAGCCCGGCGGCACGACTGCCGCGGCATGTGGTGTTCTAGTAATTGTCAAATACTCTATGAAAGCCGGCGGCATGATTGTACAAAATACGGCCGGCGGGTTGGGCCGCCGGGCTGTGCCGCCGGCATCAGCGGCTTTGGTGTGTAGACACCATTACCTTTTCTGATAAAAGACTGTTCTCCAGGCACCAAGATACCGAGCACCTTCATGACGTCATAGTTGACAGACTTGTTGTTCTTGAAGTTGTCGATGCTGAGGTGTTTGCACAGCAGATCTATCTGATCATCCGTGAACTGCTTGTCGAAGAACTTCGCTACACGGCGCACGGAGGCCGGCAGATCCTGAAACACAATTTTTTTACATTAGATTTGACCCGGCTAACTTTATATCTGTATAACTGCTGCTTACAAAAACGGTTTGCAAAAATATCAATACATATAAACCTACTGGGCCCCGATTCTCCTAAGTTAATAATGTCAAAATCTAATAGAAATCGAATCGCAATATGATCGTAATAGCAGTTTTAACCATATCGGGCATTCTGCTACTAATAAAAGACCAATCGTATTCGATTGACATTTGATTGGTGTGCGATTGGTCTGCTATTTTGATGATTTTGGTCTATACGGTAGTTTGCTGTACAATCATTTTGCAATCGTAAATCATTTGCAGACAAAATGATTCATTATTGAATGACAGAAAAGGATAAAAACGTTTATTTCAAAGAAAAAATAGCGGAATGCCACATACGCTTCAATCGTAATCGAGTCGGGATTGGGTCTCAGTCGAATCGAGTCGAACGTCAATCGAATTGCGCTTAAGTAAAATTAGGAGAATCGGGCCCCTGGTCTCAAGAAACATTCACGCAACAACTTATAATTACGTACTCGGTTCCGAATTGGTATTCATTAAGTATACTAACTACAAAGTAAGCTAATCATATATTTATACGATAGGTGGGTACCCTGGATAGCTCTTCATAAAAGAGGAACAGCATATTCGGGTGATCTCTCTTTTCCCAAGCTTCTTTGAGATGCTCGAAGAATGGTGTCCAGTGGTCTATAACAAAACATTCGAGCAATGAAACGGCAAAATGTGGGCATGATAATCTTGGTTAATAACTAACCAACCAAAAAAACTTGTTCTATTTTGTTTCTAGAACTAAGGTAGTACAAGTTTTTTTGAATGATTTGATGAAATAAAGTAACTACAAAAAAAATTGCAAAGCTGAACTCACGTAGGCCCTGTCTGAAGAAGTCCCAAAATGTTTTGAAGTCGCCTACATAACCTTGGGTCCTCATGAGCCTGTTCAAATGGTAGAACGACACAACGACATCCCTAGGGTCTCGAGCCACGTACACCATCTTCGCTGTGTCGAGTAAACTTGGGGGCAGCAGAGATAAAGGCATGTGGGACTTAATGAACCTCGGCGAAGGAGTGTTGGCTAGTTGCTCAGTCCCTGGTTGACAAACCATCTCCAGTAACTCCAATTTGTCTTTGCTGTCACTGTTCTCTTCTATGAACTTCTTTTTGTTTTCTGGATGCACGCAAATTGAAAATCTGTAGAGAAATTAGTTATTATTTAGGTATCTACTGATTTCCCTGGGTAAATAAAAGCACTTCTAGCATGTATACGCAGTGCTTACGGGACGCAATCTCATTGAATTGTGGATGTCCGATTACGCAAGTCTGAAAACGCTCATATTTTTTTTACAAGTTTCGCTAAGGTATAGTAAGGGTTCTACGAGTACCTACAACTTACTCTAAGAAAGGATAACGTTCTGTCAGTGGTATGGAGCTAGACTTCTCGTAATCCAAATCATTTGCCACCATCCAAACCAACTCCTGAGTCCATGTTGTTCCTGAAATATCATGAGAAGAAAAGATTAAGGAAGGAAAAATATTCATGTCATAAGATTTTTTTGACCAATCACTATTGGTTGTAGACTGCAGCCTTCAGGTAAATTAAGAGCTTTCGATTATAGTTGATGATGATATAAAGTAATTTCGACGTTTCCTTATATACCTATATTTTTATTTATTTCAATTCATGACCGTCACAAGGATACTCAATGTCTTAATTGCTAAATATTTGCATTTGCATTGTTCAATAAATTAAGTACCTAAGAACTTTAAAAATAAAATTTGTTTTTGCAATTCTCACGTTTATTATTCAAGCTAATTGAAGACAAAAATAATACCACGTCAGTTGGTTCTTTTTTCAGTATTGGGTACATTACGTCCACGAGCGTGTTATTTAACAATAGTAAGTTAAATAGTATCCACTTGAGAACTCAAGAAGGCTTGTAAATAACCTAGTTTTGTAATATACTATTATCTACAATTCTCCTTTCTAATATTTCAGTTATTTTACTTATTTATAAAGTAATAATAGTTTAGCTACAATACAGACCTGATCGTGGATAGCTTGTGACAAAAACATCAGTTGATCTGATAGGCATGTTGTAAATGTTTGCTGCCTCTTGCTTGTACTTTTGCGGGAAGAAATATTTCTTTGGGCCAACACGCACGAAGCCGGTTATCTCTCCTAAAATTAAGAAAAAATACATGTAATTGGTACCTTAATATTTTAATAAAAATCGTTTTGTAAAGTACCCAAAGTCAACACCGGGAAGGATGTGTCTTGTTCTCACAATTTTTTTTTACTGCAGATAATAAATAGGTGCATATTTGCATTCTAAATCGAACCTCCATATAAAATTGATTGATTTATTTTACAGGGCCTTGATACAATCGCTGCGAACGAAGATATTATGTCCGGAGAAACCAATTTTGTTGTAGACCTTGGCGTTTGTTTCCGCAGCCTACAGAACTCCAATCAATAATTTTATTTAAGTGTTCAATCAAATACCGTACGTTATTAAATGCTATTTATAACCAAAGGACAAAAACTATTCAAACATTTTTTTTATTGTTACAAACACTATCCACCCGCCCCGTTTCACGCGCGTCAAATATAGACAATTGTTATTCTGATATATTTAAAGTCTGCATCAATATATGTGGGTCATTCTCGCAAGGCATTTAAGTATGTTATTTGAAAACTATAATATATAGAATTGTCAGAAACAAAAAAATAATAGATAGGAATGAAAACAAGCGCCAAATTGTGCCACTTTACAAACAGTTCAATGAACTGATAATGATAACATACTAACGTCTGTATATAGTTTTATTGATAGCTTAGCTAGTCTATTAGTCGGAATATATTTATTTTGACCTCGTTTAAAATAAATGCATGTCTAGTGCAGTTTGTAGCCGAATACAAACAATTTAATTATACCAAAAATACCATAATATACTTATTAAACTCATGTGGAAGTCCAACTCGCAACTTAGTCTACCAAGAGGTCTCAGGTCATCCCTCCAATTTTAATAAGAATCTCAAAACTTTCACAAATGTTGTCTATTAAATTAATGCATATTTAACGATATCGCGTCGATCAAACAGCTAAATAAATCAATAAAAAGTGAAAGATGTAGATTTTAAACAGACACAGATGTTGTTTAGAACTCTTTTGAGCAGATTTAGACCTATGCACACAACTTTGGTGTGATGTTGTGAATAATGAGCTTGGTGATTAATTTAAACCCAAGCCGCGGACTCTTGGTCATTGACCTAATGCGCATAATTAGGCACCTGCCTATGTGTGTTGACAAACAGTATTGTAGTCCCTTATGATACATTGTATATAGTAGAGTTTAACTTATGATTTATGACCGGTATAAGATCATAGATTAACGATCCCTATATACCAGTTATAACTGCGTTATGTTTACTATTAACTGATTTAATTTATTTGCTCAATGCTTATGAATCGTGAAGTACGATAAATCTTTCCGTTCATATGAACCTGCATAGATAACTATGTTTATTTACATAAATAACAAAGGAAATCTAAGATTGCAACATTGTAATTTTATTATAAGTGTCGTACAGATCGCCAGTAAACAAAGTGAAATTAAATTGTAACTAAACCATGGTCTCATTTGCGTACGAAAAAGAAATTCTTCCGTACTTACTTAATAAATCAACTTACCAGTAAAGTATTCCAACAATTTCTTCGTCAAACCTGGTTCTACATCTTCGATCTCCAAAGGAAACTGGTTATCTGGGTCCATTTTGACACTTTCTTATGTTGAAAACGAAGCCGTTTGTATAAAATTTTAAGCTACGAATTATTTTATTTACGCGTATTAAAACAGTAGAACGTAATATCACAGAATACAAGTTGCGCCTGCGACTGCGTCGGCGTTACTGCGAGATTCGAATCAATGGCCCCTCTCTTTAGGTTCAAATGACTTGATAATATTTCTGTGTTCGCCTTTAGGAATTGTTTGCTTGTATATGTACCTACCTACTGGTTTTACGGTGCAGGCCATTCATTTTAATATGCGTTTCAAGGTACTAGATCGGCTCTCGCGCCATTTTCGATTGTATGGCAGGTACAATTCGAACCTACTTGAGCTTTACTTCCTTGAGTGGTGGCCCTCAGAATTTTCCAGGTCGGACAACGTAAGGTAAACGCGGGTGAAGTCGTCATGCCCCAATAGTCGTCAATTAATCTAAAAACTTTGATTATTTTTTCTACATAACTTAAAATGGGCCGGTTTATATGTCAACATATTGTTGATTACATATTGCACAATTGAAATGACAACACGGGGTTTTAACAGTCATGGCATCGGAGATATGTTATTCGAAACGTGTGTGCTATAACAAAATCGTTTTTTCGTGAAGTTCAGCTGTCAAAAGTGAAACTCTGCACGTGGTTTTGTGTTTTGATTTACATAACTCCAGTGGGGTCTGTGGTATGTTTCTTTGTATAATTAGATAGTTAAGTTAATTTGCTAACGATGTAATGTGCAACTTCGAATACTTTTAACATAGAAGATATATTTTTTAAATGTGACATCTATTGGTACTTTAAAACTCCCATTTGACCCAAAACCCGTCAATTTTAGAATTATTATGACGAGTACTGGGACATGCTCAAAAGTTGCACCTAAACTCGTGATAACGAGGATATTTTGTATTTTACAGTACAAAATGCGAATGAATAGCTAATAACGGGACTTTTACAAAATTGTTAACTCTCTAGAACAAACATATTTAAGGTTTAGACTACATTTGTTGATGAAACTGTGTTTTTTTTAAGCTTTTCTTAGGGGTATATTTTACAGTGCTGGTTTTTGACGCACGTACACAGTCATGTTATTCGATTAAATTAATTTGTTTCTTAATGGTTAAATCCCCTATTTTCTATAAGTATGCACTTATACATTGGCCGCTGTAGGACTCCGCCATTCGATTAAGATCTACCTCTTTGGCTACAAGTAGGTCTACCACTTGTCTTTGTTTCTACGACGCTTGGATTACAATTTGTGGCAAGCAAAAATTGAATATTCTTACACTATGCTTTTTGTTCGAAATAACTGCAAGTCGTCACGCGTATTGTACCGCATCTCCCTAACGTGCCTTAATAGCGCCTTTACAAAAATTATGTCATTCAACTAGTTTTGACGCAAAAAATATTAAAATCAGTTTTAAGAGGTAGTATAGCTTCCATCAGTGGACTGCGATAGGCTGATGATGATGATGATGATAGCTTCCATCGCTGTCACTTCTTTGCTTGTAGTATTCGATATTGATGGGTAAAGAGTAATTTTTAAGTAAGATTTTTTATTTAAAATTGTATGTACCTAGGGACTGAAAGAAACTACAAGCAAGAGGGCCTTTTAAAAGTCATAGAAGCTGTAAATCAAGGGGCCACAACATCAGATGCAGTAAGAAAATTTAAACCGCTGAAGCCCTTTTGAGACAACTTTAATGAAATGGTGACACAAAAGCGACGATTATCCCTGTATACTATACACTATAGAAATGAACCCAAGGACAATCCCCGGTTCTGTGCTAAACTATTGCTAACTATGGAGGAAAAGTACTTGGGCTATTGCGTTGGGATGTTAGTGGATTAGGATATAGGAAACTAAAGGAACTATGGCACCTGTCGATGATAATGTATAAAATACATGTTCAAATGGCAGGTGGTGTGGTGGCTCGCCAGCTCACTTACTGGGCCCTCGGGAATCAGTCACTGAATAGTAACAAGAGGGCAACAGATACATGAGCGGGTGAAGGGTGAGGACACCTCAGCGGACTTTAAACGCAGATCACGCGCTCCCTGCGGGTCCAGGATCACCGGCCCAATCGCTACTTACCTCGAGGCACCTGCCCTCCGAGCCAGGCTACTAACCCTGCTCTAGCGACTCCACTCCGGGCGGCCAATGGAGACAAGCCAGAGGCGGGAGATCTATCCCCCGCCATGCTTCACTCCGCCCAGCTGGAGTGAAGCTGGACAGGGACAGAATACTCTCCTTGGAGTACTCGGTATATATAACCCCGCGGGGTCGCTACTCCCCGTCATCCGCCTCAGATTGGGTTTGGCCCTATTATTGGGTTTGAACGCTTAGTTGTAATTATAATTTTGCATGCGCTAAGCAGTTTAGAAGTTTTGATGAATGACAACCTTACCTACATATTTATGAATGTTAGTAATTATTTCGCGGAAAGCTATATAAATGAATGTGGCTTTTATTTTTTATGAAACCTGATTATTTTACAATTTCAATATTTTAATAATATTTTTACTCGTGCTACATATGCACATGACTGCATGGTTATTATGATTAAGAAAATATAACATTAATTTTATAGACTGATTTTGTGATTCCAAGCGTTTGATTTTAGGAATATAAATTAAAATACAACAATGTGTCTGTTTTATTGAATACCTGCTCTTCTAACAGATTGTAAGCTGCTATTCTAAATAGGGATTTCTATCTATCTGTATGTTTCAAAGGCAAAAGTATGTTTAAAAAATTCAAGTACAAAAAAATTTACATAACTTGAACTTTATGTTCAAGAATATAGAGTTCATATTAGCACTAAAAGTTGACGAGTACTGGGAATATTTGACGAGTATCGGTACAAATCAGACGACTACTGGTACAAATCGCCCTTTTTTTACTTTTTCCTTAATAAATACATAAACCCATCAAAATGATTAAAAAACATTGGTTACTTAGAATAACGAATAAATTATCTATCACGTCATGCAAAAATTGTCATTTTCTATTAAATATTTAACACACAGTAGAGCTTCAAAGTCAGTGATTTCTGAAATCCGACGACTATTGGTACGTTTACCTTACCACCTATCGCTGAATTATTGAAATTTAACAAAACGACAATTGCGCGGCAGCTACATAAGTGGCTCTACAAAAACGAAACAACTGAGGGTACGCATAATATTTATTAATAAAGAATAAAATCATTTCGATTTTTTTATATTTTTACTAAGTAGTGAGTAGAATAACAACTATAGTTATAGTTGCGGGAAGCGCAGGTCAGTATCACGCAGGTTCTCTTCCATCCATCTCTCAGCTTGTAGTGTCATCTCCTCGTCAAAGTGATCGCGCCAACCTCCCGCTTTGCCTGAAAAAGCAATCCACATGACAGAAGACAAAGACATAATTCAACAAATAGGACATAGGTACATAGTATATTATAGATAGAGTTATGACGTGCTGACTTGAACACGGAAAAAAGACCATCATTTTTGCCTTAGGTATCCCTCTGTGAACCGATTGAGATGAAATCGGTACAGCTCTTACCTACCTTGAAAGATCAACAAAGAACCATCATATATCATATTCGGTATATTAGTGTGAAGAGGTGCAGTGTATTCTCTTGGTAAGATCGGGTATAACCAAGATTTGCTTTACCTTTCCTGATAAAAGTTTCATCAGAAGCAAGAAGTCCCACATCCCTCGTATCCTCGAAATTTACAGACTTATTATTTTTGAAGTTCTTAATGTTCAAGTGTTCACAAAGACGGGGGATTTGTTCCTCATTTATCTGCTTGCCTAAAAAGTCGGCGACACGGCGAATGACTGCTGGCAAGTCCTGAAAAAAAAGACATCACATTAATTTCATTTATGTTTGGTTGTAGAGAAAAATAAATTCTTCGATTTTTATTGACTGAAGGTCAACCCATATTCCTTCGTGCAATTATAACACAACCAATTTTTGTCCTAGGACCGGAGCAATGCTATGTTAATGTAAAAATATCATTGTAGGTAATACGTAGGTACTGACCTGTGATAGTTCTTCATAGAATAAAAATAGCATGTTCGGGCTATTTCTCTTCTGCCATGCTTCTTTAACGTGCTCGAAAAATGGCGTCAATGTGTCTGAAATTATATGTAAAATCATTATTTGTAGTTATCAATCAATGCAATTACTGTTGCAATGATGTCGAAGAGTAAAAAAGAAATATGAATTTATATTGCTCCACTGTTTACGTACACAAGTCCTTGAGGAAGACATTCCAGAATTCTTTGAAGGATCCCAGATTGCCTAATATTTTGAACAGCCTAGCGTGGTGGTAGCAGGAGACGGCCACGTCTCTGGGGTCCCGAGCTACGTACACCACCTTCGCCGTGTCCAGGATGCTGGGAGGCAGCAGGGACATCGGCAGGTGTGTCTTGATGAAGCGAGTCTCTGTCAGGGGAACTGCGGCCAGCTGCGGAGTTATTGGCGTTTTCAACACATCAAACATCTGTGAAAACTTCTCTTTGTCGAAGTTTGGTTCCGTAGCTTCTGAATTTTTTATGTATTTCTCCTTTCCATCTGGTTCAAAGAACATGAAGGCACTGCAATAAATGTTAACTGTTGAATAACACCGTAAGCTTAAAAACTTGCGAGTTCGGAACGGCACTTACTCCAAGAATGGATATCGTTGAACTAATGGTATTTCCGCAGCTTTTTCGTAATTTAAATCATTTGCAATCAGCCATACTAGTTCCTGGGTCCATGTGGTTCCTGAAAACAATACAGGTACTTATTGATATATATTTTCATTAATATTTTATCTATAGAACTTTCTCTTATCGCACGTAGTGACACGCGGTTAAATTTTGCAATTCATGCACCTGATTAAGGAAAAAGTTCAGCTAAGCAAGGGTCGGCCCCACGTACAGAGTGTCCTCCACAGTTACTGATATAATAAATATTGCGAAAAAGAAATCGCTGTCGCAGGATAGAAGACCTTTAAATATTTATTAAATCTGCTTTTATTCGAATTTGTTGTAACATCTGTTACTTGTGTGAATGTCAATATAGCTAACACGGTTCACATGAAACAGTCTGGTGACAAATGGACGCACGCTTGACGAAGTCTTAGTAGGACCAAACAAAACAGAAACGAGCGTGTTTGTTTGTTAATCCCTTGTGATAAAATTGTATTAGTTTATTTTATCTATCAATGTAAACGGAGATCCCACCCAAAACAAAAATGTGAAAGACTGCCAAGTTCGATGATATGGGAATGCTTCGCCTATAAAAGAAGTGAGATCTGAATAAGTACCAAGTTCCATACACATACCTCAGTTAAAAATAGTTACTTTTTAATAATGTTACTTGGCAAGTTTTGACACACCTTGTTAAAAAAACTACTAAACGCAAGGAATCAAGTATTTAATTTTCTATTAAAACTTGCCAAGTAATCATCATTAAAAAGTAACTATTTTTAACTGAGGTATGTGTATGGAACTTGGTACTTATTCAGATCTCACTTCTTTTATAGGCGAAGCATTCCCATATCATCGAACTTGGCAGTCTTTCACATTTTTGTTTTGGGTGGGATTTCATTTATTTTTGTAAGGTTGTTTATTTTTTTTTCTTTATGATTAAGTTAGTTAAGGAAATGTCTCATTTATACTATCTTTCAGATTTTTGAATATGCACTATGCTTCTTACAAAGAAGTGATCTAGAATAACTAAATGGACTAGATTTACCAACTGACTGACATGACATGTTATCATATATTATGTTCGTGGATCATAGTTACACATTCGTTATTATCGAAAGTGACTCACACTTGGCCGTTTTCAGATTTTTACTTTACTTTGACTCAAACCTTTGTAACGAATTTCAGATCGGTACGACCATTCGAAGATATATAAATATAGATAAAAGTTCGTTTTAGTTCCTTAGGGATATAAATTTACACCTTCATTATTTTGAAACCGACTCACACTTGGCCATTTTCCGATTTTTTCCTTTACCTTGACATAAAGACCTACCTCCATGCCAAATTTCAAGTCAATACGACCATTGGAAGTGGTCTAGGTTTTTGATGAGTGAGTGAGTCAGTCAGTGAGTGTATAGTAAAAATAGCGATTTTCTGACGTCAATATCTCAAGACCTACAATAGGTATATTAATGAAATTTTGTATTTTAGATAAGTGAGGGGGTCTCAACAGATACTAGAAATTTGATATGCGTAAACAAAATAGATTTTGAGTTATAGGGGGGTCGAATTTGGCCCGAAATGGTTCGTGTAATATAACCCACGGCCGGTGTGTCGCTTTTTTTGCTCGAACTTGGCGGACACACTGCCGTGTGTCTAGATTTCCACCTGTTGATGAAGTTGGCTAATCTTTGACTTGCCTGATCGTTGATAAGTGGCCACGAAGACGTCAGTAGGCCTCAGGGGCATGTTGTAGATGTTCGCTGCCTCATTGGTGTAAGGTTTACACAACATGTAGCCTTTGGGACCGACTCGCACGTATGTGGATGGCATTGCTGAGAAGTTAAATAAACAGTTACTGAGACCGAAATAAACAGTTACCCTGTGGAAACAATTTTCGCCGTGGTGGTCTAGTGCCTCTCAAGTTTGGGGGTGCGGTTTCGATTCAGTTAAATGGTTTTTAAGATACAATGGGTATATAATAATGTATGTTCTAATAAAGGTATCTAATGATTAAAGGGGAAGAAAAACATCGTGAGGGAAACCTGAAGTTTGAGTCTGAAATTGGGGTCTAAAATAATTAAACAACTTAAAAAAATCGCTGTTGACCAAAGAGCTAATAACTGTAGAAAGATTAAGCAGTTTTTAATAAAAAAATGGCTAAGAACTGTTGTTGGATAATCTGCCTACAAATAAACGGCATTTAAGTAAGTCATTCATACGTTGTCACAAACGCACTCTTTTTTTTGGTCGCAGGTTAAGAAAACAAAAACCCTTGTAATAATTTTAGCAATTTACTTACATTGAAAAGTCTTTTCTACCAACTCTTGTTCTTCAGGATCAAGTTCTTTGAACTCATAAGGAAAAGGCAAAATATTGTTTTCAGCCATCGTAATTCAACACAACTATCAATTATCAAATAAAAGCAACGACTGCTGTGATATCTCAAAAAATGTGTTTATATTAACTTATCTCCACATACGCATACTTATCTACCATTAATGCCTACACAAAATTTTTATGCATTCGGCCTAAAGAGATGAAGATTAAAGAGCTTTGACTTTGGCCATCACAATTATTGGATGCTGCTGGTCTGGTCCAAAATTTACATATTCTATCCGTTCTTCCCATCTCTGGAATCATAGCCACCTTTTAGACTCAATTGACAAAATTATCCGCCATATCCTCAGTTCCATTCTCAATGTGGCCCTGGACAACCGTGCCTGGCGGCAAGCCACATTGCCCATCTGGATAGGTCTCAAAATTACTAGTAATAGCTTTCATATCCTCGGTTCACCGCCTGAGAAATTATCCAGGAATTTTCTTGCTCCAACACTGGCTGATTTTGAGGTCCCTACCGTAAAGGCTATACATGCTTGGCTTGCCCGATTTAATATTTACCCGCCAATCCGTCTTTCCAGAGACAGTGGGAAGTACTACATACTCTGCAGCGTAACGCAAAATAACATAATTGAAACTGCAACTACTGCTGCGGAGCGAGCTTGCTTGCTGGCTGTGGGTCGATGGGAGTCCAGGATTTGGCTTCAGGCAATACCGTCGTCAAACATTGTCCATGTACCTATAATATGTACTACAATGTCATGAAACATTGTAATGCTGCCAGCCTCATGGGTACGCTCCAAGTCGACAGCCATAGGGGCGAAGTTTTTGTTGCTTTTTGTTTTTTTTTACTAGGATAGTTTTTTTATATTTATTGTAAATATGTAGATAAATATCTCTGCTTAAATAGATTAGAAAATAAATCACTTATCTATATATCTACCTCCTGCAAGTACCGGATGATACAAAAAACAAGGAAAATAAATGATGAGTTATCTCCCGGATAAAATGATAAGAATTCTTGCTTACCTAGGCTTATTTTGTCATCGCATTGAACGAGTAGGCTTCGAGAAAGTGCTCACGCACTTATCAACCGGTATAAATCTGCAAAGGATTTTGGCGATGGCTCCGTGATACTTTATTACGTGGCGCTTACTGCATGACAATTAATAAATAAAATGAATAGCAATCATACAATATTATTTTTATTTCCTGATATTACAGGTCTTAAGAAAATCGAAGCTACTGAAATGATTCAAATCGTAGCAAGGAATATCATAGTTAGTCATGCATGATGACGTAAATTGGGGGCATTTATGGGAATATTAAAGGATATTGTTTCTTAGGCTGAATTAGTCAATCACTCCAATCATTTTCACCTCATGTCCAATTTCGATAAGACCGCTATCTGTCAAGTCATCATCCTTTTTCCCAACTACATATGTTGTTGTCGCTATCTGTTCAAGTGTTCAATGAAAAGCCTAGTACTTTCTGAAGATGTGATTATCTTTTTTATGATTATGTTTTGTAATATTTCCAAGATAATCTAGCTTATAGTATAATTACACAGCAAAACAGATTGTACTGCTATAAAAAATATGGTACTACTTTGATTTCAAAAAAACTAGTTGCAAAGCGCATTTTGGCTTATCATTGCTCGTAGATTCAAGATGATATAAGAAAACGACGGAAACGTCTGTGAGGAACATACATTTATAATAAGCTTCTTCTTTTGTTTTGGAAGGGTATAAAAGACTGTTAAGTATTTAGAAAAAAAAGTTAGTTTAGTTATTACAAGCTTGGAAACCATAGGTCTGTATTCCTGAGGTTGACCTCTATCCAGCTCTCCGCTTACTGCGTCATCTCGTCGTCGAAGTAGTCACGCCAACCTCTGTCTTACCTTGCTTATAAGGAAGTCTACAAGGAGGAACATAGGGGGAGACCATAGGGAGTGCATAGTGTTTAGTACATAAGGTAGTATATTGTTTTATCAAAAGTAAAATCACAATTCCTCACAGATTTTATTAAAACAATAACTATTGTTATAGTTGTGGGAAGCGCAGGTCGGTATCACGCAGGTTCTCTTCCATCCACCTCTCAGCTTGTTGTGTCATCTCCTCGTCGAAGTGATCGCGCCAACCTCCCGCTTTGCCTGAACAAACAAAAGTACATAATTCGATAAATATGATATACATATCAAGGAAATATGTAACATTGAGAGGAAACTGGTTGTTATCACAAAAAACTATCCATAGAAGATCCATTGAAACTTTCGCTTTTTTAATGTAAGCAAAATTGATTTTACCTTTCCTCATAAAGGTTTCATCAGAAGCTAAAAGTCCCACATCTCTCCTGTCCTCATAGTTTACAGACTTATTATTTTTGAAGTTCTTAAAGTTCAAGTGTTCACAAAGGTGGGAGATTTGTTCCTCATTTATCTGCTTGCCTAAAAAATCTGCAACACGGCGAATGACTGATGCCAAGTCCTGAAAAAAAAACATATCACTGTTATATTTACTGTTATAGAAAAATAATCGTGGTATGTTTTTGTAAAAATAACGAAATGACCAGTTGCGTTGTAGCTGTATAGAAATAAATTAGGGTCAATCCCCACTGAAAGAGCAGCGGCCGTAAATGCAAGTGACTGAGCGCGAGCGCGTCGCGCCGCGCTCTTACGATGTGCGTGCTCTTACGGCCGCTACCGGCCGCTGCTCTTTCAGTGGGAATTGACCCTTAAAACCCATATTCTTTCGTACAATCAGCAGCAATGCAGCTTAAGTTAAAGCAAATTTTTGGTCTAGAGCCGGGACAATTCTTTGAGCGTAAAAATTATCATTGTAATACATACTGACCTGTGATAGTTCTTCATAGAATAAAAATAGCATGTTCGGATTATGTCGCTTCTGCCATGCTTCTTTAACATGTTCGAAAAATGGAGTCAATGTGTCTGAAATTATATGTAAAATCATTATTTGTATTATCAATCAATGAATTACTGTTGCAATGATGTCGAAGAGTAAAAAATAAATATGAATTTATATTGCTCCACTGTTCACTTACATAAGTCCTTAAGGAATATATTCCAGAAGTCTTTGAAAGATACCAGACTGCCTAATATCCTGAACAGTCTAGAGTGGTGATAGCAGGAGACGGCCACGTCTCTGGGGTCCCGAGCTACGTACACCACCTTCGCCGTGTCCAAGATGCTGGGAGGCAGCAGGGACATCGGCAGGTGTGTCTTGATGAAGCGAGTCTCTGTCAGGGGAACTGCGGCTAGCTGCGGAGTTACTGGCGTTTTCAACACATCAAACAGCTGCGAAAACTTCTCTTTGTCGAAGTTTGGCTCTGTGGCTTCTACATTTTTAAAATATTTTTCATTTTCATCTTGTACATAGAACATGAAGAGACTGCAATAAATGTTCATTACTTAGTAACTTTGCAAGCTTCCAGTAAAACATGCGAGTTCTGAATAGGACTCACTCCAAAAATGGGTATCGTTGAGGTAATGGTATTTCCGCAGCTTTTTCGTAATTTAAATCATTGGCTATAAGCCATACTAGTTCCTGCGTCCATGTGGTTCCTGAAAACAATACAGGTACAGTACGTATTTATATACATATTAATTTGTTATCTATAGAACTTTCTCTTATCCCACGCACGTCTCGTGGCATATGTAACCATGCCATTATATTTCACAATTCTGTTGAAGGAAAAAATGGGGCTAAGTGAAGGTCGGACTCACGTACAATGTGTCCCCAGACGTTACCAATCTAATATTTCTAATAATCTAATTAATCTCTTGTTATAATTTTATGACATATTGCTATATATTATCCCGGTACGGGCAGTAGCTCCCGCGGGAAGCTGCTGAAACTGTTGGAAAGCGACTCGTCTATCATGTCTGTAGATGTCCACCTATTGATTGAATTACCCGATCGTTGATAGGTGGCCACGAAGATGTCAGTAGATCTTAGAGGCATGTTATAGATGTTTGCTGCTTCGTTGATATAAGGTTTAGTCAAGATGTAGCCTTTGGGACCCACTCGCACGTATGAGGATGGCAAATCTGGGGAGCAATACCCGAAATGTTAATCACCGAAATGATTTTGTAGGTACAATGAGGACAATGAGGTGCAGTCGTGGTGGCCTAGTGTTTAAAGGACCTTCCTCTCAAATACGAGAGCACGGTTTTCGATGCCAGGTCAGTCTTGTACCAATTGTTGTACTGATTAAAGGTGAAGAAGGACGTTAAGGTATTGCACTTTTGAAACACGTTTATTAATACATGAAAAATAATCAAAATTCAATTGAAGTCTTTTGTGACATCTCCAATGCTTTTGATTGCGTCCATCATTTTCTTTTATATGATACAAATTATGTTGTTACTGAGTCCAAAATAGATCTCAACTTAATAGACTCATATTTACAGCATAGATTGTAATGTGTATAGATAGTTCAACTCAGATTTGCGCGCGGCCCTATGTGTGCGTCGGCTTGTAAATATACAACTTTCATTCGTGTGACAGTGACGTCGTCCGAGCATGACGTGTTCTTATCACTTTTTCTTATGGGTACAGTCGTTTACGAAAATACTAGTTATTCACGGAGAAATTATTAAGGAGTCAGATAAAGCGTTTCAAAAAAAAAACAACATTCAAAGCTTTTTATTATTAAATATAGTTTTTCATTATTTTCTCATAAGTCTTTTCAAATTGACATTGACAGTATCTAAGAATTAAATACTCCTTACATATTTTCTAGCTCGGGGTACGCCGACAATAAATAAAAGTGTGGACTAAGAATGTAAAAAGAGGTATAACCTAGTATAATAATGTAAACAAAATATGTAGGGAATTTTAAAAAATTATAGTGCTTCGCATAATGTCGACCAAAATAACAAAATAATGAAACTCATCAATGAACGTTTAAGTCAAATTGATGATGGGATGTGGCGTAATACTTGTCGACATGTACAAAAGAAAAAAGAAGAATACTGTAGACATTTTGACATGGAGTCAGAATTTATAATTCACCTTGGAGAGTAGCGAATCCGAAAATTCATCATTTGATTTTTCAAATAGCGATTCATAATCATTATAAATAAATAAACATTAAATTACGTAATAACTGTTTTTCTTTAAACACCCGTATACAACCCCTACATAACTGTATTGTACCCGACTGTACCTCTTGTCACGCACACAAAGTCACTGTATATGTACAAGGGTTACCCACACATAAGGCCGCGCGCACGACTGAGTTGAACTTACTATAAAAGTAAATGATGCTTAAGAGGACGAATTGGAATTTTTGGCGCCAAGGATCTCAATTTTTCTCAGTAAATACAAAACGGATCAAAATACAACTTGGTTACCTGAAAGTTCATGATATAAACCTTATTTTTTTAGACGTAGAAACATGATTAGGTAACTTTTATAACAGAGAAAAATATATCAAACATACCTCTTTTTAAAAAGAGATTCACATATTATGGGCAAACGGGACCGATTTAAGCCTCTTAACTTTTTTAGTAGTTGAGTATATACATACTCTTTAAAATTGTAGAAGGAATTTTTATCAAATTATCATTTCTAAATAATAAAATTACAAAACCATTTTGTCGCTTACGACTTTTAGTTATAAGCTAGCGCGCGTATTGTTATCCTCGCCCCGCTCAGACGCTCCGACCCCTTTTGGCGCCTTAGATGCGCGTGCCGGTTATGGAATTATTGTTTTTATTTATTTATTTATTTATTTACACCACTATCTACCATTACAGGTTTATCTTAACCTAATGCGATAGACGGGACACAATACTAAAAAATAATAACAAAACATAGATAACGCCAATGCACAACAACATCAAAACATAAAAATTAGACAGGAAAATAGGACATACAATAAAAAAACAGACAAATAGTAGTAATAATAAATACAACACAATATTAATTATTATAGCACAAAAGATGCATGTTGACCAATTCGTCGCCTTAATCATCAGGCTTTTCAGTTTAGACAGGCGTGCCACAGGGCTCTATACTAGGTCCATTCTTAATCTTAGTATTAATGGTTTTCCTTACCACTATAAATATATCTGTGATGTTCTATTTTTATTTATTTATTTATGTCAGGCATCTAAGGCCCATCCAGAATATCATATTATTTGCAGATGATACTTCACTAATGTTTAAAGTTAACAGAAACAGAGAGTAATATAAAGATGTAAACAGTGCACTCTCAAAACTAAAGAAAAACGTTGGCGTAAACAACAAGGTTCTTCAAACCGTTGAATCTACCATGTTTCTGGTATAACAGTGGATGCCAAACTTCAATGGGGTTCACATATGGGGTTCTAGCCTCGCGGGAAAGATTAGTTCTGCAACCTACGTAGTTAAAAACAGTCGACACTATTATATCTGCCAATGAATATATATAAAACCGTAAAGTTGCTGGTGAGTATGTTGCGCCACTTCTTCTTCTCAGCAAAAACATAGAAGTGGCTACGCCTGTTGGTGGTTGAATGATTTGAGGAATAAGTAAACAACAAATCTTTTTAGTCAGTGACTTACACGGAAAATTCTTTTCTACCAGCTCCTGTTCTTCAGGATCAAGTTCTTTAAACTCGTAAGGGAAAGGCAAAACATTGTTTTCCGCCATCGTAATTCTACACAACTATCAATTATCAAATAAAAGTAAAGACTGCTGTAGGTCAAAGTATATCATATTTTTATTAACTTATCTATAACTTATCTATAAATCTATCGGATAATACTAAGGCTATGTTTAGATGACAAGCGCACAACGTGCGTTTACAACAACATACATTTTGTTCAGGCTGTACACATGCTACGCGTTTTAGGCGTTAAATAGTGTTTTCATCCCACCATCTCGGAAAGAGTAGTTTTACCCTTTGATATCTGAGCGCAAAAGTCGTTTTTATCCTCTAGAGCGGCAAAGTGATTTGAATTTAGAACATCGTGTGCAATACTCCATTTGTGACAATCTTGATAAGACTTTTCATACAAATACCTACATATTAAACAAATAAAATACTGCCTAAAATAATTATTCAACTAATTAAGTAATTTTTATTATTGTTTTTAATTTTTAAACTGAGTTTTCAAATAAATGAACTTTAATAGTACATCTTTTTAATTTGACACTCATATGTGCGCGCCATTTTGTTTTAGTAATTTCCTCGATGAGGTGGGATGAAAAGTTACGTGTTGCACTCGAGTGCAAAGATTTTTCACCTTGTGCTCTTTTGATTCACTCGCTATCGCTCAGGATTCTAATTATTGAAACACTCGCTACGCTCGTGTTTCAATTTTAGAATCCTTCGCTTGCTCGGTCATCAAAATTGAGCCCGCGGTTAAAAATCAACTTTGCACTCTTGTATAACAAATAACTAATGTTAGTTGTAAACGCGCGTTATCAAAATGCTTGTCATCTGAACGTAGCCTAAAGCCGGCCGATACTGAGCGTGTCGGCCACGCTTAGTGAAGGGTTCCGTAGTTTCCAGATTATAGCTAATAAATAACTATCCCGACCCCAGCAACTCCGAATAAATCTAAACAGCCTAAATTAACCAAAAGTACAGGTTATAAATAATGCTTTCTCCTCCGGATTAAATTAAATAAATTCATAAGGAAACCTAGACGAAACACTTTTTCTTCGTCCATTTTCATACCCTAGTATTGTTTATAGGGTCTTTGATTAAACGCAGACAGTTTGTTGATCACTTGTTTTAAATAAATCATTTTAACTCTATTTTTATTCGACTAAGTATTAGATACTGTTAGAAACTAAGTCATTGAATTATTGATAAGACGTGATAAGTGATATTTGTTTTGGGCTAGTAACAATAGAAATAGGTAATATTTACCTATCTGTGTTTATGAATAATAATGAATAATAAAACAATACTTAATATGTAGGTATATTTGTTTAATGCGCGATATGGATACTGCAAATGAGACAATAAGTGGAAAGATATCGGATAAATTGCTGAGACGCTGTGTATAATATGCTGCGGTGTTCGCTGCATAGGAACATAAATTTTATTCTTTATTTGCGTAAAGGCATAAGGGAAGCTAGATACCTGTAGTGAAAAAGCACTATTTTGGGTAAAGTTGATACGATTATAAATTTTATCTTCAACCAGCTGTCGCCAGACGTTTAACTGATGTCTGCGCTCACGGTTAAAAATATCCTATATTATGTATAATACACATAACTTTATCGATATTATTTGAAAAGATTTCGTGAAGAAGTACCCAATTGGAATTGTTAATGTTAATTAAGTTACACTATCGAATTAGGTGTAATCTGTAAGGATAGTTGTAAGAGAGGAAAAAATAGGTAAATAAAATAATCTTGCACACCTTTAATATGGTGAA
The DNA here is from genome assembly GCA_033682625.1 of Helicoverpa zea x Helicoverpa armigera. Classification (NCBI taxonomy): domain Eukaryota; kingdom Metazoa; phylum Arthropoda; class Insecta; order Lepidoptera; family Noctuidae; genus Helicoverpa; species Helicoverpa zea x Helicoverpa armigera. The sequence continues at coordinate 3,244,245 of JAWIIS010000002.1, read as the reverse complement.
ATGGAAATGAGTGTGACTTTATAAGAAAGAGGAACCATTTCTTTTGAATACAGAATAAGTACAGTGTTTTAGGTACATGATTGTTTAATTATCATGTTAATTAAACTTAAATAACAGCTATTATTCGCGGGTCGCTGCGGGTCAGACGAGGACTTCTGATAATAACACACGATAGCCGATGCACTTATGCACGGCCCGGTTGTTTTTTTTCAATTGCGGACATATATCTATCTATACTAGTAAAATAACGAGGATTTTTTTTATTTGTTTATACCCTATTTTAATTATTGTTCGCTATTGGAAAACTGCAGACTCTTACCGAGTAACACAGCTTTATTTTATTCCGGTACAGGCATTTAGTAATGGAAATTGCTGGAAAATGGCTGTTATTTTTACCAAGAACGATTATTTTACATGTTAAAAGCTAGCTTCAAATTCCTGTTTGAAATCGTAAAATTAAGAACATTTCTTTTGTTTCAAAGGCAAACATCTGCATTTAGGTGTATGGATTTCCTAACCTCATTCAGGCAAAGGGGATTATCCAAAGTATGAAGATCGATTGTTACACGTAGACAAAAAAGGCCCCTTTATTTCTCCTTTGTTCCCCTACAGAATAAGCCCTTTATTTCCATCTGATAAATAATAAATATTATTTCTTCATAAACTCGGGAAGCGTAGGTCTGTATCCCTGAGGTTGTCCTGGATCCACCTCTCAGCTTGTTGCGTCATCTGGTCGTCGAAGTAGTCACGCCAACCGTTGCTTTTTCCTGCATCAATCAAACACTTTGGATATACTCTAAGGACGATACTCTAAGATAACCTTACCTCTTAGAAAAATTCTCATTAACTATTAAAAGACAGTCCAGTTTATAAAATGTAATGTGAGTTTAAAACCTGTAAATTACCTTTTCTTATGAAGGTTTCATTAGGCGAAAACATATCAAACTCCCGAAGGTGCTCATAGTTGAAAGCCTTGTTCTTCTTGCAGTTGTCGAAGCTGAGATGTTCGCACAGCATGGTCATCTGCTTATCTGTCACTTGTTTGTTTAGAAAGGCCGCTACACGCCGTATGACTGCCGGCAAGTCCTGAAATCATCATCATATTCATACAATTGCCATCCACTGCTGAACTCTGTCATGGTCCTGTAATACAGAACACAGTCCCCTTCAAATCAAAATGAATCGACGTGCCCTGGCACGTCCTGGCACGTACTTATGCTATGCGAGTCCTACCTTCTTCATTTCTTCATAAAACAAGAACAGCATGTTCGGATGCTGTCTCATATTCCATGCTTCCTTCACGTGCTCGAAATACGGTGTCAATACATCTAAAATAATAAATCATACTCTGCGTGTTACCATTTGATGACCTGTAGCAAAGAATGCATTTGTCAGAATTAATTAGACTTACAGCGATCATTTATGAATAAATTCCAGAAATCTCTAAATTCACCAGCAAAGTCTAACACTTTGAAGAGTCTCGCATGGTGATACGAGGAGACAGCGATATCCCTGGGGTCTCTAGCTATGTATATCATCTTGGCCGTGTCTACTATAGTGGGGGGGAGGAAGCTCATCGGCAGGTGCGTCTTGATGAAGCGAGGGGACGGCATGGCCGCCAGCTTCTCTGTCACCGGCTGAGTCATCACCTCCATCACCTTTACAAGTTTCTCCTTCTTTTCTATGCTTTGCACATTTTCGGTATTCTTCAAGGTATATTTACTCCACTCCGTGTAGTACATGTAAATTCTGTAAATATTATATACGTAATAATAAGTCGTAGCCAAAGCTAGCCTTTTGGTTGAACCATTTAGTTATACGTTCAGATTTTTTATTGAATAATTGTGACGCAATCAGATAAAATGTCAAACAATTACAAGTCTCCGATCGGTAAAAAGCTGGGAGGTGTTGATATAGCAGCAACATGAAATTAGCAATAATGTTTGACAGTCATTCGTCCGCAGCTGGACATAGGTTTCATATTTTAAACTGCCCCAATTGCCTATCTCAACTGCCCGTGGTGCACACTGCAAAAAACCGGACAAGGCTCTGGCGACTAGTGGTAAAATCTGCACGCAGCTTTAAGTGGGGTATTGTACTGTTTTGATACAAATGCCTGAATGGATTAGCTAGCCATGCTACTTATTGCGAAATTAGATAATCTTATCGCATTTGATAATAAGATTAGCAATTAAATAATTGAAAACAGTTATGAAGTTCTTGTAAAAGTCATCGCCATTGTGTAATTTAATGTAAACAAAACTTACTCGAGAAAAGGATATCTGTGGGTGATTGGCACAGACAACGCTGTGGTAAAATCAAAATCATTTGCCAACAGCCACACGAGTTCCTGAGTCCATGTTGTACCTGTGGAACGTAATGATTCCTTAATATTAGCCATGTCGCTGGTGATACCACTGTCATTAGTGTCATTTCATATAGGTCAAATGCCCTTGAATTGGGACAACCCGGTAAGTCTTGTTGGTCTAATTTAATATGTCAAAAACATTTTTTTTCGAGGGGAAATCCTCATGAACTTCCTCCTCCTGTGGAGAGGTGGAGGGGCGTGACGGACTCGTACCGGCTAAAATCCCCCGGTGCCTCTCCTTGCACATGCACGCGGATCCAAATTCTTTCGCAGCCCATATAACAATAACATGACTCAACGAAAATATTATCATTGTCGTATCACTGAATGCATTGACATTACTTGAATAAATAGTCGTACCTAAGAGATAAGTGTGTAACGAAGATCAATGTCAAATTATATTGTAGGTACGAAACATAATGATGATACAATTGATTTATAAATACACGGGACTTAAACACGATACTGTATAAAATAAGGGTACGATAACTTTTTCCATTTTCTCGACGTTTCGGACCAATAGGACCAAGACCATTAAATTGTGGATATGAAATGATAACAAGATTTACCAACAATATCCACACAAATCAATATACACAAATCCTCCCGCTATGCATGCAGTGGGAGGATGTGCTAGATTTGTACTGCATCAAATCCACCTTTGTTCTTTCTGAAGCCCTTTGTGTACCGGGGCAACTCATACAGGTAGCTCATGAATGAGGGAACCTCTGACTTAATTGACTTTGTTTGAGGCTCTAGGTATGTAGTTGCGCTTGTTACTATAGTCATCATTGAGTAAATTCTCATTAACATTCTTCTTTATCGAATTGATTCATAGGGATCTGTCTCTGAACATCAGTGTGCGAAGAATAGGGGTGAAATCACGACAATCAGCCAGTCATGCAAAACGAATAGTAGGTAGGTACCTGATCTCTGATAGCTGGCCACGAAGACATCCGAGGGTCGAATGGGCAGGTTGTAGATGTTCTCAGCGTGTTCCACGTAAGGCCTCGGCAAAACGTAACCTTTCGGACCCACTCGGATGAAATCCACGTTCGGGTCTAAAATAGAAGATCGAAATTTGGTAAAATGATCAGACATACATACACATTTTGTAATAAAGAATGGTATGACGCGTTACTTTGCTTCGTTTTTTTTTATTGTTTCGCGATATTAACGCTTCATATTTTTCCTAACATTTTATATTAGGTATGTAATGAAATTGTAAGTTTTCAGTCGGTTTCTCAAAAATATTTTTTTAAAAGCTTTTACATATTTTCTGAATAGTAAGTTTATACCTGCAATTAAATACAGTCAAAGCCATTAACTAGTTATTGTATTAGGTACTTACAGTTGAACAACCTCTTATTGTCTGCTTTCTCCTCAGGTTCAATCTCTTTGAAATCGTATGGGAAAGGCAGTCTCTGGTCGGCCATGATTATTTTAATTCTGAACCACTGTGACAACTGAGGAAACTCGGATGACTGAAGTTATCCCAGCTCTCAAGTATTATATATTACCTGCTTATCTGTAGCTGCATAGGTACTGCGTCTCTGTTTTTATTTATATTACTCTATGTAAATTTAAATTATACTCAATACTCACACCACTAATTATTCTCACACTACGTTGGTTCCATTTTTTTTACCGTACATTTCCATGATGAAAACATTCAGAAATCACACGATAACTTTTATTTTATTAATGTGTATTAGTCACGTTATTTTGTACAATGGGTCTTGTCTTTAATGAAATATATATGAGTTAATATTTTTAAGAAAATCTTCAGTATAATCTTTCTTAGCAAAAAAATTGAGAAATACGGATATTGAAATCAGGAAACTCCCAAAAATCGTAATCCTTTTATTGAAATTTGTGCGTACAATATAAACTTATATACTATTTAATATTTCATGCTTGGAAAGCGTAGGTCTGTGTCCCTGAGGTTGTCCTCTATCCACATCTCCGCTTGCTGCGTCATCTCGTCGTCGAAGTACTCGCGCCAACCTCCTGCCTTGCCTGCTCAAAGAATACATAAGAACATGAAATTAACAAATAACTAAATATTAAACCTTATTAGAAATCAGATCAGAGCGACACCACAGGATAATTAAAATTTTCGCAAATACATTTTTCCGTTTCCCAAATAATACACTCTTCTGCAAAAAAAACGGGCACCTATGCGAAATCTTGGTTTTAAGGACATTACGTGTATTTTGAAGGGTTTTAATGATTGTAGTATGTTTCTAGCATCAACAGAGTTAGCCGAGCATGCGTGAGAGTGTATTCTAAATTTGAATTTTGTACAATTGCTAAGAAATTGGTTAAACCTTGTTTTGGACTAATTGCTAGCAGAAAGTTCGTCGGTGTTTTGAAAAGTTTTTGAAGTGATTTTCAGGAAAATGATAATGCAGTTTTAATTAATGATTTATGTACTTTTTTGTTAGATAAAAACATTTTTTAAAAACTGTGCGTATTTGATAAAATTTTTACCTGCTCTAAATGGGCTATACTGATGATTGATGGCAATGTTAAGAGTTTCGGTATTTTAGTGTCAAGCGTTCTATTGTTTAGATATTGTACCAACGTGTTTTAAAATATCGCTATTTCATAATTAAATACTATTTAGAAGAGTATCAGTACTTTGAGCTGCGACAAAACCAATTTAAAGTAAGCAGTGCCGATCACAACTCGTCTCCTATCGGAGTTTGACATTTTAAAAATACCAAATTTCGTGATAAATGTTAAAATTAACTACATGAAAAATGATGAGGAGGGTTAAAGCTATCTAAAAAGTCAAAATACTGCCGCGTTGAAGCTCTCGATAACTCCATAGGTATCGGGTTACTAAACGACGATTTAGCTGAAAGGGAGTCAAGAATTCAAAATTATTGGCCAAACGTATGGTTCTTAATAAATGAGCAGATAGCCAATTATTGTTATGATTTAAGCAGGAAAGTGCTGTAGATGCCAGAAAATCTCATTGTAGGCAAGTTTATTTAATAAAATGTCCGTGGGATGAAAACACGCTATTTGAACGCTCAGACTCATAGATCTTCAGAGGTCTACGGAGTTTCCCAAGAGACGAGGTTGTTTAAAAATCAGTGATTACGAGACCTTAAGACCTCGTGCTCACAGTCTATGCGCTATTTTCTGTATTTTGTAGAATTTCAAAACTTTTAAAAATGTCAAAGTCTGATAGGAGACGAGTTGTGATCGGCACTGCTTACTTTAAATTGGTTTTGTCGCAGCTCAAAGTACTGATACTCTTCTAAATAGTGTTTAATTATGAAAAAGTGATATTTTAAAACACGTGGGTACAATATCTAAACAATAGAACGCTTTATACTAAAATACCGAAACTCTTAACCTTGCCATCAATCATCAGTATAGCCCATTTAGAGCAGGTAAAAATTTTATCAAATACGCACAGCTTTTAAAAAATGTTTTTATCTAACAAAAAAAAAAGTACATAAATCATTAATTAAAACTGCATTATCATTTTCCTGAAAATCACTTCAAAAACTTTTCAAAACACCGACGAACTTTCTGCTAGCAATTAGTACAAAACAAGGTTTAACCAATCTCTTAGCAATTGTACAAAATTCAAATTTAGAATACACTCTCACGCATGCTCGGCTAACTCTGTTGATGCTAGAAACATACTACAATCATTAAAACCCTTCAAAATACACGTAATGTCCTTAAAACCAAGATTTCGCATAGGTGCCCGTTTTTTTTGCAAAAGAGTTTAGTTTGCAGAGTTTCAAAACTTAACATGTTCTAATGAACCAATATTTGGACCATAGAATAGAATAGAATAGAATATTTTTTATTTGTAAAACATAGGTATTGACAAAATAAAGATCTTACGTATGTATAATATGAACGCTATGTTTTGTCATTACGACGTACAAATGTAGTAGAGAAAAAAAAAACTTAACATTAAATTGACAAACAAAAATAGTAATTAAATCATCAGAAAACAAAATAAACAACAATAAATACAATTCACAGAGACACATCATTCAAATATTCATCCAAAGAGTAGTAACATTTTTCGGTTAATACTGCCTGAAGAGCCCTTTTGAATTTACTAAGAGGTAGATCTCGGATTAAGGTGGGAATTTTATTGTAAATTCTTGGAGCCAAACCAAAAAAGCTCTTTTTGAGTAAAGCGGTGTTACAATTTACGTGACATAATTTATTTATGTATTGTGAACGTGTGGGCATTTTTTTTGCATCAGATATTTTCAGAAATAGTTGTGGATTACACTTGACAAACAGTGCGGTTTCTAAAATGTAAAGTGAAGGAAAAGTTAGAAGTTTATATTTTTTAAAATATGGTATGCAACTGTCTGTAGTTTTAAGACCACACATTGAACGAATACATCTCTTCTGCATCCTAAAAACCAGCTCTCTATCAGTTGACTGTCCCCAAAATATTAACCCAAATCTCAAAATTGAAACTACCAGTCCGTGATATGCAGTTATTAAAGTTTCTATATTTACTTTTTTAGATAGCTGAAAAAGAAGATATTCAGCTTTATTTAGGCGTTTACAAATTTCATCCGAATGAGGTTTCCAATTTAATTATGACCATATCTATGACTTTGTTTATAAGATATACCTTTCCTAATATAAGGCTGTTCTCCCGGGTTCAGCAAGCCGAGTTCGTCCATGACATCATAGTTGACGGCCTTGTTGCCTCTAAAGTTGTCGATGCTCAGGTGCTGACTGAGGCGTGTCACCAGCTCCTCCGAGCACGGCTTCTTGAGGAATGAAGCCACGCGACGGATCACTGAAGGTAAGTCCTGGAATCAATTGTTAATAAGAAAAACGTAGCTGATAATGTAGGAGTATCCTTTGTGGCACTGGTTCATAATTTAACCGGGATACAGTAGTACCTATCTTATTTATATATTTATTTAAAGAATTCTGTCACATCACAAATTTATATAACACTAGCTTTCGCCCTCGGTTTCACCCGCGTCCCGTAGCCAGATGGTGACAAAAACTCCTAAAACCTTCTCCCGGGTCTAAGTTGGCTCCCCTCTAATTTTCAGCCAAATCAAGCCGTTTTCATGTTATGTCGTGACAACGGAAAGCGGGTTCATTTATATATATATAGATTTAAACTAACTTAAACCGACTTAAAGAATGGTCTTATGCATCTAATAAACCTAGAAATAAATAATAATTATAAAAAAAACAAGTAATAAAAGTAAAGTCACACTGTCAGATATAACATAAATACAAACCGACACCGGGTTATTAATTGATATTAATAATCAGTAAACTAGTTGATACTAGTTTTAAAGTCCAGAAAATAGTTACAGACTTATTTTTCCATCAATTATTTTAAAATAAGTCTAAATGGATTCTCTTTTACTAGTTTTTGTATGTTTTATTAAATGGATTACTTCTAACTTTATCGTGTTTTGAGAAGATATAACGGTACCCACCTTAGACATATCTTCGTAGAAAAGAAATAGCATGTTCGAACTATGCCTTGCCGCCCAGGCTTCCTTAATATTATCGAAATACGGCGTCCAATAAACTGAAAATTATATATTCAATTCCATGTATAACACCTAACAATTTACTGCGATTTTGTCGATCTGCGTGATTGCTATTAAAGTTACAAGTTTTAAGCGCTTTTAGAGTGAAATATTCAAAGTAACTTACTAGAGTTGCTGATGAAAAGGTTCCAGAAAGTTTTGAAGTCTCCATGGTAACCGAGCAACCTGTGGAGTCTGTTCATGTGGTAGAAAGACACGGCTACATCCCTGGGGTCCCGTGCCACATACACTACTTTAGCATCGTTGAGCAATGATGGTGGAAGCAACGACAGTGGAAGATGAGTGTAAACGAACCGTGGTGACTCTGCGTTAGCTAGTCTGACAGTCCCCGGTAAGGTAATAGTTTCTAGAAGTTTCTTCTTCGCAGTTTCGTCTGTATCGTTTAAGATTTTATCCCGCAGCGAAGGATGGACAAGCGTGGGAAACCTTGAAAAGTAAAAACAATTGTGAAGGTTGAATAATGGCCGTCATTTCAGAAATAATTAATTAAATGATGGTTTTTATATTTATTATAGCGATTTCAAAGAACGTGCGTAAAGCGTACATAAAATAATGATTGAATTTCTCAGAACATGCATAAAATTTTTCAAGTCTTGTGTTATTTTTTACAACTTTTACTTCTTATTCAAGCACAAACTACAAAATTAATGTATTTGGTAGATAATTAGTATTAAAAATTATCATTTAGGTAGCTAGCCAAGAGCACCGTCTCACTTTTGTAGGTCACTGCTTAGTTGTTTTGGCATGAAAGAAAACGAAAGCGCCAGCCAATACAAATATGTACTTGTACTGTATACAAATATGTGCTCACTCCAGAAACATGAACCTTCCGACCAGGGGGACCGTCTCCGACTTGGCGAAGTTCCAGTCATTGGCCACGATCCAAACGAGCTCTCGAGTCCACGTCGAACCTACACAGATGTAATAGGTAACAAACAAATGAATGGAGCTTTTAAATCTTTATTACAAACAACTCTGAAGATTTCGTACAGAATTATGTTTAGTCGGAGCATAAATTACCATTGTTCATAAGTTTTAACTTGTTTCTTTTTGATGTTATGATGTCCGTTAAATAAAATTTTAAGACCTCCCGTTCTAGGTAAGAATCCGTGGCATGGTTATCCGTTAAAATGTTTCGGTTCAAACGGTTTATTTTAACTTAAAAATAAAAACAATTTATGCTAATGCCTCGAGGCAGGTTAATCGAGGTCGTATCAAAACGGTATTACATTGTAGAAAACCTAAGCCTTTTTACTATGGTTAAATTCCCAACAAAGCGAATGCAAATGTGAAAATTCTGGACACGATAGGGCATCGAACCGCCATCTTTTTGTTACGATATCTGATTGTACTGCTGTAACAATAGCTAATTACAGTTTCTTATTAATAAGCAGCACGTTTAGAAGTTCTCATCACAGTTTTATAACAGTGTTAACGTGAATGGCATACAGATTAATTTATTTACGCTCCGTTGAATAGGTTTTGGAGAACGCTTTAATTTGAATATAAAGCTCTATTTGAAAACACCAATTAACTTTCAAAAACTGCTTTTTAATCTGTATCAATCTGGTCTACAATCGCGAAACTGAATAAGTATTTTATGAGTTTCATTCATATATTTGACAATCATCTAAGGAGACAAAAGGGAACAGGACCTGGATCACTGGATGGACTGGACTGGACCATGATACTTTTTATACCGAAATATGACCTGGTCTGATCCTTGTAGTCAGATAATCGTACCTGATCTAGGGTAGCTGGCGACGAAGACATCACTGGTTCTTATCGGCATGTTGTAAATGTTCGCAGCCTCAGCGATGTAGGTTTTCGGGAAAAAGTAGCCTTTGGGTCCCACTCGCACATAACTTGTGTGTTCGTCTGTGTGAAGTGAAATAGAAAGAAACATTACTACCTATATATTCAATGAGGAGGGAAAATTGCCCTTAATTTTTTACATGCGCATTTGTTACATTAAAGGTCACATTGTCTAGTTCTACCAAAGTATTTTTGTACCTTAACCGTAAATCAACTGTTCAGGGTTTCTTTTTGCCATAAATTCATGGCTAGTTTATATGGTGGGGTTAGTACAAGATTAACATAGTAAACATTGGAATTTGCAATGAAATAGCAATTTATTTAAATGGCCGGATATAAGCAAGCACTACTAATAAGATTAACGTTGTCCGGTTTTCTCATAAACCTCTCGTTTTGAACGGAAATTTACCTACTACTGGATCAAATCGAGGTTATAGTAAGCGATGACATGAATTTGAATTTGAATGAAAAAATACAAATTCGTGATTTTAGCACCACGGGGTTGCGAAGGTGCAGCTCAGTGCTATTTTCAGAACACCGCAAATAAAAAAAATTACAGTTAAATCAACCTATCTCAAAAACTATAAGAGATACTTTGATCAAACCAAAAATCGTTGAAAGAGTTAATTAGCATGCATCACCTCTATTTTTTTTAGAATTTTATACCCCGTAGTTATAAAAATAGAGGGGGGGGGGACATACTTTTTACGACTTTGAGAGCTGATATCTCAAAAACCGTTCACTTTAAGAAAAATGTTTTTTAGAAAACTTTATATCATTTTAAAAGACCTTTCCATTGATACCCCACACGGGTATGTACATCGAAAAAAAAAATTTCATCCCTCAGTTACATGTATGGGGGGCCCCACCCCCAATTCTTTTTTTTACTATTTAGTGTCATATTTTTGTAGCGGTTCATACAACACATATTCCCATCAAATTTCATCACTGTAGTACTTATAGTTTCCGAGTAAATCGGCTGTGACAGACGGACAGACGGACAGACGGACAGACGGACAGACGGACATGACGAAACTATAAGGGTTCCGTTTTTGCCATTTTGGCTACGGAACCCTAAAAAGTGGTTTGATCGTTCGTTCAGCTGCGAATGTAAACTTATATTTACTTATTTCGGCAGGTACTTAAAGAAAGTTATCAAATTATATATTTAAGTATTGAGTATAAGTATATTTTAGCGATAAGACCGCCCATTGTGTCACCAACTTCAAAATTTTTGTTTATTCTTGTTGTTTTTTTAATTGGTGTGCATAATAAAGAATATATCTATCTATCTATCTATCTATCTATAAAGCATAAGTGAAAATCAATATGGTGACAATACTTAACCATAATAGGTTTTCCTTGGTACTAAATTGTCAAGAAAAGCTTTTTCAATTTTGTTAGGTAAATACAGTAACAGTTGTTAGGTGTCTTTTAATTATCATTTGATTACTTGTGTATTATTTTATGAGATTATTATGAAAATAATGAAACGCTTTGTTATAGTTAAGCTTGGAATTCTCAAAAGTTTTCCAAAAACCTTTGAGTTTTTTCCTTTGAAAATTTTGCAGAAACTAGCATCTTATTTGAAGAGTCGTTTGATTTGGTGCCAATGTCACTTAGCTAAATATGGTCATGTAGAGTGTGCCGTCGATGCAGTCTGCCCATCTATCTTCGTCTATGTTAATAAACTCACTAGCTTAATGATGTACTGGTACTTACCTACATGTTTCTAATTTTGTAAAAGTGATTCACCTATAAAATGCTGTCAGTGAGAGTAATTAAATAGATTGTCAGAATACGATTATTATCAGAAAATACAGTAATATTATCAGTAAATTATAAACTTAAGATTTAGGTCAATTTAAGTTTAATAACAATCCATACCCATTAGGTACTTCATGTCACATAGCACATACACCAGACTAACTTAGTTTGTATTTACCTAGACAAAAAAGAGAATAATATACTTACTTTTGAAGTATTTTCCGAGTAAATCAGCCAACTTTGGCTCCACATCTCGTATTTCCCAAGGAAAATCCTTTGTTACATCCATTGTAACCAGCCGTCCTAAGTGCAAGACCGTCGTGACATAACAAATGTTTAGTTTAATTGATCGTACATTCGCTATTTAGAGTTATGAAGACTCCCTACGATAACTTTGTTATCATTCATAGAAGATAGATAAATGTAACTACAAATTAGAATTGTTCAATCAATCTGTATGTTGACTGACTATTATAAAACTATTGCTTTCCATTGACAGAAATAAATCGATACTAAAATTCATACGCAGCAAACTAAAATAAACAGATAAAGTCGACGACAATAGTAAGTGAAGATTCCCTTAAATAACATTTAATTAATATAGTGCTATCTTAATTAACCCGACCCCCTGTCTCAAAGATTTCACCTATTGGAAAACGTGTCGTCTATTCAAGTTCAACGGTTCACGGCCAGAGTGCGAGCAAAAGTCCGTAGTGGTGGTCACGCAAAAATAAAGATTGTATACTTTTTTAAAGGTATCAGGGTACTGTACAGTATGTACTGAAAATCTGCCAAATAATCTCGATAGCTGGTGTTAGTCCTATGTAAAGCAGGTCAGGATGATTATCCTAGTTTTATGTAATTAGCTATACCTATCTAAATGTATCTTTAACTATCTAATGTTTATTGTTCTTAACCACTCGAGATGTTGATTGTTATCGGTCAAGTTAATTGAGACCAGTTTGCGAACGCATCGTGAAAGTGTAGGTACTTAATTGATAAACTGTTAGATTTAATATATAGTCGTTATCCATACTAATCCATACAATAGTATTATAAAGCCAGCTATGTAGTGTTGGCTTGTTCGAAGTAGGTACTTCCCCCGGGATGACCCCACGGGCAAAAGTAGGTACCTACTAGATGGTATGATCAATTCCAGATATACCAAATAAAATATAGAAAACTGAAAACGGGCCTATTGACTATTTTAGTTTTCTTTGTTCTCTTTAATACGGTAAGGGGAATTTAGATAGGTATTTGATCTGTCAAAATGTAACATCTCTTCACTTCGGGGTTGCATGCGGGCTACACAAACAAAACAAAGCACTTATAAAAATAAAAGGTTTACTTAACAAGTTAGGAATAAATAAATTACATGGCGAACATATTTGGAAATAAATTAACTACATGTACAACAACACAGAGATCGGGAACTATGACGTAAGAACAACTACTTCAGGCGTCTGTTGTGCTTCTACTTTATCCTCCTTCTTCTTATCTAGCTCGGAGGCAACGCTGGCTTCTGCGGGCGCTCGGTCCTGGCACATGAGGGTCTCAGGGTCCCTAATACGCTCAGGGCCACAGTTTTCCGTAGCTCCTAAGAGCTTCAGCTCATCCTGATCTTCAGCGTCGACCTCTAGCCGGCGTCGACCAGCGATCACCACCTCGACGGCGCGGCCGTCGCTCGCAGACCTGTCGCCTGAGCCGATCTCGACGCGGTACGGCGTGCTGGGCTCCACGAAGGCCTCCATCACACGGAAATCGGATCTTTCCTGGATTTCATGCTCCTTGTCGAGGGGCTTGTGACTCTTCGAGAAAATATCGAAGACTGAAAGCGGCATCTTCTTGGGGATGGCGACGAGTACCACCACGTTCTTGACGTCGGCTTGCACGTTGAAATCGCCATCCTGGTGCTGGTTGTAGAAGGCAGGCGTGGCGGCGGCGACCGCCAGAAGACAAGCGAATGCCACAAGCATGGTGCGTGCGCGCGACGGATCTCACATGCGCTGACTGCGCGCCGCATGCGCCCGCGCCGCTTTTACCAGCCACAAGCGAACCAGTCTGCCGCTCGAATCGAGCACACTGTAACGGTTAACACGACATGAATACTGAGTGGACCTAATTCGACGGATGATGCCTAAGAGTTAATTATCAATTTAGAATGTAATGACCACAACAAGCGATCTATGTTTTGCTAACTTGATTGCATGAGTAACATTACAGTTCATGTATCGGTTTCCATTGTTCCAGTACACCTATATTTTGTTATTGCTATGCGAGGACAGATTTTGAATTCTAGGGACGCTGAATATACAAATCAGTTATTTGGTTAAAATAGGTCAAGCAACACTTAAAATCGAGGGCTCTAGACTCTGAGACTTTGCGTTCTACATTAGTCAAGTCTGTGACGGACACATCCGTCAAAACAAAGTGGAAAGTAGTGAATGCCGTGCCGTGGCGAGCAATGGAGCCGGAGGGCTTAGCGTGTGACAGTGACCGCGGGTCATCGATACGATAACCGAGTTTCGCCTGCACGCTCCGCACAGATAGGATCTCAGCTCAGCGCGAGCTACAACTGCGCACAACTGACCAAACATTACGACGCAGGATGCAAATACTTAGGTACTTACCTACCTACTTGAGTCCTTCGGCATTGTTCCGTTATTTTGTCCGCAACGAAATGTTTGCGCTCTTAAATTATCTTGTTTTTACTCAAAAGTACGGCTATGCTGTTATAGCAGTTTAATGTTTCCACGTACGATATGAAAGCTTTTGCAACGCGCCATATTTGGGGGATGTCTAATATTTCTCCGAGTTTTATGTTGCTGTAAATAATACTACGCTGTGTTAAAACATAAATTTATACCATACGAGTACAGTATACGAGTTCATAGCAGTTACTTGACACAGAATCAGAAGTCAAAACTGAACCCTTTGTCACTATGTATAAAATCAGGAACTAGATACGGTTATCAAAAATGGGTATATAATAATATCTTCTTACTTCCAAGATCCAAGATATCTATCGGATTTCAACCACCTCCATCAGTTTAGGGAAGATCAGAAAGACTTCGTTTACATTCTTTATGCTTTTGGGCTTCAGAAATATTTGTGCAGAATCGAACCGGGACCTTTCATGAAGCCATCCGCAAAAAAATCATCGCATCTTTACTGCAGCGAGGTAAATCAGGTAAATACTAAGATATTGGATCTTTTTATCTGAATAAAGAATTAATAGTTGTAAAAATAACACTCTATAACTTCGTCTAGTCATTTTGTACGATACACGCGTGTTCACTGTTCATACTCTTGACTGTTTTAAGTAGATCTATTGTAACATTATCTTATTTCTAAGAAATGCCAATTGATTGATCATTCTTCGGTTCAAAGTTCGATTACTCATAAATACTAGTTACTGATAAATAATATCAGGCAGTTAAACTTAAATCATCAAGTTAAGACTTGGCTCTATCTATGTACCTATGTTCACTGTTGGGAATTACTACACAAAAACTATCTTTTGTGTGAATAAATTGTACTAATAAATTAAGATTTAAGAGACTTAAGTTTAAGATTTGAGATATTTAAGACTTGAGATTTAAGAGATTTAAGTTTAATCTGCGTACAAATTATCGTATGTAAGTAGACGAAGTAGACTGTTTGCTAACTAGAGATATAATTTTAACATTCCAAAAACAAATTCCTTCCTCCAAGAAAAAAAATAACCGACATTACATTAGTCACGAAGATGGTTTCAAAAAATACATGGTTTATTTATTTTCTACTAGGTACTTAACTGTTTCTAGTAGATACTTTCATCTACAGCATCCCGAGGGAATTACTTAGCACTTGAATAAAAACTGCTATATTTTGAAACAGGTTTCTATCTATCTTCTCACATGCCTTATTACTTTGATCGGGAAGTGTGCCTATTGCACATTAATTCATGCCGTAATTTACACATAAGTACTTGATCGATTGGGTTTTCAAAAAAACAAAGAATTAAGATTTTTCAATAAGAATTATTTTATTTATTTTCAACGAAACAATGTACACACTTACGTACTTATATATTTAACTTACAAACTAAAATAAATGCTTCTTTCCATGGCTATGTCTTAGCACAGTATAGTCAGTACAATATAATAAATTAATTAATATAATTTGAAGATTAATTGAAACTTTGAACGCCCGATTCCTATACTCTTAGGCCCTGTTTAGCCAACAAGCTACATGTACTTACGTGTATAAGATTTCCTAAAATCTTGGTTTTAATAGAGATCGCAGATAAAGAGAACTATTCAATCCTTGTATAGGAAAGGGGCATTAGTCACAAAACTATCGATTAATCGTTAATTGATCACATTTATATCTCCCTAATGTTGGCGGGTTTTTCTCAGCAGTGGCATCAGGAAATTCGCCAGGCGATGTTTCAGTCTGTGATAGAAAAACATGTTATTATTATTTATCAGAATTAAAAATAGGCATTTGCTATAAAGAGATCGAAGTTTAGTTCATTGAAAGACTTACTTCATTTATAAACAAATTAAATTAACATTTTACTAATTGAACAGTATGATCGCATTTACGTTAATTCAGAGTTATTAAGGGTATGTGGCCAATATAAATGATTGTTTCATAGTTTTGCATGATTCTTACCTGATAGGCTATTTAAGCTATTTTCGCGATTATCTGGGAATAAAAAGAAAAACATAGGTAGGATCAGATTTTTTCACTTCCCGTAATTTTTATATGAATCATGCACAACTAAAACTCGTTAATTTTGTAACTTAGAAACTAAGTTTGGATTCGGGTTCAGTTAAGATGAAAAGTAATTTGGTGTTCATTTGCGATAATAATTACTGGGTGTACAGAAAACTGTCATAAATATGAAATCGTATAGAGTTTTTACCTTTGTGCTTTTTCTTGTTTCCTCAAGGAAGCGTCCTTCTTCTGGCTCTTCGTCTCGTTGCCCAGGCTGACGTCACTCAGTGGGGAAGCCTTCTCCGCCGGCTTGGCTGGCTCCTCAGGCTTCGCGTCCTCGGGTTTCTCCGCCGGCTTCACCTGCTGCGGCTTCTCATCGGGCGTCGGCAGTGACACCACCTGGATCGCAGGAACCGACGGCGACGACTCTTGGGGAGGCTTGGGCTTGGATTCATTGAAATCGTCCAGGGCCAGATCCAGGAAATCGTCCATGTCCCCCAAAGCGGACAGTAAGGACTCTGCGGGCGCCACCGCGATGACCACACCGTCGATGCTGAGCCTGTAGTTCTCGGAGCCGTTCTGCCGCTGGTCGTAGTGGTTGTTGCCGCAGTCCGGCGTGGGCGCCGAGCTCGCCAGCACCAGCACGCTGGCCAGCAGCGCCACCTCGCACACCACTCGTCTGTAGTTGACCATCGCGGAAGCTGTCTGTGGGCGCACTGAACTTCGGTTGCGGCTGTAGGACCCGCTATGTATCCATTCTCCGCTGCATCTTTTATTTATTTGCCCAGATAGCGGTACAGCCAGACGCGGCTTCGACTAACCGCGCGACCCGTCGTAGTTAAACTGGTATTAACACAACAGAATTGTGTAATAAATACAGGTATACAGGTATCATCCGTTATGTTAAAACGGCCAGTAATTTACAACGAATGCTCATTACAATAATTAATGTTCGCAAGTAAGCCTCCATGTAATCCCGATAAAAGCGATAATGTTGTGTTTACATTATCATTATATTTTTAGAACATTAGGTATGTTAGATAAATAATTAAGAGGTCGTCGACTCAGCCCAATAACCCAGTAACCTTTGATACCTATCACATAAAACGGTTACAACTTATTACTAATTCATCGTCACATTCGTCACCAAAACTTATTTGCCATAAGTCGGGAGACCTATTTATTTAGATTAGGTAAGTTTTGAGATTATATTGAGACTTTGAGGCAAATTATACAAGGTAATGAATTAAGAAAGCTTTCTTCTTCAGAGCAATGAATAGATACATATTATGTAGAATCTCCCGGTCCTACAGTAGCTTAATTTGTGCCTGAGCTTAATTTTAACTGTGGGTAGGTCTCAGCGGTGCGGTCTTATAGCTAACGGGAAGATTAATTAGGCCTTTAATCTTGATTCACCCCGATAAAGCAAACACAAGCTTTGATCAGTCAATAGAGAGCTTTTACCGAATATTCATACTTCCTCGTTTAAAAGTAGTTCAGCTGAAGTTTTGTGTAAATATCAATTAATATCAAGTTAATGGAGATTCGGTGGCACAGATCGAGTGCGGTAAAACAACCTGTCGTTGATGGGTCGCGGACAGCTTTCAACTAACTGTATCTACCACCTACTTGCACCATCGCATCGCCGATAAACGGTAAAATTGTAGCATTTTACTTTATTTGCCCTTTTCTTGAATTATTATTTATTTTTTGCTGAAGTAGAAATTGGTACGACAGGTCAACTTAACTATTTAAGTTAAGTCACAACCCTAAAAGGTAAATCAAAGTTCAATCAAGTTAATAAAAACTATGCTCTTGTTGTTGATACGGCATAGGGTACTTACTTAAGATGTCTAATGAGTCACTTAGATAGGCACTTATTAATTCGCCATTTACCTACATGGCACGTTAAATAATTTAGGTTTCAATCGATGTTAGGATTTACCCAATACTTGTTAGCCAACGGAACATGTTGAAAGCTCTACATTGTATGTTCTATATTTGCTGCACATACCTCTCCTAGGTGATACGATCCACCTATAACCCTAACAATAGTCCCTAAGGACAGTCCATTTAATAGCTCTTATGTTCGATTACCTCTAACGTTCATTACCAATTTGTAGAATGAACAATTGAGCACCGTTGATAGCTTGCTACAAATTAAAAAGCGTTTAACAGAAATGATATCGACTTTGCCCACATTTAACGACCCGGCAGATTTCTAGACAAGAGCTAGAAACTGTTAGCTCTTCACAAACAGGTCTGGCGTACTTTCTACCACACCTAGTTCGATTTTATGTCCGTTTACAGTCTTTCTAGTAGTTTTAATATGTTGGACGAGTCGCTGAGATAGTGATTTCCTGATTCTAGATAAGTTATAACACCATTGTCTGAATTTTGAGGAGGGTCCAAGTTACAGTTTCGGCCTAGACACAGAACTTCTCGTATGTCTTTGGTTCCTCGTCCTAGTCGTAGCTACTCTATATTTTTGGTGTTAGAAGTTCTCAAGGTTTAGGCAAAATAATTTCGCTTTGGTGTACCAACAGATATGTAGGTACTTAGATCATAAATTATGTTTTCAGCATCAAGGTAACGCGTCAATCATTCTTTCTATAATTGAGTGCACTCATTTACTCAGGATTGTAGGTGCAATATAAATATATGTTGGACCGTTACATTCCCATGCAAATCCTCCAGTTTTCTCAGATAACAGGAAGCGACGAGCAACGGTACTGCGGTTCAGTTGCCAATCCGCTTACGGCTTACCTTCTTATTAAACACCTATAGGATTAACAGTTCATAACACATGTAGGTCCTACAGTTTGAGACTTTAGTGAACGGAGACTCAGGTGTGATTTTCAGATTGGGACATTTTTTTAAATTATTTATAAGATTCTTCTCTTTGCTATAAGCCTTCGTCAGGCGGTTACTGTGACAACTTAGGTTGAAAGATGAATAGTTTTTTTTTTCTTTCTTTTGTTCCATATTTATTTCAATAAGCGAGGAAAGCTTTTATTAACGTCATGAAGATTGTCAGCGGTGTGTAGTTCTGGTGGCAACACAATAGTATGGTCTTACTAACTGATGATAATGGATCCCAAATATATGAACTGGAACTTCATCAACCTGCATTTATAATAGCGTGTTTTCAAATAAATAATTTATTATAAAATCGAAATAAAACAATGAATGATACTTAAAACATTTATATTTCAAACATAATTTTAAGGGAAGACAAAAGAAAAAAAAACAATTGCAGTTAAAATAAAAACAAAACATGATCACAAAGATAATATCAACTTTAAATAATAATCACTGACGGCGCGTTGTACTATTTAACTATAACTAAACTATATTTTTACGCTACAAAACCTGACATGTATTTTTATTTTCCCATAACGATGACAATATAGCCAATTTTTATTTAAAAAAATGAGATATATAAACGACTTATGATATAAATTTTCTGTATTTTGTGTCAAATTCAACAGTAACTTTATAATATTAATTTTCGCTCGCTGTTTCATATAATTAAATTACAATAAGGCACTTACATAGGAAGACATTACATTAATAAGGCATTTATTTCGATAACTTATTTCTAACTTAACCCTATCGTAATATCTTAACACGAGTATAATAGAATCTATGAAAAATCCACGACAAGATTCACGGTTTTGAAGATGAATGAATATAAGGAGTATTTATAGACAATAAAGAATACTCTCATAATTTGACACTTTAATCAATCACCTGGAATTGATGCGATGACGATGCGCCTATTGGAATCATCTAGCTAAGGCCTGGACGACTATTCATGTCCCATATTTTATCACGAAACAGAAACACAACAGCAATAAAAACAGTACTTAACTCCATTACAATATGATCCATAAAAACGTAATTTGAATAACACATAATATCAACATAATCAAACACACATATAACTTAAGACAGTGAAAAACATAATGTTACAGTCATCGCTGATGAATTCTTAAAACTCTAATTATAAAAAAAAAATACTATGTATTGCCTCATCATCATCATCATCATCATCATCTCAGCCATAGGACGTCCACTGCTGAACATAGGCCTCCCCCTTTGATTTCCTCACATAGCACATAGGGGTATTTTGCATTTCTAGCCGGGCGAAACTAGAAAAACAAACTTCAACAGAAAATAAAAATGTAATGCTTGTTAGAAAGCCAGGTAACTACTGAACAAAATCCGACCATTTTCAGGCTCCTACTCCCGCGCCATCCAGCCACAAACCTCTCGGAACTTGATCATTGTGACACGCACTCGCGTCAGTTTCTGGCTACATTAAAAACGTACCGTGTTTGAAACCTCAGAACTTTTTTATTGTCAGCTATTTAACCAAAACTACTATGGATTATCATAATACAATATAGAACAGTTTTATTTGTTAGGATTTAATAATGTTTACGTGTATTTTTTAAGGTTCAAAATCAATTCTTAAAGTTCAAAATGTTTGAACCGTTTTTTAATGAATTTGTACTTTTCACAGTGAATATAGTTATCTTCCGAGTGCTTCCGGCTAATGATTTCTGTTGTAACGTATTACAAACACTGTCAGATGATAGTTAGAACACACATTAGGTGCTACTTTTTGCTACTTTTGACAGAACTTAGACGTTACTGCTGGTGTAAACTAAAAACAATTAATCATTATTTTCAAGCAAATTATTAAATGTTTTCTTTTTAACACGCTTATTTATTGTTTTAGGCATACCAGGGAGCTCTAACTACAAACATTTAAGTAGAGAATACCTGCACAATATGATTTTTATCTAAAGAGTTAGTCAATAAAACCTTCTCCAAATCATGAATATTCTTTTGTTTTATCATCGTATCAGCCAATAATACTGACTTTTGAATTAAGGCCTTTTCAATGGTTTTCTGTAAATATTTGTAAGTTCTATCTACTTTACAGCAGAAAAACCTGAACTAATAGTTTCGCCCGGCTAAAAATGCAAAATACCCCTATGTGCATAGGCCAAATTCCGTTCTAGGTGCGTTTCATATTACACACATGCACACCAAATCTAGACCCGGCACAAGACAGTCACACCCTACCTACATTGTGCGTATTTTTTTAAACCCTTCAACAATTCTTCGAGTTTGCATCTCACAGTGGGTACATTCGATATTCATACTACATGGACATCAGTCACACTTGTCAGTGTACTCTTCAGCGATGGCTTGAAGCACATGACTGTAGAAATCCCGGTGCTGCGTGACGCGGTAGAGCGCGGCGGTGAGGTAGCGCTGCGCAGCGGCGCCGCACGGCGCGGCGGCCAGGCCGTCGCCGCACACCGAGCGTGACGCAAGGCTCAGCGTTATGGCTTGCCGCCAGATGCGGGAACTCACTGGAACAAGAAAAATAAATAACTTAGATCTTCTCTAGGAATCATCTTCTTTAGGAATAGTCTCCGCCAGCGACTTACTCGGGGAACTAATTCACGCATCCGGATAAAAAGTAGCCCATATAATACTCTGATTTGTAAGCTATATTATGGCTAAGTTTCATCATACATCTAATCAGCCGTTTGCAGGTTGAGAAGTACCATAACTCACTCACAACAAACTTTCGATATGAACCCAAGCGCGTTTTTGAGCACAGAGTTTAGTTCGGGCGACGTCAAATTTTACGAGAACTGTACTTACAAAAGTGTTGCATGTCAGCATCGCAGTGCGTCAACAGCTGCTGTATGGAGGAGGCGCCTTCGATAGGAGGCACGTTGGTTCCCGTCACCACCAAGGAGTTCGGTATCACCACCTTCCTGATTACTTCTTCCACTTCTAATGTTAATGCCTGAGAAGAGTTTAATAAGATGGTTAATAATATAAACAGTATTGCAGTATATTTAGAATCTTATGTAAAAACCTTTACCTGAGTATCAGGGTTTCCATTTGCAGTCTTTTTGTTATCGTCTTTCATGACATGCAGCCAGTATGAAGTTGGAATATGCTGCAAAAAATATGTAGTAAGTAGCTAAAGTAGCTTTAAAACATGAAGAATGCTGACATATTATATGACTTCCAATTTACTGTTAAAAATCTTCTATGATTCACAACTGTAAAGATGTTCTGTCAATGCTATGTCATTAAAGTTTATTACGTAATAATGGTCTACTCTTACTTTGTTAAGCCAGTTAAAAGCATAAGCATTACTACAACATAAACAAAAGAGGTACATATAACTCACATTAGTATCAGCAAGCATCAATATTCTATGCACATGTGGCTGGTCAGTAGTATCTGGTGACAACCGGTTCACACAGTCCGGGTACATCTCTGCAAGGACCACACTGTTCTCTCCACCCAGCTTCCGTTTGCTTTGTTCCTTTATTGCTAACTCATCTAGTCTGTCGTAGATCAGAGTTGCTACTCTTGGTTTTACACCTAGAATGTTATTATGAATATTATTTCAACAGGCTATGAAATACTATGAAGATTCTGGAACTTAGGATTAGGACTTGCGATTTAGCACCTGTGAATATAGTTTACTTAAAATTAGAAAAAAATATACAAATAGGCAATTAGACATCACAACATCTAATCAACTTACCTCAGTCTTGAAATTGTTAGCATGGAAAATCATTAAAATTAATATTATTAATAATGCAGGTAGTTAGACAGTAGTTTCAAAGCAGTAGGTACACCAGTATTATTTATAGTAATATTATAAAGAGGAAAACTTTGTTTGTTTGGTTGTAATGAATAGGCTCAAAAACTACTGGGCTGTTTTTTTAAATTCTTTCATCATTCGAAAGCTACATTATCCACGAGTAACATAGGCATATATTTAATCCCGGTACGGGCAGTAGTTACCACGGGACGCGGGTAAAACCGCGGGAAAACGGCTAGTGTTATTATAGAGGTAAATTAAGAACCAAGAACGGCAAGACTACTTAAAGAATCTCATAATGTCAACATACTCAAAGTATGTCTCAGATTTTGGTCATCAAAACCAAATAATGTG
Source organism: Helicoverpa zea x Helicoverpa armigera (assembly GCA_033682625.1). Lineage (NCBI taxonomy): Eukaryota > Metazoa > Arthropoda > Insecta > Lepidoptera > Noctuidae > Helicoverpa > Helicoverpa zea x Helicoverpa armigera. The sequence goes on along the minus strand of JAWIIS010000002.1, from coordinate 3,221,003 downwards.
GACTTCAAAACATACTCCAAAACTTACAGTAGAATAATTATTTCTACCATAATCTTAGTTTCCATTTACCCCCTTCAAACAATACTTCCACATAGGTAAATAAACTAGCTTCATACCAAAATGTGCTGCTGCAACCTCCACATCGGCATCTTCACTCCATGCGAATATCATCTGCACAGTTTGTAGTATGGAGCACTGGAGACGGAAGAAGAAGGAACCAGCTCTTATTGGAAGCCTTTTGCTGCAACCCTCGCATATCCACTGCACCCTGGAATTTGGAAATAGAATGTTATTAAGACAAATTGGCAAGTTTTCTTGGGTAAAAAACCACATAAATATGAAGTTTGTTCAGTTTATTGAACTTATTTAGAAGGTATAAAAAAGAGTTTTTTTGTTTCTAGAACTTAGTCAGTTTTTATCTAATGAACATCTTAGATGAAAATAAATGGCATGCTTTAAAGAATACACAATTTGTAGTAAAATACATTATAATATCTTATTTACTATATATATATATATTACTACATAAGAATATTATAAATAATGTACAAAATTCCATACAAATAGGTCACCTGTCTATAACTCTAGCGGTCCTACACACAACTTTACAATCAGGTTTGTCCGAAGGGCACTTGATGGTTTTGGGGAGCAGCCCAAATGCTTGCAGTCTCTCCACAAGCTGACACTCCAGTCTCAAGTCACCATGACTGGTTGTCAACTCCTTGTATAGTTGTAGGTTACTGCAAGTGCAAACTTATTTATTTTAGTAATTTTTAAGTGTTATTCATGATAAAACGAAATTCATGCTTTACTGGTATGGTTATTTTGTGACTAGTGTCAAGACCAGAAGCTCTTCCATAGGCTAATTTCACCATCAACATATGTGTCAGTTTTCTTTTAAAAAATGATTACATTGAAAATGAGTAATTTTAGTGAAGTTGTTTATATCAATGTAGTATTGTCCAAGTGTTCAGAAAACTTAAGAACTTCGTTTCAAAAAGAGTCCGCCCCTAAGACGACCCACTGACCGTATTTCTAGATTTTTGGATGCTGTGTAGCAAAATACTTTCTAGTGTCTGTTACTTTAGTAAAAAGGTTCCTTACTCAGGACTTGTATTAAATGGCAATGTTGGCTCAGTCACTTCTGTTTTGGCATTGCAGTCGTATGTGGTGGAATCTGCTTCCATCATTGTAATGTTTGTTTATTGTCTGCTATCACTTATTTTACCCACACCTGAGGAATGAAAACAAAGCCTTGTATATCTTCAAAACGCAAAAAACTTTATTTCACAATATTCATTCTTGCAACTCTAGTTTTATCCTGTAGAATTAAAGTAACAGATTTTTTTGCGCTTACATTATTTATGTTAAGTATTGAAGTATTAATATTTTCAATTAATAAAATATTTTTGTAAAATTAACCAAGTCTTTCCCAGTGTCATTTTGACATTGTCAATTTTGGACAAACTTCAAAACTTGGGCCATCACATTGCCACAAAAAAAAAATCAAATGATCCACAGTTTATGATCATGCATGCCGCAAGCGTTGAATACATACTGCAAACGTTTAACTTTATAACATTGTGCGGTCAAGTATTTAGCTATCGTGGTAAAGGATTTTCTGTAGGATCCTTTTTTTATGGATAGACATTTAAAAGACATACATATATAAAAAGTTCTAAACCTACAATCTTCTCGGAATTCAATAAACTGCAAATAAAATGAAAATTATGTACTGACAACCCTGAGATGCGTCTAGTTTCGTAAATAGTTCCGCCCGCCCGCCCGCGCCGCGTTTTGTTGTATTTTAATGTCAAAGTTAGTGTCATGTTGCTTTTGCTTGGGTTTTAATTTACACATGTTTGGATACAAAATTTTGTAATAAATTGTGTTAAATTGTTATCAAACATTGAACTAAAGTGAAGGGTTTGCAAATCTACATGTACCATGTAAGTATTTTCTTATAGCATGATAATTTTCTGTCAACTTGTCGGACTTACATTGATCGTGATTATTTCGATTTACCGAACTGAGATGTATCCATAAGAACCAAATCTAAATTAAGTTTTAATTCATAATAATATAAACTGATTATATATCTGGGTACATGTCATCATCACAACTTTTTAATAGAAATTGAACAATGCAAAAAATCAATACCTACCTCCTGAAACCTTCCTAATTTTGCTTTATTTTTTGAATGACTCTAAATTAATTTAAGAATTGAGAAATTAGAAAATAAAACCACATATTGAACAAGATTTTAAATTAATAAATTGTAGTAGATTAATACAATATCAAACTAAGCAGATGCAAATCATTTATTTCAGTTTACCATACCATACAATTTCATCCATATATCAAACAATTTACAAACTGTTTATTTACCATGATTCATTACAATTCAATAATTGTAAGTAAATATAATTAGTGTTATAAAGCTACATTTAAACAATTAACATTAGTCACTCAGTATTGGTTGTTATTTCCTGTAATTGGATGCTAACAATGTAATTGCAGTTCACTTCGACACCAATTGCTTTCAGTAAATTGTAAATTGTGATAGAGAATTAGGTAAATAATAAAAAAATATCAGTATCATCAGAAATAACATTTTTTGATGGCCTCTAATTCCACAATCTACTATACCTATCTATATTAATAAACAAACAAACAACTTTACTGGAATGAAAAAATATATTTCAGTTTTAGATCATTTGAAAGAAAGCAATTTTTTATACAGGTGTGTCAATATTCCATAGGGCATTGTTCATTCATGCATCATTTAAAATATCTACTGTATTTGCAAATTCAATAATAAATATAATTGACCACCGTAGAACCTTTGACTCCTTTTCCACTAGTGATGGTTTTCTTGTGTCCTATGAAACATTGTACACATAAATATATCCCCGTGAAAGCTTCTACCTGTGGTTTTGCCAAAGACTTCTCAGGAACTGCTTCGCGCAACCATATTAAAACTTATCCATGACTTTCCTTCATAAATGTGTTCCTAGTTTTTTTTACTAGTAGTTTCTAACATGTGTTTACAATATTAAACAGATTACTATATTAAAATGCAACTATAGATTTTCTCATTACTTTTGGAAAGGAAATCTTATTTAATTGTCAAGGTGAAGAAATAGTTATTCCTCTTGTTTCACTATTCCTCTTGTTTATATTATTCTTGTTTACTAAAATTAACATCAGTAACTTAAACTACTCGCTCAATATTGATGATGGGTAGGTGTTAATAACTTTATCAAACATGCGCTAGTGCTGAAAACATCCGGATGTGATAACAATTCCAGTAAATATCATTTTGTGACAAATGTTAGCATCACCTTCCAATATTTATTTTAGGAAGCTCAAAGTTATACCTACTTGGAAACAGAAATGACTTCAATTCGTATTAAATCAATCTCAAGAAATAAGATATGAGGATCGGCGCTAATCACAACTTAAGAAGCCGAGTTAGTCGCCTTTCCGCCTTTTCTATGGCAGTTACTTGTAGACGCAATAGAGGCTAATAGAACAATCCAGAAGTTCCCATAACATGTTAAACACACCTGAATGATATTACATATAAGGAGAATAAAGCAACTTTATCTGATCTCCACAAATGTGCTCCCATTACCATCTGTGCTAACTGGGAAGTAATAAAAACAATGCAAACTACTATTACCGAGCGAGTTTCAGAAATGATAAGTTTGAATGTGTATTTCATGTGTTCCGTGGCGTGCGTGATTAAGGGCGATAGTTAGTGCAGTGACGCAACGCGCGTATTTTCGGCGGCAATATAACGTATTTCGTCCATAACGGTCGTGCTGAAATGTGAACCGACGCAGCGCCGACAACTGCCCGAACTTCGCTATTAATTGAGCTATTAACTGCGAAAATTTATTTGTTACATACACAGATATTTAGTTCACACTTGTTTAGAAATAGTTCGTTTACGACTAACTTATAATTGACTTTTATTGCGCTTCCCGGTGTGCTTAAGTTAACATCTCCCAGAAAATCTCATAACAATCCAGGATGTCATCGTAAACCAGCATTTGGGCTTATACGCACTTCAAATACGTAGTCGTACTTAGGTATTGTCGTAATTTATTGAGTGTTCTTAGAATACATTCTTCTTTTGTCACTCCAAAGTGAATGGTCGCAGTTAATTATCCGCATCTGTCTTTCGTTTTCTCGAAATGTTTATTGAGTACTTGGTACTCGCTGCTAAGAGATTTCGCATTTAATAATAATATTAGCCATTCTAGGATTGAAGACCTATTAAATTCATGATGTGTATCCATTCGTCATTTGGCTACACGATAATGTTGAATGCTCCACTAAAAAGTAGTCAAAAAAAGACGCCAAACTTCTGTTTAGAAATGCAAACACGATAATCATCTCAAGCTAACATGCAGTATTCTTTAATTCCAATAGCTTTACTTATCTATTTATAAGTACAGCTAATATTTCAAAAAGTACAAAGCATAGTGGGCAGGTATCCCCATGAGTAGGTCGAATTTAGTAAGTGTTATTTTCTCAACGTTGCTCTAATCACTGCGCTGGCCATCCATGACTGTTTTGGTTGCGATTCTTTTGTTTTCTCATCAGCCAGTCATCGGCAGTTTGCAATAATTCTCAAGGTCTTCTATAATTGTATAAGGAAAAGTTTTTTCATTGATCTTAGTGATCAATAAGTTCTTCACAATCCTTTTCGATGGAGAACGAGGCAAAATTGAGAAAAGGGAACATTACAATAAGTCATTAACATGTATTCAGGTTACTGAGTCCCCAAAATCTGTATCTGCCATCTGGCACTTTAATCAAAGAACTAACGAGTATTTTTTGTCTAAAATGTAAGTGGGCCGTTATATTTGAATAGCATAATCTGGTAAGATAGCCAGAAAATGGGTCACTAGTACTATTAACATACTTTGTCACGTAGAAAAGCTGTGAATGAGCCCATTGGCAAATGCAAGCATAATTTACCCAGTTTGAGAAAGCGGATAGTTTCGAGATTGATGACTCTATCAGCTCAATAAAAGCTTCGACTGTGCCTCCATAACTTGCACGCGGTACATTCATATTTACTAAGATTCGTGTAGTACAAAGGTATTATAGATAGATGCTTTCAAGCCTCGGGATGGATGTCGCAAGCAAAATGTGTGAGCATGTCGCCTCCAAGCAATTACATGCAACATTAGCGGTGAGAAGCTAGATGTTACATCGCTGCAGCCATCAACGGAGCAACGCAATTTGCTAGCACAATATTTTGGTACAAACTTGTGCACTCAAAACAAGATTACCATGCTTGTGCAATAATTTCAGGAGCTTTGAATGATAATGTGCAGGGAACAAAGATAGTTTTGCAAGTACAAGCGTAGGAACCAGTTTCATTTTACGTGTTTCAATATCGAATGGACAATAACCAGAGACGGTGTGCGTTTATTGCTGTAGTATCAGTAGTATCGTGTTGGGCACACATAACAACTTTAAATGCTCCTTTGGAACAAGACATCGCTGACGTCAGCTATTCATGTTTCCATTTAACCTCTCGCCATTCGCCACGTTTGCCTACATTGACGAAGCGCAGCCAATTTCGAGGTCGCCAGTCATGGACGCCGCATTCTAGACCAAAGAGGATTTATATCTGACACTACGAGGCCTCGAGTTCAAAGCACTCTGTCAACTTGGCACTTAACACTTAACACAAAAGTGCAATTTCTTCTAGGAAGCTATTCAAATATTATTTATCTTATAACTGTATAAAAATGTTCCATTGTTCCTAAATTAGGCTTGATTACAATTCAGGCGGTATGGGCGTGGGCGAACTGGGATTGTTTACAGAGTTCCTCGACTCCCAAAGGCGCCTTAACGACGGACGCACTTTCTACATGAGCACAAGTTTAAATCACGATATTGATATTATCTTTAACTGTTTTCCTTTTCTCGAAACGAATAAAGGCATGTAGTTTTTGCATAGCAACTGGTTTGACATCCATCCTCCCTTTTGTGCAGATAATATTTTTAGCACATTGATAACTTGATAAGTCGAAATGAAGAGATTATGAATGATACCGAGGCCTTGAACTAAAATTCGATATATAATGGAGCAGCACGCCACTTTTCACCAAAAACATAGCATGAACGGGCATTTCGTGTCTTCGTATCATCAGTGTGTTCAGTTCATGACAAATGAAATTAATGGTTGTTTCAGGAAACTTTGTCTTTTGCCTTCCTTCGAATAAAGATCATTTTATATATTGCCTCTTGTGATCAAAATGAATCACTCCTTTTTTTGCCTTCGTTTTGGGAATTTAATGAATATGTTTTTTAAAATAAATAATATAAAATAAATAAACATAAATAAATAAAATCACGTGCTATACGTAAATCCCCCCACATATACTTTTTAGGATAAGCCCCAAAAATGTCAGCCCTATGTCAACTTTGTTCACAATTTCACCGTTCTCCGCACTCAATTACAAATCCCTTCTCGGACTCCTACTTTTTGCCTCGAGCCACGACATTATTTGTACCTCTGTTGTTGGAAACAAAGAAATGTACAATATCTGAAGCAAATTCACGTTCGTGGCCGTGAAAACTTTTATAGGTTCTAACATTAGCTACAAAGAAAACTAACACGTACAAACCGACTCCGATAAGCAGATGTAATATAGTATGACTACAAACCAATCACGTATTCATAATTGCCTTAGTACCTAATAGACCCAGATTAAATACCAATCTTTGCTGCCCCTAACGTGTCGATAATTGTGATAGCCTTGGTAGAATCCGATGTTTCTGAATATAGAAACATAAACTCGTATAAATCAACGCATGAGCATCAGCATAAATCGCGTTAATCCCGTCGGACGGGCGTCATACATTAGTTTATTGATCACGAATCGAATATGCGCTCAAGTCATACATTGTTTGTTGTCGAGTTACCATCTTCAAAGGCATCTTCAGCAGATCGATCCAAGAATGACAATCAATGTGTATCTGAGCCCCAATTGGGATCTAAAATTGGAATCGAAGAGCATTAAAACCTCACAGTCAATTTTGCAGACCCGCTGCCAATGCCAGAATATTAAGTTTACTCGGACGGCTTCACACTTCCTCGCTTCCAAACTTAATTAAGTTTTTAATAAACATGAAATAATACTACGTTTATTGATAGGCCGGTTTTGGAAGGCAATAAACACATTTTAACCCGGCCTTAATTGCTCGGAGCGTGATTAGTATAAATAGTAGCTCTTGACAATTGATTTAAAACACTCTTCCTACGATCTATCGGAACTCAAGAGGCTGCAAGATTGATGGTTCATTTGCAGCTTGCTTGATTTGAAAGTTTATCTGACGTGAATAGATCCGAGTTGTTTTGTTGTGTGTCTGTCGGCTGGAGAAGCAGGTATGTGCGGAACGTCGCCCGCTCGGTTATAATTAGCAGTCTTTTGACACTCTAGCACTTTCTACGGCAGTCTTCCTGGAAAATCTCTTCAGTTGACCGATGATAGACTGGATATTTTCACACCTACACAGTTTTAATTGCAATTCCCGTATTGTTTTTCATAATATCACGCCATCTCTTGGAATGTCTATTTTGGTTTACTTCGTTTTACAAAATATTTGTAACACAAAGTTTTCCAGAATTTTCCCAAAAGATATTCGAGCTCAGATGCCAAATACTAACTAGTTTAGGATCCTATCAAAATCACCAAATTCCATCCTCGAGGTGTTGCACGCAGCTATCTATCTGTGCCTGATTCGATCTTATCATAAATATTTCTCATTCCGCGACACTGACTATTAGATCTTCAACATCATGTTCATACGTTTGATTTATCTTAACAGGCTTAAACCTAATTTAATTTCTAGAAAGATGATTAGACACACTAGCTGGAAGAGTGCGTGCTATTGAGCTACCAATCACAAAGTAAAGAGGTGTGAAAAAGTATGTTGACACAGTCCATTCAACTTCAATTTATTAGGTTTACAATTCTTGTTATTATAGCTATGTTAAGGTTATTAAGTTTGATTGAAATTGAAAATTCTAAGGAAAAGGGAAATACTTATATTAGATAGGATGTTTCTTTAGCATGAAAATTCTGGAATGGTTTATTATTATCTAGTAGTTGAATCGTTTGTAAGTAATGAATACAAGAGAATACACGTAAATCCCAGGAGAAGCAAGCATTACGACAAATTAACGACAGCACTCGCTCGTTGACTAAATATCGCCAAGCACTGTGTTATATCTTCCAGCATTAGACAATTTACCGAGAGAATACACTAGGATATTTGAAACGAATATTTCACTAGATCGCTTGAATTGGACCGAAATTTGTTTTGTGAGAGAACAAATAGCGAGTAAATTCAGCCTGCAGGTTGGCAAACTGGTTTGTTATGCCGTCGGCAGGCAAGATTGCATATTTTATTCCTAAGGTACCAGTAAGAACCTCTAACTTTTGGCCTAGTGTTACTTAAAAATAGAAAGCATTCTATTGTCTTATGTGGGAAAAACTGCGCAAAGTAAATTACTCCGGTAAACGCTTTCGCTACTCTGCTGGTAGGTATAGTTCCCTGTCAGAGAAGATGGCGACATTGAACATTATGCGACTTTAATACCATAAATCATTTTAATTCTACCTAAATTTTATACAGCGGAAACGCGTAGTCTTGTTGTATAAGACAGTCTTGAGATAACAATAACTTTTGCTATCAAAACCGAAGTTGTGCTAACTAAACTAACTTAACTGATTGAACAGAGTTTGCTGGACGAGCTAGTTTAGATAAGTAATATTTAAACCTGACGAAAATACAATACTGGATAATGATTTATTCAAAAACTTTATTAATAACGAAAGTTTTCAGACGGTCCGAGTTGAGCATAGTTATTTAGATGTTTATTTAATACCACAGAATTTTAATACGAGAATTTAATTAAAATTCGAAGATTGTTTTCAAAATAAACAATGTCGTCATGTGGTGGTTAGATCAGCAACTGAAACGTTTCCTCAATGGCAGGAAGATGCGTATGGCATAAACACGTTCGCGTATATCCGCACTGTTTAATTGGCGCAGTCTCCGCCCGCACTGATTGCGCATCAAACTGCACAGTGAAAGCCAACTGATACATTTACTAATGACTCGTTGTTCTAATCACTCTGAGAATATTTGAATATCATTCCAACTACATACATAATGTATACCTCGCGTACGTAAGACACTTTTGTCTTCCTACCAAGACAAAACTGCTTAATTAATACCACAGGCAAATTGAAAAATATTAATAACCAACTTTATAGTTTACATTTAATTAACCGTTGCGGATGTAATGCAAAAAGTATTTATTAACATCCAATGTAACGAATAGATTTTATCTCTGCTGGAATTATAGACCGAGAGCTCTATGTAATTGAGTGTAATACGAATACGATTCATACGCGGAACAAGATATTTTTTATTGTGAACTTTCACCTACACAATGGAAGCTTTGTAACAAAGCATGTAATAGCTAAAAATTGATTTTTTTATCCCACGTGAGAAGAATCTACCGTCTACGTCCCATTTGTACGTGTGCACGTGTTCACGTAATATCGAAGAAGTAGAGTTATCTATGGGAATTTGTGTATTGGGTTATGTATGAAAGTTACTTATTAGTAATCGCAATTACTTTTTACGTTATCTTTGTTGTAAGAAAAAATCAGTTGCATGCTCTAGTAGCGCATTTACGACACTACCTCGTCCAACAACCTATGCATATGCTCGTTGTTTCGATATAATACAAGTAACGCGTTATTTTGGTGTCACGGACTACGCTGCGTGCAACGCGCTGACCTCTCAATGCGGTGTACGCAGGCTCCGCCGCAGACCTCAAATCTGGGTCATTCGACCGCCGGCGCCACCCGAAAATGTCGCTCAAAATATTCAATCTCCATTCCCGAACACTTCTTAGCAGACGAAGCCACGTAGGCGTGAAACTGTCAAAATGTAATCATCTCTCAACATAGAATGTTTCCTTTCCTTCTGTTTCCGGGTTCTAAAGTATTCTTAGTTTACCCGGAATTGCGCAAACTCAGCCGTAATGTGCGAATATAGGTCTTACATTCAGTCACGTTGCGTTGCGTTACAAGTTAGATCATGAGATTTATATGTGATTGATTGTGCTCTACTAAATATCATATTGCATTTGCATCGAATGTGGCGCGAATTCGTCACTAAGTCACAATGCGTTCATTTACTTGCGCCTTAGCAATTTCCTGTCATGTGCCACGTGTTCCCTGGCGTCAGTTACTCACTATCCTTATTCATTTTATATTTTTGTTGTTGGCCGTTTTATGTTTCCTTTTTCCAAAACAAGTGACTTGAAGCTCTAATGATTACTCATTGTAGAAAATAATCTTTATTCATTAGAATGTATGCTCTCTTATCGAGTGTTTAGAATTCTGACATCATTATAAAACTCGCACTTTTGGGCCAATTAGTTGTTGGTAACTTATCAGAAGCATTGATCGCGGTTTTAAGTATACTTAATTAAATTAACCTCGAAATAATTTGTAGTTACAAAGGAACATGAAAGCTCGAATAAGAGCAGGTTTGGCACTTTCCAATGGAGTGTGTGCAACAAAAGGAAACCAGAGCAGGCTTTACGAAAGATCACCTGATTGGTTCCAGCGCAGTAAATTATTCTACGTAAGCTATATGAGAAGTTGTTTACAAAAATGATATCAATTCTAATTTAACGGAAATCAACTATTAGAAAATATACATGTTCGTGTCTGCAAAAACAGTTTATTATGAAAGGAAAATAAACGAGCAAGTTTATCAGCCTACATGTGGACCGACGTTCAATCTAGATACGGCCCGTCAAACGTCCGGGTAAAATTAGCTTGGGGCTTGAGCTTACTCTTTTCGCTGTATCGCTATCGGTTTAAACCAATAAATAAGATTCTGATAACATAATCAGCATTGTAGAATATATATACATTTTTAACGGGTGGTGCTAAACTGTGGTTCACTTCGAATATTTAGTGAACTTTTAACAATGTTTTAAAATGTTATGATAATCTTTTTATATTATTTAGCGTCTCTTAAAAAAAAACTAAAGATGAATTTCCTTTATCCGATTCTAGATACAAAACGTAGTTGCAGTCTAATTCTCTTTTGGTTGCATCGCTAGTTCAGCAGTAACCATGCAGTCACGTTCACCCTCGCGTCTGCGCTGGACGCGTGCGTTGTGGTTCTTACTTCATCTAATGTTTATAGTTTTTCCGCTGTTCACTTCATGTTCTAAAGGACTTGATCAGATCGTGCTACTCTGACTGTGACTTTGTTTATGAAGTGCAAACCAGATTTTGGACTGAACATTGGTTGTTTCCTTTTTGTTGGATGTCGTGTAAGTACTTAGTTTATTTGTATTCCAGCGTCTACTGCTTGGGCTTTATTGCGGATATGAATATTATTTTTATGATAAACTTAGCTTGATTTTTTATCTTGATCTATACTCTTTATTTCTGTATGTTAATGTTCGTGTATCGAGATACATAATATGATAGGTTTGCAATATCTAATAGTTGGCATAGCCGGCGCAAGCCGACGTGCGGCGCCCGTTTTGAGACCGGTTCGAAAGTGAGTGTTTTGTTGACGAAACCGGATCGGTTAATAATTACAAACATAATGGAAGCATGCATCTGCTGCACAATGTTTTCCTACACTTCGCTAAACATGCAAAATGTATGTAACAAAAGAGCAACAAAGCAGTTCAGGAGATCAACTCGATCCAAAGATGTTAGATTTGTTTGATGATATTCGAAGGCTGTGCTCACTTTATTCTTCCTGTCTCCTCAGCGGTATTCTGAAGGATTCTTCAAATTTCCAATATTGTAAAATTAATTCACATTTTCATTACCTTCGTAATCTGAAATTGTGTGTTCAAGGAAAATATAGATAAAAGAGCTCGTGCTTAGCATAAGGTCTTTTTTGTAAGCCTGCAAAACCTCTAGAACACTTTTTTGGTGGTGAACAGACTTGTTTATTTTTACAGCACGTAAGTAGTTTGTAAATGAATAAACTCAACATCGGCGATCGGGCGTCGAACCCGTTAGATCGTTTTTAGAGCGACGACCTTGTAAGACTTAGCTTAGATTAGTTTAGATCTAAGGGACTTGTTTCCCTTTGATTGAGAACCCTTATAAACCTGGGGCTTTGCATGCTCTCAACTGTATAAAAGAGAATTGGAAAATAATAGAATATGATCACAGTCATTGCCAAAAAAATGATCAAACTTAGCAGTAAATATTCCAAAAGCCATATTGAGTGATGACGCCATCCATTTTACCTCCAGCGAGTCTAGATTTAGATCCGCACAATTTTTTGTTGGGTACATGATGTATTGTTAAAATTAATTGCTTTGAAATACGTAGGTGATTTGCTAAATAAATTCGAAGAGCTGTCTTGTATTTAGTTTTTTAATGTATCATATTTTATTATGATCGTAAAAGCGAAAAAATATATTCTTCTTTTGTTGGTATCGCTGGTTTCCGCAAGCGTTTTCCTCACAATTTCCCGTAGCGAGTGTTCTCATCGTTCTGTGGCCTATTTTCCATTGAAGTAGTGTCGCGTCTAGGGTAATACAGACGACGCCGGAGAGTCTGACGCTTGTTCCACACTTACGAGGCTCGTCAGCGACCACACTTGCCTCAATGCCATATTTTAAAATGTCATGATGCCATGCATACTTAAGATTGAAAGTCTTGTCACGAGCTTTCAAGTTTCTACAATAATATGTGAACGGAATAGATCAACCTACGTTGCTGATTAAAGTTTTTGAATAACTTTGCCTATCTGGAAAAGAAACTGAGTATCCTCGTCTCCCTGAAACAGAATTTTCATTTTCAAGTTTTTATTTACATGTGGTACTGTACATACAGTCCACCTATTTACTCATTGCGTCGTCTTGCCAACCGTTAACTTAGCCTTATGATAATAATTTATTGGGACGTGCATAATACAGAAGTTATATGTACCATTATTCTTTTGTCCGTCTGGTTCATTGTCTGGGCTTTGTGAGAGCTGCAGCAATGTTCATTATAATAATGAATGTTGCCTCCGTTAATATTTTCTAAGTGTACCAAGAAAATATTTGCATCATCCACTAAGTGCTTGTTTGATGAATAGTGTATCGGTTCCTACTTGCACTGGAATAGTGCCAACTTTTCGATGATGTCAGACTAGGTCTATATTTTTGCAGTTAATATTTTTTCGATTTGTTAGCGTTATCGTTTCAAAGTCAGGAACTTTATTTGTTTGCGGGTGTGTATTTTGGTGCAGCATCTCGTTTTCCAGACGTACGGAACGGATATGTTTATCGTCTAGTTATAGGAGTTTGATCGTAAAATCGCAGCGGTTGGCTGTCGAACTTTGTGCGTGTTTACTTTGCGTGGAACGCGTTTTCTTTATGTATAAACATTATTTTAGTTTCCTTCTTTGACTTGACTACCTAAATATTATACCGATTTATCCATCACGCGACAGCAAATAGGCGGCGCCGGATCGTCGCGACTATGTAAGGTTTTTGCGAAAACTTGTCTTACCTCAATAGGTTATTGTTACGCGACCTTTTATGTCGAACCTCATGGGAGCATCCATTTTAGGTAACCTTTATTCCATGACAAAGGCACAGGTCGGTTATTCATGGATGATATTTATGGGTCTATTAGTTTGTATTTGATAGAATGGTTGGTTGCTTTCGTGTATCGATATATAAATTACTACTTAGGAGTTGAACCTGCGTAAATTAACCATGACGGCAATCCAATTTAGCCATTTTCAATTGTTTTTCGTTTGTCACAGTATAATGTGAGTGATAAAGACGTGACAAGCTGACTGAATCGTTTCCCCGTCACCCACACTTTCCCGGATGTAGTCGACTATTTTGCGCCTTTGGCACTTCCATTGTATGCAGTCCTCGTAACCGCCAATCTTTGTGATTGCTTGTGATGTAACGTCTAACGAGCTAAGGTGACCAACGGCAATTTTCTGTAAATAAACATCGAGCCTATCTCATATTTTGTACAGTGCAAAAACATTAACAGTATTGCACATGAACGGTCAGTAATAACGGGAGATTCAGTATATTCAGTAATAACCGCTTACACTTTTGTAAAGAATAAGCAAGAAAATACAATAGTGTAATCGAATACAGCATGGAGCAACCGTCTGCAGAAAAAGAATATAAGAAATGTTGATCAATATGCGGACTTGGTCGCGGCACGATGCAAAACAAAGGAGCAACGAACTTGGAGGAAGAGTCCTTGCCATAAACGCTTCTCTAGCACCATAACCGAACAGACGGCGAAGTGATTCACGTGACAGATTCTATTTCGGGTATTGATTACTGCAGGAACTGTTACATCACTACTATTAATGACTACTGTAATTACAATCAGGTAGTAGCCAACCAAATAAAGTTTCATTCATGATTTGGTCAATTAAAACAGTGGCAGAACATTCCTAAAGCGCCCTAAAATAGGCAACCAAAATGTTCGGCGAAAGCTTGGATAGCTCGATGAAATAGATGGGCAGAAATTAACCAAACATCTAATAAATTCCGACCACTATCTCAGACAATTTGCTCTCCTTAGCGTGATAAATGAAACTATATTTCTCATAATTTATGTCGAGCATAAGCTTGCTGTAGCAGTCTTCTATTACTGAACCTACAAGTAAAAAGATAAGTTTTGTTAGTTTGTTTTATAACGGTACCACATATAAAAACTTTGTACTTTAGACTACAGTTAGGGCTATAGGGTCACGATTCATGCGTGTGTTATGCATAAAATTACACTCTTGATCCCTATGGAGGGGAGCCTGGTAGTTTATACAAAACATACCTAATAGAGGTTGAATTACTTGAACTTAGTTGATGTTCTTTGGGTATGAAAAATGGTTGGGATTTTTAGGAAACACGGACACACAAATTCTAACTTTCTGAATCGTTGTACTTAAATTGATGCTTACTTACCTGAATATTGATTTACAACTTTGCCAATCTCTTTAAGATTTAAATATGTTTAACTCGAAAAAGCTATCTTCTAGTACATTCCCTTCCAACAAGACTGTTTTCTGTTTAATATTTTATCTGGGGTCACACGTGTTTTGGCCTGGTTGTGTACAAAAAACACGTGCTCTTGACTCAGCTGCCGTCCATCTATTTTGGTGCCGTCAAATGAGTTTTTCCCTTCCATGTGTTTATTAATTATGGTGGGTGCCGTGGTTTAACCGTTGTGTTTTATCAATTTATGCTATATTTTCCTAGTTTTTGTGGATCGTACCTATGAAGTGGTTTTTGTAGGATAACTCCGAATTAAATGAAGTGGTCTGTGCATTAAACCTTATTAACCGATTCAAGCGCCATTTGGCCTAAAATGGTACTTTTCAAACCACGGTTTCTCAGTAACTACTTATCCTATAACTATGTTATTTTTTAATAACGCAAGGTAATTTCACTGTCTATATAGTTAATTGAACATAAATTTCAATTTGTGTAGTTTAAATACTTAAAACCCCTATAACGTAACAGATGTCTTATAAAATTCCCGTTCAGCGTCTATTTCGAAGCTTAAATTCATGTGAAAACAGTGGCAAATCTAATCATATTTATTTTTTTACTCATAGACGAAATCCCCATGCCTATAGTTAGTTGAAAACATTTTTTGATTTAGGTCTCTATCTTTCAGAAAAAAATATTTTAACAATGTGAAAAATTGAGAATTTCAAATGCTTTTTTTACCTATCTATCTTACTTAATTTAATATAACAATTATTTACTATAGTAATATAACTCTTTCTTTAAAACATAAACTTTATATTATAATTTAATCTCTCGTTTTTATTTTTTTATAAATTATTTAAAAACTACTATAAAACGCTGCACGCGAGTCAACTCAAACCAGACCGCCGCAAGGCTTCACAGAGAGAGGACGTGTCGCTCCGTCACATCGCGTAGGGTGAATAACCTCTGCCGTGGATACCGAGAATAGAGTACATTTCAAGCGCGACCAACAAATCTTGATACATTACTATTTTATTTAAAGCTCAATTTTGAAGCATATTTTTTTTATCGATTGAGTTGAAATTTTGTTTGAATGTTCAGTTTTAATGACAATGTATGATTCTATATCCAATATGGCGGTATACCCAAGATGGAGAAAAAAATGTTTTTAATGCATTCCTACGATATGGGTATCAAATGAAAGGGCTTGCTATGAATAACTCGAAAAAAATGTGTCGCGAGTCTAAATCCAATATAGCGGACTCCTTAGTCTAGAAATCACTTATTGCAGATGTCTGTTACCAATCGAGCTATAATTTTTTTTTTTTTTTCATTTTGGATGTACCCAAATTTTGACTTTTGATCTCGAATAACTTTTGAAGCATATAGGATAGATAACTTAAAACTTTATTTGCAATGGTAAACCCAAGCTCTTCACCAATATTTGGCTTTCCGGCAATTGTTGTTATTTGACCACAAATTTTCGGTCTGGATGGACTGGACCATTCATATAAACAATCAATTTTTCAAATCGGTCCTGGCGTCTTTGAGAAATCGAGAACAATCAAATTGAGAACAATCACAAAACAATCTAATTGAAACCTCCTCCTTTATTTTTTTGAAATCGGTTAAAATACAGAAACTCTTAACATTGTCATTAATCATCAGTCGACTATTTAGTACTGTTGAAAATTGTATGTAATATACAGAAAGTCCTCAAAACCAAGGTTTTCATAGGTGCCCGATTTTTTTGCAAAAGAGTGTAAGTATTAACGACTTATTTTCATGCTTTTATATTTTAGACATCCATAGACTTACACTATTTTCCCGCTATTAACTATTTACTAAATAATATATTTTTTGTTCTACCAATTTCACTCGAAAGGATCAAAATGGTTTGTGTGACTATACGTGAAGTATGATAGGCACGCACACAGCCGTGACGCTAGTCTGCGCGGTTTTTTGCGTTGAATTACCTAAAGTTGAGATCGCGCGCCGAGCGTACACGCTCTTAATAACATGTTCATTCTCATTATATTTATAACCCTAAATAGCCATAATCAAGTTGTTACTTTATTACGCAATGCTCAGTTCTAATTATTTTTCAACGGATCTGGCATTCATTATTTCGACTCAAACGGATCATTCGAGCGCGTGGTGATTACAAATGTATTAGTATTTATTAAAGCAATTTGACTTTCCTGTTATTGTGCTAGTACGTCATAATTTTATAAATAGTTCATTAACGTCTGATTAGCACAACGGTTATTGAACGCCGTGATAATTTGTTCTGGAGCGCTGAAATCTTCCAACTAATTAATCGTGCTTGTACGAAATTGTATAAATAGCTCTGAGCGAAAGACTGCTTTAAAATGATGTGCATAATTACTACTTTTAGAAACAGTATCAAAACCCTAGCTTGTGCTTAGAGGTAATTATTTAAATCGTATTTATTTCATCGACTACCTTGTAACTTCTTCACGGCACCTCACAAAGCCCAAACAAGATGCCTGCAGAATCTACCAACCGCATCTGGATATCTGTTTCTAAATTCGCATCCAGTTTATAAGCTGGTAGTAAACAATTGGTCGCACGTGGTGATTTACGCTCTCTCGTACATATAATATATCTAAGTGTTCGTAATGAATAGACATTCGCGTGTGGTCGCTGCCGGCTGCGGGTTGGCCTGGCGCTAACGGAAGTCGGTTGTTTAGCGAATCAGCCGACTTAGGGTGCTTTTGGACTGTATTGACGTATTTTTTTTAGTGTAGTAGACGTGTACGTGTAGTGTCTTGTCCAAAACCTATTTAAAATCTATGTACCTAGTTGGACTTAGGTAAGAACAATTTCTGCTAATGCTGTTGCGAAGTTGTGTATATTTTTTTTGGTTTCTTATTTTCTAGTTTTGGTCGAAGAGCGAGTCCCTTTTGCTTTCCCTTTTTGTTTCCTGTTGAATGTGAAATGTTTTTGTTGTTTACGTTTATTTAAACACCTCCTAAAAATGCAGTTAACTAAATGTTTCTGCAACTTTAGTTTGGAAAGAATAATTTATGTTGCTGTTGCTGTAAATTACACGGTGGTCTATGTGCAGATACCTTTATCGTATCGCACCGAGTGTATTTATGTACGCCAGCTTGGGAGACCGGCCTTCACCCGACCGTCAGCGGCCAGCGGCGATTATCCCATTACCAGCGACTTCACCGTCTAACCCCGTCATCAGTATAATAGGCCTAATAAGTACTAGATAAGTGGACTTGTGGTAATTGCCTATGTGAACAACTTTTAATTAGCCAGCTCGCTTTGATAAATAGCCAGTCAGCGAAACTAAACGCATGTTCAGGAATGGCAGCGTTAACGATGTCGATGGTCGCAGAGAGTTGTGTTTTGAATTCAGACTTTGACAAATTAACATTATTAATAATTATAACACCCAAAAGACTGAATTAATAATCCCTGTTCAGTGAACTCTATATCCAATGTTTCACGGCTGCCGTGCCCAACTAATATATGACTCTCATTCAACTTTATGGCAAATAGCTAGTTGAAATATTAAAGTCAGTTGTAAATCATCTCATAACACGACGCTTTTCAATATAGGGCGGCATGCGGAAGTGCAGCCACATCCAACATGTTCAAGCTTCGCCTTTTTAAAGTCCAGTCCAAACATGCTGAAATGAAATATCGGTAGATCTAATCCCGGTCGTATCCGACATCCCGTAATGTTCATGTTTTATTAGTTCCCGGACTCGCATGTCCTACTAACAACATAAGAGACAGCTCTAAGACAAACTCCATTCAGCAAACTGTTTGTTTTGGCTACGTCCTTATAAGCAGCCCACTCCAAGAATGTTGTACACTTCATGCTGTTTTTTCCTTTTATATCGCGCGAATTCCTACGGATCACCGTTAAAATCGCTTGGGGCGTAATCGTAAAGTAATAACAAAACGTGTCGAGTGTAAAATTGCAATGGTGCACAAAATTACAACTACTCGTTATGCTGTGCCTAGGAGCAATGTGCAACCGGTCTTTCTCAGCTGACTCCAATAAATTGCTTGGAGTGATAATACATTCAATTGAGGTGATTGACCGAAAAGTAGAAACTTAGAGAACATAAGCTCTGTGGAAGATGAAGATAGCTAACTTTCGTTCGTATTGCGGACTTTTTACATCTGCAGTAGTAACTTTTAATTTAATTATAGAGTTTTCTCATTTCCAAGTCGCAGACTTTTCATAGGTATATCTGAACATACAAGTGTCCCATCTTCAGGATTGGTACGCTAGGCACGCGACGAGACGGGAGATATAATTAGATTCACCCGTTCCTGTAAATCCTTCTCCTTTTGGAACGAACGTTTTGCTTATTGCAGTCAAACCGTTCATTCAGTACCTACTAGTGAAGAAATAAAGCGCTTAGAAATTACATTGGTTCTGCAACATTTCACATTAATTAACTAGCTTTGCCAATTAATTTTTTTTTTGCATTTTCAGTGTTTATGTTTACTAGTTTTTATGTATGTTTGTAATTTTTAATCAAAGGTTATTACATTTTTAGTGCTGTTTATTTATGTTGGGTGTTAAATTGTTTAGCGGCAATTTCACAAATTGCTTCTAATAAGGCCCTGACGTTATTGAGAGTTCCCTCAACTTGTTAAGTTTGAAGTTTCAATGGAATCATTCTCAATTTCAGCATTATTTAGAAGTTGTTTATACGTACTTCCACAATTCGCATACTAAAGGCTTCTTGGCTCAAGATGCCTGCCGTCGTTGAGAACCCTCGAGGTTACTAAGCGCCTCGGAAAAGGGAGGTTACGTAACCATTGTTGGTCTTAATAAGCGATCTTTTTGTAACCAGCGCATTCATTAGAAGATAATGTCTTACTTAATGTGTGCTGGTGACATTTAAGGTGAGTTTGTAAGTTCCAGTAAAAAATTAAATGTCATTGTAATTATCCTTACAACTTGACGTTAGAAAACGAATGTTTGTTATTAGGTCTCGCTAATTGTTTCTTCATTATAAACGCATTGCATTCCAGTTACTTTATGTTTATGGTATTCCAAACGAACTATCAATAAAGGAAAAATATAGTAGGTAGGTATGCGGTGCTGATAGGAATAATAGGAAACTATTGCTTTTGTTGGCAAGCTAACAACTACTAGGCCGTGACTGTATTATTCATAGAAACTTATACATTTTCAATTTTTCATCCGTTATTCTCCACTTTAAACTTTCAATTTGAAAAATGACTCTTAACCTCGCATCTCAGTAACCTAGTTTGGGGAATGTGTGCTTGTAACTGTCATGCTTTTTCCTTTAAGACGTTTGTGAACTAGAGAACTAACAGTGAACGTATGTAGAACCACGCAATCGTACAATAGTACCGTTATTAGCTATAAATTTGAAGTGCATAAAGTAATTTCCCTTTATCGCGGGCACACCATGGCATTCCCGTGTGAAGTGACCACAATCTGGTGTATAATCAATAGACGATTGAACTCGATACCCGTGAACCTCGGTTCCGCACCGTGGTGCGAGGATCTGATTGCAACCGATGGCCAGGTCACTTCACACAATGACACGGATGCAGGCTCGCTACTGGACCAACGTCTGCATGTCGCGTGAACTGTTGTATCGAGTTCGTTCGCGAATCGACGCACTCGTTCCGCTTGCGTGGACCCAGTGACTCACTGGGGATTAGTTCTGTAACGAATACCATTATATTACTAACCACTCTCTGTCCAATAACCTAAATGAAACCAGACACAATCACACACTCATTCCTTCAATCTCAAGTTTTTCTGGCGTCTCACAATTTATCCTACAATTCCACTAATAAAAGTTCTTTTTTTGGATGACAGACATCGGTTAGTTAGACAGATTTATTGGTCTGGAACAAGATACAATATTTCTCAAACGGCATTAAAATATAATGTTACAGCCAAGATACTCGCAATGAACTCTACCATAGAGGTCATTGCGTTCTTAGACTTGCAACCGTACCTAATAAGGGTATCTTTAATGCAAGTTAATTACAAAATATGGTCGGTTGTTGATATAAGTAATGTATATTAACACCATTCTTGGCAGATAGACCTGATGTAAAATTTCTAAGTATTTAAAATACAAAACGTTCTATTAACACAGATGTTCACCGTTATATAAAGTGGGACTGTTAATTAGCTTCTGTAATAACTGTTATCAAATGTGTTTCTTACATCACGATTGAGAATGCTCATGTGCATCTGCATTAAATTTCTTTGTTCCGTACTCCCAATTTGGGTTTTTCCAGTTTTGTTTTACAAAACTCGTATTAATTTAGAAGCTCCATTTAATCTCGTTTTTGCCTATTTATTGTTCTTTTCTGTGATATATGCATCGTATATTACGTATGTAAAAGCTTTATCGCCTTTATTAGCCATGCGATGAATTAATTTGCATCATATTGACTGTTGGTTACTATAGAACGTGTTTGTTTGAGCTTCCACGTGTGTTTTTATTTTTTTGTATTGCATTCCATAACTCTCTTCTGCAATTTGACCTTATTTCGGGTCCGGTTTAACACCTTACGTGTAGGCAAGGTCGTACTGGATGATCACGAGTAGACTGCCATCTACGGCACTCGTCTCACCAGTCGAGAATCAAAGCGCACAACCATATGGCCGGCTCACCGGTCAAGGGCATCGATCACTCCCAGAGCACTTGAGGACTTCAAAGGAAAATTATCAGCTTTGATAAATATTGCTTCGTGTAAACGCTGTGACCCAGATTGCCAATAAAACTGCCAATGAAACTGCGTTAAGTGGCGCACAGAGCACTCATTCTTGATCGTTAAACAGTTACGTATTTAACTTCATTATGGTCTTTTTATGAGGTCTTTTGTAAAGCAACCTTAAGAAATTGCTTCACAATTTCACGGGCTCCAAATTTTTCAGATTTGTTGTTATTCTTTCAATGTTGTTTGCGCGCTGGAAACCAATTTGTGATTGATTTGAAATCGACACAGCTGTCTTCTCACACCGGTGATTCGATTTCCCGCTCATTAACGAGATCAATAAGCTCAAAGGTACGCAAAATCGAAATTAAATCGTGTCATGCCGAGCCCTCGATGGCTGCGATAGGCTAGGAAAATTAAATTACCGGCTAACGTTATTTGCGTAGGTTCGACTGGACAGGATATTGCTGTCTGAACAACTTAATGGACTTGTTTTAACACTGATTTTAGTTAACAGCTTTATTCGAGCCAACGAATTTCAAAGGCAAAACCACCTACGAAGTCGTGGTCTTGGAAAATTTTCCTTGATGTTTGTCCGTCTGTTTTACAGGCATCGGCAGATAGTGGTATTAAATTGTAAATAATTTGAGTAACAATTACGTTGGCTACATTATATTCGATTTTATTAAGTAACTTGTGTACAATAAATTCGAGTTATTTTGTTCGTATTGACACGAGAAGATTGGAACTTTTTCTTACAGTTCTGCGTGTCTTCGTATATTTCTTGTCAATTATAATAACAACGTAAGTTTCACACATTAGAGAAAACTGTACAACTTTCTAAACGACTTATTTAGATATTCAAGCTGTTTTCTGTATAAGTGTAGTTTTGTTCGCTGTATATTCCCACGGGTTGTATTTATTTGGTATAATGTCTTTATTTTTATTTACATATAC
Organism: Helicoverpa zea x Helicoverpa armigera; assembly: GCA_033682625.1. NCBI lineage: Eukaryota > Metazoa > Arthropoda > Insecta > Lepidoptera > Noctuidae > Helicoverpa > Helicoverpa zea x Helicoverpa armigera. The sequence goes on along the minus strand of JAWIIS010000002.1, from coordinate 3,198,274 downwards.
CAGAACGAATTCATGCCTCTATTTTAAGATTATGTTATAATTTGGCTATGATTAGACTTTTGTAATGTGGGAATAGTTAATGTACACAATATTTTTTTTTCAGAACATTAGATAGATAGACAATTTATATTTCTAAAATGTAGTCCACTTCCAGTCGAAAATAATACTCGTAAATGTTAGAAGAACAATGTAATTTAAAGTGCTTTATGCAACTCGTTTACATAATCATGATTCGTTTCAAGATCATGTAAATGTTTGCAAATAAGCTAGCGGCAAATCTATTGTTGCATCTTCCGAGATGTTTCTGCGCGTACGATCAATCCTTGCTCATTGTGCTGCACGCTGCACGCAATTGAATCGTCCATGCACAACAGATTGCCAATTTAAGATCATTACGACTTCAATGGAATTACTCTTTACATAACAAGGACACCATTAAACAGTTAAAAAAAACCTAGTTTGTAAAATTTAAAATGAACCCCAGCTTTATTCTGAAACTTTCTGTACTCAATATTGACTGCTTTCCGCAACTTTTTCGCTTAATATTCATCGTGACATTAAAATGTCACAAAAGTTAATCGTTTCACTTGAAGATGTTGGAAAGCTGCACGGTTTTATCTACATCGATTAATAAGGGATTCAAGCATCGTCTACTTCGTCATTCCTTGCTATCTTGATGCGAATACTTGTTTTTCTTCGAATTCGTCGTCCACAGCTGCAAGCTCGATAATCTAGTGTGGGGCGTGCAATTATAATGATGCTATGTTGTGTCTGCCTTCAGCGTGTTTAAAAATGGTAATAGAGAAAGGCACATGTGTATTGTTGGGTTTTTAACATAGCCATCGGCTCCATGTGGTGACGCGCGGCGCGCCCCTCCGGTCGTCGGCATTGCTCGCCAGTGTATTTGGTAGTTCCATCCGCGCCCGTCTCGGATATTGACGTGTTTACGATAAGATTTTCCTCCAAAGTTGCTTTCAGTGAACTACTTGAAACTTCACTGTGGAACTGTTGTGCAATTGTTTGTTTGTTTAAGACTGTTTGCCTTGATTGCTTAGCTGATAGTCTGGACAGAACTGTTTCTGTTCTATAAACTTTCAGGTGAGTTTTGGTTTGAATATTTCAGAAATATTTAAAATCGAACTCTCACAACTTTATACAATTTCGGAAAGTTTCTCCAATTTAATCACGAAGTGGAGACACAATTCTTTATTTTCCAATAAGTATCTAATATTTGACACCGAATTTTATGTTATCAGATAAGATGCGATTATCAACATCGGACCATTTAATTTGAATAGATACATATTCATAACATGTTTCAAGGTCGACCAATGTTATAATAAGCTGATGCATAACTTTACAACAAAAAAATTATGGCGAAAAATATTCTTTGTGGTTTGAATGAATCGTTTCAACATACATGTTTTCGATGCAATAATAAAAATGAAATTGATAGTGTTTATACCTATAAACTTGATTTCACGGAGGTCACGTGTATCTATATACGATGCACAAGGATAATATTTGTGCACTTCATGCTTTATTACAAATCATTATAAATATCCCACAGTAATTACAATCATGCACGTTTTTAACTTGAATTATACCTTATTGTTTTGTGCAACATGAAAATAACATTTTATTTATCTTTACTGCAAAGTGTCATATGGCAGAGTAATATACCACTGACCTCTATGTAACATACTCGTGTCGTAAACCAGACATTTCCCGAAAAAATCAATGGGAGTTAGCAATTTAGCATTCCCAGTGTGCTCAAAGCGAGGGTGACTAACTTAGGGGAATCGGTGTTTATAGGGACAATAAAATTGTTGGCTAGGACAACATTGACGTTGTTCCCAGATTACACTATTGTTTGAACTCGGCACGCCATGATTTCATCGATACCTATACAACCTTCACCTTGTCTCAGACTTTATGCAATTGTGTACTTTGTTTATGGTTCTGCGGTATCCGTGACTGCGGTTCTTTTAAACTGTTGAAAAAATAACTTCGAAATATGAAGTCACGAATATTTGAAAAAGAGTTAGCAATAAATAGGTCTAATTCAAAAGTCAGGTTTTGCATATTGGATGAGTAATTGGAATGCTAAATGCAATTCAAATATTATTCACCCCTACAGACACAAACTTGAAAAATATGTACTCAAACTGAATAAAGACTTATTCCCAATACACATTTTTTCTTCTTTTGACAGCAGTCACATGTTCGAAATGAAGTTGTTTTTTAAACGGTTTTATTTAGCTCACCCTGTTTGTTTTATTATTTATTCTTTCTTGGGTCAAATTTAGAAATTAAAATTTAAGTATCTTCCTGTTGGCAGATTGATCTGAAATTTGGTATACACCTTGAATTCCGATGACAATACAATATAGTAATATCAATAACATTGTAAATCCAAGATGGCCGCCGGTACAAAATGGTGGATTACATATTTTTCCCACAACCCCCTCAATATGGGTATCAAATGAAAGGGCTAGTCAAGTAGAATACTGTCAGCAACCCCAGCGGGGCCCAACAAGGCCAAGGCCTGGCTGGGCTGGGGCCTAAAAGGCCTACGACGAAACACAACGGTTTTTTAGTCAGTAAGAGTTTGGCACTCCCTCACCGCTGCTGACCCATATATAGTATGAGGAATATTCGGTATTTTTATTAAACACTAAAATCTAGAAAATAAAAAATCGGTAAAAAAACTTTTAAGTTAAACGGTTTTATCTTATGTGCACTGAAAACTAGAAAATAAAAAAAAAACTGTTACTTACCTATAAACCTACGTAGGTGATCCCGGTCATATTAGACTAAAATAAAAACGTGGGGCCTTCTGAAATCCTACCTATGGCAAAGCATATCTTTATACTTTGGTAGATCATGAACTCGGCGTTCTCTGGTGAAGCCGCTACGGCTGATTATTGATTGTCAAAATCTCCAGTTACGATTATAGTAAGTCGATGCAATCCACACCTATTATACCTCTAGAAGAAAGTATTACAGCAATAGTTAGGTAATAGGCCCCACGTTTTTATTTTAGTCTAATATGACCGGGATCACCTACGTAGGTTTATAGGTAAGTAACAGTTTTTTTTTTATTTTCTAGTTTTTTTTTCTTTTAGCTCACAGTCGACAGCCAGACTAATTCATTTTAATTCCAGCATTAGAGTTTATTAAATGAAGGCTGCATTATTATTTAGTGCTGTTCATTTAAATAAGATTAAAATTAAAACTTTATTGCTTTGACATTTAGATTATTTTTCCTTTTTTACAGAATTATTATAATACAAGCTTAGTTGTTTTAATGTCATATTCAAATGTTTTTTTTTTTTTTAGAATATTAATGGGTAAAAATTACAATTAATTGCCAAGGTCGTTCCTAACAATACTTGGTCATATTTATAGGGGCAATATCAAATTCTATAATGTTAATGTCATGGGGGTCGGGAAATGACACGGGTCTTAATAAAGGGCAGACGGGGGGTCGACACACACGCACAAAATTGTGATTTATTTGGTACAACTACATCTGTATATGGGTCTTTTCTGATAGATACAATCAATGATAGTGTAGCTGGCAATAAATAGAATAAAAATATGTTGAGTATTCGTGTTACAACAACACGCAATGAATGGTACGATTAACCGATAAAATAGCTTCAGAATCTAGATAACAAATCCATCAATATAAATTATCGTTATTATTGATATCAAAAAGAAAGTTGACTGAAATTAATTTATGTAAAAAGTCTGCATTTCACTCTACAAAGATTTTATATTGAGCTTTCTGCTTTGTTTGCAAGTCACGTCACAACTTTAAAAGGTTTTCAGGGAAACTTATAAATGGACCGCTTGACAGGCATCAAATGTCTAAACTGGTCTAAACACTTCGTGAAAAAAGTATGACATCCATTATTGATAGGCACTTGTAACCTTATAGGTAACACATATTTTCCACGACCAAATTGAATAAAAATGATTAACATTGTTTCATCTTCCTTTCCTCCGTATAATTCAAGTTGTATGAAATCTCTTAGCATCCGCATATCACCTTGTTCCGCCCCGTCTTCTCTCATTGCCGTGAAAGTCAGGCGACAGTGGCTACTTGCTAAGCCTAAAACCAGTAACTTGCTTGAAAGACAAGGCAAGTCCGGTATAGCTCGACCAGTTCCCTGGAAAGTGGAAACTGACAATAGATGGAAATCTTCGGAAGAAATTACTCTTTTTAAGGCAAGTTTCCTAAAGGCCGACAATGGGAATTTTCAATGGATGTTTGCAAATTAATGGGCATTCGTAATGATTGTTTTAGACTGGAATCTATCAATCTAGAATAGATGTGAAAAAAAAATCCAAGCATTCTATCCTTTGTACGTTATCCTTTTGTAATAAGTCAGATATTCATGATGATAATATAATGTGACTAGCCTGGCCTACACCGTGCCCTGTGTTTCCGGTCCCGCCCTGTCTGATCCGCTAATGGCAATGCGAAAGGGTAACGACAATCGACCCATTGTTGCGTACAGGAGTACACTTGTTTTCATAGCTCACATATTTTATCAACGCGCGGTACTAGATAGTAACGTATACGACAATATGTTTATACGTGATAGTGACCAAAACAAATATTTTTTTACTTGTGCTATCAATGTCAATGGACCATCGTGCATTATTGCAATAATCTTTCTTGTACTCAGAAACATAACGGACCGTATACAACAGAATAAAGCAACGACAGATGTCCTAAGATGTGCACCCACTCGCACTTTCCAATTTATTTTCAGAGCGATTCGAAGAAATCGTCGAACAAAACATTAATCGATTGTGAATATTTTGGGCTGGGCTTTGAACATAAACATATCTGTTTAACATCAGCTCATAAAATGTACATTAAAACGTATCGGTGTTTCAGTGAACGCGATGAGCGACAAGACATTAGCTGTAAATGTGCCGAGCCCTAGGGGAACGAGGGCCAAGCCCCGAGTCCTGTTATGGCCGACATAATAATTTTATGCGTGGCAACAGACACTGTTAATAAATGAGCCAACAGTAACTACCCGGATAGATTTGCTTCCTAAAACCCGTTTATAAACCCATGTTGTTCATTACTGAATATACATAGTTATGGGAATAATAACAATGGCTGAAAAATTAAATGTAGAAGTAGTTTCATTTGGTAATTGTAATGGCGTAACTAATGATGACACGAAGCCTTTTACTGTAATTTTAACACCATGCTTGGACAACGTTAATCTATAAAAGACAAAGTTGTACAAAGTGCACACAATCTTGCAAACTTTAACACAACATTTACAAATACAAAGAGTGAATAGGTTTTACCGTAGAGTTGAGCAACTATATTTTGCGATGATGTAGTTTCGCTTAATTTGGCGGCCCCGGTCCATGGTTTATAAAAACTTGCCAAATCACGCGTTCGCATCAAAGCCGGAGTAACGACCTTGCCTCGTCCACCTATGACACGGAAGGACGTGCCAATTGCACGAACATAAAATGGCTGCCGTTTTACAGTCCTGTTGCAATTTCTTCAAGAAAACGGGATTTTGAAATCAGTACTTATAGGAAATGCAAGTGCAGTTAGTGAAGTTCCTACTCTTGTAAGAAGTAATGATCATTAGATTACATACTACAACCGATATCTGTGGATCGCATTTCAATACGTGCTTTAAACATTTATCGCTGTTTTATAGTTCAACCTGACATTACACTTTTCTTATAAAAAACCTTGTTTTTGTTGAGGTCTATGGCAGGTTCGATCTGTAATTCTAATCAAGAAATGTCGGAGCCATTGCAATCAAGTCCTACAAGTTTTTTTAAAACTAGACATTGCAAGGTCTGTACTATGTTGTTAGAATGATTTGTTGTTCTCATTTTCTTATTATCGTTTCGTTTTTGTTTCAACGCACGCCAACCTATCATTTATCTACGATTGTTAATTATAATATACGTTTCAGCAAAAACTGTGGCGGAATGTAGATTTGTTACGCTACTTAATTTGCGTAATGTTCTGCCTATTTAAAGGGAACAAACATAAAATAACATTCTTCATTCCTAAGAGTTTAGTAGTTGTGTAATTGTGTTGCGTGCTTTGGCACCGGCTTGATGCTTGTTACTGCTCAAGCACTAATTAAAGTGCATTCGGAATGTTTAGATGCAAGTTTTATTCTCAAGTTTTAACCCACTAGTTCACTTACATCCATGTCCTTCATTTGTATTCTCGGGATAATAAGCAGCTATTCCATTATTCTTTTATTCCCAGACAACCATATTTATTCAGTTAGTACGTGCTGCCTAGATGTTCTGCCGATCTTAAGCACTACATGGCTTTTTATGCTAAGTTAGTGAGAACCTCCGTTGAATAACGTGACATGATTGATGACGACAGTATATGTTTACTGTAGTGCCAATCAATGGGAAAATGTTTACTAGCTCGTTCTGGGAGCTCGTCAATATGTCAGCAGCACACATCGCCTGATTTAGGTCCGCTCAGACTCCAGGAGGTCTTAGCTGTATTATCGGCCGTTCTACTTTTTAGGCTCTTTACTGATTGGGAGCAAAAGGATTCTGTTCAGTGGAAATGGGTCACGAGATGCTTCAGAATTTAATCCGCTACTTACTGTTAATGCCACATATTCGATTACATGTGGCTCGGACTCTATTTCAGCTACTTATCCCGTTACGAGATGAGAGTTGTTAATATAATATTTTACTCGAATATTACTCATTTATGCAAATCTGTTTAGTGCCTCGTATTATTATAATTTGAGTTTCCGAAATGGAAGAGCCCATTTTCCTGTAAAGGTAGCATTGTCAAACGAGTTTGTATTAAATGGCGCTTGATGAATTATCGCCTTGTAAATGATGCCGCCTTTGATCGCAGAATATTATTTTAATTCTAATTTTCTTTATTCTGCTACTAATTTAACTGAATAGAATACGCTCACGAAGACTGGCGATAAGAATATGCATCGTACACTAAACTGGAACTTTGATGTATTTTTAAACATTTGTTTTGGTCTAAATATTTATTTGAGTAAAAGAAAACTGTTCAGTGAAGAGTAAAAGATTTATTTTTAGTATTTCGTTTGAAGATACAACACGAGAACGTGCAGTTAGAGGCACGTTTTATTTTAATTGTAACCACGCCACGTTACGTCGCAACATAGGCATGTAAATATTTTACTATGACACAATTTGCATCAAACACATCTATCGTATCGTATCATATACAATGCAAAATACATATCTATCGATATACAAATGTATATTGCTGATCGCACATTTACAGGCAGATTTGTACGCGTTTACAAATTGCGTGCATTAACCTAGATCTAAGTTAGGTATAATAATTGTGGTGTGTCGGCTAACTGACGCCTAGAGATGGAGTCCAGCCAAATACCTGAAACGTTAGGTTTGGGATTGGTTTAGAATATGCCGATTATCTTTGTATCTGTGGTATGATGTATTGGTGTCTCGTCTCCAGATATAAGTCTCAACGGAGTGGATAACGGAGTTTTAGTACGGTAGGAGTCGTTAAATTTTACTATGGCACTCTTTCCAAAAGGTTATGATCATGTGTGGGCATGACGTTCCCACGATACCCATTACTTTATATTCGGAAAAGTTTACCAGTTCCCATCATTTCTGAAATAAAGTGGTCTAAAAGCAAGTTTGGAGTACCTTTCGCCGTTTATCCATACATTTACATGCTACATATTGGTATAGGAACTCTTGTTGGCATAGAAAGATGTCTTTCAGTGTGAAATCGAATCGTGAAGTCTTGGAATCGAAAGTTAAAATATAAAACGTAAACTTGAAAGTTATACATTGATTTTGAATGATCGGCTCGTGAATGCAGATGTAGATAATAAAGCTGATTTAAATAGCCTTTATAAATTATGACATTTCATAAAGATTATTTTCACTTTTATAACACTTACGGTCTATGGTCGCACATTATGGCTCAATAGTGCATCAAATAATGGATCGTTATCTGCGTATCGTAAAACGATGATGGAGTGGTTATAAAAGTACTTTTACCTTCGCCTCAAAAAGAAATTCAGTGTTCTCGAAGAAAAAACGCCATGTCTACGTGCTCCGTTTCTGGCATGGCGCAATCAGCCCTCTCTAGAATATCAAAAGCAATTGATAGCTTATTTGTATTTAAAACGTGATCTACAAGAAAGTCGATCGAGTGGAAACTGACGATGGCAATTTCGTTGAGTACTTGTCGATTGTTCCTCTTTTTATCGCTATCGTATTCGCAATTAACATAAGCACTTAGAATAAGAGCTTGTTATTCAAGTGCATATTAGTCATCTGTTTATTCAGCCAACGCATTTTTTCTAACGCGAGGCAACGACTTTAGACCTTCGCCGTGGCCTTTTTAGATTAATTAAACAGCAGCAAGTCTGTTGTATCGTCGGTATAAAAATAAATGTAAGTAGTGTATGTTTATCGGTGGGTGCGTAGACGGCGCGTCGCGTACATGATTACCGTGACAAATTGTATATAGAACACGTAGTATAGGTGGCCATGACTTGAACCCAGTGTATGAGTAGTACGCCTTGATGCCCCCCCAGCAAATCGCAGTACAATGACCCTGTTCCCGTATCCCCATTGGGTTACGTACCAATACGTGTGTAGGGCATGCTTGAATTGGATGCTAGGTTGGGTTCCGAGCCCTATTCAATTATTTGTACAATTGTAGAAGTTGTTAATTTTAAGGATATTTGAAATGAATACGGTTTTTACGTTGAGTTTCCTTAATTATTCTTGTTTGTTATGGAAACTTTTTACCTCAACTTGGGGCTATCATCGTCACAGATTTTAAGTGCTCAAATTAAGTTGTTTACATATGCAACTGTAGAGTGAAGTTGATCGCATGTTATATTTTTGTTAATAAATATTTATATGATTCAGAGTTATCAAGCCAATAGTTCTTGTATGTCTGAATGTGAGCAATCACTTTTATTGTTATCGGTCGATGTTTCAAATACTTACCTATACAATAAAAACTGATATTTTTTCGCTATTATTGAAGATTTCCACGAAAACAATCTGCCAATAAATACAATTTACTGCCGTTTGTCACGAGTATCGAGGTATTATGTCTTACTACATGGGAAAATATTTCTTTTTGTAACACTGATGCAAAACGTTTGATTGCACTCTGATAAGTATGAATAGGCGAGGCCGACTGGAGGCCCGTCCATGAGAACTATTCTTTACTCCGCGTCGTTGCTACACAATACGTCGATAGGTTTTGCTCATTGTTGGCCGTTTCACCATTTGATATTCTGATACCTAAGTTTTTACCGAGACCACTTCTCGGCTTTTATGTAGTTGAATACCTTGTACAAGTACGAGTATTAAACGTAGTCGGACAAGTAATTTTACGGACGCTCACGCAAAGTGAAGCCATAAACCTGTGTCGAAACCTTGCCGTATACGTAAGGACGTAAGCCGTTGTTTGTGTAAAAAGTTTGCATCATAATGCCTTTATCTGTCAGCAGACTTTTTATCACAGCTATAATGTAATATTAATATTATCCCTTGCGATGAATACGTTGAATTGTTCATTTAACAGTTATTTTAGCATAGACAGTAGTTGAATAGGCGACACCCGGAACAATAGCAATAAGGTCCCCAGAGATTGCGCCAATGCAGCCGTGCCCAAGGGCCGCACACAATGCCTGCCAGCTCACAATACCGCTGCAGCGCACTGATTACTGCGCTCCGATCACAACGTTAACTCATATTCATTACTCAACGGTCTTCTTTTGTTTTGTTACAGAACATGTAATTAACTTGCGATGGAAGAGGAGAGCACAGCCTGTCCCGGCGAGGCCGCCCCTCCTACCGGTGACGCACAGGCCAATGACGATGTTCCTAACGCAGACACAAAACCGGCGTCCGAGGACCTCGCAACTAGTGTTACGAATGTAGATAATAAAGAAGAAAGTGATAATAAGGATAATTGTGATGACAAAAAAGAAAGTGAAATTAAAAAAGATGAAAGTGCAGAAGTTATCATTGAAACAGTAAATGCAGAAATCAAGAGCCCAGTGCCAGTGCTAAAAGAGCCCTTCGTCGAGCCAGAGCCTAGCGAACCCAACGATGACGCCAGATCGCTGGGCGACCTGGATAGCTTGCCAGCTGGAGACGAACTTGCACTTGGCGCTGCCGGCAGTGATAGTGGTGTAGAGGGCTGCGGCCGTGCCCTCAGCAGCGGTGGCGGGTCCAGGTCGTGCGCGTCCAGTGTGGTGTCATGTGGGTCCGGTTGCGGCTCAGAGAGCTCGTCACTGGCGGGTGCACCGCCGCGTCCTCGACGTCGCGTCAATGTCAACGTCACTGATCCGAAACGCAGCTCACCTGTCGGCTCGGCAGCCCCACGACCCGTGACGGCGCCCCGCGGCCCCAACCTGGCCACCCGTGAACGGGCTAGGAGTCGAGAGAAGCCAACTCCACCAGAAAAACCCCGACCACTGACACCAAAACCACGTATTCGACCTACCGCAGACCTGCCTAATCTCGTTCGTGAGAGCCCCGCGCTTCGTGCGAAACCTACTAAAACTTCGACGGCTCGATGTCGTACACCTAACTCGCCAAGTGAAGAGAAAAGATGGCCGGCCAATGGACCGCGGTTGACGACAGTGACGGACGCGAATGCGACTCGAGTGGCTGCCGACAAATATGCGACGCTACCACGCCGGAGACGTGACGCGGAGCCTGAAGGCTCTCCGAAGCACGAGGGCACTCCACCATCGTCGCGAAGGCCTACTGTTACTCGTTCAGCTTCGTCTCGCTCTACCATTAAGACGCGAGTTCGTATCTACGCAGAGAAAACCTCGCAGACAGTGCTCATCGGCACCGACATCGAGGCAGCTCTGGCGGGGATTGTGCCAAATATTGAGAGGTACGTCATACACCATTCATAAAAATTATTATGTCGTTTCGTAAAGCAACCTAAATGACCATTGCTCAAACTAATGTAACTTCTGACGTTTGTTAGGCCATTTTATTATGAAATGCGCTTTGTGGGCATAATTTGAGTCCAAAACGATTGTAAACAAAAGTAAAGTTGATTCATGTGTCAGTAGTTGATGAGTCCATATGTAATATTTTTTCCAGTCGTGTGGAGGTGTCCCGCTGTCACCGCGGGGTGCAGGCGAGCGCCCGGGACGCGGAGGCGAGTCGGCTGGCCGCCGCCCTGGCCGCGGCTGCCGAGGAGCGCGAGCGCCGACAGCGCGCTGAAGCACAACTGGCGGCAGAACGGGCTGCAAGGCTTGCTGCCATCGCCGAACTCGACAGGAACTCGCAGAGGCTGTTGGACCTCGCCGGCGCTGGTAAGTTATGACAAATGCAAACCTAGAACTGAATTTATGCCGAACATCAGTAGAAGGTCTTTTCGCTTTACGATTTCACGGTTTGGAATAGTTCTTCCACTATTCAAGAAATTCGCAGTAAAGTTCAGTAGAATTTTCTTATTTCTTTGCAAAATAAAATGTATGTTTACCGTGTAACAAACGACAAGATGCTCATGTGACACCCCTAGGCTTTAGTCGTCGCGTATAGTATAAGCTCTTCGTAGACACGGTGTAGAATATCTGTCATGCAGGGTGCTTTTGATATTATATGTTTCTTTTGTATTGCTACTGGGTTACATATTAATGAAACGAACCAAACAATGAACATTTTCGCGATGAAACTATTGCAGTCTTTGTCTTGTAATTAAACAAAACAAAAGACAAAAAAAGGAACTGAAAGTAAAAGTTTGGTTGAAGACAGTTTAAAATAAAATTAAAAGAGTTTATATCAACATGGAACTAGCCAATCGTAACACCATGACTATCCCGAAATAGATTTAAGTTGCGTGTTCGCGCTGAGTGAGATCCGACCTCATTCATTCAAATTCGCCTGAATTACGGATGCATACATTTGTGACCTTTATGAAATAAGGTCGTTGGGGTTAACACCTTATTATAAAGTTTTGACTCCGATCGATTCCGGTTCAATTCACGCGTTAATTACATATACGACCTCTTTATATGTCACGGTAACTTGTGCATTGCAGAAATCAGAAAATTGAATTAATGTTTTAAAGAGCTTTTTAAAATGCTGATTAAATACATTCCGACGGTTTTTATTAAGGCTATCGAGACAAGAGACTAGTTCTTTATCAGTTGATATAAATTAGTTAATAACATTCTACATTATATTATAGTGGCGTAGCAGGAAATAACAGCTTAGGTATTGAATTGTTTCATTGGAGATTGTTTCGATAACACGTGTTTATCAAACTGTAGTACCACCTGTAAAAACAAAACATATAATAAGTAATCATCAGTCTTGATGAGACTTAGGCACCAACTTCATACGAGGTACATACCTAAATATTTACATAAGTGCATATGTATTTACAATCCGGGGCTGCGGGGTTGTTCGAAAGAGTTATCGCGGCCCTAATACGTAAAGGGCTTGAGAAGGAACATGATGGGTTTTAGTCAGTAAGAGTTTGACACTCTCTCACGTTGCTAACCTACAGCGGGAGAGGTCATTTGAGGATTTCCCATAAAATACAATAGCTTACTTAATTGTAACTCTAACATGGCTTGCCATAATTTAGAGGACACAGAGATTCGCTATCTTGTGGCACTAAGCCAGCTTTGAATCCGTTTCTGAAATATTTCTCTAGGGTAACCACCAGTCAGGGAATCAGAGGACGAATATTGCGATTGTACCTTGTTTCTATAGCAATGAATGACAACTGTAATAGGTACTCTTTATTGCGAATTACTTTTTGATGTTTTGTTTTAAGTATTTTTTGAAATGCCTGCCACTTCATACCTATTTAAACATTTTAAGCTCTTCCTGGAAGGTCGAAGTCCCTGCATTAATTTACCTATTTACCATGTGTACCAGGCGCCGGTGCTAACGCTGATGGGTGTCTTCGAGCGTTGGAGGAGCAACTCCGCGCAGCCGGCGAGCTCGCCGCCAAGCAACGCGCAGAGATCGACGCCTTGCGCGAACAGTGCAATAAGCTGCACGTGGTAAGTGTTTTCTTTGTATATTTACTGCTTATAATATATTGGTCTATAGTCCCCACTCAGAGTCATTTAATGGTTACTTAAGCCATTCCTTAGTGAAGGATTTGTATGACATTCCGTCACTAAAGTGTGACTTAAGTAATCATTAAATGTCTCTGAGTGGGGAGGTATCAGTAGTCTTCCATTAACTTTTTGCTCCTGCTCCTTGGAACTTGAGAAGAATTCAGGTATTGATTATTCAGTGTAGATGCAGCTTTTTCATAATTAGCTTAGTTAATAATAGCGTTCTAGCCGCCTAGCTTCCTAAGCGTTGGTGGCCAACACATTAGGAGATCAGCTAGATATTATTATAGTGCATAAGTATTTGTGCTGACACAGGTGCACTCCCTATTCCGTCATTCTTATAACCCATAGCACAGGACCGCTCTCATCAGGCATAGGGCGATCAGGCATTACGTGCTCTCCGATGCACGAGTATCAACCACCAACTTCCAGACTCCGGGCTAGTTATTTCCTTATAGAAACTTCACACAAATCTTGTTGTTCTCAGGAGTCGTGCAGTGCCCGCGAGAGCGCGCGCGTGGCGGAGGCGCGGCTGTGCGAGGCGGAGCGCGAGGCGGCCGAGATGCAGGACTTCCTCGCCGCCGAGACCGGCGCGCTCAGCGACTCGCTGCGCGACGCCGAGCACGAGCTCGCCAGGGTCAACGCCGACCTCGACAGGAGGTAACATACTCACTACATGTTGATTTCAATGAAAAGGGACTCATCGTCTCCCGAGCCTTTTCTCAACTATGTTGGGGTCGGCTTCCAGTCTAACTGGATTCAGCCGTCATTAATTTATAAGGAGCGACTGCCTATCTGACCTCCTCAACCCAGCTATCCGGGCATCCTGATGCCCCTTGGTTAGACTGGCGTCAGACTTACTGGCTTCTGACTTCCCGTAACGACTGCCAAGGTTTAACGTGCCATCCATCCAAAACACTGTTAATGGTGTCTAAGATATACTTAGAAATTACATACAAACTTAGAAAAGTTGCATTGGTACTTGCCTGACCTGGAATCGAAGCACCGCTCTCATACTCGAGAGGTAGGTTCTTTATACTAGGCCAAAACGACTTGTTTTGAATGAAAAGGGACTAAATGTCATTATTTTTTAATTTCTGAATAACATGCTTCTTCATTTGTCACAGGCGGGCGGAATGTCGACAGCTAGTCCGTCTATGCGAACAGAGGCGGCAGGAGGCGCTGGCGGCGGCCGCCAAGTCGCGGGGCGGAGCCCGAGGAGTGCACGCGCTGGACGCGCTGGCGCAGCGCCTCACCCGCCTCACCCGCGCCGTGCAGCGCGCATACCGCCTGCCGCACGACCTCGAGCCCACCGTCTATCATAACGACCTCTACAGGTAACGCTCAACTCAACCTTTATTACAAAACGTGGTTATAAAAAAAATCCAGCTCTTGTACCACCTTTAAAACACCATCCCGAACAAAATCAGTGGACTAAAGCTTTTGCTAAAGCGGGTACTTCTTAAAGCCACGTTTTATAATAAGGTGGACTAGGTTCATACGTCTAATACAGACTTTAAGAATATTTGATACCTTAGAGTGTGTCCAGAAAGCGCGATTTACACGCGTGTTCACTCGCGTAGGCATTCGCGTGTTCTCGACTAACTACTAGAGCGACATACATTCTGTTGTGTAATGAGTTTTTATATGAATAAATCAGTTGTTGTCAAGCACTGACGTCTATTACTACATGGTGACAGCGGTGATGAAAATTTTTTCAAAATTTATTATAAAATACGTATTTTGGTGCAATTTTATCGACAAAAATAATGGGACACGCTCGCCCACCATCCGAGTTGAGTTTGGACGGCGGTCCTGCAAGCCGCGCAGAGGCGTGGAAACGGTGGCGACAACAACTCACGCTGTTCCTGAAAGCTTCGGGTGCCTATACAGAGACTGCTGGGGTTCAGGCGAGTCTACTGGTAAATTTAATTGGTCCGGAAGGTTTTGACATATACCAAACATTTACGTTCGATAAGGAGGAGGATCGAGATGATATCAGAATTTTACTTGAGAAGTTCGATAGTTTTTTTGTTTCAAAATTAAATATTACACTAATTCGATACAAATTTTTCACTCGGAACCAAGAGGAAGGCGAATCAATCCAACAGTATGTTACTGCGTTACGCCTCCTTTCGAAAAATTGTAACTTCAAAGAGCTCGAGGACGAATTGATCAAAGATAGAATTGTGTGTGGCATTCGAAGTTTAAGGGTGAGAGATCGGCTGTTGAGATGTGAGGATCTGAATCTCGACAAAGCTGTAAAACTATGCCAAGCCGAGGAAATATCCAGGGAATCCGAGCAGCAGATGGATGCTGTTGGCACGAGTTCGGGAGTGGCGCAGGTGGACGTGGTTGGCGCGCAGCGGCGACGAGGTCGCGGGAGTGCCGGTGGCGGCCGGCGAGGCGCGCGCAGGGGCGCAGCGCCCAGCCCGCATCTATGTGCTCGCTGCGGGGGCCTGTCACCGCGCTGTCAGGCTGAAAATTGTCCAGCGAATCAATGCACGTGTTTCGTGTGTGGAAATCGTGGTCACTTTGCGAAGGTGTGCAAAGCGAATGCGTTTTATAAAGGTGGTGGTACAGCGCGCGTATGCGACATTAAACACCGAAGTGAGTCAGAGTCGGATGATGGTGATTCATTTTTTATTTCCATGATTGAGGGAAACAAACGACTAGGTGAGTGGTTTGAAATATTATCGTGTGGCAGTGGTACCGAGAAGTTCAAACTTGACACTGGTGCCGACATAAATGTTATGTCATTTGAGAGATTTTTAGAATTAGGTTTAGATGTTAGCATTTTGAAATGTAATAAAGTTATAAAGTTACAATCTTACAGTGGCGATGTAATACCGGTAAAGGGAACGTGCTATATAGCTTGTGTTTATAAAGGTAAACAATATGAACTGAAATTTGCTATAGCCGATATGAAATGTCAGAGTGTGTTGGGACGGATATCGTGCATACAATTGAATTTGATTAAGCGGATTCATTCATTAAATTTGTCTCAATATGATGACTTGTTCGATGGTATAGGATGTTTGCCTGGTAAATATCACATTGTGATAGATAAGTCAGTACGGCCTGTCATCTCAGCAGCGAGGAAAATACCACTGAGTTTACGGGACCAGTTGGCGGAAGAGCTCAAGCGAATGGAAAGATATGGGGTGATCAGAAAGGTCACACATCCAACTGACTGGGTGCATCCTTTGGTCATAGTCGCTAAGAAAAATAATACCATTCGTGTTTGTCTAGACCCGCGGGAGCTGAATCGCGCAGTTCGGCGCGCACACTTTCAGCTGCCCACCGTGACCGAGCTGGCGGCACGCCTGCACGGCGCCACGCACTTCTCCGTGCTGGACGCTAACTCCGGTTTCTGGGCGGTGCAGCTTGATCAGGAGAGTGCTGACTTATGCACGTTTATCAGCCCATTCGGGAGGTACCAGTTCTTACGCTTACCATTCGGAATAAATTGCGCTTCGGAAGTGTTTCATGGTAAGATACGCCAGCTTCTAGAAGATTTGGAGGGCGTTGACAGTTTTATTGATGATATTATAGTCTGGGGAAAAGATAAAGAGGAGCACGACAGAAGACTTGATGCTTTATTAAATAGGGCTCGTGAGATAAATTTAAAATTTAATAAAGCTAAGTGTAAGATAGGAGTTCGGAAGGTAACATATTTAGGGCATATATTTGATCGGAACGGCATGAGGCCGGATTCCAATAAAGTAAAGGCTATAACGGAAATGCCAGAGCCTACGGACAGAAAAAGTTTAGAACGGTTTTTGGGTGCCGTCAATTACTTGTCTAAGTTTATACCAAAATATTCTGAATTGGCATTACCACTAACTAACCTCCTTCGTAAAGACACGGAGTGGTTGTGGGAGTGCGCTGAGCGCAGTGCATTTCAGAGTTTGTGTCGAGCGGTGAGCAGCGCGCCGGTGCTGGCGCTGTACGACGTGAGCGCGCCGGTGCTGGTGTCGGTGGACGCGAGCGCGCACGCGCTGGGCGCAGTGCTCATGCAGGCGGGCCGCCCCGTCGAGTTCGCGTCACGCACGCTCACCGACACGCAGCGCCGGTACGCGCAGGTTGAGAAGGAGCTCCTTGCCATTGTGTTTGCATGTGAGAGGTTCCATCAATATATTTTTGGGAAGAAACGTGTTGTTGTTGAATCCGATCATAAGCCATTGGAGAGTATTTTTAAAAAGCCGTTGATGTCCGTTCCAGCACGCTTACAAAGAATGATGTTAAGAATACAAGGGTATGATTTAATTGTGAGCTATAAACCGGGAAAGTACATGTTTATTCCCGATACACTGTCGCGTGCACCGTTGCCTGATTTATATGAGGATAATATAATGAGTAAAAATATAATGTATCAGGTAGCGATGATTGTTAATAACATTCCTATTTCATGCAATAAACTATGTGAAATAAAAAAGGCATCTCGCGATGATAGAGAAATAAGCGAGCTTATCAAGTGCATTAACTCGGGTTGGCCGGAGCACAAATGTAAAGTAGAGGATGTTGTTAAGCCCTTTTGGTCAATGAAAGACGAATTGTATGAAGTTGATGGTGTGGTGTTTAAAAACGATATAATTTTAATACCTTCTTCTTTACGGGGTGAAATGTTACGGGTCGTTCATGAGGGCCACCAGGGTATAGACCGCTGTAAGCGCCGAGCGCGCCAAGCAATATTTTGGCCAAACATTTCTCGTGACATTGAGTTATTTGTTAAACGTTGTTCTATATGCCAGGAATGTTTAAATTCGCCTGCCAAGGAACCATTATTACCTGTGGAGATTCCATCGATTCCGTGGAATAAAGTTGCATCTGATATTTTTGAATGGAAGAGAAAGTATTTTCTTTTGATTGTGGATTATTATTCTAGCTATGTGGAAGTTTGTGAGTTACCGAATATAACGGCGGTAAGCATTATAAAAGAAATTAAGCAAATATTTGCGAGGCATGGCATTCCTGAACTACTTGTCACAGATAATGGCACACAGTACTGCAGTCGCGAGTTTAGACGATTTGCACGGGAGTGGGGGTTTACTCACATAACATCATCTCCTAACTATCCCCAATCAAATGGGAAAAGTGAGCGCGCAGTTCAGACTGTCAAGTCAATGCTGATTAAATGTTTAAGAGATAACAGTGACTTTCAGCTGGCCTTACTTAATTATAGGAATACTCCAAGAGATGGTCTTAGTTCCCCATCACAGTTACTAATGAGCCGTCAGTTAAGATGTAAGTTACCAGTTAGTGTTAATATGTTAAAACCAAAAGTAGTTGAGGAACATGAAACAATGTTGCAGAAGCAAATTATTTCTAAAAGGTGGTTCGATAGAAACACTAAAGTTCTTCCGGAACTAAAATGTGGAGACGAAGCTATTTGTTTAAATGGGAAAAATAAAAGAACAAGATGTAAAGTTATAGGGCAAGCGGGATTTCCTCGTTCTTATTTTGTTGAGACAAGCTGTGGCAATAAAGTAAGGCGCAACCGACGACATTTGATAAAATGTGAGCCAATCCCGGTGGCAATCGATGTGGCACCTGCTTCCTCTGATCAGGAAAGAGGTATTCAACCTAATGAGAAAGATGCAGCAGGTCCTTCAGTAACCTCGAACGGAATCCCGCCTGGTCCATTGACTAGGGCAAAAGCTAAACTATTTACTAGTATTGAATCTTTATTTTAGAGTCTTGTTTCATTTTAATTTTCTTTCAATTAATTGTGTTAGGTTTTTGTTCCCTGAGAATTTTAAGATTTATGTTATTTTAAGATTTATGTTATTTAAAGATTTATGTTATTTTAAGGGGGGAAGTGTATGTGTGTTATGTTCTTAAAAGGGGAGTTGTTGTGTAATGAGTTTTTATATGAATAAATCAGTTGTTGTCAAGCACTGACGTCTATTACTACACATTCCGTCCAGATGCTCTCGCACCTTACACGCGCGTAAAACGCTTGCAATTGCAGCATCCAGTACTACGCTCGTGTCCTTGCTTATAACTGACCAAATCCACCTGCGAGATCGTGCGTGATTTCGCCCTATCTGGTCGCAATACAAATCAAAGCGGTCGTAGTTAGCGGGCGTAGTTCGCGCTTTCTGAACTGGCTATCTTATTTTTTTAATCGTGCTTTATTTCATATTCATGGAATCAGATATCGATACTTAACGATACCTTAATCGATCGAACCGGATTTTCTTTACATATTTCATTTGCAAGACTTAACGTTTCAATTTTATTCTCCCTTCCAGCCGCAGCGACAGTGGCGAAGCCCTATCTCCGGAAGAAGAGGCGGCAGGCGGGGGTCTCGTGGCTAACGTGGCTCGGGCGCTGCGCCAGGTGCCTCCGCCCCCCGCCCCCGCCAGCCCCGGCGCGAGGGACGACGACCGCTCACACATCTCCGATGACAACGACAACTCCGCCGACCTTCTTGATTCAGAAACTGAACCTTGTCTTGTTACTGATCCTGGTAAGATATTTTTTCAAGCCATAAAATATTGATATTGATAGACATTGAGGCCATCATATACATTGTCTGAACGTGGTTGTTGTACATACATTAACTGTTAAAGTGTTTTTTCTTTCTAGAATGCGCGGAAGAATGGTGGTCAGGCGCGGAAGGTGCGGGCGCGTGGAGCGGTGACGAACTATCGCCTGAGAGGGACTACTATACGGATGACAAAGGTATGACTAGTCAAGACTTACTTCATCAAGTGTTCTTTATTTAAATTGTTCGACACATTTTTTTTTATTCGGCATCCCAAAACTTTATCGTAGCTTCTGTCTGCGAGAGATTGGAATTTGGAACCCATCAATTATTACTGGCCGCTGCAGACGGTGTTCTGCAGGCATTGTTTTTTTTAATTGAATTTGGAATCAATCAATTGTTGCTGTCCACTACATACTTTTTATATAGGAAGTCCCAAAACATGATCGTGCTCTCAAATCAAATCATTTATTCATTTTTTGCTTTAGACGCATTGCTCCTCGAACGTTTTTAATTTGGAATGAATCAAACGTTACTGTCCTCTACAGACGGCGAATCAGCATCAGCATCAGAGCGGGAATCCTTACGCACTCTCTCCGCCGCCATCGCTCAGCGTCAGCGCAGCGAGGCGGAGGAGACGGCGTGCGAGGCGCGCGGCGGCGTGCTGGCGCGCGCGCTGGCGCTGGACGCGCGCCTGTCGCGTCTGCTGCACGCGCTGCGACACGCCGCCGCGCTGGCGGCTGCCAGGGGGGACCCGGACTCCTGCCGCCTCGCGCAGGCGCTCAAGTTAGTACATTACTAGCCTGCTAGATTTTTTAGAGTAAGTTGTTTTGACAGCGCTGCCCGACACTCTTAAGGTCCGTGAGCGACAGACGATGAAATCGGGGGTTGTTACGAGCGCGGTCATGTGCCATCGCTGTTGATGGAAACAAAATATTAAAGGGCCGTTTCTATCTTTCTATGGCATTTCCATTAGTTAGTTAGTCTAACTATAGAAATGCCATAGAAAAATAGTTAAAATTAAAAACATTTCTATCCGTCGGATATCTAGAACTTTATCTGAACCTCTGTTTTACTGAACCTTAATAATGTTTTCAATGTGAATCAGCAATTTGAAATTAGCGTTTTTGAAACGCATTTGCAATCTCGCCCTATGCCAGACATAAAATAGAGTGCGTATCTAAGGAAATGGTCAGTTCTTGCACAGAAAAGGCGCTAGTTTAGAATCAGCTATTTTTTCACTTTCAAGCACTGCGTAGCTAACTTATATTATTTTCCTTTATAAAATCACCATTACTCAATGTGTATTAGCTCACTATGTCTAAAATAATCTCATCCTACATCCAAAGTACTGTGACCATGCATCACGTATTATCATGTACTCGTATCGCTATTTCAGAGACAAAATTGACATGACAGAAAAGAATGTAGCTGACGTAGTTGTGAAAAAGCTAGCCGAATTGGACGCCAGTAAGAATATGATGGAACAGTACCGACAATCCGTAGAAGTGAGTATACATTAGTAGTACTATTTAAAATATGTATTTTTTTACCGATTTATTGTCACCCTACCACTTGGTCTTGATATTCATTCATGTATTATGTTTATGTATCGTATGAGGCTCATTATTAAGCTCAGTTTCAGACATACAATACATTCATATACAGTCAAGAATATAGTGAACAGGAGAGAATTTTAGAAAGAAAAAAAACTAAGAATTATAATGTTTTTACGCTGTTTTGATATGGGTAATTCAATGCTAAAGAATTATATATGCCAATCCAAATATTAATAAAAAATACAACAATTTATAAATTGGCATTGTTACGACTAAAATTATTTAGTAACACTGTTAATAATTTGTTACAAGACTAAATTATCCTTAGTACTGTTAGTACCGTTAACTGGTTTAATATGAAACAGGTATTTACACCATTCAGGGCCTGCTTGGCGATCTCGAGTCAAGAATAAGGCGCCAAGGTTACTACATTTGTACTTCGCTATCCTCACGGCTTTTAGATAGCACGGAGCGTCTTATGTTCTCTCCCTAGAATGAACACACGAACAAATATATAGCCTACATGTTATATTATATAATTATGTATAGAATTTTCTTATTTATATAAATAAAATTACAGTGAATTCCGCCATTTAACTTTAACGATATATAACCAAACTATTTCTAGTTGTCATATCGCCGATTCACCGGCTGGCTATAATTTGGTTAACGTTATACTTAAATGGTGCAACTGGTTCTTAAACGTTTTTGAATAAGCTGTGAAATTGCACTAAATTAATGTTCATTTATGAATTTACCTAATGAAACAAAATTGTTTAACATATTTAGCGCTAAAGTCTTTCAAGATATATTATTATTTCTGTCCCTTCCAAATTCAACTTCAATGAATAGCATGATATTTTGAATGAGTTAATAATTACTAAATATCCTGTAGGCTATATCAAAAAGCATGTTTTTCAAATTCACTCACAGTCACACATTCGGCCGAACACCAGAAATACAATATACTTCATTATGTACTAATTAGGAGAGAACGTATTGACTTCATACAACATAGCTTGCTGTGTTGCTGCCAACACATTCTGTATATAGACACCGGCAGTTATGTATATAACCGTTGCTAGAACATGTATTTTACATTATGTATTAAAAATATATGATATATTTTATATACTTAGGGAATTGGTGTATAATTTAATGAAAAAAATAACTGTATTTTTGCTGTAATTCCATCTGCAATAAATATTGTTTGTGTTGGTGTTGTATATTTTGTGTTAAAGTTGAATTTGTTTTTATTTTTAGACGCTCAAGAAGCAGTTGGCACAAGCCGGTGAGGAGGATGATATAGAAGCGGTTGAGGAGGTACGTTTTGATTTAATTTTTTATATTACATTTTTGTCTTGAGCTTTCGTCTCTTTTGCTCACGGCACATTTATCGTGATTATTTTTATCGTGACTCATACTACATTGACCGATTTGGGTACTTTGATTATACCGTAGATTTTTATGGCAGTACACATTAAATATGCTTTATGTCGCATTTTTTAGTTCAGTTAATTTTAGTAAGTTGGTCTGAGATGTGAATTTTTTAAATAATTTTATCGTAAGAAACCATGTCAATGGCATCGTTTTTTAACTGACTTCTCAAAAGGATTCCTCTTCAATTCGTCGGAATCTTTTTCTATGTATAATATGAGATCTAATTACGTTTATTGTTGATCAGGAGCTATCGGGCTGCAGTGAGAGCGAGCGTCGTGCTCTATACGCATCCCTGGACGCGGCGCTGTCCGCGCTCGGCGGGGCTCCCACGCGCTGGTCGCGCCTGGCCGCCGCGCGAGCCCGCCTCGAGCGCCTCGCCTTCGCGCTCGCCGCCGCGCCCGCCCCGCCAGCCGCTCCAATTGCAACCCCGCCCGCACCGGCGCCAGCGCCTGCTGCGTTGCAGGGAGCTGCTTAGAATATGTGCTACAGAATACTGTCTTAACAGATGACGTCACTCTATGTATATTATAATATACTGTTATATACAGAATATACGGTATATTCTATTATCGTTTTTCATTGTCAAACGTTAAATAAAAAGACGAAATAGAATCAATTGACACAACTGTAACTTGACAAACATCATAACGACTCATACATGACATTATGTAGTGCTTGTAAACAGATGTGTTAATTGACTTTTGAATAATATTTGAGACAGTGAATAACAATACAGTCTATATTTTAAATAAAAACTCAACTTACAAGCGTAATATCACAAAATTACAAATTGTATTTACAATAAAATGACTGAAGTAACGTCATCTGTTTAGATTCATGTCTGACTGTCGACTGCACATCTCAGTCCTCCACAATCAGTGCCGGCTAAAACAACACTTATTCACTACGTCTTCTATTTGCCAATATAGAGTAGCATAGCTCGTGCTCATTATTTGATAAAGACTTGTTTTTACCGGCACTGACCACCTAATAAGGTCCTTCAATTATCTACTTAATTACAGCCATCGCTATTCTCGCCGAAATACTTCCATTTTTGTCATAATATAGCTAAGGTTAGAAAACGATAGAAACTAGTGTTCATGAATTGTTAACTCGTATTGTGGAGCTTACGTTTGCCCTCCGCGCAGTAGGTCATCCGTCCTGCGTAGTCCGTGACTAGAGTGTAGGACCGACGCATGAAGCGAATTGTAGTCACTGAAGGAAACGGCTTTTGCCGAAATGTTCGATGTTCCGAGCGTTGTCTGGTCGTAAATTATAAGAATGTTAGATAGAAATGATTACATCTTATAACAGATTCGTATCTGAAAATAACACATGCCCTAAAATGTGGCGTGTGAAGGTTTAGTCATTTGTAGGAAAATGGAATGTTGCAGTAATAGTCTTACTTAACGTAGTAGTCGTGTTCGATGGATCTCAATGCGCAGAGAGCGTGAGTGTTGTAAGTCCACTAACAATGCAATGATCAAGTCTTTGACGATGGAACAATGTAGTGTCATAATATATTTGCTTTTGTTTCCATACATTTTAGCCTAAGCATTAACATTTTCATTCCTAATTGCATTTAACGTTTTCTGAATTTTCAATCATTGCAATCGCACTGTATTATTGAAATGAAATTTATTATTTATAAGCTGTAACTTTTCTAATGTGTTTTTTCTGTATTATTTGATAAGTATTATTGTAGAACATTTGTTTATACGCTGCACTGTAAGTGACTATCGTTGTACAATACATCGCGTCCGGAATACTATAGTTCATCACTAAAGTATTCAAGTGCCATTGTGTTAGCTCTTCTAATGTAGGTACCTATTGTAGTGCTGATCTTGGGTCTAAATCTATTCTACTCGCCAATCATATGTTACGTCACAAATATCGAGTATAACTACGTCACAATACCGATTCTCCCACCTCTATAATAATCTTTACGTAAAGCACATTTATTTGAATATTACTTTGACAGCATTACATAAATCTGTACTGTTCAAGTCACATTCAGACGAGACGTAATATATGAAGTCGCAAATATTTAGCCAGCTGGAATCATGGAAACCATATATTTTATACGATATTGAAATGTAAATAAAATGGATGGTACACAATTATATCACAATATTTATTTTTCTGATCTAGTCAATAACATTCGATATTTTAATTCGATTTACATTTAAAATATTATCAGAAATCTATTGTCTATAAAATAAATATAGAATTCGAATTTAAATATTGTGTTGCCCTTTTTTGATTTATTATTATTTATTAAATAAGGCATGCATTACACAATAAATGAGAACTAGATTAATATTTTACATAATGTGCACAGTTTATGAAATCAAAACGTTGCAAGTTTGACAAAATTGTAACAAATGAGACTGATATTGTATTTACGTTGAACAAATCGTTGACGGTCGTGTTGAAGTTTGCTAAAATGAGTGTTATAATATTGTTTTAGGACAAATGACTTTAATTGCGTGAATCCCTCAATATGCAGCACATTAACTGTATGATAATACGAAAGGCTTTTTGTATATACATGTAGTACAAAATCAATAAACTCGCTTCGTCCATCCACGTCGCTTGCTTCAGGTGCTGATGATACGTAATCATTAGATATAATAAACTTACAAATATCGATACAGAATTTATGCGAACACCAACTGCCCAGGTCAGTGGAGTATATCATAGGTGAACTTGAATTTATTTCGAATTAAATCGTGAAAATTATGCGATGTAAATACATTAGTGTATGTAAATAAAATATATTGAGCGACATTTTTGCTGTTTTATTTAAAAATCTGTCCACCTTTCAGTTTCTGGAAGTTCCGAGCACCTCGCAAACTGGGAAATAAAGGATTCTGGTTCCATATAGTCCATAAATTTTTGGGCATTGTCTTTTACGGGCGCTTGTATTCATCTCGTAGGTCCTGCAATACTCGTCCAGGTCACGTCACATCACACCTTGAACCCAGACCTACCTGTGTTGCCTCAAAATAAAGTTTACTCAAGATTAAATATAAAACACTATCAGTTATTTGTTGAGACATTTATTCGACGTAGTCCATTAACGTTACATTTAAATAGTTATACAGTTTCCACTGAACATTAAATAATTAAATATGTTTTACAGGCATCTTTACAATGAGTTCTGCCAGTAACTTTGTATCTACCTGATTTTCAAAATTAGAGTAAAAGTACAAGTAATTTTCTGATATACAAATTATTTTACATTGTAGAAAAACGTGATTTCGGAAATAATTCAAAATATACAGCGACGGCAGTAAAGACAGTAATAGAGTAATGAACTGCTAGGCGCACAATAACATTGATCAGTCTGATGTACGTGAAATTATTACAGTTCCAATATTCAGCTGTAGCCGTCAGTGAGAAAAATAGTTTTCATTCATTTAACAAGAATTGAGTGTTCTAACAGAGACGCCTCTAATCATAGGCACAAACAGGATAACAGAAAATCGCTCGGAAATAGAATGAATAGAAATGAGACTTCGGTAATTATTGCATAGTCGTAGAAACTTAACACTAACACAGATACAGCGATTTTCTATTTCAAAATTCATTAAATACTGTCAAATAAATTGTTCCCCTGCAATAACTTTAAAACAGTAAATTAATATTTTTTATAATTAACCCATTACATTTATCGTTTATTTCCACGCTTGTGTAAAAGATATTTTAATAAGATTATTTATTTTCTAGTTACCTTAATGAAAATGTTATTTTTCTAAACAAAAACCTCCTTAGTCGAAATTATTCTAACAGAATTTTGATTGATTGATTAGTTCATTTGACAAAAATCAAGTATCAAGCTGACTATTTGGCTTTTGTATAGACAACGGCTTAGTAAAGCTGAGCTCAAGCCCGATCAAAATGTTTAACTTAAAATATACAAATATATCAGTCAGTGGGCTGTAAGCTAAATTCTATTTTCCTAACTACAGTACAAATAAGTCATCTCGCACTATCACCACATTCACACTAACCTCAAGGATTTGTTTAACAATAAGTATAATTATTTATTACTAAATATAGATATATAAACTATATCCACTTGTTCGATTTCATGATATTATCCTTAATATACAACATCAATATAATTATGTATCCAATATACATAAGAGCGCGAAATGCAATTTAAATTCTTAAGATACATTACGCAATGTAATTCATATTCAACATGGAAAGCTATTTTAATACAAAAATAACATGTATAGACAAGGAATGAACGTGTAACATTTAATTGACGTGCATTTGAAGTTTTCATATTATAAATCTTTTCAAAGCTTCGTCATCGTGTCATACTTTAACCATTACATTGCTATCAAGTTTTGTTAACTTATGAGTCGGAAGTTGCATGTGAGTCATAGATAAATAAAGACAAAATATTATATTTTATAAGATATAATAATATATTTGACTATAGATTGCCAGGCTGCCGCAGACATTACATTTTAATATTAAAGAACTGAATCATAGAAGTCTAACTCTTGACGAACACATTAGATACGATATTTCATCGTTTGGTGGGGCTGCGTCTACATAGTCCGTCATAATAATTATTATTTAAAGGGGGCCAAACTGTCTGCGGGGCTCTGACATATAACTACAAAACAGCTGACTTTCTCTACACGCTCATGTCTTATTACACTCGTAAGTTTTTCGTCATTTTTAACAGTGCACGTTTGAACTTTTGTAGGTTTGAACGGAACTCCTGAAATCAGACGCGGTTTGTTCATAGTTTCATTATAATGAGCACTGAGCTTCGTGAGACACAATTTTCAGTATAGTGTCAAACACACACCGCGCCTAATCTGAAGAGTTCACTATATGCAACATACAGGCTGTCCAGATAAAAGTGATCATAAACATAACGGACATACCTGTCATAGTAGAAGACCGAATACAACTTTAATAATACCGTAGACAGAGATACACTTATCAGTTATTACTGACATTAAAATATTAACAAAGAGTTGTCATAAATTCGAAATAATTGAAGTCTATGGAAATGTCGAAGTGTGTCTTTACTATCTTTGTCCGTCATATCTATGATCAGTTTACAGTTTCCATGCTTACTGTACAACTCACAACCCAACATGTTCAATGTGAACATTCACTTTGTTCAATACTGCTCCCTCTAATACTTGCCAAACTTTGCTAACACCGGAGGTAGTCCTGAGATCATTCATCAACGTTTACTATCTCCCTTTACTTAAGACATCTATATAGATGCTCCAAATACACTTCGATCTAACATACGTTTCATATTACATCGCCATGGTTCACTATACCCAATTCAAAATATAAATAGATAGGATACCCAATCAACATCTATTTTTATAATATAAATATACTGTACACTATCACTTGATATAATATACATAATTAACACTGTATTCACGATACTGCTATCTATTAAATAAATGTCAATAACAGTAAGTCAGTTTGTAATGTAACTCCACTTGAAATACAAAGCAAAGTGTAGCAAGTGTTAGATTCAAATCCGTTAGCTTTATAAGTTACAGAGATCTCGAATTAAGAGAAAAAAATAAACAATTTACTAAGTCAAAAAATGACTGATCCACTGCTTGGTCTAACCCGCAAGCTAATTCTTACAAAGGTTTATTTTGAACTACTTAGCACTCCATAAGGAGTGTACAATTCATCCGATTCACCGATTTCCTTTGGCTAGGTACAATTGCACGTTTATTTAGGTGGAGGCCTGTCACACAGGGCCTTGTGATGAGAGGAATATAAATAAGGATGTACTAGCGAAGTGCCTCGGGACCTCGTGGCCAAGTAACGCACGGTTCGACCGATCAAAGGTCCAACGCTTGGCGCGGTCGGTCCGAGGATGGGTGACCATCTATGTCATAACGAGTTTCCCCGTGTCTAACACGCGTTAGATGGTGGTCCCGGCATTCAATAGTACATCGTAGACAGTCGGATAGTCAGGAGCCACGAAGTCTGACAACCAGTCTTACCGACAGTTATGATAACCCAGGTTGCGGAGGTCAAATAGGCTGCTCCATGTTGCTCCATGTAAAACCCTGGCACTTTGCTGCATCCGGTTAGACTGGAAGGCGACGCAAGGCTGGGCAGATGATGACATACTAGTGAGGTGCCTACTGAGTGCCTACGTGGAGAGGTAGAGGCGGTGGTAGTCGTTGGCGCCGAAGGCCGCGTTACACTTGGGACACTTCCGCTGTCGCGTCTCGTAGCGAGTGCGGAGGCAGTCCCAGCAGAACACGTGGAAGCACTTCGTAAGTACCGCGTCTTTGCGTTTCACCTGTAAGTATAAAATTAAAAGATAAATAACAGGTTTAGAACATACAAATATTTTATTATTATTTACTTATTACTTTGCGAAATCAAGGGCAAAGTGCGAGTTTGCTAATGGCTAAATAACTTAGCGTTTACTTGTGTGTAAACTCTCCGTCTCCACGTTATGCTCTGACAAAATAGGTCTAAGTGTAGTTAAAGAGGTATACGCCAAGCTCAATGGCGGCTAGCAGCTAACTTGGACTCTATGATATGCGCATGTGGCCCCACACATGCCTTCGCATAACATGCAGGCGAGATAGTTACTGTGCAGCGACTCGAGCAATCCTTAAATGTTAATTTTGACTCAAAACTATCTCTGAGTTGAGAAGTTCAGATAGATAGTGGTACATAGGTACGTTAGCACTAGGTTACCTTGCAGGATGGGCATGTGAGCGTCTCCTTGTACTCGCGTATCTCCTCGAGCAGCACCTCGTCCATGCTGCTGCCGGCTTGCTCCATCTTCTTCATGCGCTCCGCCTTGCGACGCAGGATCGCTAACTCCTCCTGTGATATAGTAATAGTATGGTTTAGATCGCGTCAATGACAAGAACGATAATTCAATTAGATAAGACCATTTATCCTGGTAAGACCGAAAGGTCCGGAAGAAACCATGATATATAACTGGTTTTTATAAGACAAGATTAAGAAGTATCTGATGTTAGTCCATATACCATGCTTCTTTTAGCAAAGATACTATGAAATAAAATATAGTAACAGAAGAAACAGTAAACTATTCCATTGTGACAAATAACTTAGCAGTTCGCAGAAGTTTCGCATATCAATTTTAATTGCAATGTATTGTGAAGTTGTAATGTGTATGATGAATGTAAGTAACTAACGTGTAGTCTTTTTGTTTTATACGCTTCTGCTTCTAGCGCGCTGGTCTTCTCCGCCACCACCTGCTGCGCCTCCTTCATCTGCGCGTGATATTTCTCTGCAACAAATCAATATATACTCAAGATTTGGGAAAAATTATCAATCATTTGGTAAATAATAAACAGCTCTACCTAGGAAAGTAACTAAGTGACGAAGAAACATTCTACAATATTTGAAAAAAGTTAAACTTTCAACAATATTTTCTTAAACACTTTACAAGTAGTTATGTGTGGTTTTATCTACTTTTAGCACATATTACTGCTGTCTACAAATACAAGGTGTTGATTTGCATTTGTGCCATATTTCAAGAGGAGGACATAAAATACGTAAATAATCGATTGGAATTACAGTAGACGGGAAATAGCTAATATGAACTGCTTTTTTTTGTTATTGTAATGTCGTAGTATTTCGGAAGTAATCCAATTTTTTGAATGATCGTTGCGTATGCTTTGTGTTTACGTTTGTGTGAGGGCGCAGCACGGTTTTAAGGCCAGTAACACACGCACCAAGTCTAATTACGGCTAGATGACATTGACGGAATTCCGAAAAAAAATAACATTAATTACCAATTTTTTTGTTGATTTGGGTCGATAATCATTAGCATTATTACGTCCTTGAATATGGCATGGATGCATATCAACAGCTTGTATACTATTTAAACAATCTAGCAGGCATGTCTACTATGCTACTTGCATGTAAACTATGCTACATTTTTTATGTTAATGTCTGGCACCACTGCTTTACACACTTTGCACACTGCACACTTTCACTATTGGTATATACTGTACATTACACATTACACCTTTACATACACCACATACCTAGATGCAATTTCAGATCAGCAGCGGACTGCGCGGACTCGATGGCCTTACGCTTGTGCATCTCCATGGCTTGCTGTCTCAGTAGCAGTTCCTTCTCGACGGCGGAGAGAGTTGCTTGAAGCAGCCTCTCTTTCTCTTCTAGACGTCGAGCCACCGCGCCCATCGACTCGATTTGTTGGTCGCGGGTTACAACCTGTAAATATCAATATGTTTCATACACTTAATTATAAAGATATTTTTTAAATAAAATAACCCTAACTCTAGTAACCATAACAACATTACTATTAATGAAGGTAGAAAACATATCAACTCTGAAACGGACCGTAAACTAACGCCTGAATTGACATGGTGATGATCCTTTTTCGAGTTGATGTGTGCTGCGACCTTAAATACGGCGTTTCTGTGTAACTCAGCTCTGAAATATACTACTGCAACTATTCCACATTCACAGCATTCGTAATTGACGTAATGTCCAACTTGGAAAATCAACAATTTTATTTTACAGAGCCAAATAAATCTTATCTTGAATTTGTATAAAGCAAGCTGATTGGATCATTAGAGATACAGCGCAAACCACTGTGTAACATTTATAACTTTCATCATACTGTTCCATTGTCCAACCACACAAAATACCCAAGAACCCACCTGTTCCTGCAACAACTGCTTTTCTTCCCTCAACAATTTATGCAGAGAGTTAGCCTTAATCCTCTCCGACATGAGCTTGAAGTTAGCATCATCTTTCTCTCTAAGCTGCTGAATGAGCCTCGAGTTCTGCTCCTGCATGTCTTCAAACGCCTGCCCGGTCACCTCCATCTCGTTGAGCAAAGCTTCCTCCTCCTGTGCGTTGGAGAAATACTTTATTTTTTTATTATTCCGCCCTTTTCCATTGTTAATAGGCATGCCGAATGAAAATGAGTAATTAGTCAGTCAAAGTAAAAAATCGTTTATTAAAATAGGCTAATTAGATTAGCACTTTTTAACGTTAAAGTTACAAAAATGACAGCACCCCCAAAAATGTTATGTTATGTTTTAGTCTATTAGATGACCATAAAATAATGGACATGTATTTTTTTTATTGGTGTGATAGTTAGTAGTTTTGACTTTTGATACTGCACCACAGCAAAATGGAGCACTGGTTAAAAAATATCCAACACCTTTATGAAAACTATTGTTAATATTGTGAACTAATGAATAATGATAAATGCATGAAATGACATGGAATCTCATGAAAATATGGTATTACATAGAGAACTACAGAAAAAGAAGACTTGTTGTGCTGACCTAAATTAAAATTTTAATGAGGACAGCCAAATGATCTTATGGATATGCTATGAATTTTTTATTTTAAAACATTAGTGATGAGCAAGCTTATAACTAAAGAACACTGTTAGCATCATACCGGTGAGCCAGCGAAGGGCCTGGAGAAGGCATGCAGCGGGTCTGCGTTGGGTCGGGCGCAGGACAACTGCTTCTGTAGTTCATACTTCTGCTCTTCTAGCTGCTTGATCTTCCGGAGAGCATCCTCGTCCGCCAGCCGCCGCTCGCGTTTGCTTTCCTGACGAGAAAAATGGTTAAAGTTTTTTATATAGAGCTACCAAGTATTAGGCTGCTAGTTTTTATTTGGTATTGTCATTTTAAGACAACACAAACATTGGAGTAAGTTACGGGAGTTTTTTTCGAAGAAGTTTTCAGAACTCTTCAATTTACTTATTGGACATACTCATGTTGTTATTTTTGGAGCGCAATTCGGTTACATTATGTGACGTTGCAGCAACTATTTGACTCCATACAAAGTTTCGCGGTTTTTCCCGACCTTTTTACCCAAATTTCAGGGCAGCACTGCCCGAATTGGCCATCAAAGTAAAGGTTCCATTTAAATCACATTTGGGAATATCCCTATATAGCTAGTATACCTGTGCCATCTTAGCCTTCTGTCGATGGTCCTCTAGTTCCTGCCGTGCCTTCCTCTCGGCGGCCATCAGCTGCACCTTGTCGCGCTGTTCCTTGCTGACGCCTTTGTACATGTCAAGCAGTAGTTTCAGTTCTTTCTGCTCGTTTACTGCCTTCCTGTAAGGTATGTACTAGTTTATACTACCTTTGAAAAGAGTAATATGGATTTTTTTAAGTGTATATTCCGTATTGCCACTGTAGGAAAGTCAGCAATTATTATTTTCTCCTATAAAAGGGGAGGTTGTTTATCTGATCCAATGCAAATTTTTTTTATGCACGTTCTTCGATTTCTCTGTTGTTTGTCGTGTTTTTAATTTGAATGAATGTAAATGCAGACGGTCTAATCATGTAAACCAATTTCCACAAAGACAATAATGAAAAATATCTTTACATTTAGCCCTGGAAATCAGGGTCCTAAGGTTTCTCAACTTTTGGCTTCTCAGTATTTTTGAGAATTTGACAAAGATGACTCTCACTTATTATAATTATTAGACAAGTTAAGAAGAGTATAAGCTTTGCTAACTTGAGCTGCTGCTTGAGGTCCTTGATGATGAGGTCCTGCTCCTGCAGCTTGACGCGGCTGTGCTCCTTGCTGGCCGCCGGCTTCGTCTCGCCCGCCTCCTCGCCCTGACACACAAACATTGGTTATTACAGAGTTAGCTATAATATATTTACATGTACATTTCATTTATGTAACCGATACACATACACGTTTCTATGATATGCATTTTATGTAAAAAAAAGGGTAGTGGATACTTATTAGGATAAAAATTGAATTAGAAATAATAAAATGTTTGATATTATATAAGGAAACGTTTCTTCAGGGGGTTTTCGAAGCCAGTAGCGCCTTAAATGTATATTGCTATTGCAAAACTTTTATACTATTTTAAGTAATACCTTTAACCCATTTACTGATATATTTACTGTAATTTCTTGAATATTTTCCTGCCATCATGGATGAGATATGATATATTTTAAGTTTACACACCTCCGGATCGGGTTCTTCCTTTTTAAGTGCATGTGGCTTCTCGTCTGCCGCCTCCGCGCCGCCCAGCGATACACGCGCTCCTGCTTCTTCCAACTCTTTACGAACCTAACATACAAAATAATCAATATTACACATTGGATATCATGCAACAAGTATGTAAAAAAAAAAAAATATAGTTGACACGTATTTCCAGGTTAAAGAAAATTATCTCAACCCGATTACGCTTAAATAAAAGTTGTGTGTTTTCAAGTGTATGTTGCAGCCAACCAGTTGGTATAAAACATTCAGTCAAACAGCCAGACCTTGGATTGAATGGCTATGTTGAGTCAACGGGCTAGCTGTTTGATTAAACGCGTATTTCAACCAGTTGACATACGACATTTATTAATAACATTTTATATGCAGTTAAGATATTTATTGACAGTTTTTTTTTGTAATATTTTACCTTATTAAGCTCCTGACTAGTATCCTTATACTTCCTCTTGTACCGATGCACCTCTCCCTTCAGCTGTTGGTTATGATTCTGCAGCGACGTGATAAGATGTCTCATCTCTCTGTTGATTGGTCCCGTCTGTTCGTTCGCAGCTAAGTTCTGTTCGAACTCTATGCGTAACATTTCGTACTCTTTTCTTAGTTGGCCGAGCACATCTTCTAGTTGTATCATCTCAGCTCTCAGTGTTTTCTGTCTTGATAATTCTTCGCTCTAAAAGATAAGGATATATTACAAAAAATTAAAAAGCTATGTAATCAATATATGGTTGGTTTGTCAGTGTTTCAAGACCAAGATTTACTTTGTTACTTTAAACCTGTATGACTAGTATGACTTTTGTTATGATAGACCTTCAAAATACACCTTATTTATTCTCAAATTATAGTAAAACGTAGCGTCTTTATAAAAAGACGTCTATGGAATTTCTTGTTGGTTCTCCTCCATGGAACTGTGCAACTTGCTTGACGTTTCGAAAGGGGTCTGACTACTGAACCGATTTGAAAAATTCTTTCGCTGTTGAAAAGCCACACTCATCCCGAGAACCATAGACCATATTTCATCCCGATGCAAGCAATAGTTCCCACAGGACGTGGAAGAAATAGCGGGAAAACGGCTAGTCTACCTACAGTATACTAGTTATACAGTATAGTATTACCTCCATCATCTCAATCTGCCTCATATGCAAGTTCTTGGCGTTCTGCAGCTGCAGCCGCGTCTCGTCCAGCGCCGTCTTCATCTGCATGGACTCGTTGTACAGCACCGAGAACTGGCTCTGCAGGCACTTGTACTCCGTCGTCTCCACTATCACTGATTCTGGTAGTTGCCGTATCTGGGTAGATAATGTTTAGAAATTATTTAGATCCAAGTCTTGAAAAGGCAGTCTCGAATACATGACAAATTAATTTTATTTGAAGAAGCATCGGCAAGGTATGATTGAACAAAATATAATGAACTGGACAAATTAAAGATTGCATTATAAACTGTGACTCTGACTGAGAAAGGCCAAAACCTTTGCTAATTAAAAAATAAAGAGAAAACATCTTTTGTTTTTGCTTGGAATATTTTGTCTGGCTGAATTGATTTGAAAAATTATTTCACTGTCGCGGAAGCTGTCCCCAAGCAACCATAGGCCATATTTTGGAGTTCTGACGAAAACCGTGGGAAACAGGTAATGTATAACTTAAAGCATATACTAACATCCATCTTAAGCTTCTCGACCTCCTTGAGCGCGTCGCGATGCTGTCGATGCAGTCGGTCGAGCTCGGCGAGGCGGTTGGTGGCGAGCTCGCGCTGCTCCTCCAGGTCGGCCGCCACGTCCTCCAGCTTGGCGGCCGCGGCCGGCGCCACGGGGGCTGCGGCTCCGCCCGGCGCCGCCGCCGTGCCCGACTGGTGGTAGCTCTTCAACTTCTCGATAGCTTCCGCTAGGTGGTTCTCTAGTTTGTCGTTGCGGGACCGCACCTGGTCGTAAAATATGAGATATAAGTTCTGTAACCTTGTATATTCTGTTTTCATATTATTTTTTAACAAAATGTTTGACAATAAATATACTGTGCTAAACTCAAACCAAATTTAGCAACAAAAGCATTAAAAAACGATAGATAGACTAACTAAATGGACTAACAATTTAAATGTTTAAAAATAAAGATCTCATAACTCATTTTCATTTTGAAAAGGGATATTGACCAGTATTGACCAATTCGTTAGTCAAGATCTCCATTAATTTATCAATTTACTTTGACTATAAAAGATCAAAACCATGGCAATTCCAAGTTGTTTAATGGAACACAAAAACATACCTTCATCAGTTCATACTGAAGGTCATCAATCTGATTCTTAAGCTCAGCGTTCTCCGTGTCCCTGCTATTGACAGCATCTTGTAGCTGAGCCACCCTCAGGGTCATGGCGTGGTGGCTCTCATGTAAGGTGGTGCATAATGCCTGCAGCCGTCTGTTCTCTACCGTCACTTCCTCGTTTGTGGCGCGGATCACTTCGTCCAACATTGGGGCAGGAGCACACTCTGCAAGTCAAAGTCAATAGTCAATAGGCCTTCACAGGCATATGGAAAGATAGACACAAGAAACAGGTGTTGAAAGCTTTATCGCTAGCTAGATTAAGACTAGAAAACTACTGTACCAAAATGGAACAAATTATGTTCTTGTAATATCATTGAAAGAAATATTAGCTGGCCTGCATTAATTAGTCTGCAGATTTAAGCGTAAAGTAAGATGGCTCCCAGTGGTCCATACAATATAGGGACAATATTTAAGTAATCTAGATACTAAGAACATACCCTCACTATCACCCTTGATGGCTCGCCAGATCTTGTCATTTCTCTGCTGCAGGCGGTCGAAGGCCTGCAGGACCTTGGCAACCGCTCGCTTACTCACTTGCACGCGATTTGCAAGCTGAGCATCTAATTCTTCCTTGTCCCATGTAGACAGCTGCATCAGGAACGAGGTTGTCGCCTCGTTTTCATCTAAGGTGAGTTAGATGTTAAAATATAGCCCAAAGCAATGGAGACCATAAAGTGCATATTATTTTTGTTTTTCCAAGCATCATTCAATATCACAAGGAAACAGGTTAAAAAGTAGCCTGTTTGCTAAAATCATGATAATACAAATGATGTATAAGAAAAAGTATAATTTCCCTTGCTTTTATAAGAACTTAGTTTGAATAGAACTAAGTTTGTGTAAATGACAACACTAAACACAGTGATGCTACACATTGACAACTAAAAAACTTCTTCAGAAATACATTGTTTAGTGTATCAAGATATTAAAATGTCAAAACTACAACTTACTTTTGTTTTCCGACTCATCAGCAGTCTCCGCATCAAACCGTTGCAGGAGTACTCTGATATCCTCATTGAGTAGATTCCAGTAACGGTTGACAACACACAGCACTGCATCGTCCTGCGTCTGTCGCTTCTCCAGCTGCTCTATCCGGGCACGGAGCTCAGCTTCACATCTGTGGCGTTGTTCTATCCTCTGGAAGATACCATAAACGTATTAAGGAAATTCGAACAATTTCAGATAACTACAGATGGGTGAATGTCAGCAAAAATAGTTTCAACAATTGAAAAATATTAATGAAACTGCAGCTGAAACATAAACTGCCTGCATCTGATGATTTTGGCTGTCTATCTGCTGACTATCGGCTACAGCGGCTGTTCTCATATAAGGAGATAAGCCAATGCACAGGACATTTTATAGTGCACAAGCTTTTGTGCAGACATAGGTGCACCTGTTCCTTCACTCTCATAGTCCGATGGGACAGGAGTTGACACGACCAAAGAGAGATCAGGCATAGGACCGACATTTACGTGCTTTCCGATGCACGTGTGAATCAATCACCAACTTCCAGGCTTCAGGTGAAAGCCTGCCTGCATCTAGGCAGTATGTCACATGGTGTTGGTATAAACTTTATCACAACCTGGCAACAGCATGCAAACTAACATGCTGATCACTGGGTATCACACTATTTCTATAACAACCAAAAAGTGGTATGCATGTTCCTCATCATTGCTCCATGAGGAGCAAGAATAAAACAAGTTGTGGTTACCAGTACCAGTTCTTGACCACAAACAAGCATGCCATACTACACTATAACGTTTGTATGGTTAACAGGCATTTGTGAGGGCTTAAAAGGTTGTTTTAGAGATGAGATCAGCCATTGTTTTAACCCTACGCAACATATTCTCCAATATCATGTGTATTGATAATATTGATATATTAAAGTAATTTATATAGTATATTCTGTGATATGTTTTATAATAATTCACAACTGTATCCAGTAAACAGTGTTGTTATACTAACGTCATTATATTGTCAGTTTTCTTTATAATACAAACCATAAGTCTTTGAACAAATGTAGCATACTCAATAATTAAATATACATGATATTTCCTATTCAAAAGTACTAATGCTTATTACAAAATGTA
This sequence comes from Helicoverpa zea x Helicoverpa armigera, assembly GCA_033682625.1. Taxonomy (NCBI): domain Eukaryota; kingdom Metazoa; phylum Arthropoda; class Insecta; order Lepidoptera; family Noctuidae; genus Helicoverpa; species Helicoverpa zea x Helicoverpa armigera. The sequence continues at coordinate 3,160,227 of JAWIIS010000002.1, read as the reverse complement.
AAGTGAAAATACTTAGACGATACAAATTGTGTAAGCATCCTGAATGTTGAAATTATGTTAATATCAACATAACAATAATTTCATTATGACCTTAATTTTGCAAAACACCCAACAGTATTTGTTAATCATCATTCCCAGCATTAAAACTTATGCCATGTACTAGAATATTGCTTTCATGTAACTAACAAAGTTCTAGAGACATGGTTATGCCTTTCCTGTTGACTAGTCTTAGTTTGTTGCCAACACCAATTGTGCTAACAACAGACAAGAATGTAAATAAGTCTTAGATTCATCAAAATATACAACAAACATATTGATATATTTGTCATTGTGTGCCATGTAATTGAAATAAACAGCTGATCATGACATGTTTCTCATACAAGTCAACTGGAAATCATAAGATGCAAACATATTATTAATCATTCATACTTAACACTCCATGTTGTATACCTGAGCCAACTTTTTATTCTGGAATTGAAGAACTTTAATGTCCATTTCCTCCAAAGTGGACACAGGGCCAATTAGATGGGGTTCAAAGTGAACTTTCTTGATCGGAGGCTGGCTGCTGCCATTGCCGCCGTCGTCCGCTGTACGCTTAGACATTTTGACCTAAAAAATAGTCGAAAGGTGAAATCAACAAATCTCAAAAACTAAGCACCTATGTAATCTCATCTCATGAAAACTATTGATCAATATAACCCAGTCAAATATGAAAGAGGTTAAGATACAGTAAATATCTATGAACTCAGTTGATACTATTTTAGCTGGGTTATATACATACCTGCTTGTCAATATTGACACCCTCTTAAGTTTTGTTTAATTCAAGTACTCAATAACCTGAGAAAGCGTAAGTTTACAGTAATCTACAATAAATATCATTTTGCTAATGAAAGCAGAAGAAAACAAACTTTAAAATGCCAAGATCCGCCCGAAATATTGCCGACCTCGTCTAGCACGTCCTCGTCAGGCACTCACTAGTGATGTGATTTGTGAACGCGTTGTGTTGTGCCTGCGGATATTTAATGAGGTTCTATACCTATTTAATTTTTTGTGATAAACAAAAAGATTTTCTAATTTCTTTGTAAAATATAAGGACGTGTTTTGTTTTCGCGGAAAATGAATAAATAACACTGATTTTCAAATTAGTCGATTATTAGAGCTGTTTCTTGAGAAGTATACCATTATCTTGTTCTTTTTATTACGTTAATGCTCATTTTAAAGGGTTGTTTTCGGGAATTTGTTCCCTATATATTTTTATAATATTTAGGCATTTGTTTTCCGATAAAAAGGGAATCCCCGAATTTTTTTATAAGTATATTTAAAAAATAAATGGTAACATCTAGCAGCGCCCGCGCACCTTCGTACGTTGCTATCCCGATCCGTATTCCGCAGCTTGCCACATATAGTAATCTGTGGCTATCCGCGCGCGCGCAGTCGAGAAATGTCATGTTATCTTACTCGCTCTTAGCCAAAATCGATTAATAATCGACTAAAATAGTTATAATTTATTATGTCAAATCATTTTATTGAAAAACACCAACCGACTTGTTTTGCAACAGTAACAAGTTTACTACAATTATAATACAGATAATTTTACTGAAAAAACTATTCAGGCTTCCTGGATAGTTAAACGATTATGTATTATCAAAAATAAAATACCAAATTCAATTATGATTATTTATTCTAAATTATGATTTACTACACTATGCTATAATAAGAATAAAATGTTGAACCCTTTAAACATTTGTGACTAAGCAAGACCCTCCCTTTTCTTCCATTCACTTTTCAACTGGGCCATTTTTTTCTTCTTAGATTCAGTTTTTCTGTATTTATTACTTTCTAGTCGTTTTTTCTGTGCTGCTACACTATTTTCGCCATTTAATTCCTCATCTAATTTGGCAATCAATAGTTCACGAGCTTTCTTTCTATTTTCATCTTGGCACCTACTTGTGTGGCATTTTATTACTGTACCTGTGGGAAAAAAATTGAATTAGAGAATAAATTCTCAGAATGCAAATGGTGGTAAAAAAAATAATTGGCAAAAGACAATACCAACTGCATACAAAAAAAAACTGTTTATTTTGACCAAAATATTAGAAAGGTTAAAACTAGAAATCAAAATGCAATATTGTTTTTTAGTATACAACTATAAGATTTTAAACAAGATATCTTGTTTAGTAAATTAAGGATTCGGGTACTTTTTACCTGTAGGAATATGTGTCAGAACTACACAATTCGCATTTTTGTTCACTGCTGACCCACCAGGCCCACCGCCTCTAACAAATTGTTCAGATAGCTCATTCTCATTTATCTTAGGAACCTTAGAATAATCAATCGTGTGTTTCAAGGCAATAAACACGCGGGAAATCAACGTCGGTTGTAGGCGGTTTATAGGACTTAACAGCATTTTATACGACTGCACCACGCCTTAGCAATGCTTCACCTTTCTGTAAATGCATAAACAATTTATAAGTAAGTAATATAATTAAAAATATAATCTTTAAGATTGTATTTTGTAGGTGCTATACAAAGACCGGAAAAAATAGCATATTGGCAATGATCTTCAGTCAAGGTTATCAACGTAAATATTTAGCCAAAATACCATCATGGTCACATCATTGGACAACAGTGATAATCTGCTGCTAAGGGGACTTAAGTATAATAAATGTTTATATGGGAATGATACCTGGTACGCAAAAGTTATATCTTCGGCTTTAGTCAATGTTTTGTTATTCCTAAACTCGGTAGCAACCCTCCGTCTAAAGTACGCGGGATCAGTCAGTGTCAGCGACTTTGAATATAACATTAAATGCTTATACAGTTTCAGGATCTCTGATCGTGTAACTTGCATGTTAATATTTGGAATAAAACAACAAAATGATTCTGTTCAAACAATCACACTAGCCATACATAACCTCAGTTCAGTCCAAACGTCTATTGTCTAATAATCAGCTGAGAATCTATCTTAAGTTTGACATATTCATTTCGTACAGAAACGAAGACAATCTGCTGTCTAGTCTAGAGTTTGCTTTTTTATTATTTTTTTAGCCATAGAAATACCATAGAATTACCATATACGATATGAAAACTACAAAGCAAAGCACCTACTTTTGGTATCTAATAATTTTAATGTTATTAATAAATTATTGTAGATGACGACATCATCATCATAGCATAGTGATAGTAATAATCGGGGGTCCCCCTCAGCAGCTACGAGATGACGTTTGACTTCGGCTAGTGATGTGACATGCTCGTATAAGATTTCTGTTGAATCGATTTGAACTTTTATGTTAAACATATAATTTACAAACAAAAATCATTTTCCAACAGTTGAAATCCAACTATCATAAAACAGGCTTCCAATCTAACCTGATACAGCTGAGTACCAGTGCTTTACAGTGAATAACTGCTTAGCTAGCCTCGTCAACCCGGTTACCTGGACCAACCAACGCCAACGGCGGATCCAGGGGGTAGGTCACAAGGTCATGACCCCCCCCTGGGCCAGGTTCAGGACCTAAGAGGACCAATAATTGAAATGGTTAAACACGATGTTTTATGTTTTTGTTATAAATAAATATAAGATAATTTTTATTCCGAGTGAATAGGTAGATACCTACATAGTTACAGGTAGAGTAGTTTTGCTGAAGAATTCGTGCTCGCAACGCTCGCTCTCTATTCTTTATTTACTCTTTATCCGTACCCAAAAGGAGGAAACGGGACCCTGTTACTAAGAATCCGCTGTCCGGGTTGTCTACATTACATGCTGTATCTCATGCAGGACCGTCTTAACCTATGGTGCAGGGTGTGCGAATAACCCGGGCGCCTCGATATCAGGGGCGTCGCGGGACGCCCCACCATCAGTAAATTTCGATGAAGTTACACCCGTTCGATAGGTTCCACATTGTATCATGATACTGACAAAAAAGTCGCCTTCGCTTTGTTGGATTGATCATTTTGATTATATTTTACTTTTAACATCCTCCAACTAAGTGAAAAAATTCTAGCTCGCTACGCTCGTGAGTAAATGACTATGTCTGTACTGTCTATTTCTGATTGTTTATTATTTTAATTGACGCACCTCACGGTTCCTTTTTATTTGTACGTAATTCCCAGTCTGATTTGTGAGTCTTCAAATAAATAATTTAAAAAGTTCGCGCTCGCTGCGCTCGCGGCATCTTGTTGCTTTACAATGTATTTAATCAGGTGCTTCTGTGTCGTAGGCTCAAAAAATTTCGCGCTCGCTTCGCTCGCGCAATACTATATAATCTTGCCTTGATAACTTCATAAGTCAAATATAGCGTTTTTAAAACTTATGAACTTTTTGTGTCCCAAAACTAAAAAATTTCGTTCGAACGTTCTTATTTATATTCCTTGTGAACTACTTCGATCAATATGTAAGACTCAAAATCTTTCAATAGATACATAGGTGGCGCTTGGGTGATAATGAGGGTTTTCTAAAATGGCAATCCACGAGGTGGCAGCACCGAGTCGTCAGGTCTAATAACTGTCAAAGTGCTTTTCTTTACTATGAATAGTGAACGATTTTAGTGTTTTTTTTATTTTATAATTAAAGCACTGCATTATTGTTTTACTATTGCGGTTGAGTAAATAAAAAAAACTAAATCATATTGTGTTAACAAATTTTTCAACAAGCTTTTCCTTAGTACCAGTGACTTTTGCACCTTCTCTCTTGGCTCAATTTTTAGTTCGGAAACCTTATTCTGACCGTAGTCCATAATAAAATCAATAACACTTCCAATATAACAGAATTTCAATAAACAATAAGTTCGGCACCTACAATTCCATACTATTTGACAGCTGTTTGGACCAGACGCATACGTGGCGCCACCCGGTGGCAGAAAAAATTTCAAAAACCCTCATTGTACCCAGGCGCTACATGAGCTAGAGACGGCCCTGATCTCATGAACCCTTACCGATAGTAAGACAACTGAAGTTTTCACAGAAAATGTTTTAATGTTGCTGCAATAAAAAACGTACGCGCCCTTTTCTGCGTACACAATACTTTTCAAACGTTTAGTCTTCAACCTGAAAAAATTCTCGCGCTTGCTATGATCGCGCTTTCTTGTATTTATGCTGTATATTTGTTATACAGCAAGATAGCGTTTTCATCAACTTTTAGTTCTCGAACTGAAAAAAAATTTTCGCGCTCGCTTCGCTCGCGCTTTTTTTTAATTTCGCATCTGTAATTATATCCAAGAAATCGCGTTAGCTCAGCTCGGACCATTTTCTACATAAAAACACTTTTTTAACCTTAGTCCTCGACCTCAACAAAAACTTTCGCGCTCGCTTCGCTCGCGCTCTTTTGTTTCTTGACATTCGTAAAAAATTTCGAGCTCGCTACGATCGCGCTTATTGTATTTACTTTTAATTTTAATATTCAAAGAACTATACGCTACAATATAATATTTTTGTGACTTAACCATGACTGTGTGACCCCCCCCTGGCGCCGAAGCTGGATCCGCCCTTGACCAACGCAATGGTAAGACCGCTCGTAAGGCTTTCTGGCTTCTACTACCCGTAACGAACGAGCACAGAGCGACCGTCAAAGGAGTTCAAATGACAGCCAGGGCCAAGCCAACTCACCCATTGAGGCGTGGCTTTCGAAACACCTCGGTACTTTTTTAAACCACGTTTTATCATAAGGTGGGTAGAGACTCGTCATTAGAAAATTATCACCAATCCACGGACCGATTGCGCCAAGTTTTGCTTAACCTTCTGATCCATCGATGTCTGCGGGTAAATGGTAGTCGGTAAATAATCGATTATTATATTATCGAGATTATAATCGATTCAGTGCAAACCTGTCGCAACACTAAAAGCTAGCAGTTTCAAGTTTGACAAATTGAAAGACAACAGAAGTTAAAAAAAAGTTTGTTGCGTACTTGCAGAAGTGTTTTTTGTTATATTGTGATTAACGGCTTTCAGTGAAAATGCAGTCTGACTCTCGTATACAAGGATTCGATGTAGAAAACATCATCGGTAATAGCGATGTAATGAATATTGATATGATGTCAGAAATTGAAAAAGAACTCCAGGATAATCCCTACGACATGATATCTCTAGTGTTTCTCCTGTACGATACTCCTGACACGGCTCTGCAACGTCTGATAGTCTTCCAGCGTGTTTCCAACGATGCCGCATCCTCGATAAACCTGAATATGCTACACGAGTGGTTGCGCCATGCCAAACACGATCCCAACTGGAAACATCAATTTGTCGAGGCCCTCCTGATCTGCCAACTCCACTGCGTAGTCAGGAAACTTGGCTTTCACGTGCAGACAGCGCGCAAGTACTACCAGACTGACAACATTGCTGTTAAAATGTATGTGAATCCAATGAAGAAAGCATTGTACAAACTGTGTGAGAGTATCAACTCTGATAATCTGTTAAAACTGAAGAAAACTCTCCTGACATATGATATTGATGCAACAGAATATGACTCGTGTGAACTGGTGTTCTTGAAGCTGATGTGTGATAAGTTCATAACTATCAACCAGTATCAGTACAACAGCAAAGTTTTAGGGTTTAAGGTAAATGTAGACAAGCTTATCAAAATTGTAGAGAATTTGCCTGGACTGAGGAAATTGGCTTTAGAGATCAACATGTTGCAACAATCAATGACTGAGGAACCAAGAACAACGATTGTCACAAGTACTCCCTCTCAGCACATGAAGGTTGATGAGTCTAAACAAGCAAAAGTTGATGAAAATTATTACAACATGGACTTCGATGATGTCTTTGAAATGCTTGGAGAATTGAAATTAGATGAAATGACCCAGGAAAGTTTAAAATCTGATCGCAAACAGTTGGACAATGATAGCTATGAAATTAAGAGTAACAAGAGGGTTGGTATTTGTGTAATTATTAATCAAGAAAATTTTTATCCATCTAAGCAAAGCATAGAGATCAAAAATGGTCAAACACAATTAGACAAGAGAATTGGCTCCGACAAAGACAAAATGGTTTTAGAAAAGACTATGAAATCCTTGAACTTTGCTGTGATCAGTGCTACGGATATAGGTCATAAGGCAATGTTAGAATTTATTATGGATGTGGTGAAGAATAAAGTTAGTGAAGAGGACAGTATCTTCATGTTATGTATACTGTCTCATGGAGTGAGGGGACAAGTGTATGCGGCTGATTCTGTCAAAGTTAAGATGGATGATATTCAGAACATGTTGGACTCTGACGAGGCTGTAAACATACACAACATGCCCAAGTTGCTTATTGTACAAGCATGTCAGGTTGATGAAGCCTCACATCCAGTGCTGGTAGCAGACAGCCCTAAAGACTACTGTAATTTAAAGAAGACTAATTTTCTCATTTACTATGCAACATCCCCAGACCTAGAAGCTTACAGAAATGAGAAAAAAGGTTCTATATTTATACAGATTTTATGTAGGACGATTCGTAAGTTTGCCAATGTGGAGCATGTATTTGATATTTTTACTAAAGTTACAGACAATGTGACATTGCTTTGTACAAAAGTAGGCTGTGCTCAAGTGCCAATATTTCAATCTACATTGAGGAAAAAGCTGTATTTACAAATTCCCCAGTAATGGGAACTTGAATTATATGTATGTAATTAATTTGTGATAATTGGACAGTCAATTAGAAACACCTGCTCTTAGTTTACTTGATTACATATAGCAAAGGCTCATTTGCTTCTAATTAACGGTCGACTGTATTAGTAATAACTGGTTTAAGATTTAACTTTTTAGTGCAATGTATTTAACTGTATACTACATATTTTTATATAACTAATAAAATATTATGAATAGTTCATACTTTCTGGCCTTATCAGGATTTACCCAATGATAAATTAAACAACAGCTTTTTATGCAATATTATCTATATTTATAGCGACATCTGTTTTTGTAAAGTCCATCACAGCTGCTTCTAATTTCTCTCGCTCTTCAACTGTCTTTAATTTTGACCACATTCTATCTAAGTAAGCTCTTTGATGCTTTTGTATGAACTTAAAGCTGTGCTTCAGTGTGGCACCAACATGTAGAGTATTCAGTCTAACATCTAGTTTACCTATCTTAGTAACAAAAGGCAGTGTACTAGTTACAAATCTATGTGGCCCGTGCCGTGATCTTATTATAGCTATCCTGGTATTCTCGTTACAATATTTAGTTAGGAACCCATTTGTTATAGCTGCAACACCAAAATCGCCGTGCAGAAGTTGAATTTTATTTAATAATGTGTCGTGGAAGATCTTCGGTTTCAAATGTAGGGGTTTATCGTCAGGCACTATTGGAGAGACTATTTCAACAGTAACGTATCTGAAAATTAAGGTAAAAAAGTTTTATGTCAATAAAAAAGTGAGCGCACTTCTCTCTCGAGACTTAGTAAACTTTTGATAAATACCTGTGTTTAAAACGCACCATTGCAAAGTTATTTTAAAGAAAAATAATAATGTGATCGTTGAAAAATTCTTCAAATAAGACTCCTACGAAACCAAAACGCCGCACGCTTTCTCCATTCGGTTACTGTCACTACTGTCAGTGTCAACTCATCTATTCCACAGAAAACATATCACTCCACAGACTACCAAAGTATCAGTTGATTCCTAAAATTGTTATAAAATTATCTCAGCTTCGATGAAAGATGGGAACATCTAACAATCGGTACCTACTTCATCATCTGCCTAGCTTTTTCCCAACTATTATGTTGAAGTTTCCAGTCTAACCGGATGCAGAGGATGATGAAGAGACGAGAATCGAATGCAGGATGCAAAGACGGACGGACGCCTCGGCACATCACTCATGATCATAATGACAATGACAGCAACAGCAAAGTTATATTTTATGTCGGCGCCAAAATTGAATTTAGCTTAATAAATAAATTCTGTCCTCCGATGATTTCGTCAATTTTGAGGATTTTCTCACCGATTTAATATCCACATTTAATACAAATGTGATTTCTATATACGTTATTTAGTTCTATATTGAAATGTTCTAGTTACAGTTGATACAACAATCAGTGGCAAGTTCAAAGGACTATAAGGTTATCTATAAAATGAGACTTGTTTGTATTTATTACTTCATACTTATCTTAACTAACATCAAGGTCGTTTTACCCGTTCATTGTGTAGCTGATTAACATTCACTTCGCATGAATGCAAAGGTGAATTCGTTTATGTTTTCTTAATAGATTTTAATTCATTGATAAAGTAGTTGTTGACAAGGTAATTTCTCCGTAGTTGTTAACTTTTGCGTTCAAAAGGTTTGTGTTATAGTATCAAGAAGTGTTTAACTTTGTAAAATGAGTAAAAAGGTCTATTTTATTGGCGTTGATGTGGGCTCTGGCAGCGTACGTGCCGCGCTAGTTGATGATAAAGGCCATGTCTTAAATTCCTCTGTTAAGGAAATACAGACATGGAAACCAAAAGTTGATTACTACGAACAGTCATCAAATAATATCTGGGAATGCTGCGTATTCGTTATTAAGGTAAGCTTCTATAATAAATTATATAGCTCAAGTTTCTTGTGTACCGTACTTTTCATGGTTAAATAATATTTTTTCAGAATGTAATCGCAAACATAAATCCTGAAAGTATAAAAGGTATTGGATTTGATGCTACATGTTCCTTAGTAGCATTAGACAAGCAGGGAAAGCCACTATCGGTCAGCACAAACAATAATGAACAGAATATTATTATGTGGATGGATCACCGAGCGCAGGCTGAAGCAGACTTTATTAACAAAACCAATCACGACATCCTCAAATATGTTGGTGGAAAAGTCAGCTTAGAAATGGAAATGCCAAAACTGCTGTGGCTGAAAAAAAACCTACCAAATAAATGGAATGACTTTGGTTATTTCTTTGATCTACCAGATTTCTTGACATGGAAAGCAACCGGTTCTTTGAGCCGTTCATTGTGCTCTTTAGTTTGTAAATGGAACTATGAATGTAGCACAGATGGTAAACAACAATGGAATACAAGCTTCCTTCGAGAAATTGGATTAGAAGACTTAACTGCGGATGACTTTAAGAAAATAGGCAACAAGGTTTTAATGCCTGGAGAATTTTGTGGGGGGTTGACGAAAGAGGCTGCAACCACTTTAGGGTTACTACCTGGAACTCCAGTTGCTACATCAATTATTGACGCTCATGCTGGAGGATTGGGCATGATTGGAACACATGGGGATGGTATAGACAAGGAGATGTCTTCTCGCCTTGGATTAATTTGTGGGACATCTACATGTCATATGGCTGTGAACAAAAAGCCTGTTTTAGTCCAAGGAGTTTGGGGGCCTTATTACAGTGCTATGGTCCCTGGTTTGTGGCTAAATGAGGCTGGACAGAGTGCATCCGGGATGTTATTAGACCATATAATATCAAGTCATCCAGCTGGTGCAGAATTGCTTAAGACTAAGTCTTCTGGAGAGTAAGTTTCAATTTTTTTTAATTTTATGTAGTATATTTTGACCTTAGAGTTCTTGCCAAACTCAATGGCGGCTCGCAACTAACTTCCGAGCATAGGCATGTGGCCCATACATGATATACCTCTCGAACACCTTTGCCACCCTCTAAAAATATTAAAATGGTGTATAAACATAAATTTAGGCGAAACAAAAAAACACATATTTTACTTTTACGCATAAAATCGCGGTGATTTTGTGCTATGTTATATATATATATATGCAATGTAAACAAACATGTTTCAGCGCCCGTATTCACTTGAGAGGTCTACTCTCAGAGATGGCAAAGCAAGAAGGTTGCAACGACGTTTGCTACCTAACCAGAGATATCCACGTTTGGCCCGACTTCCACGGCAACCGGTCGCCGATAGCTGACCCTTCTATGCGCGGAATGATCTGTGGGCTCTCGATAAACAATAGTGAAGCGAACTTGGCACTACTGTACTTGGCCACGCTACAAGCTTTAGCGGTGAGTGTACTTCAGTTTTCGTCAAATAACTTTGCCCCTCTGAAGTTAGCTATTGGATACTACGCTGAAGGTATTTGAAAGCTAGCTACAAATTGCAACGACAGAACGTGTATTAACTACACTACTAGCTTGTAAGTCTTCTTCCTGCCCTATTTCCAAGTTATTTGGTCGGCGGCATGTATTTTTCTTCCATTCCTCTCTATCAGACGTCATACTAGCATCTTCTCCCTTCTTACTCATGTCCTCTTTTAGGCAATCAATCCATCTTTTCTTCTTTCTGCCTCTGCCTCTCCATCCTTCCACATTAAGTATTTATATGAACCGACTTCATGCAATCGCTGCACGTGCTATAAGCAGTTGCAGATCACTTTAGCAGTGCCTGCTACCTTCGAAGAGGCAGTTATGTTTGACAAGGCCTGTAATATCGGTGTTATTTAAACCCATTTTATGATGTGATACCCACTATCTTTATTGCTTATTAAGCCAAGCATCGTTTCTTTGTTATCTATGTTTATACTAATATCCATAGTTCTATACTTAATGTTATAAAGGAGCAACATTTATTTGTTTATACTCTAAAGGCTCGGAAACTACTGAACCGATTTGAGAAAGTGTTTCACTGTTGGAAAGCTACACACTTCCCGGACTTCTTATACTTTATCCCGGTACGGGCAGAAGTTCCCATGGGACGCGGGTGAAAATGCAGGAAAAAGGCTAGTGTATGATATTTTCCTCGGTATTTCTATTAAGTAAAAGCGGATGTAGTGTGTAAGTAAAACATGGAAGTACCTATATGCGCTGATGGGGTAGACAAGACGCACTGTTAGATTAATTTTGAGCCGAGAAAACTTTCTCTCTACGTTCTCTGCATAGCAAAATAAAATATCAATTAATAATTTGAATTTAATACCTAAGTATTGTACATTGTTTCAGTACGGCACGAGGCACATTATAGACGCACTAGTGTTGGCAGGTTACGAGCCTTTCAAATCGATGCTAATCTGTGGAGGCATCTCGAAAGACCCCTTATTCGTCCAAACACAAGCGGACTCCGTGGGCCTACCTATCCTGAGACCTCATGAAAAAGACTCCGTTTTAGTCGGCTCAGCCATTCTCGGAGCCTGCGCCTCAAAATACTTCCAAAATGTACAGGATGCTGTGGAAAATATGGGCGGTACTGCTGACGTTATACAACCTGTTCCAAGCACAAAAGTATACCACGATAAAAAGTACAGAGTTTTCCTCAGAATGTTTCAAGATCAACTCAAGTATAAAACTGTTATGAACTCGAACCTTTAGTTTAGCTGCGTTGTAACTTCTTATAATTTTTGTATCGGATTTCAGGGTAATTTATATACAGTTATAAATCATGTTATTGTTGCGTAGTTTTTAAGTAAATAAAATATTATTTTAAATCGAAAACAGTTTTTTTACTTATTTAAGTCTTCCCTACATAATACATTTTATTGAATAAAAATCAAAGGTAAATTGGTGCATAAAAAAAGATCGATAATTTGAAAATTAGCAATTGTCATGTCTCAATGCAAGTAGGCACTAACTGACGACTATATACTCGATTTTGTGAAATTCAACTATGCTACCCTCGTTTTTAGGGTTCCGTAGCCAAAATGGCAAAAACGGAACCCTTATAGTTTCGTCATGTCCGTCTGTCCGTCTGTCCGTCTGTCCGTCTGTCACAGCCGATTTACTCGGAAACTATAAGTACTACAGTGATGAAATTTGATGGGAATATGTGTTGTATGAACCGCTACAAAAATATGACGCTAAATAGTAAAAAAAAGAATTGGGGGTGGGGCCCCCCATACATGTAACTGAGGGATGAAATTTTTTTTTTCGATGTACATACCCGTGTGGGGTATCAATGGAAAGGTCTTTTAAAATGATATAAAGTTTTCTAAAAAACATTTTTCTTAAAGTGAACGGTTTTTGAGATATCAGCTCTCAAAGTCGTAAAAAGTATGTCCCCCCCCCCTCTATTTTTATAACTACGGGGTATAAAATTCTAAAAAAAATAGAGGTGATGCATGCTAATTAACTCTTTCAACGATTTTTGGTTTGATCAAAGTATCTCTTATAGTTTTTGAGATAGGTTGATTTAACTGTAATTTACGGAACCCTTCGTGCACGAGTCCGACTCGCACTTGGCCGGTTTTTGGCTTATTTTTAAACATGTGAAAGAAAGAGACAACTTTTTAGGTAATTTTATATTCAATTGCTGATGAAAAATAAGTAGGTGGTATCAAAACAAAAACATCATTTTAATAGTGACTCACTGTAGATACCTATCCTCGATGTTTTGCTTGTCACTTTTAGTTTGCTCTGAAAACGCGACATTCGAGCGTGCAACATTTCCTGTATATTTTTCAGCTCGACGCATCGTGTGGGAAGAGGATTGCCATACAGGAGGACTTTTATGAGGCCATACTCGCCGGACTGCACGTTCTCCTGCTGATACTCCAAAACTGATACTAACTTTGTAACGCTCAAATAGGTCAAGTCGTTGTACTGTAGATTTAGGTAGCATAACACGAAATTACCCACACAATACGGGACACCATCTTCGACTTTTACATTGGAAGGACTAAATGGGTCCTCAAACGGCCCAGCCAATTCTTTGGCTAACAAATCTGCCTTCGCGTCCACATTCTCTTCACTCGTAGTATCCTTTACTGGCGTAACGATCGTTTTATTCTGAACTAACTTACGAGTATGTTTTGCGCGTGCAATTTTCTTGTGTGACGTCACAGTGGTGCTGCGAGCGCGAGACTGGACGCTCGGTGCAGATGGTTTTTTAAGGCCGCCCATGCCACGAACGCATTCCAAATAAAGTCGGTGTTTCATCCTCATGTATATCATAAGCCGATGTTTTCTTGCCCTGTTTTCAGCTTCAGTTAAAGGGAATTTTATTAACTTATTAAATAAGTGGCTCGCACCTTCATCGCTGATAGAATTATCAGCCAAGTTCAAATATCTTAAATGTCTATTACTTCTGAGAGCTTCTGCAAAACATTTAGCGCCTGTATCACTAATCTGGTTTGAAGATAAATTTAAGGTAACCAAGAATTTTTCCGCATGTTCCGAAAGGTGCAACTCGGCAGCTAAGCGCTGACACATATCATCGTCAATTCTACATCTGCACAGGGATAGGGATTTAAGACAAGAATTAGGTTTCAAAAGGATGTCATAATTAGCTTCCCTCAAGGGGCAGTCGTCTAGACATATTTCTGTGATCGTGGAACGATTTAGGATTTTTTCAACTTCCTGAACAACAAACTTGTCTATGCGACAGTTTTTGATGGTGAACCTATTGAGCTGTTGGTAGCTGTTGACAATTAAACCAATGAGTTTCAGAGCGCTCTTTGGTAGGATAATTTGTCTGAAGTCACAAATCTTTAGCTCCGTGAGGTGACCGTGGTCATATTTGGTTATAAGTTCTAAAGTGACCCCCACTTCAGGTCCATAATAAGTCTGAATAGAATAAGCGTCTGGTCCAAGTGGTGAGGCAGTAATACGTTTGTATTTTAATTTGCTTTCGTGAGACTTCGGAGTTTTTTTATCTAAAATATTTAAAATCATTCATTAAAATTCACTAATTAGGTATACCCCTACATTGTTGGGAAAAGGCTCGGGAGATGATGTATACCTACCCAGTCACTAAATGGTAATGCTGTGACGAGGACCAAAGTTACATCACCATATTAATTTTGTTTCAAGGGTCTTTTAAAAATGGGTCACCAATCTACAGAAATGGAGAGCAAAACATGACGACGTCTAGAGATTTTTTCCTTTATGAAGATATCTTACCTCGGATAACATATTCTTTGCAGATAGCGATCCCAACTGGACAATTATATCTTTTGAAAACTTCCTTTAAGCAAAAATCAAAATCGGCATCAGAGATGGTTCCGCGCGATTTAGTCGAGCTGAATGACTTGTATGATGGTAAGGATCGGAATGAAGGCGCTGCATACATTGTAAAAGATCTCAAAAATAAAACTAATATAAAAATTGTAAATTATTAGAAAAAATGTAAAATACATCAAAAACTCTGTCAAGCAGTAGTCAAATATGATTACCGACTGTTACTGACACTGACCGACAGCGACATGGCTTTTTATGAATAAGAATGTGGTCAGCAGGTGAACTAATGCAGGATACCATATTGAAATGTTATTTTAGAAGAGAAATATCATTTTAAATGATACTGGTTATTATAGATAAACCTAGGTTGTAGGTACCTCCAATAATAACCTCATCTGATACGCAAACTCTATTTAGCCAAAACTAGCAGTAGACAGCAGTATCTAGAAATTATTTACCTACTCTTTTATCTAGGTTAGGGCATGCAATACCGGTTAACCGGTTTCGTTTTTACCGGTAAATCGCCCATTTTTGCGAGTTTAAAATTACCGGTAAAAATAATATGAAACCGGTAATTTACCGGTTTTTACGCTTTTCTGATAAAATATAGCAATTGTTCATTTAACGTCAAATCTTTGTTATGTAGCCTGAATATAATGTAATGTTGCATACATTAAGTATTGTAAGAGTGTTAAAGTTGATGTTTTTTAGGAAAGTAAACTGGTGTGTCCTTAACTATCTCTAGGTTAGATACAAATCTTCTTTCTCATCTTAATTTATAAAATCTATCATTCAGTTATTCTGTTTTTCCTCATAGCTGTCAGCTCATACTAGGTACAAATGTAGCTAATGCTTATTTTACCTACTCTATGACCTTACTGAGCAAGGGCTTTTACTTCACCACCGTGCGGACAGCTCTTTTTTTTTTTTTTTTTTTTTAAATATTTACATTGGGGAGAAAGGGTAACACTTATGGTATGTCTGCGCCTTTCTCCTGACTGGTTTTGGGTTGGGGAGGTATTGTGGAGGGGTTTTAGATGATGTGGGTAGTTTGAGGAGGGATATGTTTTATCAATTATATAATATATACATACATAATAAATAAAATATAAAACTAAATTTACATATATGGTACAGAAATGATGGGATGATGTAATGTTGGGAAATGGTGGGATGATGGTATGGTAATCGGCGGTTACAAATGGGCTAGTTGTTGTTGTTAAACCGCTTGAGCTGCCTGACAATCTGAAAGATGTGATTGTGCATGGTGTCCATAGCTTCTGGCGTCAGCTGGGTTATGTCATAGGGGCTCGAACCATCCGCCACAATCAAGTGGTCATTCCGAGTGGAAGAAAAGCGAAGACATTCCTGAGTCAGGTGTTTCCAGGTCTGAATGCTAATCCCGTCACATGGACACAGATTATCGGGGGTGATGTGGAAGCGGTGAAGATAAGATTTGTGGTAGCCGTGGTTGGATAAATATTGCGTGATCGCGAAGTTTGGTTTGACTGACGCTAAATATATTTGGAGCTGCTCATAGCTGGGGATAAGAGTTTTGATGTGAGTTGCTGTGTCATAGAGATCAGAGGCTGCCTGGCGGCAGAGGAGATTATTCTTATATTTAACGTAACTGATTGGGATCGATGCATAGTCACAGGAGCGGTGAAGATTGGCAGCAGATTTAGCGGCGGAATCAGCCAGTTCGTTGCCTGGAATCCCGATATGGGATTTAATCCAAGCGAACGATATACTGAGGCCAGCAGACTCAGCATCTAAGAGGAGATTGTGGACTTGCGTAGCAAAATGGTTCGAGCTATAGGGGTTTGCCAGTTCTGTAAGGGCGGACTTGCAGTCTGAAAGGACTGTGGCAGGAGAGGATCTTCGGTCTAAAAGCAGCTTGCAGGCATGCAGTATTGCAAGCATTTCGGCCTGGAACACCGAACAGCACTCGTGGAGTTTCAGTTTTTTAATATATCTGACGTTATTGTTTTGTATAATAACGACAGCAGCACCTACCCTGTCGTTGTGCTTGCTGCCGTCGGTGTATACTTGGGTTGTGTCGGGACCACACACTGCAGCAATTTCTTCCACTGATTTTAACTCTTTGAATTTAATGCCATTCCTGAGAGAGGGGTGAAGGAAGTAAGTTGGGTGGGTGGGGGTTTCCAGTGGGATGTCGGAGGGTAGAAAAGAAGAGAAGCCGTTGAGTTTGGTGCGTTCGCAATCAGCTATTGCAAGAATTTTCGAGGGAAGAGGAGTAAGGTTGGCAAGCGAGATTGCTGTGGGGGTGTTCACAGTGCGGAATCCCTGAATAATTTTGAGGGCAAAGAGCCGTTGTAATGAGAGGAGTTTTTTCCGAATGTACGAGTATCGCAGTGCGCCGGACCATATGCTCGCGGCGTAGTAAATGATTGGCTGTATTACCTGCTCGTAAATGATACGTATATTATCTGCGTGGACGCCCCAAGTGGGTCTGACAAAAATGGTGAGTTTGTTTAATAATTTTTTAGATTTTTCTATGGTATAGGTTGCATGCTGCGTAAATCGCATCTTACGGTCTATGACAACTCCCAGGTATTTGAAAGAGTTGACAAAACTGATTTTTTGGTCGTCTATTTTAATGATGCATTTGGCTGATTTGTTTGTGAACCCCATTGCTTGAGTTTTGGAAGGCCCGAAGGAGAGCTTGACGGATTTCCCCCATGCTGTGATCTTTGAGAGCATAGTATTTGTTAAGTTTTCGAGTGCGGTGGTGTCTTTCGCGTGGGTAACAAGCAGAACGTCATCGGCATAAGCTTGAAGGTGGCAGCCAGATGGCAGTTCCATTGAAAGAAGGTCATCCAGGATCGTGTTCCACAAGGTAGGTCCGCAGACCGATCCCTGTATGCAACCCCTGGTCATGCTCTTTTCTACTTGGCAGTCTGCGAATCTGAGGCGTACTTTGCGGTTGGAGACGTAGTTGAGCAGTAACTTATAAATGTTTGCAGGACAGTTGGTGGTGCGAAGTCGGTGAAAGATGGCAGGCCACCACGCATGGTCGAAAGCGGCTTTGATGTCCAGAGACACCGCCACGATGCATTCCCCTTTAGATTTCGCCTCCCTAACGACACTAAGAGCGGTGTCAATGGCTTGGAAAGTGGAGGTGGCTTGTTTAAAGCCGAACTGCATATTTCCACTGTAGCGCTGAGCCGTTGATAGCCCGGAGACTGTGGCCGGAGCTTGAGCTTGGTCACCGCTGCTCGCCATGATTAAGGATGTCTTCTTCGGTATGGAGTAGTTAGACAACACTGGTTAGGCGGAATCACGTCGGGGTCACCACTGTAGCGCTGATAGGTGTAAGATAAATCAAACTCCACAGTCGAGGTAAGAATGAATATATTTTACTAAAATGCCTGCCTATTTAAATGCTATTACAATGATTTCGTAGTATAGGGCGCGAATCTATCGCGATCCGTGCTGGCCAATGAGAGCGCTCGAACGAAACGTTATAAATATGGGTAGCTTGGCGCGCGAGACTTCAGTGGGGCGCCCGCTGTTGCGGCGCGCGCATGTATGTATTGCAGCTACAAGATATTTAAGTGGTGGGTTAGTCGATTGATTAGCAGCTTCTCAAGCAATTTCCCAAATACGTTGATGAGACCGATAGGTCTGAATGAGGAGCTGCTCGAGAAGTCTGTTTTACCGGGTTTAGGGATGATTTTGACCAGCGCCACTTTCCAGGCGCCGGGGAAGTAATTAAGCGCTAGGCATCTATTGAGAAGTTCAGTAATGGTATCAGGAAAGTGAATGGCAAATTGAAAGCAAATGTCTGCGGTTAAGTGATCCAGGCCAGGGGCTCTTTTATGATTCATTTGTTTGAGACAGTTTACAATTTCTGTATGTGTGAAGGGGGGTTCGTTATGAGTGTCAATTGGAAGTTCCATAAGGGATCTGATGTGCTGCTGAGAGGGAGTGTCACTGGTGTCGTCGTCCTCCGGGTAGAATTTATCAAGGAGGGCATGCGCGGTGTCTCTTGAATCAGTAGTGAAGGTGCCGTCCTCAAGTCTTAAGGTGGCGGGTGGTTGCCGTAAAGGAATTGTTTTTATTATCCTGTTAGTCACAGAATACACGTCCTCCTTTGTCTGACGATTACAAAACTCCCGAAAGTGTTCAGTAGAGGTCGAACGAATGGCCTCGGCATACTCCTTTCGGAGTCTGCTGTTCTCATCCAGCAGGTCATCTATGCGTCTGTTACGGCGTCTTCGGTTGAGCAACAGGTGGTGTATTCGCAGTACCTTGGACTTAAGCGTGTCTAGCTTCTCATTCCACCAGGGTGCCTTTCTGAGATAGCCTGAAGTCCGCGGGAGCGTGTTATTGCATGCTTCCTGAATAGATTTAGTTAGTTGGTCCACTAGTGTGTCTATGCCTGATATAGAAAGGTTAGATATATTAGTTGATGTGTTTAGATTTTTGTTGATTTCGTAGATGAATTTTTCTTTGACTATATCCCATTTGACCCCGCTGGTGTTGTATTTAAAGGTAGACATGTTAACGTTGCGAGTTAGAGGGGTTCTGCCGAAGGAAACCTTAAATTCGATGGCGCTGTGATCTGAAGAGGGGCACATGTTGCTATTAACGGTCCAGTCTGAGACGGCACAATTGTCAGGGTCACTGGCAAGAGTAACGTCAATGATGGACGTCCGTAGTTGGTTATGGGTAGTGGTGACGAAGGTAGGTGTTGTACCCGTATTACAGATGAAGAGATCATGCTGCAAAATGAGGTCGGCGACCTTGTTGCCCCTTCTGTTGTTAGTCGCAGAGCCCCACAGGCTATGCCAGCCGTTGAAATCGCCACACACCAGGTGGATGGAGCCAGCCGTTCTCTCGAGAAAAAGCGCGAGTCGATCAAGAACATTGCTATTGTCCTCTCTAGGTTCGATGTATATGGATACCAGATAGATATTTCTCTGTCCAGTGCTATTCACCTTTATTATAGCTAGGTTGGGGTGAGAGAATTCAGAGCATCCAATGCAGCTGACAATATTTTCTTTCACAAGTATAGATGCTTTTGTGACAGATTGATCAGTGAACTGAAAGATAATGTAGCCGGGGAATGTACCCATGTTCTTTTTGGTGCCGGTATAGGGTTCGTTAACGAAAATAAAGTCGGTGTCAGCATTGGAGGTATGTATTTTAAGTTCTTGTGTTGCATTTCTGCCCCTCCCTAGGTTTATCTGTACGCAGCTAAATGTTCTAGTTCTGCGATCCATAATCGATCCTATCTTGGAGCTTCTTTTTCATGTGAATAATCCTAGAGCAGATATTGGATGTGGCGCTGTGCTTGGTGTCCAACTCCCACTTGAACTGCTTGTTATGGTGAATGCAGTTGTAGCAATCAAGAGCTGAGTTCTCCCTTTTTACAGGGCAGTCCTTATATTGGTGAGTAATTGAAGAACAGTGGGAGCACACGGGATTTTCTGAGGTGCAGTTCTTTCTTGTGTGCCCGAATTGCATGCAAGTGTAGCACTGTAATAGAGGCACGTGTTCTTCAACGTGAACGCGCTGGTGGTCTACGTTAATTTTTCCTCTTCTTATTATTTCTCTCCACAGAGGTGGGGCAGTTAGAAACACGGCGTTATACAGTTGACTGTTCCTGTTTGCACGCTTGAACTTGAATATGATATCGCCGGATGCGATGGAGGTGTCAAAAGTATTTTGGGTTGTTATGATGTTGGAGAGTTGCTCGCAAGGGATGCTGTTAGACACGCCTTTCAGTATTATCATGGGTCTTAGTTTTCTACACGGCTCAGCCGTCAAGCTGCACTTGGCCTGTTTGACCTTGTCAAGGGTTATGTCCCTTTGTTCTACGCTATCGAATTCAACCCTGACTTTGCTGTTAGAAACAAACTTGACGTCAGCTGGTGAGAATTTTGTGTCTTTGAAGGATACACTGGTTCTGAATTCTTTCAATGTTTCTATCGCAGTGGATTCTTCACTTGCCGGTGACAGAATTAAGGCCGGCTTAGAGACAGGGATGGGGGAGGCAAGAGGGGCAGTTATAGATGTGCGACCGGCAGCGATGGCTGCGTAGCTGGCGGGACTTTTAGGTTGGGGGGTATTGAAAGTGTTTTTGAGAGAGTTTATTTCAGTTTTGATGATCCCGGTAAGATCAGATACTATACTACTTTTGAGTTCTGATAAATTGTGAGAGTTCTGAGTACTTTGGGTGTCGTAGCGAAGTGGCTCGCTGTTGATAGAGGCAGTGTGGTTGCCGATATTAATGATGTCGTTAAATATATCTACAATTTTGTTCTTGTTGTCCCTACTCAGGCTCTTGCCCGAAGTAAGGAGGAGTCGCGCGGCTTCGATTTTTGTGTTGACAAATTTACGATAATCAAATGGAGGGGTTGGGGTGTTGGGGGCGTCGTCAGCAGATAGGTAGTCGCAGTTTAGTCCTTCCTCGTCTGACAAAGTCAGAGAGTTGAGACGTGAACGTGTCGGTATAGACATTGGTTCATCCGGTATTAGGCAAGAATGAAAGTCAGAAATTATAATAAAGATGAAAAAAAAAAAAAAAAAACAAGTGGAGAAACAAAAAAAAAAAAAAAAAAAAAAAGTCTTTACGGTCGGGGGAGGGGGGCGCACTGAATACCTACTAACTATGTCACTTTGTGGGCATACAAATTCCAGCAAAATAGGTTTTATTATGGTTACAGAGGTAGGGGTGGAGAGGGGGGGGGGGTTGAGTCTAAAAATCCGTCAATCGCGATAGACTATCGGGCAGCTCAGTCGGTTTATGCCGATTTAGTGAATTAGATATGTATTAGAGAGTGAATATGAATTAGATACCTAAATACTCAAATCAAAATAATAACAATGAATAAAATTCACAAATTCTGGTGCATATGCAGGCCAGCTAGGGTATACAGTATATAACTAAGTGGTGTGGCAACTGGAATTCGCACTGAGAATCAGCCGGACGGCTTAGGTGTACGAGATAAATTATGCCTACTGTTTACGTGCTAAAACAAACTTATTTTACAGTAATTCTAAGAGTATGGTTTCACAAAACATATTATAACTTACTGGCTAATGATCACAAAAAAATAATAAAGGTATCAAAATAAACTAGAAAAGATGGTCTGTCCGATGGTATCAACGTAATACCACCTTCCTCGATGGCAACTGCTTCGAAAGTGTCCTTGAAAATTGAGATGTTGTTAAAGTACCTGAATATGGCGTGGTTTTCGGTGAGTGAGAGTAGGTACAGTTCTTGTCAATGTGGCGTCCTTTTATTGGTCTTCTAGGCTTCCGAAGACCGTCTTCAGCACCAGCCGCACGCGTCAGGTTACGCAGATAAGGTCGATGTTCTGTAGAGGTTTTTGCAGGATATCTCCGGAGTTTCTGGCTCAATGGAAGGCAAACTTCGTAGGCAGTTGAAGGGTATCGAGACGCTTCGAATCACACCAGAAAAGTGGTAGGTTGTCGATCGCGTTTCCGAACGCCAGCCGATTTCTTGATTTTTTGACCTGGTTTCCTTCGAATCCAAGGTCAGGGAGCTGCGACCGGATGATAAGCACTATATCACTGCATGCACTGAATGAAGACAAAACTTTTGGTACAACTTTCACGTTTCTAGCGCTTAAATAGCCGATTTAAGGATTTTTTAACCGAGCGCGATTCCGAAAACGATCCGCTCTCGGCGCCGTTTGTTTACGTATCTCGTGCGGACAGCTCTGAGGACACGGTGGAGCACACAGTCCAGGTGTGCACTGCCTGGGAAGGGTACCGCCGTGTTATCGTCGAGGCAATAGGCAGCGGCGACCTTTCGCGTCCTTCCCTGGTTCAAGCCATGGTCCGGAGCTAGAGGGAATGGGAAGCCGTCGCCTCCTTCTGCGAAGCAGTCATGCTCGAGAAGGAGACGGCGGAGCGACTGCGAGTAGCACCTCTCATCCCAGCCGCTGTAGTGGACCAGGAAGACGACTCCCGGCCACCGCAGGCGTCGGTCTGTGGGCGGTGAGTTCGGGTGGCTCATCGTTCCACCGTCTGCATAGACAACAGACCCGTGTCAGCGGCGCGCGTTGTTCCACGGGCTCCTCAGGGAGATGTCAGCAAACCCAGTGGGGCCCAGCAGGGCCAAGGCCTGCCGGGGCCGCGGGATTGTTCTAAAGAGTTACCGCGACCCTGGTCCATAAAACGCCTACTAAAAAACATGGGTGTTAGACAGAAAGAGTATGTCATTTGATGATTTACCATAAAAAAGGGCTTTCACTTCAATGAAAAATATATTTTTGTACGGTAATTCTTAGCGTTTATCCCGTCTTGTGACGGGGTCGGCTTTCCGTATCTTCCTTCTTCCACTTCGCTCTATCCTCCTGAATAGATATCTTTCTCTTCGAGCTCGCAGATTTTCATGTCATTCATTACGACAATCAACCACCACGGTTTCGGCCTGCCTTTGCGCCTTTGACCGGATATATTGAGATTGAGTATTACATTCACACTGCCGATGTCCTCAGGTGTCACTCCCTTTTACATGTCCGTACCATCGCAGCCGTTTCTCTTGCATTTTGTCGGCGACATCGCGTACGGATGGTACTGACATGTTTTTTGTTTCGGCCCACGTCACAAAAAACGTTTACCACCTAACACTTTGCATATTTATTTCGTTTTTGCTTTAAGACTACCCAATCTTATTGGTATAATATCACATTTAAAAAAAAATACAAAAATTACCGTTTTACCGGTTTACCGGTAAAAATATTTTTATTACCGAATTTTTACCGGTAATTTTTGTTTTACCGAAATTGCATGCCCTAATCTAGGTACATTATAATGTACAGCGGTAACGCTAAAGTAAGAGCAATGTGACATTGTTGATTATGAGATATCCAATAAAGGGTTAAAAAGAACACACAAATTCAATTTCCTCATTTCAGTCTTTGTTTTCAAATATTTACCAATTTGGTTTTTCTGGCCTTTAAAAGCAAGGCAATTTGTAAATGTCTACAATGTACGAACCCACTATCCTTGACCTATTTTCTCGTGGAGGCTGCTTTCATCTCCCCTACTACGTATTTAAGCGAGTTTTCATCGGTTGCCTTTCCAATGCAAAGTATCGATTTTCTTATGAGTTTCGCACTAATCGATACATCGAGGTAGGTACCTATGTGCTTTATGGAGAATACCCAATCATATTGACTAGTGAATTTATTCTTTGAATACTCGCCATATTATAATTAGTACCAAGAAGTCATTTAATTTGTTTCTATTGACGTATTGAGCTAGGCTGTACCCAATAAAAATGTTGATAACAAAGAACACCGTGTTTAAAGAGACGCACGTGTAAGGTCTATGTTAGGGACAGGAAGGGGCCGGCTGGGTCACGGTCGGTGACGTCACGGGACACCTCAACCTCCCTATGCGGCGCTGTTCCCCTTGGACAAACATTCGTAAAACACCATCTAATGAAATTAACTTCCACAATTTTCTGTGACGCTATTAATCTTGCGGAGACGCATTTCTTCACAGGACCGCTAACATGATTTTCCACTTCTCACATAGTGGTCCTAAAGTTAAAGGTAACAAAATTAAGGGTTTCAGGCCCTTAACCTCGATACCCTTAACCTGAGGTCAGTTGAACCCTTCAATCCCTTATTTTCTCCGATACCTACGATCATATTATCGTGGTAAGACGAAAAAGAAATGTCATTAAAGGGACGACCCTATAGCTAGAGCATTAAATTATGTAACCTTTTTACCTATGTACTTACTAATTCAAAGATCAGTTACATTACAGGATTCGTTTGAGTTATTTTATAAAAAATGCTAATCGTATGCCCACGGAACATAACAGAAACAGTTCCGTTTGTGTATCTACCTATCTAATTGCGTAAGCGTGGATTAATAGTAATGTATATGTTTAAGGGGAAAAAACATAGTATATTTAGTTACCCAAGAAGCTGAGAAATTTATTCAGCTGGTACGGGTAATTAAATTATTATTTTCCTGTTGGGTCCTAATATAGGAATAAATTAGCAATCATAACGGTAGGTACTCAGGGTAATGTGTACGCATGTTTACTTTAATGTAGCGGTTTATATATTATTCGTGGGTTCTGCCGTGTGTTACTGTTTACACAGGAAGTATTGTGAGCTCCCATCTTTGGGTTTATGATAAACTTGAGGGTTTATTGTGTATCTACTTACCTGCTGTCTTAACATATTAGAAAGTGAGCAGCTTATTTACTTCTATGTATAATATGTACCTAGGTGTGTCTATGTCTCTAGATAGGTCATACGGAAATTATCGAAATTACATAGGCAGGTGTAAAATAATCTGGTAATCTGGATAAAAATAGAACTGATAGCAATAGTGCAAGGCAGCGTGCGTTGTGCTATTGCTATAAGCCTACAAAAATTCGATCAGAATATCCTCGTAGTCAATAGTTTAGGTATATATTAAGTACCTACCTATCCAAGCTACCTATTCTCGTTCTACAAGTCTTAAAAGCAAATCAATGAGACGTTACTTAAGGCAAAGGTGTCCTTTAATGTGTTCTGGATCACATCCCCTGGGACACAATTGGGGCGAATGTCATGTGTTGATTTATGTTCTTGAACCAAATAATGTTACCAGTAGGTATTTGGTAGGTATTTGATAAAATTCAAAGCTATTTATAGGTAGCACATAGAACTACAAACTATGCACTAAATAATTATCCTAAACTAACCGTGAAGGAACTAGAAATTGCAAACTTACTAAAAACAATACCACGAATAATGTTATTACCCTCTACATGGCACAGACGAGAGGAATTGAGACGTTTGCCTACGTGAGTGAGACCCTTTTAATCATCATCCCTCACTCATCAATATTGTCTCTTGTCTCTGTCCTCTGGTCGTCAGTCCGTCAACGAGTACCGACCGTAACCACAGTCCTCTGTCCCCGACATCCGACCGCCAATCAATCGGTTCGATCGACAGCTGTGACCGATTCTCATTTAAAACGATTACTACCCGAATAACGTTGTTCTGCTCGATCGGCTGATAGTTCTGCTAAGTGTTTTTCGGAGCAATTAATATTATGCTACACATTTGACCTTTTAGGAGGTGATTTATTTTAAGAATGGATCTGTAGGCCAAGCACGAATATCTAACGTATTCGAATCGACAATGTATCGAGGCCTCGATTCGAAAACGGAGTCTGTCGATAGTAGGCAGCACGAAGCACATTCGAAGCACTATCGAACACTCGATTCGAATTCTAATGTGACGTCATGCAAATGTAAATAGGGACGCGCCATAGTGAGCAAAATGAACGATTGTTGAATGAATGGTGCGTTCGAAAACTAACTCTAGTTGTTAATATTTTTATTACCTTTGATTAAACGTTTTATTATTATTAAATTATAATAAAAACTGAATGTAATATAAAAAAGAGACCCAAAGTTAATTATTAGACATTATAAAATGGCATTATCTTTAGCAATATAACATAGTTACGGAGATTTTATTTTTTTTAAATGACGGGTACCGAACGCACCCACTTGACATCCGACGCACGTAAGGGCGCCAAATTTGTTTATGTTTTGCTACACGTCCACAACAAAAGTATTTCTGTTTTTTTTTTTGCTACAAATAATTAAGTGCTTTCAATATAATAAATAATTATGAGAACCAGTCAGACGCAATATGAAATGATGGCTGAATTCATGGAAGCGTGAGTAAACAGTTTTAATAAGTTTGAGTGGCATAAACTTTAGTGTGAAGTATTTTAAGTGCAATGCTATTTCTATATTCTATATTCTATATTTTTAAATTCGGTTTCATTTGTGTCCAGTGGGTTAATTCTATTCCTAAGTTTTGCTCTACAATGATTAAAAATAAACATATAAATAACATTTTTTTTTTCAAACACATTAATTCTATAGGTATCTACGCAAATAAATAAAATATGATTTAATTACTTAGGTACCTTGTTTCTCGTGATTGATATCCATAATTTTCTAGTAAATTTGAAGCTAAAAAATAATATGCGGTACTACGTTCATACAGTGGCGGTCTTTGCATTTTAAAGTATATTGAAGCTATTACTAATTGTTCCAATAACTTAACAATAATTTTAAAACACTTCTATTCACAAAACTAACTCTAAACAAAACATAAACACGGTTAAAACTTTATTTTTACACTTCTCGAAACTTTTCTCACCGACTTTTTTCAAGTGAATAATGTTTCGACCATACTCGATAGCCAGCCTTCGAGAGTTTACGTTACCGTACGTCAAAACAATGTTCGTGCTGCCATGTTTTGTTTCCTTTTACGCCCGATAGGGGCGCTGTACAATTCTCATACAAATGTTACTCGATTTCGATACGAATAACTTTTCGCAAATATTCGTGCTTGGGCTACTGTTCACATTTAGGTACGTATGTATATGTCATTGTAAGCATTCTGATTATGATTTGTATACGTAGCTGTAAGTTGTGGTTTCACCCGTGTCCCGAGGGAGCTACTCCTCGGATAATGTAGCCTATTTGACTCGAGGATAATATTATACTAAAAAAATACGTGAAATCAAACACACAAAATAAATCCTTTCTCTTTATAATATTTGTGTACAGTACAATAGGTAGATTTGATAGAATAAATAAAACGACTTGTTTTAACAGAGCAACCTGAATTTTCGCGATTCGTGATGTTATTTATACTTGTTATCCTACGAAAATAATCACATAAGTAATGTTTTTGTAGGCAGGCTTTTATTATCTACAAGTTCGTAATGCCAGTTACACGGTTCTCATGAACAAAGCAGTTACCCTAATTAACAAGCTTTAGAAACAAAGATAACCTTTATGTTATAAAAATAAATATGTAATGGTGCTTTTCCTTTTACTGCGTACCATAGATCACGCGTCTATATGTTTAGGTACCTAATTACAGAACAATAATAGCCTTTCACTAACATACGCTATTGAACAAGTAAAGTTAATTAGTTTAATTGAATTGTTATAATAATTGTGCGTGTATAAGTATCGTATTGTATATTCCCTAGCAAAGATATTAGAAGTTGTATAATGTAGCGGTAATTAGGTATATTTAGAAAAGATACCTAGATAAAATAATTACTTAATAAATTACTTAGTGTTCAAGTATGGCTGGTTTCCTAATAATTTAATAACGCAGAAGTAATTCTAAATTCAGGGACGGCGCCCTTAGTTACAAAAAATATGTAGGCTATCTGTGTCTCAAAATATACAAATACATTTTCTGTCATCATTTAATGCTAAATAACTTCTCGGAAAATTCATTAAGTTTACATAACTAGATAGACATTGCTTAGTAGACACATCAAACTAAGTGTCTTCGTCGAACTAACTTCTATAAACACGTTTGATGTAAGGAATACTTAGGTATTTTATGTCATATAATTTGGACAGTAAAAAATTAATCTCGGATGGTCGACGTCAATGCCGATTATCGGTCATTAATCAAATCGGAAAATGGGACTTTGAAAAAAGAAAATTACAATATTTCCTACCTACACACATAAATATGGAAGGAACTTTATAAATGACAGGAAACAACCTCGATCGATATTTTTTCATAGAAAAACATGTTATAGGAGAAAGAGAAAAGGAGATCTTTAATTGGATCACTGGCATTGGTAATTTTTTTGGAAACAAAAGTGGCGTAACACGTACCTAGTCTTTTTTGCGCCCGGAGCACACTCATGGACGGCGAATGTCAGAAATCTTGTTACTGCGACTGTTTTCGACGAAAGGGGATAATAGTACCATCTTTCTTTGTTTGTTTGATTTTCGAAATAGTTTTGAGCAAGACTTAATAATTGTAAGAATCGTATTAGACTGTATAGGAATAATGACCTTTGCTTTACAGTAAAATGACGACAAAGTTAGGTCGAGGATTGATGATGAAGGTCTGTAAACTCATTAAGATGTAATGAATCATTATTTATGTTACGCAAATTCAATAAACCATCTAAAGTGATTACGTAAGTAATACATTTACGAGCAACGGAGGCCAGCTACGAGTCTTTTGTCACTTATATTAAAAGACCCTGAAGCGAAATGTGAACTCCGTAGAAATTAGAAAAAAATATGGAATAAGTTGTAAAAGTATCATTCATAATTTATTAAATTCTTTCCGTAAGATGCCATTGCTTATCATAATTTGGTAGGGACTGGTAATTTCACTTAAACGATGGTCCATTTTGAAGCTTTAGGTACCGATGTTAATGTTATGGTTTACTTACACGTATTTATTTTATATTTCGAAGCGAATCGTCGCTAGTGGGGTACCTATATGCAATTTATTGTAATCAATTAATTCGTACAACCATGCCCTATAATTATTATGTTACTCGTACATTACACTTTACAAATAATAACTAGTTTATTCCAAGGAAGTAGTACGCTGTCGACGAAGCTATCATAGGTACCACTATGTGATTCATAGCTTCAGTAAAGCTATGTAACTCGAGTATTATGTAACTGGGTCGCAATCACGAGCTAGGAAAATTATTCAGTAGCATAACACTTACCATATCGTTTCGTTTGCCTTTTGAAGAATATTAAGTAAGTGCTATATATGTACAGTTAAGAATTACCTAAATAAAAAATAGTACATACCTATATGTTTAGATTATACGGGAAGTAGGTAAGGGGTATGCAGGGAACTCACCTGCAACCAGTTAGACTGGAAGCCGACATAGTTCATCAACATAGTTGGGTAAAGGCTACGCAGATGATGATGATTATCTATGATTTTATGTTAGTTTGTCTTTGAATAAACTTCATATTTCCGATACTGGTGCAGCAAACAAACAACTCTTTAAGGTAGGTACATACAATAATTTCAGGTAAGCTCAAATGTTATTGAACAGAACAGCAAAGCCACGGATTTCAGCATGTTTAAACAGAATACATAAACAGGGTTCAAAGAGGATTTAATGAATTACCGAGGAATTAAGCACGGCAACACTGTAGAGATCGCACGATCAATTATTATGATTGGTTGGCTCAGGTAGGAACGGAGTATCAGATCAGGGGCTCCAAGGAAAACTCCGGATATTACTCGAAGTAAGTATGTATATCGTCTCTTGTAAAATGTATATTAAGTGCCTAATATACCGACGTGTGTGTATGACTTGCATGTTGCCTTATCAGATATTTGTTTGTTGTTATTAAATTATTAGATAATATTAAATGCTATTAAATTATTAATTAATCTTTAAATGGGCACTAGTTAGACTGTAGCGCTAAAAAACGATTTCTCATGATTATAAGAAGATAAGTGGTATTAGATTTGACGGTTACTGTCACATGTAGATAAACCACTTCATAATTATGTAGTTACAGAAATACTTCCGTTTTTAAATATCAATTCTTCGAAGTTAAAAAATGAATAGGTACCTAGCTAGAGGTACTTGGATAAAAATGTAGCAAAACATAATAAACACAATGTACCTACAAGTTGTGAAATCTCTGAACAGGGATGACTTTTCAGATTACTTTCATGTTGTTGTTTTATATTTTCTCGGAGCTAGTTGAATCAGAGAAACGCAGACGTTGTAGACATTTCAACGTATTTTTAAAGCAAAGAAACTCTGAGACGTCTGTTACACGGACTGAACGTTATAAATCGAATGAACTCCGGTTTTTTCTCCTCTAGAAAATGAACACGAAGAAATGTTACTTTTACAGACAATATTATTTATCTGTGATTTTTAGTTTCTTTACTTTTTTCCTAAAAGCTTCGAAACTACTGAACGAATCAGAAAAAATATTTCACTTGCTGTTTGGAAAACTAAACTCACATTTTGTAGGTAGGTACGGGTACCGAAAGAAGTACCCCGGGACGAAGGTGAATCCTCGTGGAACAGTTAGTACTGGGATTTTATATACAGCCAGCAAAAAGGGTCCATTAACACAATCAAATTAAATACTTGAACAGTAAAGATGAAAGAAAATATTTGTACTTTCAGAGATAAGTAATAAAGTAGCCTTTAGTGCTAATATTTTCATCTCTAGCTTACAATACGAAGTCTCATAAAAGTTACGATTTTCGGTGTATTATGATAATCATTCATTGGGTCCTACGGGGCATAAAACGGCTGTAACATCGCTCAGACTATTCAACATTGCAATAACGTTCTGTCAAAATATTGACCCGCGCGACTCGGAACGTAATATTCATTTCAATCTATACATATAATAAATCTGTAAAAAAACTGTGTCTGTACATTGAATATATTAAAAAAATAATAATTGGGTGGGGTTTAGAAACAGTAATGGAGCACAAATCCAAAAAAAAATTCTGTCTGTATGTCTGTATGTCTGTATGTCTGTTTGTTTGTACACGCTAATCTTCGGAACTACTGGACGGATTTCAATGATTTTTTCTTTGTTGTATCAGTATTAAGCCTGGTCAACATATAGGCTATAATTTATCTTCGAAACTTGAAGACCTGATGCAGAACACCAACAGACCAACAAAACTATAAGAGATACCAAAATGGTGCCATAGCAAAAATTGTTTCATGTGATGAGCATTTTCAGCTGAGATCATAAATTTTAAGATCTGGAACACCTGATGTGGAACCCCAAGAGCCCAGCTTCTCTGTACCATATACAGGTACGACGTTTTAGCAAAATTTGTTCAACTTGATAAGCACTTTCTATTGACTTATACAAATTGAAGATCTAAAACACCTGATGTGGAACTCCAGGGGCCCAGCTAGACTATAGCATATAGAGGTGTGACGTTTTAGCAAAAGTTGTTCAATCTGATAAGCACTCTCTGTTGACTTATAAAAATTGAAGATGTAAAACACCTGATGTGGAACCCCAGGAGCCCAGCTAGACTATAGCATATAAAGATATGACGTTTTTGCAAAAGTGGTTCAATCTAATAAGCACTCTCTATTGACGTATATACATCGAAGATCTGAAACACCTGATGTGGAACTTCAAGAGCAATACTACACTTGAAATGTATAGAAACGAATGTTATGAAATAGGTATGGTGACACAAAACCGACGATTATCCCTTTATACACTATAGAAATATGAACTCAAGGACAATCCCCGGTGGACGTCGTTAAAAAAAGACAATCCCCGGTTCTGTGCTATACCATTGCTAACGTGGATGAAAACTACTTGGGCTATTGTGATGGGATGCTAATGGACTGGAATGGGGAAACTACGGGAACTATGGCACCTGCCGATGATAATGTATTAGATACATGTAAAAATTGCAGGTGGAGACTTCGCCAGCTCACTTACTGGGCCCCCGGGAATCAGTCACTGAATAGCAACAAGAGGGCAACAGGGACATGAGCGGCTGAAGTGTGAGAATACCTCGGCGGATTTTAAACGCAGATTACGCGCTCCCTGTGGGTCACTTACCACGTGGCATCCTCCGAGTAGGGCTACTAACCCTGCTCTAGCGACTCCACTCTGGACGGCCAAGCCAAGCCAAAGGCTTGAGACCTACCCCCGTCATGGTTCACTCCGACCGGCCGGAGATGGGGGCAGTATACTCTCCCTGGAGAACTCAGTATATATAGCCCCGCGGGGTAGCTACTCCCCGTCATCAGCCTCAGATGTCCTGCGGTGCTTATATCTCATTATTATTGTCGTTATTATCTCAAGAGCCTTTGTCCCAATTATGTTAGAGTCGACTTCCAGTCACGATGCAACTGAGTACCAGTGTTTTACAAGGAGCGACTGCCTATCTGACCTCCACAACCCGGTTACCCGCTCAACCCAACACCCCTGGGTAAAACTGGTCAGACTTACTGGTCTGACTACCCATAACGACTGCCAAGAATGTTCATGTTTTACAGTTTAACATGCCTTCCAAATAACGGTCATTGGTATCCAAAATATACGTAGAAAGTACCTACATACGAACTTAGAAAAGTTGCATTGGCAGGTACTTGCCAGACCTGGAATCAAAGACGCACGCTCATACTTGAGAGATTGGTTCTCTACCCACTAAACCACCACGACTTCCACTAAGTCACCACGACTTTGTCATCTATTTAATGTTTTTTACGTAATAATACGTGTAATGTTTTTGCCACACACAACTTAAATGCGGACTAATTAGAATCACTACTTTTATCCCTATGGTCGCGTCTATTGCGGTTCAGTTCGCAGCGTTTTGTTTAGTCTGCTGTGCTTTTGCCGTTGAAGTACAAAAATTAAATATATGGAACGTTTCTAATGCGTATTCCGTTGTTTTCAAGTCAACGGGCTCTTAAAATTCTTTGATTTTGCTAACCCCGTAGTCGCTGGCATAAGGGACAGGATCCGCGTACGAAGTCGCGGGCAGAAGCTAGTATGAAATAAAATGGAGCTACTTTCTCATTCATTCGCAAATTGAGAACCGAATCTATAGCACCTTACCTACGTAGTGTAATGTTATGGAATATTATAGGTTTTCTATGAATGATAATGTAGTAGTCAGGTAGGTATACATAGATGATCTCTTCATGCACATTGTCTTTGTAAAAAAATCGCTATACCACCATACGCATCATTTGACTTTCAAAAATATTTGATTTAAATTCGTTCAATGTGGCCAATTTGAGTAATCAAATAAATCAAAATAGAAATAACCGACCAAGAAATCTTATGCCTTGTTAATTTAAATCACAGCTGCTCCTCCAATTTACGACGTTGTTCATTTAATTAAATAACATACCTGATTGTTAAAATAGCTATCTCGGTAGAAAATTCGAATTATGTTTCGTTCTAGCTACCAATTATTTGAAAACATTTTGAAATATTACCTACTTTTATTAGATAAAATTGTTTTATTATAAAAACAACAAAGCAATGCTTTGACCAGTCAAGTGGTAATATTTCAACATCACTGAAGATACGCTACTCGAAAAGTTAAAGTTATTATCACGAAATAAGTTTACAAACTTGCTTTTTCTGGTCGGCGATCAAAAACAATGAAGCTTCAGGGCTTGGGCACGCGAAATTTATGTAAATTGTATAATGTTTATTAAACAAGGACTCTGGGGCCTCATAATTACTAAAGTTGTTTAGCACATAGATTAATTCTTGATGTTTTTTAACACTCTTGTATGTAGGTTAGGTATATAATGTAAACGGCCGAAAATTACAGACAGAATAAGAAATGTTTATTTGCTAAACATTAAAGTAAGTTCACTATCGAAGCTTTGTTTTCCTTTGATCGTATCCTAAGTTTCGTTTCGTTAGGTATTGTTTTGGTTGCGGCAATCGCTTTCGGCAATGTAGGCAGGATTCCATGAAATATTTATTTCGGTTCGCCTGTCTGTGCTGATCAGTATCAGCTGTGTTTTCAAGAAAAGCTATTAAGAATCTATTAAATGGGAAATAAATTGTTGAACTAACATCATTTGGTTTTCAATGCGAGAGGATATTGCTACGCGTTTCATAAATTCAATATTGTATTGATTTGAGATTCAAGTCTACGAAGCGTAGCCGGCGTAGCGCGTAGCTTTACCGTAGCACTGGCCTACTTTAAAAATTGCTGTGTGCTCGTAGCAACCGTTTCACACTTCTACGCTACCAGTCACGAGTCAAGTGACGCGACATCAATTTCCATATTCCGTATAATATTTTTTTTATCCACGTGTCAATTTAACATAACGCTGTATTTGTATGTGAAAATTGTATAAACATGTGGAACATATGAATGTACAATATCGTGTTTATTTGGCAAATAGTAGATTTATTTATTTGAGTTTTCTACTAGAAAGGCAGATGCGGAGGAGCACCTACACTTAAGTATATTCTTAAACATAAAAAAACGTTATTTTAAGCGGAGCCGGCTTTTATAAGTACCTAGAACTGAATACAGCGAAAGACTATTGTGACTGGTGTGACAATCGAAAAAGGTAAAAAATATAGACTTGTTAGTACAGTGTGACCCCTCAACTGCGTGCAATCAGTGCCAACTCAAACAATGTAGGCAAAAAGCGACAATGTTACTGACGAGGCTAGCTCGGCACGGAAAAAGCGACAATGTTACTGACGAGGCTAGCTCGGCAATTTAGTTCCGTTTACAGTTCCATTCAAACTAACTTTATGTGACTGTAGCACAGAATACACCAACATCAACTGACTTGAAGGCTGCATTAACTGAGTTTTGTTTCCTATTTAACTAGCGTGGCTTGCAACAATGTTAAATGGCAAATATGTGATTAGTGGTAACTGCTGAATCTGGGTAGAGGGTAATCTAAGAGCATAAGATTTTTAAATGACGTATCACTATTGTTTTTATTTAATACGGAATTAGATAGGTATTTTAATATACCAACATCAACTGACTAAGTCTGTTAAGTCTGCAGTAATTCTGAGTTTTATTTCTTATTAACTAGCTTGCTGGCTTGCTACAATGTTAAGTGGTAAATAGGTCATTACTGCTAATTGCTAAATCTGCACGTAAAAGGGGTTCCAAGGGAATGAGATTTTTAAATGACGTAAGCTACTCTATGAGTAATATACTTCAATTGTTTTTATTTAATACGGGATTAGGTAGGTATTCCCAAATAACTGCTGTACAGAATACACCAACATCAACTGACTTTAAGGCTGCATTAACTTAGTTTTGTTTCCTATTAACTAGCTTGCTGGCTTGCAACAGTGTTAAGTGGCAAATAGGTCATTACTGCTAATTGCTAAATCTGCACGTAAAAGGGGTTCCAAGGGAATGAGATTTTTAAATGACGCATCACTATTCTATGTACCTACAATGTATCACTATTGATTTTATTTAATACGGAATTAGATAGGTATTTTAATATACCAACATCAACTGACTTTAAGTCTGCAGTAATTCTGAGTTTTATTTCTTATTAACTAGCTTGCTGGCTTGCAACAATGGTTAGTGGCAAATAGGTTATTACTGCTAACTACTAAAAAGGGGTTATATGGGAATAAGATTTTTAAATGACGTAAGCTATTCTAAGAATTTAAAAGCTATTTTGATTGTGTTTACTTAATATTTAGGTAGGTAATCAAGTAACTGCTGTATAGAATATACCTACACCAACATTACCTGACTTTAAGGCTGCATTAACTTAGTTTTGTTTCCTATTTAACTAGCTTGCTGGCTTGCAACAATGTTAAGTGGCAAATATGTAATTAGTGGTAACTGCTGAATCTGGACTAAATGGGGTTCCAAGGGAATGACATTTTTAAATAGCGTAAGCTACTTTATGAGTAACTAGCTTCTGCCAGCGGTTTCACCCGCATCCCGTCGGAACTTCTTCCAGTACCGGGATAAAAAGTAACCTATAGCCTTCCTCGATAAATGGGCTATCTAACACTGAAAGAAATTTTCAAATCGAACCAGTGGTTCCTGAGATTAGCGCGTTCAAACAAACAAACAAACTCTTCAGCTTTATAATATTAGTATAGATGTATTTCAATTGTTTTTATTTAATACGGGATTAGATAGGTATTCCCACGTAACTGCTGTACAGAATACACCAACATCAACTGACTTTAAGGCTGCATTAACGGAGTTTTGTTTCCTATTTAACTAGCTTCCTGGCTTGCAACAATGTTAAATGGCAAATATGTGATTAGTAGTAACTGCTAAATCTGCACTTAAAAGGGGTTCCAAGGGAATGAGATTTTTTAAATAATGGTAACACTATTATGTATGATAGTGCTTACAATGTACAGTTGTTATTTAATACAGGTATTAGATAGGTATTCCTTGTGGGAGATTCCTCACATAGATAAGTAGCTTGCATCGCGCCAAATCTTTTTCTGTCATTGTTATTGCATCCTAATCTGTTTAGCCGTTTTAGTGTGAAAGCATTACTAAATGTTAACCCATGTCCCGAAGGAGCTATTGCCCAAATTAAAATATATAAGTATTTCATTTTGATGTACTATTATCTATATGGTTTAAAATTATACCTACCTCAGTTGGACTTGATCAATTTCTTTCCAATTACATAGGTATTACATAATTGCTCTAGAGATCTTGAAATGCTTTAGTAAAAAAACAATAGTAAGTAAGACGAAGTAGCTGAATACATTATAATTTTTGAACGAAGTTAAATACTGAAATATCAAATTGTTTCAAACTTCAGACAGTTTGTGTAACAAGAACTTAGAAATTATACGAGTTTGCTTGAATTACGTGTTTCTCTTTTCAGTTTAACAAAGAGCGTGTCTCTGTTGACCTTAATGTGTTTTAGGAGAATATCTCAGCATTGTTCGAGTCCTATCACGCATACTTCCAAGTTCCAAGATACTTAGGTTTAGTAACGGGTCGTCAGAAATTAGACAAGCTTTAAGGGTTGTCTGAAACCCGACCCCACCCCAACTAAGTTTCAATAACAACTGTTCAATAGTTGTTGCCCGAAAGAGAAACAAACATAGACCCATCCTAATCACTTTTAGAATATTGTAGTGTGATGTTTATTTTAGTAGAAAAAAAGAACAGTTCTTAAAAAATAAGTAGGTATTATTTTGCCGCAGACCCGACAGGTCAACGACCGCTACCGTGCACGCGACCCTGTTCTCTATTCTATGTAAGTCCGTACCTAGATAATAGGGAATTCATAATGTTGCTGTAAAACATAGCTTCTTATGTAAATTCTTAGAAGTACTTATCAGATCGGAATTATCGGAAAAATGTAAAAGCAGCAACATTAACCTATAAGATTTTTCAGTTTACCTCGGTATTAGGTATCTTGCAAATCGTTCATTTGACACGTAGTGTAGCTGGATAGAAAAGCTGTAGGTATGTTTGAATACGCCTTGAATGAACACAATTCCATAAATACCAATGCTGATTGCTGTTGCTGCTAGTGTCGAGAGCAATCTCTGCCAAGCACTCGGGACGAATG
This sequence comes from Helicoverpa zea x Helicoverpa armigera, assembly GCA_033682625.1. Lineage (NCBI taxonomy): Eukaryota > Metazoa > Arthropoda > Insecta > Lepidoptera > Noctuidae > Helicoverpa > Helicoverpa zea x Helicoverpa armigera. The sequence continues at coordinate 3,122,550 of JAWIIS010000002.1, read as the reverse complement.
TGGAAGGAATTTTGGAATGGGAATTTGGTTACGTAAGGGTTGCACTATTATCACCATCACCATCCGTGAAATTGCCATCCATTTGTCAAATAAATAAACTTCTATTCTATTCTAAATTAGCGGTTTGACAGCTGTTTTTGGTTTGGTCATCATCACAATTAGGTAAATGGTGCAACTCAGCCTTAATAATTAATTCAGTCACTTAAATATTTGAACAGGTAACACGAGCCAATTGCAATTTAATTTGTTTAGGTAAAGTTCCAGTTTACAGGGTGTGTCGTGGAGTCCTCGCTCGACAGGCAATAACCTCGGGTCAGCCTCTTGGGACCACGTTCAAACACGTTTACCGATCGGCTGTCATAAAGTACAGGTACTTTTGCCGTTGCTGGAGAGGATAGCAATCGCATTAGCTATAGAAACAGAAACTAATGGAATTTGTTAAAATATTGCAGTCTAGCTAGTCAGAATAATATGCATAAGTAGGCTTTTTTTCTCAGTTCAAGCTGTGGAAATCACCTAATTCAATTTGAGGGTTTCCAAGTAATTTCACCCGCGTCCCGGAGGAACATCTTCCGAACCCCGACAAAATATAGCCTATGTTAGTTTCCGATAGTGTAGATTTCTAACAGTGAAATATTTTTTTTAACTGGTTGATTCATTTCGGAGACTTTAGGGTACAAACACAAACAAACAAAATAATATTTCGTTGTAGGTTTTACTTGTCTAGAACTAGGAGGCGTATATACCCATATCCATATTATGTATAGATATCCATTCGACATGTGTATAACAAGATTGTAGACGCCAGTTGTCACGCACCACAGCTCGGCGAATGAGTTGTGGTGCGTCAGATATTGTGGACACGGCAGAGAACGCAGAAGGCTCAATCGGATAACATTTAGTAACTTTACCGTCATACCAAACACGTAGCGTGTCCTCCAAGGCTAACGAGTAGAAGGGGAAATGAGCTGAGACATGTGTAGAAAAGACTATATAACTTAAGGGTGCTTCTACACGGTGGTAGCGGGAGCTAGTTAACATGCGCAAGTGACTCGCGCGGGTATTTCGCTTTGGTAATGCTCAACTTGCTAGATCCGCACATTTTTAGAATGCATGTAACCTGCGCATGTGACTCAATATGCGCAAGCTGCTTGTACCGTGTAGATGCACCCTGGGCCCCGATTCTCCTAAGTTAATAATGTCAAAATCGAATAGAAATCGAATCGCAATATAATCGTAATAGCAGTTTTAACCATATCGGGCATTCTGCTACTAATACAAGACCAATCGTATTCGATTGACATTTGATTGGTGTGCGATTGGTCTGCTATTTTGATGATTTTGGTCTATACGGTAGTTTGCTGTACAATCATTTTGCAATCGTAAATCATTTGCAGACAAAATGATTCATTATTGAATGATAGAAAAGGATAAAAACGTTTATTTCAAAGAAAAAATTGCGGAATGCCACATACGCTTCAATCGTAATCGAGTCGGGATTGGATCTCAGTCGAATCGAGTCGAACGTCAATCGAATGGCGCTTAAGTAAAATTAGGAGAATCGGGCCCCTGAATGAAACACAGCCATAGCCATAAAGGCTTACCGTTGTACCACAAAAACTTTTAAGCGTCTGTTAAAGACTTATCTAAAAAAGTGTACCTAAGATTAGGACGTTGAAATAAGGTCCGTTTTGCAACCACACATTTAGTAAGGCTGTATTAGTTTACTGCGAGGTTAGGTGAAACTACTGGACACAGTTAATGTATTGAAGAAAAAAATGTAATAAACGATTGAACTTCTGTGTTTGTCATTAATAGTAAATATTTATTACGTTTAGATACGGAGATGTGGCCGTGTTGGTACACAAACCATTTGACAAGCCTCATTAATATAGAAACGCTTTTTTAGTTTATCTGTGTACGCTATGGCTATAAACTTAATTGTGTTTACTTGTAATTACATACAGATATCAGTTATTTGCGCCCTAAAATGTTGGTAAATTAGAAATGTCTAGAAATGTCGGCTATCGAGTGTGAGTCATCATTGCTGAATTTGACCGTAGGTACCTTAATACGTGCTGCTTTTCTTAACTTGAAAATCTGTATTTATGTCGTTCCTTGATTTTGCAAATATCGCAGGTTTTGTTGTATGCCGTGTAGCGACGGCTTAAGAATACATATGTCGCTACCCCTTCTTCCAGTGGGTGTCGTAGAAGTCGACTAATGGAGACAATTGCACCGAACACCAGTGCGAGAGAAGGAAAACTCGAAAAAAAACCCTCTATCAACCCGTCTGGCCAGCGTGATAGCAGTAGGCTAAATACCTCCATGAGCAGCACAAAAAAGCCACGGCCCCTAGTTCCCGGCAGTCCCGTTATTCCCGGTCACGGTGGCGACCGTGGTTACGGCGGGGCAGGGGGTGCGAAGAATCTCCGGGTTACGGGAGGCCACCAAACAAAACTGACTCTGGCGACGTACAACGGCCGCACGCTACGGCTTGACTCGCATCTGGCGCAACTCGAGGTGGAACTTGGGAAGATTAGGTGGCACATATTAGGGTTATGTGAAGTTCGAAGAGAGGGGGAGGACACCATAACCCTCGAATCAGGTCACCTAATGTACTTCCGAGAGGGAGACCAACAATCCCAAGGTGGCGTTGGGTTTCTGGTTAATAAGTCCCTAGCTGATAACGTTGTGGAGGTGTCTAGTGTGTCGAACAGGGTAGCGTACCTTATCATAAAGCTCACCGACAGGTATAGCCTCAAGGTAGTGCAAGTGTACGCACCGACCTCGACACATTCAGACGATGAAGTGGAGGATATGTTTGATGATATATCAAGGGCCCTCCACTTCACTACAAAGACCCATTACACCGTTGTCATGGGGGACTTTAACGCTAAAGTGGGAGTACAGACTTGCGGCGAATCGGCAGTAGGATCCCATGGATTTGGAAGCAGGAATCATAGGGGGCAAATGCTCGTCAACTTCCTCGAACGCGAGGGGCTCTTTTTGATGAACTCCTTTTTCAAAAAGCAGCCCCAAAGGAAGTGGACGTGGCAAAGCCCCGACACTATGACTAAAAATGAGATTGACTTCATCATGACGAACAAGAAGCACATATTCAGAGACGTCTCCGTGATCAATAGGTTTAATACCGGTAGCGATCACCGACTTGTCCGAGGCTCTCTGAATATCAACTTCAAGGCCGAACGTTTCCGTCTGATGAAGGCCAGGCTCCGACCAACACTGCTCCAAACCATGACAGGATCCGAAACGTTCCAGTCAAATTTGGAGAACCGATTTGCCGCCGTGGAAACCACAACAGACGTTAACCAGAACCACGAATATGTGGTTCGGATCCTCAGGGAGGAAGGTTCGAGATTCTGTAACATGCAGCGTAAGGGCAAGAAATCAAAGCTTTCGGAAGAGACATTAGGGCTTATGAAGAAACGACGTGAAAACCCGCCTGTCACTTCGTCAGCTAAGCGGGCTCTAAACCAAGAGATCAACAAGCACGTACGACGCGACCTCCGGTACTCCAATACTCTTGCCATTGAAAGAGCAATTGAGCTGAATCGGGGGTCAAAGGTGTTCGTACAATCTCTTGGAAGAAGCCACTTGACGAAGCTGACCACAACAAGTGGAGAAGTCGTTTCTTCGGTGCCGGCAGTCCTTTCGGAAGTGGAAAATTTCTATGGCCGGTTATACGCATCGCATGCATCTCGACCTGATCCCGGAAATGAGGATTCTAGAGCCACATTAACACGCCATTTCACCGAAGACCTGCCAGAAGTCAGCAGTGGCGAGATCGAGATCGCTCTGAGACAGCTCAAAAATGGAAAAGCCCCTGGCGAGGATGGCATTACAACAGAGCTTTTAAAAGCAGGAGGTAAGCCCGTACTGGGGGAGCTCCAGAAGCTTTTTAATGCCGTCCTCTTTGAAGGGAGAACTCCAGAGGCGTGGAGTAGGAGTGTTGTCGTCCTGTTCTTCAAAAAGGGAGACAAAACCCAGTTGAAGAACTATCGACCCATTTCCCTCCTAAGCCACGTCTATAAGCTGTTCTCAAGAGTGATCACGAACCGACTTGCGCGAAGACTCGACGAATTCCAACCACCGGAGCAGGCTGGGTTTCGGAGCGGATACGGCACCATAGACCACATCCACACAGTGCGGCAGATTATACAGAAGACCGAAGAGTATAATCAGCCCCTGTGTCTAGCATTTGTGGACTATGAGAAGGCCTTTGACTCGGTTGAAATCTGGTCTGTTCTGGAGTCCCTGCAGCGTTGTCAAGTAGATTGGCGATACATTCAAGTGATGAGATGTCTCTACGAAGCCGCTACAATGTCCGTCCAAGTACAGAATCAGCAAACAAGGCCCATACCGTTGCATCGAGGAGTGAGACAAGGGGATGTTATTTCCCCGAAACTGTTCACTAATGCAATGGAGGATATGTTCAAGACGCTGAACTGGAAAGGACGCGGCATCAACATCAATGGCGAACACATCTCTCACTTGAGATTTGCTGACGATATCGTCATCATGGCGGAAACGCTGCAGGACCTACAACAGATGCTTAACGACCTGGCTGAATCTTCTCTACGCATCGGCCTACGGATGAACTTGGACAAAACCAAGGTCATGTTCAATGAACATGTTCTACCGGAACCGATTGCGATACACGGCGCCGTTCTCGAAGTTGTTCGGAAATATGTATACCTCGGGCAGACATTGCAGTTAGGTAGAAACAACTTTGAGGACGAGGTGAATAGGAGAATTCAGTTGGGTTGGGCTGCATTTGGGAAGCTACGTCGAGTCCTAACATCGTCGATTCCACAGTGCCTAAAGACAAAAGTCTTCAATCAGTGCGTCCTACCTGTCATGACTTACGGAGCCGAAACGTGGACACTGACGGTACGGCTGGTCCACAAGTTTAAAGTCGCTCAGCGGGCTATGGAAAGAGCTATGCTCGGCGTTTCTCTGAGGGATCGCATCAGAAATGAGGTAATCCGTCAGAGAACCAAGGTCATCGACATAGCCTACCGAATCAGCAAGCTGAAGTGGCAGTGGGCTGGCCATATTAGCCGAAGAACCGATAACCGTTGGGGTAAACGAGTTCTAGAGTGGAGACCGCGCCTCGGCAAACGTAGTGTAGGACGTCCTCAGGCACGGTGGAGTGATGACTTGCGCAAGACGGCTGGCAGGAGCTGGATGCGAGAAGCCGAAAATCGATCTCAGTGGCGTGCACTTGGAGAGGCCTATGTCCAGCAGTGGACTGCGATAGGCTGATGATGTGATGTGCAGGTTTTGTTGTTAAAATTTGCGATAGAATTCATTTTTTGGACATACACCACATATAGTTATCTTGTCACGCATTGCCGATCTATCAAACGGGTAGTGGGATCCTAACGGCCGGTACCAAGATTCTATCTATGGCTTTGCTTACTAACGATTGGAATTCTACATAACTTGTATAGAATTAATGTCAAATTGCTATCTCTAGAAAGCAAATCCACGGATAGATTAATATTGGGAACGGCCCTTAATCTATGGTTCTAGTGTAGAGTTACAGATTGACATAGGTATAATATGTCACGTAGCACCGGGCGTGTGCTACGAGAGTGACTGCGTAGCAACGGTTGAATTACCCTCTCAATCTGCCGGCTACGCCTGCTACGAGTCGTAGCGGAGCGATTTTATCGTGTAGCGTACTTCATACAATGTTACCAGATCATTAGATATGTATACTAAACTAAATTGGGTAAACTTAGTTAGGACTTATCAATATCAAATAAGTTTACTGGGTTTAAACATACTTAAGCCATGTAAAATATTATTACCTATCGTTGCAAGGTTTGGAATAACCCTAACAAGTTGCAATTTAGATTAAATAATTCAAACTTACAGGGTGTGTCATTGAGTCCTCGCCGAAGGTAATAACGCCAGGCAGCCTCTTGGGAACTCGTTCAACACCGACCACATTAAGGAACGACAGCAATCGCATTATTATTTCAGTAGAAAAAACTAATCAAACTTGTAAAAAGTGTAGACATTTTTTTTTTCTAGAAAACGTGTCCAGCAAAACTTAGGGTCTTGATTGATAGAAAAAAGAAACAAAATATTATAAGTTTCTTTTCTTTTAATTAAAACTACTTTTCAAATTTTATCGCGGTTATATAAATATATTTTAATCCCGACGTTTCGGATCCTTTATTACAGCATTCATGGTCACAGGCAGACTAAGGTGTTGGTCGTCTTGATATTTTAGTTGCACACAGCTACCGTACAATCTTATATTCGCGCAAGTGTCAGAAATCAATAAGTTTCTTTTCTTTTTTAGGTTCTTTACAGACTGAAAAATACTATGCTGTAATCGCATCAAAATCGGCTCACTCAAACGTGAGATAATACGCACTCAAACATACACACCTGCATACAGTTTAAACTGCGAACCTCTTTTTTTCGTAATCGGTCAGAAATAAACACAAAATCCATAGCTTAGGTAAACAAGGACCGGTTATACAACACTACACCAAAGGTCGTGAGTGTTAGCAGATTTGTATAACAAATAACGGCCATTTATCGCTGTCATTTCGGCCATTGTCGCTGGAGGCGAGCGGTCGGCTTAGTTAACAGGAGACGCCCGATTCCCAAAGCACCATGACCTAGTTACCGAACAATGACCCATTGATAATGGTAATTAAGAGACAGGTTATATTTCGAACATTTTAATTGTATATTATTTGAACCCATGAGGGATTTTAAGTAATTGTCTGGTTATAGCTTGCATTTGTGTCTAGTTGATAGCAAATCTATCCCTATTTAACGGAATTACGTTACCTGCCTGCGAAAGAGAATGTAATATAGAAAACTAGCCGTTATCTCGCAATTTCACACGCGTTCCGTAGAAACTATTGCCCGTACCGGATTAAAATATAGCCTATGTCACTCGGGAAGAGTGTAGCTTTCCAAGAGTGAAAGAATTTTTCAAATTGATTCAGTGGTTTTGAAGATTCGAGCTTTAAAGAAAGAAACAAGAAAGAGTTTCCCCTTTATTATATTAGTATAAATATGGTATACCTCTGCTGCTACCTTAGAAATACGCTACATTTATCTAGCTTTACAAGACTGGTTTACCTTGATGCTATAGTCACGTTTCAGATATAACATACCTACCTATCTATATGAGGTGTATAACGTGAAACATAACAGACATAAACTTCTCCATTATTATTACACATGTGTGAGCCTTGTGGCTTAAGAAATTACATTAAGGGTATAACCACGTATAACTTGGCATAACATGGAAACTTCATACATGACGATGTTACCAGATTTTGTAGCTAATGGATTTAAACACGGCTACAATATGGTGATGAAATGTGATGGCAACCACAAGCTTTTAATCCAATTCATTTTCGTATATTTCAAGTTTAGCTTTCTATTTCTCTTGTGCAAAATGTTATCATAAACCTCCAATATTTTACTGAAACTCTGAAACGCTATTTTATTCCTTACGTAACAAGCCAGCGGTTTTCCCAAAACATAAATCAAAATACAAGCTCGGTTCTCGGCATTGATCCATTATTATTAGTTAACTCAACGTTGTACGCAGTAATCAATTTTCATTGAATAGATATCGTTATTTCGATCTGAGCATTAATTAATGGATTCTTTTTAGTTCGCAGCTGAATATTCTTGTCTACATTTTATTTATTTAAAGTGAAATAGAGCTGCTGGTTTTCATTAAGAAAGATTTAAAGTAATCATTTGGCTTGGATGGGGTGGTTGCGTAGCCGTCAGAACTAGCAATAGGTTTTCAGTGTGTGTGTGTGTGTACAATAAGGGTCAATTCACACTGAAAGAGCAGCGGCCGGCAGCGGCCGTAAGAGCACGGAAAATGTAAGAGCGCGGCGCGATGCGGCGCCGCGCGGCGCCGCGCGGCCCGCCGCGCTCACGCTCTATCCCTTGCAATTACGGCCGCTGCCGGCCGCTGCCGGCCGCTGCTCTTTCAGTGTGAATTGACCCTAAGGGTCAATTCCCACTGAAAGAGCAGCGGCCGGCAGCGGAAGTAAGAGCACGGACAATGTAAGCTCAATCACTTGGGCCGCTGCCGGCCGCTGCTCTTTCAGTGGGGATTGACCCTAACGATACTGTCAAGTACGATCCCTTATCGTCACACATCGGTTCTGCTCATCGTTCTTCATGCTCCGCTCGCTCTCCTCCTGGTACTTAACTGCATCGGTTTACACTGTTTAGGGAAAAAGGGTTCAGCAGAAGCAATTAGGGATGAAAATTAAAATAAATTTTCTCTTTTGATTTGATTTATTTTAGTAATATTCAACTGTTGACAGATAACAAATGACCTTAGGTACAATATCCAATTTGTACATAATGACTTAAGAAAATATGGCAACACTCATATTTTAACAATAAATAGGTACATTATAGTACTCTTATGTTTATGATCTATAGAGGTTTAATGGAAAACTAGAAAGGGAAGTCATGTGAGTTGCTGCAAATTATTTGGAAACAATCAATTTTTCCACAATTTTAAACGTATGCCATAATGATTTATTGTAATACAGGTAAGGATGTAATACGATTTTATTTTCGACTACAACGATCAAATATAACGCATTAAATTGACGTTGCTTGAATAGATGACACTATGTAAACTAGGGTTAAATTAAAATGCTTTATCTATAAACAAGGGATCTTTTGTTGGAACAGTTTAACATGTTTTCGGCAACAACACAGATCCGAAAGCATGGTCTAGGTCTCCCTTACAAAACTTCACTATCCTTGGCTGTTGCCAATAGTTTCTTGTGCCTTCGATAAGGGATTACTTAAGTACTAAGCGGACTATGTTTGCTTACCAATTTTACCAACATTCAGATACTAAGACACATCAAGATCTTTAATAAAACCCCCTTGTTCCTAGAAATTACAGTACAATGAAAATGTGTAAAAGTTAAGACAGTCAGTGAAAGTTTTTACTTATCAAACTCTATTTGTCGTAAATAAGGTTGTCTTTTTTACAAATCATTGGTATTGATCCAAATGCAGTTGACATTATAATATTTCCAAGCATTGGTTTAGTAGAAATATGTAGAGAAAACTAAGCCCTAACACAAGTATTATCGCACTATCTATCTATGGTGTTGAAGACCATTTAGAGATATTTTATGGAAAGAGAAAAGGAAATAATATTTCGCCGCAAACACTTCTCTAGAAAGTACGTTGCAGCATTTGGCAGTATTTAAAGAAATACTCAATTCATTGTCAATTTTATCAAATTCAATTTATTTATTTTTCATCACATACATGTTCATTTAAAATACCCAGTGCTAAACACTAATGTTAGGGTTTCAGTACAAATACTGGCAAATAATGAATTTTATACATTTATTTGATTTTAAGTGAATCTTCGATATCTAGCGACGGAACAGTAAATGCAGTATTACTCGGATACAATTGTCATTACATTCACGGTGGCATCTCGAAATTACATACCACTCGACTAACGGACGTTCCCTATATCTTATCTATCTCCATTTCCACTTGTCCATTTGCTAACTGGATATAGAATTTCCCAATACAAGTAATGTTAGTTCCCTACCTCTAGTATGCAAAACAGAGATAGGATATTGGGCATGGTCGTGACACTACTGTTGTTTTGATCACATCGAGAAAGTTGCTTATGAGGTAGGTACTCCTTTATTATGTAGGCAGTGCCAGTTAAATTACCCGTGAATGTAGACAACTGCGTAAAATGATCAACAATATACATACAACGTGTCAAGTCAAACAATTATGAAGTTTAATCTCGGCTTTAAGTAGTTTAGGCATAACTAATTAGTTGGAATAAGGCTAGCCAGGCAAATTACGTTATTCTCCCTTTCGATAAATCCTGGTGAATACAAACGTTGTTAAGCAAGAATTGATATTATACAACAACTATAAAGAATCAAATAAATTTTCAGTTTAACATTATGTACCTACTTCCAAAAGGAGGCAGCTGAAGCGGGAGTTCAGTATTGTATCTGGCCAACGGGTGTTTTTCCTAGTTGAATGAATATTGTCGATCGAAAATCTAAAGCAATGTCTTTTACATTTATACAACATGTACTAATGAATCTCAAGATAACTCTAAAGATCTTAAAATGTTATAGTCGGATGGTAAAAGGGAGATATCGTACATTTTCGAGCCAAAAATTGAAAGTACCGCCAAGGGAATAAGGCTACTTGAATGAAAAAAAAAAATCTATTTATAAGGTTAAGGTCTGCGCATACCTAGACAGCATTGCAGAGAATTTTTGCAACTGCTCAACCGCTTACCGCCAGACGCTCCGAAACTTGGCGCGGTAGCCCACCCCTGTATCCCTAAGCGCGCTGTCTACTTGCGAGTCAAGAAATTTATGTTGTTTCAATGCCACGGCCCTCGTACGTACTTTCAACTTTTGGTACATTTTGGACGATATCCCTTCACACAGTATACTTAAAATTGATTGACGAATTCCTCGCAGCTACAGTTCTGCCATAATACTTTCAACAAACAACGGTATTCAAGTCTTAGTACAAAATGAGAGTGATCGCAGAGTGCAGTGAACACCGCTCGGCTGGGATCGATCCTCTCTAACAACAAGTCGTAGACAATATCGAAGTAACAATAGTCGCGACCCGCGTGCGACTCGCAATGCGTCGCCAGCACGCGTTCGTTGAAAAACTTGATAGGCGACACATTAATCGCACATTCATCAACTTAATTTTAATCTATAAACATCTCTTTAAAATATTTGATATGAAGAATAACTATTCTAAAATTATCTTGTGCGCTAACATGCAAATACAAGGAAGACGATAATTTATTATTACGAAAACATTGAAACACGCAAGTTTTCCAACGAACACCTCGCTCGCTAAAGAGAAAATACATTTATTCGTAAGTATGTATATCACGTAAGAATTGATGAACAATAACGTGGTGCTTGAAAATAGTACTCGGTGACACTTTTAAATACAATAAGTCGAAATGTATAAATATTTACAGCGGTTGTCGCACCGCTTGATGTTCGCGATGGTGTGACCACATGCGTCATACAATCACGTCAAATAACTCCCTCCGAAGTTGGATTTTTGTCTCTGCGCAGCAGTCAAAGTCAGTCAATAAAACACTTTTACATAGGTACATAATGCACGTGGCATTAAATGTCTTAATTCTGAGGGGTAAAGTTATTTGACGTAAATTGAATCCTTGCGCGCAGTTTAGGGGCGCTAGCTAAGTTACTATAGGTTCTGTATGATTCCACCGCATACGCCATACTTATCTGTTGTCTCTAAAATACTAACATCGAATGCCTGACTTCAGTTCGATTCCCTTAAAACGTGATATGCGAGCGTCTGCTGGGCGTGATCGCTTTGTGTCGCCGCTAGCTCGCTCCTGAATACCTACCATGATATCGATCCTTGCCAACATCACAATTTACAACTTGACTATACAAATTTCAGAAAAAACCTATCTATCGATACTATAAAGTCTATTTCAAACAAGCTTAAGGGAAAGGTAAAGGGATCCAATTTTGTGGAACTTGTTGCTTTTCATTATCAGCCTTTTTAGTGTAGAGAAGGAATGACAGTAAATCTCGAATCGAATTGGCGATTTTCAGACTGCAAAGTCCAAGTTATCTTTAGGGTATCTTCAAGATGTTTGCCTTCACCTTTACTCGGTCACAAATAAGATTATCAATTACTCCTAGTCCATGGTTTAGTTTTGGCGCGATTACGTCACATCTCAATCGCGCTCTTTTTCAAGCAATAACCTTTTAAAATACCCGGCCGTTTTAAACATATTTTTCTTTATTTATCCATTAACAGATTGTTGGTTAGCAGTTGTTTCTAATAAACAACAACAGTGAAATACGCCAGACATTACTAAAAGGTCTGTCTATTTACAGGCTGGTATGTTTACGTTTTCCTTAGGCTTGATTGAAATTGATTGTTACTTGAACCATTCATCCAAAGGACTCGGCTCGCGTCTTCCCAACTTTTCTCCTTACCTACATACCTAACAATATATACGCAGTACAAATGCTATGGTTTGCGAAATGAATGGTTTGATTATTATTTACTTCTGAATTCAATTTCTTAAAACAATAATATCTACTTTAGTGGAAATTTGATAGTGCTTACCCTAATCATGTAATAGTTGACACAGACACTAGATTTTTAGGTATGATTAGCATTTCATATTTGTAAAAGTAATGTTCTAGGAGATTAAGGCCCGGTTTCATTGATTTACCAATAAAGTGTCAGTTATTTTATATATTTTATTTTTTAGCTTTTTATGAATGCTATCCGAGACCAAATGTTATAGTTTGGCTGACAGATAAGTTCCTGATTGGATATCATAGAGTTTATCCGTAACCGGGGACAGCCATAAGTTATCTATCACACTGTCGGTGACACGTGTCATATATGTATTATAGATCCCTACATTCCGCCTCAAGGCCGATGTTTTGACAATGTATTTTATTTTGAAGACCTAAACCAACAAGAGTTCGCCGAACAGTTTTTTAATAAAAAACCTTTGTGATTTTGGGGCTCTTTGATGGCTCAATTGCTGTCGAGTTATTTTGAAGGACTCACTTCACAATTGTTTCAACATTTTTTTTTCGAAAATTAAAGCATTAAAGATTTTTTTGAGTGTCACCAGTCCTTTGGTAAAATGGTCTAAGTACTATGAGTTTGCTACGCATTAATATATACCTATTACAACTACGCTTTGACCAAATATATCGATACTATTCGATATTTCCGAACACAAAGCTATGTTCAGACGTCATGTTTACAAATAATCTTTGAATCATAATAACGAAGCGTCGAATTTATTTCATTAATTAATATAATATTGGCAGTTTAGAAATAATAACAGTTATTTTATATTATTATGCATTTTACCGCCACAAGAATACTTTATTGATCGCCGGAAAGCGACTATGCCTAATACAGATAAAGTAAGACTGCGCTTTGAAAGCCACGTTTAAAACGTCGAATACATTTTGTTATATTGTTTTTGATAGTTAGGCTCACTGTTTACACTTCCAGTAACAAAAAAAGAGGCCATGTAGCTTTGTATGTAACTCAAGAAATCATTAGAAATTAAAGCCTACTTACGTAAAAAAAAACATTTTATTACTCGATAAAAAAGAAAGTCCAACTTTATGTTACGTTATATTGATTTGATTCTGAGCCTAACAATCATAATCCAATACATAAAATAATTAAATAGTGCGAACCACAAAATACCGACACCGTAGCGAGCTGACGACTTCTCGTACTGATACAATGTATAATTACATACTGGTTAACTATTCAACTTTGGTTAACCGACTACGGACAACGAAGAACATGGAACGTAACCATCAATATCCTCTTAATTAGAGCTGGGTTGCGATACCTCAGCATGCGAGTTCTGTTTTCCGCATTTGATAATATAAAATAAAAATCTTAACGTTATCCTTAAAGTTAGAACATTGAACCGAATTCTTAGGAAATATTCGTGTTAACGAAGCAGAATAAGATAAACGTATCGATGATGTAATGTACTTGGTAGATGTCGGCCGGGAGTGTAGCCCGACCTCCCCGCAGCGGCCGTGGACGCTCCGCTCATCTACGCATCTTCGTTGAGTTTCTTGAATAATAATGTCTCCTCAAAGATGTACTTCTTCAGCGTCTCTTTGGGAAGGTCATCGAGCTCCATTGCGAAACGGAACGGCTCCTCTGCCACGGGCTGTAATAAAACTCTTATTTGAACACGGAACCCTTTTGCAAAAAAAAACGGGCACCTTTGAAACTGAAATTTCAAAAAGTCTTAGCGCCTCGAATAAGTTCATCATTCATAACTTTCAAAGGTGCCAGCTTTTTTGCAATAGAGTGTAAGTCGCACACGACATTTCTTACACTGTTTTCCTTCAATATGTTGCCTGATTCCTGGAATTATTGGACCTGTCCCATGTAATAAACCGTTGTCTTAATCCGGGTCACGGTCCACTAATTTATCCTTGGGAAACTTTTATGAAGGACGGAAAAGTACATGGACACAATTACGTTTTCGGGTACAAGATACATACGTGGTAGGATAGTGGTACTTATAATTTTTTATGATCACAACAGATTAGATAATCCATTACGTTCGGAATTATGAAAAAAGTAATTACTTAGTACAGATTTCCCGTCGTTCCAAATATTACATAAACATTTTTTTGCAAAAAAAATCGAGCATTCACGTTCGAGGATCGTCTTCATAACGTATTTATTCTAAATCAAATTCTGTCCTCCTTGAATAAAAGTTTATCGACGTTTAGTTTAATGAATGTTGGTTTCTTTTTGGAAGCTGCTGAAGATTATTACTAAACGGCTTATGTTTAACTGATCACCAGAAATAGTAACAAATAGCAGACAAAAATAGTAAATGATCACCAAAATGAAACTCGCATTTTAATGTAAAATGATAACCAAAGTTTTAACACTTTGCTATCCTATTTAAGTGAAATTACTCCAAAATAAATCATGCGCAAGCCAAAAATAGTAAATGATCACCAAAATTAAACCACCATTTTAAAGTAAAATGATAACCAAAGTTTTTACATTCTGCTATCCTATTTAAGCAAAATGAGTCCAAATAAATCATTGTTATCCCAAAAGTAGTAAATGATCACCGAAAGTAGTGAATGATCATCAAAATTATACCAGCGTTTTAATATAAAATGATAATCAAAGTTTTTACATCTTGCTATCCTGTTTAAGTAAACTGACTCCAAAAAAATAAGTTCGGCCTGATACAATAAATGTAATAACATTATGGGGACCCTTTTCCTGCACTAGGGTGGAAAATTGTCTATTGCATGTCTCTAAACAATGCGATAAGAGTGTGTTTTCGAGGGAGTGTATTGAGAAACATTTTTCTTCTTCTTTCTCCTGCCCTGTTCCCAATTTTACTTGGGGTCGGCGCAATATGTCATTTTCTTCCATTTTCCCCTGTCACTCGACATACTGACACTCACGCATGCATTGCAAGCCGGACACATAACTTAATATGGCATCATAATACTTTATTTGGTAATAAGCCTACATTTTATGGCAATCACAGTGACTTATTTAGGCAAAAATAATACATTAATTTGGTCGTCAAGAGTTGGTGATCATTTACTAAATTTGGTGGTCGAATACAATTTAAAGTGAAGTCGTGACTAAAATAGCTGGTACTATTACATTTTTAGACTTTATTTTTCTGGTGTTCAGTAGATTTTTCTGGTTGCAAAACTAAGGGTATCAAAGCATTTTATGGTGGTCATTATATTTGTTCCCTTACTAAACTTAGTAATCCTGATAAAGGACCTGACCTGACGAGTGACATGACTTCTGACCTGGTAAAGGTTGCATATACCAAGTCTTTATCATCCTAGTTAGGAGGTACTACTAGTACATAGAAAACACACATACCTACACAAAAACAATTGAAGGGCAAATTAGGGGCATATATTCCACTTACCTCATCATTAGGATCATAGTACTGTTCAAGGTATGGATGGGCGAGCGCCTCTTCGACGGTGATGCGCTTATGAGGGTTGAAGGTCAGCATGCGGTGCAGCAAGTCCAGGGCGCGAGCGTCCGCCCCGGGGAACAGTTCCGCCCACGGCACCCGCGGCTTGTACGGCAGGGATTCCAGGTACCCACGAGCCTGTGTTAACGTCACTATCTTGTATTTCACCGATACTTTTTGCACTAATATTACACACATCATCACAATAAGATTATAAAAATATCAGAAATTTGCCGACCACTGCTGCTGCACTTGCTGAACGTAGGCCTCCCTAAAGTAACCAACATTCATCCTCCGAGCCTTTTCCCAACTATGTTAGAGTCGGCGTCCAATCTAACCGGTTGCAGCTGAGTACCAGTGTTTTACAAGGAGCGACTGCCCTGTCTGACCTTCTCAACCCAGTTACCCGGGCAACCCAATACCTCTTGGATAGACTGGTTTCAGAGTTACTGGCTTCTGACTACCCTTAAAGACTGCCAAGGATGTTCAATGACAGCCGGGACCTACAGTTAAACGTGCCATCCGAAACACAGTCATTAGTATCTAAGATATACTTAACCTAACATTACATTAATGTAAATAAATTTTGGAAGAAAGATCTGTATTCGTTATTTCACAAAAAAACCTGTTGGAGTCAAAATTACAAAGTTACATTTTCTCAGTGTCCTATAATAACACTAAAAGCCTATAATAACCTAAAGGACCTATAATAATAATAACAAAAGTATAGTAGTTTACATTTGAGATTATTTCCACCCCAAATAACCTTTATAAGTCGAAAATGAACGGTTTTTGAGACATCAAGTTTATAAGAGTGCTAAGTCACCCTGTATATTAAGGTCACGAAGGCCTAGGTTACACTAAAGCGGAGCGGAGCGACTAAGTTTTCAAATAGAATTTCTCGGCTCGGCTCGGCTTTCTCGGCTCGGCCTATGCATAGTATGCATACCACAGCAATGGCGGGATTTTATCCTACAAAGAGGTTTATTGTCATTTGTTTCGCGACACACGTAGACAACGCATTTAAAAATCGTTGTCTGCATAGGCCGTTAGGGATATCACAGAGTGGGCGGAGTCGAGATATTTGAATTACGAAATTCTATTGGTTGATTTTCAACAAATCAGGAAATTAGGACTTTCCAACGTCTGGCACTAGCTGTCCGGCATAATGCTGAAATGGATCTATTTGGCGCAACCTTTTATTTGTTTTTCTATGTGTATGTATGTCTTGTGCTGTGTCAATAAATATTTTTTCTTTCTTTCGCTAACTTACCTTTTCATTGATAATACAGTCGAGGTCCTCCTGGCTGGGCGAGCCGAGTACTCCCAGGATATGGTTGAGTTGGTCCAGGTAATGCTTCCCCGGGAAGATGGGCCGGTTGCTCAACATCTCTGCCAGGATGCAACCCACAGACCAAATGTCTATCGATTTGGTGTAACCCTACGACAAAACAAAGAATTTAAAGAAGAGAAAGGACAAGTTGTAAAAGTTGAAGAGTTTTTTTTTGCTCGAACGTGTTAAAACCTCTGAATAACTGGTTAATTAATAAAATTATTTTAGTGTTAGAAAGCTCATTTTTATGGAAGGCTTTAGGTTACTTTTATCCAAGTGCGCGAAGTAGTACCCTCGGGACGCGAGTGAACCCGTAAACAAATGCAATAAAACAGTAATTCCTCCTATGCCAGTAATGTTATGTGTACATTAGGCACGTATTGTAATAACAGTAAAAGGGTTGTGAGTAAGCGAAGTGGGGGTTGCAATCCTTCACGACTCGAACCCGCATTCCCGTGGGCACCGCACTATTTTCTGCTTTAGAGGTTTATAAAATTCCGTCAAATACACTATACACATGCAATATTTCACTGTCACGAATAAGGTAGATACATGTAAACTATATTTATATGTACGTATATTGATGAAAATCCTTAATGTTATGTGTTTTTGTTCTCTTTCTCAGTCTATGGATAAAGGTCATGGCACACATAAACGGAACGGCTCGACGCAACTGTTGTTGCAAGCTCGCTGTCACGATTTAAGGATCAAATTCAAATGACAAGTTAATCGTTGGGTTGGAGCTGCGCCGTTCATGTGTGCCCTGACCTTTAGAGTGCCACAGCAGACGATAAAGTAAGACCCCAAGACGGGGAGACTCGAGTAAATTCATGAGCAAAAGTAGGTAATAAAAATACTCAAGTTATAAGTTATACAAACCTTAGAGTTAAGCATAATCTCCGGCGCCCTATACCACCGCGTGGCCACATACTCGGTGAGGAAGCCCGTGTGATCATGATCTGGGTCGGCCACCCGCGCCAAACCGAAGTCACAAATCTGTTCACAAATTACATCGTCAATATACAAACTTTTTTTACAGTATAAATTGAAAAAGGTAAAGTTAGCAGTACATATGTGTATTAGTTGTATAATTCAAATTATAAGTACTCTTTCGTTTTCGGGAGGTGGGTTAAGACAGGCCTAAGCCTATGTTGACGTTTATGTTGTCCATTTTTCTTAAAACAACCGTTTATTTTAAAATTGAATCTGAATTTTAGTATCATAATAACCAGAACCAGAAAACTGACGTTCTGTTGTAGTTCAACTTGGGCCTTAAAAGGTGGTGTCTTTAGGTTAAGTATACCACCACACAGCCTTAACTGCCACTTATTCAAAACCGCTCTAGGGCCAACAATAAACTATGGAATTTATAAATATTATACCAACGTATTAAATACTCTTGCTTATAAACAAAGCATAACACCAGATCTAAGAATCAATAGATGAATTGATTAATCTAACAATAACCCAAACTCGAGTGATGCGGGCCACTTAGAAATCCCACATGGTTTTTGTTACAGAATATTAAGTACTCTTTCATCGATGCATGAAAACGTCACATAAACTGGAATCATTTAGAAATGTACATACGTACGTATTAGGTTACGTTTAGCTCAATCTAACAAAGAGTACACACGACATTGTTTCCCCTCAAATTATTTATATTTAAACATACACAGAATTCTGTCTTTGTTCCGTCTAAAAGAAATTGATATGTAGGTATAGAATGAACATTCGTTCCTTTCGTCTAAACAAAACCCTTAAATTAATTAAACAATTCTCATGTAGATATATCTGGCAGTAAATTAATGTATAATGTTACCTTCAAATCACACGTTGTGTTAAGTAGCAAGTTAGAGGGCTTTAGATCTCTGTGAAGTACATTTGCCGAGTGTATGTACTTCAGCCCGCGGAGGATTTGGTACAGGAAATAACAGATGTGATCGTTGCTTAGTTTCTGAAACAAATATTATCATCAAAACACAAATTACAACAAGGCAACACTAATTAATTAGTACTTTGAACAGCAAAATCAAGTACTCGAAAGGTTTTTTAAAGGGTTTGGTGATTTCATTATTATTACCTGTGTCTTTAACAATTTGTATAAGTCCGTCTCCATCAAACATTGCACGATATAGACATCCTTCATGGAATCTATCGTCTCAGCCCTTAAAATGTCTCTAATATCAATTATCTGAAACAAAACAATCAATATTATTTTCCAAATAAATTGAAATAAAACATACTAAGAAAATATATACACAATCAAAGAACAGTCCAATTGCCTGGTGAATATTTCATTATATAAACTCGAGCTTTGATTATATAGACGGGCAAAAGAAAATAAAAAGCGCGGTCTTTTCCAACATTTTTCCCGCCATTTATTACATTAAATTCCTTCGTCTCGTCTCGGTGTACCAAACAACCGACACTAATTGAACAAATGGACTGTGCAGGAAAATTCCCAGTTAAAATAAATTATATAATAATAACAAGTACTATAAAGAGCTTACGTTTTCATGCTTAAATCGAGTTAAGATTTTTATTTCTCTTAGTGTCCTCTGGCAGTAAGTCTGGTGCTCAAACGGAGATATTTTCTTGATGGCAACTTTAGTTTTCTTTATGTTGTCGTGCGCGGATCTGTGGACAATCATATCTGTAAAGCCTTTTGTTAGATGCAACACTTTGAGCTTTTCAATTTGAAAGGCCCTCCGCCCTGGTGTATTTTAGAGTAACATCTAGAAATATAGGAATAAATAAATATAAACATCAGAATTTAATTGCTAAGCCATAACTTTGAAATCTATGAGGATAGAAAAATCTATTTTTGGGAAGATATATAAAGGTAAATAGTAGGTATAACTGAGTATTGAGTAATACTGTACCAAAAACAATGAAGTGCTACCTTTTCAAAGAAGGCCAATTTAACATAATATTTAATTCTGCAAAATAATGCAAATTATGTTGGTTGTTGGAATGGAATTACATAATTGAATATTCATGTAAAAGAAAAGTACTTAACTATGTATACGTTTGATGTTAATTAAAATGAACTTAATAAAGCCTATTATAACACACGCCATGTTTGTCTCTAGTGACACTAAGCTGCGGTCTAGTATTATGAAAGCTACGGAATACTTCATTATTGTGGTCTGACTGTGTTGCCACAACGCGACATCAAGGTTCTACATGAATCATTACATTACCTATCGTGTGTGGTTCAAGCCGTTCTAAAATTCACTACATCGATAAATAGGCTTAATTATGGATCGAAGACCAGTATATTTGGTAAATTCTTAGTGAAATCTGGTTCTAATGAATGTGGGTGTATATTGTGGTTGACCAAAGAAACGATGGTTGGATTGAGTGAAAGTTGATAGGTATAGTAAGAACGTTAGATAAGTACTTGTGAGATGACGGCATATGGGGAAATATGGAAGAAGAAAATATACTGTGCCGACCCCAAATAAAATTGGGATAAGGACAGGATGATGATCTTAAAAGTTTTGGTGCGCTACGTCTTTTCTAAAAATCTCATTATGGACCCTATTAATTTCAATTTGAGCGAACATTTTACTTAAAGATGAGATTATCCTCGTTGTTTGCCATCCCTCGCCTCAGTGCGTTTCATATTTCTTAATGACATCATAAAAACGTGGCATTTGCCACCGACCTACCATGAACCCCCTAATGGGCCGTTACTTTACCTTCGTATGCCACACCCCTGAATGGCAGTGTTTCAGCCACGCGATAACGAATTTATATGTAATTAAATTACCACGTCATCAGTCTATATCTTATCATAATATCGATTAGGTTGAGAAAGTACACAAGACATTATTTAAGTGGAACTTACACTGTTGAGGCTTGAGTACTTAGTGGAAATTTTGCCATACAACAGCTGCTTGGAAAAATATCATAATTATATCTTATCAAAATTAGACCTCATGTATATTTTTAGACAAAAGACTTGCCTACACAAAACAATCTTCGGTAGCTACGAATTTGTTAAGCTTTAGCCAAACAAAAAGTTTTGCCACAATTTCAATAATCCCGGCTCCTAACGCTAACCACAATCTCGGGAAACCGAGTAACGGGTTTACTTTAATGAGTATTTCTCCAACTTTGAAGTAATTCTAAACAATTAAAGCCGCGTACCGGGACACTTATAATGACACCACATTTCAGACCACAGTGTGAGAACTATAAGCTGTATAGGACGAGGAATGCTGAACATTAAATAAATAAAACGTAGAATCAATTTATACAAGAAAATGCAGAGAATTTCTGTTTTAATAAATAAAGTTTATAGTTATTTACGTTAATAGAACTACACACAGCTGTTCTGGAAGCGTATTTTCCCATTTCTATTTAAAGCTAAATAAACTGGTTACGCTTGTATAATAATTGAATTAACCACAATGTATCATGAATTTAGCGGTAATTAATGAATATTGTGGCTACAATCTTGTAGGACGCTAAACCCACATCAGACCCTTGTCGAGCACCAGTTGGCTAACCAGCCCAATGGAACCTGGTAGCGTCGTCCCGAAATATTTCGACGACATAATTTAATACTACTTGATGAATTCATATTTTTTGTTAACATAAGCCTTCTGCGTAATTCGAATAAGGGTAGATTTTTCAATACCTGTATACATGTATCGAAGAATGTGTTTGACTTTTGGGACAACTTTTCTATAGAAAATATGTCAAACCGCTATATTAATTTAAAAGATAGAAGTAAGTTAAGATGAGTGAAAAAAATCGGCTCTAAAAGTTGTGTACGTTATTAAAAACATGAGAATATATTTCATTAATCCTTTTCTGTCTCAAAGTAATTACTGCTAGTCCAGAGTGTTAAAAAAGAAGCAAAAAAAATAAAACTCTTCCGCGCTAATGCATAGTATAAGCCGTATGCACTAATGCGGTTTGAGGGAAATGGATAGCGTTTTTGCCTGAGCTTTAAGTACGTTGGACCAACACAAAAATGGAAAATAAGCTCTTGAATATTTTATTATTTGTATTTTACACATCACAATATGGGATTAAATCGTCACTGAAAATATAGGACCTTACTTTACCTAAAAATTTCACTAATGACGATGTCACTTAAACCGATATACCCGCGATTTAGATAAAATACTTATAAAGCGGATAACAGAGTCCCTTTAAAAATATCCTGGGTCCTGCTACATTTAAGGTATTTTATAACATTTTCCAACTATGCAATGTAGAATGGTATACGAAGTAATCCTTTGAAACAGTACAAACATTTTATACTTATTTTCCATCACACTTGGAAAACATACAGAATAAAACACTTTATGTCGTTCATGTTATACATTTTCCCTGCTGAGACATTGCTCTAGAAATGGCTCTATAATACACGTAGAAGCTACTATATCTCACTATATGTATTTTTACTTCGAGTCAGCAGGAACGCTGTTAAACATGCTAAAGTGACATAAGTAATTTCCTAGGTTCATTAGTTACAGCTAGACTGGAACATCTGCATTCCAACTAGCAGACTAGACAAACAAAAGGATGAATCAGCGAACATCAATATACATAAACAATAGCCTATAGACTACAGAAGTATAGACAGTCGCGGTCGAAGCACGTAACTGACATCCGTAACGCAGGCGCGTAACAGGAAAATTTAATAGCTCCTCGTACCAAAGATATTCGATAATGATTTAACAGCTAAACGAGGCGCACTTTACCTGAATATGTAAACCATATTACGATGTAAAACCATTTTCGGTATCATTTTTACATGTAACAATAAGAAATTCGCCGAGTCTATTAATCATTCATAATTTCTGATTACGCTTTCTTTAAGATAAGAAACGGCAGGAAACCATCATTCAATTCATTAGCGTGACCCCGCCCGGAGAAGTTCACAAGTAATATCTGTAATTTGTTAATGCGATCTTAGAAGTTTAGCTTTGGCTCGTTTGTTTCCTTAAAATAAAGCAACCACCTTAAGTTTGTGATTTTAAGTAAATTACTACCAGGCAACAGTACACTTCATTCTGTGTCACTGCCAAAAAAAGTTACATTGATGATTCGATAACCAAATTCCTAGTAAACAATCAAAATAGCAATAGTAGTGTCATGGTTCTACAATCAAGTGTGAGTCATTTTTACGGTCAAACGCACGACGCGACTTCCGTACACGGCGAGCACCGGTCCCTAAATATTGTGAGCGTCGAGTGCGCCCACGCACCAATAGTTACCAAACACGACCTCGTTATAAAAACAAGCATCGCTATCTAAAATTCCGTTAAATTGGCTGGCGCGGGAATTAGTCAAATGACACTCGTTTCGCAGCCGCGCCTGGATTCCAGCCATCAATTCTACGAAAAACAAAAGATAGTCCCCACATAATACCTTTTATAGGCTTAATACCCAGCCATCAGCGTCCAAATGACGCACGTTAACCCTAATAGCAAGGTGGACGCTATTTAGCGCTGTTTAATTTAAGCTAATTGTAACAAAGTATAAAAAGTTCGTTCTCGTCCATTCTAATTCCATAAAGGGTACATTAATGCGAGTGATGCAAGTCAGTTGTTACACTCGTAATGGGTGTTCAACTTACAGTAATGGATCCTAGTGAAATGAGGTAAACCGCTCTCTACTCTATATTAACACTCAATTCATATTTTCCTAGCTAAGATCTCATCTTATGAAAGATCTTTCTACATCATTTGCATAACGACATCGTATCTTAGACAAAGTTATCCTGAATGTGGAAGATCTGTTAATCAAATATCTGACTAAGTACTTAGAGAAAATATTTATTCTAGAGAGAGAATGGATGTAAGAGAAATTCAGTCTAATTGGATGGTGCCGATTTATTACTCTCTGTGGTCTGAGCAAATACTTGAGCAATTCCCTGAACGTCGAAACAAACTTTGCTCTTTTAATGTTGTCTCCCACCTTTTGATAGGTTTCGACTGAAAAACAAACTTGTGACATAAACTTACATTACTTTTCTTTCAAACTTTGTCCATGTTTTGGGGAACGGTAATTGAGTTAGGTGCACTTTTTAAAGAAGAGATGCTTATTTAATGTACTTCGTCAAGCTTGTTTGCGCGAGTATCCTATTACCTAAGTTTGATGTTCATACAATGTAATTTATCATGTAAGTATTAAATAGTCAACTGCAATCCCTGATTAATGAAACACCCATTGAATGCAATGGTTATTCACTGATAAATACCTAATCAATGTAGCGAGCTATCCTGTCATTTATTATAAGCTACAGATCAGATGTTTGCATTGGCATAATGTCTTTCAAAATAACAAATACATACATACAGGTTCACAAAAAATAAGGAAAATTCGCGTACTAAATTAAGGATTTCGCTCGATCTTTGTTGTATTTTGATGTCGTTAGTCAAATAAATTGAATGGTTGCATTTTGGCACGTTTCCCGTGTCACTGAGCCCACATTAGTGATTACACGACGATGCTCGTGTCGCTGGCGACTTCACAGAGCCTAGCGCAGTTCCTCATAATGCTAAACGAGCCATGAAGTCTTTTAATTAATTTGTCACTCCGTTAGCTACGATGCCGTACGTTTTAAGCGAATAACACACGTAGACGTGAGCTACCGGCTCAGCAAAGTTTTTTAATTTAAAAATAATCCGTATAATCCCCGTTCCTATTAGACTTAGTAATGGCTACACTGAATGTTTTTGTGATTATGTCAATCTCGGATGTAATTAGGATTGATTTAAACGCTTAAGTAAGGAAGCTAGTCAGAAATTGAGTATTGCTTCTCTGTCTCACTTAATTATGTCGTTTCTATAGACGCCATACGCCATATCATGCTATCATCGCAAACAATAGAATTCGCTCATTTGAAGATGACTGTTGTGGTGAATGAGTGAGCAGCAAACGTGACCGGAATTAACCCAACGTTGAAACCACAATAGAGGCATGAGGAACCCGATTAAGATTTTGAATACCCGTAAACTAAGTACCTATACTAGTTAGGAACTGACTTGGCAGTGTCTGAGAACTCATTAAACATTTCTTGTCTTGAAACTTGGGTAATGAACGTATCTAACCTATTGTTTTGTTGGATAATTCTAAGGTAGCGTTCTATAGCAATTTGGGCAGTCTTTAAGCAATAAGAGCTGAAGAAAAATTCTTTAGTGCTGACTAAAAAAAATTCTGGGACATTTTTAGCTAAATAGATTCGTCCTTTACTTATAAAATGTTATGTTTGCGGTCTCGCAAATCTTGATTTTTCTAATCAGTTAGAGAAACAACCATGTCACAAACCATGTCTAGAGTAGCGCGTTGTTATAAACTTTAACCGCAACAAGAATGTAATTTAAAAGTAATTGAGTGGATACTCTACTTGTTTTTAAGTTGTTACCCAAGACTTTCTCCTAAGTTGGGCTTAGGGATTGTTCAAAAGAGTTACCGCGGCGCTGATACATATAGAGCTTAAGAAACATGGTCCACCTTAGTATAAAACGTGGTTTTAAGAAGTACCCGGTTTAGTAATAGGTTTAGTCCACTGATTTTTTCGGGACGGTGGTTTAAAGGTGGTACAAAAGCTGATACTTTTTTTAAAACCACGTTTTATAATAAGGTGTGGTGGGTTTAAATCAGTTAGAGCCTGGCCGTTGCTCCCACAGCTGGTCCTCTCGCTGTGGGTGCCCGGTTCTTCAATATACCATATAAATGATAATTACAAACTTCACGATTTATTCCACGCAGTTCCATATCCCAATCAATTTCATCAATATCTGTATCAATGAGACTATAGTAAGCCTTACAAAAAAGTTTAGGCTTGCGTAGGCGTATGGCAGATAATGTAATATTTAATTAAAGAAGAGTATAAATACGAGGATGGTGACTGTTTGCTTGAAGCAGGTCTTGATTAGGTTTGTATAGAAAATTAGTGTAGGACATTAGGAGGTCCAAGGTTCGTCCATTTAGATTAGTTAGATTATATTGACAAACATAGTAAACCCTTCATTAAGAAAGCGCCTTTACCGTACCGCTTAAGCGAAGCGGTAACTACATGAAAATCTGTTAAATATTTTTCGGGTTTATCGCGAACAGAGAGACAAATGCAGTGGAGCACTTGTAGTGATGAGAGTAACAATTCTATTGAACTTAGTAAATTATGTACTATCAACTAGCCTATCATCCTGACAACAGATATTCAATCTCTGTAGAGATTATCGCGATCGATAATTTCATCTGCTAGAAAGTTCTCTAAAAGTTGCAGAGTGCAGAACCTCGTGTCAAATAGTTCTGTGTGTTGTTTTTATATTTTTTGCTGAGGATCTAAAAACTTCAGCCGCTTGAACATTATTACGTTTTAGGACACGCCAGAACGCGCGGTATTTCTCATCAAATTCTTATGTCTGCCAAACTACTACATGTGACAGTCGGCAGGAATATTGACTCCCAAAATGTGTTACGCCATTTAACTATAACGATAACTAACCAAACCTTAACCAGCCGTATATTTGCCGTCCATTGGTCAAATCGGGGATTTGACAACTGAAAATGGTTCGAATATCGTTATAGTTAAATGGTGCAACTCCCCGTTAGAGAAGGAGTTGGTACTAAAATAATGTGAACAACAAAATATATATATATAAATTACCTACAAAGTCAATCATAGTAGAACAGTATTCATGTGTTTCGCATATCCTCAATGTTTCGCCCAAACAATTACGAAATAAACACAGATGTGTAAAAATGCACTAACAGACATTAGGTACATTTAGATATGGAACTAACACATTGCTTTAAATTCGTAATGCAAACATGCTTATCTTATCAAATAATAATATCAGTTGAGTCACATTGCATATCAACTGTTAAAACTTCAGTAGCCCAAGCACGAATATTTGCGAAAAGTTATTCGTATCGAAATCGAGTAACATTTGTATGAGAATTGTACAGCGCCCCTATCGGGCGTAAAAGGAAACAAAAAATGGCAGCACGAACATTGTTTTGACGTACGGTAACGTAAACTCTCGAAGGCTGGCTATCGAGTATGGTCGAAACATTATTCACTTGAAAAAAGTCGGTGAGAAAAGTTTCGAGAAGTGTAAAAATAAAGTTTTAACCGTGTTTATGTTTTGTTTAGAGTTAGTTTTGTGAATAGAAGTGTTTTAAAATTATTGTTAAGTTATTGGAACAATTAGTAATAGCTTCAATATACTTTAAAATGCAAAGACCGCCACTGTATGAACGTAGTACCGCATATTATTTTTTAGCTTCAAATTTACTAGAAAATTATGGATATCAATCACGAGAAACAAGGTACCTAAGTAATTAAATCATATTTTATTTATTTGCGTAGATACCTATAGAATTAATGTGTTTGAAAAAAAAAATGTTATTTATATGTTTATTTTTAATCATTGTAGAGCAAAACTTAGGAATAGAATTAACCCACTGGACACAAATGAAACCGAATTTAAAAATATAGAATATAGAATATAGAAATAGCATTGCACTTAAAATACTTCACACTAAAGTTTATGCCACTCAAACTTATTAAAACTGTTTACTCACGCTTCCATGAATTCAACCATCATTTCATATTGCGTGCGTCTGACTGGTTTTCATAATTATTTATTATATTGAAAGCACTTAATTATTTGTAGCAAAAAAAAAACCAGAAATACTTTTGTTGTGGACGTGTAGCAAAACATAAACAAATTTGGCGCAAAATATTAACAACTAGAGTTAGTTTTCGAACGCACCATTCATTCAACAATCGTTCATTTTGCTCACTATGGCGCGTCCCTATTTACATTTGCATGACGTCACATTAGAATTCGAATCGAGTGTTCGATAGTGCTTCGAATGTGGTTCGTGCTGCCTACTATCGACAGACTCCGTTTTCGAATCGAGGCCTCGATACATTGTCGATACGAATACGTTAGATATTCGTGCTTGGCCTACAGTTTGTGTCATGCATTACATGGCTAAAGACTAAATACAAGGTCACGACTGAGCTGAGATTAGCACTAATAAATTGTGATTGTTCATGGGTTTTCCCACATAACTGACCTCATTTTAGTAGGTAGGTCTTACTGTAGGTAGATAAGGAATACCTAGAGTGAATATGAAAAATACGATGTTGATTTTTGAAGTAGTTTGAAAATTTAATAAATAAGAGTACCTACGTAAGTATTTCTACGTAAATTGCTGATGTAAAATTATGTCTGCCTGAATGTTAATTTCTTGCCTCTTGTAGCTAAAGTGGCACCTTATTAAGGTATTAACTAGTTTTAGGAGTCACTACCCGCTACCTTAGTAGACAAGAGCATTGAAGAAAAAACTTGTAGGTAAATATAATGCAATATACTTTAAGAAGTTATGGGGTGACTCTTAATTAACTGCAAAAATTTAGTTAAAAATAGAAAAAAATACAAAAAATCTACAGGTATATATTTTAATCTGTATTATATTTTTTTCTATATGAATATGATAGGTATTTAGGTTCCATTATTTCTATTTGAAAAGATTACCAGTCAGATACAACAAGATAAATAGTTATGTGATAGTTGCATAATAATGTAAATGACCGGTTTTTCCTCACACACAGTAGTGGCCAATGAAAACATTAAGAATGATGTGTCATTTGCGAACTTCCTCAAGCACAATAAACCTGTTCATAAGATATTTCCTCATCAGCTACAATCAACAGTATGAACAGCATTTTCTTTAAATAATTACTCTATATAATGTACTCCATAGAGTACATTTCTATAGTGAATGTCCTTAAATGAGAACAGTCTCTGTAGCTGATGGCTAGGAGGACATCATCATAGAAGTGTCATTGGGTTTTTCCTACATGTTTCTAGTCTTGCATAAATTATTCAATAATAGAGTTGGAAGGAAAAGTCTTTTGTCCCATTTTTTATGAGATAGGATCACTCCTTAGCAATAACAAAAAAAAAACAAGTGGTAAATGTGATGTTTTGTAGATAAACTAAATCAATATTTCTGTAGATATAAGAGCAGGATTACGTCATTTCTCTTTTATGAAATAGCAAATTGATTTGTAAACTGTGATAGCTTCATACTTTTTAATTAGCTAGTTATGACAGTAAGTATTTACTAAGTACTCGTAATATAGAAAATATATTGTAACTCTTTTGTTATATGATAGCACAGGTGCTTGCATTCATGTTAATTTATCTATGCCACTCAATATGCAACTCAAGTGTTCTGATAGATACTGAAATAGATAAAAACAATTTAATTCAGGATTGGCCTCTGCAGCCATCATTATTTCAAATTAAAGTAGTAAGTACTTAATATAATTTGAATTTGGAACCAGTCATCGCCAAATAAGTTATGATTTATTACCTGTGAAATGTTTGCCTTACTAATCATACTCATATTAATATGATGTGGTTGATTATATGTGATTGCTACCAGCAAACCTTATTATCAGGATTCACAGCCTGTTTTAATTGCAAAACAATTGGTATTAAGTATAAAGAAATCTTATTTAGGTGTTTATTTGTAAGATTAAGTTGTCTATTCATGAAAAGTCCAGCACTCCTCAGTAATACTCACATTTAAGTCATTGGCTTTATCAATAGATGGCTTTATCCAGCACTAATAATAGTACTTGGGTATTTTAATTAAAATTTCAGTGAATTTCCATATACCAGATTGGCTGTGATAAGTTATCAGATTGAGATTTAAAATATTTATATAAATCTAAGGCTAAGTTTGTTTTAGTACTTGTATAGTAATAGTCAAAACATTGCTTGATTACAACACCAAGAATAAATAAATAATTAAGCCTTTTTTCAAACGAATTAAGTACTAATACATTCGTTTCTCAAACAAATCAACAAAACAATGTTAAAGTGGAATTGTAGTCTGGTACACTGCAGTAAATATGCAACATAATCTCTCCAGCTGCAGTGGTTTAACGTAATCTATTGTAATACTTACACAACCATGCCATAGGCGCCTTCTCCGATGTACTGTAGATTGGTGTATCTCGGCCCCACTTCGAACACCTGGCCCCGAATGATCTCCGCGTTGGGATTACTGCTCGCGGCACCTGCAGCCTCGGCCATCGCGACACAGAAGGAAGCCACTTAACCAACGGTAACAATACTGAGTTCAGCATAAATTTTCTACACACGGGCGACACAAAACTGCCGATTCTTCAGTCCACATTAATAGCCAAAACAAATTACTAATCGACCTACATTATCCACTACCCGAACAAATCATCCACTTGTCACTAGCTTATCATTCTCGCTTGCCTCTTTGCCCGACTTCTCATGGACACTCCCGTATAGACGCAGTACCGTTACAAAATGAACTCGATTTTTTCATCTCTAGCAGTGTGTTCCATATTGTGTTATTTAGCATCTTTTCTATTATATCATCCTGTTTCTTTTCTTTAGCCTGCGACAGAACGAGTAAAAGCTATCGTGGTATAGGGCAAAATAGGCAACACTAGTTTTAAACAATCACAATTTATCGATAATCATACCAAATCAAAATATTTGTAGATTTAGCTTCACAAATACAAAAGCTAGTTTTGATAGCTATTAAGCATGAAAACCTAATGAAAAGCTTTAAAAAATCTTCACAAAATTACGAGTACGAGAATAACATTCCACCAAACTTATGACAAAGTCAACGTTTGTCATTAGTGACAGTGACATAGCTTTGATTGACACTGACATAATTTGTTGACGTTAACGCTACGGGAAAAAAAAAAGGCGGGAACCATTGAAGTGGAAAGGCGCGCTTTTTGATTTTGAAGCAAATTAAAATTAAAATATTAGGTTTTTTCGGGACTATATTTGTAAATAATAGTGTGAACACAGTGTAAATAAATAGTTGTAAATAAATAGTTGTAAATATGGGGAAGAAGAGGCGGCGGAAAGATGATCTCATAGATGTCCCTCCAGACGTGAATCGGCCTGAGTCCGTAGATTCGGACTCCGAACTTTCGGTGGTGTCGGCATGCTCCAACTCCAAAGTCGAGGAGTCTAAAGATAAATATGCCATTTACAAAGTCAAAGGCTACGCACGGAAGTATCCGGAGGACTGTAAGAAGGAGGAGTTGGTTGTCTTCCTAAACCATATTGACGAAGGCAGGACTTTTACTGACAGAGATCGAATGGCTCTATCTAAGGGCATACGGGAGCATGGTGTGTCTGGGGTGATGCACTTGCGAAGCATTAATAGATACAAGGTTGGCGTCACTTTCGACTTACCGAACAACGCAAATATGTTCCTGAAGAACAAAAAACTGCTGGAGCAATTATCGCTCAGAGCGTCTATTCCTGCTGGTGATACTGAGGTCACTGGGGTACTCACTTCAGTACCAGTTGATATGGCTAATAAAGAAATTTTTTCGTTGATTGGTAGTTCAAAAAATGTCATCCAGGTAAGGCGTTTCATGCGCAGGGTAAGAGGTGATGGAGGTAAGTTCTCTTTCGTTCCTACACAGGCAGTAGCGGTTACTTTTGCCTCAACCATCTTACCGCAGTACATATATTTGGATTCTTGGCGGCATGAGGTAAATAAATATATCCCTCCTGTTAAGCAATGCCTTAAATGCATGCGATATGGGCATATCGCCAAATTTTGTAAAAACTCGGAAGTCTGCTCGATCTGTTCTGAGCAACACAATTTTAAAAAATGTAACGTTGCTCCGCAGGATGCCAAATGTGCAAATTGCAAGGGCAATCACATTGCAATATCTTCAGCTTGTCCAATTAAAAAACAGCAGGTAGAGGAAAATAAAATAAAATCTCGAAACGCCACTTATTCAGACCTTTTTAATGTGAATTCATTCCCAGCTCTAACGGCACGCAATATTGACACGCAAATAAATAATCTTATGAAATCAGACAAATTTATAAATACATTAGTGGAAACACTTACGAAAATATTAAGCAATAAACAAACACCCATTAATTCAATGTCGATTAAAGAAGCTCTCAAATCAACTTTATGTGATAAATTTTCTTCTGCCTGTTAATGGATATTTCGGAATTAAATATTGTCCAATGGAATGCACAAAGCTTAAATAGTAACAAACATATATTTATTGACTTTCTTTATAGACACAATATTCATCTGGCAATCATTAGTGAAACGTGGTTAAAACCGCAACACGATTTTAAAATTAAACATTATAATATTGAAAGAAATGATATTGGTAACAAACATAATGGTGTTGCAATAATCATTCATAAAAGTATTAATTATACTCAAATTAAAACCTTCTGTGATAACTCATTACAAAATATTTGTGTTAAAATAAAAGTAAATAACAAAGAGTTATGTATAGTCAGTCTTTATAGTCCTTTGAATTGTAATCCGCAATTCTCAAAGGAAAAATTGGATCTATTAATAAAATCTATTCCTGAACCTTTCATATTGGCTGGTGATTTTAATGCTCATCACACATCTTGGGGCTGTGGCTCGGACTCTGTGCGTGGGCGCAGTATTCTACAGGTTATTGATGATAATAATTTGGTTCTGCTCAATGATGGTCAACCAACTACTGTTGGCTCCTTGACTTGGCGTCCTAATGCGTTGGATTTGACATTAGTTTCATCATCTTTAGCGCTGAATTGTGAATGGAACGTACATGATTGTCCTCTTGGTAGCAGTTATCACATCCCTGTAATCATAAAAGCAGTGATTAGCAATACCTAATAGTTACATTAACAACAGTCATTATTCTTCTAATGTTGAGCATTTGCCTGTTTATCCAAATTACAAATTGGTAGATTGGAAGAGATATACCAGTAGTGTTGATGAATTGCTATATGATTTTGAAATCGACAGTTTATGTATTACTGACACATATCTTAGATTTTGTAGCATTTTGCGCACAGCAGCCGCCAATTCTATAGTCAGTTCTGCACATTCTTCCAATAGATCTTGTTGCATTAGAAGTAATAAGCGACCTTTGCTTCCTTGGTGGAATCAAAAGTGCGCGGAAGCTGTAATAAACTTCAGAAACGCATATGTGGAATTTAAAAATAATCCATCCGAAGAAACTTATTTGCAATTTAAAAGGTTACGGGCAGTTAAAAAACTGGTTTTAAAAACAGAAAGGCAAAAAAGTTGGTTTTCCCTTTGTGAAACTTTTAATAGATCTACACCGATATCAATAATATGGAAATTTATGCGCAAATATAATAAAACATACAATGTCAGTGGTCATGAAGACGATACATGGATTTTAGATTTTCTTAAAAAATATACACCAGATTTTGTCCCATCAAGTGAAAAAATTTTCACTTCTGGTTGTAATTCTAGTAATTGCTACATGCTTGATCCCTTTACATTGCAAGAGTTGATGGCGGCTATAACTTCCAGGAGAGATACCACATGTGGTCTTGACGGAATGCCGTATATACTTTTCAAAAAACTTAATATTTCAGGTTTAAAATTATTTCTACAAATTTTGAATTTGTTATGGGAAAATGATATTATACCCCATAATTGGAAGGTTGATTGCCTAGTACCCATTCTAAAACCTGATAAAACTAAAATGTGTCCTGATTCTTATCGTCCCATAGCTCTTACTTCTTGTGTTGGTAAATTGTTTGAACAACTGTTAAAACAACGCTTAGAATTTTATATAGAAAAAAATAGTATCTTACCATCAAATCAATTTGGTTTTCGTAGGAATCGTTCCGCTCGTGAAAGTATTTGTCAACTGCAGCTTGATATTTATAAATCCATAACAGCAAATGAAAATCTGGTTGGAGTGTTCTTTGATGTTGCAGGTGCATTTAATAGTGTAAATATAGATATTCTATGTGATGAGTTATCACAGATAGGGATTCCGGGAAAAATCATTAATTGGCTATCAAATTTCCTTAATAATAGGGAAGTATTCGTAAAATTTAATAGGCACCTTTATGGTCCTAGACTATCGGCTAAGGGAGTTTGTCAAGGTGGAATATTGTCACCTTTAATATTTATATTGTATATACATAGATTAAATTTAATTTTAGGGGCTCAAGTTAAAAATCTACAGTTTGCAGATGATCTTGTGGTTTATTCATCTGGGAAGAACATTTCGCAAGTAGTTGAGACAGTCAATGTTGCATTAACACATTTGCACAATTACTTCTCTTACCTTGATCTCACTATCAATCCATTAAAGTCCAAAGTAGTCGTTTTCGGTAAGCGGAATCATAATTTACCCGCTGTGTTGTATCATAATTGTGCATTACCCAGCTCTCTTGAAGTTAGATTTTTGGGAGTTATATTTACACACAATTTGTCCTGGAGTAATTACATTAGGAATATTGTTGCCAAAGCAAATAGAGGTTTTAATGTTTTAAAATCCTTGAGTGGAACTTACTGGGGAGCAGACCCAAAAATATTATTATTGTTATATAAATCTTTAGTACGTAGTCACTTTGAATATGGTTTTTATTGCTTTGCTGCAGATTCAAAACATGTAAATAGTTTAAATATTTTGCAAAACAAATGTTTGCGGGTTATTACTGGGGCATTCAGAAGTACTCCTGTGAACGCTTTGCAGATTGAATGTAATGTTGCACCTCTAGCTATTCGTTTTGATTTCTTATTGGAAAGATTCTTTCTGAAGCTTTATAGTGTTTCTGGTAATAGTCTTTTAAACAATCTTGTACATTTAGCTACACATACTACTTTAAAACCTTTTTATATATTACAAAGTCTTAAAAAATTTAAAGCTTTTATTGAAAATATTAACATTCATCAATCAAAACATATCCTGCCTTGTTATGAAGGTTCATTTAGTAGTAAATTTCCAGCTATAACTGTCATTATAAAGAAGAGAAAAGAATTGTCTTCTAAAGAGGATGTGTATAATATGTTGTCAGAGTGGTCAGATCACAAATTTGTATATACTGATGGTTCCAAGAATGATAGAGCGGCTTCTTTTGCTATTTATGAGCCTACTTCAAATATCGGTATAGGCATGAAAATTGACAAAAATGCCAGTATTTTTACAGCTGAAGCTGTTGCAATCTTGAGTGCACTGAAACATATAAAAAAATCCAATTTAGAGTCTAGTAAATGGGTCATAATAAGTGATAGCATGAGTGTCCTACAAAATATAGCAAATAATAAATTCCATGCTAACACTAACTACATTATTCATCTGATTAAGGAAATGTGGGTACAATTGACTGAGTCAAATATTGAAGTTCAATTTGTATGGGTACCATCTCATATTGGCGTTAAAGGAAATGAAAAAGCAGACTATCTTGCCAAAAAAATTGTCGAACTAGAGGATTCAATTCCCAGCAGCGATAAAAGTGTTTCCATACCTTACACAGATGTAGTTAGTCTCTTAAGGCAACGCATGTGTGAAGCGTGGGGGAGACATTCATATAATTGTGTGCACAATGAAAATGTGGGTTCATGGTTTAATACTCTCGATGTCCAAGTTAATACTGTACCTTGGTTCTGTAAAAATAACATTTTTTTAAATAGGAAATTTTATTCAATTATTTGTCGTATGCGTTTTGGTCATTGCAGATTAAATTATCACCTTCATCGTCTCAAAATGGTCAGCTCAGCATATTGTGATTATTGTCAATTGCAAAAGGTTCAAACACTACATCACATCTTTTTTGAGTGTTCGTCTTTCAACATTCAGCGCCTTGTGTTGTCGGATGAGCTTCTAAAAATTTACAAAAATCCTGAAATGGTCCCGCTTAGCTTACAGGAGTTGCTTATGAATGCTTCAACTTATATATATTTGTACAGATTCATATTGGAAACAGTTAATGACATTTAAATGTTCATAAAAGTTAGCATTACCTTTGTATATATAATTTATATATAGTTTTTTAAAATATTCTATTATATTTGTCTAATTTATGGTGTATATAAATAAATAATAGCATATGAATAGGGGAAAAAGGTGAAACCTTTAAATAACATCAACTTGACGTAAAAAATACGTTGACACTGTCTTAAAAAAAAAAAAAAAAAAAAAAAAATGATATGACTTGACATGAAATTATGCCTTTAACGGCTGGATTAGGAAAAAATACCTGGATAATAAAAGAAGACAATGACTTGACAAAAAATTATTGATTTGACATGAATTAAACACGTATGACAAAATTTTTAAAAAATATTACGAAAGAAATAAATACCTACGAAAGACTAGGCAGTATGGTCGAAAGACTTTAGCCTGCCCTATGGGCAAAAAAAAAAAAAAAAAAAAAAATTAACGCTACGGCGGACTGGTTTGCATGGAAATGGAATAGCAACAGTAGTTTTTTTGTAATTTTTATAGGATAATACAGCTAATTCCATGTAGATTAGACGTTCATTTTTATACCCTACTTATCGAACAATGTAATGTTCCTAATTTGATGTTTATATGGAGTATAGGCTTAACGCCCAGATTGACCTCGTCGACTGAAACCGAAGGACTATCGTACAAATAAATTAGGTATGTCGGTTTGGTCAGCCAGTACAGCTGGAAATAATTACCACTCAGCACTGCCGGGCGGTCAATACGGTTCCTCTAATAACTGGTGTCCGAAGTTTAGCAAGGTATGATATAACTTTGGCTATATGTAATTGTTGCATTTGTTTCGCTTAGATATACATAATTTGATTGCAATGACAACTGTAACCACTGTTTACTAGTAGTTGTTTTATCAGTCGTGTGGTAATGCGGCGCACTTTACACGCGCGCTTTGTTAAAATGCTTAAGACTCTTTTTATTCAATTCATTGTTTCGAAAGTAGTGATTTCATCTTAGTTGTTGATACCCCAGTGTATAAGAGTCTATATTGTAACAGTATCAGTATTTTCTGTTACAAGTGTCATACAATATTATGTGTTATGCTGTGAATTATTTGATTTATTATAAGTATGGTTTTAAAAAACTTAAGTTTACGTATGTATGTTTAGTTGAAAACCTAAAATAGACAGGTATCTGTATCCAATATATTGTGTGCATGCAATAATTATGTTTGTGTTCACTATTTTTATTGATTATTTTTATTTTGTTTGCAAAGGAGTGGATGACAGGTTTTTAGCGAGCATTTTGATCAGTTTTGTGGCACTGAAAACGAAGATACAACTTATCATTTTCTAACAAGAGTGAGTTTACAATGGTTGTTATTGGAAAAAGGGTTTTAGTGTGTATATGCTTGGTTTTTGTGAACAAATCCTAATATCACATTATTTAATTTTATGTCAGAGTTATTTCGAGAATAATACCTAGGACAGTCTCAATGTCATATCAAAAATAGCCTTATCATTAACATGTTTATAAGCTTTAAATTTTAAAAAACAATTTTAAAATTAATGCTTGACATTTTGTTATATCTAACAGGATTTCATAATTGGTATGATAGAAGCAAGTTTCATAAAAAAACTTGAACAAAACTATAAATAAATAATGTGCTATATGGATGATATCTGGCTGGGATAGGAGCTTGGTTAAAATGCTTACAAAATAACAATGGTTGTATTTATTTCTTAATTTGAAATATGTTAAAAAATTGAAGTAACTTGTATATTAAACGAAAGTCAAGTGTTACAACCTATTTTAGTTTAGTTCAAAACCCAACTATATGCATAATCATGCAGTTTTCACTGATAGATTACTTAGACAAAACCTTAGTAAACCAGATAGCCTGATGGTGACAAAAACCTTCTCCCGGGTCTAAGTTACCTCCCCTCTAATTTTCAGCCAAATTGGTCGAGCCGTTTTCATGTTATGTCGTGATAACGGAAAGCGGGCTTCATTTATAGATATGATGAAGCCAGGATTGGTTGCTAAACTTATCAATGGGATATAATAAACGCTTGTTAATGGCTTGGCCTTGCTATTGCGTAAGCTGGTTATATTATGGGTTATGGTCTCACTTTAACTGACTGCATGGTATTGGGCTGAGAGCTACATCGGGCGATACTATGGGGCACATAGGTAGGTCATGATAATAAGATAAGAGCGCCGCCGATACGCATGCGAATTATATACACACTGGGGCAAATCTATTTGATAAAGCTTAACCATTGGTCAAACTCATTTACTGAATTACAAATTCATGAT
The DNA here is from genome assembly GCA_033682625.1 of Helicoverpa zea x Helicoverpa armigera. Lineage (NCBI taxonomy): Eukaryota > Metazoa > Arthropoda > Insecta > Lepidoptera > Noctuidae > Helicoverpa > Helicoverpa zea x Helicoverpa armigera. Next base: position 3,084,528 of record JAWIIS010000002.1, on the reverse strand, counting down.
TTTCAAAAATTACTAGTAAGTGCTTAATCGATTAAATACAAAAGTACCTTGACTATAAATGAAAATGGTGAGCTATAAAAATAATGCTTATCTATATTTAGTTAACAATAGCTCAACAGGTTGCTTTAAATAGAAGCTTAGCTTAGTTTTTGTGATGGTTGTTTGTTGTTATAATCAACCTTATGGTCTGACTCAAATTGCGATTAAATTGCCCACTCAATTTATTTGACATTCTTGTTTTATGTAGTATATTTGTAAATAATGATATGTAGTAAATAAAATTATGTTTTTAAATATTTGTGTACACATTTTTTAAGTCTACACACCCATTTAAATTATGTATTATGTGTAAGTTGCGGGCGGGAAAAATCTGACATTGTTCTTTCTCTTCACTTTCTTTTTCCTGTTCCAAATTCTTTCAGAGACTTTGTCCATTCCTTTGGGGATTCCCACCATTCTTACAAAATACAGGGTGTTGGGTTTTTAAATTAGTGTTTTGAAGTATAAATAATCACGTAAGTTGGTATCGACAGCAGCACAAGTGCGTGATGTCGGGCGAGACCCCGATCCAGTCGGCGGACGGACTGCACACGCCCGCCTACCTCTCATGGAGGAAGCTGCAGCTCAGCCGGGCCAAGCTCAAGGCGTCCAGCAAGACGTCCGCTCTGCTGTCCGGATTCGCTATGGTAAGTGGAGATGATAGTACCACAAAAAAATCTGATGTATTTAGATAATTGGAGCTACATCAATGATAATGATGTCTCCTATTTTTTTTTAAGTACGACTTCCTCAGGTGTTCTTAAACTAGACTAACCGCATGGTAAGGGAACCCGTTGTACCTAGACCTTTTTTTTGTTGTGACCTTTATTGCATAGTATAAGAATTGGCTTATGTTATCTTCATCTTGATGACACTATTGTTGCGCGTAGATAGGTATCTACAGTCAACTTCAGGTCAGTGGTAACAGTTTTATAGGAAAATCGTACTTAATTGAGTTAAGGTGCATGACAGTAACCACTGATGTGCAGTCTACCGTACTACCGAACTGTATTATAGTTGACACTTATTGGATAAAGTAACTGATATTTATTTAATAACATGGAGCTGAACTTCATTCATATTTAGACGTAAGATTTTAGCTCAACAAAATGTTTTCATTGTCACCAGGTAGCGATGGTGGAAGTGCAACTAAATCCACCAGAAAGCACTAAAGTGCCTAACGAAATGCTAGTAGCTTTCACAGTGTGCACCACGCTACTGGTAGCCGTCCACATGCTAGCCTTAATGATAAGTACATGTATACTGCCGAACATCGAAGCCGTTGGCAACCTCCACAGCATATCACTCGTCCACGAATCCCCGCACGAACGACTCCACTGGTACATCGAAATAGCGTGGGCCTTCTCCACCCTCCTAGGACTAATATTGTTCCTCATCGAGATAGCAATACTCTGCTGGGTGAAGTTCTACGATCTGAGCCCGACGGCGGCGTGGTCCGCCTGCGTCGTGCTCATTCCAGTCATGATAGTGTTCCTGGCGTTCGCCATACATTTCTACATGTCCCTGGCGAGGCACAAGTACGAGGTGACAGCTACAGGTATCAAAGAACTCGAATTGCTCAAAGAACAGATCGAAATGGGTGACCATGACGCGCGCATGAATAATTTGACGTTGCTCGACCAAAGTCGCATCGTGTGATTGTCGACGTGTGTGTCCCATGTCCTTTTTGGAATGTTATTATTACCCGTTTGTTTGTGAGTGTACACCATTGATTATTTAGGTAAGTTATGTACTTAGCTCGTTAAGATTGTACTTATTGAGTGCCAACACGTTACGCGGATATTAAATTGCACAAATGGACCGAGCAATTTTACTGCTCAGATATAGTACAGGACTTTTTGATACTTAGCGTAAACATGGGCAGAGCATATGCCTATTAATTAAAAAATCGCTAATGAGGTGGAATGATTTGTTCTGCCCTGAAATATTTTTGTAAAGGTTATTATGTTTTGCGGTATAACTTGGTAGTCTGCTTTGACGTTGATTAATTAAAATGACCCTAGTAAAAAACTACGATACCAATTAGACGAATTCCGCAATTTGGTTCCCGCAATTCATTTTTACCCAACGACAGTAAATTTTAATGAATTACTTAATTTAGGCAGCAATTTTATAATTCAACTATTGGTATAGGGAAAATAGCAAGGTATCTCATGAATTTAATTTTGTATTTTAAAATCTCATTTGTGTACAGGTAATGACAAGACAGACTTTAAAAAATAGATTTTAGAATAAATTAATAATAAATAATGAATCTCTGTAATTACAATCATAAACTTAAATATGTATCTATTATTTGGACATTGGATAAAGGGAAGTGCAATAAAATTCATATTAAATAATATATGTATAGACTGATGTAAGTCTGCAGTAAAAATCGTTATTATGTGTCAATTATCATGAGCTGTACTCATGTCTAGGTACTTTTCATATCTAATGGGCCATCTCGATTTATCAGATACGGCTAGGGTTATCAGGCAGAAATATTCGTCATTTATTTTTCCATTTTCCTGTCATCTTCTAAATACTTTCTTTAGTCAAAACCTTATTTTAACCTTATTAAAAAATCATATCTCAAACTGAGCTTATATTTGAGCATAAACTTAAAATATTTCGAAAAGCGGTAACAGAAAAGTATTTATTCGTCGTTACGTTGCAAAATATATATTTTGAAAAGAAAACCCTTTTGTACCGTTTCTCTAGGGACGTTATCCGATTCAATGCCACATCATTTGAGATGAATTATAAACGCATGACTAAGGCGATTATCACACTGCCCCGCATGATGCAGCGTAGTGCGTGGATGCGTTTTTTCCGTTGTATGGAAATATCTCCGTTTGTATGGAAAACACGCATAGTCCAACACACTGAAGATGCATCTACGCGCGTTCATGCGGATCACGCACATACATGCGGAGAAACACGCACCCCTGCGCGTAGGTGCGGGGCGAAACGCAAGGTATGGCACACTGATCCCGCAGTGACGCGCGTGATTTTGAATGGGCGTGACGTGTATTTTTGAAAATGGAAGCCGCCGTGCGTGAATTTACAAAACGCACCTACGCGCGTGAGTGCGTGAAAAACCCGCACGATGATGCAGATCTGCACTCCCGCAGGAACGCGCGTAGGTGCGTCGACACGCAAGATGCAGCGTGATGCGGGGCAGTGTGAAGATCACCTAACTACGAACGAGTTGACGTTGTATGAGTAAGGGTCTCCCCACATTTATACACGCGGAATCTGCTTAAGCCGATTATCACCACACCACTCGACTTATCTCCGATCAGCTATAGAAACAGCTCCTTTTGCCGTCGGCCCGGGGCGTCCCGGCATCGTCCGAGCAAAGCCGATGAGAATGGTATTAGTAACACTGTAACACCCTTACTACGTAGACATACAACTTTTTAATCGGTGTTAGCAGACTCCGCGTCGATAAATGTGGGCAGACCCTAAAACGTGGACGCTTTGCATGACATCGAAAGGGCTAATGTACCGTAAATGTCACTGGAGTTGTGTTACAACCACAGCTGCAAGGGCTGCCCTTACAGACAACTAATTACTGATTTAATTAGGACTATAAATTACTTTTTGTGTACTGGGATTAATAATAACTGTCCCAATTAGTTTTAATTGGTCGCTAGGTGGTAATAAGATTGATTCATGTAGTTTTAAAACTTTGCGACTAGAAAAAAGGCAAGAATTCCCAAAGAAAATTTGATCAAGTGTCAAGCTATTATCATTACAGTAGTCTTAGTAAAACAAAGAAACGTTGGCACACTAGATCCTAGTCCGAAATTAAAGCATAATTCAGTAAATCTTTTGTTAGGTAGACATGACATGAGCATTCAACTGTAAACGTGATCTACAAAATATTACGATATCTAACGTAACCCAGGTAACATGTATTATCAACTTCGTAATAGTAGTAATAGTACCACTATCAAGAGTTACGCCACTGTTGTAGAATAAAGTTACATTAACCATAAACGACAATGTGTGACTCATATCTTCTGGCCTGTTAAATTCTGCAGCATTTTCAAAATTAAATCTAACTTTATCCAATGATCCAATATCTATCTATGAGAGTTATTCAGGTGCTTTAAGACAATCCTCTGGTACCTACCTAAATAATCTTAGGCTGTTTACCCCAACATGACCTGACTTTTTGTCATACCATTGTTCTGAATCGGTCAATTCGATACCAGTGTACCTTACCCGTTCGTAACTTTGATCAAAAACTATTCTATTAGGTACATAAGCCAAAGTATGGCAATAAAATGATATTGACTGTATTTATTACTTAATCCAATAAGTACTGTGATATAATAATGAATGACATTAAAAAAATCTGTTAATATATATTTTAGAATTAAGTAAATAAATTGTTCATGTAAACGTAACTTGTAGAATTTTGTATGGATAATTTTACAATTGTTATTTTTAACGGATCTTGTAAACACATACCTATTAAACTTGGTCGATGCAAGCTTTGAGGTTTTTATCTATTTCTCCTTTCTTCTGTTTGAGCCAGAGCTCGCTTTGCTCCAGAATTTTTCTTGAGAATTTCAGTTGATGCTGGAAATAGCAAATATAATGTTATTTTAAAGGTAAAGTGTGATGTGGTCGAGCCACTTGTGTGCGACCGATAAGCACAGAACCAGGTACCTAACGAGTTCGAGGACCTTCCGAGTATTACCTATACAGTTTTCGTATGTAAAATTCGCTTTGAGTTTGGATTTCTATGGATTTACCTATATTATTTGTGAATATAAATTATATCTGTCGATACGTGACTGTTTTCAATACATTGTCCAAGGCACGTCTTTAAGGCATTAAAATATTAGTCGGTCTAGTTCTTGCCTTAGACTTCTTGCCTTAACTAGAAAATGTAGGTAATTTTCGCGACTTATTTATTTTTTCCTAGCCCTTTGCCAAAAACCCAACTGCGGTGTCGGCGTAGCATACATAGGGCACCGACGCCGATGAAAAGCTCAACGCACAGAACCTAGCTGTAGGCAACGTTCCATAGAATTGGACCCAAAAACGACCCTTGCGGAACACCAAACGTCATCTCCCGCCAACCTCAACTTATTTGACACGGGTACACGACAGATCTTTTCGACATATAAAAAAGCAAATAAGTAAGAAACAATGCGGCGGAGGAAAGCTGGCACTTCTTGATGGTATTCCAGGGCACGGTGTCGACATCGACAGTGTGTGGCCATGTCAAGCGACACAGCTATACAAAGTACAAATTACCTTGGTAGGTACATAAACTAACCGATGCATTTAACATGTCATCGATATATCCTTCTTACAAAGAAACGAGTTAGCCAAAACTTGATTTTGTGTCTGTCGATGATCTCATCACATCACTTAATTTAAGAACAAATACTCACCTGCCAACTGAAAACCAGTCACCCATTGTTAAAATCACGTCTCTTACCTATTTGCTATCATTAAGTGTTATTACTTTATTAGATAGTATGTGTTTACCTACTTGTTGTAGGTATATAGCAAGTCAAAAATTACATCAATTACCTACATATTCTCACTACAAATGTGATTTTTTATACTAATTGACAGAAATTGTACCGTCTAAGGTGAATCTTTGCTTTATCCCTTTTCCTTGTTATATACGTTAACACATATTTGTCGGAGATAGTCAATAGTAAGGTCACTGAACGAGCCGCAAGCGCGCCCTCTGGTGGCGTTTTCGGTGAAACAACAATTTGGCGCGCTTGGCGGAGTCGTGGCGGTCAGCGCGGCGTCCGAGGAGCTCAGTCTTAGTTCACTCTCGGTTCAGTCTTGGTCGAGTCTTCATTGAGTGTTCGTGGCGTTACTACCCTACGTCACGTCTAGTGTACCTAGTGTTATTGCCTAGCGTTGTAGATCCAAATTTATCTCTTTGCTTGATTACCCTAACTGATGTCGGACGATAGTGCCAGCCATCCTAGATGTGCCTCTCCGACATCAGAAGTGGGATGCAATCCAAATGCCCACATGCGTTTCGAATTCGCCACGTGAAAATAAATTTCTACCCACTGATTAAAAAAAAAAAAAAAAAATTTGAACGTCGATAATTTTGAAATGTAGGTAGTAGAAAATTGATTGGGAATTTCAGCGAAGGTACAAGTATGGTAACCACGGTTATGGTAATGGTATCGGTTTCCATTGTTAAATGTCAAGCTAGTTATTGAAGGTATGTTAGAAAATTAACCGAATTTGTCTTTGTTTTCATGTTTCAACAATGACGGTGGTTATTGTGCAATTCGGCGAGAAAATTACGACGTTGAATGGAGCATGCCAGCTGCCAGGAGCCCAACGTGTCGTGTGTTATCGTGAGTTCGGAGTGTTGGTGCTGGTGCATCTCCGTCGCTTCACGTTCGCGAAAGTCGCTGTACTGCGCGCTATAGCGATGTGTGCATCGTCACGCACGTTGAGTGGAAACCCGGTGAGACCGATCCATTTTTGGTTTATTTTTGTGATTAATTGTCGTAAGACACTAATAACCTTGAGAGGCAATCTGTCTCGTTGATGTCCTAGTTGGTGACCTAGTTTTAATAAAAAAAAAATTAAGAGCGCAATCCAGTTAAACTTGACCCTAAGTTTAAAGGGCCATTTTAAATTCTTGAGTTACTTGAAGGCGATCGCTATGTTTTGAAATCTTTAACTCTTAATAGAACCTACGAGTATGCCCATGATCGCATTAGAAGGATGCCCCAAGCTGAGATTCCAACTGAATTAGATTTAGTTGCTGTTGATTTGGAGGTCGATGACCCATGCGAAGGTACTTCATCGAACTCTAATTAGTGCACGCATGATAATTGTATCTGACTGATAATTGTGACTGATTTTGTGCGAATTGATTTCGCTGATTTTATTTCAAGTTAATGCTACTAATTCCATTGCAAAGTTTATTGTTCAGATGCAATTCCTACCTTACCATATCAGTGAGAAGGACTGATATCCCTTGGGTAGACCCTAGGAGTGTTCCAGTGAGAAGGACTGGAATGCTTGTGTCAAAGATATCGTCATTGTGACAACTTATCAGTCAGAAGGACTGATCATTCTAAATCATATCAGTCAGAAGGACTGATCATTCTAAATCATATCAGTCAGAAGGACTGATCATTCTAAATCATATCAGTCAGAAGGACTGATCATTCTAAATCATATCAGTCAGAAGGACTGATCATTCTAAATCATATCAGTGAGAAGGACTGATCATTCTAAATCATATCAGTCAGAAGGACTGATCATTCTAAATCATATCAGTCAGAAGGACTGATCATTCTAAATCATATCAGTCAGAAGGACTGATCATTCTAAATCATATCAGTCAGAAGGACTGATCATTCTAAATCATATCAGTCAGAAGGACTGATCATTCTAAATCATATCAGTCAGAAGGACTGATCATTCTAAATCATATCAGTGAGAAGGACTGATCATTTTTCATCTTTGACACGCCCAGTGAGAAGCACTGGAGCCTATCGATTCCTGATTGACTTAGGTCTGTCTGGATCATTTACATGGTGCATTGATTCGAGATTGTGTGATCTGATTTCGATTGATTTTAAGATTGTTGCATTCTTTCTAAACATTTGGTTTCTGTTTTGTTTAAAATTATGTTGTCATTCCTAATCGTGTGGTCAGGTAGGCCGAGCTGAAAAGTTACTCCAGTTTTGTTTTCTTTTGTCACCAGATACAATGTGTAGCCACACGAGGACGTGTGTATGTCAGTTATGGCCGTGTCGGAGATAGTCAATAGTAAGGTCACTGAACGAGCCGCAAGCGCGCCCTCTGGTGGCGTTTTCGGTGAAACAACAATTTGGCGCGCTTGGCGGAGTCGTGGCGGTCAGCGCGGCGTCCGCGGAGCTCAGTCTTAGTTCACTCTCGGTTCAGTCTTGGTCGAGTCTTCATTGAGTGTTCGTGGCGTTACTACCCTACGTCACGTCTAGTGTACCTAGTGTTATTGCCTAGCGTTGTAGATCCAAATTTATCTCTTTGCTTGATTACCCTAACTGATGTCGGACGATAGTGCCAGCCATCCTCATGGCGCCTTCCGACATATTTATTTAAATAAGTACCTAACTCCGTTAGTTCATTAGATTAGTATTATCATTTCCTTGACGTCATACGTTAATCGCTTAGGTTCTGTTAGCATTTATACTCGTTTAAATATTGGATTAAGAGGATGCACATTTAGTACCAACCTACTTAATGTACTTTTTGATACTTTTGTATTCATCATCAGCCTATTGCAGTCCACTGCTGGACATAGGCCTCTCCAAGTGCACTTTTACTTTTAGGTATATTAGAAGAGATAAATTAAAACTTAGTACGAATTTTGTTTAGGAAAATATCTATCCATCTATCTAGGCTATAGGTATACTATGTAGGTTTTCTCGTTTAACGAAGCAGGTTCCTGCTGACCCGCTGATCAGCTTAGCCAATTAGAAGTGAGAATATTTCGTATCATTTCCATACTAAATAGGTACTTACCTATAGTTAAGAATACATATAGGTATACCAAGGGATCTCTCCCTTTTCTAGCTAACTAATGTGTAGATATCACGTTACTAACCGGTGGTATTGGATAAGGTGTTGGATGTTCGCAAGCTTGTCTTATAATGATGTCAGTCATCTTAGACATGATGCACACGTCGTTCGCCCAGCACCCTTCCTGAAGCTGGCCAGTGCGCATGTGGTAGTACCGTCCAAGTCCGCTTTTCAAGTTCTTCTCCCAATGTCCTTCATACCTGTTCCCGTTTGCTACACCAAGACAAACAAATAGGTAGGTACGTTATGTTGTAGGTAAGTGCTTATTAAGAACAATGGCCGTATCGTTCTTATCGTGGGAACGTTGTTATAACAAAAGAAGGCAATTTTATAAAACTAGGTTTGCGCTCATGAAGCCGTCACATCTGTAGGACGCATGTGGCGCAACTTCCGGCATTCGCGAGTTCGCTGCCTACGTATGGATGAAAAACGATTTGTTTATTTAATTATTTACCGCAGATAATGTTCTACGGATTTTAGGTCACGTCCGCCAATCTCGACGCAAGCTTATCCAACCAAACGGCAAATCTAAACATTACAGAGCCCACTGACCATGAAGTCCTGTGGCGTGTAGTTTTAACTAAATTGAAAACACAATAGCCGAGTGCAACTCAATACTTAGAGGATAAGGGGGAATTAAGCTAAGCTACTTTAAGAAAATTTTGGTGTACTTAGGCTGAGGCTAACTCACCATACATAAGCAATCCAAATCCATCCCTCATGTCATTGCTAAAATATCCACAGTAAAAAGTGTTGTCGGCGTACCAGTAATTGCCATAGCCCTGCAGAAGACCTGCTTTCCAAAAGCCCATGTATCGTTCACCGTTTTCGAAGTAAGCCCAGCCGATGCCCTCAGGCTTCCCCCTCACCCAGTCGCCACGGTACATCAGGGAGTACGTGCCATTGGGCTGCAACTGGCTCAGAACTCCGTAACCGTGTCTGATGGCGCAAATACTTCGATTATTCATCAGGTCTATCGAGGCCGTTAGCAATATCTACGTGATTTAGGTGGCTATCAAAACGTTTATGTAATGTTTCAGTGTGAAACTCAGTTTTTATTTTTTTACCATGGAACAAGAACTACCATGATACTTTGGTGGTATTGGTATGTAGGTGCCAACTCCGAATATAGCGCGAGATGCTGGGTAGACAAATATTTAGGTAAAGTTCCAGATCATACGAAGGCAGTGGCGAGTCGTTGAGTTTGGCGAGGACTACACCAATGGAACTATATGTTCCTCTATTACTTATTCTGAGGTAAGAAGACGTACGACACATACCGGCGTCCTTTGTACCAATCGCCTTCATACAATTTTCCTTTGATTGTTAAAAACCTTCCCTTTCCTGCGGACAATGATTTCAAATCTAACGTCAGCTTAGAGCATTGTAAAACGTAGGTACCTACTTAAGTACCTTTTTTTTTTTAACGACGTAAAAAATCATCAAATGACCCCTCCTGTTGTGGGTTAGCAGCGGTGAGGGAGTGTCAGACTCTTACTGACTAAAAGCCGTCGTGTTCCGTCGTAGGCCTTCTTATGTGCTAGGGCCGCGGTACCTCTTTCGAACAACCCGCAGCCCACCTACTTAAGTACCTGGATCTATGAAATTCTAGTTACTGATTAATGATCAAACAACAGAATAAGGGTCTATTAATATGTTCGTGTGGACCTACTTCATATCGGTAGGTCCTATGAACCTACCTTCCTTCAAATCATCTTTCCAATCGCCTATATATTTGTCGAACCTCGAAGTAAAAATAGCGTGATGAAGTCCGTTCTTCTTAGCCTTTTTTTCAGCTGCTATCAATAGTGGTGTGAATTCCCGCGGTTTGTGATAAAATGGCATGGTGACTACTCAAATAATAAATTGTTGTTTACAAACAGTAAGTGCACAGTAAAATTGCACTGACATCAATCTTTCTCGTGTCAATGTCACCAAAATATGTGTGCAGTTTTCAAAAAAGAGGTTGTATCGTAAAGATAATAGTCCTATTTATTTCGATGCCTTCTTCCATTTAATTATGCTGCTTCCTGGTATATGCCGTAACGTAATAAAACAATCAAAATCTTAACTATACATTTATTTTTAATTGCACAAAAATGCACTAGATACAATTAGAACTTAAAACTTTAAAATAGCATTCCACCTATCTTCCTTTTAACAAACGACAGGTACCTATCAATGAATTTAGTTTTGCAAAGAGCTATTTATGTACTTTTTTTTACGATAAATGCTTCAAAGGTTTCCATGCGCCTTCTTCAGTCCTCTGCTGAGTTCTATGAGCTGTTGATAATGTTCCCTGAAGCCTTGGAGCGCTAACTCTTGCTGGCTCTTCATTGAAGAGTTGCTAGCGATGTACTTCTCTATACATTCTACGCATTTCGTGTCTAACTGGATGTCCGCTTCGGTTAGGTTCTCCGATTTCGTGAGCTGTATCGGTGTTGGCAGTATCTGTAAAGAATAGATTGCCATTATACAAAAATCATGTTTATTCCATTATCAAGCTGATATTCTAAAAACGGTAGTAGTGGTCTACATTACGCCTTTAAAATGAAAAGAACTGGGCCCTTATCTGTGTCATAAACAAAAACTAATAATTGGTATGGAGATGGGACCCTGGAGTTATTTATAAATAAGTTTTTATTCAGGAAAATGAAATAGTTTGTACTGAACGTAGATTATAGGTAAACAAATATACATATACTTACTTGCTGCACTATAGCATCAGCCACCTCTCCGTTAGGCACATCAGCGTGTAAGGCTTGCCTCAACGCTACCAGTAGCACTGCCTCTCGTACTGCGCCACTCTGAAGCAACTCCAGCATCAACTTGTCCATGCTCTGGTGCCAAGTCAGGTAGAATACCAGCGGACCGAAGTGACGGGTGGACCTAAGGAAAAATGAGGTTGAGTATAAGAGCAATTTTCATGCTGGCATCGTTTTTGAGATTTGGTGAGATCTACAGAAATTGCCAAAGAGAGTAAGCAATACGAATTCACTAAAAGAGGCAGGAAAGCAGAAAGAAAAACCAATAGAATTTTTACAGTAAAGGATTTGAGAGTGGCGAAACTATTTTGATGGAAACATATGTTTCAATAGCAAAATTCTATTTAAAACTTTTATACTCCACTCTATTTTGGTGGAGACTGGGCCAAAAACTGTTATATAATGAAACAAAGAGTTCACAAAAAAACTGACCTTAAAAGCTCATATTTGCTGTAGCTATCAAGATGCTGGTACGTCATACTGGTGACTCTCTGATACGAAGGTTCGTCTGGCTCATACTGCACACAGGCGCGGTCCAGCACAAACTCGTACTTCTCTCTGTCCAATAGGCTGTTGAACTTCTCTAGGTCACTGAACATAACTGGTTCACGAAGCTTACGGCCGTTCAGAGGGAAAAATACCTAAAATAGATGTAAAATACATACTGTCTTTAGAAAATGCAAAATACTTATCGCTACTAAATATTATGGTGACTATGCAAGCACTTGTTAGAAAAATATTTAAAGGAATGTTGTTTTAATGCTTGTAAAAGATAAAAAAAAAGAATCATTTACCTGATTTAATCTTTTCCTGACATCATGATCACAGCTACGGAGAGTGCCGTCAGGATCACTGGAAAAATATATCAATGTGTTAGATTACGTACAAAAATCATATTATTATGAATAAAAACTTTTGAGAGATTAAAGAAAACACCAAACACATTTAAATGCAATCTCAACTTTTTAAGAGACTTCCCAAAATAGAGGAGGTATACAAATCAGATGTTAGAATTTTTTATTTTAAATGAAGATAGATAGAAACTATGGGGAAGCTGTCGCCCACCAGTGGGACAGTATAAGCTAAATGAATAACCATTATATTATTTGTGTATTGATATAATCTTACCGTTCAACAATCAATCTATTTTCATTAGCCACACCGAATGTGATGTCCGTGAACATGAACTTGGCTGTATCGTACCCCATAAGGGCGGGGTCTTTAGATAGAACATCATCAATGTGCTGTTGGACCTGAAAATTACAATAACAACATTTGAAAAACTTCCTCATTTAATAAAATTCACAGTGGTGTTAAATACAAAGTATTTATTTATTTGTTTCAGGGAAACTAAAGTATTTTTCCATTCTGAATTCACCAGTTAATTGAAGATTGGTGGTGTCAAATGCAAAGTATTTATTAATTTGTAAACTAAAGTATTTCCCTCAGCTGACTTCATAGGTTGATCATAGATTTAAAAAGATTGTAACATCATATCTATCTAGCCTTTTTCTAATACCTAAGGTTTCCTTAGGACATCAAGTCTCACCCAACGCAATTCATAGAGCATTAACCTGCCTCCACAACTCATACAACTTGCAGCAAGCCTGGTATTCAGGTCTTATGGCTGGTATGAAGAAACAGCTTCTGAATAAGTTTTAATTACCTTAACAACTGGAGGCATTTGTAGTAATCTATCAGCTCTTTCATTTGCTTTAGCAATTTCCTCTTCAAGTTCCTCGTTCGTCAAGAATTTGTAGGTCGGTGTTTTAAGGATGGTTAGCCCCTGGTTAGTCCTTTTACGAAATACTTTATTGTAATCAGGTCGAGTCAATCGTTTCAATAACACCTGGACATTTGAAGAGAAAAACTTGGGAGCTGGATCTTGTTCTCCATCTGGAATAGAAAAGTATCTTGGATAACGCACAGTTCAAGTGTAAACAAGCCATTGCTAATTTAGGTTTACTTAAAAAATGGTATTAGTTACGTGAATGGACTTACCATACAAGGATGGAACCAGGCTCAGCTTACGGCATGATATGACCAATATTTGTGCATCAGTGATTAGGTTTCTTGGATTGCTCTGTGCTATTTTACGAAACAGAAGCGACATTTTAGTTTTCTGATAAATAAATGTATTTGTTTTCGAAATCCTATTTCTAACCTAAAAAGAAATCTTTTTTTTTTAATTTCACTTAACTTGCTCATGGGGTACTGGTCTCAATTCTCAATTCTCAATTCTCAATTCTTTATTGCATACCATAATGTATTACAGGTTGTTGGTAGGTTATAGATATTAGTCACAATTATGGACCCTGTCGGGCACAGCAAACAATAGTAGGAGAGAGGTCTTTTTAGTTCCACTGTTATTCTGTGCTGCACTACTGTTATTTTGTGCACAACAACTTGTACACATACATCTGGGAGTGACATTAATTTATTATGTCTTTCCTAGACATGTGGATGCAATGTTCTAGCTTCTTCTTTGCACTTGAGTTAAGGATTATAGCATTTTATACGGTACATTCTGTACGCCATAATGTTTTTGACGGTTCTCGTTACTGCTGCTGAATGCAAATCACGATTTTAGAGGTAACAAAAGTCTAAGCAGGGCTTTATTGACATTTTTTATGGTAATGGCAACACTTTCATTGACATGCTGGATTTGTCAAAATAATACATTGTCAAAATATTACCTTTGTGCTTACTGTGTAAAATAAAAAAATAGTCATAATTTATGAGAAGATAACGCAAGAAAAGCATATTTCGAGGGTAGCCTAACATCTTGATGTCTTAGTTTTACCGTCATGGCAAAAAGAAAAGCAGCTGTGAATGATATCATTTATGAATTAGACAATGAGGACATCGTAATCAGTAGTGACGATGAGGTTAAGGAATCCAAAATAAATCGTTTAGAGGTAGTAAACAGTACAAATGCTACCTCAATTATCGAGGATAATAGTGTAGAAAGTATTTCGGAAGTAATTGATTTAGATACGGCAAGCGACAGCGTCAGCGAATGCGCTGTAGCAACGATGAAGCCTATTGGAGGGAAAACGGAGATCGACAATAACATCGGAAACTCTCAAGAAGCACCAAGTTCGCAAGAAACTGCAGACGAAGTTGATTCCGTGAAAAAAGTAACTGCCGAAGGTTCAAACACCACTATATTTAATGAGGATATAGTCATAGATTCGCCCGGTAATAGTGACTTGGGCGTAGAGGGTTGCGAAAATAGGACGCCCTTAGTTACAGTACGGTTTAGAGATAGTAAAATGGCAAGTAATTATAAGGAACAGGTGAAGGCATTTATGTTAAACTTAATAAAACTTCATGAAGGAGACAGCTTAGGGGTTGACAGTGAGACAGATATTGAACTGGATATTTGGCCTGAAGACTTGATTGACACAGAAGCGTGTGAGGACACGGTTCAAAAGGAAGAAAGCAGTTTGTTCTTTGTGGACACTGAACCCTGTACTGACAGGCCTAATATTATTCCCAGATACAGTCAGGTAAGTTACACCATAAATTGTAATGGTTTTTCAAATATAACATACAAATCTTCATTAAGTAACATGTACTATGACTATATGTATACTTATACTCCATTTGAGTAAGCCCTTGACTAAAAATAAACATTGTTGATAGGATGAATACATCTATATACTTAATATATTATATTAAGTATCTACTTCAATGTATAAATGTTACCTTCAGCCATAATAAGTCCATGAAATAAATATGTACATATATCAGTTAAGCTCACCCTAAAATCCTTACAGTTTTAGAAAACAGTGAAAATATAACATTTCACTACATTACATACCTATATTGAATTAAACTTTATAATAAAGCGTTCACGGTTTCATATTTGAACTGAAAACTTTCAGGCATCAACATTAATATCAAATGTCCCTGATAAAGAGGCATCTCCTCCCCCTCTGAGGAGAGGACCCTGCTGCTTCAACTGTGACGGAAGCCATCAACTGAGAGACTGCACCCTGCCCCGAGACCATGCTAGGATAGCAGAGAAAAGAAAAGCCATGAATTCTCTCAGAGTGGGGTAGGTTGTATGTTCCATGTCATGTTTAGAGAGCTTGTTAATTTAATATATAATTTTTTAAGGGGGCTAACCATTGCCTATTTACATCAATAAATTCATAATATGTGTTAATAATACTCTATAGAGTAAATTGTTAATGATTCTGTCTTAAATTACTTTTACGCAGGATTCAGAATAACAAAAAATATTCACTACCTAAATAAGTAAATTAAATCACGAAATAATCTGGTCATTTGCAATTTTTTATAATGTCCATTAATACTCATCAATGTACCGGTTTCTGGGGATACTGTTTTCTCCATGTTTCTGACTTATTAAACGGTTTAATTTAACTGTTAAAGTTGGGAATCAGCTTCTAACATTTGCATGTTTATGTGCTAATATGCTTAGATATCATGACCATGTTTCAGACGCTACCACATAGAAGATGAACAGAAATATGGGCACCTAATACCCGGTAGAATATCAGGGCAGCTAAGACATGCACTAGGACTGAAGAGGAATGAGTTGCCATTACATATCTACCGCATGCGGATGCTGGGGTACCCGCCCGGATGGCTTGAAGAGGCTAGGATATCTCACTCAGGCATCTCTATGTTTGATTCTACAGTAAGTGAACAATGTGTGAATTTATTACAGCTATTTATTATAATATATCATAAAATTATTGAATTTAATGTCCGTTAAAATGAATTCCTTAAAAAAATTATAAATGGGGTCGCAGAATACTGCTGGTTTGGAAATATTGTTAATAGTTAAAAATACATAGTTACCATACTTAAAGTTTGACTGCCTCGTTGGTCTAATGGTCGCATGCGCGACTGCTTTGACTGAGGTCTCGGGTTCGATCCCCGGGTCGGAAGGTGGTGACTGATTCACCCGTGCATCGGAGACTGCGTAAATGTCGGTCCTGCGCCTGATCTCTCTCTGGTCGTGTCGGATTACCGTCCCATCGGGTTATGAGAGTGAAGAAGTGCACTTGTGTGTGCGCAAATGCTCGTGCATTATGATATGTCTTGCGCAGCTGGCTGATCGCCTTATTTGAGAAAAGCCGCCGTGGCCGAAATTGGCCTTGGAACGTTTTATTACTTAAATAAAAAAAAAAATTAAATACTTCAGGGTACTGCAATATTAGAGCCTGAAGAAGAAGAGGGTGAAGTGTGTGAACCCGGATCCAAAGACAAGTTTGACATCAAAAAGATACTTGACTTCCCAGGGTTTAATGTACCCGCCAGCTCAAGGTATCTAGAGGTAAGAGATTGCTTATTAAACTGATAAAACATTCCTTTTATTCTGAAAAACGTTATAGCAACCAAATTGCAGAATTTATTGTTTAAAACCAGTCCATGGTCGTTTCTTAAGAGAACAACGCTTAGAAATAAATTTTATTTTTGAAAATGGCGAATAATGTCTTAGTTTACGACATAAAAAAAGTTGTAAGTCTACAAGCTAAAAGAGAGAATTAATAAAAAACTTTTTTACTCTTGGTCACTGAAGAAACTTCAGCAGTATGTATTTACGAGTATATAAAAAATATGAACCATTTCCAGGAGTCGCAACAATTCGGTCTGCCCCCGATGTCGGAACAGGACAGTAAGATGGCCATGCTACAATTCCTGGCGCCCAACGCGATGAAGGCGTACAAACGCAAGAAACTCACGTTCTTCCCCTCCGCGTCTGCTAACACCACCATGGAAGGACAGGCTGAGATGGAACTTGATAGTGGGGACGGTAAGTTGACATATGTAATTAACGTATTACGATTCAATTTCTTTTTCGTCTTGTTTTCACTGCTATGAAAAACATATTTTTACGAAAGAGCGGAGTTTCCTAACACAGGCAATGTATGCTTAAAAGGGGGCTCCAATCATAAATAAGTTAAGTTTTGATTTACTAATTCCATTTTCATTATCACTTTCAAAAGCTATTTTGTTTGGTTTGTGCTCACAATATAAAGAAAATACTACTCTTGAGATATACTGCTATACTATACAAATCGCTAATCAGTACCTATTTACCTGATTGAAAATAGAACCACAGCTTTTACAATTTATTAACCATTTTGTATATTTTTCCAGAAGTAACAGAATTTCCGTCCAACCCTCCGTTGCCGGACGAAGCGCCGCCGCCGCCACCGCCTCCGCCCGCTCTCCCCCCTCCCCCGGAAACTCCCCCACCTCCCGAGACACCCCAATCTCCTCCAAAGCCCCCATCTCCTCACAAAGTGCCGGTACCTGATGACAAGCCTGACTCAGGGGATGATGTTGAAGTGTTAGAAGTGATCAGAGTTGGAGACATACCGGTGCCCGAAGCAGATCTTATCACTATTGACGAAACTGAAGATGTAAGTTTGAATAAATTATAGTTAGCTTTAAAGTTTATATTGTAGTATTAAAAAAATAAACAATTACTGTACTTTAAAATTTCAAGTAGAAAGACATATTGTGCTAACCCCAAATTAAATTGGGAACTACATATAAATTATTCTTAAGATTTAGCGCATGGTTTTGGGTGTGTGATATTTATAATTAGTTCTCAATCTCAATTTGTCATCAAACATGAATTATTCATAGTCATAAACTAAAACACACAATATAACTTCTTGCAGGATAAATCTCAAAGCAGTGGACGAGCCAGCCCCTCATTGGACGACTTAGAAGAAAAGAAAAGGCTACTACTGAATGCATTAGAAAGTGACTGTACGCCTAACGTATCTGTTATTAGCATACTTGACACAACCGAGGAGATCATAGTTGATAAGAGTGATAATGACACCATGGACACTGATAATGTCGAAGCTGACCAGAAAGATCAAGAAATAGCTAAAGACGATGTAACTAGTACCACTGATAATAATAAAAACATATCTCCTGATAAAAGTGAGACAATAACTAATGTAGAAGACTCTCAGACTGACGCTAAAAGTACAGACGAAGCTGAATCAATAGCAGAACAATCGCCATCAACCACTTTAGAAAATAATGACAATAAAAAAAGAAAAGATAGCATATCCGAATCCAGTACAGAGTCTAAGCCTGGACATGTAAAAGGAACGTTATTCGGAACACCAGTCATGAATATAGCGTCTTCATACGTTAAACTACCCACAGACGAGAAGTTCGCAAAAGACATTTGTGACGTCATCAACTTCGAAAACTTACCCAACTCAACAGGAAAGTACAAAAAAATAAGTGCATTACTAAAGAAAGTTAAGAATGAAGTAGACAGGATACAAGACTCATGATACCCATGTACCCCTGAATGGGGTAGAACTGTTTTAAGTTTTACTATGAAAGATGTGGGCGTGGAATTGTTAGAGAATATTTGTAAATTGAGTCATTGTATTTTTATACTGCTCAATAGGATAACTCCATTTTTGGATCAGAAGCAATATTTTAGCTGCTACATTTTGAGTCTTTAAGTTACCACGCGTTGGTGCGTTTTAGCATAATCCATTTTACGATGAAATCAAGATTCAGTTTTTCCAAGTTGATATTGACAGTAATTGCACATTGCAGTGCAATTTTCTCCACACTCATTTTAAAATAATTACATAGTTGTTTTTTACTATTGCGATTCTTTCTTTTGTGAACCGATTTTAATTCATTCCCTTGCTGATTTTTTCTTACAAAAGTTGTGTTATGCAGTCTGCAGTCCGTAGATGTATTTAAGGTAGCATGGTACTGTGATAAGAACTGTATGTGCGATTAATTCTTGCTTCATTTTTCTGGTGAAACGCCGGACATTATCACGCTACTGCGTCTGGTGGGGTCGGTTCTTCAAATTGATGAAAATTTATATAAACAAATATTGGGAAAAGGTTGGTTGTAATTGAAAAAAAAGAACAATATTTCACAGTTATATTTATTTCTCTTGATAAATATAATCTCGATCGGTATGTTATAATATACTAATATGAAAGTATGTATAGAAGATACATTAAATCAGAAATAATTATTATGGTTGTAAATATTGCCCAACCCAAGTCAAACGAATAACTAAAAACTAATGGAATATGCATTGGATTGACCAGAAAAATAAAAAATAACAAAAGGTTTTTGTGGGATAATAATCTCCTTGTAATGTATTCGTGATATGATTTACATTAGTATATATTTTATTTTTCTCATCTTACTTATAATAAGTTTAGTTTAACTCAAGCAAAAACAATAAGAAAACTAAAAAAATCTTAATTGCAATGGGGGCAAAGTTATGAACAACTTTGTAGGAGTCTATCACGATTGAGAAGAAATTTAATTTCCTCATTAACATTTATATTACCTATCGATCTCGTAAAATGTACCTTTTCATATTTCCTTGTCGTTTGTAACTAGCTATCGTGTTTGGCGTACTTTAACCAATACAGGGTTATTATACAATCTAAAACAATAGAATTCAACGTAAAGTAGCTCGAGCTATGCGTAACTGCATTTGCAAATCGATTTTCCTTGATTACAAATTCTTGCCATAAATGTCAATTGTTTATAGAAAGGATCGATTGCTTATTTTACTACTTTTACACCGCATAATGCCTTCAGTGCTCCAACCGACAACTTGACTAATCATACCTATATTACTTCAATGTCAGATCTTGCAGTTCGCTTGAGATTGCATATTGCACTAAATGTGATGTGAATATTTTCGTGACTTAAAATAAACATACTTTGCATTTGTTTAAGTGCAATTTAAAAAGTTTCATATCATATCAACATTGTTTCGCATACCAGATATGAATACAGATGAAATGTCACCATAACAAATCCACTTCCATTGTACGCATAAGTAGTTGAAAATGTAGCACCAAATGATATTGAAAATAAATACATGAAACGTTTACAATAAATTAAGTTCAAGGAGCAATGGAACAATTCACTATCGAACTTATAAATTCCACGTTCATAAGAATGTTTGTGACGCCTTCTATTCTATAATTAATTTCAATTTCAAAGGCAAGGCAGCAACCGCAAACTAAATTGTTATACGTCGTCGAAACTTTTCCAATCGTTTATAATAAACCTTATCAGTACATAGTAGCTATACAAGATCTTATACATCTACACTCGAGTTGTGATGACGTTGTCGAGTCCACAACTGCGTGCGGGACATTTTACTATATAATACAATTACTGGAATTCATTGTTAGCGTGACCCCGTGACGTTGGACTCCCCTCTTATATTCTGGGGGGCGTTGGAGGTGCGCCGTCATGGTCCTGGGAACAAACAAATTTAAGTGAAATTCAGGTGTGATCACGCGATTGGCTCATGGAAGAGACGCTTAATATCATAGCGTATTGTATAATTGACAGCTGGTAAAATAATAATTATGCAAAGATGATGTCAGCGAAGGAGCCACCTTTATTTATGACTGATGCAAATGAGAACTAATGTCAGGAACATGCTATTTATCACATTTAGTTTTGTGTTGGTTTACTGTAAACTAGATGATTTAACTTCATATTGCGTAAAGTTTAAAATCACAGTCCAGAAAATTGAAATCGTAACCTCATGTAAAAAAGGCAATTGTATGTTCGGTTGACCAAAATATGACGTAATATTTTATTTTTAAGCCAAATTAAATGGCATCGAGACTAACGCCTTCTCATCTTGTCTTTGTATAGTATTATGTAGGTATTAATAAGCTAAAAGTTGCAGCGTGATCTGATATTTTTTGTTGTCGACCGGTTTTTAACTTGACAAAGTTCAACGTATCCAGAGCGCTTCAATGAGGGTTTTCTAAAATGGCAATCCACGGGGTGGCAGCACCGAGTCGTCAGGTCCAATAACTGTCAAAGTGCTTATCTTTACTATGAATAGTGAACGATTTTAGTGTTTTTTTTATTTTATAATTAAAGCACTGCATTATTGTTTTACTATTGCGGTTGAGTAAATAAAAAAAACTAAATCATATTGTGTTAACAAATTTTTTAACAAGCTTTTCCTTAGTACCAGTGACTTTTGCACCTTCTCTCTTAGCTCAATTTTTAGTTCGGAAACCTTATTCTGACCGTAGTCCATAATAAAATCAATAACACTTCCAATATAACAGAATTTCAATAAACAATAAGTTCGGCACCTACAATTCCATACTATTTGACAGCTGTTTGGACCAGACGCATACGTGGCGCCACCCGGTGGCAGAAAAAATTTCAAAAACCCTGATTCAATAGAGACTATCTTCAATATGCTATTATTAGGTAACAGTTCCGGATAAAAATCTTTTAAATAATCTATTTCACAAAAATATAAGCACTTTATAGAAAAACGTGAGATAACATTAATAAAATGTATTCAGAAACCGTGACCCAGATAGAATGCTGCTACAAAGTTTAATAAACAGGTACATACATAATGGGAGGTTCCGGCAATTTCAACCATTACGTTTGGTACAGTATGACTTTTACACAATAGATATGAGAAACGAACGGTGGCGTTTTATTCAAGGTTCAACCGAACAGAGACCAAAAGCAAAAATATTTCAGTATTTGTTGCTACAGCGGCAATGAGAGGCAATGGGCTATCGATATAATACAGTTTGGCGACAAACGGACGTAGTCTTTTTTTACTTTTTGTGCACGGAACTCTAAAAAATGTAAACATCCTTTTCAGAATGCTAGTCAATAATGAGGAAAGCCAGTTTAGATTAGCTAGACTAGACAGAGCAAGTCATACTGCATGTAACAAGAGCGCTGAGCGTGGCTAGACACATTTGACCGTTATTTTACACATTTTTTAAGAATGGCAGTATATTCTACTGGTAAGAAGCTATTATTTTCACGTAAAGGCTAATAGCGCTTTGAAAGACATTTCAGAGGTTTATTCTCCTCTGCCGTGAAAGAAAAAACGTACTGAATATTATCTAATATCCTTAATGTACAGTGAAGGTAACTGTTTAAATAAGAGTTAAAATCTGTGGGTCTTAAAGTCTGTTACATATTTCACGCTAAAATGGCCACCCGTAGTGGCCATTTTAGCGTGAAATATGTAACTTAGTTCCATGATAAGAATGAAATTAAAGCTGTGGCATTATCAACTATTATAGGGGACTATATAACTAATTATTAAGGTTATCGGTGGCAAGGTATGTGCTACATTTTCTCCAGTCACGCCAGTAATTTGAGTTTGTATTATCAAAAGATATTTTGTTTCTAGGGTTATCCTACAAGTATTTAACACGATTGGCCTTATAAGCTGATACAATGTTTCTTACAGAGTATGATTCAGTATTTACATTATACAAATAGAAAGATGGTGATATGGTTAATGAGACAAAAGAAAGTATCTTTTTATAATGTAAACTTTACAAGTTAGACGTTACTGGATAAAAACATCTTGAATAATGGTTATACCTATCTATTTTGAAGCCAACCTATTTTGAAAAACAGGTCATAGACGAGAGGTGGTACAACTTTGCGGGATTATTCGATAGAGTTACCGCGGCCCTGGTACATAAAAGGCCTATGAAGGAACGCGATGGATTTTAGTCAGTAAATGTCTGACACTCCCTCACCGCTGCTAACCCGCAGCGAGAGGAGTCATTTGATGATTTTATATGTACAACTTTTTTATTATTACCTGAGAATTGCGCGTAGGCTTCGCGGCGTCCTGTATCTGGTTGCGGCGCGGGCGCATGGCATACATGGCGAGCGCTAGCGCCATCATCAGGAACATTACCATGAAGCTGTTCGCTGAGGACTCGGGCCTCGGCAGCCCTGGGAGCTGGTCCAGGCATTCACTGTCTGTGCAGTACGACTGGCCTTGACGAAGCTGCGTAAATGGAAAAAATAACAAATTTGTTATTTACACATGAATACAGTTAGGTGTATAGAAGGTGTTGCAAAATTGTAATTTATTAAAAACAGTACTTATTTGTTAAAAAACATGATGAAATAGGGAACTTTATGGTGCATCTATTGAATACCAAGCTTATTGAAAATGGCTGATCAGTGACCTAATTATGTATTTTAATTGATGGATATAACGGCTAGAATCCGTATAGGTTAATAAATGTTAACATGATTATGTGCATAATGTGTATAAACATAGAAAACGATCACTAAACGATCACCTTGAACTTAGATTTTTGTATAAACGAAGTTTCCGCGTTTTCTAATTATTATCTAGGAACGGCTAGTTAAACTTGCATTAACTGGTGGCCCTTGATTGTCCCTTGAAGTATTAGTATGGGGAATACTTCTTTCAGGATAGCAGGATATGTAACTAGCTTTTTTCATATGAACAAAAAGTGAAAACTATCATTGATTTTCAGCAGTTTATTTACCGGTAAGTTCGTGATATTTTATGGGCACTTCGAAATTACATAACACGATTTTATGCGTCCAATAGCCGTTGCATTCACGTCATCGAGGACATCAAATGAAATAGCTTTGTTATGAGACTAATTGGAAATTACGTAATTTTAACTACAAGGGTAAGGCAGGTTACGTGAACGTTTTGATTATACTGAAACTCATTGTCGGCGAAATCGATTTCCTACGTTTGTTTGTAAATAAGTTCAAGATTTGTTGTGTTAATGGAATATTTTAATACTCCATTTGGTATGTTGATATGACTTGGAATGACCGTAAACAGTTACCTACATACATATAAATAAAGTTTGACCACGGTTTCAGCGAATGTAGACGATTATTCCAACTAAAATTGATATAGATGCAGATATTATCTTCTGAAACAGTAATATTTTTTACAGAAAAGATTTAAACTTCATGAAGAAAAGATCTTAGTTGCTGAAGGATATATACAGAGGTACCTCTATATCAAAATGTACCCGTGTTTAATGCGTTACACAGGACCACTTTATATCTACTGTCGCGTGAATCTTTTGTCCGTTAATTGCATCTGCGTCTGCGCAGTAAGTGCTATTTAAATATGCGCATTTGCGTGCTGAAAATATGCTCATATGCAAATAAATATTAGTCAATTGGATATGGTTACACGTGTGAAAGTACCAAATATAAATAAACTAGTGATTAAGGACCTTTTTAAATATGTTCTTAGTAAAACACACTGTATGAATGTTTTATGCTCTAGCTAGGTAAACAAAAGGAGATCGAATGTATTTTATTACTTGAGAAGTATTTTACTGACAATGTTGTACCTAAACCTGAAATAATATAACACGAGCTTCAATCATGTTTGAAAATAATAGATCTTCAATTATGTGCAGAATAATGATAGTCATTAACATCATAGGTACTTTGAACACGCTCGCGTGCTTTAAACTAGAACACTACAATCTTATCGGCAATGTTATCATTACATTAGTAGATAAATCACTCTCAATAACCGAGTTATGTACCTACCAACCGTGTTACGTTATTGAACATCGGAAAAGAGAAAAACTGTTGCATCTCTATCATTGTTAATAGGTTTGTAGGTGTAAAGGAATGTGTAGTATTTTTGACTACTAGAACCTACAGAAAAAACAATCTGTTTTGATGATGGTCGAAAGGAAAACAAGGAGGTTGTAGAAAGGGAAATCGGTAAACCAAACTCATATGCCTAAGCGCATAATATAAGCGCTGAGGTATAGCGATATGTAGGCAAAAGCCGAGGACGAAAAATGCTTGAAAGTCTTTGGCAGTCGGGCGAAGAAGTATAGGTAATCATCATCCTACTTGTTGAGAGATGCACCATTTAGTGTCAATTTAATGGCACAGTTATTGTCTGCACAAACAGAAATGCTCCTAAATTGGTAGATTTTTTCTCAAAAACATTGTGCTCACGTCGACTTCGGTTTGTAGACAAGAATACATTTATGTAGTAGTATACTGGACTTTTAGGATAACGCCGAGAAGGGTGACCTAAACAAATTATTTTTTATATAGGTAGGAAAAACTACGCAGTGGATAAAGGAAGCCTACAGCTATAAACAATATCGCAACCAATTACAGGCGTAAAATAATTGAATGAGTCGCGATAACGGAACAGTAAATTGTGTAATAGACTGGCTTGCTAACTGCTCAATATTCTTTTTACCGATTGCCAAGAATGGTTACTAAACTTGTGTTCATACTATTCTAAGTTATTCTATTCATCATCTGTCTAGCCTTTATCTAAATTGTTGGAGTCAGCCTTCAGTGTAATGGGATCCAAAACATACCTACTGATAATGTTTATTTTGCTTTTAAAATATTATAATCATGTTTATGCATTTAAATCACATGTCAAATGTGTTTAATGCTCAATCAAAATTATCTAATAGGAAATGTTTATCAACACATTGTTCCTACAAGGTTATGATTAATTTAAATTTTATTTATACAAATACAGTTAGATTGAGCTAGTAATCTTACCAAGCGGTATTGTGTTGCCTGGGTAGCTTGGTTGAGGTCAGATAGGCAGTCACTCCTTGTAAAACACTAGTATTCAGCTGCATCCTCTTCGACTAGAAGCCAACCCTGATACATTTGGTATAAAGCTCTGGAGATTATGAGTTAGATTGAGCTAATTTGAGGATATTAACCAATTTTTCAGAATACTTATGACTGAGAAAAGCTTCATTATGATGCTTAAAAATTATTATAGTGATATAAGAAAGGCTAGGAAGTTTTAATTTGATTTAATCATCAAAAACACTTCTTCTCTACAGCAGACATTTTAATGATCATGATAACAGCCAATACAAGTCATAACAATCTTCAGTAGGATGTTTGTTACATACTTGAGTTGTTATCAAAACATTTATTTTGTCGGAGACACCTGTTACTTAGTTATTTGTTTATTATTACAAGCATTTTAAGTTTAACAATAACAAGTTACAAGACCAGCTAACACTTTGTAAAAAATATACTGCAGCAGTTTCACCCGCATCCTGTGAGAATCTCTGCACAAAACCGGATAAAAAGTAGCCCTCCTCGATAAATGCGCTATCTAACTCTGACAAACATACTCTTCAGCTTTATAATATTAGTATAGATAATATTACACAATACTTGAACTTGGTCAGACCTTCCTAGTAAAATGTAATTATCCCATTTTCCCCTTTGGATTTTAATTGATGAAGGTAATAGGTGCTTACATGTATACAAACAAGGAAACAAAAATATATTTGTTCAAATAGAATCATATTGACTAAATAATAATTTACCATTTGTGGTTAACATTATTTAGTAAACAATTCTTTAAAAATACTTTAAAGAATAGTATTGGCATGAAATTCCCAAGGAATTTGTTGTTAAGTATGCGAAACATTATTAAAACTACCTGCAATAATTGTTTGAATAATTAACTATGTGGTTTTTATACCACAAAGCCTAAAATAAGTCTATGATAACAGAGCAAAGTATTTTTTAAACTGTTTATATAATTAATAACATCATAAATACTATGTTTTGTATGGCATGAATAAAAACAAAGTATTGTAAAACATGCATAGTGATTATCATAATTATTCACAATTCTAGATGGTCATGGAAGTACACAGTCAAGTACTAGTTGCAAAAAATAATTACTATTTAGCAAGCAATATGCATATTGTAGTAGATGAGTAAATAATAGTGTATATATAGGTCAGATTAGATCTATCAATGTTTACTAACAATCTAAAAACTATGTAGAAGAAGAGTTATTTGTTCACAGTTTGTTTCGTTACGACAATGTTGGCGAAGTACTAGCTATTATGAGCGCACTGTAGACGTGGATGTTGCATTGCACGGTCCACCCACTTCAATGATTATATCGCATCCTACAACTACATGGGCAAATATAACTCACCAGAGAGATCAGTCGACGCATCGCCAGCTCATGGTTCCACAGGCATTCGCAAGGATCCATTTCGTCACCCATATCTATACAAAAAAATTAGCACTTAGAAATCCCTCTGTCGCAACCACTTTCTATAATAAACCTTATTCTTATCGCGATCTTTTTGAGTATCCAGCTGACTACATAAATAAATACCCAAGGTGATTACGTCAACATAACACTTTTCCTCCTTAACAAGGTAACTAGTAACCACTGGGAGTATTATTATTCCAATCTTTGTTTTTATTTACAAATACAAAAAACACTGGTCAAGGATTATCTGTCATGGGTCTGGGCGAGAAGAGAAAGTAAATTTCATGGGCGTACCTGCAGCACTAGTTAGCAGGAGGACAAAAAATATAATAACTTAAATCGTTATTACTGTTGCTAAGAATGAATGAGTTCAACTGCGTTTGGTTTGTTATATGAAAGGAAAAACGTCGAGTCGAACACTGATGATTACACTTGCGACGACATTTTTCCATGGGGTGCTTGTAGCATCGCGATTGGTGTTCAAGAAAAATGTTTCACTGGCAACTTGCTAACAACGTCCAATCAAATACGAGAAATCACGAGAGTTGACAGCTTTAAAATGACGAAGTTGCCATGTATCAAATTTAGTTTTAAAACAGTAGAAATAAAAGGAACGTACTGGGAACATAATCATTTTCTCCTCCGTAGCTGATACTGTTCTTGAGGGCTTCCCACGAAGTTTAGAAAGATGGCGCTTCTACTACAGACCTACATTTTAGCCTTTTTCTATTATTTTTTTGCTAAAGCCCGAAGTGCGGCTACGTCTAGATTATAGCTAACTGGCCATTTGCAGCTAAACTTAGTTGTATCCTCATATCTTCGGTTAAAACTATGTGTAGCCTTCACCATAGCGGCTACACCTAGGTGCAGCCGCGCAACTGTGGCTGAAGTTAGTTGTTGGGTGGCTAGATTTTTGATTTAGTTCAGCATTTTGACTTTATTTTGAGATTTTTACATATTTTGTCTTTCCCAACTCCTTCCTCTCTGATCTGATACTGAAAATTAAAAGGCAAGGATGTTAGTATTTTCATAGGGGAGATAAGGGAGTAAATAAGGAAGCACATACCTACTTAAGTCACGAAACTCAACGCCAAAGATTCGTGTGCAGTAGTTTTAATTTATTGTATTTAAATTATATTAAAATATTAGATTTTATATTGTATCTATTCTGATAAAAGTAAATAATATAAGGGAAACACCTATGTGTTTACCTATGTAGGTAACAGTGTCGGATTTATATTTACAAACCTTACAAATAATGATTCTAATGCGCAAAGGCGCTGTTGCGTATTTTTCTAAAATACTATGAATTGATAAGTGGAAGTAAGTATGTTAAGACGAAATGTTGCGCTTAAAAAGACCTTTTGATTGATATACTTCCCATTAATAGATGTGGGATATTATTCCTTAACATAGTATCTAAGTATAAGCTATCGACAAACCGTTTTAGTTACGCTAGTTTTTTTCGAAAACAATAAGAATTGTAAGTGGATTGCATGATCTTTGTCGGACAAGTTGACCACAATATTGAAAGTAACTTTATTAAACATATTTCTAAACATAGAAACTGTATGTACCTACGATGAGGAACAGTGACGTTATATCGAAAATTTCTTTTATAATGCGCAGCAGCGCCATACTGCGCATTATAAAAGTTTGTCGGACTCATCGTGAGAAAGGCACTCACAAAGTCTTAAATTTGTAGGTAGCTATGTGTCAATAGTTATTTGTTATACAAGAGTGCAAAGTTGCTTTTTAACCGCGGGCTCAATTTTGATGACCGAGCAAGCAAAGGATTCTAAAATTGAAACACTCGCTACGCTCGTGTTTTAATAATTAGAATCCTTAGCGATAGCGAGGGAATCAAAAGAGCACAAGGTGAAAAATCTTTGCACTCGAGTGCAACACGTAGGTAACTTTTCATCCCACCTCATCGAGGAAATCTCAAAAAAAGGAAATGGCACGCACGTCACACATGGCAAATTAAAAAGATGTACGGTAGACCGCACATCAGTGGTAACTGTCATGCACCTTAACTCAATAGTAATAAGTACGATTTTCCTATGAAACTGTTACCACTGACCTGAGGTTGACTGTACCTATTACAATTTATTTATGCAAAAACTCACCGTAAAAATGTAATGACGTTTAAAATCGACCTCAAAACTATAAAAAATAATAATTTCATCCCACTTCATCGAGGAAATTACTAATTAATGCAAAAATGCAAAATGGCGCGCACATATGAGTATCAAATTAAAAAAAGAAGTACCTAGGTATTAAAGTTCATTTATTCGAAAACTCTGTTTAAAATGAAACGAGGTTAAAAATCTAAGTAAAAACAATAATAAAAATTACTTAATTAATTTAATAATTATTTTAAGCAGTATTTTATTTGTTTAATATGTAATTGTTTGAAAAGTCTTATCAAGATTTTCACAAATGGAGTAAGTACCTATTGCACACGATGTTCTAAATTCAAATCACTTTGCCGCTCTAGAGGATAAAAACGGCTTTTGCGCTCAGATATCAAAGGGTAAAACTACTCTTTCCGAGATGGTGGGTGGGTTGAAAAAAAATTGTTCGACGACGACGACGTTACCAATTTGGGTAAGTATATCGGGTGTGTCGTTCACAATCACATTAAATCATAACACATATACTTTATGATATTCTATGGCGAATTGTAAAAAAATAACCTAATGCATTCAGTGGTTTAGCCACAGGAGTAATTTTTCGTTTTTATAATTTACAACATCATGTGTAAAGCAGAGATAAAGTTAGGAGTATCATATGTTTTGATCAGTTGACAGCTGTCAGTTTTCAAGGGAGAATTTCAGTTGTTTGTAATGACTGACTTTTATATGGTGTTCTAATTTTTGCACATTTTTATTCCATTTATATTTGTTTGAAAAAAAACATTTTTTTATTTTTACGTATTTTTCTTTTATCTTTGTGTTAATCGACATATATTAACCAGTAGGTATATTGACGCATTCAATTTAATGTGATTATGAACGACACACCCGATAAATTTTTTAAATATCGTGGTTTTTCTAACCTACAGGCAGACAAAAACACATGGGTGTGGTGAAGGGGGAGTGTTTTGGAAAATGTCTACTTATTGTAAATTTTTGGGTTCAAAAATTACTGTTTTATAAATTCGAATACATAATTTAATTTTTTTAATGAATTAGCTTTAAAATAATTTTGTCTTTTTAAGGAAATGAATTTACATTGCGTCAGCCGCTACAAGGCACCGAAGCAGTAGGACCAATAAAGTTAGCTTTCTTCATGATCATCAATTATGTAGAACTGAAGAAGAAAATCAGGTCACGCCGCATCTGAACCATTTTTTATCAGTTAAGAAATAAGCCGTCGGTCGGGACTTCTTTATGGATTATTGCTATAACAAAAAAAAAAAGTCTAGATTCTGCCAAATAAAATCATCATCAAAACCTAGGTATTCCCATTTAGGTAGGTAGAGTTACAGTCACTGAGACCCCGCGGAAAATTTAAAATCTGCTACTTACTCGTTTTACAACAATAAATAGTAAAAGATTCACTCGTACCAAACTTTAATCTGCTTCCTGCCAAGTCCAAGCTGCCCTGTTTCCAATTTATTTGTGATCAGCGCTGCTACCCTCTGTCTATCACTGGTTAAACCGGGTTCTTTTTGGATTTTGGAAATTATTAGATGCCCCTAATGAGGGTGTGTCAGACTTTAACTAAGGTCCAATTTCACCGACAACATAAGCATCCGTTTTTTTTGAAACTTGAAAACTTTAAGACGTTTATGATGGCGTTGTCGGGAAGATCTTCGATCTGCCTGTTCCTTCCAGAGCCCTTTGTGTACCACCCTACGCGATTGGCGCTGGTATCAGTTTTTTTTAAGTCTAGATTTTTGTGTCTTCAGCTCTCGTCGTCTTGTGCTCTTAGCAGAAGTGGATTTGCAGGCTTTGCAGTTTTACAGCCTCCCATAACAAAATGACAGTCACGTCCGGTTTGGCTATAAAGATTAGGTACCTACCTATAGGCAACTTATGTATGAGTTACACTAATACATCTGGTAAGTACTTCAATACCTACTTTTTTAAGGAACAAACAAAACAGAGCGTGATATAGCTCGACACTACTGCTCGAGCTCTAGTGATTCTAAGTGCATAGCAAGTGATATGTCACAATAATGCACAGATACGTCACAAAATTGATAAATCATTTTAAGTGGAATCTTAGAAGTGCTCCTCTTGAGCGACATGTCGTGATTGAGACAGGTGGGCGGCACTCTAAGTGGGCGTGGCGTGTCAAGCCACACCCTCCGCTAAGTAGGGCGGCCCGCCCGCCCTCCACTAATTGATTACTTGCATTCAATTTATACAAAGAAGGTTGCTTGTAATTAAGCATTTACTTTATCGAAAGCCTATATCCGATGAGCTGCTCACAGTAAATAATTATTCAAGTAAGCACTTACATATAAATAAACTATAAGTAGGTAGGTACATCAAATATGCCTTTCCTTCAATTTTTTTTTTAATTTGAGGGCAAGCCTTAGATTACTTTGTACCCCTGTTACTGTGTTTATACCCCGTTTTTTTCTTTTGACGGGAAATCATCAAAAGACCCCGCTGGGCAGTGTGTGGGATTTTCAGACTCGTAGACTAAAACCCATCATGCTCCTTCGTAGGCCTTTTATCTAACAGGGCCGCGGTAACTCTTTCGAACAATCAATCGATGTACCTACTCCTGCCCTTATAACAGTTTGTTTCTTGAAAGATTTGCCGCTGGTCTATAGGTACTTATATAAAAACAATTTAGAACTAAGAAGCATCAATGAATTGCTCTCCATCGCACCAGCCATTTGGTCACGGGATGTATCAATCAATAAGTATACCTAGTCGCCGAATTTCCCTGTTGTAAAAAATTCTCTTCAAAAACACTTAGCTTACAGACTTCTAACAAGGATCAAGATATTACGATTTCCTAGAAGCTCTTAACCTAGGTAACATCTATCAAGTATCAAGATTTTCTAAAAGCTCTTTGGTCTAGTTTCAGCCTCAATAAGTCCTGGCCTGAGTGGGCGGTGCTGGGCGTGGCTTGTTTGACGAAACACGCCCAGTATTCGTCAAAGTCGGCGCGTCGCCGTCACTCTGGGCTAGGCACGGCGCCGCGCGGTCATGGCGCCGGCAATGCGACCGCCGACACGCAAGTGAGTAACACGCCTTATTTTTATTTTATTTTTTTATTTATTTTTTGAAAAATAATATAATGGGTAATTTGATTATTTTGAAAATTTTTTAATATTGTCTTTAAAAGTCTTTGTAGAGTTTTACCGAAGTTTTATAAGGCTCGGGTTTTTCTAAAGTTAACTTTCGTTAAGTTTCCAATTTCGATAAACTAAACTACAACTTGATACTAAAGTAGCAGATTAGTGGCCATGTTAGCCGCATAGCGGTCTTATTTAAAGTTCTTTTTTTATCAAATAAAACCTCCTATACACTCCGTAGATTTTTTAAAACAAACTACGTATTTAGGTACCTAAATGAAAAATAATGTTATGCTCTCATAGGATATGAGGTAACATTCTGCAATCAAAAGTCTGTTATAATTATTACCCCCTCGTCGTTTTTACCGGAAACAAAAAAAAAGTTTTTCTTATTTATTTTCTTATTTGATTACTTAGATTATCGTTGACTTTTGAAGCACTCTTTATTACGGTTTTTACGGACTAAGACTTTGCTCAACATTGATGTCCGTCCGTTGATTTTTTCACAGTAGTTGTCGCTAAGTAGGTACCTATATCAAAAAATACATAAAACTAAAATAAAGTAAATATTCTAGGGACCCATACAACCAACGCGATTTCGGTTTTTAGAAAAGGCCACCAGAACCATTCACGCGCGAGTCCGACTTGCACTTCGCTAGTTTTTAATATAAATTACTAACAGCCTTACTTATAAACGTGAAATAAATATAAGTAATCCTTAAGGGCTGTTTAAGAAAATTCTTACTTATAAACGTTGCGTAAGGATGTCTTAATTAACAATTAACCACTACTTAAGTAGTGATTAATTGAAATGTTGCTTAGAAGGTGATTAGAGATTTTATAAGTAGGTAAGGGGGAATATTTTTAAACTATTAAATACTTCGAAGTTCGGAAAACTGCGTTCATAGGTACAGGTTTTCGTACTTGGAAATATGTAGGATCTTTACCTACTTCTACTCTTCAAACTGTAGTTAGTTCGCGAACTAAGCTAACGAATCGATTCGAAAAATTAACTACACCTAGGTAACTATCCCGAGTGACATCATTTCTTAAGGGAGGATCTCTGGGGACGGATGAAACCGCTACAGTTAGTAGAAGCATAACGGTAAAATTGGAATAATTCAAATATCAAAAACCTAGGCATAATTAATATTTAAATACCTAGGTACCTATTTTTAAATATTTTTTTGTATATAAATGCAAGAGGAATTCCTTTATATCCTTTATAAATAGGTAACGTAGGAAAATAAAAAAAACTCCGTTTTCCTAAAAGAAAGGCAAAAACGTATTCAAAGTCAAAGCTCATCTGTGTTCAAAAGATGTTATAATATTAACACAAGCTTTGTAATCTTTGTTATTTGCACTATAAACGATGTGTACGAAAGAATGCTTTCATAAACGAACTAGATAATTATAATCTATTGTCTGAACGTAAAAAAGCCCCGCGATTCTCGGTTCCATGGGGCTCTGTTTGCTTTACCTAGACTCTTCTTGTTATCCCTATTTCATTCAGTACCTCTTTACTTTTTTGAGTCCTTAAACTATACCTAAAGAACAATGTCAGACGTCCATCGTAACTGAGGCTCAATAAAAATATTTCATGTAGGTACAGTGAAAATTCTTAGTTTTTTGTGTAGGTAGTTTAATGTCAGAAGCTTTTCTATGTTTTCCA
This sequence comes from Helicoverpa zea x Helicoverpa armigera, assembly GCA_033682625.1. Lineage (NCBI taxonomy): Eukaryota > Metazoa > Arthropoda > Insecta > Lepidoptera > Noctuidae > Helicoverpa > Helicoverpa zea x Helicoverpa armigera. The sequence goes on along the minus strand of JAWIIS010000002.1, from coordinate 3,050,344 downwards.
CTTTTGCATTCAACTTCTCAAAACCAAATTATTCCAAATTATTAAAACGAAAAACCTGAACTCGATAAACAAAATAATTACTTATTAAAATGATATTTTTTTTTTGAAAAGTTCTAGATAACAATTCAATATTTTATAAGAAGTTAGTATTTTATATTTAAATTGTTGTAGTAAAGAACTTTGTGTCCGTGAGAATTTAGTTTTAAAAGTTGATTGGGTGGGCCGAAACTGGACATTGTCCTTTCCTCTCGTCTCGTTCACACAACTTTATACCTACATGTCTCTTATCTTCTAGTCTTCAAAATGTTTTAAAAAAGTAACCTCTATCAACGATTTTTACTGAAATTAGGGACTTACACCTACCAAAAAGGTGACTCCGAGTTTCCCTATGAATCTATGAATACATAAGGGGGCGCTTTGGTCGCTCGTGATGTTTCCTCATTATTTGATATATATTTGATTTCTACAACTATTTCATAAAAATATCGACCCAATCTACGATTTGGTGACGATAGATCGATGGTTAACTGAAAAACTGCCTCACAAACTTGTAGGTAGAGTAAAAAGTCTAAAAAACAACTTAATCTTTTAAAAGCACATAAGTACCCGTTGTTGCAAGGTTGGGCGTTTGAGGACGCTTTTTGTTTTTAATACTACTAAACTTTAATTAAGGAAAGATATATATTTTTATCCGGGCCGTGGGGTCCAAGTGCTCATCTCCTATATAAGGATATCGCTAAGCGACTTGCTGACACTTCAGGTGACCCAAGGGCTGGTTTTTATTTTGGCCAAAAAGTAAGCATTGCCATCCAATGTGGCAATGCTGCCAGCCTCTTGGGTACACTCCCGGTGGGCAGCGATGAGGAGGAGTTTTTTGATGCAATTTTTTAAATATTTTTATTTATAGTAAGTGTATATATTAGGTAATAAGTTAGTTTTTAATTGACTTTGAAAAAGTTATTTTCAGGATTAACAAACTATGTTAAATTAATGTTAAGAGCTTTTTGTTTTTAATCTCTCAATACGCGCATAATTTGAATAAGTTTAGAGTACCTTCCCGCACACTGCAGACTAGACAGTCGGACGACAGTCGACCCGTTTTGGTTGGCCATTTTTTCAAGTCTTGAAACCACTCAAAGTTTTGTGACTACGACCATCCATTTCCACTCCATACTGATTTATGAGCCCAAATCAACTATCGGCCGACATGTTTCAGTACGCTTTCTCTTCTCAGGAATTTTCCGGCACACTTAAAATTATTGACAATATCGTTTATCCAAGACAACGTTTTCGTTTATCTACTTTATCCAAAATTACATTTAATTTTCCAAATATTGTTCACGTGTTTCCATGTAAGTTTTTAAACTTTTCTCAGTGAAACAAAATTAAATTGTTACACCAAAATCAATTTACGATATCATACAGGCAGATGAGATTTGCAATGATATTTCAAAACCCCGGGTTAGATTTTCTATCCGATTATTATTTTCAGACTTACAAAGTCAAAAATGTAATTTATGGCTTTGCGCTATTTAGCTACATCAAATGAAGGACAATTTGTAGTTGTTTTTGCCCAAATTAGAACATCTGAACGCAAAAACACGGTGTGCAAATCGTAAATAAAAAAGCAAAAAATATAACTTCGATTTTCTAAACACAAAAACGATTTTCGATACAGAAATACAGGTGTACCAACTACACAAACACTGCAATTAACAGAACGTCCAATCGTATTCCGAATTCAATTTGTTAACCAATGCTGCGCTGTAGAGCTGACATACGATTTTTCGTCGCTAAATCGACCATCGATTAATCGGAGCGCCGAGCGAGCTGGACGTGACAGCCACTCGGACCTACTGGATAGAGAGCTCAACTAGGGTTGCTACTATCGATATACAAACTTTTTGGTGACTGAATTCCTTTTAATTTTTTTTTAATGAACGGTCTTTATTAAAATTGCTATAGATAATACAAAACATGGTTAGTCTATGTTTCTATATGTATACTAATGTATAAAGTGGAAAGATTTGATTGTTTGTTTGCCTTGATCCGAATCTACTGAACCGATTTTAATAATTTTTGCACTGTTAGGAAGTTAAACACCTTATGCGTTGAATATGCCTATGTTTTATCCGGATACGGGAAGAAGTTTCCCAGTGAAACAGCTAGTCTTTGATATATGGGATCCTAAAGCTTATGGCTACAGTAACATTCGTCGTATATTCGTCGGGTATATTCGGCAAGACCAATTTTTTTTTACCTTGTTCTGATTGTAAAAGCAAAGTGAATTGGATTTAGGTAAGTGTGACAATGCCAACAATTACACAATCGTAGGTGCACTCGCTTAATTCAACGTGAAATCTCATAAAGATTATTCTGTAAGGATCGAACGCGACAACCCTACGCAACCGGCGCGGTCACCGGTCAGCGCTCTGAAGTGTCCCTCTGTCACGCGGCGCGTCATAACATTTGTCACTTCATTATGTCCTGCGTAATGGAGGGCCCTTGCGATATTTCTGCCCAGTTAATTAACACTCCGATAAAAGGTCAAGTGATGTAGTTTCGTTCGAGTTCGTGTTTAAATAGGATTTGTTTTTCATTGAAATGCAAATATAATAAATATGGATATCTCATTTCTAAACAATTGTTTTGATGACACAGATAACGCTGCGTTTACGCAGTCCGCGGATCTTCTCAAAACTCAACTATTCTATGAGCTTTGATAAACTTCTGTAGTTGTTCAAATGTATTTAAAAAAAGCATTTAGCAAATCTGTCTCTGATTAAATAAGTCACTCAGTAGAATGTATGGCGATGGCTGAGCATTGATATTGTGACTCATATAATAAACGTAGGTACAGATGACGCCGGTAGGTAGAAACTATTAGTTGCAAAACTCCGGCGTCTATGAAGATTTATGATTCATTCGTTGATCTTTTGATCTCTTAACTAGAAAAACATTACCAATCAGTAGGTTACGGAAAATGATTGAATAGTCTTTACGCGTAGTTGCCTACGGAATTTATAGCGTAGCAGTCGTAGCGTCGTAGCACTGTATCCGCACGCACGGCATCTCAATAGAAATCGGGCCGTAATTCAGTAGACATAGGAAGATAAATGTACCATTTTTGCATAAAAAGTATAAATAAATAAATAATCTTGTGATAATATACTAATACCATTACTTACTTACTTACTTCCGTTGGCTTTACAACCCTTTGTGGGTCTTGGCCTCCTCTACAATCATCCTCCAGTTATCACGAAGCTTGGCTGTTCTTTTCCAGTTGGTAAACTTTCCCATCTTTCTAAGGTCTTCTTCAATGCAGTCGCTCCAACGTTTCTTAGGCCTCCCTCTTGGTCTTTTTTGTTGCGGCGTCCACCTCGTCATTATTTTTGTGGCCCTTGTATCCGGCATTCTTTCAAGGTGGCCCGCCCATCTCAGCCTCTGTGACTTGCAAAACCTGATGATGGTTTCCTGCCCAATAAGTGCGTCCAGTTCGTGGTTCATGCGTTGACGATATCGACCATCTTGCTCTCGCACTGGTCCATAGATTTTGCGCAACACTTTTCTCTCGAACACTGCAAGTTTCAGCTCATCTCTTTGGGTTAAGGTCCATGTTTCGCATCCATAAGTCACAACAGGTCTGATGATGGTGCGGTAGATGGTCAGTTTAGATCTTATACTGAGCAGCTTATGCGCTAAGAGTTTAGCACACGAGTAGAAACATTTGTTTCCAGCGACTAATCTACCCTTTATCTCTTCCTCTGTTTTGTTTTGGGAGTTCAGCATCGATCCCAGGTACTTGAAGCTGTCAACACCATTAATGATTTTATTGCCAACGGAGATGTTTTGTGGCCGCTGATACTGCCTCGAAGAAGCCATGTACTCGGTTTTGCAGCTATTTACATGCAAGCCATATGCTGCAGCCTCTCTTTCAAGTTTAAGGCAGTGTTCGATCATCTTATTTCTTGACCTACTCGATATGACTATGTCATCTGCATAGGCAGCCAGTTGGGAGGTATTATAGTCAATCAGGCCATTGATGCCTAACTTACGTGTGGCAGCCTCAAGTACGAGGTTGAAGACTACGGACGCCAGTGCATCACCCTGCTTGACTCCTGTACGAATGTCGAAAGGTTCAGATACATCGTTCTGTATAGCAACAACAGATTTAGATTCCTTCAGTGTTGCTTCGACGAGTCTTACCAATTTGCTTGGCATACCAAGTTCAAGCATGCTGGAGAGAATTTGTTTGCGGTTTACGCTGTCAAATGCTTGCTTGAAATCGACAAACATGTGATGCAAATTGATGTTGTATTCATATGCTTTTTCTAGTGTTTGACGCAGGAGGTGTATCTGGTCCACAGTGGAGCGATTAGGTCTAAAACCGCATTGGTACTCTCCTAGGATTTCTTCAGCATATTTACATACTCGATTGTACAAAACTCCTGAAAAGACTTAATAGGCTGCAGAGAGTACCGATATTCCTCTGTAATTACTGCATAAACTTTTATTCCCTTTCTTATGTATTGGCACTATAATTCCCAAGTTCCATTCTTGCGGCATTCTTTCTTCCTCCCATATCATAGTAACGAGCCTGTGTAGACGGTATTCGATGTCATCTCCTCCCGCTTTATATAGCTCTGAGGTAATAGTATCAAGACCCGGTGCCTTATTATTCTTTAAACTGCGTATGGCGCGCTGCACTTCTGCCAGACTGGGTGGTGGTAAGAGTTCCTCAACGTCATAGTAGGTAGATGTTATGGCTTGTGATGCTTCGTCAGCATTAAGTAGGTCATCGAAGTATTCCCGCCACCTTTTTAGCACATCAGCACGTTCCGTTAGGAGTTTTCCTGATTTATCCTGACATGCGCTGGTTTTCGGTTGGTATCCCTTACGGAAGCTATTTATTTCCTTGAAAAAGTGCCTGGTGTTATTGCGACTATACTAATACCATTATATTTATTAAATTCAAATAGTACTTATTTATAAATATCATAGTGATTTATCTGGACGTATATATGAAAAGGGACAACTAAAGAAGCGATGGATGGATTGTGTAAAAGCCGACGTAGCTTGAAATAATGTCACTTGTGAGATAACTATGAATAGGTACATGCTGCGCCTACCCTAAATAAGAAAGTTGGTATTAGATAAGGGCAGGAGAATGAATGGTGAATGCTTTAATTTGTACTTATCTTTATTTACTGGTATTCTTTTAGGTTGCGTTCCATGCGGTGGTTAAATCTCTCTGCTTGTTGTCAGGGTGTGGCGGGTTCGTGCGCTGTGCCAGTAGGATGGCGCTGAAGACTCCGACGCCGGGCGCGGGCGAGCGCGAGACATGGGGCAAGAAGGTCGACTTCCTGCTGTCCGTCATTGGGTTCGCCGTCGACCTGGCCAACGTGTGGCGCTTCCCTTATCTCTGCTACAAGAATGGCGGCGGTGAGTACTTATTTTCGTCATGGGATGTGGTAAATAGCCGCGTTCATGGTTCGTTCTGCTGAACAGTAGTATTAGCAGTATAATTCGGATGACTTTTTTAGGATCAAGCTCACCAAGCCCACCCGTGTCACACTTCGGATTAAAATTTTCTGACCGATGTGTGCTTTACATTATTGCTATCACTGTGTTCTATTTTTCTCCTACAAAAAATCGGTTACCTATTATATCAGCGGACGGGGGCGAGCAGCCTAAGGTAGGTCATCATTATAAAGGTTACTTATGCGTTGTGTTTTGGCCGCGGTTGTTTGGTCGATTAACCCGCCATAACTAAGTACTACAATAGTTTGTACTTTTAAACAAATATGTCTAGGTCTAGGACATACAAAAGAGCATTGAATATCTTCTATATAATATTGGTGTTAGTTCCAATCAATTAACTTCATTATCCCTTCTAGATGTATATGTAACACGGTGTCGTCGTCTAGAGTGGCGCGGTTGTGCCTCGAATGGCACTAAGTGCCTCTTGCCTCGCTAATTTTCCGCCTCGAGCCGCCGGCTTCCGACACGACACGTCATAATAAACTCTCAGACAGCACACTCGATGCTTCTCTAGTTCTGTTGGGATCCTTGCGTGTACGGATTAAAGGATGACTACTGTGATACGCGATTTTCAGGCGATTTTAAATATATGATTGCAATTCATATCATTAAATTCGTATAAGTATACTCGTGATTATATGCTGATGAAAATTACGTGTCAGTCAGTCTATGGTATGGTATACTGTATAGGCGTTGGCAATCATGAAATTGTTTTTCTGTAGTCTAAGCAAACTTGTACAATTTGCACCAAAGTCCATAAGACACCTTTTCTCATAGAATTACATATAAACTGTTTTACAACACGAATATAATTGACTCTTCATAAATCGAAATTCTTCTCTAAGCCCATAACACCAAATCTATCACACAAGTATTTAGAACCATGATTTCATTATGTAGGTAGGTACTTAACTGATATCTGCATAATGAATGACAACCTAATCAATTTGACGTTATTGATTTTAATCTTTATTTCTTACAGTAAAATCAAACCCCAGGAATACCAAAACTATTTCACATCATTTCACACATGAGCAAATGATTCATGAATTCATTCAAGATCTGCTGCGTATTGCGCTCTAACACCGTCTGTAGAGCACTCGAGGCATAATAGGCGGTTAACAATCGTCCGCCTTGTGCCTCGCCTCGCATGCAGTGCCTCGAGTGGCTGCACTACGCTTACACCTGCGGCTTGCTAATTGAAGGCTTCACATTCGCCCAGTGTGCCTCGAGTGCTATGTAATAGCGTTATACGTTATGCACTACAACACAATAGACTCGATCTTGAGTGGGCAAATGAAAATATATGTAGATCATAGTAAAGACATTTCAAGAATAAGAATAGAATAGAATAAGACTAATAGAATAACTTAACCAAAACACCTGTAATACCGTGTCTCTGCAAATGAAGATTCTTATTCTCCTTCTTATTGTAAAAGATGTTTTAACGATTTTAATGTCAGACTGAGACATTGCAGCGTCTACTAAATCAAAACTGCTATTCTGACGAAAAAACATGACTTGAAAGAAATGGGTATCGGAGATGCGGTAAGATTTAAGGATAAGGAAACTCACATCATCTATTCGTATGAATAAAAATATAATAGTGCTATGCGTAATAGCGCCGTAAACTTGGCCAGAATGCCCCTTGGCTAAAACATTGCAAGTGACAAGCGATATGTCGAGGCATTACTACATATCTTTGCGGTCACGGAAATGAAACGCCAGCAGCCGAGCGACGGACAAAGGCCGGGAAACGACGGAGTAATGAGATTTGTTTGGAGGCTGTTTAAAGTCTTAGGCTTCGGATTTGAAGTCTTGCTTACTGTTTACATTAATTTTATATCCGTATATAAAGCGAAGAAAATGTGAAAACTATAAAAAGCTTCCAGAATTAGGTTGACTTGGCCAAAATCTTCATCGTCAAATTAGATTAAAAGAAAAACGAATATATGTATATTTTTTACTGCACATATACCTAGGTACTCTTCGCAGCTCAGCTGAATATTTTGAGCAACAGTAGATCATCTACCACATCGATCACAGAAAAATATTGCTCTCATAAACAAACTCTCACATCAAAGACACGCTGACCTTAATAGAAAGCTTACACCGAAGGACATGTTAGAAAATACTTGCACTTATAACAAAGTTTCCGCCACATGCTTAATTGCATCCGTTGCTCCCGTTGCTTTGATCGTCCACCACCCTTTGGCGTCCAAGACTCAGTAATTGACTATCAAAACGTGCCCTTTACGCTGAGAAAACTTCGTTAACTCCTCGATGTGCAGGAAAATTAGTAACGTAATAATGGGAGAGGGTAATAATATAATGGAGGGGGAGGTCATTCCCTCACTACGCAAAAGCCGATCGCGTCTGCCCCAGATCTAATTAAATGGCAATTCTCGGGAACTGTTGAAATGTGATCTTGTCTTTGAGCTGTGAGCGCTCACAGGAAATTTATTTAGAACTGTCGATGAGATGGCGTCGTAGGCTCCGAAGTGTTAGTACTTGTGAAGATACTTTTCTGGCACTTTTAACTTCGTATTTAGGTATTGTCTACAAAGTTTAGAGTTGGTAAAGTTTTCCACAATTTCCTATCATTTAGTTCTTATTTTGCTTTTGCAGAGTGTAGTGTAAGAAGAAGTTATGTAGACTTATTTTACTTTCTTTGTCCACTACGAACTGAATTTGGCAAGACCCACCTACCTTGTTCGAATTGAAGAGAGCCGATGGCGTAATTTTATCTCAAAAATACTTAAAATTCGTCGCAGATTTTTGTACATAATTTATTATCATTCCTTTATCATTAACCCTTATAAAACAACGCGATAAATACCTACTTATAATTACCAAGATTATCTACCAAGAGTTATTTATTCTTTTGATATGATTTAAGATTCAGATTATTTTGATAGTCCGGCCCGACATTCCGACTACCCCTTCCGAAGGGGTCTGATTTATCGCCGTATTCGGTCATATAGTGGTTGCGTACTAATTGATTGGGGCGCCACTTCATCATGGGACCCTCGCCATCCATCATGGCGGGGCTACCTTCCTCTGTCGCTGCAATTATTTTGTGATTTGACAGTTTGGGTGGCCGTTGATTGTTTTGTTTGCTGATATAGAATTTGATATCCTGATGTTTATTAGATTCCAAATAGGAGATTATTTATCTGTAGCTGCAGGTATCAAATAGATGAGACATTTCACGGCTATTTTCTAAGCTATAAGGTTTTAGTTTTACTCTTTATGGAAAGTTAATAGATGAACGCTGTTCACACACTGACTATGAGAATTTAAAATAATGTGCGATCAGTCAAGCTTTCGTGTCCTAATTGTGCTGAATACAAAATATTTAATGAAAGCAGTTTCATTTGAACCTTCCGACGGGTTCTAGAGCCTGATAGGTAAGTCCAACTAGGATTGTTCATGAATATTATCACAGCAATCACAATACTTGACAATTCGTGGCACTTGTTTTATAACTGCTGCAATTTCCTTCAACGATTCTCAAAGCAAGATCTATTAAGATATCTCTTAAACCAAAATCAAAGTACCTACTTCGTAAATCACAAATCCATAAACACTTCAGTTCGAAACAATTCCTTACAGCGTGGATGATTTAATGGAGCCGTATCGTCGTAATCTCGTAATACCCAATCATCCGGCGGGCTCAGTCCGTGGGGACCGCCCGGCTCAACTAAGACGATTCGATTACGCACCTTACTATTGAAACAGATTCCAAGAAATGTAGCTCTAAATTAAATCATTGGGAGCCGATTACTTACAGGTTTTTTTTGCTGAATTTTTAATAGAAGTTTTAAGGATTTTTAAATGGGGTGGATTACGTAGACACCGTTGATCATTCCAAGGATTATTTTATGTACTAGGCATTAATCAATATGTTTAAAGTTTTGATACTTACAATTCTACATTTATATAGCATGAGAATATAAATCAAAAACACATCATACTTTAGAAATAAGACCCGATTCTACTGTACTTAACAATTCTTAAGAGCACGACGCAACAGTTAAATTAAGTACATCTGCACCCCATCGTCGCAAAAAGCCGCACTATTCCATAAAGCCCTATTATCCCCTCACTTAAAGACGCGAAGATTCCCCGAAGTCACTTCTCCCCGACGTGACTTCTCCCCGACTTACAGAAACTTGGTGGGAATGTTCTCGATTCCCCACTTATCCGCGACCTGTTGCATCCGGCAATAAAGTAAATCCTTGCCATATTTCTTCGGCCCTCCCTTTAAAAGGGGGCAAGATGCGTCGCTCTGTAGGCACTCAGTCTTTCTTTGGCGTAAGTGTTTTTTTATCGGAGATTGTTCCTTACAATGTATGGTTGGTCACTTGATACGTGTTTTCTTGCATTTTGACAGCCTTACATAAGCTGATGTTAATAACGATCTGGTATTTTGCTTCCTTACTTTGAAAACTTGAAAAGAAAGTGTCATACTAATTTGAAACATGCAGTAACGTTGGACTAATTTCATCAGTCCATAAAATCTAAAGCCGTGCCTCGTGTGGGTTCCGTGGTCATTATACTTACTCAATTATAGTGTACGGAAGTTTGTCATTTAGCAATTGTGTTCGTTATTCATTACTGTTTACTGGGAACTCGACATACGTGCTCAGACACTTTACTTCATCCTTTTACTGACCTCGATTTATTAACTGCTTCGAAGAACCCTCCGCGTTTGAAGCTGAGTTGGGAAAAGTTCGTTGTGAAATGTGGAGTAACATTCTTTTACATCTTATTAAGCATCTCATTTTAATTGCTTGTTTAATCCCGTAACTTGGGAAAGGCTACAGTAGGTGTTACAAAAATAAATCTATTAAATATTTTAGTAATTTGGAAATTAGATATACTTAGGTACAATATGTCTGTATGGATTGTTCAAGGTCTTCATTTTAGTTGCGTAAATTCTCGTCTATTTTTAGAACAACTCCCACGCTTTTACAAAGGCCAATTTATTCCATTAAGAACACATACCTAATATGCGTACAATTAATATACATAAATGAACTTATAAGCTATATACATTATTGTACATCTCAAGTTTCATAAAAGCGTATTGGAAGCGAATGCGAGCGCCTTAAAAGGGCAATTACAGAACAATTTGCGACGCCCTCTCTCTCGGGACCGATATGAAATTATTGCTTCAGTTAGATCTCAGATTGTGACGGAATTCTTTGGGGGAAATCGACTGGAAAAATTACTTTATTATACATATTATAGGCTGGGATTGTTGAAACAATTGAGCTTTTTGTTGAGTTTATATTTCTTGCCTTGTGTGTGGTATAGAAAGTATCTATATCTACGTTACGTCAAATAGTACTTAATCATAGTATGCCTCTGTACGTTCTTCTTTATTCTTATGTCAAAGCAATCGGCGGCCTACCAACAGCTAGAAGCATTAGAGAGGTTTCAAACTAGCGGATTTTCAGCTAAGTGTTTTCATGCGGCAAGGTTAGGATACGAATCAAACATTTTTATGATGCGGATGATTTTTCCCCGTTTCATTTTTTGTTACGGCAAGGTCGAAACGTTTATCATTTCTTTGTTCTTTTGTCTAGGCGCTTTCCTGGTGCCGTACTGCATCATGTTGGTGGTGGGTGGGATCCCGCTGTTCTACATGGAGCTGGCGCTGGGCCAGTTCCATCGGAAGGGAGCCATCACCTGCTGGGGGAGGCTGGTACCATTGTTTAAAGGTAAGTAGGTAGCTGATTTTTGGTGTGCTTGTGGAGAAACTGATCCTTGGTTCAATTATTTTTGATTAATTTATGTGAGGCAATATCGTCCATAGAGTATTCCAGGGGGGAGACACTCAGTACATTTTGACAGCTAAGTGAATGAAGAGTCGCCACCTTTTATTTGGCCCGGAAACTATTTACTATCTAAAAGATACTTTAAATTACCAACAGATGGCACTACACTATAATCGTTTTTGTTTGTCAATATAAAATTATTTATGCAATATTAATTAGAGAAAAGTATGAGGAAAATATTAAACACTTAAAAAAAAGATAAAATAGGCGAATAAATTAAATACGGTTTGAAAAAGCACAAATATCAATTTTATTCTAAAAAGACCTGGTGTCAGTATTCCAAGTAACTTAACAAAACCGATCATCGATCTTAACAAAATATCAATATGGCGGTTTTTACATTCTGCGTACACGCGTATAAAAAGTAATAATACATAATAATTATTTGTTTTCCTTCGACCTTTTACTATATTAACGATGACATTTTCTATTAGGGTAAGTAACATAATGTAACTATAACGATAACCAATGTTATAGTTACATGGTGCTATTTACCCTAATAGAAAATGTTATGAATATGATGCATATATATTTTTATAGCTATAGCTATGTAGGTAGTTCGGGGCCAATTTAGAGAGAGATGGCGCATTGACAAATAGGTTTGCATGATTATCACGCAAGAGGGCTCTCTTTTCCCTATATATTACTTTACTCTTTGGAGTATTCTAATAAACAAACATACAATAAACTTAAATATACTCGTAGCAACGGCACACGAAATACGAAGGTGGAGTTCGTTAGTCCGGCCTCAAAATCTTACGTGGTAATGAATAAGGATGTACTAATTTGATATTGGACAGTATTGTTATGTTTGTCATGAATCTATCCTAGTCCTTAGTTCAGATTTTATAGAATGTCATGAAATGGAAAAGGATGATTACATTTTATCCCGAATTGTAAATTCGAATGAGTAGTTCTACTTCTTCTAGCGTTATTTGGTTGTTCTTTATGATGTAGAGCACAAGTGGATTGAATTTTTGAATTGCTATGAATTCTCTTTACTTGGCTTATTTTTATGTGGTCACGTGCGAGTCATGCGGCAGATTTATGTTCGGCTGGTCACGTCCCGTCGGCTAATGTCATCGGTGGTAGCAGCCCGTTTGCGATCAAGACTTATAGTGGGCCACTTAGATTTCTCTCTGCTTTTGTGACTCTATGAATGCAGACTGATGCTGATTGAAATAGAAGCTATACTCTGGGGGAAGATAATGTATCCTGAATTATATAAATATAGGTTAATTGATTTATTCCACATACGCCATAGGGCGTACCAGTTACAATAAGTCTTAATTAAGCGTCGGGATCAAGCTAATTGAAACATAGGCACCAACGTAGGAACCAACTTAATAGTTTTAACATGCCATACTTACCTAAATATTTGGTAGGATTTCCCAAAAAAACTAAAACTTTTAAATTATATGGCTTGCTTTGAATCTATATTTAGAAGTAGAAATATATACAGTTTCAAACATAAAAAGAAGGACATTTTAAATTATTGTTCAGTCCATCACATCTCAAATCACACGCTCCAAAACACTCGACTTCAAGACTTTTATGCAAAACATGGACCCATCATCACAAGACCGCTCTAGTCGGACGCCCCGCACTTAACCCCTATAATTGACACCATTCTCGGGGCTCCCCTTAAGTGCTCGTCCCATACGGTGTGAAAAGGCTCCGGTAGATTTGCGAGGCCGGCTTATGCCCGCTGATTTCATTTTACGCGATTGTCACGTCGCACGCCCTGAGTGGCTCCTAACACGATATGATTTTTGAAGAGAAATAAAATTGGTAATGGTGCGGAAAGGTGGCTTTCCAGTGGAAGTATTTTTCTTTGTGGAATGGTGAATGTTTGAGGCGTAGATTGAGATTGAAGATTTGGTCAAAAACGTTTCTTATTGACCTCGGTACCTATATGGAAAACTTTTCCTAATCCAAATCTTGTTAATTGATCAGTAGTGATACCTAGAGATTTCTACTGATCTCTAAACTTAATACAGCTTTATGATTGCTTTATTGAAGACAGGATCCTGATGATGATGAGGAGGATGATGATGATGATGATGATGAATCTTACCTATCTACAATAACTCAGCGCGGTTATCTCAGGTATCGGCTACGCGGTGGTCCTAATAGCATTCTACGTGGATTTCTACTACAACGTGATCATCGCGTGGGCTCTGCGCTTCTTCTTCGCGTCCTTCACCACCATGCTGCCGTGGACCAACTGTGACAACGAGTGGAACACCCCCGCTTGTAGACCTGTGAGTTTAAATATAGCCTAAATTGAGGACTTATGGCTACTCTGAATTGGTTTTTACGCTGTATCTTTTGAACAGGTCTCCTCAAACTCTTTTAGGTACTCTCTTCTTTAACAACTACTGTCTTCATTACCTAAAACACGATTTAAAAGTGTACATGAATTATTATTTCATTGTTTCATATCATAAATCTAAGTTCAGTATCAGCATCTTCATAGATCATCAGTTTTCCGAGAAGTTTAATACAGCTAACTCATAAATATTTTTCACTTATAAAGGCTATGAAATGATTACCGTTTATTTCCCAGTTCGAAGCAATCTGGGAAGCCTCAAACCGAACTCGCTCGCGCAACAACAGCTCTTCAGGTGTAATCGCTCCTCCCGCAACTACACCCTTCACGTCAGCCGCTTCTGAATACTTCAAGTAAGTTTGTTAAAAAACTTAACACATACTTCAGTAACTATTTTTTACGTTCGATCTGTCGATCGGCTTATTAAAAATTGAAATATGACATTAACCCCATTCAAGTAATGTCAAATGCGTATATCTTTCAATCTCTGGTCAGCAAATTACCAGAAAGATAGCTTATTGAAATTGCTAGGACCTATGTATATCACACTTTTTACTGTATATGTTATTTTAGCCGCGCCATCTTAGAACTGCAAGGGAGCGAGGGTCTTCACGACCTCGGTGCCATAAAATGGGACATGGCACTCTGTCTACTCGCCGTCTACATCATCTGCTACTTCAGTCTTTGGAAAGGCATCAGCACTTCTGGAAAAGTAAGTTCAAATGTACCGACGGAACCAGGAAAGTTCTGTTCCTAAGTGTAGTCCTGTCCTGTCTACGGAGATGCTTGTCGATATTATTATTATGTTCAACTCTTGTACTATCATCAAGACCTTTACAGAATTTTCTCATTTCATCATCCATCTCATCGAATAACATTCTGATTTCGGCCGTACTTGCTAAGTAATTTGACTAATCGGTATCTCATTTCAGGTGGTTTGGTTCACGGCTCTCTTTCCATACGCAGTTCTTTTGATTCTCTTGGTCCGTGGCATAACCCTCCCTGGCTCAGCTACCGGTATCCAGTATTACCTAAGTCCGAACTTTGAAGCTATCACTCAACCTCAGGTAAGGATAACTTATTTTTACAACTACTTTTATATTTAAAGGAAATAATGATTTGATTTTAAATGGTGTTGTTCAGGTATGGGTAGACGCAGCGACGCAAGTATTCTTCTCTTTGGGACCTGGGTTTGGAGTACTTCTGGCATATGCCTCGTACAATAAGTACCATAACAACGTGTACAAGTGAGTTATTCGGAAAATATCGGATCATCATTCTATGGAATTATATTATCAACTGGGCCTTTCATACGCGATCTTCTTTTCCCAGGGACGCAATCCTAACAAGCGTGATCAACTCAGCCACATCCTTCATCGCTGGCTTCGTGATCTTCAGTGTTCTCGGGTACATGGCCCACGCCTCAGGCAGGGACGTGCAAGACGTGGCCACTGAAGGACCAGGCCTTGTGTTCGTGGTGTACCCTGCTGCTATCGCTACCATGCCAGGATCTACCTTTTGGGCGCTGATATTCTTCATGATGCTTCTCACTCTTGGTTTGGATAGCTCTGTAAGTTAATTCTCAGTATTGGTATCATTGAAATGATGAACCTCATTGTCTTTCAGCTACACTTTTAGGATACTATTCTTTTACATGAATTATAAAAGCAAGTTTTTGATATCCTGTATTATTTTTTTCTTAGTTCGGCGGTTCAGAAGCAATAATAACAGCTCTGAGCGACGAGTTCCCGCCAATCGGTCGTCACCGCGAGATCTTCGTGGCGTGTCTCTTCACTCTGTACTTCTTCGTGGGGTTAGCTTCCTGCACGAAGGGAGGCTTCTACTTCTTCCAACTGCTTGATAGATATGCTGCAGGATACTCTATACTGGTTGCCGTCTTCTTTGAGGCTATTGCTGTGTCTTGGATTTATGGTGAGTAGGTCTTATTAACTTTATTGTTTCGTACTGCTTTTATTTTGAATAAACTTTAGTTCATTTTGAGGTTCGCCTGTTCACATGTGCGTAAACTACAATAGCCTTTATCTCTTGTTTAATATATTTTTCTTATTCGCAGGCACGGAGCGTTTCTGCGAAGACATCCGCGACATGATCGGCTTCCGTCCCGGTCTATACTGGCGAGTCTGCTGGCGTTTCGCCGCCCCGGCCTTCCTACTCTTCATCACGGCCTACGGACTGCTGGACTATGAACCGCTCAGATATGAGGACTACGTGTACCCTGGGTGGGCCAATGCGCTGGGCTGGGCTATAGCTGGGTCCAGTGTTATGTGCATCCCAACTGTGGCTATTTACAAACTGATTACGGCTAAGGGCACTTTTGTTGAGGTATGCAAGCGTTAATAAGGTCTCTCTCTTTTTCCCAATACTTCTTCTTGTAACTTTATATTCCATGTTGCAGCGTCTTCGACTCCTGACGACACCATACGCAGACACAGAAGGCAGCGGCGCAGTTCACAACGGTGTAGTGGTATCGGAGAGTGGTGGCGTAAGACTGGCATCCGCAGCCGTGACACCGACGTCCCCACCGCCCTCCACTCCTCCCGCACAGCCGCCCCCCGCGCTTGTCTGAGCACACCTCTCCTTCGACGTCTACTACGTCTAAGTGTAAGAAAGAGACAACTAGTGCTGTGTTGTTCTACCTTTAGTAAGATGGCGGGGCTAAAGTGAGCCGAGTTAACGTAGCGCAGGAGTCAGACGGCTGTGGGCACTCCATTTGTTTGTAACTCCTTGGCGCTCTCCCGAGTTTAAAATTTCGCTTTAGTTATAACCGATGATTATAACCGTCTTACTTATCAAATGTTGAAGTGATCTAGATAGAAGCTAGGGACAACCATCACATTTTGTTCCTCTATAATAGCATGTTTTCTATCTATTTCACTGAGATCTCATTCACTTTAAAGGTAGATATTTATTTCTGCTTTGAATGTCTACCTAGTATAAAGTAAGACTTGGATTTTTTTTCAGGAATATAGCGTGGTAAGGCATTGAAGGCGGAGTTGAAAGGGTAAAAATATGAAAGGCTAATATTTAAAATAAAAATATTCGATGTCATAGGTGTTAAGTATGATTTTTGAGCTTTCTACTAGAGCACTGTTAAAATAAACATGTAATTAAGTATAAAGGTAGCAGGTAGATATACCTAATATATCCAACCGTTTATAGTTAATTTGTAGGTATATCCGTAGGCATCTACAGGTCACAGAGCAAAAATATAGTAGTGTTCAATAGGAGCATTTTTAACATTTGTTTCATGTAATTTATAATACTGTCTGTATCTATTCGAATAAAAATATCTTCTCATAATAATTGTGAAAGTAGGTAGTTACTTAATCTTAAGATTTTTTTAAGAGTACTATAGCTAGCCTAATTTATTTAGTTACGCGCGTAAAATACGCCAGTAAGACTAACGGAAAATTCAGCAAACCGTCGATGTTTTAGCTCTAGTTTAGATTATAGACCACTCAAGCATTAAGGTTGGCGCTGGAACAATTTATTATTACTACGACAGAAAATACTCCTTTGAAGCTACGAGAACTCACATTTTAGAACTCAGCTTTATAATCTTATCGTTATTTTATAGAACTGTAAAACTTAGTAAAATCCCTCGTTTTTAGATTGACTGACATTTGGTAGTTTTTATTCATTAATTTTATTTTTTACAGTAGTATTCTTTTGTTACAATCTGGCAATACTTAATAGTGCTGCGCAATAGCCAGGGCAGACATAGCTTACTAATCGACTACCCTTGAAAATGAGCTTAACTTCAATATTTTTAACTGAAATATCCTCCCCGCTATACTTAGTTAGTAATTAAGCATATTTACCATGTACATTATTGAAAACGTGTATTGTAGCATTAATAATGTAGGACTTTATCTTAATCTTTTCGTAGTTGAAAATGACATGAGTGTTTGTAAGAATAAAATAATTATTTTGAAATGCTTATTTTGTAATATTTTAAGTCGCGTTTTATATTATTCGAAAATTTTTAGCGCAGTATATTTTAAGCGCTGTTAAGTACCTCTGTAAGTAGAAAAATGTATGCAAATATTTTAACTTAAATAATGTTGACATTAACCTGAAATCTAGGATTAAGAAAAATGAAATGCTGTGTAGATAATAGAAACAATAAAATGATAATGATAATATAATCAATTTAATGTTTAAATAAATGTATTCGAACTGAAAGTTCATGTACCCACATAATAAATGTATGTTGTAGCTACGTATGCATTTAGAGGAAAATATTAATCTAGTTATTCGTCTATGTTATCTACAATTCGACTCTAAATGTTGTGGTTAGAATCAATGTAATCAAAAACGCTCCATTTTTTATTCGTGAATTTCAATATTTTTGTTCGAAAACTATTCATCACTCCGTCTTGGGCAATGCGGACTGATGAATTGTGCAGTGGTTTTACAGTTATTGATCAATGGATCTTCCATAATGTTAGGAATGTGAGACGCTCTACAGACGCTACACTTCAGCTTACTTGATGTGTAGTGATTTGAAATGTATCTCTTCCATTATCTCGAT
This sequence comes from Helicoverpa zea x Helicoverpa armigera, assembly GCA_033682625.1. Taxonomy (NCBI): domain Eukaryota; kingdom Metazoa; phylum Arthropoda; class Insecta; order Lepidoptera; family Noctuidae; genus Helicoverpa; species Helicoverpa zea x Helicoverpa armigera. The sequence continues at coordinate 3,032,070 of JAWIIS010000002.1, read as the reverse complement.
GTTAGTATAGTACTCTTCGCTCTTTACAACGTAGTATTATAAACGTAGAAATACTTATTATATTACGGATATCTGCTTACGTAAGCTAAGAAGCAATTTATGGTGTAGTAATTTTGGCTTCAAATATTCTGAATGTTAGTAAAATATTGCATTATTAAAGATGTAACATGTATTTATAGTTGTTGATGTTATATCAATAGTCATATCAGCCATTATGACTACTGATTTTTAGATTAAATTTATACTTACTATATTAGTATTTCATTTATCCTTACCTTTCGCTATGTCTACCGTTTTCTCCATTGTTCGTTTCTTGAAAAAAACCCGCACAATACTTTTAGTGGACATCTGCCAAACTTTTCAGTTCCTGAAAACTGAAGAACTGTGGATAATTTAAATTCTATTATAACTGTAATAATATAGTGCTGACCTTTAAACTGAACTCTAAACATAGATACACCAACCAACCTTTGATAGATTAAAAATGCGAAAGAAATAAAATATAGTGAATGCATTTGGTACCTTGAAGGGACCATTCACAGACTCGCACATAAAATCATACGACTGATACGATGAACGACGTAGTCGTTACGGGTAGTCAGAAGCCAGTAAATCTGACACCAGTCTAACCAAGAGGTATCGGGTTGCCCGGGTAACTGGGTTGAGGAGGTCAGATAGGCAGTCGCTTCTTGTAAAGCACTGGTACTCAGCTGAATCCGGTTAGACTGGAAGCCGACCCCAACATGATTGGGAAAAGGCTCGGAGGATGATGATACGATGAACGACATACGACACACAATAACGAACCATATGGTCACTGAATGGAAAGTTTTCTTTTTGAGAATTAATTAAAAAATTTAAATGTATCGACTGTATTAAATGTCTTTATGTAGTTTTAAATGATTATTTCCTGCCATTATAAACATTATTAATATAAGTTATTAAAACTGCATTGATTGACAAAGAAACCGTCCCAAATACCACTTTAGGCATAATCTTCAAGTCCTGATTTTTTATAGTGCATTTATTTATCTTTCAACATATTATTTATATTTTTAAATATTAGATTATAAAAAAAATAAAAAAAAAACATTTAAAAATATAAAAAATAGATGGTCACCGATATCGGGCACAGGGTCTAAGGTACCGGTGGTTAGGGTCCCAGAGACAGAAACCTCCTCACAATACGTATCAAGGAGTACTGCCTTCTGAATCAATCCCTTGATCCAGCCGCCCAACGAGAGCCTCCTGAGGTGTTGGTCGAGGCTCTTGGCTATTAGACCATTGGCCGTAATGACAATCGGCACAATAACAGCGGTGTCGACATCCCACATGGCGACAACCTCGTGCGCTAAGTCAAGATATTTTATTTGTTTCTCTTTCTCAGCTTTCACTAGGTCCTTGTCATGCGGGACGGTGACATCGACTATCATCGCGCGGCGCGCTAATCGATCTATCACCACTATATCAGGCTTATTGGCTGCAATAGTCCTGTCAGTGATGATAGATCGATCCCAGTACAACGTGATAGTACGGTACCTCCAGATCTACAAGTTTGTATTGCAGAGAAAGCTGCTGGTGGATGATCTTGGCCACTTGGTTATGCCTGTGCAAATATTCACCGTTAGCCAAACGAGAACAACCAGATATAATATGTCTGATAGACTCACCCGGATGGTGACATGCCCGACATATGTCAACCGTCCCGTCTTTCATAATATACCGAAGCGTAGCCAAGCTACGGACGCATTGAAGTCTACATCGGGGCCATGAAGAGCCCCGAAGAAGCGTCCGTGTAGCTGTTTGCTCTGCCATACCCCCTTGCGATCATGGGTAGTTAGTACCACAGGTCTGCGCCAGTTCTCATTTGCCAACGACAGCGGGGTGAGTCCTTTGTCCACTGCTACCATATCACGATATGAGTCGACACAAGTCCTGATATCATTAAGAGTTTTAATTTGCAACTTTTATATTACCGTGGTAAGTATCTCATATTATATTCTCAGGGTATTATAAAATTTTCTGACTGAATAATATTTCATCATCTTAACGCCATCTATGAACCAAAGTTGGAACAAAAGCGACTTTTTTAAGCATTACGAATAAATCGGCTAAAATTGTTCGCCCTATTTACAAGTACCCTATCTAAACATATGACACCAACAAAACATTTTTTTTTAAAGAAAAGATGATGATAACTCATCATATTATCACAAATTAAAAATCGACTATCTTCTAAATAGTTTATGCTCATGGATATTACATGAATCTAGCAGCCCATCCCTAGAATTGTCAGGTTGACTTGAGCATTTTGACATTGACATAAAAGTTTATAGGTTGTTTGCTTCAGGTAGCATTTTCCCGTTCGATATAATAAAGTTTTCTAGAAAATCGATATGGAGGCGAAAAGTGAAGAAAAACCCGGTGCTGAGAAAACTATATTTGATGCCATTGCTCAAAATGACTTGGTAGAATTCAAGAATATTTTGGCCCAACACAAAGGGACAGTAGATTTCTTTGACGAAAATGGTATGACTGCGCTACAACACGCCGCTTATAAGGGCAACAAGGATATGGTTCAATTGCTGCTCGATAGGGTACGTAACTTTCCTCGTTATTTTTGGCACTCAATTGTTTCCTTGACACTAATTTGTTTCTGTATCACATGTTACAGGGCGCGGACGTGAACTCCGGCAAGCACGAGTACAACTACACGGCTCTGCACTTCGGCGCGCTGTCCGGCAGCTCCGAGGTGTGCAAGCTGCTCCTGGACGCGGGTGCTAAGCCCATCGCCACCAACTCTGTGGGTCGCACGGCCTCCCAGATGGCCGCCTTCGTTGGTAACCACCACACGGTCGCAACCATCAACAACTACGTGCCTCGCAGCGAAATAGCCTACTTCAGTGTCCTGCAGGGACAACAAACTGAACCATTCTTACCTGCAGCCTTAGTGGATCCTCTGCACAAGTTTGTTCTGGGTGTCAACATCCACCCCGTTCGGCTGGCGCTCAATCTGCAACACATACCTACCTTACTAGACAATGCTGACAAAGTTATTAAAACACTTGAGCTTCTGTGCAAGAAGGAAATGACTCGAGGAGGTGACACTAATGAAGTGATGGCATTTAAATACCATTATCTAGCTTATGTCCTTAGAGAAATTCATAACATTAGAGATAAGAAAAATAATTCAGATAAGGATGAGAAGAAACATGATGTAGTGGAGATATTCTCCAAGAAACTGTTGAAGCCTGGTAAGGATGGTGTATCTCTGGATCTGATGGATACGTTCCTGAAGGACTGCGTGAGGGAGTTTCCTTTCAGAGAGTGCACAACTTTCCACCAGATGGTGTCGTCTCTGACCAGTAAAGACCCTCCCCCTGCACTGTCAGTCATCAACTGCACCATCAATGGTCAGAGAGGATTTGTTGATGCCATCCCCTACTGCAGCACTTGTGGCGAGGAGAAGCCAGCCAAGAAGTGTTCTAAATGTAAATCTGTGCAATATTGTGACAGAGAGTGCCAGCGCCTGCACTGGTTTGTGCACAAGAAGGCTTGCAACAGAGAGTCTAGTGCACCCGCACCTACGCCTAATGCTAAAGTCAACATTGATGCCAATGAATTAAGTTCGGAGCTTCAAAACCTTGTTGCTGGATAGGAGTAAACCTAACCACTGTGATTGGTGTCTAAATAAGAATGAAGTAATTCCACTATTGTCTGTCTGAATGTATTTTCTTGTAATGTAGGTACATGTTTTTTATCTCGGACACAAATAATGTTCTTCTATATTCAATAGGAGTGCAATATTTTTATAAACAATCACAAATAGATGTTATTTACTTTTGCTTGGTAAATCAATATATTATGCTATATTGGTTCAGACAGTTTGTTGCATTTGTTGTATATAATTGTGTTACTCCCTCTTCTGTGTGTATGTATTCTGTAAAGTCAAAAATATATCGAAATTATAAATTGTATTTTCTAGTTTATTTAGCCTGAACATATGCTTATTCCCTGTTCTTCCCATATTTCTTAGTCTTCCCCAAAAAATAAAATTATATTTTGAAGTATTGTATTTAACATGGCTGATGATGATGTCATCATCCCTCTTTCTATTCTCAGTATAGACAAATGTACTCTGTGTGTTCTATTATCCCACTACTGGGTACCAACCTCTGAGAGAAGATTGAGCGTTAATCACCGCGCTGGCTCAACTAACATCCTAACATTGCTTGTTTATTCCATATTATATAATCATACATGTGAATTTTAACTTACTAAAATTAACATATATGATTTAATAATTTACTTAGAATTTTTTAACATTCAGATTACGAAACAATACATTTTAATACCAATAATATGAGCAATAGCCATTATAATCGCTATTATCCTGTTTCCCAAGTATGAACGCAGTACTTCGTTTTTCCAATAGATGGCGCCACATTAATGCTTGGAACTTGCGTTGTTTGAAGGGAAGAGGTATTCGTGACTTCGTAGCTGCGTAGCAGTTTTTCGAATAAAGCTCTACAGATGCGGCTGGACCAACATCAGGTACATATTTATGTATAAGACTTGTTAATCTAGATAGGACGTCCCCCAAATGTGATTGTTCAATTTGTTCTGCCGTTTCAGTTTGTAAATTGAGTAGAATGTCTATTTCATGAATTCATATCTGGATACAAGATACGCGCGAAAAACATTACCCTTTTCTTCAGTCTTCAGGGGAGAGAGGAAGCAGTTTCTCTCTCCCTTTCCGCCGCCTCCTTTAAAACCTCCATCCTCACAAAAGGAGGCGACGGCGTTTCACCCTTGTTCACTGCCGACCATGCAGGACACGACAGCCGGCAGCGAGAGACTTCCCGCAGCATCTACTGCTGCCGCTAGGTTACGGCGCTGCATTGCCCATGCTGGGCATTCCACCAAAGTGTGCAGCGCCGAGTCCTCGTTGCAGATGCCACAGTGGTGGCATTCGGGCGTGGGCTGCCGGCCTATGCGACACAGGAACATTCCGAAATACCCATGTCCGGTAAAAAACCTGTGGGGAGAACCTTTGTCAGGCGGAAGCTGAGGGCGCCGTGGCTTCTCTCCGGCCTCTCCTTCATAAGGATAAATTTTGCTTAAAAGATTCATACTTTATTCGTCCATTTCTGCACCTACCGTTTGTACGACTACCTACTAAGAAATTACGATTATGACTGATATGTTTTTGGGAGATTTACCTAAAGAACATATTACAAAGCCTACTATAGACTACTAGTTTTATCTTCCGTGATTTTATACCATCATAGATCGAATTACTTTAAATGGCAGCAATCGTTTTCTTTCAATTATGCCAACAGCAAGCTCTTATGTAGGTAGAACTTTAGTAATTAAGCAGTCCATAAGTAACTGACTAAATAAGAGATACTTCCTCCAAAAAAAACTTACCTAATTAAGGTCATTTTACCTACCTACCTTATGTGATGAGGAGGAATTAAAGTCATGTTGTGTGGAAGGTTTTATGCATGAACATGGAAGATGACGACCAAAGAATCGATTGTATTTGGGTAGCTCTGTTGGGTGGTTGGTGACTTGGAAGATTGTGCGGATTTATTAAATAAAATACGTTGTTATATCATATTAAAAAATATATTTTAATTACTTAAAGTTTGACTGATATTATTTACAAAATGTACAGTTTACATAACACATTTATTATTAGGTATCTATACAAACATCAAGTATAAAATTAACTAAGTAGGTAAAACAGATTCATCAGAGTATATATTTTTACACTTTGCTAGATTAGGTCCCCAAAGACCTTAGTACCTACCCACACACAAGTAGGTTTGTCATGTACTTAGCACTAATTGAATTAATTAAGGCATATTTATTAATTTAGGCATTCTTTACAAACTTAAGGCACTGCTATCACAATACAATATTATTTACTTACTTTAACGAGGTAGGTTTACTTACATAATATACCTAATAGAGTTCACATAGCTATTCGTTACAAATAAAACTATATTCAAATATTATATTTATGTACATTAATTTATGGTAAGTAGGTATTGCGAATATCCCCGTCGCGGTATCATATTAAGTACTCTATTAAATAACCATATAGCTCGAAATTACATACAAGAAGTTCCTCTCTCCATTCGCGAAGGAACATTGGTGAACACTAAATATTCTAATTCATTTATATCCAGTAGAAATGGGTGGATGTGAGCATCAGCCCTCGCCGAGCAAGGCGCTGATCGTAAAGCTTTTCACCCGTCGGCAGGGCGCCGGCGCGGCGGGGGGCGAGGGCGCCGCGGGCTGCGGCGGCGGCAGGGCTGGGCCCCACGGGAACCCGCTAGCCATGGGACTGCTCGGCCAGAGCCCTAGGTGCATCGGCATGTGGAGAGGTCCTAGGTAGGGTAACTCTGGCGGGTAGAACGCTGGTGCGGGCGGTGGCGTGATGTTCTCTGGCCGCGCTACGAGTGGGGCGGGAGACTCCACTAGAGGAGGTGATCTCGGTGAGGAAGACCTCAGGCTGCCCTCCTCTGAGCAGGAGGAGGCGGCGTCGGAACACGCTCGCTTGGCCTCGCTGGCTTCTGTGCTGGGCTCAGGGTTACTCTCGCTGCCGGAGTCAGGGTTCTTCCGCTTGCACTTGGACTGGCCGCACGCTCGGAAACCTTTAGCGAAGGGATTGTTGTCGATTTTCAACTTGGTGATGCGGTCATTCTGTGGACAAACAAAAACAGCGTGTTAGAAAATGTTGACGTTACGATACAGGCCTAATGAAGTAAGTACCTAATCAATAATATCCGGTCTGTTTTCCTGATATTAAAACTTAAGTAAATGTTTAATGATGGAAAGCAAAAGCACCGCTCTACCAATTCATCAACTATCTATTCATTCGTATCATTTAGGAGGTTGACGCGTCACACGGAAATCTCCTTATCTCATTTGGAGAATGCAATTTAAACATCCGTTTCCGCATAGATCCCGGCGTCGCTAATAGCTTGTAAGGGATAATTGTTGCACATGTGTAGACCTGGCGACAAGCCAATTAGCATGGCATGCTCGCGTGTCGCCGCGGCGTCGCCCGCCCGTCGCGCGCTCGCTACGCGCGAACTACTCCGCTAGGCGCCACGGCTAAAACCGCAAAAACTACACGCTACCGTAACATGAAATCTGATACAATTCCCCATGTCGCGCATGTAAGTGACGATGACAGACAACACAATATTTAACTACGCAACGAAGTTTTGTAAGTTCATGCCACGCAACATTTCCTAATTGAATAGGACGTTCGAAATTCAACAAGATTTTTTTCGCGTCTAGCCCGAAAATGTGTTTGCAATCGAAAGTCGAAATTATCTAGCGAAATCCTGAACGCAAATAGTGAGTTCGAGATACGTGAAGTCACTTGTAACGATTGTTTACCCGGCGTGATAAGGCGGCGCCGGCGGGAGCGCTGCTCGTGCACCACCAGATAACCGCCACCCCGACGAAACTCCGCAGAGTGCTAAAAGCCTGTTATTAGCAGAGCAAAGTGCACTTTTTAAGTCGGCCGGTTAGCAAACCGTGATGCTTGAGAGCAGCCAGGCGCCGCCCCCGGTCCGCCCTGTCGCCCGTGACGTCACCACACAAACTTGCCGTAGCTTTTACTTTTTGCGTGACTATTTCACATATTGGCGACTGTCGCCAGTTTTTTAGAACTGTGTAATTAGGGACTGAGTAAATTTGGTTTATTTATCTAGCAGATAGACCCATAATTTGTAGAGAGGGCCTGTAAACATGAGATGACAGGCTCAGACGATGATGGTACGTTATTGGATATCCACAATATATCGCTGCATTGTGCATTGTAATTGAGCTGGTGTGCCACCTAGCTACGCTCTCGAATAAAGGGGCGGCATTACCAAAGACGATTTCTAATTCGTTGATAATTTGTAACAATGGTTGAGCCGTCGAGCGGTCGCCTGTCGGGGGATAATGCGCAATGATACGCCGCCGGGTATTGTTGGCCCGAGGGTCCCGTTAGCCGGACAATCGCCGGATAATCCTACAAAGCTTCCGATGAAATGGACGCGAGAAAACTTTCGCGCCTCGTTGCAGTCAACATGAGAGAAGCCGCAGGGCAAAGAAAGCCGATGGTTAATTACGACGGGGGATTATGCAAGGGATGGCCACGCTGCAATGAACGCGAAAGCCAGTAGTTAGTTTGGGATAACAAACAGCGGGGGGCTGTCTCAATACTTTTATAAAAGCTTTCGGACAGATTTAATAAATGGAATTAAAGTGTACCGCAATTTTATTGCCCAAAGCAGATGCGAAGAAAGCTTTCAACGATTTGTTGGTTTATTTAGGTACACCCGTCGGACCGTTCTCCGTCTGGCTTCTCGACGAAGGTAATCCAAATCGTGTGAGTTTAGCTCAGTACAATAAGCAATCCTAACAGCACTGCTGCTCACTTTGCTCCCTATTGTTTCTCCTAAAGCTATGATATCATCGGGTACCGCGTATTTACCGCTTCACTTGACTGGGCAGCTTCTTCAGAACGTAACTGTAGTTATGGCACACTTCCAAGATACCGAACACGATCGACAATGGTTCACAAACGCCGCACGGACAAAAACGCCAAATTAGTCGGTATTGTTTCTTTAAGAGTCCTTACACAATGGCCGGTCGTCGCAATCTTATTTTTTGTCGATGTAACTGGCACCAACTTATGTTCGATATTGGTAAAAGCTTCGGCGCCTGGTGTCGCGAAAAAAATGCCGACGTCAATCCGTATGTGCGAATCGACGGCTTCGGGGAATAGTGGTGCGTGTTCTCGGAATTAGAGAGGTGCGATCTTATCACGTTGGAGTTCCCTTGATAGTCCTAGCGATAGTTCAGCGCAATATTATTTATTAGCTACCTTTGCTACCTTTGCTATTTTTTCCTTTTTTTATTTTGATCTTAAGGACGAAACTGTGACACAGAAGGGGGAGAACGAAGAGACCCTTTCGAATTGATGGAGCCTACTATTTTTAGCGCTAGTTAAGTATTCTTTTGACTTCTCTTTAGATTGAAAGCTGATCTCAACTTAGTTGGGAAAAACGCTCGAAGGATGGTCCTCTTTAGGCAAAAGGCATATATTTACCTAATGTAATTTAAATGATTGGGTAATAGTTTTGCTTTCTAAGATGCTATAACATTCGAATATAAACGTAGTTAAGCAAAAATACATACCTGATAAGCAGTAACAGCGATGAACTCAGTCTCCGGGAATGAGAAGGAGGCATGAGGCGCCCCCCACGCGAGCGCGGCTGCGTCGCGAGCTCGCACCACCAGCACGCGCGGACGGTACTTGTGCATGGAGGTCAGCACCATCTGGAATAGAACGAGGATTTAGACTTTGTTCGAGGAGTATGTAGGTGGATCTAAAAGTTGTAATTGGTTCTAAAAGATTGGTCTTAATTTTGGCTCATCAGTCATATGGCAGCAAGGTGGTGATTCTCCTAGTTATTAGACTGATAAACTTAACCTATATTTACAACGGTTTTACTCTTTTCTCATAGGACTTTGACATAAATACTTTGACTTTGACAATGTTGCTAAAAGTTAAGCGAGGCTTAGTACTAGGTACTCCTGGAGTTATTCATCAGGTGTGTCTACGTATTCCCCTATTTTTTAAAAAAAGCTTTTCTGAAAGTTAAGGCTTTGTTATCCTATTAGGTACCTACTATTATACCAACATTTCTTTATGACACACTACATGGTTATCTAATCCCCAAACAAACTTGAGGGTCGAAATTTTAACGAGAAAACGACCTCTCCAAAGAACACAACAACTTGCTAAAACATTAAAAGCTAATCTTCATCCTAATAGAACAAACAACATAAGGCCTGCGTCTGGCGACACGACTGTCGCGTCGTGCCGTCGGTCGCTCTTGTGTAAAGGGCCTTATCTGCCACTTGACGCGAATACCGCTACCTGGGCTGCGCGGGCGCCGACTACAACCACTTCAAACGTAGAAGGGGTGCTCCTTCTATTGTCTTTGATTTGAAAAAAGATTAATTTGTACTTAAGAGGATTTAAGTAAAAGTGTGATAATGTTAAAAAGTTGCTTTCTTTTCAATTATTTGTTAGTTTTCTGCAGTATTGTTCTTTGGTTACATATTACGCGGTACAATGCAAAATACGAAGTAACTTATTGTAGAGCTTTTGTACCTAATCCTTATTGAGAAATAATAAACAACGGTGAATGTAAATACTGGTAAAAATGCAACATTCTTTTAAAGGAAATATACATAATGTAAAAGAAAAGAATTTTGCGAGATCAGCAAAAAAAGGCTCGGAATTTAACTTTTTTAGAAATACAACACATTACTGAAAACTCATACCTACGCCTCCAGTTTTCCACGTGAAAAATCTCGCACGAGTCTTTATCAGCAACTTACATATCTGTCACTCAGACAATCACTTTTTACGCTCCAAAGACAGATATGATGAGAAATGTGATCTGAAACATTCCCACAAACCCCGAGGTGTGGCTGACAGACTGACAGACTGACAATAAGTACAAAGGCCCCGCGACGGTAGCTCGTCGATCAAACCGAAACATTCAATCAAAGAGATACAGCCTTCAGATTGTAACAGTAAGAATTCGGGCCTTTTTTGCGAGGTAGATAGTCATCGTTTTAATTGATAGTTTTTGATGCAAGTGATTTTAATATTTAGTTGATTTTTAATAGGTAATGTGACGAGAAAGAAAGCTTTTCCTAATTTAATTTAGTTCATTATTTTGGAACGAATTTAAGTAAATCAGATGGTTTAAATACAAACTTTACGCTCGAACTTTCTAAGTCAGAAGGAGATTATGCCAAAGATGTTTCCTTAAAAATATACAAAAAAAACTTAATTGCTTGATCAGACTGTAAAATTAATCAAGGAATTATTGCAAGACCACCTTTCAAGTTCAGCCATAAATTGAGTCATAATCAGTATGATTACAACGATTAATAAACTACAGTTCGTAGTTAAACAGCACATAGAACCACACACAGTTAACCAGCGGCGGCCCTAGCCATTGCGAGGCTACGTGCGGCAGATCTATGCGAGGCCCTTTGTCCTACGTGAAAAGTCTGTGTTGCGAGCTAGGAGTTATTTTCTTGTTAATAAAAGGACTTACAAGCGGCGCTACCTTCTAGGTTTGGCTAAAAAGGGATGAAAAAATAATAATAGAAGTGTAAAATAATGCACCCGCGAGTGAAGCGAGCGCAAAATCGTTTGAGCTTTGGGTCACTAAAGCACCTAAACTTGAATAGCAAACAACTGTGCAAGATGAAGTCGCGAGCGCAGCGAGCGCGAAAATTTTTGAGTTTTGGGACATACAAGTACTCTAATCATGTTAGAATGAACTGTACTGACAAGTGAACAGCCGCGAGCGTAGCGAGCGCGAAAATTTTTGAGTTTTGGGACATAAAAGTACTCTAATCATGTTGTAATGAACGGCACTGACAAGTGAACAGCCGCGAGCGTAGCGAGCGCGAAAATTTTTGAGTTTTGGGACATAAAAGTACTCTAATCATGTTAGAATGAACGGTGCTGACAAGTGAGCAGCCGCGAGCGTAGCGAGCGCGAAAATTTTTGAGTTTTGGGACATAAAAGTACTCTAATCATGTTAGAATGAACGGTAGATACTGACAAGTAAACAGCCGCGAGCGTAGCGAGCGCGAATTTTTTTTTAATTTTTTGTTTAAGGACTCTCAAATTAAACTCGGAATTAAGCACAAATAAAAAGAATCCGTGACTGGATCGAGAGCCAGTTGTTTTTGTTACTTTGGTGTTCCAACTTTTTGTTAAATTGAGAACTCAAAAAGTAAACGCAGAATGAATTAGAAATAAAGAAAAAATGCATTTTTTTTTTTCTTGGACCAGATATATATTTTTTAATTATAATTTTTTTATATTAGTGTGGGTTGTAGCGCGAGGCCCCCCCAGGCGCGAGGCCCTGTGCGAAGGCACAGTTCGCACACCCCTAGGGCCGCCACTGCAGTTAACTAGACATTCGTTAGAGTTAACCACAGGTATGGGCGGGGCGGGGAATTTTATTGATTCACGAATAAACATTTAAAGTTTTTAAATAGCGCCGCCGAGGGCGATATTGTAGATAAACACCGTCTATAAATAACGAAACTTGAGTAAGATATCATTTGAGTTCACCATAAATTGTTCTATGAGTTATGGCTCGCAGGTTTGCTTGCATCTTGACGAAACTATTTACTTAGTGTTCCCGGATACATCCTATATAGCTATATACTTACTCCGGGTTTTATTTTATGTTAAAAGAGCTAGCTAGCTATCAAAAATGTAATAGGAAAGCTAACAGAAGCTAAAAACAGAAGCTAGAAAAGAAAAGGCAGCTTCAACATTTACTTAGCACATACTGCAAGGACTTTTCGCCAAAGAAAAACGCACATCAGACATCACTTTTTCTTCCATCCCGCGGTATCTAAACAAACAACAATCTCCTATCTCGAATCTAACATCTAAAAGAAACACGTGTCTTTCACTAATTAGTGGCGACAATGTGACACATAACCGATAAGGGGATGGTTTCCGCAGAACCCCTCTCCGCCGACTGGTAACCCGATCGCATGTACTGATAAACTTGATGCGCCACTAAACCGCGTTTTTGTAGTAATATGTGTTACTATACATGTTAAGATTTTATTTGCTTTTTTTTTCGGGAAGGAAGAAATCGACTGGGTTAAGTTAATTTATAAAAAATAAATGTTTTATTATTATTTCAGGTGCAACCTTCAAGGATGTTTTGGGTAAGATTAGAAATGAACAGATAGGTGTACCTGTAGTTTCAGAAGTCTAATGTCTAAATGTAGGCAGTTAGGCACGGAATAAAATGTTTGATTAGATATTTTCCGCCCAAGTTACTCGATACGATTAACATTTCCATCGTCATTACAAGCTATTGAATAAACAAACCGTGAAATAAAATTATCTGCATGTTAATATACAAATTATGGTCTTGATATCTTCGTAGATTATTGTGTAATATCGCTCGATCTTCGAGAAATAGTTGTCCGACGCGATATCACCAAATCTCGACTTTAATGTGACTATAAAATATCTCCCAATCTAATCACCTTATTATCCCCAATTTTCGACCTCAACTATTTCTCAGAAACAATATAAAACTATTACTAATTGCGTGAGGATAATCTCTCAATAATCTCTAACATTTAACGATCTTGATAATTAGCTCTTTTTGAAATAGCCAGACATCTAATCCTTTCAATGTATGGTCTTTTTAAGCATTAATCCGTCGTGGGTCTGCACTCTTTCACACGGTGTCTGTTTGAAGTATTCGCTAAAAAATGCCCAACAAAGGGTGTGGGCACAATGTACAATGGTGGCTCCTTTTATCACAGGTGGTAAATCCTCAAGTGCACAGTACGCGGATATCTTCCACGCGGATTGGCTCGCTTCTGTCAGTAGCTGGTGCATTGTTAGGCTGGGTGCACAAAGACGCCGCTCTCGAGCCCCGGTGCCTCGGTGAAGCGTACGCGCGCACTGGTGCGTACCCGCCTACAGTTTTTGCTGTCCCTACCCGTCATAATAATGTGTGTTATGATGCTTTGTGACTGATAGCCATGAACGATGTTTGTTTTGATAGACAACCTGCTTTTATGGAGGCAGGTCAGGTTAATTGTTATTGTAATGGAATCAAAATATTCTCATCACATTCTTTAACCTGAGAAGTCTAGTATCTCGCTTTATTTTTGTTTAAAGTTGTAAAAAGTCTTATCAGTCTGCTTTGACGGCTGTAAAATTCAAACAGTCAAACATCAAACGTGCATCAAGAGCAGTCGTAAAGTGTCACTCTCACGCAGTTTCTACAAACAGTCAGTGCAAACATTGTATAAAAGTTAGTCGTATAAAACCTAGGGCGAGGCATCAAGCTCATCATTAATCGAGGCGTCAACCGCTCTGTCCAAACACACCGCCCGGATAAAGGAATACAGTTAGTTGCCCCTACAAAGCCATCATACAATGCCTTTCAGCGTATTTGTTCAAGTGACGAAATGCTTAAAGACGTCTTTGTACGCAGGCTCCCGCGGCGCGTATGAACTGCCGCTCCCATAGTATACACTCGGCTTTAGTCGCACGACTTAAGATTGAAATTCGAATGAGAAATTGCGCAGAACTATCTTTTTTACGTCATCGCAAAACGGGTTGTTTGCATTGGAATCTTATTCCAACAACATAAGGCTCAGTTCTGTTTTTATAGAAGTTTTAATGGGAAGTGGTTGGCGTGGTTGCGCGAGAGGCGTTTCCTTTCGAAAAGTCGATATATGAGGCAGAGTCACGATCGCGGGAATGTTCGGCGAAGGCTGTACTTGTAACTGTATCCAATATTGAAACTTTTTGTTACAATAGAGCCAATGTTTGTCGTTTGCGTCATACTTTTATTAGTTCGGGCGAGTTTTTGTTTACGGCCTTTCAATTAATGATTTCAATTGCTTTGAGAACTGATGTTCTGTGAGGTGGTCGGGATTCTAGATTTAATAACTTTATGATGAATGAATATGATTTTTGGCCCGCAAAAAACAATTATTCCTAAGTCCTATCTTAGCAATATTTTACAACAGACACATCCAAATATCTGCTAATGACTAAAATATTTTAAAACATAACTTATCTTTGGGTAATTACCGTGCATTCTTGGATGCCAGTGTTGCAAATCATCACCCCTTATCTATGGTTGTGACTACTGACTTGTGACGTCATACCACAGATAATGTCGTGTCATCGTGTCATAGTGCTATTGACAAATTGCATCCCTGTCATGGCTGTCGCAGGATTTTTTAATAAATTGTTTAACATCTAAAATTTCAAAGTCACCTAAAAGCTTTTGGATTTGTTTTTCTTCGGCGCGTTTTTATTTTCCCAATTCCTCATTGAAAAAAATATACAAAGTTTTCATACTTGTGACATGTATTTAAAAAAAAGGGTGGTGAAAAGTTTCTAGTTTACTTTGCTCCCTTAAATACAAATGATATACGCCTTTAAAATATACCTAAATATTTAGAGATTAAATATGAAGAAATATTAAACTAGCATTATTACTGAAACGTTACAATGTTGATCTAGTTCTTTATGACAAATTGCCGACTTCTCCGTACTCCGACTGTTGCAAGACAATTACTAAGGAAAGTCATGTTCTTTGTGTTACAATGGGTAGTTAATAAGTCTGCGATCGATTTCCCATGATTACGGCGGCTTAATAACAAATTAACAGTTTTTGCTCAGGATATTAAACTCAATGTAGTTTTCCTTACGATCTGAGAATTGTAGCGCGGCCTTTTTGATATGTTACTGTTAGGATTTCTTGGTTAAAGTAAATTATTTTATTTCTTATTAACAATAAGGTCTGAATGGGTTTTGTTTTCTTCGGAATAAAAAAGTAAGTTTACATCGTAAATACTAAATAATGTTTTCCTTTAACTATTGGAAATCTATGAACCTACGAGTAAATAAATACGAATCATTTCATTTCTTCTTTGTTCGGTATAACCTGAGAATACACCCTTCCTAAAAGAAACTATAACAAGTGTGTTCGGAATACGAATAAGACACTAAAGAGTTTTCAACACCCAAAAACAATCAGTAGTAAAAAAAATCAAAACTTACATGTCCCTGCGCATCCATAGTATTATTCGTCAGCTTCAATTTACTGAACGACACCGGATTAGCGGTCCAATGATGACCAGGGGCCGGGGAGTCAGGGTGCAGCATCAGCCGCCTCGGGGACTGAGGCTCGGCGCCGCCCGCAGCCGCCCACGCACCGCCCGCCCAGCGCCAGCGCCGGCGCCCAACGAGAGACAGTTCGAGGAGAACGCAGTACTCCTCGCGAGGGTCTAACCCGCCCAGGGAGATGCGGAGCGATGGGAACATGCGTCTGAAAAGAAGATGTGATGTTAGAAATATTGTTGCAAAGCTTGAGATTTATATAAGTGTTTCGTAATTTAAAAACATTGTAGGAAAACTCGAGATTTTTACGAGTTTCATGTACTTATTTAATTTAAAACAGTGATGTCTCAGTGCATGATACATGCCTCTTCTCATATAAAAAAGGGAAAATATTTTATACACAGACAGATACCAGAACTACGCGGTAAGCGTGCTCAGAATATAAAAGCTCGCTAAATACCTACCACTTTCCGGACTAGTATTTCTTATGTCTTAATAGCATGAATACACATAAAGAAATAATACAATAGATATATGGATACTCAATATAAAACTTTATTTAACGAAAAACTCTATTTTGCTGATAAACCAGTAAAATAATGGTGGTTACATTGGGGCCTATCCATTTACAACTTATGAGAGATAGTTTCGGAAAATCTAAAGTATACATAAATTAGCTATGCATATTTGTGTGCATAATGATCATGTTTCGGAATGTAGTTTATTAGTCAACGTTTAGCTCCGATAAGATTAGAATTAACATGCATAACGGTTTATTTGCCTGTCGCCATCTTAGCCAGCCAATATGTCACGTCTTTACTAAATAGATAAATGGACTGGTTTGAAATTCCGCGAGAACCAAAAACAACATGGAATAGATAGTTGATGGAAGAATCTACACTTAGGTAAATAAAATAAGCTATTAAATGGCTATTAAAGAAAATCCTTGATAGGTAACACAATTCACTAAGTATAGATTTTCCCTAAGAGAATTATGATTTGTGATAATGCAGAATTTTTATTATTCCCTCGCTTAATTTTCCTTGTGAAATGAATATTGAGAAAATAAGGCCACATTATTTCTACTTTCTTATAAAGCCTTTTCATCAACAAACATGAGAGCAAATACGATTACAAAACAACTATTCACCTTCTCAGTAGCACTTATGAGCACATTCCAAATTGTTATCACGCTTATAAAAATGTGATAGCGGGGGCAAATGTGTTACGAATGGGGGCTTTTGGCACCCGTTTGTTTCGTCCATATAAAGTGTCATAAAGCCTGATATTGGTGGCGCCATGTTTATCGGGGGACGCTGTGGTCGGTCTTTGAATTAACGTATCTGTAAGTAGTTGGGATAGTACCTCTATACTTATTTGTGCCTACCGCGGCGGTGGTGGTATTTAATCTGTGGACAGATGTGTCCCGAATAATGGGTTGTTAATTTTGAAGGTAGTGTAAATTGTATTTGTTTTGTGACTCGTTTTCGTTGCATTGAAGTGTTTGTTGAGTCGAAGTTCATTATGAATGACAGTTGGTTTAAAAATAAAGATAAATTCTAATTTCAGTTTCTAAGTCTTGATAAGTTAACTTCAATAAATCTATTCGACGTTACCTCCTTTAAATTCCTGAAATATTTGTCTAGATTTCAAACAATCTTACAAAATAGGCACTTACTAAAAAATATTAAAAACTATTTTTCTTTGAGAGCCGAGACACATTACCTCTATAATGTATTCACAGCAGCCTTATAGGCTTATTCGCGTATCAGTGCGGCATGCCATCAGTCATAATAGTGGTGTTATCAGCGAGGCTGCGCCCGCGCCGGCGAGCCACTAATGCAGGCGCAGATAACGCGCCGACAGAAGCTCAATTAACAACAAACTAAATTAGCCTCCATTTAAAGTTTACGATCGCCGCTACCGCCTTACGTGAGCGTAGCGACAGGACAACAGATACTTTTGTGCTCATCTAACTTTGCATGGGAACTGAAATCTTTGAGTTCCATGATGCAGCTTTCATTTGTTTCACACTGATTTTTTTTCACAAACCACGCACAGTCAAGACATTGCTGTTTTTCTGCAGGGTGCTGTTTCAAAATTAGGTACCGCAGTAATGGTTTTCTTACATAAAAGAAAAACTATTGAAAATTTTACTCCGTTATAACTTATATAATTTACGAGTATATATATATTTTGGATCGTTTTTACACGCTTTTTATTAGCTTCACCTGTATGTTTGTATGTTTGTAGGTTTGTATGTTTGTATGTTTGTTTGTAACCGACTTTTTTGGGCGCGATTTTGACCCACTTTAAACGGCCAGATTTCGTTCAAACTTTGTAGATTTATTGAGGACCGATGACAATACACTAATTTGATAAAATTATCCCATTTTAACCGACTTCCCAAAAAGGAGGAGGTTACACATACACATCGATTACTCCGAGGTTTATAGACCGATTTACGTGATTCTTTTTTTGTTCGACTTGGAATAGCTGCCAGTTGGTCCCATATTCATCAGGTCAGGATCTGATGATGGAAACCCTGAGAAATCGAGGGCAACCTTCAAAACTTGTAGGCATACATAGGGTAAAAACTTGACACTTAGGTGTACGCCTAAAAGCACTATTCAACTGTGAAGATTTGGAGCTGACCTGATGATGGAGACCAGAGAGGGTCGAGGGAACTCGACAACTGAATATGTAAACTACCTCGTGTTTGGGCTTAAATTATTTGTATTGACAAGACCTTTGCAACAGTGAAGGTTTGGAGCTGACCTGATGATGGAGACCAGAGAAAATGGAGGGAACTCGACAACTGAATATGTAAACTACCTCGTGTTTGGGCTTAAATTATTCGTATTGACAAGACCTATGCAACAGTGAAGGTTTGGAGCTGACCTGATGATGGAGACCAGAGAAAGTCAAGGGAACTCGACAACTGAATATGTAAAATACCTCGTTTGGACTTATATTCTTTGTATTGATGAGAACTTCCCACTTGTATGGATAGTGACAACTATTCGTATCACTGAAAAGCTTTAAATAAATAACCTTTTTACAAAAAAATTAAACCGAGTTCCCAAAACACTAAAAAGCAAAAAAAAACTAATTTTAGGTGCATCTGCCTAGAAGTCGGTGGCAAATTAACTTAGTAACATCCATTAGGCACCGACTTCTAGTCTTTTCAATTTGCAAAATATGATCTTTGTTAATTTATATAATTTTCATCTATAGTCGATAAGGTAAGAAAATTAATTAAAATTTTCTAGAATTTTTCTCTACAGTCGATAAGGCAGGACTCGATGTTAATTTTTATTTCCAATAATTATCTTTAGCCGTTTTCTCTAATATTGACAAATTTTTGTATACTAAAGAGAATTTTAATTCTACAAAACAAATAATAGTTTGAAAACAAACTAAAAAGTAGAAAATAAATAATAGTTTAAAAAAAAACTAAAAAACACGCTTTTTATAGAAAAACGAACTAAAAAATAGGAAATAAATTTTAATGAATTTAAATTAAGAAAACAGTGTTAAAAATTTCAATGAATATAAATTAATAATAGTGTGAATACAAAAAAAAATATTTAAAAAAAGCGTGGGGTGCTTTTTAAGATATTATCGAAATGAAAATCACTGTACTCATATCTGTCAATAAAATATTTATAACTATTGACACCATGCACCCCACGCTTTTTTTTAAATATTTTTTTTGTATTCACACTATTATTAATTTATATTCATTGAAATGTTTAACACTGTTTTGTTGTTGTTTGTTGTTGCTGTTTCAAAATTAGGTACCGCAGTAATGGTTTTCTTACATAAAAGAAAAACTATTGAAAATTTTACTCCGTTATAACTTATATAATTTACGAGTATATATTTTGGATCGTTTTATATTATTGGTATGTCATTCTCTGTAATTACCTTATTCGGATATAATGACAAGGTTAAGATTGAAAAATCAAACATTTGAACGGTATTTAATGTTTCGTTTCCGCTTCCAAAGATGATATAGACATCTCGATATAAGCATGTATAATTATATAGATATAATAAGTCGAGAACAACGTAAATTTTACATATAATGTGCGTCGGATATCGTGAGTGGTCCGTCCACCAACGCGTCGCCCACACAGCGTCACAGCCACGTGAAATATACTGTAAATCATTCAGTTCTGATGCGCGCGCGCATCACTCGGAATTAAGATCTTGTCCACGATTACATTCCTAGCGGCTGATTAATAGGCAATTTTGTTTGCTAATTTATTACCTTTCTTTAAACAGAAATATTGCTAACATTAAATACTGGATAAATTGTCAGCTATTTTTCAAACAACTGCTGCGACAACAGGTAACATTCCTTGTTTACAACTGTCGTTATGTCGACAAACATGGCGAGACAAGTCAGTCCAAACACAAATATATGTTCAAATAGTTGTGTATCGCGCGCATGTTGACCGTACGTTGACAAATCCCTTCACTCGGCTACCGTTCGTAAGATGGCTGTTATCAGCCGCCGGCCACTTATCGAGCCGTTTGAAAGCTCCGCGCGCCGACAAAGAGGTGACGATCCACGCGCAAAATATCATGAAAAATATACCGCCCGATCATACTATCTAAATCGTAATTTCCACAAGGGACCCATACAAACTGTAATGAACATTCTGAACCATTAAACATTTGATAGCAGCGATGACGAATTAAACATAATGCGTGTCATGTCAGCCTTTTTATTTAAAGTGTTTTATGTTATGGAATTTTGTTTACGATACAGTTTAAACGAGAATGCAAATGAAATAAAGATACTATAAAAACGAGACCGCCATAAAAGGCCTCTCGAGAGCTTAAGCCGCGGCGGTGGGAAGGGACTTAGGGAACACAATGGGACCACCAGAATCGCGTTGAATAAACTTAAGAGTGGGTCGTAAATCGGTAACAACTTGCCAATTGCCGCACGGAGGCGCTAACTGCGGCAAAGAAACTGTCATATCCGCTCTAGCATCCGCACGAGAACCGCTCGAGCGACCGACTCGCCGCGGGTAGTTGAGCACGACGCGCTCACACACAGCCACTTGCATTCATCCACATTACTTCAGCAGCTCACACACTCGAATCTGACAGATGTCGTCTGTAAACTTTAATGACTCCTGATCACTGTTTAACGTCGTCGACACTAACCTACCCCTCTCGCCAGCCAGTTATCTTTACTGCTAATTTCATGAGCTTTTTATCTTCCAAGTTCAATGTTACGCTGGAGACAGTCGTTAAGGCACAGAGGACACGTTGTTCGACACATCTGGGCTTCAATTCGAAGTAACGCGAAGGATAAACAACTTTGGAGTGTACAATACTTGTGTTGTGTATCCAGCGCCTAACCCGCGCTTATTAACGCTCATACGAGAAGTCCGGCCGGTTTTTTCGATTGCCCAGATGTGGGCCTGGGTGAACACCTCCGCCATTGTCTGCCCATATAAAAAATCATACACCTGGAAGTGTCAAATTGTTCACTCGGACTGTGAGAGCGGCCCGTGTGAATCTCGCTCGCTCAGCCCCGTTCGCTCGCTGTATGTGCACACAAATATTTGTATTTAGCGTGCTTTATCCTGCTCCTAAATCGTCAAAACACGATTATCTACAATCTGCAACTAAATTATAGTTAAATGCCCAACTGCTTAGCGCACAAGGTTGTTTTTTACAACATAATGTTCTTAGAAGAACGTTTTATTTTTTAAAGGCTTCGTCGTGTGTAATATTTCTGAAACCTATAAAATGTAATTCCCGTTCTATAACTACATAATTATATGTAAATTATCTTAATGGTTCGGCATCGCTATGGGCAGTTGACGTGCGGTCAGATAATGTTCTACAACTGCTAAAAACCTTTTACTGTGTAATTATAAACGCGTAAACGGCAGCTTACGACGCAATCGACGCATGCGCAGTAATGAGCGGTGTGTGTGTCCGCGGCTCGGGTCTATCCCGCGCGACACTCTTGCGCAAGGGACTGATGGTCATGCATGCGCACCGCACGCTCATTTGTTAACCCACTGTAGTGGGCCGCTAAGACGGTACCAAACTCCATGAATCAGCAATAACGCAGAACGATAACACATTAGGGGCGGTCAGGATGTAGCAGTCAATGCGTATTATACAATCAGACCGGAAAGTATCCTGTCGACAACATTCAGAACGTTGTTTGCTCTAAAATTCACAAATATTTTCAATGTCATCGAAAAAAACATTCCCGCACCACTCCCATATGCTTGGAGAGCTCGCCATGCAAACCAAACAAACTACACTTATAAAGAAATACATTGGTTCAAAACAAATAAACCAATTTGGGCTCGGCCACAAAAAAGCCACGGAATCATCTCGGGAGATGTAACGACATATTAGCATATTGATGGCTACCTCTATCTGTCGTCCTTTGTTTAAAATCAGCGACAGCACCTTCAATCATAACGATCGCTTTCAAAAAAAGATTTATTTTATTGGCTAGTTTTTGCCGTGCGGCTGCAGGTGGTAACAAAAAAATATTGCACCGGCTACCTTGCTCAACGACCCTTGTTTTATAACAAAATTGATTAAAGCCCTCGAATGCTTTGTTATTAGATAATAACGGTTAGTGATCGTTTCTGATATTTACATTTATGAAAGCCTGACAAGTTTTGTTTGATGATGAGGAATGACGTCATCGGCGGTTTTATTGCGTTTAGTGGTGTCACGCGATGCTGCGAGTATGCGCAGTAAGTAATTGTAGATGTTAGAGATATGACTAGGTCTTGGCTCGGCTGAGGGCGGGGCGGGGACACAAAGCTCGCCCGCGGCGCGCGCGCACCTGCGCGACATGTTTATGCGCATCTCGTCGCCAAATTTACAACCGCCCTGAACAAGGGCACCGCTCTTGCGGAAATTGAAAATGTTTAATCGCCACATCGGCACCCTTTCATCCAATGAGTTGCCGTCCACCATAGTTTCAATTGCACCCATTTCGCTTTAGTGCACCGTTCGCAGATTGTAAACGTATCTGTAAAGGGTACCGCCTCAATTAATATCCGATCTTACGCCAGTCGCCGATTGGTTTTATTACCGCATAAGTAAATGAATTCGCAGCCTGTTTTATCTCAGTGTGTTTATTTATACATTGATAACTCTGCAGTATCAATTTTCTCTGCAAAACTTCTTTGGAACTTTATCATACAAAGTCATGTAAGCTTCGTTACTTTAATACGACCTACTTGCTATCAGACGTTTTGATATTATCTTAATTAAAGCAATTAGTCAGAAGTTTTTAGTTCCCATCATCATTTAATAAGCTAATGATTCGAGCTTAATCATGGCATTACAGGAAATAAGTAGTTTAACTGATAAGTTAACTAGCAAGTCTGTAACAGTAGCAGGAATATGTAGCTTTCCAAAACATATCAAATCTATACGGGAAATAGTATGAATAAAGTAGAACAAAAATTAGAATTAGCTTAAGAAATATATGTACATTTTTAACATAATTAATGAAAAGGGGACAATAAACACCACATTTGGAAAGAGATATTTGTATAAACACCTCGTAGTGGGAGCTTACGCGAAAAAGCTCAAATTTCAAATGAATATGGATGTCGTTACGGTGAAAGTAGGGAATTAATTCAGCACCTTTTGGGGCGCCGGCGCCGCGGCATTCACGCGTGGCACAAAGCTTGTTGCTCGTAAATTGCGAATGGAAGGGCCGACAAACGCGCAGTAATTTAGTTGACAGTGGGTACCAGAGCCGGCCGACCAGGAGACGTCCCGACCGCCGCGCAGCGCGGGCCCCATACAAAGCTTATCTACACGCCGCATCTAGAGCCTATTATGAGCCTGACGCCGAACTCAACACAACAGATCGTTAAGATTACGCTTTGCCAATACACAGTTCGGTAATTCATGCCGCATAAACGATTAAAGAATTCGCCGACAATTAAAAATTAATTAGTTATAATATCGACCCAAAAAACTGCACGAATAACTTCGTCGATGGAACGTGGCATTGACAAAAGATTCGTTCATGTTCATTGGAGTTTTTTTCTTACCTAATCAAGTGCTAATTTAGATTCATATAACAATGTGTGCTAGTCATCAAACTGAAACAAAACCATCTCAAGAATTAATGAGAACCATTTGATTGCATTACTCGTGGACCTTAATTGTCCGATCAACGATTCTTGGGTTGCGTTACCATGGTTCATACAAAGCTGGTCCTTATTTACGCGCTTTAGAGTTGAAGTTGCAGTGCAGGCGGGTTGGTCGCGACGAGCGCCCCCAGTCCGGTGGCGACCGCTCGTTAGCTCCCGAGCCGGCATAAATCACACCGTTTTATGAGAACTCCCAATTTTTTAACATTTTGAGTTAATGAAATGCGAGCGCAGTATGGGACCCGACTAGCGACATTAAAAAGGACAACCCATAAGATCGGACAGTTTCTAATTATAATCCTGTCAAAGATGTGATATAAGCAAAGAATTGATGATCGCCACAAACGCGGTGATTTTATCTAAGATAATAGCGATCTGTTGATAGTAGCTGTTGAATGTTAATATTTGTCATATTTTTTATTTGTTTGTCATCGAACTAAACCCCTGCTAGGAGATGTCATAAAACTACCATTGGTTATATTGTTAATCTGCTAAGGATACCGTTCAGCAAAGTGGTTCACTCGACTGTTTACCAGAAGCAAACTGTTTGAAAATGCAAGCTATCGATATCGGAATAGTGCAATTAAGGATCGCCCACCAAGACCCCAACTACTGCAACTAATTTGCAGCAGTTAGCAAGAATAACAAGAACCATTAACCACAAGTACAATAAGGGAACACGGTAGTGGCAGTCAAACGAGCAGCTATCAATCAAGCACAGGATCTTCGCTCATCGTACCGTAATGCCGCGATCCCTAGAAACACGACCATCCTGATCGCAACCATATTTCATAGGAATAGAGTTCATTATCCTTGAACGGAAGTCATGGAGAATGGCGCCAGTATTTTAGGATTTTCGAAGAAGCGAAAGGGTTAGGCTGCGAATTAAAGTTGCGCACACGCACGGAGGGGGGATCACTAGCGCCGACAAAGGCACCGCCGCACGCGAGCTGCCCGATTCACAATTAAGCCCGCGTGTGTTAATTGATATTAATTCTGTGCGGATGGTACAAGCAGAGAACGGCTTGCGTATTACTCGGAGATCGTTTCTGTAACTGTTCGCGAATTTACATGCCGTCGTTATGTTCCGGGTGGTATTGATTGAATGTTGAGTCATCTGATACAGTTATTTTGATCCAGTTAATTTTGGGTCGAATAGGTACATATAAATCTTAAACGAATACATACTTATTCCGAAACATAGAATGCTTCCTCGAAACATTTGCAATACACCCATATGATTCATATAGTTCTGATCTTCGAAATATGTGGCGAAAGGCTTTGAGAGCGAGTCGGGCAATTATGTCCGCTCCGACTCCATACTTGGTTCACATTGCAATGGTCGAGCCTAATGTCGCTCGATTGGTCCTTTTACGCCAGTCGCTAATCGCTCCCACAAGATCCACATGACAGTCGGTAGGTACCGGGAATCGCGCCAAGGCTGGCGTAATGTGTCGGGTTCAAACGCGCCGCGGCCGCGTCATCAACGCAATTAGTGGGCGTTGCGACATCCAGCACACTATTGACATTGAACCCTTGTTACATATTTCACAGAAATGTGTTTTGATGTCGCCTCATCGTCACGTCTCAACTAATATGTGCGGACTTTAATCTCGAACGCATTGCTCGCCTCTAATTGCAGTGCATGCAGTCGTCTTTCAATTCTCATGTACGGTATCATGCCGAGGCATTTTTCTGCGAAGTCTATAATTGATATTGATGCGGTACTTAGTTAGATATTTGTTAGATTGTAACGTGCATTAGAATGAGTAAGAGCTGCGTAGAAAGTTTTTGTAGCAAGAGATGAGGACTAGGGTCTTCCGAGAGTGAGCCCGCAATTACAGTGGAATGCGCCTCAGTCGTGATGTTTGCGTTTGGTAAGATCGAGTTAAGTAGGCATCATGCATGCAACTTTTATAGCGTTGACCAAACTATCAGTGAGCATCTCGACGCTTACGTATTCTTGTCAACATTCATGTCCAAATCAGTCATGTTCTCACAGCGCACACTTAGACGCCGGAGCGACACATTTATTCGAGAATCGTGCGTCCGTCTGCACCCAGAGTCGCCCATTGCGCTTATCTGAGGTTTCGGTAGCGGTCGCCGTGCGCGATACACATCGGCGCGTGATGTCGCGATGCGCGGGCGCGGCTGCGCGATGCTATCGGCACACGAGCGCGCGGGTGGCTCGCTCTCTGCCTCCGACTCCCAGACTCAGTTCACGGCGTCGCACATCATTGTCGCCACGGTACAGCCTTTTAACAACTATCGAGTTTCAAAGAAATAGAATGTGCTATGACGGGTCCTTAGGGAACCTTAATTTAATGAGTATCCAATCAGATTACCTGTTAAACGCGCAGCATAAATATTTATTCTACTCAAAAGGCATAATAGCTCTCAAACACGCATTACTGTAAATCAGCTATCTGTAAGCAACATCACACGGCTCGTTAGCGACAAATCTTGCGTGAAATGTAACAAATTCGTATATCACAAGGTTTTTTCTGACCGCTTCCATTGTAGGTACGTGGGCTCCTATGTTTTTACGAGCGCGTTATGATAAACGACGCACCCTGAACAACTGTCGGGTTATAATCACCTCGGGTTCTGGGAGACGCATTATGGACACGTACGACCACGCACGTACTTAATGCACTGGATGCTTTCATGTCCTGCGATGTTAGATGTCACCTTAACAACTCAACTCAACTCCTGACACTATCGATAGTAAGCGAACAGACAACACTTGTATCAGATTACACAGACCAAATCAAATGTTTGTTTTAGATCAAAAGCTTGAACCCACAAAAAAGTAATGGCGTATCGGAACACGAGATTACTTTTTTCTGCATCAAAGAAGTCATCTGAAAGAATGCGAGTTGTCTCATTCCCTCACATTACAATTTGTTGGGTAGCAGAGCCAAGTCGGACTCCGTGAGAATAATTCCCGAGTTCCGAGTAACATGG
Source organism: Helicoverpa zea x Helicoverpa armigera (assembly GCA_033682625.1). Lineage (NCBI taxonomy): Eukaryota > Metazoa > Arthropoda > Insecta > Lepidoptera > Noctuidae > Helicoverpa > Helicoverpa zea x Helicoverpa armigera. The sequence continues at coordinate 3,005,190 of JAWIIS010000002.1, read as the reverse complement.
GTTAAACGCTTGTATCGAGAGATACCGATCTAACCCGAGCTTCTCGTTGGCGCCATAAAAACAAAACATCTTCAACACGACCACTTTCTTCCCTAAATTATTCGTGGAATTTACGACGTTTCAACCGACAAAAATGTTATAACCTAATGAGAAATTATCATCAGAGCCGCTGTCTGTCGCCCGGCAAAAACCGACTCATGCGCCGCTCCACGATGATGCCCGGACGCATATTTTTTATATTCTAAATTCGAATTATCATTTTCGTGTTTGTTTTTTACCTCGATCGTCGATTGTTTTAGGTTGTGGCGGGACAAAAAGGCGCGGGAGCCGGCGATGACTGTGCTTTTCTGATGATCACTCAACTTTGAGCTCGACACTCACGGTGGAGGATTTCTCTTATGCACGAGTTACATCGACAGCTCAACATTGAACGTTACCACGGGCGTACACCTGATGCCGACGATGGATAGCACGTTTATAAATATGTGAGGAATGGTGCGTGGTGTGTTCCCCAGAGATATTGCGATATGATCGGCCGAAGGCGGCGACTATTCGGCGCGTGCTTCAGATTCCTGGTCCTTTTATCCGGAATTACCCATTACATACAATGACATTACGTTTTTACAGCGACATTATTTCTTAAGGTTCATCTAAGCCTTCATTACTGTAAACGTTTTCTATCAACTTACAATTGTACAAACAACTCTTACTATACATTTAAGGGTTCTAACGTTTATCGTAATTGCGGTGCACTTTGGAAATGCAATCGTTTGGACTTTTATTTAGGTAAGTACTTCTAACTACTCCAACGTTACTTCCGGAGTGATACAGAAGAATTGGATTAACACATAAGAAAGATATCAGCTTAATTAATTAATAAGCAGGATGTGTGTCAACAGAACCTGCAGGAGGGGGCAAAGGTCTAACAAATTTCCGAGCTAACTGATCGAACCTTCATTAATTTTCCTCGGACAAGTAACCGCCTGCTGGTATAGGAGTCTAAAACAAAGAGGCATTATGTCAATTCGTAGCGAGTGCAGCACTAGTCGCGATATCTCTCAATCTGGCACGTCGGTGCGCGGCTAGGAGATGTGGAGTGGTGCTCGCTGGAGGAGTGACGAGTGGAGCAGAGCCGGAGACGGGCGACTGTCATAATCTGATTATTAGTGGTGCGTGGCTGGGGCGGGGCGCGCGGCGGGCGGCCGGCGCGCCGCAGGCGGTCGGCGCCCGCGCACGTCCCGCTCGCGCCCGCAGGGACGCGCGCTCGGCCGGGCGACAAGCGACTCGAGGTAAAACAAAAGGAATGTTGCCGGCGACGCTTTGAGGCGCCGGCGCCGCTCCCCGCGCAACCTAATCACCCATTTTAATTACGACACAGATCGAATCAATTAATCGGTATTTCTGTTAAAACAAGCGCCGGAATGAGCTTACGCTCGTTTGTTAGATATGATTTCTGGACGTAGATCCGAGATGTGATTAGACTTTTATCTCGTAAAAGTCGGCGGTAATTGTCAATATTACTGGAGTAATTCATGTTCACAAATTGACTGCGAGTGTATAACGCTGGGCTCTGCCGCTGCGACCGTTGCTAGTACCCGACCATGCGCAGACGTTTTTAATTATAACTTATGATTTTTTCAAGCGAATTCGGGCGCGCCCTTCCCGACGAATAACACAAGAATAAATAACGAGTTTTTGTGTTGTGTGTTTGTTTTTAAAATGGCGGGAGGTCCGCGCGACGACACGCGAGCGATGCGCGCCGGCGGCCGCGGCCCGGCTCGCCCATTTGTCATATTTCAGTTTTGAGAAAAAATAAATAACCTACTCTATTCCAACCGATGTTTGTTTGTACAGCGATTATTGAGGGTTAAGTATTATCTCTGAACATGCAGTGGAACAGATGGGCCGTGTCGCCGACAGCGCGTATCTATGCAGTTTGTTATTGTGCGGAGCGCGCGACCTGCAAGCATGTGGGCCTACAGTGTTGACACGAGGATTATTGTTTTTTAATCGCCTGTCACATCTTCGTCGTCGTCAGTTTCGTTAAACAAAACTTCGCGAAAACGTCTCGAAAGATTTCGTATCTAAAGTGTTGATTATTGTGGTGTTGATTCGTCTAATATCCTGTTTTAATTAGGCCTACAAAAGATGAGGCGATAGGCTCGCATGAACAAACACTCAACCTGTATAAAGGCAAACATGTTGGCACATAGAGTCGCTCAGCCCTGTCTATGTATCTACAAAGCAATTTACAATTCCTCACAGGTGGGAAAATTGAGATGGCTGTTTCTACAGATCCCAAGTTAACACATAAAGCTCGCGCATGGCCGCCGAGCGAGGCAGGTGTTAACTCCGACTACACACGCCGCCCGGCCCCGCTTGCACAAACGAACCGCCCAAATCCACTGTTTGCGCAACCAATTAACCCGCCGAAGCCAGCCCCTCTCCGCGAACCAAACCAGATAAAGAACAGACAAGAACAGCTTTTAACACTGTTTGTACAACAACTAAAAGCTTCGAATTACAGTACCCAATGTTACCAGTTCCCAACGGGACAGCTCGCATAGAATAACTCAATTACTGCGCGCACGCACCTCGGCTAGTGCTCAATACGAGAAACGCATGAAATATTTTTGACCCATTTGGATTCGTATGGCGCCAGGGTCGGCGCCAGCGCGCCCCCGGCCTCTCTCACGCGGGATCGTTAATACAAAACAAACAAAAGTGACCTCTAGACGGGCGCGGCCAGCTAAGCTAACGAGATTCACCAACCGCTGGATAAAGCGGTAAATTATCGGAATGTTAGCCGGGCGGCGGCGCGCGGTGGTCTGCGCCGGCGGCCGCGCCAAAAAAACGTGTAGGAGATGACAGGAGCACAGATGAACCCGGCTAATTATCGGCCAGCGCAAAAACTGCGACAGTGCGCAGGCGCGCCGCTACAGCCATCGCGCACGACAGCTATTCGTTTGCGAACAGCGTCTAGTTTTTACTGGTCATTTTAATAAGAGAGTGGTCGACGACGCGATGCGGTCCTCGAACGCTAATTACACGCCATTAATTACGGAATATTTTCATTTTTAATTCCGTCAGAAGTCGAACGGACGTGATGTTCATTATTGATCGAACTTTCTTTTGGCGGTGCGCGGCTATGGTGGTCGGCCGCCCTTCTTTACCGTGAAACAATTACGTATCCAAAAATATGATTAAAATATCTAACGAGTCAATCTGCGTCTGATTGTGAGAGCATAGACATGCATGTTCCGGCGGCATGTGGAGCAGCGAGGCCGCGCGGTGGCTCGCGGTGGGTCGCGGTGGGTCGCGGCTCTCGCTCGCAGGAAGGCGGAGGCGCCGAGATCGCGACGACTGTGTAATTTCTTCACTGCTCGCACCCACATTATCGATCACGAAAAAAATATAATTGTAGGGGTACCGTCGTAAAGCAAACAAGCTTATAATAAGGTGTAATTTGTGCTCGGCCATTTAGAGAAATGCACAAATTGCCGGGGCAGCTGTTTGTTTTGTCTATGACGGAGGTCCGGCCCCGTCTCCCAAATTATCCGTTAACAAGGCTCGCGTCAGATTCAGCAGTCCTAATGGGTTTTCGTTAAGTTTTTGTTATTATTTTGTAATTTATTATGAGTAATATGTTTTTGTGTATTGGATTCTTGGATTCCGACAGCTGCATTGTTTAATTGAGTCGATGATGGTTAGACAAAGTTTTTTCATTCAATTCAAAATGTCGCGTTGTCGCTGCGTGTCACCGGCGCATGCGCAGGGCGGGCGGAGGGCTCCGCGCGCCTTCCCACGAAACGTTGATAAACGGTGTGACAGGTGCAAATTATGAAATATCTCTCAATTCTATATTGATGCCAATAAAAAGAACTGCGTACATGGAAAACAATTACTGGCTCGTTATTTGCCAATTTCACGGTAAACATAGTCAAGCAATCGATGTTTTGTAGAAATAAAAATGTTAGGAAACTAAATACCATGTTTTTTGTTGTACTGGTTGACATTACTTACAATACGGGCTATGGAATGATGCAGACCTGTGGGTTTGCCCGAACGATGAATTAAGATGATTTCAACAAATAACGTTTACCGAAAAACCAATTTAATTGGACTTATTGCTGCGAGCCAACTGCCACAGAAACTACGGGCGCACCGTACAATTCACTTAATTTCCAAGAATTTATGTTTTAATAATGACTTCTTGCCCGCGGCAGTACGGGTCGCGTAAAATGATTTCTGAGCCCCTTTCACATAGTTAAGTGGTCTTACACGATTGGCACACAAAACATGAATGAATCATTGAGTACTTATTTATAATGGATTGTCGCTAATTTCAGGAGATAGCATAATGATTTCCGTTGCTTAAACTAACCGTTACACTTTTTAAGTAAAGTTTTTAAATCGTAATTTTTATTTAGAAAAAGCATTTTCAGTCAAACTAACTCGTCTGCCTAGCTTTTTGCCAACTATGTTATGGGATTAGCTTCAAGTCTTAGCCGGATGCAGCTGTGTACCAGTGTTTTACATGGAGCAAATAATGTACCACCTGCGGAATGCTAATAAAGAATTGAGTATTGCCTATCTAACCTCCACAACCCAATACACCTTAGTGAGTCAATTTAACTACAAAATCTAAATTGTTCATGGAAAATCCACATTTTCCTGAACTTCCTTTGGTCCTTTGAGTCCACAATTAACATAAGTAAGTACCTATTAACAAAATCTAAATGTAACATGGACAATCCTATGTTTCACTTTTCACATTTTCCAGAACTTTCTTTGGTCCTTTAAGTCCACAATAAACACAAGTATTTTGTTATTGTTTATGAGCTTACCTTCCACCCTTGGTGATGATCATTTCAGTGCCGATATCGTGGAAGCGCCGCCAGAGGTCGCCGTTGAGCAGTCTAGCTTCACAAGCCGGCGGCTCTGCGTCCGCGCCGACGCGGTGTTCTAAGGGAAAAAGTACTAAAATTATTATCTTTGCTTCATTTTCATCATCATCGTCGATGACAATTTAGTGTCTTACTGATGTGCTGACTAAAAAGTGGCTGAAAAAAACGTAGTGAGAAAACAAAAGAAAATTGGATTTTCTAAGTCTACTCTGATTGTAGGTTCGTCATTCTTACCGAAGTCTGCAGAACGAACCTATTTAGTTACAATTTGGAGATAGATTGAAGTTTGAGAAAAATGTAGTATTCTATATTTTATTCATTAATTTTAATAGGTAATGGAAGTAATAATTTTTAACAGTAAACTGTAATAAGAACAAAAATCTAAAAAATAAAAATTCACACGTTCTATTAACTTTTCAAATTAAGTTAATGCCTAATAATGCGATAATTTACTTAATTAAATTTCGCTCATAATACTTGCAATTTAATTAGATCGTAAAAGTTTATGATGGTATAACTACTTCAGCCTGCCCAGTTACTGTAAACTTTCTGAAATATATTTAATTACAGCATCAATATTAAACGTCTCACAGCTCATTTTATCCGCATAAAATAATATTTATTTACTTAGTATCTATAAATATTTAAATTAGTTGCGATAATATATCTCTAGAGCGCCGTGAAGTCATCTAGATAAACCAAGTTTATTGGCTATATAAGTAAAGCTATTAATTACATCTAAATAATTATTTGAAATAAAAATATGTACCTACCTATGTGAATGTATGTTTGCATAAAAACCAACAAGACTTGTTTAGCAGTTGCAGGGCTGTGAACATCTTTACTTACATATGTGGTTTGAAAATATAAAATAGGTAATCAAATTGTCAAGATTAAATAGGTGGATTTGTAAAGTCTGTAATATTCCTAATACGCACGTTACAAAAAAATTACACATAATATGTAATTATATATAAATAATGCCTTTTGACCATACTTGCAAGATACAAAAAAAATCGTAAATTATACCTAATTGTAAGTATGACAAAATAATGATAATGCATGCTGGCAATATAGATTTTAGACAAAGAAGGTTGTTGTAAACTTGCAAAGAGGTATTTATTTATTTAACCTCGTTCTAAAGTCAACAGCGTTTATCATCCATCACTGACTATTGCAAAATATACTTTATTCTATGCTAAAGAAAAAGAGGATGTATGCATCGTTTAAGTTAATTTACATTATTCCACGCCTCTTGTACATCTGCCATTTTTAAAACCTATTTAATTTGTTTCATTTAACGCATGCAACAAAGTGTGTGCTAAGTATGAATGTAGGTGGATGGAGGGGAAGTGGAAGACCTACTAAAAGATGGATGGACTGCCTGAAAGATGACATGAATAAGAAGGGAATGAGTGTCAGTATGACGAGTTACAGGGAAGAATGGAAGCGGAAGACATATTGCGCCGACCCCAAATAAAATTGGGAACAAGACAGGAGGAAGAGAGATTTAACCATCTTACAAAAGCTTCAACATTTTGACTAATCAGTTATTCGAAGTCATTTTATATTTCCACAAAGACTATCAAACGTGAATACCACGTCATTTAAGAAGGTAATAAAGTTAACAGTCAATATAAAATGTCTGATGAACCTCAAAAGATATTAGGATGTATAAAATTGGATTACGGAGAGTCATTTCGCACTCCGTTCAGCTCTAATCTTTTCCTTCATCAATGTTTCAATTTTAAATTAATTATATGCGGTCATCTTAAATATCACTGACGTATGCGAATGACATTTCAAAGTAATCAGAATCAGGTCCATCCCTATATTGCAAAAATATTCATTCATAAACTTAAATTGTAATTTATGGTCGTGTGGGCGGTTCATTTGATGCAGTTTCTTTATATGGATATACTTAGTAGTGTATCTATCTATGCTTTTAAGGAGTTCATGTTACTTAGGTATACTTCTTTTTCAGACTTTATATTTTTGAAACTATACGTTTTATTCTCCTGATATATCTTTTTTACATTGAAATAGTGTAAAAATGTATACTTCGATTTTACTTCGATCCAGTCAACAATTTGAAAACAGCAGACATACAAGATTAGCTCACAAGCAACACACATGCCCCTAACTTTTTGTCTAGTAAAGCCGTCACGGTGACAAATCTGTCCATGTATCGAGAACCACCGTTAAATGAAACGCAATAAACCTCGGTATGTAACTGTTACCGACACTCCAATCATTCACGACTTTATTAATTAATAATTTACAGTCGTTAGTTCAAGCCGACACGCCGTGCAAGACGTCTATGGCAACTGCACTAATGAGGTAATACCACGAAAATGCTCACAGAATCTGATAACATCTACAAATGCGACATTTTATTTTTAAACCTTATTTTGTAAGAACTAAAGTTTATTTTTGAAGTTACAGTTTGTATGATTACACGGTCTTCTTGATATTAATATTGTTTTTTTACGAGTGAAGTTTTGGCGACGGGCGCCGCGCAATGCTCGGATCAAAGGACCGATATGAAAATTACTGTATGCGTTGATCGTATGCGCTTTGTAAGGTTTTAGTATTGAATTTTATGGATAGTTTATAGGTAACGTTTATTTGTGTATTTAAAATTGAATGTTACATTTCTAATTAACATTAAGGTCATGATGCGTTTTTGATTGTGTTGTTAATTTTCCGCGACAAGTCTTCACATTGTTGTGAAACTTTTACACTTACAGCCAACTTTTCAGTTTTAGGAAGATATTATGCACCTAGACAACTGTTAAATAAAGTTCATACATACAAGGATTATTTAATCTAAAAATTACGTTTTTTATAAGTCAACCATTGTTTATTTCATCCAAAAATATACCTCCAAAAAATACAATTTAGTACAAACAAAACGCAAGTATTCTTCTTACACACAAAAAGCGAACACACGAGGTCCCAATTATTTGATGACGCAGGACATTGATGGCTGTAATGACAGCTGCGGCCGATTTGAGATGCAATTAACTTTGATCAGCCGCGATCATCCCGGCTGAATGGATTGACACTCAATGAAATATAATTGTGGGGAATCTGCACCAGATTTCGGCAATGTGATAAAAGCTTGAATAAAATGGGAATAAAACATATTATAATGTTAAGTATGGTAGCCGAAAGAATCTTCTCTTTTTATAGGGAAGTCGGTGGGAAGAAAGGATGTTATTTCCTATAAGTTCTAATAAGTTCTGGAAAATTCTCATTCTGGAAAAACGATATTTTTCATTTTCAGATTTCAGTTAATCGCTCTATAAATGTATGCAAACAAACAAATCAACATTTGTATTTAAAATATTGACCACGTACGGTTTACAATTGTGGTTTTTACTTCTAAGAACTTAGGCAGCGCTTCTTTTGTTTCTTATTTTTATAAAATGAAGGAAAAAATGATTTGCGAGATCTTTAGCGCTTATTGCGAAAAATATGTATTAAAAGATAATTTTAATTTATACGTTAAAAAATACGTGTGTCCATAAAAATATGATAATAACAAATGCATTCAACATAAAAATTACAATAAAAGATAATATCGTATCCTGTAAGCGTGAAACGGCCTATCTTTAGATTACTATAGTCGTCGACAAATTGACACCTCAGGCTAGACAAAGACAGGTGACATTATTATACTACTCGCCTATAAAACTTAAAGAAGGGACAAGAGAATAGACCTCTATATTATATACCTATTTTTCTATGAAAACCATCTAAAAGTACGTCATTTAATAATAAACCTTACCACTAGAAAAATAGGGTCGTTAATCCCTATTTCACTATTAACAGGTGCACCACAATATGCAATATCAAGTGACATAATATCAATCATGCTGACCAATTATACACCCTATTATTAAGGTGATAAGGCATAAAATATCTTGTAGCAGGTTGATTAGTAAAAACTAGCCATTTATAAGGAATCTTAATTATTTCACAATAATGAATAATGGACGCCCTTTCGTCCTACTAGGGATTACGTAGAAACCTTTGAAAGGGACAAATAGGGGACAAAGCAGGAATAACGAGCGTTCTTATATCTATGGAATAATGTATTTATTCATAATAATAATTATTCAATAAATATGTATGTGTCTTTTATTCATGGTTATATTTTTAAGAGAGACTTACGTAAATAATTTCTAGTTTTTGAAGAATAACTAGTGATAGTACGTCTTGTTTAAGTTTCATGTTGTTTTAAACATTATCATAACTAAAACTTTATAATGAGGATCCGTAACAAGCAGAGCAATTCAAGCTACATAGTTCTCGAAAAACTTTTCACAGCATCAGAGCATTTAGAATGATATAATAAATAATATACGTGACAAAATTATGCTGTATGACATAATAATATGTTTTTACGAACCTAGCATCATATAGATACATTTACAAGATATTCTGTAAAATAAATACTCCGCACTCGTGTCTGTTTTTCTTCTGTTCGCGATAAACCCAAAAGCTGCACGGATTTTCATGCCAATCTCATCAATACATAGAGAGATTCATGTTTAAGGTTTAGGTATATTAAACGAATATTTACTAACTTTACTACAATCAATAAAAATAAACACAACAGCCATCAAATGCCCCCTTTACCCTGTAGGTTAAACCCACAAAAAGTATCGTTATTTAATCCAGGCTTAAACAATGGAGTAAAAACACCATGAATGAGTAGATGCCTGCACGTGAGAGGGGGTCATTACGGCAAACTGTATGGTGTCATGTACTTGTGTAGGTAGGTATAGGTATACATATAAGGTTATATTCTTTGTGTAGGCTGGTTAAGAATTTTTGGAGAAAAATTGCTCCAAAGAAAGTCGATAAATTTGCATAGATTATGTAAAATTATAAATCTAATTAGGTATGTATAAAGTAACTGATAATTTCATAATCGAATAATTACCTTTTTTGTGTTTATTTACACTTTATCTTAGGAGAAATAAAGAAAAACTTCCAAAATAACTAAGCCCTTACAAAAGACTTCAACGCGCTTCTTAACGCAAAATTCAATTTTAATACGTTGCACATAATATATTATATTTTTATGTTCTGTCTGGTTCTGTCCTATTCAATTTACTTATTGATATACAAACAGTATTTATGAAAACATTCTTACCATAGAAGTATTTTTTCCTATCCTAACTTTTATCAGAAAATCTATTTCTATATTTATCTAAATATATAAAACTCAAAGGTGACTGACTGACTGACTGACATAGTGATCTATCAACGCACAGCTGAAACCACTGGACGGATCGGGCTGAAATTTGGCATGCAGGTAGATGTTATGACGTAGGCATCCGCTAAGAAAGGATTTTGATCAATTCTACCCCCAAGGGGATAAAATAGGGGATGAAAGTTTGTATGAAACTTTGTCAATTTTAAACCGATCGGACTGAGAATTTGCATGCATAAAGCTACTATGGCGTAGGCAACCCTTAAGAAAGGATTTTGATAAATTCCATCTCTAAGAGGATAAAATAGGGGATGAAAGTTTGTATACATCTTCTTAGATTTTATGAAGAAGTCCTGATGACGAATCAGAATTTTATGATGACGTTCGCTTAAATACGATTTTGATTAATTCAACCCCCACTCAACCCCCACGGGTGATAAAATAAGGGATGATGAAGGATGTAAAATGTATTAGTTTGAACCTATCAGTACGTAATGGAACGAACAAAATAATGTTTAGTTCTAAATGTTGAGAAGTTCTGCCTACCGCTATTAGATGGCGCTGTGCATTTTCGTCTCATTTCTGTAGCGCAATATAGTGGAAGCCACTACATTAACTGGGTGTGCAACAGGGGAAACTGTATTTATACCACGAATCCCATTAATACCTAACGATATCCCGTTCGAATTTAAACGATTACAGTTTCCCCTAAAAGTCTGCTTTGCCATGACAATAAATAAGTCTCAGGGGCAAACTCTCAAATTTGCGGGTATTGACTTGAGAGAACATTGCTTCTCCCATGGACAGTTTTATGTTGCTTGCTCACGAGTAAGTTCACCCAATAACTTAATAGTTTTAGCGCCTAATGACAGATTAGTAAAGAATATTGTGTACAAAGAAGTTTTGTAGGCCCTAATTTTTTACACACGCTAAACAAAAGTAAAGCCGCAAAAACCATACCTAATTAATAATAATACTTCTTAACGCGAGCGAAGCCGCGGGCAAAAGCTAGTTTTCTATAAAACTCTAAATTAACAACAATCGCCTTTCCATCTATTGTTTTGTAGCCTATAAAGTTGTTAGACACCGTTTTGTTGAACCCTTGTGTTAATCAAACCATTTGTTTAGCGTCTATTGAGACAAGTCTGAGACCACCGTGACTATCGCTAGGCGTATTTGTAGTTCTCATCTTTTCTTTGCTAATAGAGATAAAATAAAGATACATTTTCTTTTGTCTTTAGGTTTGTATCTTTAATTAAGTAGGAATAGCAAAATCTACTTATTGTTTCGTTATTTTGTAGAGATACCGTTAGCTAACTGGCTTCGTTTGGTCCTTAATATAGTCGTTGGTGAATTTTCCAATGTAAGTGCAATATAGAATGAAGTTTTTTATTGTTCTGATTATTTATTTTGATAAGACTATTGCAGTTAAAAATAGAATCTTCCACTATCTACAGAAGAAAAAATATAAAATCAATTTGGTGCGTTATAAAACTTGTTTATTACCGTTATTTATTATCTATGTATTATTAAAATGTATTTATCGGTAAAATTCAATTCTTTATGTCTTCCAATTTATCATATTAACGCGAGACTATCTTATGATTTCCTTAATATTATTAAAATAGTTGCAAAAACTTGATTTAAATTTTAATGACAATTATGTGCTTTAACGATTAACACTTTGTTTTAATTGGTAATTAATTAGCATATTCTTGTTATTTGTTAATTAGTTCATACCTCATTATTGCAATGACTCTATTAGAGGCAGGTATTCCAGATTAGGAATAAATAATTGAACGTGAAGGTACAGTTATTCAGCCTGTTACCTTATATAATAGAATCACTAAAATAATTATAATAAAAACATGGATATGTAAAAAGGTAATTAAATATTTAATACTTTGAACGCTTAAAGTAAATTCGTATGAAAAAGCTTTGCAAACGTTACCCTATCATAAATGCATTTCTATCATTTCTTCTGTATCAAAGAAAATTCAGGCATCATCTGCATAGCCTTCTCCCAACTATATTGGATCGGCTTCCAGTCTAACCAGATGCAGCTGAGTACCAGTGTTTTACATGTAGAAAAGTCAGGGTAAATAGAAAAAATGCTGTTGAAACTACAGAAGGTTATATCCACCTATAAAAATGTATATTCAAACGTGATAATTCCTAAGTAAATTAGTTGATCGCATGTCCAGATCAAAATTATACGTTATGATATTATTTATGCTGACGGCTAACAAGACTGTTTGAGTTTACAAACGAGTTTCAGTCACCAATGTTACGACATTATGACCTGTGTTATGAGATAAGATGTTAGATAAGCAGATAATAATAAAGTTGTTTAGAAAGAAAAGGCTGTTTTGCAAGCTTGAGTTAGGTATAGAAAGGTGGAAAGAGGATCTCTGAAATCAGGCTTATGGGACACATGAATATAATCAGAATTACATAGTTAATAATTTTCATCTTTGACATAGAAAAAGAGGTCTTTTTAACTTACGCAAACCGCTAAGTGACGCCGCATGCAACATTTGCTGCCTCAGCAAATACTCCCCAAAGTGCGCCTGATCCATCATCATCTTGCAATTACAACAACAGACACAGAATACCAGTCACAGCAGAGTCACTTCACATTAACATCATCAAATCAGTCTCGAAAATACATAAAAACCTTCTTACAAAGTTCCAAAATAGAACACAAATACACACTCAAGTCTCACAAAAAGTTCATAATTAAAAACAAACGAAAGAAGGAAAGGACGACGGCTATACGTGGCTACGGAGCGACAGCTGCGTTTACACTGAATCGCTTTTGCGTAGCGGGCGGCGCGTGCGCATCGCCCCGCCCCCTTCTCCTGATTGGCGGAGAGCGGACTAATGGCGGCGGGTGTCAAAGCCTTCGCGACTTGAATTGCCTTGTAGCGCTTTCCTCGAGCTTTCCGCCCGCCTTTATCTGACAGGTAATCGTGCTCGATTGTTACGATTGACATTCGAATTCGGTGCGTAGGCGCATGTATCGATGCAGGCCTATTGTTGCTTTCAATGGATCTGACTTGAATACATGCGTGTGAGATGTTTTATATTATATTGAGTGGGATTTATATAACGCCTTTATTAGCCTGTTTGGAACTTTTTATGGTTTTGTAACTTGAATTTAATTAATCATGAATCGAAATCTTCAAGCTACCTTTGACACTACATTTAAGAATTGAGGTCCTAAAGTGACTCACTTGGAATAAACACGATTTACTTTATAGTTGGCCGACTTCAATAAATGTTATTTTCACAATATTTATTCGTTTGTTCGTCTTGGATCGCGGTGCCTACAAGGCGCCACTCTCCAGGTGGTCTCTTATAAATTTCGTGAGAAACTGACGAAATCTAATGATTATAATAGGGAGGTGATGGTTGTTAAGTAACTAGGGAAGGAAGAATGACTGAGTTTTTGTGAAAATGATTCCTCATTGATATACACACCATATATAAAAATTTAAACTAAAATAAAAATGAAAACTTGCACATTTAAAAGAAAAACAATTAGTCATTTTGGTTCTGTTAGCCCGATATTCACAATTATAGCTACTTACTTGTGCTGATTTAGACTTGGCACTTTATGTTTCATTAATGGTTTTAGAAACTACTTTTATAAAGTTGTTATACTCACTCATAAACGGTCAGGATTATAAAGTAAAGAGCCTTAAAATAGTATCAATTAACTATGGCCAATAAATAAGTAAACTAATTAATATATCATATAAAAGCAAATAAATAATTACTTATTTAATCAGCAAAACCTCTTACAATCGGCTTTTATTTTTAGCAGCTGCTCTATAATATATGATTTTATCGCTAATTAATCTTATTATAGCATTCTTACAATCACAAATTGGCTCGAATTCCGAAACGTATTTACAAAAGCACTTACACACACCGCTTTTATACATATGTATATCTACTAATAGCCTTCGCTACAAAGGTATAAGTCCACAATTTTTTTTAAATTTGAAAGTAAATCAAGAACTGCTGGATCGATTCTGTGCAAACTTCATAAGTATACACCATCTTCTAATTACTAAATAGTCAGGGGAGCCAGTTATTAGGATGTATAAAATGACAACGAAAAGTGGTTTTAATTTTTATTACAGATACTTATCTTTACCTAGGTATCTATGTATATACCTAAAGGTTCTATATGTCACGTACTTAATAAGTTACTTAATTTTATATCTAAGAATTGTCACAGAGCAAATATGTCACCTGTAATATACTAATTAAATTAATTAGCAATTCCCCTTAAAGTGTTTCTGTGGTTTCTTTTTATCGTGAGTAGGTCACCTATTTCTGTAAAGAATTTTATCAGTTTTTGTTGACAAAACGTGTCTTTGTTAGCAGTAGATAAACACTAGTGAATGCAGGACTGGAAGGAGTGACTAACTGATGCGCATTCCATGTTGGATGAGTCGCTTTTTTTAAATATGGTTTGCGATGTCTAATGTACCTAAGCTTTTTTAGCTTTGCTAAAAAATACTTAGATACTTATTTAAAATATAAGCATTATAATAAAATTTATAACATCCAGGTTTCTATATACGCTAATAGTTTCCACATATAGGTATACCTTTCTATATTACATAGCAAATTAACAAACACATAAAACAAGCTCTGCCACGTCTGTCACGTGGATTTTCAGTAGCTACTCGACCGATTAAAAAATATTTGCACCTAGGTTAACACACTAAGTGTTAACCTAGGTGGTCAAACCAGCCTTTTGGGCACGATCCCAGCTGACAGCGATGCGGATGAATATTTTGATACCTAGTTTTAATATTTCCCTATAATAAGATCATTTTGTTCCCTAATGTAAGGTCTCTTCGGTTCAAACCTGAAATAGATAATATTTATATTCTAAGTATGGGTCATGTAGAATATTCTCTTATGTTCTACGCGGTGAAATTGAAGGATAACTTTTTACATAAGCATTGGCATGTATAACTTACTACCATCGCAGATACTTACGAACCTTCCTTTTGAAGCATTCTATCTATTGACGAAAGCCGTGCTAATTTGAGTTTAACCCTAAAATTATAGACAGTCTTTGTTTTACACAGCAGAGCTTTCTGTGGTGAAGCCTACCTATGTACTTACTTTTTCAGGTTTTCATTTGTAGGTACTTAGAAATGCCACGCCTCGGCAAACGTAGTGTAGGACGTCCTCAGGCCCGGCGGAGTGATGACTTGCGCAAGACGGCTGGCAGGAGCTGGATGCGAGAAGCCGAAAATTAATCTCAGTGGCGTGCACTTGGAGAGGCCTATGTCCAGCAGTGGACTGCGATAGGCTGATGATGAGGTACTTAGAAACTCATCTTCACTTCACAGCTGTCTTCATTAAACGTTGGCTACTTTTTGTTCGACTCGCGTCAATGAATTCGTTAATTGAAATGTCAATTTTAAAAGGTTGATAAATGCTCTATTTGCTGTCTGTAGTTTTCCTAGTAGAAAAATCGACTAAGAACTACAAACAAATACCTATTGCCTTTGTGTTTCTTTACTACTACGAAATATTTGAACTCTATCGACTCACGACTGTATATTTTCGAGGCAGGTAGGTAAGAATCATAATGCATTTTTTTTTCATAAATTAATCTAATGAATCTCTGAAAGCTCTTTACGATTATTTTTAAACAAATAACCAAGTAGGTATATAAATTGAATTTTACAGACAGCATAGTTACATGAAAGTTTACCACACTTGCATATATTTAATTCAAAAGCCTTTTATTTAAAAATCGTCTATTTATACCTATCTAACTTTTTTCAAGAACCTTTGATACTTTATATAACCCATCTTTATTGATATATATCACCCATATGAAATATAAACTTTTTCATCCTTCAAATGGTATGACGGGACCGTTTATTAACATAACGGCGTATAATATTCGTAGGTAGTATAATTAGCAAGCCTACTGCATGGGGTGGATCCGACAGGTGGAGCGAGAGGGGTTAAGCTTGAAAGATACAACAAATGATTGTTTGTTCTTTTAAATAATTATGTAGGTATGCTACTTGAAAAAAAAATGTGAAGATAATGTGTAGTAATGTCACGAAATCAAAAACTTTGTCAAGAATTTTCCAAATGTTTAGTGGTCATTAATCTATACAGATGTTATAAAGCTCGTGTTATCTTAGGAATAACTGGACTGTTTTGAAAACAAAAATCAGCAAAAGATAGCCCATTTATCGAAGAGGGCTATTTTATTTATTAGTCATACCTAGTACCTACAGAAAACTTACCCTAGAGAATGATTTTACCTCTTTCACTACCAAAAGTACCGCGGTGCCGCTTACAGTCTTACACAATTTCGTCTCCTGTACAAAAAACAAATTGCATAGAAAGAAAAAAAAGCTTAATAAACAAGGCATTCTCCACAGTTGACGTTAACCGCTTGCAAGAGAAGACAGGCGGCTAATAGACTCCTTTGTTCCCTTTTGTTCAAAACTTAGCAAAAAAAGAAAAAAAAACGGAGAAAGTAAACGCGCCGTGACCAAAACGTTTTATTTATTGACTTTCTTGATTCGATTCGGATTGATCCGGTTTTATTTGTCGCCAATTTTTTTGTCTTTTTTCATGTGTTAGAGTTGGGTAAAAGATTGTACGTAGATTATCGCACATACTTAAGTTTTCATATTACTTGCCTAACTGATTGTACACACGTTGCGATCCTGAAAAATATTTTAAATTCAACTGTTAAACCGCGAGAGTACATAAGAGGTGTAGGTACATAAGAGGAGTGCACGAGAGGAGTAGGTATATAAGAGGAGTACCCACACGAGAGAAGTATATAAGAGCAGTACATTAATAAGAGAGTACATTAGAGGAGAATATAAGAGGAGTATCTACGTAAGAGAGGTCATAAGAGGAGTATGCAGGAACACATGTAAGTGTGTATAGCAGAGTGCAAGGTAAGCAAAAACGTGTGAGAGCGTGAGGTTTGCGGAGCACGGACAGTTACCGCGCATTGGTCCGAGTGAACGGAGGAGAGAAGTACATGAAAGAGTTCACTACTCGTGTCTTGCTTGTTCTTTAGATTGTTTGTAATATATAATAATTTATTTATAATATTATATTACTAAAAATCCTTAGTTTTTCAATACGGATGTAACAACTATACTTCCTCAAAAACTCAATGACTAATGATTAATCACCTTTATCAACGACAAAAGCTCACATATACGCCAAGCCTTATCACTCATCAGATTGTACAAGCATTGTTCGTATCACGGCCCACAATGGCCGGTATTCGGTTACTCATCGCTAATCACCGGACGCTAATCACCAGCAGAATTCTGATAATAAGTTGTGACTAAGTAGTTAGGTACCTTATAAGCTTGGCATGTGAGAAATAATTAGCCAGTGATGTTCCCACACCCATTAGAGAGAAAGGATTAAGGAGTCTAGGCTTGAGAGGTTTATTGTTATTAAATGGGCTAGGTATTTGATGAGAAGTTTTGTTTCTTAGCTCTAGTACGCCGTGCTGACATTAGAATCTAAACAAAGCGATAAATCGGGTAGTAGGTATCGGGTGGTAGAAATTGGGTATCAACAGAACAACAGACACGATGGTAGGTAGGTACAAAGATGGTTTGGTACTGGTAACTTCAACAAACTATGTTTACTGGTTACTTCAACCAAAGTTTGTTGAAGTAACCAGTAAAAATTGCAAAATAATGGTAGGTAATTTGTACCTAATGACTACATCTCGAAATACTCCTCACAAAGATTCAACGCTAAGGGATTGTTCACACCAAACGTATTGTCCGCCGCTGACTGTGAGTATACTCACTGTCTGCCCCCGTGTGAACGTCGACTCAATCTGCAGTACGCGTTCTCACCAATCCGACAATAGGCTATAGCGTACGATGCGCTACATGTGTGAACAAAAGAATAGCCTCTTGTAGGTTCACACTAGATGCGTACGCTGAGCGGCTGACTATTCTACACATAAAGGGGCTCAGTATTTGAAGTTGCTCGTAGTATTTTATAAACGATAAAACTAGCGTAATTTATTTTTTTCAAATCAGACGTTTTACTGATATTTCAATTAAATGATGCGCATTCAGATAGTTGCCATTTGCGAAGCTCTACTAGATTAAGACGAAAATAATAAAAAGAAGAGATTGTGGGTATATCCCTTAAATTTGAAGAGATGTTTTCTTGGTCAATTTCATACTTTAAATTTCGAATATAGACTTTATCCAAATAAGTTCAAGAAATATTTTCGTATGACAGTAAAACATTCGATGAGTTACTATCTTTAATATGTTTAAGTTTAGGTATATAAAAGTGACACTAATTATCGACGTGCTGGACCGAGGCGCGGCGGTGCGTACGCGGCGGAGCGGCGCTATTCGGCAACTGCGTCCACGTAGCCAATCCGCGTCCGCCGTGCATAGTCGCTTAGTAAAATAATCGGCCACTGAGAGTCAGCTACAATAGACGACGTAACAGCGTATAGTCGGTTCGGACGACAATTTCAATATATATGGAAAAGCAATAAACTGCGTAACGCACGCTCACAGTCAGCGGCCGACAATACGTTTGGTCTGAACGATGCCTTAGACATTGTAGTCACATATACATACGTACATATGTTCATCATAGACTTGACATAGTCATTATAGACTTAACAACTTTTCAATTATTATTTTCAAAAGTATTTAAAATTACAGAACCGAAAGGTAAAATGTAGTGTAGGTACAAGTTATAGTCTGTTTTTTAATCTCGTAGACTAAATTGACACTTGCAAAATGTCAAACTTTCTAATAATTTTGCTAGCTCTGTGGTGCGGTGTTGTACTTACGATACCGGTTCGTTGAATCGTAACTTTTTATCTATAATAGACGAATTTAATATTCATTCAAAGTTTTATATTTAAAATTCACGTACGTACACATGGCTGTACGACGTGCTACAAACTGCCAGGGATATCTGACCACGCAAAGCCATGCGTAATCATCAAGGATAAGCCCATTATTTCAGGATGACTTATTGTAAAAAGTTACGATTCAACGAACCGGTATCGTAAGTACAACACAGCACCACAGAGCTAGCAAAATTATTAGAAAGTTTGACATTTTGCAAGTGTCAATTTAGTCTACGAGATTAAAAAACAGACTATAGAGCCGCCGCTTGTTAAACAGTTTAAAAAGGCCTTTGTATTTCGAAGTGGGATTTCTAGTCATATGTAGATAGACCTATAGCTTAGTGGCACTATAAATAGTGCTCAAAGAACAAATAGGAATTAAGTGTCTTCAAAACACCCAAAAATTGTGACTACATGAGGGCATTATTTTGCAAAAAAAGAGCGATTCGACAAGGTTGCTTTACTTAATATATGTAGGTAGGTAAGTACATACGCGCCTACATTTGGATAAGTATTGAAAATATTAATTTATTTATTATGAAGGGAGAAACATATTTTTTATTTGTTATTTATTTCAAACTTTTTATACTCTACATCTAAACTGGAAGAATACAAGATATCACCTTTGCTGCATGAAATTAAAACTTTATTAGCGATACTTGCCAGTTTAAAAATTTTCCTTTTGTAAAAAGTAAATTCTGTAATTGAAGACACTATTTTCAGCCATTGCATACCCAACAGAACAATTTTTTATCCACCCGCTATTATTGTACCGTGACCTGAAAATACAACATTTAATTGAACTGTTTATTTGAAGTTCTAAGCATAAACAATGCGGACAAACTAAAATTATTTGTATTGTTGTTTCACAAAATACTATAAGTATACTTGGGGAGAATTTTACGATTTACCTTGCAATACTTAAACGATGTTGTCAGTATACTGACCAAAAAATCTACTAACGCTATGGTTTAATTAGCTGAATAAATACATTTTAACTAAGGATTGATTTATTGACATTATTTATATTCGTTTTTAATTATTCTATAGAATTGAAGTACCAAGAAACATTACGAGGTGGTAGAGGGAGAAACGTCGAAATATACCTAGAAATAGTAGTTTTTGTAGAAGTTTTAATTGAATATTAGCGAAGAAACTACGATGCTCGTAGTTTTCAAAAAACTGACAACACAGACAAAAATGTCAAAATAACAAATTTCTACCCGAAGGGCTTCTCTAAAATAAACCGTAAATCTTATAAAATCAATTGTTACTAGTTAGCAACATGATTTAAAAAGTTGATTTAGAGTGCTTTCCAGTCATCAACAATGCTTACCGTGCGATAGCTTTGCTTTATACGATGCATCGGTGCAGTTTGTCCTGACAGGTAGACCGAAAAGGGAAACAAAGCGAATTATTTGTGTTGAGTACGATAGGATCGGTGGAAGATGTTTTCTAAGTCCCTGACGAGTAAGGACACGTTCCTGGAGCAGACGAAGGCGGCTCGCGAGGAGCGCGCGCTGGAGAAGAAACGGGAACAGTCGGCCGTGCAGATACAGGCCGCCGTTCGAGGCTGGCTGGCGAGACGGGCTTTCGTCAGACGTATTCTGTGAGTCTAATGTACACTGTATCTGTGTCTAAGCATTTCAAACGTTTAAACTGTGAAAATGTTGAGAAGCCCTTATCAGTAGTTCAATAGAGTAGATAGCAGAATACCAGTATCAGATGTTTATCTATCATTCACTTGTTTCTAGCAATGATTTCGACCAGCTCCTCCCAGAGCCAGTCTCTCACGGCTCTCCAGATGATCCACCGCAGTCAACAGAAGTGATCCCAGCACTAGAAGTGTACCGAGTTACATGTAGACTGTTCCTCGTATTCAAACAGCAGAGAGACCGCAAGAGATTTGAGAAACTATGCAAGTACATTGTAAATAGCTTGCATTCGGAGTCGGTGAAAACGTCCTACGTTGGCGTCTTCTTAAATAAAGAATACAGGTATGTTTTATTCTATTGTTATGAACCAAAAATATTTAAAAAATGTCATTGTTTAAAACTATTTCATATTGGCATATATTTACAATAGTGTCTTGATTAAAATCCCTGTTTTAAATCATTAAAATCCCGTATCCATCATACTTTCGTTTTTAACTAAGTACTTACAAAGAATAGCATTTGTAAAAAATTATCAGCTAAATACAAATAATATATTGGATGTCAAAGATACAACGAAAGATGTCTAAAACAGGACTTTTTAAGATTGCAAAGTAATTTAATTAAATGACACAAGACCATTTAAAATTTTGCCTCTAACATATTCTTAAGATAACATTTCTATTTTTAGATTACCAATTTTGTAATCATTTTCCTCATTCAATCTAATTTCAATCCAAGAGCCAAGTTATTTAATAACTAAAAAACTCCTGATAAATGAACATGCATTAACACACTAACAGTTGTACAACTCTATTTCAGTGTTCATTAGTGATACTTAACACGTTTAAGTTTATGTAATCTGCTTTTAAATGGAAGTGAAATATAGACTTCCTGCATGTGTATAGATATATCTACATTTACACCTATTCATTTTATACATTCATGATGCATTAAAAGATATATTTAAAATAACTTATTAAATTATTTTCCATTGTTCATGAAAGACATAAATATATTTTTACAACATTGTGAAACAAAAGCAAAAACAATAATTGAATAATTGATTGTGTATTTTTCTTATGGTGACCATTAAACCCACTAGTAAAAACATTAACTGCATAGTTGTTGCTTCATTTAAAAAGTTTGGAAATTAATTAAATTAGGAATCGGAGAAAGAAACCTACCAATATGTTTATTTTTTTATTCCAGTCTCCGTTGGATAGCTCACATCAAAGACCTCCTGTACAAATGCTGCCTATACCTTGAGGAGCTGAAGCCGGAGTCTCCCATAGACATGCAGAGCATACTCATCCACCTTCACACGTTGGTAGCGTTCACCGCCAACAACACTTGGGCACTAACACGGCTGAAGAATTTTGAGAAACTGAGAGGAGGCATGACACAGCTGTGCGCTAATGTTATGGGCTCGCTGTTTCATAAGGGATATTATTTGACGTTGAAGGTGAGTAAAAATGAGGTTTTATTTTTTATTTTAGTTTAAAAAAAAAGGATTTTTACTATGTTAATTTGAGAAGCAATAAAATAGTTGGCCAGTACAATTTTATTTATGACCAATTTTATTATTATTGATTCATGGAAGCCTTCAAAATCCCCGCAAGAGTATTGTGCAAGTGACATAAAAATTATGAGCGATGACACTCAGTCAGCATTCCTCAATAATCAAGATAAAGTTTTCATGTTCAGCAGAAGCATCAAATATCTTGTTTTCAACCAATAATATTTATTTATAAACACATTAATATAATTTATAGCTTGAATACAACTTAAAAGATAAGGGAAGTACTTAGGAATACTACTAATTACAAAGCAAACTATGTTTAAATCTATTAATTACAAATAACATTATTTCAAGTGATACAAAATGATGTAGGTATGTAATTATTCAAGTAGCGAGAGATATCCGTAAACAATTACGTCTATGACCTATGTCGCTTTATAAGGAACAATATTTAATATTTCCTGTTGTACATGCAACTGATAAGACTAAAGGCGCATCTAGACATGCTATACTTTTGCGAAATATGTAACTGCAACAGAGTGGCCGGCTACATTGCTAGCAATCGTAAAAATATAACAACACTTGCCTCAACCATATATTGTTCGAACGCCAATGTCTGTAAAATACTTTTTGGCCAGGATTGTTTTGCCAACATTGCAGCCACAAATTGCACAGAAATGTAGACCGTCTAGACGCGCCCTTAGATTATTTAGCAACTTAGTGTAATACCTAATGTGGAACAATGTATGGTCACTGACTTTAATTGACGACAACGCATCGTGAATTGGCACGCAACAATCACGACACACGCAATTGTAGTTTTAATTGATTTTATGCGGACCAAATGCATCTTTATAAATACTGATTTCAAGTAGGACTTTTGGGTACAGAAACCACGTCTATAATAATATTTTCTATGTAATTAAATGCTTAAGGGACTAAGTAATTAATTATAAACTTGATAAATGGTTTTAAACTAATCAAATATATTTTAGGATCATTTATATCACTTACGAAATTAAAGGCAGCAAATGGCCATTAGTGAGTGTGCCATGCAAATTATCCAATTAGTATGAGTGACATTGTTGCATTAGTAGATTAGTCATTTAAAATGTAGGACACCTGCAATATATTTACGCTACTGCTATTCTGTCTACATTTGGAAGATAGAGATATGTAATAAAATTGGGCTTAAAAAAATTTACATATGCACAACAACTTTGTTACACATTCCCTCTATGAAAATGATCATGTTTTCTTACTACTTGTTGTGCCCTATAATGTTGTATACAGAAAGAAAGCTGGTAGTCTGCCAGCGCCGATATATCAATCTAGTTCATTCTGGTAGCAGTTCTGTACATAAAGCAACTAGGTCTAAGATCAGTGAACAAACACAATAAGTAAAATAACAAAGTCTTTTTTCATCCCCAGTCTCTCCTACTCCGAGGCTTATGCCGCGAGAAGATGTACTTGAAGAACATATCGCTGACGGCGATAGTGACGCTGTCACTCAGACCGCTGGTCTCCGCTCAGTTCTCGGAGAAGCTGCTCACCATGTATATCATACAGATACTGTCCGTACCTACGCTTGTGTTTCATATGCAGCAGATTTCACCTGAGGTAAGATTATAAAGGCTTCATGCTAACTCATCATCTGTCTAGACTCTAGCCCTCTTATTATAAAACGCGGTATCAAATAAGTATCGGCTTTTGTACTACCTTTAATCCACCTTTAAGTACGACCTTGAAAAAACGTTATTACAAAACGCAGTTTATCGCAAGTCCTATTACTATCTGTAGTACAAAAGATAAACCATCGAGCTCCCTAGTTTAACTGCAGTACTTAGTCGACAAACGTCAAATTCCGACATTATTTACTTTTGAGGTTATTTGTTTTGTGATGAAAAAAACGAAAGTGGATATAAATATGTGTGATTTGGAATACTTGGATGTGTTAGAATACTATTGAGAGTGTCCGGGGACCCAACAGAATGCGTCATCGACAAAATCTCTTCAAATTACCTGACGACAATTTTCGATATAAATATCGATTTACGTTTTTCGAAATAATAGTCAATTGAATGCATGATGATAATCCAGGATGATCCTATGATGCTCAACTGGGCTCGCCATAAAGTAAGTAGCCTTTACAGTGCAAGTAGGTTGCCAAAACATCCTAATTAATTGTATAAGAGTCAAAGTTTTTATTATGGATGTTTGTTTATGTTCCACGCATAAACTACGACATAGATTTTGATGAAACTCCGAAAATATATCAGATTATCATACAGTCTATTGTTTATTTACAGATTCAAGACTATTTTGGCGTTTTGCACGCCGTATCTCTGCCAGTAAGTAATATGCAATGTTTGGAAAAGACTGGAAGCTTGCTAAAATGTACAAAAATGCCTAAATGAGAAAGGGAACAAGATTGTGTGATGAAGAACAGTGTCCAACATGTATCAGTGCATTTGACTGTATAAATAGACATCGGAATAAAATATAATTTTCTACTTTTATGTTGTTTCAAATGTTTCATTTTCTTTTGGTAATTTAATGCACACGATATTCTGTGTGTAAGTTATTGTGCACTTAATTTTGAAGAGGTTCTAATTAGATGCACAACGTCTTATTTAATCATTTAAATCGGGATGAAAATAATCCAAATTATTTCTAACCTAAAAACAAAACATTACTCGGATACGCGCGCTGACGTTCCGTTATACGCGCAAACTCGATAGTTGTTTAAAAGAGAATAATTGGATCATGTATATCGTTAAAAGATACTAGAAATATAAAATTACCTTTAAATAATAAAAAGTAATATTTTCAACTGCAGAGAATTTTTTTTATTATCATAGTTATTTATTTTTCATCAAAATAGACTTAACAAAATAATGTAAAAAGGAACGGCGCATAGAAATCGGAACGATTGAAAGAATGATTTAAATATTTGTTGCTTATAATCTGTGGATATTATTTGAACCATAGACAAATCGAAGTACTTAACAGTCTTCTCTTAGTCTACGTTTTGTAATAAGGATGTCAAGACTATCGTAAGTACCGTAACAAACCAAGACGTCTTCAGTCGGGTTTAAACCACTACTTGCGGCAGTTTTTATAATAAGAGGGTAGAATTTTGCCAAATTTATTGGGATCTCGACCCCAATCGACAGGGACTCGCCCTGTCTAATCGGATGCTGCTGACTACCATAGTTTTACATGGAGCGACTGCATATCTGATCTCAAGTCCAAGTCCAGTCTCAAGTCCAGCTACCTTTGCAACTTGTTACCCCTCGGTAAGAGTGGTGACTGGTTGTTAGACTGACTCACCATGACAGCTGGGACCCTCTAATTTAACTTGCCTTCCTAAACACTTAGGACCTCGTCATATCTAGGTGGCCGTCCATCTACTCTATGATCCCTCGTCTTGGGCAGCTGGTACTTAGCCACGAGTTCCTCTTACATCATAATTATGTAGACCTACTTGTTTATTTTCTCTTTGCAGTCAATGTCATCATACCGCTCGTACTCGATGTTCGATAAGTGCCTGGAGTTCCTGAGCACGGACCAGAACATGCGCATCGTGTTCAACACGCTGGAAGGCAACTACGCGCTCTGCCTGCTCGCCAACCTCGTGCAGCTCGCGCACTCCGAGCGGGACTTCGCAATGATCGACTCTTATCATCCCACCTTTGTGGTAAGCTTTAGCTTTTGGTATAGTTTTTTTTTTTAAAAAAAAGACTGATTAAATGAGGCAAAAAGGAGGAACAAAATTCTCAGTAGAGGAAAAACGCGTATTTGACATTGTTATGGTGGGCCCACACAATACCAACTTCACACAGATTTTCACAGAATTTTGTCAGTGCAAAAAATCAATGGTTAAAAAAAGTCTTCATAAACATTAAGGTATTATGATATTTGTAAAAACTTAAAATATGTATCGTGTAACCCACCGTTAAGTTAATATTATGTTAAACGGCATAGTTTTTTTATGTGTGTAATCCTAATCAAAACCTAACGAACATATTCTTCTATCACCCACAGCTAGTCGTAACCCGCTTCCTCGACTCCTGCCAACAGTACGTTGTCTGCAAGAAGGGTAATCTCAGCAACTGGCATCCCATCCTCGGCTGGTTCTCCCAAAGCTTCGACACATACCTTCCCCCGGCCATGGGTAACTTGCGCACTCAGCTGTCACTGTTGTGGGGAGCTCCGTTGTTGAAGAAGTTGTTGGAAACACCGCTGAAGGAGATGATAGATGCGGGAGTGACCGGCGAGGAGGGAGCGGGACCGTCGCAGCCGTCGACTCCGGTGCAGAGTAATAATCCCGCTGCTATTATTAGGAGGGCTATTGAGGCTAGGACTAATAGGTGAGTAGTAATTTTAATTTTAAATACCCTGTTTTATGGCGAGATAACTATTATCATAGGTTCCTAATATTACATGCATGAGTATGAATTGATAAGCTATAGTCTTTTGTAGCAATAGACAGATTCTGCCCGTTACACAAATATATAAACAATTTATTGATGTTCAAATGCATAATATTATTTTCTTAGGACAGTTGATTTATCGATGAAAGTCTCGTATATATTTTTATTTTTGGTTGGCAAATATATAACTTATTTTACATGAAGTATTAATTTTCTTCTAGATCTAATGCAAACAAACACTACAGAAAGTTGGGCTCCCCGGACTGCACCAAAACCGCACTCATTTGCTCCATGTACCACACAGCGCTACAAACTATGACGCAAGTCAAACTTGATATACTCACAGGTACTTACTATACAGCTTTGTAATATTTGAAAGGAAAACTCCTTGCTTTTACGTGCCTTGAGAGAAATGACTCATATTTCGGCACTAACTTCTGCTCACGGTAACGGACTTCTGATGGGAAGTACGTAACGCACCCTGATAAAAAGTAAAGAAGACTCGAGTTTTTCAAATCGCTCCTGTAGTTCCTGAAATAAGCCCGTACTAGCAATCATTGTAAGACATGCCAATATACCATCGTACCGACAAGCTAATATTTTGCCATTTTTACCGACTTCAAAAAGGAGGAGGTTCTCAATTTGTCCGTTTTTCACAGGGTTGTGCAATCAAGATGAGATACTGTACTCGTTATGGCAGTTCTTATGCACGTTGGGACCAAATTGTGGGCTGAAGTCCTTCCTGGATCTCTTGGCTGTGAACACGAAGACATCGGCGCCGGAGTTCCAGATGTTGATACTCTTCGCTGATTGTATGACGCATTATGTTACGTCAGTATTGGTTATATTTTAATATAGTTTTATATTAGTATAATTGACTACCATAAAAGGATAATCTGCTATGGAGTAGGAGGGAGTGTCAGAATTTTGGCCAATATGATTACCTACTTTGGTTCTTTCTAGTTCTCTTTCTTTTCAACTAATCTTAGGTCGTAGCTAAGACATTTTTAAGAGTTTTTGTAGATTCTTTTTACAGTGTCGCAACTGGTCGCCGTCATATTGACATAATACAAAAATAAAACGAATCCACTGATATTTATTTGAAAAGTTTTAATTACAGAATTTGCTTCTTCAAGCAAGAAAAACATTAATGGTTCTATAAACCAGTCCTCTGCAGTGTCTACTCAAATAGCACTAAACGGGTTTTAATGTGATGTTCACACGTCTCACTACCGCATTTATGCTCAAGAACTTGACAATTTGAACCCAGAATGCGAGTGGTGAGACTCCTTATTTCAACTTAAATAATCCCTACTAACATTTCACAGTATACTAGACGACATGGAGATGTACGAGCAACAGACGCCGTTCAAGCTGCAGGACTTTGTCAACATGTCGCAGTTCCTCAACATGTTCGTCTACAAGTCCATCATGGGACAACTGTTTGGTGAGTTTGGTGAAATTATAGATTAAATTAAGGATTTTTTTGAATATGCGATGATTTTCACAATTCTTGAGTGTAAATTGAGAATCTTATTGGAATTGTAGGCGGTAAATACAATGTCTACGATATTACTCTTAAATATTCAAACCAAGCTGTTGAGTGTGATGTGTTGTGGATCAAGGAGCTCTTCGTTGATCCGATTTATTCCTCGATATGTTGTTTGGTTTTTCAAAATATATGTTTGCACTGGATAATGTTTTTAATAGTGAACCGGTAGTCATCTTGCGTTTCTCGTGAGAGAATGAACAATAAGTTCGATGCGCGCGCCGCATAGCTATCTACTTCCAGCAATGAGCGCTCGGCGATCTCGCGCGGTCGATCAGGTGGGACGCTCAGTTCGGCGGCTTCGCCTCGCGTTGCCGTTTATATATCATAGATGGCGTTGACACAAAATACGGGCAATGTATCTCGGCGAGTATGAAATTAGTTGTGTTTCTGGGTAGTAGACTGGCTAACTTCATGCTCAGTACATCGAACCAAGTGTAAGCCAACCATGACATGACCCTCTTTTATCTTCAAATTTCCTCTCATCCCAGATCTCAAAACAATCCAAAGCAACGAGCTGTTCAGCTCCCTCCACACACTGCTGCTGGTGCTGTACCGACGCGACTGCCGCCGCTGCTACACGCCCGCCAACCACTGGCTCGTGCGCGAGATACGCGAGGGACAGTTCATGGCGGACCTCGAGAAGGGCAAGAAGCCTCAGCAAGTAAGATACACATACAGATACAAAGCAACGAGCTGTTCAGCTCCCTCCACACACTGCTGCTGGTGCTGTACCGACGCGACTGCCGCCGCTGCTACACGCCCGCCAACCACTGGCTCGTGCGCGAGATACGCGAGGGACAGTTCATGGCGGACCTCGAGAAGGGCAAGAAGCCTCAGCAAGTAAGATACACATACAGATACAAAGCAACGAGCTGTTCAGCTCCCTCCACACACTGCTGCTGGTGCTGTACCGACGCGACTGCCGCCGCTGCTACACGCCCGCCAACCACTGGCTCGTGCGCGAGATACGCGAGGGACAGTTCATGGCGGACCTCGAGAAGGGCAAGAAGCCTCAGCAAGTAAGATACACATACAGATACAAAGCAACGAGCTGTTCAGCTCCCTCCACACACTGCTGCTGGTGCTGTACCGACGCGACTGCCGCCGCTGCTACACGCCCGCCAACCACTGGCTCGTGCGCGAGATACGCGAGGGACAGTTCATGGCGGACCTCGAGAAGGGCAAGAAGCCTCAGCAAGTAAGATACACATACAGATACAAAGCAACGAGCTGTTCAGCTCCCTCCACACACTGCTGCTGGTGCTGTACCGACGCGACTGCCGCCGCTGCTACACGCCCGCCAACCACTGGCTCGTGCGCGAGATACGCGAGGGACAGTTCATGGCGGACCTCGAGAAGGGCAAGAAGCCTCAGCAAGTAAGATACACATACAGATACAAAGCAACGAGCTGTTCAGCTCCCTCCACACACTGCTGCTGGTGCTGTACCGACGCGACTGCCGCCGCTGCTACACGCCCGCCAACCACTGGCTCGTGCGCGAGATACGCGAGGGACAGTTCATGGCGGACCTCGAGAAGGGCAAGAAGCCTCAGCAAGTAAGATACACATACAGATACAAAGCAACGAGCTGTTCAGCTCCCTCCACACACTGCTGCTGGTGCTGTACCGACGCGACTGCCGCCGCTGCTACACGCCCGCCAACCACTGGCTCGTGCGCGAGATACGCGAGGGACAGTTCATGGCGGACCTCGAGAAGGGCAAGAAGCCTCAGCAAGTAAGATACACATACAGATACAAAGCAACGAGCTGTTCAGCTCCCTCCACACACTGCTGCTGGTGCTGTACCGACGCGACTGCCGCCGCTGCTACACGCCCGCCAACCACTGGCTCGTGCGCGAGATACGCGAGGGACAGTTCATGGCGGACCTCGAGAAGGGCAAGAAGCCTCAGCAAGTAAGATGTGGATATATACAGGCAGTTGCTACAAAATATGTAATTCTCACGACAAAAAAGTTATCAATCAAAAAATGCTAGCCCTATTCTTTGTCGGTGCCAACCACATAGGAAGGAAAGATCCATATTTTGGCTCGCTACTTAGGAGATTTTGAATTATGATATCTCCGCTAGTCATTCTGTTCTCCATAGTGCCAAAATTTGGTAGTAATGGTACACGCTGCGCCCAAAATTTAAAGCTTGCGCCAAGTTGAATGACACAATATAACATTTTTGTTTTCTTTCAGGTACTAGTACAAAAGACTCCGCACATGATAGCGCATGGAGAACGTGTACGATTATTCAGACGCGCTGTTGCCGATGAAAAGGTTAGTTTTTTTTTTAATCACATTGTTAAAGTAGTATTTTGTTCTGTTCCTAAACTGGAGTAACCCGTTACTAATGGTTCAAGTCTATCAAAAAATTTTGGAACTTTTGATTTTTAAAATGCGGTATTTGACAACTTGTCTAATTTAAAAATGTTTATGACATTTTTGCAGTTTGTGTCAAAACGCGAACTATGACGACATAGAATTTTCACATCAAGCTGTATATTTATTTTGGTTATATCCACGATATTTTATTTTCACCAAAACAGTAATAAATGCAAGTGTCATTATTTAAAGATGCTTTACCTTACACTTGATTAAGGATTTGGTAAGTTGCTGGACCCGTACGTTTTTAAGATGCATGTAAACTGCGCATGTGCCTCAACATGCACAAGCTACTTGCGGCGTGTAGATGCACCCTTAGGCATAAACTCTTCAAATAGTTTTCAAACAAGCTTCCCAATCCCCTCCCCCAGGTGGTGCTAGGCCTCACGGAGCGTGCATGCGGCGGGCGCTCGACGCTGGTGACGGTGCGGCGGGTACGCCTCGTGGAGGACGGGTACCGGCAGCTGGCGGCGCTGCCGTCGCGGGCTCTGAAGGGCACGGTGCGCGTGCGCTTCATCAACGAGCAGGGGCTCGACGAGGCGGGCATCGATCAGGATGGCGTCTTCAAAGGTAGGTAACAACTAGTAAATTAGTCAAATAAAAGCTGACGATTACACCACCTATAACAACACAACATGTTAAATCGACAAACCAGTGTCAAAATTCTATCTTCATAGTATCGGAAACAATGGTTGGATCGGTTTATGTAATCCATAGTAATGCAACTAAAAGTAATGAGCCTGGTCGCCTGAGGGCAAAAATCAAAAAAGTTCATTGGAAGTAGACTAGTTTTAAGAACTTTTTATAAAATGATAGCACCTCCAAAACGCTTTTCACCACTTCCTAGTGGTATGGCTGAAAAGAAGAAGCGGGAAAGAATAAACTTCCCAGTAGGATGGGTACCGGCAGTTGGTGGGCCAAAACAGAACAGAAAACAGATGACTGGATGCCTATTGCTAAGGCTAGTAGGAGCGTGCAGAAAATCCGAAACTATATCTTCATCATCATCATCATCATCAGCCTATCGCAGTCCACTGCTGGACATAGGCCTCTCCAAGTGCACGCCACTGAGATCGATTTTCGGCTTCTCGCATCCAGCTCCTGCCAGCCGTCTTGCGCAAGTCATCACTCCACCGTGCCTGAGGACGTCCTACACTACGTTTGCCGAGGCGCGGTCTCCACTCTAGAACTCGTTTACCCCAACGGTTATCGGTTCTTCGGCTAATATGGCCAGCCCACTGCCACTTCAATATATCTAAATGCCGAATCAACTATATCTTGCAATGATATTAATAAAGTGTAAAAAATAACTAATCAAGTTGACAGCAATATATGGATGAATTTGGAATACTCTCGGGTTGATTTTATGTTCATAAGAGCAACGACTAAGCATAAATAGTATACATTATTTTTTTAATAAATACAGAACTCTACCATTAATGTTTAGTATTAAACCCCATCTTAATTATATACGTATAAAAAGACACTTTTCAACATATATTTATTCCCTTTACAGAATTCCTAGAAGAAACAATAAAGCGGGTATTCGATCCGTCACTGAACTTGTTCCGCGTGACGAGCGAGGAGCGTCTGTACCCGTCGCCGACGTCGTGTCTACAGGAAAACCATCTGCAGCTGTTCGAGTTTATCGGCAGAATGTTGGGCAAAGCTGTTTATGAGGTCAGCGTTATAACAAAAATATTAGAAAATTTTGTTTTTTCGCAATTAATACATATAGCGGGTGTTCAATCCGTCACTGAACTTGTTTCGCGTGACGAGCGAGGAGCGTCTGTACCCGTCGCCGACGTCGTGTCTACAGGAAAACCATCTGCAGCTGTTCGAGTTTATCGGCAGGATGCTCGGCAAAGCTGTTTATGAGGTCAGTTTTATAACAAGAAAATAGCAAATTTAATTTTTCCCCTATTAATATAGCGGGTGTTGGGTCCGTCACTGAACTTATTCCGCGTGACGAGCGAGGAGCGTCTGTACCCGTCGCCGACGTCGTGTCTGCAGGAAAACCATCTGCAACTGTTCGAGTTTATCGGCAGGATGCTGGGGAAAGCTGTTTATGAGGTCAGTGTTATAACAAAAATATTAGCATAAATTATTTTTTCGCTTTCAATAAAGCGGGTATTCGATCCGTCACTGAACTTGTTCCGCGTGACGAGCGAGGAGCGTCTGAACCCGTCGCCGACGTCGTGTCTACAGGAAAACCATCTGCAGCTGTTCGAGTTTATCGGCAGGATGCTGGGCAAAGCTGTTTATGAGGTCAGTTTTATTACAAAAATACTTGCAAATTTTTTTTTAGCTTTCAATGAAGCGGGTATTTGATCCGTCCCTGAACTTGTTCCGCGTGACGAGCGAGGAGCGTCTGTACCCGTCGCCGACGTCGTGTCTACAGGAAAACCATCTGCAGCTGTTCGAGTTTATCGGCAGAATGCTGGGCAAAGCTGTTTATGAGGTCAGTTTTATTACAAAAATACTTGCAAAATTTTGTATTTTCGCTAACAATATAGCGGGTATTCGATCCGTCACTGAACTTGTTCCGCGTGACGAGCGAGGAGCTTCTGTACCCGTCGCCGACGTCATGTCTGCAGGAAAACCATCTGCAACTGTTCGAGTTTATCCGCAGAATGCTCGGCAAAGCTGTTTATGAGGTCAGTTTTATTACAAGAAAATAGCATATTTTATTTTTTCCCTTTTAATAAAGCGAGTGTTCTTTATACCTTGTAAAATTTAACATGATTAAAATTAAACAATGAGTTAGTAAACCAAAAAATAAGATAGTATGTCTTGTTCTAACTTGTAATACAACTAGTTTCAGCCATCGGTTCCACTCGCTACCCGAGGGAACTACTTCCCGTAACCGGATAAAAAGTAGCCTTTATGTAATTCTTGTATATAAGCTATATTACTACCATGTATCATCAAAATCTCTTTGGTAGCTTTTGCGTGTATATGGAACAAACATACATGCATTTATGTATAATATTTCTAGGATAATAAAAGGATAAATGAACAGCAAGACGTATCTTCTCACAGGGCATAGTAGTGGACGTGCCATTCGCTTCGTTCTTCCTCAGCCAAGTGCTGGGACAGACTCAGCAGGCGTTGTACAGCTGGATAGACGAACTGCCCTCACTGGATAGAGACCTGTATCGGAGTTTGACTTATATTGAACATTTCCTCCCCCAGGGCATAGTAGTGGACGTGCCATTCGCTTCGTTCTTCCTCAGCCAAGTGCTGGGACAGACTCAGCAGGCGTTGTACAGCTGGATAGACGAACTGCCCTCGCTGGATAGAGACCTGTATCGGAGTTTGACTTATATTGAACATTTCCTCCCCCAGGGCATAGTAGTGGACGTGCCATTCGCTTCGTTCTTCCTCAGCCAAGTGCTGGGACAGACTCAGCAGGCGTTGTACAGCTGGATAGACGAACTGCCCTCGCTGGATAGAGACCTGTATCGGAGTTTGACTTATATTGAACATTTCCTCCCCCAGGGCATAGTAGTGGACGTGCCATTCGCTTCGTTCTTCCTCAACCAAGTGCTGGGACAGACTCAGCAGGCGTTGTACAGCTGGATAGACGAGCTGCCCTCGCTGGATAGGGACCTGTACCGGAGTTTGACTTATATTGAACATTTCCTCCACAGGGCATAGTGGTGGACGTGCCATTCGCGTCGTTCTTCCTCAGCCAAGTCTTGGGACAGACTCAGCAGGCGTTGTACAGCTGGATAGACGAGCTGCCCTCGCTGGATAGGGACCTGTACCGGAGTTTAACTTATATTAAACATTTTCAGGTAATTATAATTTGTTGTTGTACCAATTCATTGTCAAATAACAATAAAATATGTAAAATAGCAGCAAAATTAATTGTATGTTTTATATAGTTTGTATAATTGTAATATATGCAGCCCATTTTCATTACAAAGACGCCAGCTCATCAACCCGCTCCCGATCTGCATTAATGTCCCAACCAACATTGAACCGTAAACTTTAAAAATAAAGTTGCCATCTATTTAATGTAAGATAGATTGAAGGAACTTGATATGCTGGGGGCTGTGTTTAACCTATTAATAATAACTTTGTCCAGGTTCAAAGTACGGGTTCACTTTCTTTTTGCTGACCTACTTAATATTAATAGCTGGCCGAATAAATAGCTAGAAAAAGTAACATTTTTATAAACGATCACACACAGATATGTTTTTTATTATTTTAGGGTGATATATCTTCGTTAGAGCTTACATTTTCCGTGGACGAAGAGAGACTAGGAGAAATTGTTACCCACGAGCTTGTCCCGGGAGGCAAGGCAGTGCCAGTTACAAATGAAAACAAGTAAGTCATTTACAAATATATATAGCCTTCGCTAATATTTTCATCGTCATTCCAAAAAAAAACTAATCTGCGCATCAGCACAAAAAGATAAAGGAAAACGCTGAAAGTTTTTTTTCAAATTGGTCCAGTAGCTCCTAAGATTAGCGCATTCAAGCAAACAAACTCTTTGACAATGATTTTGCAATCTGGTTTTTGGAGTCCATTTTTTGCTAGCCTTACACTACTTCTATCTGAACTTTACTACTAAATATTCGTATTTTGTATATTTCCAGAATAAACTACATCCACCTGATGGCCCACTTCAGAATGCACACGCAGATCAAAGACCAGACGAACGCTTTCATCAAAGGTTTCAGAACTATCATCAACCCTGAATGGTTGTCACTCTTCTCTACGCCGGAAGTAAGTCATTTAAAGCCACTTTAAATTACAAAAAAATATATTTTATTTGAAATTTATAATACTTCCACGGCGTTCCTATTCCAATGCCGGCTCTGGAAGCCAACAGGCTAGTCAACGCAGAGAATCCTCGCTCCGACAGCGCGCGCAGTATGGTGTTCAGACTGTCGCGCGTTCGCCGTATGATAGATCCATTATATCCATTAAAATTGTGTCAATGTTTTAGTTATTTGGTAACTTTTGTGTACTTTTACGTACCTCATCTCAAAATCTAAGCCCATAAAGTTATACCTAATTATTCAATTTTGCCTTTGCACAGCTTCAACGTCTTATAAGCGGCGACAACGTGCCACTAGACTTACGCGACTTGCGTCGCCATACGCAGTACTACGGCGGCTTCCACGACTCGCACCGCGTGGTGTGCTGGCTGTGGGACGTGCTGCAGCGCGACTTCAGCGAGCACGAGCGAGCCATGTTCCTTAAGGTAGGCGTCACGCCAAACTGTAAGACGAACTTACGCCACCGGCTGATACGTTAAAATCTTTCTGAGCCGTTAAATTTGACACAAATTACACACTACTATGTTCGTGTCCACCGGTGTCCATGGAGATCTAAGGGGGAGGCCTATGTCCAGCAGTGGACGTCCTATGGCTGAGATGATGATGATGATGTTCGTATCTTCTAGTGCAACTTGTACATTTCTCGTCAAATAATTTTGTAGCTCTAAAGTTAACCGATGGTGACGAAATGTAGGAATAATAAGCCAAATGGCTCTTAGTCGGATATACTGTAAGACATGTATTTTATCTGATTTAATTTCTCTGGTTTCAGTTCGTGACGTCATGCTCCAAACCACCTGTGCTTGGGTTCGCGCATCTCAAGCCGCCATTTTCTATACGATGCGTTGAAGTCGGCGACGATGAAGATACCGGTGACACCATAGGTTCGCAAAACTTGTAAATCTATACTAATATTATAAGGCTGAATAGTTTCACGCTCTAATCTCATAACCTGGTCTGATTTTAAGAAAATGTTTTAGTGTTAGATAGCCCACTTGTTGTGCCCGGTATCCGGGTGCGGGGACACCCCTGGTGGACGCTAGTTTCTTACAGAAAATCGCTAACGTTGTGCACACAAATCATTAAATATAATTGTTTCCAGGTAGCGTAATCCGCGGCTTCTTCACAATAAGAAAGAAAGATCCTCTGAATCGTCTCCCGACGTCGTCTACCTGTTTCAACCTTCTCAAGCTGCCAAACTACCAGAAACGAAGCACCCTTCGGGACAAACTACGATATGCCGTCAACAGCAACACTGGATTCGAACTGTCCTAATCAGAGAACACGAAATCAAAGGAAATCAACATGTTACGCAAACCTTCATGGTCAAATTCGAACCATAAATCGAATATTCCAAATTCAAAAGAAATGTGTCCTCAGTGACTGTAGTCATTATTTACCAAATCGCAGGGTAGGAGATTTTTTATGAGCAAAGACTCGACTTTATAATGCCAGTGATAATGTTAGAAGTGCGATTCCTTTTATTCACCAAAAAATGAGAAGCTGGTCTTCTTTGTCTATGCCAAGATGGCGCGTTTCTAAGCGGGTACAAAATATTAAATACTCATACTATTGTTAATATTTGCACGGTTTGTGGCAATTTTAAACGATGTTTTGGTCACACTAAGTTTTCAATGTGAATGCACTGCACTATTTTCACAAGTCCCCTTTTATAATTATATCCAAGTATAGGAGACGGCGAATGCGAGAGATTCTATATTTTGTATATTGTATGAACTGCAATGTATAATTCTAACTTTCTAGAACATTCGGCAAACGAAGGAGTCCAAACAAAGCGACTTAGAATCCAATAAAGTCAAAGAGATTCATGGTATTGTTGGAAAAGAGGTTGAGTATGAATATTTGGATTAATTAAAACTTAAAACAACCTACTTAATCGTAAAGTAGCGAAACTGAAATACACCCATATCTAATTTAACGACGATCTCAAAAATTATTTGCGTAAGTTAACGTCTGCAAATAAGTACATGAAAAGACCCATTATGTAAATTGGAGTTTGTATATTGTAATGTGTGAAATTGTGTTGCATATTCATTAGGTTAAGCTTTTGAAAAATTATGTGTAACGACTGTACGATTTATCATACGATTTGTTTATCCTCTTATAGGCCAGTAACTTAATTTAACTAGCATCTGTAGCACGATTTTGTAATGTTTCATACATAACAACATGAAGTAAGTTATTAGGCCAGTTTGTCACGGGTTTATTTGCTCGTAGTAACGCAGATTAGGCCTAACGCGACCGTGTGTCAAACGCGTGTGTTCGAAGCCTACATCACTGATACGAATTATTTATAACATATTGTATGTAGAACGAATGTACGTCTGTAATCTAGATCTCGTCATTTTAGCGTGTACAGACAGCGACAAAATGCTGAACTGTAACGTAAGAATATACCAAATATTTCGATAGACTGCTTTTCATGATCCCATTATTTTATATGGTTCAGCTATGACTAAAAATAAGTTCAAACAAAATTTTGTGTTAAGTTACTTTTGTCGCTGTCTGTACCATATTCACGGTGTAAGTTGGTGAAATTGGTATCTAAAATGAATTCTAAATAATCCAGTCCAATGTATAAATAGGTGTATATAGACAATAACGTATTACTTAACTTTTACTAATATTGACTTTTATTTACTTTTTTATGTACAGTTAATTATGTTGGGCTATTTCAAGAAAATTTAAATTAATACTTGAACTCTTCAATATTTCAAAGCTTTTTTTGTTATAGTACATACACAATACAAGTTGAAGCTAAAGTATATAAATAATGCAAGTCATCAGTAACGAAATTAATTTTATTCAAAGTAAATAACATGAGCAGCCATATTGTATGTACACAGGACTGTACAAAGTTTTATATTGTTATAGAAAATCTTAATGTAACTTATTTCGTGTCAATATTATCCTCACTTTAGTATTGCACTTATTATATTTTATATCATCATATTTTTACAATTAAGGTCTCCATAGCTATTTATATACTTTGCAATATTATCTTAAGGTTTGTGCCCCTGTGTTGTAATTTTTGTCTGTAGTCTATAACAGCATATTTTATTGTATAAAATTTTTATTTCGTTGTTAATTTAGTGCAATTACTTTGAAACGAGTTTATCAACATTATTCAAGTAAAGCAACTGCAGAACTGTATTAATGGCTAAATAGTCTATGGGGCCACAGGACCTGTTGCAATAAAATTGGATATACATCCTGGATAATATTTATCCTTAAACATCAAATTCAATAAGGTGTATAAAATAACATCTATAAAATTTCTTCTGCAGTTGGTTAACTATCTGTTGAACAAAGATAAGTATTTTGTAGTAGTGTTTCCATTTTAATTGAAAACTTTTAAGTATTTTACAAATATATGCATAGACAAGGATCATTGTAAGGGATATTTTGTACTAGCCACGTAAATATGTTGTATAACACAATGTGATTCTCTGTGATAAAATAATTGATATTTATTATTGAAGACTTTTATTTCTATAAACCCTTTTTAATACATTTTTTTTTCAATAAAAAAATAGTGAAACCGGTGGCGGAAGCTCCAGTTTACAGTAATCTATCTAGACACACGGCAGTGTGTCCGCCAAGTTCGAGCAAAAAAAGCGACACACCGGCCGTGGGTTATATTACACGAACCATTTCGGGCCAAATTCGACCCCCCTGTAACTCAAAATCTATTTTATTTACGCATATCAAATTTCTAGTATCTGTTGAGACCCCCTCACTTATCTAAAATACAAAATTTCATTAATATACCTATTGTAGGTCTTGAGATATTGACGTCAGAAAATCGCTATTTTTACTATACACTGATTCACTGATTCACTTATTCACTGACTCACTCATCAAAAACCTAGACCACTTCCAATGGCCGTATTGACTTGAAATTTGGCATGGAGGTAGGTCTTTATGTCAAGGTAAAGGAAAAAATCTGAAAATGGCCAAGTGTGAGTCGGTTTCAAAATAATGAAGGTGTTTTATACCCGGTGTAAATTTATACCCCTAAGGAACTAAAACGAACTAAATTTATCTATATTTATATAATATATCTTCGAATGGTACAAAGGTTTGTATTTAGTCAAAGTAAAGTAAAAATCTGAAAACGGCCAAGTGTGAATCACTTTCGAAAATAACGAATGTGTAACTTTGATCCACGAACATAATATATGATAACATGTCATGTCAGTCAGTTGGTAAATCTAGTCCATTTAGTTAATCTAGTTCATTTCTTTGTAAGAAGCATAGTGCATATTTAAAAATCTGAAAGATGGTATAAATGAGACATTTACTTAACTAACTTAATCATAAGAAAAAAATAAAATAAACAGCCTTACAAAAATAAATGAAATCCCACCCAAAACAAAAATGTGAAAGACTGCCAAGTTCGATAATATGGGAATGCTTCGCCTATAAAAGAAGTGAGATCCGAATAAGTACCAAGTTCCATACACATACCTCAGTTAAAAATAGTTACTTTTTAATGATGATTACTTGGCAAGTTTTAATAGAAAATTAAATACTTGATTCATTGCGTTTAGTAGGTTTATAACAAGGTGTATGAAAACTTGCCAAGTAACATCATTAAAAAGTAACTATTTTTAACTGAGGTATGTGTATGGAACTTGGTACTTATTCGGATCTCACTTCTTTTATAGGCGAAGCATTCCCATATTATCGAACTTGGCAGTCTTTCACATTTTTGTTTTGGGTAATCTATACTAATGTAGTAAAAAATATGTATTTCCTCGTACATTTTTTTGTTTGTACTCGGAAGGCTCCGAAACTACTGAATTAATTAACAAATTCTTTCACTATTGTAAATCTAGACTTTTCCAGAGTAACATAGGCAATATTTTATCCCGGTACGGTAGTAGTTATAGTTACCACTGGATAATAATAATAACCCCGCAGGGCATCTGAGGCGGATGACGGGGAGTAGCGACCCCGCGGGACTATATATCCGAGTGCTCCAGGGAGAGTATACTGTCCCCCATCTCCGGCTTGCCGGAGTGAAGCATGACGGGGGATAGGTCTCCCGCCTCTTGGCTTGCCTTCATCGGCCGGTCAGAGTGGAGTCGCTAGAGCAAGGTTAGTCCTGCTCGGAGGGTAGGTGCCTCGTGGTAAGTGGCGAGTGGGCCGGTGATGCTGGACCCACAGGGAGCGCGTGATCTGCGTTTAAAGTCCGCCGAGGTATCCTCACCCTTCTCAGCCGCTCATGTCCCTGTTGCCCTCTTGTTGCTTTTCAGTGACTGATTCCCGGGGGCCCAGTAAGTGAGTTGGCGAGTCTCCACCTGCCATTTTAACATGTATTTAATACATTGTCATCGGCAGGTGCCATAGTTCCCGTAGTTACCCCATTCCTAGTCCATTAGCATCCCATCACAATAGCCCAAGTAGTTTTCATCCATAGTTAGCAATAGTTTAGCACAGAACCGGGGATTGTCCTTGGGTACATTTCTATAGTGTATACAGGGATAATCGTCGGTTTTGTGTCACCATTTCATTAAAGTTGTCTCAAAAGGGCTTCAGCGTGTTGGCTTCGGCCCCACGTTCGCCTCCCAAAAATCCGGGACTCTATAGTCCCGAGGTCTGGAAGAGACATACATTTTTATAATAATAATAATAAATTCGTTTATTGATCCACAGTTACATTCACAAATCACTTCTTAATGTTATGAGGTAGATTACAATAAAGGTAAACTGTAACTATATTACTAGAGTCATTTTTATCAGTTCTGTGGTCCCCAAACTAGGCTGTGCCTGTATCTTGGGGACCTATTTTCTAATTACATTGTGTTTTTATGCGTAAACTCCGATTGTAGGTCAGATAATAACATTAACATTATTTTGTATGTAATCGGTGGACACTTAGGAATATATAAAACTAAATTAACATATATTAAAGGAGATCAGCAACTAAAACATAAATCGCATTCTTGCAGATAAATAGTTCTCTCTCTGGACATTAAAGTAATAAAAATAAAAGGATGCGGGTAAAACCGCGGGAAAACGGTGAGTACAGTATATATGGTTCTGGGTAGTGGTCATTTAAAAAACAAATATCAAAAAAGTCATATTGCATATATCTTGGCGAGTCGATGGCAGGCGATTTTTTTTAATGAGAAGTATTTAGAATACACTACACCTTAAATTGATCAAAAACAACTAAAACTTTTAGGAAACTAAATAGATATTGCATAAAATATTATATGCAGTACGAAAGTAACTAAATGCACAACAAAGTTAAATTCTCCTTCAAACTGAAAAGTTTGTATATTATTGTGTAATCCGACAACACTTCACAGGGGCGTCTCTTGTCAATTTTAGATGCACTAGCGCCATTCAAATAATTAATGTCAATTTTGAAGTTTCGTTAAAAATCCGTCACGGTACAAAATTCAATTGCGTTATTTTAGGTCCTACAATTTATTGATTCCTATTTTATTACTAAAAGAGAATAAAAAAACACGTAAGCCTTAAAAGGAATTCAGGTTGGTTCCCAAGCACAGCTGTTCACTGCGCGTCGTCGCCATTGTTATTCGCTGTCTCTTTTTGATCGCGTCCTCGCTGCCGCTCCCCTCTGCCCCTCCTTTCAACCAGTTTCGCTCGATTTTTGTGACGCGTGGACGTCTGTACGCGACGCGGATAAATATTTTACGGTCTCATCCTTTGTCCAGGAAGAAGCGAACTCCACATCAAGTCACAACCGCACTGAAACTCCTCGCTCAAACGTGAAATAACTGGTGTAATCTACAGGTGTCTCGACGTTCCGTGTGTTGTTTAGTGATCCCGCATAGTCAATCGAGCATGAATAATAAAGAAGTAACCGGTGATATTGTCGTGTGTCCACTGGGAGGCGAGGTCTGGTGATCGGGCGCAGTGTCGAGGTCGTGGGGTTCGCCGTGTGATGAGTCTGCGGTGACGGCTCGCCGCTGAGCGGTTGGATGGCGGCTGTAAGCGGCCCCGCGCGGCACTCTCGCGTCTCCATGAGTGTGTCCATGTCGCTGATGCAGGGCGGTACGCAGAGCGCGCCGCAGGGCGCCATCCTGGCGGCAGCGGCGCCCTACTACCAGACGCCGGCCATCCCGACAGACGTGCAACCCGACCGCCCAATTGGCTATGGCGCCTTCGGTGTTGTATGGTGAGTCAATTTTGTTGTTGTTTATATTTTCAAACTGCCCGCGTCACAAAACTAAATTGACGAAACTGTCTGACAGTTCTGTTCGGGTTGCTAACTTTTATTTAAAAAGTGTGTGGCTTTCTGAATTATGGACAAACTTTTATGTTATTGAACCGTTGAATAAGAACCTATCCTGTTATTCGGAACGTGATATTTTCGCTTTATCTAATCGTGTTGTGATTGATAGTTGATCTTTGGCTATTGTGAAGGAGCGTTCCTATACCCATAAGGATCCCGAAACCCGAGAGATTTCATTGTATTTTTTGCTTAAGTACATACATTATTTTTTAAATACGGTGTAAGGGGAAAAAATTGTATGGAAGTAAGTTGGTACCATACAATTTTTTCTACTATCTATTCGTTATAGCGGTTCTAAATCAATCACAAGACACCTACCTTTTCATTGTTTCCATATAATAGAGGGGTACCTCTACCTATTTACCAATGTTAAAAAACACTCAGAAGTTTTTTATTTTATTTATTTATTTAACTTTATGCAATTATACAATTACAAAGGCGGACTTAATGCCATGGGCATTCTCTCCAGTCAACCTTAAGGTGATGCAGAGATAACATGGTAGGTGCATTACTTACTTAGAAAGACATGTATAAGACAACTATACTTATATAACTTTATTCCATTTCTAATATACCTATATTGCTCAAAACGGATGCAATGATAATATTTCTTGTGATTGAAAAGGTACATAATTATATTCTTCAAGAACTGCAGC
This sequence comes from Helicoverpa zea x Helicoverpa armigera, assembly GCA_033682625.1. Lineage (NCBI taxonomy): Eukaryota > Metazoa > Arthropoda > Insecta > Lepidoptera > Noctuidae > Helicoverpa > Helicoverpa zea x Helicoverpa armigera. The sequence continues at coordinate 2,961,835 of JAWIIS010000002.1, read as the reverse complement.
ACTAAAGCAGCTGGTTCGTGTGCACTCATGCACCATATTTTGCAATAACAGAATAATACTTACAATGTGGTTCTTATCGACTACTATTTTACGACCTACTGCTCCAAGCCGCGTTATTCGACACTGCTATAAATCTAAGAATGAATGCAATGATCAAGTTTTTTACTACTTCGATCCTTGGGCAATGGATGGAATGAACTTTGCAGAACCGATGAGAAGCGACGGAGAATTACGGTATTGTAGTCCAACCTACCTAATACCTACCCATCTGCAGATTCCTACATTGCCTTCCAGTCCCAAAGCAATTTAAAGCAACAAAGACTGTACCGTTATCCCGAGAATCGTGTAGTCGCTACCTAAGTGCTACTCGACTCGTCGATAAGTAAAGCGCACTAAGCAATTATTACTAGTCTCTACGACCAACGTTCGTTTTACTACCTCTGAACACGATGCAACCGTTAAACCTAGAAAGCTACGATTCCATTTGAAAATCTTCCATTTTTAACGAGCACGGACTGTTTTATTACTTGAACTAAATCTTTCTATTCTAAGCCTTTATTTACATCACTTGTCGAACTAACAAGTTTTCCAAAAGTTTACATTGCGCTGAAGTTAGGCAGTTTACTAGTCTAATCTGCACCAGTTGCCTTCTGTAAACACGTGGTGTTTGTGCCGGCCGGCGACGAGCATTCGATTCAGCGCGAACGACATAAGAGCGATTTTCAATATTCATGTTGCCCGCAATCGAATGCACATTGCGTCGGGCGGCCGAACTCACTCCTCAACTCAAACTGTACTTTATTGCTTGCACCTTTAGGTAGCTTTTGAATTAATGGCCTCGATATCTGTTATCGAAGCGGAGGCAGCGAATGCGTGGTTCTCCCGCGTAGACGACACTCGCCCTTAAGTCGAAAGGTGTAGATACGAGTTTGAGCACCGTGAGAGCGACCTGAAGTAGTGCAACGTTCATGCATCGGGGGTAGCGGTTGTTAGGTATGGGTGGATGCTTTGTGTCGACTCGTCGTGCGTAGGTAGGTCCCTCATGGCGCTTGCCGCGTCGATTGTGTGTGAACGACCGCGACGAGGGGAGGCACGCCTGATTATTCCGAGACCGCGTCGATCGCCGGTCGAGAGCCCTAAAACCCGGCTCGCGCTCTGCTCCGCTCCTAGCCCTCCTCTCCTTCCTTGTACTCGCCCGTTGAATGCAAATAGGGACTCCTTAACATTAACATTTTAGTTATTTCTCTCCATTCTGAGTGTTTTAATATATTCTGGTCCAGGCTTCTGTATTTAGAATATCTTTGTGTCGATCTCCAACGAGATATTTTCATAGTTTTTGCTGAAACAATGCAGTTTTACTCTCGTTATGCTCATCTTCGCATGTAACGTGTGCGTTTCGTCATTGCTCAGCGGTGACAAGACAATCACGATAGCGCGCCGTCACGTCATAACGACTTGTACAGAGTTCCTACATAAGAATAACACTATAACAGCACACATAGGCGTTAGAAACAATAGAAAGCCGTAATAAAGGCCTATTCAGGTAGACGTGATGTTCGCTACCGCTGGGAGTTTCGAAAATGTCAAGCGATATTAAGCCGGGTATGTATTCGTAAAGTCGTGTCAACTTTCGCTGCTAATGCGAAACTAATTATAGGACATGAGAAGTCGGTTACAAAGAAAAAAGAAGTTTCGTTAGCTCTCAAAAGGTTTAGCTACTAAATTTAAAACCTGTCACTGTGCACATGCTGCCGCAAAACTAATCAACATGAGGTGAATTTTATGTCGACCAGAAATATTTATGTTAAGAACTTGAAACGTTTAATGCCAACGACTTTTACAAACAGCTTCGAACGTCAAGATGACTGAAGTGTAAAAGGCAATTTCTGAATGTATGTTAAAATGTTAGCAGAAATATGTACTTGCTTTTAGGCATACAAAGTAACGTAACAAATTCACATCAGTCGCCTCAGAAGATGGGAATACACGAATGTCAAAACACATTGCAACATAGAGAATATAACGTAGCGAGCGTCCCTGCATACGTTTGGTTAATTTAATGTGGAGCGAGATCAGGCGATAACATGTTGATGTTCGGTGTGTGGCCGCACTACCTGCATGCCAATTGAACTGAAGCGATATCAATTCACAAGGTGATGGACTTGGGTCGTGATAGCTAGGATGGGCCCGGCCTATAGTAAATTAATTACCACAAGCGTGCGGGCTGATTGATCGGGCTGCGCAGCCCGCGCCGCGCCTCGGGTCGCGCCTACGTCTCCACCCTGCTGGCCGTGGCTAATTGCTTCGAGCCAGTTGAAAAACTTGATCCATCCGCCTTTATGGCAAACTCGCTCTCCAACAGAGTTTGGAACACATTTTGTGGAACACTTGATTAAAAGCACTCGCCTGAAGCTTAATACCAAACGTTTCCATACTTTTAAAGTTGAGATGAAAGGAGATTATAAAGTATTTTAAGGAGGGACAGTTATTTAATTATTGCTTATGAGCATGGAACCTATATCCAGATATAATAGCTAATGCTTTTTGTCGATGCTTTGAAAAGGCATTTTTTTATACGACGATCCCATAAAAACTATACGCTTACCTGTCAAAGTCATACCTCAATACTTGGGGAACTTTGAGTATTCAAACTTGGCTAACTGTTCGTATAAGTAGTTTTGAAACTTTTCTTTTAAATGAATTGGCGTTATTTAAAAGTACTCAAGTGCAGTTACTTAGGTCAAGAAAGCATGACTAGCGAGCGGATATTGTGCCAAATCGCGACAGTTACGGCGGTTTTTATCTGCGTTGATTTCGGTATAAATACCGTTGAGTTTCACTCTCTCGAAGCCTACGGTGACATTATTGTCACACTCGACTCGTTCTCTACAAAACAAAAAGAACAGAAATACAACACCTAAATAACATCTAAGAAGGATTTACTTCGAGTAATAAGTGTACATCCCTAAATCCAACCCTTTTCATTGCCACATCCTTCTTTGTGTAAAAACGACTCTGTAAACGCTAGACAAAAGAAGTAATAACTTTGGAAACCCTTTACTACTCAAGGAAACAAAAGAATCTCTTTTCTGTAATCTCGCTTCAACACACTTGGTTTGTAGACTTGAGATACCCATGAGGTTTTGCGAAATCTAATAAGGTGTAGCCAGGTGTAGCGCTAATAAAGCTCCCAATAGAAACTGTCAGAAGAGGTCCTATTTTATAAAATCCCAGACCACCCGCCATGAATCAGTACCATGTGTTCATGGTGGTACAGATATGTGAAGTAGAGAAGATAACGGCGACGCTAGTACCGGCAACGAGCTGGCCTGCTTACGGGTAACCAGGTCACGGGGATCTTAGCCCGCCTGCCGGCTATCGTGCGTGCATTAAGTGACATGACATAATTCTATTGTAAGATTTCCAGCTTAGGTGCACCATAAGACTGCAACTTAACCCCTATTCTTCTTTTAATATGGCTTTAGACAAAGATAAGTATTCTTCGTCCTATCCTCACGATCCTGGTACAACGAACCCCTTATATTAATAGAAATAGTGACTTAAGTTTACATTGGGAAACTTCTGAGATGAGTTTTTCTCGATCTTCATGTTTTTACCTTTTTTAAATAGCAACTTTCTCGCAGATATGCAATGTACATTCTCTATTGAAATTCTTTAGCAGTGCGATTTCTTATAACAAAGATTTGTATTTACGTAATTATGATCTCAACCGACTTCTTATTCATAAAGATTTAAAAAAAAATTACTCTCTTTAAATGCTTTCCAGTCACACTTAAACATTGAAGTTCTGTTAAGACCCCGCGTTGTGACCTGAGATACCACTTAGTTGCAAGTCAGCTGTTAACTACAGATATTTTTTGCTCCATCACCGTCAAACGATAATTGGTGTCGTGAGAAAGGAGCTGTAAAGGTGTGATTGACTGATATCGGATTAAGATTTAACGCTGGCCCTAATATTTGTTATTTGGAACTGCGAGGAACAGGTCACGGGAGGGTTAGTCACCTGCTGGAGAATAAATAGCGATATCTGTGTCCCAAATAGATTAAAGGAGAATCATTTACGGTCTTAACTTGACATAATATTTAGCACGTTTGTGTACCGCTTTATCTTGTTACTTTTATTTGCCAAGATAGACGTTAAATCTTTATAGCTGGCGAAGAATGTCATGAAAAGACTAGCCTCTACAAAGCCATGGATGATGCCATAAACGACGAGTAGAAAAGTATCACAAAACGATGAAGCTATCGTTTGTTCGAAAACTTTTTGTAGGTAATTAGCAATCAACCCAGCTATGGTTATGCCAGCCTACATTTGTATGAGAAAGCCCAAGTTCAATTTCCAAATTTAATTTGTGGAGACCTTCACGAAGCTTCTGTTTATTCCATTCCCGGCTGCAAAGTACAAATTCCTACTTTATGAAATCCTGTTTTCCTTATCTGTTCCCCTAATCCAGAGCGCGTGGTACGCAATGACGTCACAAGCCACGCTGTGCGTTCACATAACAAGTTTGTTTCCAGTTATCTTTACTACTACACGTTGTCTGATAAGCCTGTTTAGTAATAGAGAACTAATAGTAATTTCGTCGAAACATAAAAAAGTTACAAAAAATATTGCTCCAATAAAAGTATTCCATTAATGTTTTGTATGTGAAATCCTGGCGTATGTATACCATTAGAGTAGGTATTTAGGTTTATTTGCCAATAAAAGGGCGTATTCAGAGGAATGTTGAAAGTCATTAACCCGATTTTCGCTTCAGCTACTGAAGACCTATTTTGGCTATATTTCAATAACCATTACAGTAAGCAATATTTTGCTGCTCGTACTACGACTGCTACGCGAATGATACAAAGGAGTAGTGGAGAGCCGCATTGTAGCCAAAAACTACATATAGACATAATCTACATATATTGATAAAATTAATACTTCTCTCTTACTCCTCGCACTATTATGGAGACTAGGAGGTACTATTGAGGCAGAATGAATGTGAAGATATCTGCACGACTGGGAACAAACAGCAACTCAATTTTTTTTCCGTAGTAATCATAAATTGACGTTACGCAGTCACTCACTATCTTCGTATTTTTCTCACGCACTGGAGGCCATATTTTATGGCATTGTGTACACCAAATAAGATCCTTGTATTCAAATCGTTGTCGTCAAGCAAAGCATAGAAGATGCCAAAGGCGTATAAATTCACGGTGATCACGAAAATGTACAGTATTATTCCAAAACAGTACAAAAACAACAATTGTAAGCTAAATGTAGTTTTATTGCTTCTAATGTTGAGCTATTTCACAAGTTTACGTTTCTTTGTACAAGTTCCAACCTATAACGGCAGACATTGACTGACAAAGCCGACTGTTTTGTATATGTTCCGTAATTGTACGGACAGTTTACCTCTACAAATTGTTGTATTGTTTCTAACATTTAGTACCGGCTTCAAAAAGTTTTACTGTCAATGTAATAGCTGGCAACTTAGGTGGAAGATCAAAGCAAACCACAAAAAGTCAACTAAGTATTCGTAAATACCAAGTCCTATAGGACCCCTTTGTTGGATCGGAGGACCAAGCTCAAGAAACTTTACACATTTAGTAATAAACTTCATAGATGACACAGCAAGTGACGCTTATCATAACAGTTGATTCATAAAACTAATCAGGATCTAGTTTAAGGAAAACCAACCTTTAACAGCGAAGACATCAATGCGAATGATTTGGCGTCACGTCAAAACGTTGGAACTGCGTATCGCACGGTATCTAATGATAGTCGCAGAGCGATTAATTGGCAACCGCTTACTGGTCGCGGCTTCCCCGTGGTTCCGCGGTTCACACAGGTCAGTCAACCTCGCGGTCTTTATCAGATATACGGAACATTCGTGCGTGTACACAGTTTACGTGCCATTGACATTCGGGCCTTGCAACGAATCAAAAATAGCACACGCTAATATTATGATTTCCCCTGACGATATACTGACGACTTTATTTGTATCTTGGGTTCAATTAGCGAAGTGCGCAGTTCTTCAACGATATTCGGCAGTCAGAAACCGGCACCAACTTTCAGAAACAAAAATAATGGTGTGTACTAGTTACTGTTTAATTGCACCATAAAATGCCCTGTGTTTCACTATCGCCTGTAGCCTCAAAAAATATTCGCTCTCATTCAGGTTTACTATGGAATATATTTATAGTTTTAATGGTTTCAGCGCGTCGGGTTATCGCCTTCAATATTTATGTTAACATTCAATACCCAGTGAAAACCGATAAATAATGTTAATAAACATTCGACATGCAAATTATGAATTATTATCAGTCAATTCAGAATCAGCTTCTTACTTACCTATTTGTTCATTAAATTCACTATTCAGTGTTGGTTCACAGTTGTTCACGTTATTAAATCATTAGTCTCCTTTGTGATCGTAGTTTACACTCAAGGCCGTGACTTAAATGTTAAGAAATTGGACGACCGCCTATTCTGTAACACACTACACTAAAAATAGTAACGAACTATTTAGGTAACAATATGTATTTAAAATTTTGGACGGAACTGAAATTTGATTTTATTTTTGGGTGAGGATCATGTAATTTACGCTATCACGCTCGTAGACTATCTTATCGAAACATCGTTGATACAAACGCGTAGCCAAGACAGACAAACGAACAAATACAACTTCAATCAAAATAAACTAAAGATAGTTTGATCGGTCCCGCTACCATCGGGGTAAACTGGAGAAGGGGGTAAAATTTGGAAAATATAGTCAACAATTAAACCCTCATTACGTTTCATTTCGTTCACGGGTTGCAAATTACCCTCCTCTGCCTCCATGGAGGTGGAAGTTAGACGCGGCCGATGGGAAGGGGGCCTACTGGATATTTTATTGTATCCAGTCTCACCCTGGGGGCTTTAGAAACTGCCGCACCTACCACGTACTTTGGTCGCCTTCTGTAACTTTGAATAAGATATTTTCTTCTCTTTTGGGTCGTATCGGTTGCATATTAATGACTAGTTTAAAATGCTTTAGTTTAGTTAGCTTTAGTTTTATTATTATATTCTTTGAAAGTTTAGGCGACTAACTTACAAAATGTTTATGCCTAATCGCAATAGCAGATCAACGTTTCTGGCTATAAACCCAAACGGTGAAGACTTAATTGAAGATTATCATATTAAATGTACGTTTTACACAACTGACTTATGTGTGTTAAACCTACTGGCATTTTGACGTAAAACTGGGAAAAGGCCAACATGAAATTTCATTTTTTCAGCTGCGTGTTATCGATCACACGTGTGTTTCGACGCACGTCGCTAGTTTCCTCCCGGAGCTCATTGTGCGTGTGTGCCGCAGAGGGACCGCACACGGCGTCCCAGCCCCCTACCTTCCATACATCAATCACTTCCTAATCGAATTTATTAAACGTTTGAACACTACTGTCCTGTTACCCTGATATTTACATTGACATCTTACTGCTGGCTGTCTAATAGAGATGGCACAATCATATTAACAGGCTGTAGGTACTCCTTCATTTTACAGTTCTAAGGTTTGCCATGACTCATGTGTTTGCCTTATATAACTGTAACCCTGGGATATAGTGTTGACCTCAAATTACATCATTGGCTTACTTACAAACATCCCGGGGTGTACTTGTAAGGTTTACCCATGTTGTGTTTATATTTATATCTGGATCGCATGATGTTGACCTGACCTAATACAAAGTCCGCTCCCTACGTAACTTTGTCGAAGCTACTTTCAATGTATGTTATGTTGTGTATTATGTAATTCTAAGCGACTGCTAATGAGGCACTAGCTCGTTAGTTGTGTGTTCACTCGCTTTTCCAGGAGTCAATGTGTAGCTACCTTACGGCATACCTCGGTAATCAAAGGAAATTATTTAATTACTTCTTTGTCCAGTCATCGTAATGGGATGTCGTCATTTAGTATTCTGCTTACAAACATTAATAACCCAAAACATGCTTTTGAATTAAAAAGTTAGAAAGCTATGAATTAAACAAGGCTTGGTACTCATTTGTGTTTCTAAATTAAGTTAGTTGGTAATGTCCGTGCCCTGGAGAGTGAAGCCCACAGTTTAATCATATTCTTTAGCCGAGGAGTGCTCTAGCACGTTTTGTATGCAAGGAGCGTGACCCAAGTTTCCGTTTTCGGCCCCCATGTGAAAACGTTTACACAATGTCAAATTGCCTACCTGGCCGCTTGCAAAACACGGCCTTCCTGCGGGGCCGGCCATTGTCGACGAGTGCCCGATGTTAATATCAACGATAACTGTATCTGACTGCTCATTGTTCACAGTTTTTGTCTTTGGTAATTGTAAAATTTCCCATTTGTTAGCATGCCAGCGGGCAAATGAGGAATTCGTAGGGGCTTGCGTCAATCAGTGTATTGTTACGCTATTATTTATTGGAAACAAAACATTATGCATATTTAAAATGGGAACAAAGCATGTTTCTAACATTAATACGCAACTCAAGAATCTGAAAAGAATTTAACCATCCATAAGTCATCGTTTAAACACAGTATTTATGATAAGAAACGATTTCCTTTAAAACGTTAAACTACCTAAATTATGAATTTCCATTACTTCTAGCCCGTAAAATTTTACAACTTAAAATAATCCACGCTCAGCTTATATCGGTTTAAGTGTGTATTGTTAATATGTTTCCCTCATAACTCTGGCACCGTTAGGCGGACGGCCGGATACTCTCGGTCATTGCGGTGTTAATACTATGACATCACTCAAGCTTCCCACCAAATTGTACTCATTGGGTCATCGACACACATTACTTACCTCCCAGAGTTCGCTCAGCTAATTCAACTAATGCACGTTATTATTCCGATTATCTTTTTTCGCCAAAAACCCTTTTAGGATCAGGTAGGCTATTCAAATGAGACTCGATGGCTCCGTACGTTCATATACATTTGTTTATCGGATTATAACGTCCCTTTACGTATTAAAGTGTTCGAGAATATATTTGCATCATGTCCTAGACCTGTCGTGAGCCGTGGCGTGGATTTCTTGCGGAATAGGTCTCATTCTAATTCCCTACAGAGGAGCTTCGTCGTTGATTGAATATTCCACGCGCGACTCTGCTCTCTTTTCCCCTGCTCCGACTTTAAAAGCGACTTTATCCGGATTTAGCGACTACCCCCGTTTCTATGCTTTATGCAATTAGTCAAAAGGTGTCGCGAGTGATATAGCTTTTATTTTTATTTCATTTTCGGAGTATTTTAGCTCCGACTCCTGACTCATTTCATTTGGCATTATTACTCGGTAAATCTTCTTAACTAACTTATCTGAGCCCCAAATCATCCACAACGAAATCTAGCAAGTCGATATTGTTGAACGCTCCGATATTCAGATACAAACTGGAACCATTCGTGCAATTTAAAGAGTCGTATTGCGTGACACTAAAGCCCGTCGCTAGTTCTGAAACGGATGTAACGCCCGTATACGTCTCGCGTTGTAAATTCGCGCGATGACATGGCGGGCGCGTTCCGATGCGTCGCCGCTTCGGTACGTTCGGAATCCTTAATTTAACTGCTCTCGATGCAGGCGCTGCCGGAGATGCAGGCGGAATGAGCTTCCCGCCTGTGATTGCATTCGCACCCGCTTCGTGACTCCAAATTAATGTCGCGTCTTACGTAGACTGTTGCGACGCGCTCCGCGGCCCAATAGATTTCGTGTCCTGTCTAAGTCTAAGCCGCTTAAGCCAGCTTTTATTGGAAAGGCTAGATAGGACCTAACATGTTTTTGTACAACATATGTGTTACCCTTTAGAAATTGTGCATGACGAAATATTTGGTCCTTAGAGCCGAATACTAATCTTAGTCCTTTTTTGTTTCAGGTAAGCATCTGCGATCATTGTTCTGACGATATAGCCTTACATAATATACGTGAGTGATTTCTAAAAGTCTGATTGCATTACGTTTAATAACGATCGAATCAAAATTAATTGGTTTCACAGTGCGCCAACTCGTAACTTGAAATCCGATTTCATATTTCGCGAAAATACGAAAACATTTTTTAAGCGATGAAAGTCGAACAGTTACAGGTGCGGGACAGATATTAAAAAAATACTATACGGCATTCAGTCTCATTTAAATCGCGTTTTATTGTAGAATGTTTTTTTATCGTGGCGTGAAATCTTGAATGCATTTACATATTTTTAACTACATGCATCTTACGAGAGAATACGATCAAAATAATGAACGCTAAACCCTACTTTACCAGAATAATCAAGCAGGTGTTAATTAATTCATTTTACGAATATAAAAGGTGCCCTATACAAAAGCAAATAACACAGGGTGTCCCTAACGAAGTGTTGAATATCTAGTCAAACGGGATCCCATTCTGGTCTAGGCAAAGAATTGTAACCGGCTCTGGTGATCAATTCCAGATGTATACATCGCTATCTAGTTACTGGGTGTAAGGTTTCCTTGTCGCCGCGTCTCACACAATGAGAATTCTCACAATCAAGTTCCACTGGGTACTGCAATACTGCATATAACTTAACTGGAACGACTTGTCCACCATGATACCGAACAGGTACCTGTTACCTTTTATGACCACATTAAAGGCCATTTTACGACGCTAACTGACAACTAAAACTAATTTTGAAAGTTATACCTGCCAACAAAGTACTCATTTCTCGCCCAATTAGCAATTAAATCATGTTTCATATTTTCAAAAGTAATTTATAATTTACCATTTTACTATTGAGAGATTATTTTCTTTGTGATTGAGTTTGTTGAAAGCTTGCATGAATATAATTTTGTATAACCAAAATATTGTTAATGAATGTAGTGAGTTAGGTGGTGATGATCTTAACAACAAAATTACGAAATATTACTTTATTTGATAAGTATACTTAACTTATTATATTTTAATTCACTTTTAACTGTACACAATTTATTGATACCCGATCAGTACGAAATAGTCATATTCCAAATTCCGCAGTCCCCCAGTATGTATTGACGATCTACAAAGATAATAGTTTCCCTCTCAGCACTGTACAATATGGATTTGTTATGCTTCTATAGGAAGATTTTTTACTGTCAAAGGCGTCACGTCCCTTCATGGTTACAAAGGAAGCACCGGCGGCCATTTATAACAATAATAATAGACTAGGGACTGAACCGGCCACTGCGTTTGATTGATTGAAGCACCAGCACTTCAAGGGCTTCGGGAGGAGCCGGTTTTGTATGACCTTTATATCTGAACAGAGAACAAAATCTAGGAATAAATATCCATGTAGAATATCCCAAATTGACTGCAAGATCGATTCTTTTAGCTAATGAATGCCACAATCCACGTCCCCCTGGTTACGTCACAGACAGCTGCTGAAACGTGACTGTTTTCCTTGTTTGTTTACACTCCGAATAGAGGCTAGTTTTATTAAAATAAAATATTATAAAATGCACGCTGGAATGAGCAGGGTGGATTTGTATTTGATACGTGTGAAGTGAAGCCAGGCAGCGAGGCGGCAGATGCGGCGGAGGTCACCGCACTCGGGACCAACGCAGCTGGATATTAAGCCCGGCGCGAGTTTTTGTGCTCCCGGACTCCGGGCCGATGTCTAGGAACGAAACGAAACACTGCTAAGATAACGTCTTCCAGGAAAAAGATCCGATCACATAGCTCAAAATATAACTCGGAACATTTCATTTTTATATCGCCGCCTAATGCGTTACGAATTTAAAATTCAAGATATTTTTTCCTTTTATCTCCACGTTGAACGGGCACTTCGTGACTTGCCCAGTCTATGCGGTCGACGGCGCGGAGTAATTTTCTCGTTTTAAGTGGTCATTAGTTCCACAGGGACAGGGACTTTGTCTGTCGCACGACCATTAACTATACACGCATACCCGCGTGCTTACCCCAAACCACTCGAAACCTTCGTTCTGAAATTATGACGAACGTTGTAAAGTGAAATACTAAAAGCAAAAACACGTCTCAAAGGTTGCGAGAGCGCGCAACTATGTTTCGATGCTAAAACGGAGATACTTTATCATTAGTTGTAAGAGGGTTTTTGCGATGTGAATAACGTGCCCCTACGCCGCTGCTCGCCGGGTGCGGTGCTCCGGGTTTGGGGTGCGTTCACCGCAGCCACGCGATCGATGCCCGGCCCCAGGCCAACTCCGTACAAAGACCCACCTACCAGAGCTCGTTTCCATTTAATAATAAAAATAAAGCCCCACTGCTCCTAACGCCACAACTCTCGAGCACCACACTTACCCTATCATAATCGTCACTGGGCTGTATTGATTTTTTTTCGGCGTCGCAAACTCGACAAAACAATTGCTATTAAAGGAATTTATAGTTTTGTTCTGAAGTGGCTGGCTGCTGGGAAACGGCTTCCACTTACATTTTCCCACACTGTACGTGTTATACAGCATCCATTTACCGATAACGTTGTGGTTTCAGTTTATAGTATTTATGGTCTAAGTGAGTTCCGTCACGCCAGAGCAACCAGACGCCAAGTTTCATTTTCAATAAGTGTTGCGTGCAACAAATAATTCCTAAAATCGCTTACTCATCGATATGAGTCGATACCGGATTGTCGAGGCGGAGGTGTGAACGCTTTCATGTATTTTAATTTGATGTGATTAGTTAATCTTCGTAATTTTGGTGTAGCCGCCGCGAACAGAGGTAATTATGAAGGGTCTGAGATAAGGGAACAACTACCGACGAGGAGAGCTTCTCCGAACGGACGGCCTACAAACTGGTTTGTTACAGGTACACGGCTAAAAATTATACGTAGACAAAACCCGAACCCGAATTTCGACACTGTAGAATGGTCCTTTGACAAAGGCGCATTCCGATCGCGTATCCTCCTGGCACAAAGGACCTCCTGAAGTATTGTAGTGGTGTAGGTAATAACAATAATAGCAGTCGGGCTTTGTGAACTGCTCTCAGAGGTGTTTTGGGCGAATACTTAACTTCGCAGTTTTTTTTTCTTGGGTTATAGTTTTTATTTTCGGTCCGTAAATCATAAATAAGGATCTATTTATCCACTCACGGTCCTATTGACCCCTTCCATGTCCAATCCATACATAGTGAATCAATATCAGTCCCTGTCGTCTGATCGTGTCCCTTGAGTCACGCTTCGCGCTTTCCAGTATATTTTTGTCTGTTTCATTTTTATCTCGAAATATTATTCTTTCCTTGAACCATATTGCAAAGTAAACTCACTTAATTTATGTATGACGCTAGGGACCCGGCGACATTCAGCTTCGCGAGCAAGATACGAGTTAAGTACTTTACAACTTAACATACAAACTTGTGTCCTGACAAAAGCTTCTGAAGTACGGTAATGTCGTAGCTCTTATTCCAAGGGGATCGCTTATGGGATATTTTCAGTAATTTCCGAAAAGCGCCTAACTGATCCTATAAAACTCGCCTATCGCTACTTCAAAGGCTAGGTTTGTTTAATAACTTTCGTGCTCGCTCGTAAATTGCTTCTCATCGGCCTCTCTGACGATTTAACGGCCCTTTACACGAGTAAAGTGCACTAAGACTATGAAGAAATTATGCTTTATGGCGTTGTTCACCTTTTGCGTTCATTAGTTTCTATTATGAACTCATCCAGTTTTATATGGACAAATAAACCTCGGCATTTTTAATACTGCCTGCATTAGGTTTTTTTATAGGACTCAATGTGAAATCTATGAGTCGATCCCATTTCGAGGTTCGGCGGTCCCGGGCAGTGATTGGAATGCCCGCCGGAAACCGCATCAGGTAAAGCGATGCGATGAACCCGGACTGTAAAATAAAGCTGGGAGCACACTGCTCCTCGCTCGCTCGTCCCGCCCGTGCGCCTTGCTGCGAAAAAGGCACATTAGAATAAATTAACTCAAAATGATGACGAACCGGCGCGTCCGGTTGTGTTTTATTCGGCCGATGGTCTCGTGTAATTAATATAGGTAGACGCACGGCTGAGTCGGCGGATGAACTTTATGTTTCGAGAGCGGAAGCGAGATTTACTGTCACGCTCCTCTTGACGGCGTCGTTAGCGGCAATAACAACTTTAAATTGGAGCATCATTTGCTCAGTAACATTTGCTAATTAAAATTGTTCTCTTAAAACCTTTCTCGGCGTCCACTCAGCTTATCTTGATTAAGGTTTCGGGGTTGTTGATCTGAGAAGTGGGGTGTGAGCGTAGGTTCCCCCGCGCGCCCCGCCTCCCCCCGCCCGGGCCTTTATGGGCATGCTCATTCATCGGTAACAGCGCCCTTCAAGTTTTCGCGACCTTTAGGCAAGAATGGAAGCAAGGACAGATGTTTACTGAACGTTAAAATGCTCCGAGCACTCATTTAATATACTGCCTTTTAATCTTGGCCGATTTGTATAATGTTTTCCTCTTTATGTAATTTTTAATTAGAGGCAATTTACATTGTATTTTCAAATAATTCAGTTGAATTAACTGACTGCGATACAATAAAACGACCTGATTTCAGTATAAATAGATATGCATATTCGTTATATTATGGAATCGCCCCCTTTTCAATTCATGCTTAAGTTCAATACAATTGAATTAATAAAAGCGTAGACAGTTCAAGCAGTTCAAGTTTATTTCATTTGCTGCGTTCAACTGAACACTACAAAAGCTGTTTGCGGAGTTCAATGATTGACCTTGTAGTATCTGCCTTCAATAAAAGCTGTGTAGGACAGACCATTGTAGACATTCTTGGGGATATCTAAGACCAGCATTTGAGTGGAATAGATAACTTCATTGATTCAATTACAACCAAAAAGTGACAAACCGCGTGGTATACCCGTCAAACAAAGAAAGAACTCCCTTCGATACGAATAATTTAAAATAACAATCGATTCGCTTTAGGTCCACGGTTATCGAGATGAAACCCATAACTCGAATCACTCACAGTCGATTCACACTGAATCGATTATCTATTTCAATAATTGTTATTATATCATGGTATTACGAGAAGAGCTTGTGGCTAAGTCAAAGCGGCACTGGAAGTCACGATAATCTAGTGGGTCCCGGCTGTCATTTGAACATCTTTGGCAGTCGTTACGGGTAGTCAGAAGCCAGAAAGTCTGACAGCTATTCTTGCCAATATAGGGTTGCCCAGTTAACTGAAAGCCGACCTCAACGTAGTAAGGAAAAGGCTAGGCCGATGAATGATGATAATGATCACGGTATTGCATACGTACCTAAAGGTATCGTTAAGTTTGTTTATAACTTAATAACTATGAATTTAATTTAAATGATTTATGTAGCGGAACTGTGTGCACTTGGTTTTAATATTCATAGAACATAAAGTTAATCTTCCGTAGTTAGTAATTTATACCTTGCCAGGTTGGTAATGTGTGAAAGATAAGGTACGAAATGAGAGCGTGACTTAAAGATCTACTTAAGTCTTCCTTATAAAAATAACTTAATCAAGATTTTCTATTAATATTAGAATGTTAAAAGATATTGTGATTAAAAAAAAATACCTTTTCTTTCGTTGAAAAACGTTTTGATCCAGTTAATACTGTACTGTGAACAACTAAACTTTTTGACAGTTTGTAAGAAGAATTGTATCTTTAGCAAGATAACATCCAGTTTTCACAAGTTTGACTTTAGAAGCATTTTAAATAATGAATTTTCTTCCTTCGCACTTCCTGACATCGCTGTAAGAAACTTGATAAATTATGAATGCTGTGAAAGGATGATTATATTTTATTGTTTAGAAAAAAAGTATTTTTATAGTCATTTTTTATCCAAGCTATATCCGTAATTCTACAAAAAAGCAAGTTTAGATGACTAGAACTAAGTATGAACCGCATATCTAATCTATTACATATTTTTCATCTAAAGATGCATAATTACAAATCATATGACATAATCATGTATAAAGAGGAAAACTTTGTTTGTTTGTTTGGTTGTAATGAATAGGCTCAAAAACTACTGGACCGTTTTAAAAAATTCTTTCACCATTCGAAAGCTACATTATCCACAAGTAACATGGGCTATATTTTATCCCGGTACGGGCAGTAGTTACCACTGGACGCGGGTAAAACCGCGGAAAAACGGCTAGTATAAAATATATAGCTAATACATGTTTTTAATTTATGTATCAATTTGATTTTGAAGTAAATTAAGTCGATAATATCGTGTTTATAGAATATTATACACTTCTAAAACAATATTTAGTTCTCTGAATGCATCGGTGAGTTGCACCAAATATCTTTCGAGATGCATGCCTGCAACCGGTCAGGCCAACAATTAAAATATATTCGGCGTGAGTCACTTCATCCAATAAGTTAGAACCAACTTTATGTTTCGTAAGGAAATGCCTACCTGTTCAGATTGTTTGAATTTCATACACGTTAGTCATTAAACTGATGTCTTAACTAATAACTAACATAAAAGCTAACCATGATATAGTTTTACTTAAGTTTTGTTCCAGCTTTTTCGTTTCATAAACTTTTTAAAAATAAATCTAATAAAATTTCCAAGTCAATCTAATTAGTTGTGTTGTTTATTCTTGAAAAAATCTAGGTAAATTTCGTTTATGAAATTAATTTTCCGGTCGCGCAAACAACTTTTTGCAAACAAAATAAATTATTAGCCGTGTTTTCGTTCTTGTCAACAAAGTCTGATGTAGAATTAACGCTTTTAGTTGAATACAATTTGTTAGTAATTCGATTTAGTTGGTAAATGACAGGTACTTAAATACCTTTTAGTTATAAGTATAGCATATCAATGTTTATAATGAGATATGGCCTGTAGTTTGCATACAATCGATGGAGCTGCGATTCATCTGCCAAATGCACCGCAGTAGGATGCCCATACTGTAGTGCTTATACAAGCCAAATAAATAAGCATACATAGTTATATCTATAAACTGTTTTCAAGGAAGTTATCCTCCACTGAAAACCACGGACTAGCGATAACATCACGATAATATAATTAATCTTTTGGCCGTACGATCTAAAGTGCGTCATGTTAAAACATTTCCTAGTATCACATGCTTCCGTCAATTGGTTCTATGAGAATTAATTGGTTTTCTAGATTCAGTTAACTAATTGAAATCTATGCTAATCGATACGCACAGCGGTGAGTCGGTGGCGATCACTTCCGCACTGGCTGCTGGCAGTCGATGTAGGTTAACTGCCCAGTAAGCTGGCACGCTCCTCTAACTACAATGTTGTACGTATAATTCATATGTTTTGTATCGCGGCTCCTTTGCTAACTCTTTGTTGCCCATACTAAGCACTAGGTGCTAACTAACGAACGTTTACGACATCTATAAAACGATATTGTTTCACGCCGTACAGTTTTCTCGCCTTGAATGGTAAAAAATCTATTTACACAGAATGCGCTTTGTCACCTATAACTGTTTGTACTCTGACGGCTTGATTTACAAAGCAAAAACTTGGTTATAACCTAGTAACTGTCAGTTAATGTGATTTTTCCGTGTAATTTGCTGAACAACAATAATTTGCGAAAGCAGGAACTGGTGATTAAACTTTCAATCAACGTTTTAATATTCCATTATGACATTAGCAGCGGTAATGCCGACAGTTTTAATGTGGGTACGTGATGTATGTCAGTCTGTACGTAACCCGATGAGTTTGAAGCTAACAGTATGCGGCGTGGTTAGACCGCTGGTCTGTCGGCTCGCTGGTGTGAAGTAGGTCGGACGGCGTGCTGCAGCGCTGCCAAGTCGTCGCGCCAACAGCCCGCTCAGCTGATCGCGATACCGCGCACAAAGGTCTCTGGGTTAATCGCCCGCTACCATTATACACTTAATTGTAGCCATTACATGCTTACCTGCCGCACTCGCTCTTATTGAGCCGCACTAAACGGATCATTTCACTTTAATACACGTTATTAACCCAGTCTCGAAAATATAAAACTTTTACCCCGTTAACACGAGCAACTTTACAGAAACCACTAAGTGCTCCAAGAATAGTTTGCGATTCAGAAAGAGTTTCTTTGTAATGTATTTGAATTGGAGCGTTGCTTTGTTGAAGTTTGAAGGCGAAGCTGACCTTCAGCAATTAATTAAGGGAATTAAGAATAGGTTATAATTGGGATTACATAATGGAACAATTGTATGAATTATAAGTTAGTGGAATTATTTATTGGTCCCTGGGAAGCTCCAATTAAGTCTGTATCCACCGAATTAAACGTAGCGAGCAGCTGCGCGAGATAGCAAATAAGCGGGCGCTGCAGGGACAGGAGGGATCTTGTGAAAATATCGCCATGCCGGGCAGCCGGGCCGTGGGCGGGCCTGCGCCGAGGGGATGAGATGATTGATAGCGGCGGCTCACACCGCACCGCCGACTGCGGGAACAACTACATGGAACCTGGATACCTATCTCTACATGAATTTAAAAACAATATTATTCATTACATAATAACAGCTGCTATAATCTGATCTCTCAATAGACTTTAAATTACTATTTACCGCTCAGTGGAGAGCTGCGGGCGCCAGTAAGGCCAGCCTCCAATACGAAATTATTATCATTGTTATTACTTAGAAACTGTAGACCTAACTCAACAAATTATTACTGCATTGATAACGTTATTTAAAATCGCTTAATTGTAGAAGTAGTTGTGAAAGTTTCATAAATAATTAATGATCAAATGATAACTGGTTATTGAGGAAATCCTATAAATGGTTGGACAAAGAAATTGAGCTGGTAACGCGATACGCATAAATGTCATCTTATTATGGTGTCATTTATAACAAGTCCTTCGCGATAAGCCGAGATGTATTATTGAATATCTTATAGCTAGATGCGATTGCATCATGCATTGGTGAAAGAAAACATCTCGATTAAACCTGGACTATAAAGTCTGAAATCTCCAACCCGCATTGAGCAAGCGTGGTGATTAATGCTCAATCCTTCTCCGTGTGAGAGGAAACCTGTGCCTAGCAGCGGGACAAAAGGCTGTAACAGTAAACAGATGCGATTGAATATACCTTAGTTTACCTTTACCTATCTTAAAAAAAATCAAGTCAGGGAAAAATTACAATCAATCACACACAACCCACATTGAGAGAATGCCAGTGTCGATGTTAGAAAATATTGTTTATAGGTACATACCTATATGTTGAAATATTTGCAAGGAATATGAAGATATGAATTGAACATGATTCTGCACTAATATACTTCGATGTATTTGTCATTCTTAAAAACGAATATCATGTCGTGAGAAAATGTTTATCATTTCATAGCAAGATAATGTGCGATTGTAATGATTCATGTTTACTATATTTAGTTCCTAATAGCACTGATATCAGAAACGAACGCGCATTTTATTTGTGAACAACAGCGAACATCATATTATTTTTTCTCTACTGAAAATTACTTACAGCTGATTTCAATAACCGATCCATTCGTTGTTTTGAGATCATTTAAATGAACCTAATGTGGTGTGCCAATAAATAAATAAACCAACGGATCGATTTTTATAATCCCCAGTTAGTAGTGTTGGGTGGAGTTATAAAAAACTTTTTATAAAACTCAAATCTCATTTTAGCTGAAACTATATGTATTTATTTGTTATATTCTAATTATGTGCTTTACATGCAAATTTTCACATAACACTAACTTACATTAACCTTGTTACAAATTCCAGTTAAATGTAGGCTTACTGTATGCAAAGCAGTCTGCAAAAATGCAATTTTAACTAATCTCGATGCACACTAAAAGTATTTTTAACACTACAATATGTTACTTAGTTCAACTTAATGTTCAAAGTTACTGCATGATTATGTTAACTGTGTATTAGTAGTGAATATAACTCAAAAACGGACGGTTAGTTTGTTAATAACATGCATGTTTTACGACTGGGTTTAACTATTGTGGTTTTTCTTGTTATGTTTTAACGACGAACTGTACATACTAGATTATTTTCATTTCGCCGCTGCGTATTTACAGAGTATACATAGCCAAAACGCATCCATAGGAAACTGCTCGCTGATATTTTGTAATGCTGTTTTTTAATTTGTGATTTCAAAGTATACACGAATTTTGCGTACTGCTCGAGTATAATTCGTAGCTTAGACGTGCACATGCATCATTCCAATTTATACACGGTCAAATGTAACTATACAAAATTAATATTATGTAAAGCATTAAATAAAAAAGGCTTTTGAATCTGAGTTTGTTTATTAAAAATGGGTGCTAATTAAACAGGCTTCTTTTTAATATCATTATTCGCCCCCAAAAATGTATGTTGCCTTCTAAATTACTAAGTCAGCCACAATTAACGAGCATCTAAATAATACTATCTTAGCCACTAGTATCTTCTAAGTAAACCACTCTAAATACAACTCAATATGATGGTTATTTTTTAGCATCTAAATTTGTAGCATGCATTCTAACAGTAAACTTCTAAAATACTATTAAATGACACCATAAAATATATTTAATTAGCTTCTAATTTTTTAACTCAGTACGTTTAAAATGTTAGCAAGCAACATGCAGCAAGCATCGCTTCTGTCACGGCTCCGGTGCTGCGGGGCTCCGGCGGTCCCATGCGAGCGTATCGTCGCAGATGGTTTTCACGCTCACCACCGCAGCTTCGGCTTGCTGGCCAGCTCAGCCGCGGCGGCGAGCGTTAAAACTACCTGCGCCTCAGCTCGCAGGCCGCCTCGCCCCTCCGCGCCTACGCGGTTTTGAATTGCACTCTAGGGGTAGGGCAGACAAGACTACGTGGAGTCGGTTTTGCAGCGATTCGTTTTCGTCACTAACTTCAATTTTTAATACAATGTTTTTTAATTGAAGGTTATAAATAGCAATATACTAAAAACGAGGCCCAGTTAGTAAATTAGATGACAATGTATAAATAATGTTGTAAAATTAGAAGCTTAATCATGTGTTCAATAAATAATTTTGTGGCTGCACTTATATTTCCCATAAGAAATCAACTTGTTTAAGAAGTATACAAAAAGAAATTGAATTTACGAGCATTATTAATATTTAAATTAACATTAAATGCTAGGTCGTGTTTTAATGCAACTGCTCGCGAATAGAGATTGGAATCGTAAAGTTTTTCGCGCCTATTCCAGTGTATACACGATTAGTTTGCATGCGGACTAGCACTGTATATTATGGAACAAAGCAAGTTACTTTGGCCACTACAAAATATATGCGAGTATTTGCGTACTGCTGCTGTATACATCGGAAGACTTTGTATAAAAAGTGAATTCCAATCTATTCGCGACTAGTTTCACACGCTTGCGTACTAGCCATGTATATACTGTAAATACGCTTCGCCGCTTGCGTTCCGTTTTGACTAGTAACTGTTTTGTTGTTTTAACAATATTGTGTTACGTTGAGTTTAATGTTTGTTGTAGAATGTAACGCGGTTTTGGTAGCTTTCAGTTTTCTAAAGTATATTTGAAAAAGAGCAGCTGATCATCCTGTACATTTTTTTTCAATTTTAAAGCTACTACAAGACTGTATTCTTAGCGTCAAGATCCAATGTAATCTATCGATTGCACCTATGACATGGTTTGCCTAATTTACTATCACTTTTACTATCCGTTATTTCTCTAAAATGTTCATAACCCTTAACTTGTCATATTTATAACTACATAAATTCATAATCAACCCCCAATAACCTAAGAATATTGCAACACTTGAAAGTCCATTAATTAATAATAACAACGATAGCCTACATGTTTGTGTACCAATAAACAGTTGAACGATAAACTTAGGCGGTGAACGTGAACTGCACTTATGCACAATGATTGCAATCAGTGACAGACAAACAGACGATCTTATCAACCTCATACTTCATTTCATTCACTTCACTATCACAATCTTATCTCTACCATCAAATATTAATTTACAAACAAAATAATAATTACAATTAACTTTCATGAAATAAAAACTTTCCCGTTTAATTTAATGTTCTGGGACCCTGAGAACGGAAACACCCGATATTTTATTGCCAATCAAATAATGTTCGACTTTCAAAGGTAAACATGTCCTTATTGCCAGGTAAAACTGTATCAGTAAATGCTATCACCACTCTTTCGAACTACTTTCTCGATCGACTTTTTACGAATCGACTCAAAAAGTGAAAATCGAGTGTTCACTTACTCATATTGTTTGGAACAATGTGGGTATGTGAGTAAAGATATTGTGTTACCATGTAACTATAGACGTTAGAGAGGAAGTTTTTATTTGTTCACAATGGAAGGGCTAGTGGGTAGTCCCTTGAGCCCTTGCGGCATCCGCTCGGGTGCGATGAACCCCGCCCTGCATTGTTACCACCTCGTAATTACCTTATTAACGAACCAATACACTCGGTTACTGAGTTTTACCTGTCGTGAGTACTTTGTATTGATTGGCACACTGCCAAATGTAAATGAGTTTTCAGTATTGTCACCTAGTAGACTGGAAGATGGCCTCAACATCTTGTAACTTGTTCCTTCTTCCTTGTTCTTTGTTGCAATTTACTACACACGAAATGATAATCTGCTAGATCTATTTATTAGCGATCATTTATTATGATATTTTTCATAAACACAGTTTCAAAATAGAGTATTTCAAAACAAAACCTGCGAAGAATAATTCACTAAACCGTTTCCGTCTAAAAAGGAAAATGGTTTATAAAATAACTCCACCATCCATTCGAGAAAGAGTGGATGAATTAATGGACGGCGCGTCATAATATCCTTCGCAATATTTATCAAGGTCTAGCCTCATAATACCTAGCAACTACCATTAAAAATGTTCTTGTGAGAAATATTTACTCGCGCTAACTGTTACAGAATATTTATTATTTTACTATGCTAAGTAGGTAGACAAGGCTACCGATTGCAGAATACAGACTAACAAAAAAGCAAACAATTCGTGCACGCTTTTCAATTTCAAACATTTACTGTTGTACTGACACTTGAGCGCCGTTTCTTGCTGAAACTTCACTTAGAAGTCTTCACCTGCCGTCCGATTTTATTTCCGAAATGTTCACAATTTATTGGTTTAATTTACTTTAACTTTCAGCTATTATTTACTTATGAAAACTTTGTTAAGCAAATTGCTACTGTCATTTCAATACTAATGTGTAAATCTTTTTGTTACAGGTAAGTTCGCGTTTTGAATCACATTTCATCGATAAATAACTCGGTACATTCGTGAGTTTAATTGCAAACCTATTAATCGATTAACATCACTAAACTATTTTTATTTATGCATCGTTACATTCATTCATTAGACATAACGATAACGACACGTATTGAGTAGAAAATTAATTGAATGATCATCATGTCTTGTAAGGTTGGTCATGCGATTATCGATGCTGCTTTATAATATTTTTACAATCGATATTGTGTAACAAATGGCTTGGAGACTGAACATTATTTTATCGTTGAATGCAATCAAGTTGTATTGTTGTTCGAAAATACTGGTTCCCTTGAGGGCGGCACAGGTGGCTCGGTGAGGGAAGAGAAAATGGCCGTGACAGCTGGCACGCGAGCACCTGCCCATCTGCCACCGCTCCTATGAATCGTTATTACTTGTATCCTGTCGGCTGAACGGAATAGACGTGTACTGCGCGGTTGAGCGATTTAATGCTAGTACTCGCTTAATGTTCTGCTTAAATAAAACCAGAATAATTAAGGCGTATAAAGTATTTTTGCCCATGACTCTTTCATTTCCTGTTTATTATGGATCAAGATTTTTTAATTTTTACGTTCGATAACTATCGACCAATAAAAGTTAATAAATACCATCTAAGATGCATAACAAAGGCTGCTTAATTTTATGAGAATCCCTAAGCGATAAACATATATTGACGTCTTTCACATAAACTTAATTCAGCTTTAAAATACAAAACTTTTACTGCGAAGAATCTCCGCTTGCATACCCCTAACGGGAACAAAACACAGAACTTAAAGCTGCTAACATTCCGGTGGTAAAACCTCCTTGGAGTTCGTAAACAGCTCATAAAGCGACCAAGACAAAGAGCGAACACACTGCATCTTGCAACACGATCCAATTTTTCTTTCCTCATACAATTTGCTTGAGCTCATCTTTTCGCATTCACTTATCGTATCTACAAATATGAATCCACTTTTGCCAAATCGATGCGTCAACTTGTGTGATCAGTGATCAAGCTCAAACATCCTCGTTCAAACAAAAACGCATCATGCAATTAACAGTCCGACAAAAATAACGAACCACTGCGATGCGGCGTGTGAACGGGCTTCGAAGTTCTGATGCAAAACGCGTAGTACAGGGATTTATACCACGTAGAAATATCGGTCCTGAGTATCTATCTATTCAGGATTTTGTTTAATTAGTATTTATATTTAAAGAACACAGTTTTAAAATCTCATTGTCTGAGTCCCGTTAGTCCATTCTTGGAATTCCATTTTTGGTCAAATGACGACATGCAGTTGCTTTCTAGGCACACATTGTATGACATCAGGGCCTGCAGTCTCGACATAAGATAGCGATTCGATCGCAAACTGACAGTCGCTAAATATTAACGAAAATATTCGCTTGCCATAACGACAGTAACGATAAACGCAAGTCTCGACAGCCGAGATAGCGGGCAACATCGCTAATTATCATGACATATTCGTGTCGGTACGATAGCGAAAACCGTATTCATAGTGCGGTGAATTTGTATTAAAATGTTGCATGTAAAAAAAATCCTTGTATTATAGGGAGAAATGGTAGACAAGATTTGCACAACCAATTTTGTTTCCTTTGACAATTATAAAGAAAATAGATGAACCTTATCATATTAAAACTTTTTGCATCGAACCGTGTAAGTAAAACATACCGTTTTTTAAGAAAACACATATTAAAGATCTTAATAGTTTGCGTACTTGCAATACAGACATAGAACATAAACAAACTGTCAATGTCAAGTTTGTTTGTGCACTTGAACATTGGTTTGATTTATAATAATAATAAAGGAGAACGGTGTATTCATTACTATTCATGGACGGTGAAGTCATTGAAACAGGCGCAGGCCTGCCGGGTGCCAGCAGCTTGAGCGTCAGGTAAGTACATCTACAACGAGAATTTTTTATTCCTATTCTTGGTACTTACTAAATTGAATACTTTGTATACATCCGAAGTATTCTGTGTTTACATAATGACTACTTTAATGTTTCAGGCGTAAGCGTCTGCGTAGCCCTCGTGTTACACCCGCTCAAATTGATGCACTACTATCAATATTAGAAGCGCGTCCATATTTGCACACGCGGAAATTTACCGGCTTGCAGGGCCGGGAAAATTTCGAAACGGGCTGGAGGGAGGTTGCCGAGGAGCTCAATAATCTCCCTAACGGGTCTAGAAAGACACCAGAGCAGTGGATGACGGTAAGTCTTTTTCAAAGATTGAATTGGTTTTAATTATAAGCATGTACATGCCACGTCAGTTTTTTTTTATTATTTACTTGAGTTAATTATTCTAATTGTAGGTTTGGAGAGACTTAAAAAGCCGCGCTTGCAGTAAGGCGGCAAAATTAAAAAAAGAACAAAAACGTACCGGCAACCGAGGCGTCAGCACTGCTCCCCTGACCGAGGCCGAGAGCCGGATAATTTCAATAGTTGGGGCAGATTATTCCTTTGGGACAGACTGCCCGGACGCTATGCCAGAGGAAGATGTAAGTTGTGATTATTGTATTCAATACAATTTAATATTCTCAATCTTTGAATGTTGATAACACTAAAAATACTTTTATTGTTATTTACAGTTATTACAACATGAGATGGAGGCTGGGGTGGTAATCTCTGAGGTTCTCACCTTACCTCATTCTCAGGGTAAGTTTTTAAATTAATAGGTACTCAATTCAAAATATAATTATTTTAATTTTAATGTTACTATTTATTTTATTACAGCTAGAGATTTTGTGGAATTGTTACCGACTGAAACAAGTAAGTTGGAGTTTTTAGTAACTAGTTGGTTACTGCTATAATATATTTTATTATGTGTATACATCTGTACACTAATGTTACCAAAATATTAATTAACAAAATATTTTAGCAATCAATGACAGCAGAGCAACGGCTGGTTCTTCACCACCACCCATCCAAGAACAAGTGCAAGATGCCCCTCAGTCGCCAGTACTACAAATGAGTAAGTTGCAGTTATTTTGCTCACCTATGTTTATTTTCATTGATTTTTATTTAATGTGTTATAATTGATAATTCCAGCAGTACGTGGCAGAAGGACAGAAACTGTTGCATCATCAACACCACCACTGCGACAGAGACCCAGAAGAAAGAGGAGTAAGCTTAAATTTTATTTATAATAAAAACATTAGTTCTGCAGGTGGGTCAGCCAATAATTCCTACAATACCAATAATTTTGGGTATTTTCAGATCTGAATCCTCGCCAAAGTGTTTCTGAGCAATATAGTGCAGCTCGACGAGAATTTCTAGCAGTTGCAGAAGCAAATGCTGCTACAATGAAGGTGTGTTATAGTGTAAATTTCCTCTTAATTATTATACACACTAGCATGCTAGAGAACATTAAGACACATTCAGTAAATCCAACGTTTTTTAGATGCTGGCAACTGCTGCTCAAGCGCAAGCAGATGCTGCCAAGATGCAGGCTGAGGCAGCCAAGGTACAAGCCGAGGCGACGCTGCAATTGGTAAAAGTCGGAAACAAAATAGCTGACGCAATAAATAATTACATAAATAAAAATAATAAATGATATAAAATGTTTTTTATTTGAAACAGTACATAAATGAAAAAAAGTATAATAATTATGTGAAACTAGTGTTAATTAGCCTTCTTCTTATGCGCTCTGCAACAGCTCGCCCAGAACCTGCATAACAAAAATAAAATGTATTGGTGTTAGGTATACATACATAGTAAAATAAAAAATCAGTTCATAAGTTACCTGTAACTTCTAACATATCATCATGGAATCTACTATTATCCACCAGCTGCATGGATGTGGTGGACTCTGGTTCCGGTAATTTATATGTTATCCGCATATTGTGGAGCACTGCACATGCGTTAATTATTAGGCCAGCCATATAGGGTTCGTACATTAACTGGCGTTGGTGTGATAGACATCTAAACACAGATTTTAGCACACCGAAGCATCTTTCTATGATGTTCCTAGCTGAGCAGTGTGCTTCGGTATATTTATATTCCGGTGTGCCAGGCTGTTGATGTTTTATGGGAGTCATTAACCACGGTTCCAGAGGATATCCATCATCACCTAAAAGATTAAAAATACAAAGTAATTTCAGAAGTCGAATGGGCAACCTCTTCGAGGCAGATTTATAATGTTCATTTATTTACCAAGCAGCCAAGCACGGCGGTCCCCATTTTCAAAATGTCGCTTCATTGTTGAGCGCACCGGTGAATTTGCCCATATGTGAGCATCATGTCTCGCTCCTGGCCATCGAGCATTAATATTTAAAATAATAAGATCAGGGTCACACACCTGTAATATATTAAATATGTAAGTACATATTTTTCAAACAATATTTTTAGATATTATAGAACTGAAGGTCAACTTACAGCTTGCACATTTAATGAATGGCCCTCATGGTGACCACTCACATAAGACTCCTCATTGGTCTTAGGAGCTAAAATTTTTATATGGGTGCAATCAATGGCTCCAATTACCCCTGGGAATGGCTGTGGGGCATTTCTAAATTTCTGTTTTGCCGCATGGCGTTCTCCTTGAGTCATTGGAAATTTAATATATTTTCTTAAAAGTTTTTCATTTATTGCCGAAGTTACAGCCCGGATGACTCGGCTAACAGATTTTTGGCTCATGCTACAACCCCACTGCAAGCCAACAGGTTGTTGGTAGCACCCACATGCGTAAAATCGGAGTGCCGTCAGTATCTAATAAGAAGAAAATTTAAAAAAAGTTCAACCTTAGTTATAAGAAAAAATATATTATAGAAATATTATTTATGCACGGTAGGTCGCAAAGACACTTACTTGGGACTCCACAGAAAGTCCGTAAGGCCGTCGTCTTTGGAGAGATGGACGCAGTTCACTTAGTAGCCTGTGAAACATTTCCTTTGAAATTCTATACATTTGAAGAAATTGGCCATCCTCCAAATCCAAGGGATTTTCATCGTTTCGCTTGTTTCGTGCTATTTGTCGACCCATAAGCACATCGCGTCTGTGCTCGAGCACAACTAAGTCCCATGCTAAATATTCAGAAGCCATTATTTATTAAATTACTATTTATTTAATATTTTCTGACGTAAAATAAACAAATATAGGAACGATATCGATAGTAGCTATCACTTAGCGGGCTGTCAAAAACTGTCGCAAGGAAATTCTATGACATAACGATAAATCGTTATCTTACCGAAAATATTCGGTAACTTTGCGATGACACTCGATAGTTTTGGCAGTAGAGACTACCAAAAATCGTTACGATCGGATCGTTAGGACTTATCGACCGAATTTTGTCGTTAAGCGATCGCTATCTTTGTCGAGACTGCAGGCCCAGGACACGATCATCAAGTGTTGGCTTAAATTATCGAAACGATACAATATAATATAATATTGCTGGATAAGTCTACTAAAATTATACTCGCAATTGATTTTTATCGCCCTCCCTTCTCAAAGATCTTTGTTTGCATTCTTTTTGCATGAACATGGAATTTAATGCCGCATTCAGTAAACTCTTACGATCATTGGCGTTGTTGTGCAGCCCTAATGGTACCTTTACCATTTATGTTGTGTTATCTACTTTATTACCCGACTGCCAAAGAAGGAGGGTAATGTTTTTCGAGTGTATGTAAGTATGTATGTATGTATGTATGTATGTATGTCTGTTCCTTTGTGACCTCCTGTAGCCTAAACGGCTTGATGGATTTTGATGTATGAGGTATCGTTAGATTTGTCTTGATTACGGGAGTGTCATAGGATACATTTTATCCTAAAAGTCCCACGGGATATTTTTTCTAAATTTCCCTTTAAAAAAATATGTATGCGGTATCATTAGATTCATTTCAATCACGGGAGTAATTAATATAGGATACGTTTTTTCTCAAAATTCCCACGGGAACATGTTAATTCTGCGTCAACGCAAAGCAACTCATGCGTTAGCAAGCAAAAAGCGATTCTTTTGGCGATACATTCACGTCGTCTTGATCAAATGCATGAACGTCGTCTTGATCGTCTTGAACGTCGCATTGGCGGTAAATTTATGTTGCGGAGTAACATCACTCGTAATCTAAAGCCAAATGTCGTCGAAATAATTTAAAATGGTACTTACATATACATAGTCTTCTACATCTACAACATTTTCGTTAAATAAAAACAGCTAAAAAGTTATAAATAAAAGAATTATTATTAAAAAAACAAAATACCCGACTGCACACTAAAAAAAGAGTAAAACAAGCCCCACAATAATATTGATCAATACAACTTTACTGAATATAATTTATAAATATTGATGGAAAGCATCGCAGGCGGGGACCACCTTGACCGCCACCAACGAAAATTCTGCTAAATGGTGCACAACCGAAATGACTATAAATAAGCCTCTGTTGGTCCCCGCCTGCGATGCTTTCCATCAATATTTATAAATTATATTCAGTAAAGTTGTATTGATCAATATTATTGTGGGGCTTGTTTTACTCTTTTTTTAGTGTGCAGTCGGGTATTTTGTTTTTTTAATAATAATTTATGTTTATATACGGCGGTTAATTGTCTTAATGTAGTGTTATGTACATTCTTGATTATCTGTTATTGCTGAGGAAATGCCTGTTATAGGAGTTATTAGCTTGAAGTGTAGGGTATTACGAACTGAGCAGGTTTCCTTTATGTACGTATGAACAGCAGTGCAAATTGAAGTTGTGAAAATAATAACTGGTTATTGAAGATACAGCTTCGTAGTATACACTTACTGTACCATCGATTTCGGCTACTGTATACCGTGAGCATCCATTCAAGTCTGTTTTCAATATCAATGTTAAATCAGTTACTATCGGACCGCAATATTTCACAACCGGTTATATTTTGTAGCAGTTATTTCGCGATCCTAACTATCTCACACAGATATAATGTATGTATATCTGGCTTGGTGTTCACAAGGAGGCTTACGGCCACCCACACCACAATCGGGATTTGCGAATTTGCCTACATTACCTCCGATACCTCTTGGCCGAGCTCCATTTACTTTGATCCGTCTTATCATCCAAATCTATGGCTTATGCCACCTAAGTTAAGACTCAGTTTTAAACACTCGACGACGAATAAGGATGAAATAGACATGTAGCGGTACCGACTGTTTCCCCAGTGAAATGTGTTATTTAAGTACAGGGTTGCGTGCTGAGGAAATATCATATCCTCAAAATATTGGTATTGCTATCGTTTTGCAAACGCATTATAGACACAAGTTACTCAATTTTCGAAGGATTGAACGACATTTTTTAATAGGAGTTTTAGTGCGGGACTATAAGTTTGCCAGACATGTTATCGATTTTGTTCCCATCAAGTTTCCTATCATGAAATGCAATACCCATTCGGTGCCATGTCGCCCGAGGCACGGTTGCCGACACTACAGCTCGGTGACTCATTCTCACGCCGAAACTTAACCGCATGTTAACTTGACTCATAATAGACCTATTCCAAAGTCGACAAAAGGACCACACGTACCTCCTAAAGGACAAATTTATGTATAAATTCACCAGTGTTGGTTTGGGACAATGAAGTTTGAGACTGTAGGAACCAAATGATATTCTAATATCTTCGTATTCGACCATTTAAATATATGTTAATATTTCCATGTATTACCAAGTTTAAAAGTTAAATGACACACGCTATATGTATCTACGATCGTCATTGGAATGGAAGTGCGGATAGGTTACATGTTCCGTTTGTTGAATATTTCTTGTATTACTGTTCCTCTGGTACGCGTTACATTCCCGCCACTCGAGTTTTTATCAATGGATATGTGGAATCGTAACCACGACTATTGTGCAAAGTTATGTAGGAATCTAAGTTAGATCAATCGTGTATGGAACCCGTATCTGGCGATCAATCTTCGCGGTATTGCGTTTTTGCGGCGCATATAACGGAAAATTTTAAATTCGTGCCATTTTCCAAGTGACAGAGTTTCGATTTTCCACCTAACTTGTTATTTTGATATTCCAACGGAGATATGAAGTACGAAACCGCAAAGTATCCAAGGAAATTAAATTCTAATGATTCCTCTGGTAATTTGTTCTTCAGGGTTGTTTCTTTTATAGGTTTTTTAAGGTGAGGTCATTTAGTTAG
Source organism: Helicoverpa zea x Helicoverpa armigera (assembly GCA_033682625.1). Classification (NCBI taxonomy): domain Eukaryota; kingdom Metazoa; phylum Arthropoda; class Insecta; order Lepidoptera; family Noctuidae; genus Helicoverpa; species Helicoverpa zea x Helicoverpa armigera. Next base: position 2,930,600 of record JAWIIS010000002.1, on the reverse strand, counting down.
TCTGACGAATTTTAAATGCCTTACCTGCATTGTAAAAAGTTCAATAAGAAGCCATTTTTTGTGGCGGATATTGGAACAATTAAACCCGCAGTGATCACTCGCGTTCCGGTAACCTCCAGACGCGTGAGGACGGCAAGAAACATTCGCAATACGTTTTTTGTATTTGTTGGCGCTGACCCGTTACATCGTTAGCAGAACGGTACTAATTTGTTTAGATATCATGACGATAATAGTAGATGAACTTGAGACCTCCTACCTGGTTACCGAATTAATAATAACTGACAAAAACACGCCTAGCAAAAAAACAGATGATGTTAAAAAGCTAAAATGATATGCAATGCAAAACGCGAAAAGTACGAGACACAACTTTAAGCCAAACAAAATTCTGGAAATGCAAACCGTTAATTACTGTTAATTATTACTTCTGTCTCGGGACCTAGCCTGTTTCCCATATTTTGTTATCGCAAAACTGTCAGATGTTGTAATTAAGAACCTATTTCATTACATTTTCTGCATAACCAGTAGAATCTAATTGATATCGCTGGCCAGTTGAACAGATGTTTTCAGTGTTCGGTTGCATTTCGTATCTCGATCTTATTAATGGCTACTTCTGCGAGAAACATTGCTCGGTGTTTGCAAAACATCATTCTTGACTTCTTTATTGTGAAAGGTTTTTTTGGTACACACTTTTGGTTAAAGTACGTTTTTTAACTGGTGTTTCTTTCTATAATTCTATGAGGTTCTAAGCTTCGAGTCGTCTGAGCGTGTAATTAAGCGTCTATTTTTACATAGCCATCCGAGTGATGTGACATTGAGTGCTAATAAAATCACATAAACTTGTCGCGGCTAGATTTATGTCCATGTATTCATTAAGATTTATAATGTCTGAAGTGATTTGCATTACACTCCAAACCTGTCTGTGATGTAATAACGATGAATTGTCTGAACATCTTTTAAGTTAAACAAATTCTTTGATTACCGTCTCTAAGGACCAAGAACTAAAGTACTGAACAGAAAAAAAACTCAGTGTTTGCAAAAGTCTCTTGTAATAATTAAAGCGTGTCCGGCGTGGGTTTGGCCCTTAATCTTTTCTTTTAATTACATCGCTCTGTTTTTATATCGTCCTGGTACGTTACCCGCGTAACCTATTCATGATAAAGCGGACATTTTGCGTTGGAGGACAAATACCATTGTTTTATTGGTCCTTTTGTCCGTATGGTATATTTTTGCCTTTTCACTGACTAGTATTTAAATATAGCTGGGGTGATAATGATTTTAATGATCAGATATGTTATTTTCTTTGATTAATAAAGCTTCTTTTATGATTGGGGTGGTGTCTTAAAATCCCCCCTTTCTTAGATTTGTAACACGTAAACGTCTTTGTAAAAGTATCTACTCGTTTTGGCAATAGAAAGTATGTAAATTAAATTCTATTTTCTCATAAATGTATGTGAATAATAAACAGAAACAAATAACACGTTTACGCAAACAAGATTCAATGCGTAACCATGTTTTGACAAAATTAGATTATCTAATTATACTTCATTATCTAATATCGTCAATGACACACTAGATAAATAATAATTAATTCTCCTAAATAATGGCCGAGCTCTCCTATTTGGTACAGGGGATTTCACGATTGTATATTTGACACAACATGGGGCCGAATGCTGTGTATTGTCACCCCCTACCCTTATTTTGGCTGGCGAATGCCGCTAATCCTGCTGTAATGGCGTCACCCATCATTTTACATGGAAATGGAAATTCTCGTTTATGTGCACATTTTAACGATAATCTACTTTTGGACAGCGAACGTAGTGAGATCCGGATCACCGAATTTATTCATCGATTTCCCCCATTAGGCTGGCGTTGCGTCGCGGCCGGTTGGATGGCGGCTGGCGCCGAGGTTGCAAATTTCACGGCGCCCCTGCCTCGCTCCTCGTGGCTTGTTTGCGAAAATGTCACGTCGCTGAGTGTTCCCCCTCCCCGTGCCTTCCCCCGCACTCCCCAGCGAGCTCGACGACCGCGACGTGTTCTTCTGTTGGTAACTTGACTCCGCTTTGTGAGTCGAGACGCGCGGTGCCTGAATACGTGCACCAAACTTATAGCTAGTTCGACTGCTCCCAGCATTTCTATTGGTGTTCCACACATAAACACAAGATCACGGTTCCGACGGTACCCAGCCGTAAACTATGAAATGGTAACTTTATAAATGGCCCGTATTTCTCTCGTCCACTTTCAATATCTTCGCTTTTATGGCTATTCAAAATGATGTTTATATATTCAATTTCAAAACTATATAGTCAAAGTAGGTGATGATGGAATTCAAATCGAAAGGACAAATGTAATTTCTAAAGTTCGAGTTTCTTTTTTTTTGACTCAAGTAATGTTGGTTTACTTAAAAATCGGGACAGTAAAAGCTCTTGTATTTACCCCAAACTTAATACCTATAGAACGTCACCGTAAAAGCCATCGAGCGAAGGCAGTCATGTCACTCAAAGCCCCAAATTCCTCACACAGTGATATTTCCGAAAGAGGGGACGCCATGAAAGACGTCGCCTTCGGCTTCTGCTATTTCATTTGAGGATTCTACCCTTGGGAAATACGGGCGACGGCTAGCAATGCGTGGTTACTGAAACTTTTATCCTTTCTTTTCGTTTTCGAGTTTTTTAAATCATTTAAACATTTATATGCGTGGGTACCGATTGACATAGAGTACAGCACGTTTGGAATTAATCTGTTTAGGTCGACGTGCTCGGATTAACACACAATGGCAGCTCGGGCACGTTTGCGTGTGTAAACGATGAAATATTAGTTAAGTACTCATTGGATCGGACTGCGTGGTTATCGAATGACCGTGGTCAGTGTGCGCGCATGCTCCACATTGCTATCCATTGAAATTTTAAGCTTGTTAGTTGGCCCAAAACTCCTATTCTTTTGTGCCAACTAGGCCTAAGCCCCCTTTGAACCGTTCAATACCAAAAAGCGCCCGTGCGGACTACCGACCCTCATCGAAAACAGCCGTATCTCTGACGGGCAGCGGCTTGCGGATTATCAAACTTAAAACGAGCCTCCTTCCGCATTACTTTTATCATAATAAGGTTTCGCTAACCTATAAAGTTACCGTAGATTTATATGACCTATTACTAATGAATTTATAGACCTGTTTCATTATAATGCGACGCGAATGTGTGTAGAGAAATTTCTTAATTTAATCACGCACAACATGTCCTTCCAAATATACTACCTAGAATGAATCTGGGTTTTCTATTTTTGGACTCAGAAACCCTATTTCGCACGCGTGTGTTACCTAACGCACCGGAATAGCGGTAGCGGCTTGATTACACTTTTATTTACGCCTGTTTTCTGTTAATGCCGTGTTTGTCTGTTACAATATAGCGATGGTACATTAAATGTGAAGAATATCGAAGGGGAATAACGGCGTTCGTTTGTTAGATTATTACAGTCAGGCGTGGCGAACGGAGCCGAGGGGCGTTCATAAGCGCGATACGCTCCGGTTCCTTATCTCGATGTGCAATTCTTTGTTTGCTGTGTACGCAATTTCCCAAACGGCGTCGAGTCGGGCGGGGAGATAAACCGCACAAGGCCTAGCCTCGCTTGGAGATGGCAGATATCTTGTGCGTAGTTCGCAGCCTCGCAGCCTCGCCGCCTCTCCGTCGAGCCAGCAATATTTCTTCCCAGGCGTGTCGCATCGCCTTCTTCGGTCGCCACGACGCCCGCCGCCTCCTCTGAAATATGATTTGGATTATGAAATATGACGGCAACATTCCCCGGATAGGCGTTTACCAATTTATTCGCCGTTACGGCTACAGAGTAGTGTGAAATTTTTGATGTTAAATATTTCGTGCTACTACAACATTCTTCACGCTTTTTTTGCTTGTAATTATATCAGTGACTTCCAGTTGGCTAAGCATGCAACTGATGGAATATTTTTTCTATGGTAACAGTGTGCGGGCTAGTCGCGACTCGCAGGTGTGCGGGTGTGGTGACCAGAACGGCAGGTGCATTTCGTCTTCGTCCCCACTCAACTGTTTGCTCTGTTTATTTTCAATTCTCGTTGTTTGCTCGCTTATCTACTGTTTTATACCTCCGTTATTCACCGAGTTACTCTCTACCATAATTAAACTAATTTGTTCGCAAACGGGCGACTGAACTTTTACGTACAAATTGCCTTACATTGTACGGAGACGCCCCTCGTAATACGTTATGTGAGTTAATTAGATATCGGATTTCTTTTTCTAGAAATAATCTGATTGTGTCTTCAGTTGCCGACGACGGTCGACTAGACAGAGATTATTAAATGTATTTTCTTGGAATTAATACAATTGCATTATTTTCTGTAGCTAAATGTAAATGAGTAAGTTAAGTGATAGTAATATCGTGTCGCGTGGTCTGACTGTATGCAAATGCATCGGGGCGGCTCAAAGGAATCATGGTCTGTGCGCCTCGTTCGATGGGGATCGTTGCGGCGCGTTCCTGTGAAGTATCGTCGCAGTAATAAACTTCGCTTTTTACCTTGTACAAGACTGCTGGACATGGAAATGCTATTAGTTAGCTGAATGGTTACTTCTTTAGAAACATAATGCCCTTGAAATTGCTGTATATTAGCACTATAGGCTTCTTAACAAAACTAATGAATCGACTCAAATTTATGTTAATTATTCCTTGCCAAATACCGGTACTTCTTCCTAATTAATTAATTCTAGACCATCTAAATATTAATTAGTCTATCACTTTTCAAGAGGCCAATGACCTTTCAAGAATTTGTTTAATAACTTTTTCCTGGATAATTAATTTCGAATATGTAGTAGTACCACCCACGCATTACAATGTTTAAGTTTCTGAATTGTGTTGTTTGGCAGCCGTTTTATCTAAACCATCTATCCGCCATATGCAAACCAGCTGGTTAACCTAAATATCTAACAATAAGTTGGTACCACTGACGCGAATGTCGACGCCCGGTGGCAGCTGACCCCGTTTTTAATCACCATCATGACGAAATTTATCTATGTATCAAGCAAATTAAGTGACCGTGACAGGTTTGAAAACCTATCACTTAGATAATACTCAGTCGAAACAAACGTAAGAGAAGTTATGCAGAGATTGCGTCGAGATACGTCCGTTATTAAATGTCCAAGTGGGCTGCAGTCTACAATTGATTGATAGCGCAATATGTCACGACAAGTTGCCGGCTTTCCACATAATTGGCAACTAGATCAGAATGATTAATTCAGTGTGAAGTCGCGATTTGCGTTGGAGGAATAAATATGAATGCGACCTATTCTGTTTGGTGGCGTATTCACTATTGATGTAGTTGCGAGGTGGCGAGCGTGGGAGCATTACTATGATTTGTTTACACCGGTCGAGTAGGTGCGATCAGCTGGGCGCGTGACGTGTGGCGGGCTTGCGCCGGCGCGGGCGGTCTAGCGTCATTGTGATTGTGACGCGTAAGTACGTCTTGCCCGCTGCGGCGTTTGTCAATCATAATCGCAATCGGTAGCGTTCAACGATCTGTACGCTCATTGTTTTACGTATGCATATCGGAGTTCATGGCAATGTTCTTTCTTTATCTTTTGCATTCTTTTGTTTCATTTCTGTTTTATCCATCCGATTTACCAACGTGATTGTGCGTTGTTTGTCAGTCTACCTGTAGCCGTCATTACGCATATTAAAGCGGTGGATTATATCATAAATGCAGCAAATTGCATTGATTAAGCATTTCCAGTGCACTCTACTGGCCCGCAATGTGGATGGGGAATATAATTGGTAGCAAAATTAATTGCCTTGTATTATAAAATAAATAACGTACCAAATCTGTCTATATCTGCAAATATTTACTAGCTACTAAAAGACCGTGTAATAAAATTTAAATAACTAATGCTGAGAAAACCGAAGCAGATCTCACAACATAGAATGTATGTTCTCAGTCAGACAGTCTCAGAACAATTATGTAATGTAAGCCGTACAAATGTTTATTCTTTGTCGGAGTGGAAAACGAGTCTTGCTTGGTATCATAACGCTGTAACAACATGTACCTAACTGATACTCGCGTTATTCACTATACTGAGCATCCCGAGGGAACCACCCTATGTCCTTGTGTCTTTAAATAGTCTGAGTTAACTTTAGATAGTGCGAACCTTGCCTCTTGCAATCTCATCCCTGGAAGTTGTTAAAGAATTAATAAAGGAACAGAATGTCAACCCTCATTCGGACCAGCTTATCTACAGACATATACATAGGTACTTGATAATGTCCTTAGTTAGCAAGGCAGTTGTAACCGCACTCGTCATATCGGGTTTCTGGCTGACTCCTAGACCGTAGAGGATTCGTATTAAGCCGTATTAAATAAAAGGTGAACATAATTATCTTTACACTTATGGGTTCTACGTCTCGTGCAGAAAGCCAGAAAAGCCCGTAATTTAAAAGGTTAGCGAATTTGGTCCTTTGGTATCAGCAAAAACTTGGTCCTCAGGTACACTGATTTTGTTAAAATATTATGAGTGAATATTTTTCACTGAAGCGTTTTTTACTTCCTCGCATAGTCAAGTTCCCAATAAATAGATAGGCTTTCCTTATCAATCGTTTATCTAACGACCTATTTTTCTTAATGCCCTTTTGGAACCGATAAACACCTCAAGCACTCCTACTATTTCAAGATTACCGCGAATTTTAGCTATCAACCAAACATTTCGGTTTCCAAGAACTTCCTTGAGGCGAATTCGGAGGCCAGTTTCCTAAATTCGTTCATACAAATATTGTTATTATTGAAACACAAAAGACCAGTTCCTTTGTTTCGTGAGCATTCAGAGAGCTCCATTAACGGATCTATCTTTCGGATGATATTACGTAGTTCTTATCGTATTTACCAACGATATGTCTTCTTGCGTAGTTACTGACAGTGACGTATTTCACTGAAATTCGTAGGGAAACATTATAACGGAGAAAGACTTGTTTGATGGATTGGCCTTAGGTGAGCGTGTATTGAGCTATGTATCAAATGTAGTTTTTCCAGAATATTCATTCTGATGTGCGTCGGCCAGATATCAAATTAGAAAATCTTTTGGGACCTCAGAAATGTTCTGATGCTCATAACTCAGAATATTGCGGTCTGTATTTTGTCACCATAATCTTCTAAGCTTATTTCTAAATATTAAATTCACAATGTACTTATCATCTAGGCACATACGTCTTAATTAAATTTCAAATTGTCACTCGGCTTTACATTGTGGCATTTCACTTCGAAGCTCGTATTAAAAGTCATATTTACTAATGATGATAAAGCTCCCTGTAGCACATTCCTTCACACTTTTATTTTGCAGTAAAATACAAAAACCATAAACTTTCAGCGACATAACGTTTTTAATCCATCGTCGGACTTTTAATTACCAGTCCGGCTTCCGAATTTGTGTCTGCATTAGTCTTCGTGCTTCGCGACATTTCATACGATAACAAGCTGGAACACGGATTAAATCCTAACGTTTGTTTAACATTAAACAGTTGACAGGTCCCGTTTTATAATTAGAACGGCTTCTGTTAATATTTACATAATATATGAAGAGATTTATGAGTGTGAAGCGACAACGGCCCTCCGCCCCGGGCGTACCGTCTGAATAGGGTATGTACTTACCTAGTTATACCGTGCTCTGTGGTAAACCCATTTCTAGCACAAGATATTTTGATTACAGTGAAGATTTCATAGCTAAATTAAGTGAGCTCTAGCGTCATATCTACATACTAGGTGTGTCTGGAATTATGTAAAACTAGATTTCATTAGATTCATACGACAGAGATGGTCATTTTACTTGTTACTTGACTGAACTTAATTAAGTTGGTGTGGATCTAAACTCTAACCAAAAGTACAAATGATGTAATTGAATTTAAAAAAAATGCGCTTCATAGCAGCTCTTCCAAAGCTCTTTTTCCAATACCAATTTCTGATACCAATATTGGATAAGAAAAGACATCATCGATGGTATTAAGAACATGTTACTTACGCATGCTCCATGTTCCCTATCCTTATATGAGCAACCCAGTGTATCGTCACTAAAGCGTCTTATACGTTGGCGTGAAACTTTCGGCTCTGAAGATTAGCCATTACGAACAGACAGCCGGCTTCTACGGAGTATAAGGGTAGCGATTAGTCGATTATTTTTTGCCACCCCCGCACTCAACCAGAAAGCGGACACGTTCTTTAAGAAATTTTATATAGGGTTTTTAGTTTGAGATGGTTTTTTGATCCAGTTTCGTTCGCTGTATTTTGATAATACCGGGTATAAGAATGCTCGTTGGCAAACTAACATAAAATTCTTTATCGAATCGCCTCTTATAATAGGTATGTAGTGTTGAAATACTGACCAATTAGCACGGGCACTCGGAGTGACATTTAAAGTGTCAATTGCTGATACTATTTTAAACCGATTGCAATAAATCTATCAATCAGGTTGGAGAGGATTCAAGGTTAACTGTAAGTGTTCACACCAATTTACATTTAACTGACCAGTTTATTTTAAAATTCATGATACGTATTAGCTCGTGTTTCCTCGCCTTTGTTGCAAATCGTACTATCTTCACGACCGTCTTATCTTCTTTATTGGTTGTAACTGCTATCCTGGCCATTAAATATCCCATGAACATCGATATCACATCGGACGGCCCACGCGTTAAATCTTGCACGTGGCAATCTAGTGTGCAACTATGTATCGGAAACCTGATACACTCCCGTTGAACCTTGGTCTCCAATCACGACATACGTGTTACTTACTACGCGCAACTGCCTACATATCAGTACCAGTTTCCTCTAGAAATTACAGTTGATATAGCTGTTCTTATCGGCTTGAAAACCTGAAACTTCCAATTCCTGATACATAAAGGATAGAGGAGAAATATAAGGGTATGTAGCTCAGTTACGTGCGTAATGTCGGTTGCCTCGAATCGAATTGGGAAGCCCCACGTAGAGGCAGAACGAGGGCGTTTTGTTCTCGCACACCTATTTGAGCTGACGTATGGAGAGCGGAGGTACCTAACGCTTAAACATAATTTTCAGACCTCAATGTGTTTGAAATACTAAAAAAGGGCTAAAGGACAAACACAGATTGGTTGTCCTTTGGGAAACACTGATATTTCATCGCAATCTTTTTGATTAAAGCTACCATCAATTTCCGAAATTACAACGGAGTTTTGTAGCTATAAGCAAACAAAGTTTTAACAATATGAACTGGAACTATTCTCGCTTTACCCTTATTTGCTTTTAACTTATTTCGCAATTAAAAGCAATCTACAAAGTTTTGCAATAAAGGTGTCAGGCTGCAGTCTTGCATTAGCCTCAGGCGAAATTGGTAGGTTCATTGTTTTCCAGCAATTATTCCTGCATAATAGGTCAAGCACCGATGGATTAACGACTTCCGGGCGGTGCCAGGTTCGAGTGCTACGGTACACAGCTAAATATAAACTGGTATTTGTGTTAGTCATACACTTACACAGTAGATAACTATACACCGAAATAGAATACAAGCCTAGCTAAGGGCCTTGGTGTGCGTCCCATTTTTTCGCGTAATACCTCAACGTTTCTCATCGCTGCCCGTTTTTATATTTGGTCGAACCGTGATCTTTTTTTAGAAAGCTGAAACCTTATGTAGATCCTCTTCAAACCCTATCGCAACTCCTACGTTTTATGCGCAATACTATACCCAATTTTACTAAAAACGTTGGGTCTTTCAGATATCTAAGCCTGCCTTAACCCAATAAGGTCAAGGAATTACTGTTGTTTAAATTCCAATATTGTGACTTTGCCTTAGTTTTTGCTTGTAGAAGTCTTAGAGCTTGGCTTGACGAGGCTTTTTGTGGAGGTCACACGCGTTACGTGAGCCTGGTGTCGTGTCGCCCACATACTTGACAGTGCTTTACGCTCGACGTTGGCAAGTGGCCGGTGTACAATAATTCACCGAGACCGTGTAAAAAAGACCCCGATACGCTGACATTGACACACTTCCCCGCGCGGACTTCCTGCCCGCTCCCACTCGATACAACATTTTGTTTTTGTTGTTTTTCTCCTAGTCCACTTCGCTTTCGAACCGCTTTTCGGCCGTATTTTGCGGAATTTCCCTTTTATAAACATTTTTTATTTATTTTTTATAACCCGTTTATTCTGCTTCGCTTTTTCAGCACATTCGATTGATGACTTTTTAATTTTGTACGTTAACCGAGTGCGAGTGTTCGATTCCAGTTTGCACTTTGTAAGCGGTAAACTTTTTGTACGTGTGTGTATTGTAAATAAAGGTTTTGTATGGACTGTGGCATTGAACTTTTGACATTAATATCACAAGTTTTCCGTGAGAAACGAATGCTTATTTAAATACAAGGGTAACGTGACGTATTTAAAAACATAATTAATTTATATTTTGTTGTTTTAATGCTATCATTTAAAGAAATTCCATATATTTGGGTTTACAACGAAAGGTTTCGTGTGATAAGCAGCGGCTCGCGTGTGCCCGGTACTTTATGGGGGTACCGCATGGCTATATTTGTTCAGTACTGAGGCTATAAATATTGCAACGTGATCGTCAAACCTCCCTGTTGGCTCCTCCCTGTTCTCTTTATCATTATTGCTAACCTCTTTACTTACCAAGTAGATACGTACGTACCGCTTAAAGGCGCCGTTCCATGGCTGTGTCAGATTCAGGAGAGGCTACTCAAATAAAATGCGTGGGCCTCTGACTGGATGCGTCAACATCGATGCGTGTATCCGTCTCTCAGTATTAAGTTATGATGCGCCTGAATATCCTGCCTTCAAACAGGCCTTGGCAGTATTTATTTTGTTATATCGCTTGTCTTCTGTATAATTATATAATGGAGTTATTTTCCTTCTTCGTTTTGCAATCGATTATATCGTAATTTCACAGTAACTTAATTCATTGAAAACGACCAACGATTTACCGGTCTATTTGACAAATAGAATAAACTAAGTATCGGCTAAGTACTGTATAAAATTTCACTAAGAAGGAAAATTGGTAACAAACCTCCCAAAAAAAAGTCAGGAAAAAATATATGACGTCGTTGGAGTAAATCCGTAGCTAGTCTTTATTTATGCTTCCATCTCTAAATCTTTATGCACAAATAGCCAGAGATAAAAGACGTACCTTCTTATTGTCGATTCACAAACCATTTCTCCTTTACAATGGACGCAAAAAATCCTATCGATGGAATAAGAAAAGCTGGTTTTATTTCAATGAAATGTTGAGATTCAGCTTGGGCTTTTAGACGTTCATTGTGAATTATTGTTTAACTTCCACATTCTGCACAACTTCCAATGTACAGTTTTATTATTTTATTGCTATTTCTGACAGCTACTTCTAGTACAGTATGTATTTGGCTATAACATTTGGAAAATGCATTTTACATCGTTATACTTTTGGAACTTATTTTGCTTTACTTTTTTTAACTAACTAGAAAACTTGAACCCTTAGGAGCTGAAACCAATGCTACATTTATTCAGTTATAGAGTTGCACAACTCTCTTCAAGCATCTAAAACTGAAAGCATTAATTTACCGAAGTGCATAAACAACTTCAACACAATTGAACATATACACTATCGTCGTATATTACAAGTTCGCTCCATTATCCTAAAATAGCACACCCCAGTCACCATCTTCAGGTCATCGGTCTATAAAGTAGAGAGCTTCTGTCGACTTGACGTTTTCACGAGCACTCATTAGCTTAGCTATAGGTCTTCTACCAGCCAACCCACCCACTACTTGGGCCAACATAGATAGAATATAGAGTAGAAGATACTGCAAACTATTTCCATAAAATGAAGACCTCTTAAAATGTCTTAGTTTTAGCAAAATCACTTTACAAAGTACAGAAGGAAGATAATGTTACAAGGGTAATACAGTAGGTAGCTAAGTATCCCTAGGGTGAGGAAAGGATATCCTTAGAGATTTACACGATTACCTAGAACAGACATTCGGGATAGGGTTTCTTTAGACGCGCGTTTCACTAACATCCCTTACCTATCGCGATAACGAGCTTTATTTTAACGAAGGTCCCAAAAGTGAAGGTTTCAGTGCTTTTATGTATGTAAAGGGCTGAAATGAAATATACTTACTTTTAGTTTTTACAAAATAAGGCTTAGTTCTTCTGTACGAATTTCTTAGCGAAGAAATGGTTCATAAATAAATGTAGGTATTCAATTGATTTTCGATAATATATAATATTAAAATTCCATATCCGAGTATGTAACGCTCTGCTACATGAATGTATTAAGAAAAAAGTTAATAATATCGCAATAAATACAACGTTGTTTGTTCAAAAATTTTGTAGAAAACATGTCAGAAAATTCAAAATAGTAAATTAATGCGAACAGTAGGCAGAAAGGGGCGTATTTATTAAACGCGAGACATTAAACAGGGGATGTGGGAGGGAGGCGAGCGACGTTACAGGGCGGAAACGAAAGTTTTGGCGCCATCACGCCTACGCCCGCCTGCACGCTATTTCAAATTCTATAACATGTTTCACAATTGAAAACCTAACATGACCAAAATATCAGACAATATGAGAAATTTGGAATGAATTAGAGCAGTAAATCAAACCAAATATTTAATTCACACCTCCATCTAAAATTAGAGATATTCAATATCTCGGAATTCTCGGTTCCCAATGAAAGGAACACATTCCGGCGTGATATTCAATTCGCCTTCATCAAAACAGTATTCGAATGGAATCGCGTTGCCATAGGAAACGTTCGGGCATTCGCCGGCTTATCGCGGCGCGCCGTCCGTGGGTTCTTACTCGCCAGAAAAATGAATGAACGCGTTCAAGCGATATCTGTACTTACACAGCACACGTATTTATATACGAAGCTATTTGAACGAACCTTCACGTCGACGTGTATGAGAATTTAGCGCTGCGAGCCCGAGCTCCAATATCTGAGGGGGTGGAAATTATTATAGCGGTTCATGTTTGACTTTTCGTACGGATTATGAGATGAGTAGTTACTTCTAGATGCAAAAAGGAACGTAATTAATTCAATTGTGTAATGAAGTAGTCTTTTCCGTAATGCAATGTTTCCAGTAAGGTCACAAGTTGTGACGACACAAAGAGTCCCCAGTTTGTCTTCTTTTGCCCTGTTGGCTTAATGCCAGTGTCGTGTTGTAAAGAACTGCCAGTGCACTCATCAGGAACTGCACTCGACTCGAAAAACACGTATGGTAACTGGTTTTAAACAAAGCTGCACAAAACTATTGTTTAAGAGTCCTCACAATGGTCAGGAAACCTGGAATGAGGGAGACTACTTTATCGTAAAGCAAGATAATGACCATATCTTTTGAAAGTCGAGAAAGTGGTATAAAACTTAGTTCTGAAGTTCTTTTAAAACCGAGCCTAAAAGGAGATCATTATCCAATTTTTTTAAGTCCGCATATCTCTTTGACTTAGGGCTGATTTTTCAATCGCCAGATAAGATTTATCTGAGGAATATGTTTGACGTTTTGACAGCTTTTGTATGGAAAATATGTCAAACCGCCATATTTATTCCTCAGATAGAAGTTATCTGATGATTGAAAAATCAGCCCTTAACTTAATAATTTCGTGTTATCAGACCCATAATTTTCCACATCTGGACTATTTAAAGGAAAGATAAAAGTACAGTTAACTTTAAAGTGTCCTCAAAATGAGTTCAGTTGTCATCCTACTGTAATAAATAAGTGCTGAACAAATATTTCTTATGTCATTCTATTATCTGTTATGGGTATTGGAATAGATACGCCATGAAATTGTAGTGGCAATGTAAACAGGGCTTACATATTTCTATGGCAGCTGTGGCCATACTTACCATACGTTAGGTTAGACGACAAAATTAAACATAAGGGTACAAAGGTTAGACACAAATCAGCTTCTTTGTTACTCGTTCATTACCAACGATAGTTTATTTCGTAACTAGCTTTTGCCCGCAACTTCGTTCGCGTGGAATAGTGACTACCAGCAGATTTTTGATTTGACCAATAGATGGCGCTATATGTCCGGAATAATTTTATTTTTATTTTTTTTTGCAATAAAATCTATCCTATGTCCTTTCTCAAGTTTCAAACTATGTCTGTACCAAATTTCACACAAATCGGTTCAGTAGTTTAGGCGTGAAGAAAAGACAGACAGACAGACAGACAGAAAGACAGACAGACAGACAGAGTTACTTTCGCATTTATAATATTAGTTTGGATAATATTAATGAAACATGTTGCAACGTTACCTTCGGCATACAATTTCCCGGTAATGCTCACGTATTGTGATAATGAAGGATTGTCGTATTTCAACATGTGCGATTGTCTCATTCCGTATTCAATTGTCATATATCAGCTTCCGTCATTTATAAAGAGTTTTTGTCCACGAAATACGATGTTTGTTATTGTTATAATATTATGATTTTAATAAAAAAAGTTATTGTTTAAGTCTGACTTTCAAGCATTCCTATGTGAATTGTGAACTTAGTAAATACTGGACAATGGCATAACGAAGATAGAATTTCATAATACATCTTTCCGGTAAGCGTGGAACATCCTTTCTTATAGTGCGTCTGCACTGATGCTATCATGAGATAAGTATTTCAGTTATTTACAGGGTCAATAATTGTTACAAAGTTAAAATAGTATTTTATTTCCACCTTATATTGTACGTTATCGAATGCAAGAAACGATCAAAATGAATATTTCAAAAAGCATAGGTATGTAATTTCCCAGATGGGTTTAGTGGCCTAAAGTGTGTAATCAATTTATAAATATTTTTTTTTTGTTAAAATAAAAAAGTACTTTGCGTCATATTAAAGAAGAAAATTATTCTTAAATCGATTGTTCTTCAGATTTTTAATAACTTAACAAAATAACGTTTTTTTTAACAAAGTTCCCAATAATTAACTGTTACAGAATAAAACGTGTGCTAAATAAAAAAACATTTCAGAAGTACGGCATGGCGCCTTCACGTATGGAATTTCGTTTAACAGTACCATCCTTCATGGTGCACTTGTAAAGTACATAGCACGTCTTTGACTATTACTTCTGTTTACCTCCAGGTGTTCGTGGCTTTGAATAATCATATAGACCAGCCTTTGCTATGTTTGATGTCGTTTCGGTAACTTGACGACGTCAATATGCTGTTAGAAAGGTATGGTGCAAGGAATTTTGAGGCTTGTATTTTAAAAACTCTGATGGTGTTCTTAAAAAATCTATAAAAAGAAACAATGACAATGTGTTTAAATTATGAAGTGAAGATACACGTGCCTTAAATAATTTACACATTGACATAAATGTGACATGCATTAGCTTACTTCAGCTAAGTGGACCGAGATACTCTTAAACACGTAGTCGTAGGAATTGAAAATCGCATTAAACGAATCTTCAAAGTAAAGCCTTTAAACTGATAATAGAAAAAAAAAAACATCTCAAATTGCACTAACCCTAATTTAGCTATCACAAAAACAAAGCGCTGCAATACTGAACATGCAAACTTATTTATTGACTAGCTTCTGCCCGCGACTTCGTACGCGGATCCTGTCCCTTATGCCAGCGACTACGGGGTCAGCAAAATCGAAGATATTTGAATCGTCTGATGTTGAATTTTAAGGGCCCGTTGATGGGAAAACGGAATACGCAAAATCATTCGAAACGTTCCACATATTTAACTTTTGTACGTCAACGATAAGAACTTAAGCGCAATAGGATAAAAGTAGTGATTCTAATTAGTCCGCATTTTCTTAGTTCGACCTCTTTCTAGCCATGGTAATAGTTTCATTGTGAAGAAGATACCTGATCAATTAAAATCTAGCTGACTGCCCCCTCGCCCCGCGTTACTGAGTAAGCTACCTTGTCACGAAGATAAATGGAAAATAATACAACACTCAAATAGCATTAAAACTCGAACATTCATTCTATAAAGTTTTGTAGTAAAAGGGTAAAATTGACGATGATATACCATCACCATTGAAAGTCTATCCTAAACTATTACCGCCTTCACCGCTTGGAGGTACTTCCAGCTTATTTATGATAGCTTCTGCCCGCGACTTCGTACGCGGATCCTGTCCCTTATGCCAGCGACTACGGGGTCAGCAAAATCAAAGATCTGTATCGTCTGATATTGAATTTTAAGGGCCCGTTGACTTGAAAACAACGGAATAGGTACGCATAGCCATTACAACAAAAAAGTACCATAAATTTAATTTTTGTACTTCAACGGCAAAAGCACAGCAGACTACCTAAACGAAACGCTGAGAACTGAACAGCAATAGACGTGACCATAGGGATAAGAGTAGTGATTCTAATTAGTCCGCATTTAAGATGTGTGTGGCAAAAATATTACACGTATTATTATGTAAAAAACATTAAATGTTACTGAGATGACAAAGTCGTGATGACTTAGTGGAAGTCCTGGTGGTTTAGTGGGTAGAGAACCAATCTCTCAAGTATGAGCGTGCGTCTTTGATTCCAGATCTGGCAAATACCTGCTAATGCAACTTTTCTAAGTTCGTATTTTCTTTCTACGTATATTTTGGATACCAATGACCGTTATTTAGAGGGGATGTTAAACTGTAGGTTCCGGCTGTCATTGAACAGTCTTGGCAGTCGTTATGGGTAGTCAGAAGCCAGTAAGTCTGACCAGTTTTACCAAGGGGTGTTGGGTTGAGCGGGTAACCGGGTTGTGGAGGTCAGATGGGCAGTCGCTCCTTGTAAAACACTGGTACTCAGTTGCATCGTGACTGGAAGTCGACCCTAACATAATTGGGATAAAGGCTCTTGAGATAATAACGACAATAATAATGAGATATAAGCACCGCAGGACATCTGACGTCATCAGACGGAGAGTAGCGACCCCGCGGGGCTATATATACTGAGTCCTCCAAGGAGAGTATACTGTCCCCAATCTCCGGCCGGTCGGAGTGAACAATGACGGTAGTAGGTCTCACGCCTCTGGCTTGGCTTGGCCGTCCAGAGTGGAGTCGCTGGAGCAGGGTTAGTAGCCCTGCTCGGAGGATAGGTGCCTCGTGGTAAGTGACCCACAGGGAGCGCGTAATCTGCGTTTAAAATCCGCCGAGGTATCCTCACACTTCAGTCGTTCATGATGTCCCTGTTGCCCTCTTGTTGCTATTCAGTTACTGATTCCCGGGGGTCTGAGTCTAAGTCTCCACCTGCCATTTTTTACATGTATCTAATACATTGTCATCGGCAGGTATCCATAGTTCGCGTAGTTTCCCCATTCCTAGTCCATTAGCATCTCAATCACAATAGCCCAAGTAGTTTTCATCCATAGGTAGCATCAGTTTAGCACTGAAACGGGGATAGTCCTTGAGTACATTTCTATAGTGTATAAAGGGATAATCGTCGGTTTTGTGTCACCATTTCATTAAAGTTGTCTCAAAAGGGCTTCAGCGTGTTGGCTTCGGCCCCACGTTTTCCTGCCGAAAATTCGGAACTCTGTAGTCCCGAGGTCTGGAAGAGACATACAAAATAATAATAACATATAACGCAACAAATTCGGAGAATGGGGGCTCGTGACGCCACGTCTGGGTAAGTAAAATTTGTACTAAGCAGTGACTTAACACAAAATTCAAACGTGTTATATCTTCGTTATTATTTGTTTGTGAGAAGAAGAAAAGAAAAAATACGTGTCCATTATTTTAGGGTTATCTAAAAGACGGACTAATTACTTTTTTTAATTCACCATTCCTATTTCATAACATTCATTTCTATACATTTTAAGTAGTGTAGTATTGCTCTTGAAGTTCCACATCAGGTGTTTTACATCTTCAATTTTTATAAGTCAACAGAGAGTGCTTATCAGATTGAACAACTTTTGCTGAAACGTCATACCTCTATATGCTATAGTCTAGCTGGGACCCTGGAGTTCCACATCAGGTGTTTTAGATCTTCAATTTGTATAAGGCAATAGAAAGTGCTTATCAAATTGAACAACTTTTGCTAAAACGTCATACCTGTATATGGTACAGAGAAGCTGGGCTCTTGGGGTTCTACATAAGGTGTTCCAGATCTTCAAATTTATTATCTCAGCTGAAAATGCTCATCACATGAAACAATTTTTGCTATGGCACCATTTTTGTATCTCTTATAGTTTTGTTGGTCTGTTGGTGTTCTGCATCAGGTCTTCAAGTTTCGAAGATAAATTATAGCCTATATGTTGACCAGGCTTAATACTGATACAACAAAGAAAAAATCATTGAAATCCGTTCAGTAGTTCCGAAGATTAGCGTGTACAAACAAACAGACATACAGACATACAGACATACAGACAACATTTTTTTTTTGGATTTGTGCTCCATTACTGTTTCTAAACCCCACCCAATTATTAATTTTTTAATATATTCAATGTACAGACACACTTTTTTTACAGATTTATTATATGTATATACCTGTATATGGTACAGAGAAGCTGGGCTCTTGGGGTTCTACATAAGGTGTTCCAGATCTTCAAATTTATTATCTCAGCTGAAAATGCTCATCACATGAAACAATTTTTGCTATGGCACCATTTTTGTATCTCTTATAGTTTTGTTGGTCTGTTGGTGTTCTGCATCAGGTCTTCAAGTTTCGAAGATAAATTATAGCCTATATGTTGACCAGGCTTAATACTGATACAACAAAGAAAAAATCATTGAAATCCGTTCAGTAGTTCCGAAGATTAGCGTGTACAAACAAACAGACATACAGACATACAGACATACAGACAAAATTTTTTTTTTGGATTTGTGCTCCATTACTGTTTCTAAACCCCACCCAATTATTAATTTTTTAATATATTCAATGTACAGACACACTTTTTTTACAGATTTATTATATGTATAGATTATTATATGTATAGATAAGACGTACTCTGACTCTCGCAATTACTGCTAGTACAATAGAAACAGCGACCGCCCACTTCCCCCCTATGTCACCATCTGAATATTAGAATAGAAATGCACCATTTAGATGCTTTTTCAAAAGGAATATGCGCTGTGGCTCTCGTTACGGTAAATATGTTAACTTGCTCTTCGAAAGCTTTTTGTTTCAACAAGGAATATTCAAGTTGATTGGGCATTCGTAATTGCGTTTCATTTAGAAATTGCTTGTTTTTCCGAGATGTTAGTATTGTGCATTAGTATTGTTATTTTTCAAAAAAGTATATTCAGTTAGCTTAGGGTGAAGAAAACTGAAATACACCCACGATATTTTGAAACATTATTAAGTTAAAAATTTTGGAAGTAGGTAGTTGGCCTGCGTGACACACAAAGCTTGATTAATTTTCCTTATGAAATAACTTACTGTCAGAGTCGATTAGAACAATTGCTGCTTAATTTTCACCTCATCCAGTGACGTCATGAATGAGGGCGTAAATCGAGCATTATACAAAACCGCAGTCTATTACTAGTCTTATGCGTCATTATTATAATGCGGCTTTACTTGGAAAAAAGGCTTACCATATTAAATAATATAATAGGCTAAAACTTGATTTCGCAGCGTTATTTCCATGTTCTGTGGTAACACTGGAACTATTGGCCAAGTTCCAATACGTTGGTTATCTGTTTTAGTTCTAAAACCTTTTCCATGAATTGTAGGAAACGACATAGTAATTACAAAATAACCTACTTATTCATTTTTTGGCTACGTACTTATTGTTTTTACAAAGGTGCTAATCCCACTGGGTAATGATTCCTGCTGATATGTGAACATTAGCTTCACTAAAAACATACTCTTTAATAAGTCTACATACAAAGTTGCAATTCCCTAACACTTGCAATACAAAAGGTATCTAAAGTTCAATGTCCATGTCAAAAGTTTAGGGTCTTCGCCATTAAATCGGCAACCTTTACCGAGAACACGGTAACGCTACATAGCTTTAGAAATTAGAACAGTAACAATCCCTAAGGCAATCTCTTTCAAAGAGTTCTGTTGCTACAATAAACAGCACTTAGCACATAATTTTACGGACCAAAATAAGCATACATGGAAAATAGATTAGCAAGCTGTACTTATAACCTCTTTATGTTAAGTGGGACACCGTTGTTTTATCTAAAACATTAACAATGGATTTCAATAACGTATCTATTCTGTAGATTTGCTTACCAAAGATAAGACTTTGACACTGCTTGTATGGAAGAACGTCAAGAGACACATAAATATGTTATTGAAATCCACTATAAACCAGTGTCTAGAAATAAGCACGACATTTCCCACAAACTGTGAACAGTCCTTAACTCAACAGTACAGACTATTAGTCGCACATTATTGGATTATAAACGGTTAACTGTCCGTGTTTGCTAATTAACCGAAAGCACAGGGGCCATGCACAATTATATAGAGCTTGTTTGCTTGGCCCTTAATCTAGTTACACACACGATCGAATGCTAGACCGCTGTGCGGCTGTATCAGAAGGACCAAAAGTATTTCTGAAATGCTAGATATATAAAATGTGCTTGCAACTTCAATAGGTTACTGAATCTTTTTTGGTGACACATAATATGAAATTTAAGTTCTAACAAAATTGTGACTGAATTGCATCTACAGAAACTACACTAGAAATGTTTCGTTGTGAAAGTGAATAACATCCAAGGGTATTCTATTATGTTGACAACGTCACAATAATCAGCACAATAAATATCTTATGATTATTTTATAGTCATTCCATTGTCTTTACACGAAGTAAAAAAATAATCAAGATCATCATGTATTTACATGACCGATTTTCTCTGTTTATTCACGTGCATATGATAATTTTCGAAGATTTACACAAGTGGTCCTTTTGTCCATTTATCTGCTCCATGGCTATACCCTGGCTGAAGATACGAGGTTTGCGACTAGTCTTCCTAGCGACAACACCTAACTACGTTACTTAGTGTGTACATCCAATTTGCAAGGATGAAAGACGGACTTATCTTTTTCATTTTTCTAGATTTTATGAAAAAATTGTTGATAAAGTTTCTCAGCTGCGGTGTAAATTTTTAAATTTATAACTTTTAGCTCTAAGCCGAAAAACTGAAGTGATTAAATAAGTCGCTTTTTTCACATGTCATTCCTTTTTTCACGTCAAAAATTATCGCTGTTGAGTAGCTAGTTTACTAGATATTGAATGAAGACAAACGATATTAGTACGTGAATAGAAATTCAGGGTCTTATATTTGAGGCTTTATGACTAATGCGATCCCGGAATGACCGGGCGACCGCAGCGTAATTGTCTAACTTCAGTGGTATCCGGAAACGGTTATGGTGATACGTTACAAATGTCATGAGAAATGAATTCCAGTTGTTTGGATTGTTATTAATGTGACCGCGATGGCTGTTACTGGACGCTGATGAATAAACTAGGAAGGACGTCTCTATCCTGTATCCTCGTTACATAAAAACCCTGAAACTCAAGTCATAAGCCCCTTTTGCATTAAATTAAAACTATGAGTTAGTTAAAGTCATGATTTTTGCCAGCATTCGTGTCACAAAGAGCTCAGCTGCATCCGGTTAGATTGGAAGCTGACCTAAACTTAGTTGGGAAAAAGCTAGGCAGATGATGATGCGTCACAAACATACTGACATATAAACGCTGAGTAAAAAAAAACCTCTACTTATTTTAACGTCTCACGGTACGGTATAATAATACAGAGCTGTATAATTACCGTTTGATAACTCCATTCGATGTTTCTTGTTATTGACGTATAGACGTGACAGCTATGCCTATGGAACACTTTCCAGTGAATAGAAATGTCTGGCTTTTTGTACGAAATGGCGCGAAAATAACGGTGTGTAACGTTGTTTAGGCATTTAGATTTGAAGAGATTGAATTAAGTTAGGATTACTCACAAATAATCCTTATGGATGCAACTGAAATCAATAGTAGAAAGATAAAAGTCAGAATATAAAACGTATTCTTTACGTTCATTGCAGGAATTAACGTTCACAATTCCGTATTTGGCGTAGCAATTAATAACCTTTTATAGATCTGTTTTTACTCGACCAGCGCCAACGGTAGGAACACAGAACTTTTTAAATACCAACTTGCTCAATTACTGTCAAAGTTGGCTGAGCAAAAGCAGTTACTGTTGTGAACTAGTACGTCTAAACGAAGCATTAGGGGTGTCACTATGGACCTTTATTAGTTGATTAATACGTTAAATGGTTTAAGGGTTCCAGCGTTAAGGAAGTTAAGTGGCTCAGTACTTTAGCGTTCGTTGGAAGAATTCTTAATGAGGTATGCAAAGGAGTTTAGTATTATTTCATTATGTATGTATGTAATTAGTTAAGTGAATAAGTGATGCACAGAAGTATCTAGAAACTAGAAACCACATGATACAGCAGCTTCAAGTATTTAGCTGATCTATTTAATACCACCGGTGAGCAGTTTGTAAACATTCTAGATAAACTAATAGATCTTTAATAATGTGATTTCTTTTCACAAGGACTAATGTAAACAGATCTAAGATTTAGAACTGCCACATATAAATTCTCCGACAGTTTATTTTCCTAGACTTCCGAAAAGGTCGAAAACAAAACGTATAAGTATGTTGTAACCTCGCCAAAATTAATTGCTCGCGTTACTTAGTTTGCCGAATACTTATCTAGCAGCCTTCCCTTCCTACGAAACCTCTCGGTACGAACAGTTTTCCATTGCATTTTCCTCGTTTTTACCAAATACTTGAAATTCACGGCGGTTAAACAGGCCTGAATTATTTGTTTTGGTCCTGAAACAACATAAGCGTTGCCTTTGGGAATGCTTGTTCAGAACAAAAAATAACTTGTTACCGTACAAAATGATCGCTAAAACCCATAAAAAGAAACGACACCTAGAGGACCTATAGAGGCTATATTTCATATTTTTAATTGCTGTATGTGGAATTTGTCGTGGCGTGAGCCATAAAATTACGATTTCAACGTATTATATTACTCGGACGATGGGTACAGCGCTGTAAAAATACTTCACACGGGAGATTTAAGCCTTTACCAATATGATGTCACGTAACAAAACGAATTGCTAACTTGAAATAGTATCAACCGATATTGTTTCACCTAATAGCTCCACCAGGTTATACAGCGCTCGGTTGCCAGGCAATAAATAGCTTTGAAAATTGCCTGTGAGTAGCACCTTTTCACGTACACCGTATGTAGCGTCACTCCACTGATTTCGCATGTCAAAGTTCCTATATAGATGTTGTTGAACTTGCAGAACTGTTATAGCATAAATAAAAACTGACTAAGTTATTTGTGGCCACTGTTTCAATGAGGATACTTCCTGCCTTTGTTTACAATGCTTGTTCAGCTTGCCGAATTTGAACGTCATGCGACATAAATAATGCGCCTTGTGTGCACCCGTATCAAAAGCATATTGTTTATTCATCAGATTTTCTTCAAGAAAAAACAGTGGCTTATGAAATCTCTTCCAATATTTTTTTTTTTCGATTTAAAGATTGCTGTTGTCTTGTTTACATTGAAACTGCCTTTATCCGTGATGTTTTAATTAGGGTAAAACATGATTTTAATTGTTTCATTTTACAAAATCGCAAAAGAAAAATTGTTTTACGTTTACTGCATACTAATTATCATCAACATCAGGTTTTTAACTTAGTGTGACGATTGATTATGTAGTACTTCGCTTTTAATGACTTATCAAGGTACAAGCGGCCTATAATTGCCAAGTTTACAATACTTAATCTCACAATAATGGGACAATAGCATTGCGAATTTCGACGGAAGCGTAGGCGCGGGCAAACGCCATCAAATTAAACCGTGGTCCTAAACTATTGCTTGTATTCCGGCTCCTCGTCTATTTGGTGTATTTCAGCGGGCAATAAATCAGAGACATCCGTAATTTGAAATCTTCCAAATGTTTCCCGGGCTAGCCAGCTCGTGCTCGGTCGTTGCTCTCAGGGCCGGTCGCCATCCCTATTTCCCTCGCGACGGATATTATCGGGCCTGGCGTTCCGAACGATAATAATCGCAAGGGCAGACCTAACGGGACCCTGTAATGCGAGGGTACGTCTCTCAGCCTCCACAATACATTGCATTTTCAAAGCGCCGTTTTTGTCCAAACAAGTTTTGACGTTATTATACTTTATACGGATTCAGTCTCAAAGCTTTTTGAGTTTGTTTCCTGTTATATCGAAAACATTGCGGTAATAATGAAGTGGAAAATCTAACCGCCGTTATTCGGCGAGATATTAAATAAAGAATGGGCAATACAGTACGCGGCAGTCCGTTTACTATATCTTTGTAGTCACAAGGATGGCAGTTGCACCTTCTAGGGACAAGCATTTTGTTATGTTAATTTTGAACTTTGGATTCCGATACTTATGTCAATACATGTCACGAACCACTGGGTAAACTCATACTGTAGTTAGTAACCAGTATTGTTATGATAATCGAGTATTGTTGAAAACCGGACCGTCTATAATAGGCAGATAATGCAATTTCGGCATGTTAATGTTTGTGTACGTGTCTTTGTATTTTGTAAATTAATTAGCTGTAACTGTGTTAAGAATCTGTTGTGTAGTGTGTAAGATTACGTTTCCAGTTGTTACAACGTGAATACCGAGTACTAAATGGATCAATTGCTTGTCGTAATGATTGGTGGACGTAAACATGAGTGTGTTTTCTTCAAAACGAAAAGTAAGGCGTTCTAGAAATATAAATGAAAATTTTGGTTGCCTATTTGCATTTCATTATCTAACCCAACATATTGTACGGTGCAGTCATGTACTTAATTAAAATAAGAAATCTGCATTAATGTCGTCGCATTTCAACTTTATGAAGGTGAACCGGCTGATGCAGTGAAGTATAAATTCACTTCGTAATTCGACTGCCACCCACAGATGCAATAAAACGCATATAAAATTCTATAAGTTATGAATTTTTGATATAAGGATAGAGTTAAAGTTATCTGCATTTACGGTAAAAAGTGTAAAACCGAAGTTATCTGAGCCTTGCCCTTATTTAATGGCGGCCATGGTCTTTACATCATCCTTGTGCTTAATTTTATTGTTGTTATTTATATGGAAATTAGCAATATGCGCTTGCTTTCTTCATTCATATGTAGTAGAAATAAGATCTTCCTAAAAGTCATTCATCTTTTCGTGCTTCTGTACAAAAAACTTAAACTTCCCAAAAAGAAGGAGGTTCTCAATTAGACCGTTTCCTTTGTTACGTAAATGTTACAATGTTATTTGTTTTGTTGCAGGGCGGTAACAGACCCTCGCGATGGCCGGCGCGTGGCACTCAAGAAACTGCCCAATGTGTTCCAGTCGCTAGTCTCCTCCAAACGCGTCTTCCGAGAGCTCAAGATGCTCTGCTTCTTCAAACACGAAAACGTAAGTAACTAGCTACAGTAGCTACTAGGTACCACTAGGTACATTTTGCACTTTGAATACAGGGACTGTGTGAATGTATCACTTCTTTTGTGAGAATGTGTAAAGAAACAATTTACTATTTCTTGTGATCGAAAGTATAAGTCTTCAGTATAGTATCTCTTGCTACTTTGAATACTTAAATAAGTTGAAATAAAGTACTTACAAAGTATACGTTGACTTTAGCGGTAGTCCGTAAAACAATTTAAATTAACATTTCATTAAATTATTCATTACGAAAACAGGATAAATGGAGTAATTGCTATAAAAGTTTTTGTATTTAATATTTACTTAACAAACTATTTAATCAACGTAATAACTCTCGGCGTTCACGTAAACGTGGAAACTTATTAGCGTTCAAGTATTTTACCAATTTCACGAACACTTGAAGTTTTGTCCTGAGATATTTAAACTAGGCGTAGTTGATGCCAAGTTTCACCGTATTATGATACCGCCACGATGTATAGAAAGTTTCTTGCTAACAATGTATAGCTCAATGTAGAAGCGTGTGGCTGCCTAGATTCAGATATTAGATTACTTAGAGGCTGGAGCCACCGTCACAAATACCCAAGTGTGTGGGACGACATTTCCTCCATAAATAAAATCACACAACCCGATAGCAGACGCAAAATCGATTCGATGGAAACCCAAAATTTTCATTTCAATATTTTTTCATGAGCCTTCAACCCTTAATAAACAATCGCTTGCTTCGTATTTTTCCTGAGGTATTTCAAAAACATGTTTGTTTGAAAATCAGCTTTTGATTCAACTTTTTTTCCCACGAAGACTTTTTAACATCCACTAAATTGGAGCACCTTACATAGACGCATTTGTTTTTTACATTTCTAATTAGAGGGACCTTCCGCGCTCGAGCCTCACTTTATGAATGTTAATTGAAGCTTTTAAATTCACACCTTAGTTATAATTACTACCTTGGTGATCACATTCGTAATAGTTTATGAGTTAGTAGCTATCGATAAATTTACCTGATTAAAGTCACTTTATTATGGTAATAAAGTCTGTATTGGAAATAATCACGAAATAATTATAATGCGGTGAACACTCTCACCATAATTTATTCATTTTCACTGTGTTTTATCGATCAACGTGTATTGTTTGCGGTTAGTGAGCGTTTGTCTCCACGTATAAACACGTATTTGCATTGAAACGAGTCACCGTTCCATAGTTGTTGATTGTGCGACCACTAATAACGTGTCAGCCAGGGCTTGATGAGAGCTTGTCGCCTGACTGCTCGCCCAACTAATGTGTGCTTTTATCTTTGCAGGTCTTATCAGCGTTAGACATCCTACAGCCGCCTAGCCTCGACTTCTTCCAGGAAATGTATCCTTTTACCGATAGTGTAGCGTTACTTAATAAATGCCGTAAACGAGCCGATGACGGACTCGCGTTAACGGTGAACGTAGGCGCAATGACCTCACACGTGAGTCCTCCAAGATTGCATTTCTACTTAGAATCGCCGGAACTGCTAAAGCGCCCAACAAACGGTCCAGTGTTTTATATTTTATCTTCGCTGTAGCGTTATTGAGTTTCACTCGTTGAATTGACAGCGCTTCAGCGGCTTGATACTTTATCTTTGTTGGATTTCTATCTGCAGCCAAGATTTATAGCGGCGAATTGAAAGTTTTGAATTCGTATTATGTACTGTGAATTTTAGTTTAACCCCGCGTATCTATTTACTGTAATTTGTCACGTATGACACGATTTGACATTCGTTTTTGCGTGCAAATAACGACGTGCTAAGGTCGTTAAACATTTCAACGGGTTTGTTATCATTCGTTTTCAGTATGCCTGCTTAGCTATTGACGATAAATATTGCTTACGGCGTTCATATTTCAGAAAGGTCCCTCCCATACATTTTTAACTAGTTTCAAAACTTCGCCGAAACCTAACTAATTATCTTTTTTTACGGTCGCGGTTTGCTTCAATTTCACGCTGTCAAATCGGATGACAGGAGAGGTGGATCATCTTAGTGTTAGACGTCAATTTTCAGCAGGTCTCACGTTACTACCAATTTCGTCATAGGCCGATACACCAGCAATTTATCTTTCTCAACTGCCATATAAATATCCAACCGAATAACTGTCGGTTTTATGTTTCAAATTTTATATCGCGTACTCTATTGTGATTTTTATGGTTCAGTGGAATCTTTACGGCTTAATTGTTTTCTTCTGTAAACGAGAGGTTATGCAGTTTCAAAAATATAGCAAAGACCTCATAAACTTTATATATCTCGCTTCAAAATACCTTAAAAGTTTTTACAGGCAAGTGACGCCTAATTTGAAGGCTCTAGTTGGTCTCATACGCCTGAGCAGCCCCGTTTAACATGTTCTAATTACCAGAAATTATTCAAACATGAAATCTAGTCGTAAGCCTAAAACGAATTTCTAGTCTACTGCGGCCTGCGACAGCTCTTTGATCATGAATATTTAAACATCCTTATTTTCGCCAATATCAAAATAAACCATAAAACCGAAATATAAAATGAACTCCATAACAGCTTAACGGTTTACGGTGGCTATATTATTCGAGTTATTATTGCAGCAATTATATTAATAGATGCTTCAATTGATTTTAATAGGCAATCATCTGAATGGCAGATGTGTATTGATTTATTGAATCAACACTGACAAATGTGTTCAGAAAGTGCAATTAGTGCGATAATGGCGTTTATTATTTTTCGGGGTGTGTGCGCCGCGTCAGCTGGCGGGAGCACAATATCTCGCTACCCTATACCGATTTATTCCCCTTCAAGTTTTATTGAAATTCGAATGGCTCTCGTCCGCCAGCCCGGCTGCCGCGCTGCCTCGTTTCAACCCAATAGTAAAAAGAAAACACTCGGTACAAGTTGTAATACAAGAAACTTGCCTTTGATAGAATCGTAAAGTTTAATTGAATGCCAATGTGCCTGATGAAGCACGTGAGAACGCGTGACGTAGACAAAAGACTGGTTTGCATTGACGTCAAGTAGACATTT
Organism: Helicoverpa zea x Helicoverpa armigera; assembly: GCA_033682625.1. Classification (NCBI taxonomy): domain Eukaryota; kingdom Metazoa; phylum Arthropoda; class Insecta; order Lepidoptera; family Noctuidae; genus Helicoverpa; species Helicoverpa zea x Helicoverpa armigera. The sequence goes on along the minus strand of JAWIIS010000002.1, from coordinate 2,902,226 downwards.
AAGAAATAAAAATAAAAAAGACTTATCTTTATTCGTCCGCTATTTAATTCATTTGCTTTCGTAGAAGTAATTCGAATTTGCCAGGCTCGCAATCAATTCTCCAAATTAAAATGCTACTCAGCTTCAGATGGTTCTTCGGTCCGAAAATTGACCTTCCTTATCAGGTGCCTTATAAAATAAACAAAACGAATTATAAAAGTTAAACAAGAATACCTTGGTGGAATTTGGCATAAAAAATGTCGGTCCCGACATTTGCAGGTAGAGAAAGAAACCTGTAGACTTAAAAACCGACAGATTGGAGGTCTTACAATAGGAATTGTATCTATAGTGAATACTGTTTTTTTTTCTTAAATGTATTGTCATTGAACGTTGCTTACCTCAAGGTGTATAGGGTATCGCATTGTTAGTAGAGAAGTAAATATGAAGACACACTAGGAGACTGTAATCAAAGCTTATGATCGTTTCTTTGTGCCCAAATTGACTATAGAGACATTTATATACCTAGAATAGAAGTTATTAGGAAAGGAAAACTTGTTAGGATATTTCAAGGCAGTTTCTCCTTAAATAACAAGCTAGGGTATTTTCCATTATTATTTCCAGTTTCTAATTCTCAAACTTTTATCCTGGATGTATAATCACTTCTGGAAAATCAACAGCTAATCTATTACATAAGCCTTGAAATATTTACTTTTATTTCCCTGAGATACACCTTGATTCATGATTACTTCACCTATCAATTTATTAATGATGGTTGATAATGTCAACGTTAGATAGATGAGGGTATATGAATTTAATATAAGGTGTAATCAAGTGATGTGCTGTCGATATACAGAATAAGGATGATGATGAATATGGATGTTTGTCTTTAATAGTTTACGAATTTGTTCACATGTATACGATCAAACCGTTTGATGTTCAGTACAAATAGTGCTTCCAAAACCATAGTGCTACAAACTTGTATCCATACGAGTAGGTACCCGATGATATGTTTATATCCCCGCTGCAATATTCGGGAGCTTTCACATCACTAAAATAGAACTGAGTGCTTCCGTGGAGTGTGCGCCTCTTTGTGCTTTGTTCAGCTTCATTCTGATGCATCATGGTCATGGAACGGAAGGTCTTATGACTGGATTACTCCTTTATATGCCACACTCGGAGTTGATCACAGCATGGTCATACATACGTAGTTGGCAATAAAGGGTAGGTACTTCCGACTTTGTATTTGGTTTTGTTAGAGTCAAAGTTTTTGAGAAGAAATTATAAAGTTGCCAAGATTTCGCGCAAGAACGATGGTCACATCAGCTGCAATATTGACATCAATATACTGGTGTGTTGGGTGTCCACATATCATTATAATAATAATAAGTATAGTTATAATATCTCCATGTCTCGAGATAATAATGTCTAGATCGTCTGCAAGAATGACTAAGAAGCAATATAAAGCGTGCAACAGTAAATAATGACGATAATCATCAGCCAGCATGGTGTTTAATGCGAGGCTCATATACTCGATTGCTGAGTCAAGTCAGCAGTGTTCTCAGAAGCCTTATATTAAACCACCTGTAATGACCTTATCTACACACGCACATCAAACATACGTATTAAGTGTCGACGGAGATGCGTTCAAACATTCACATCACAATGAAACATGACATATGGAATGACGGCTCCAAGTAATGAATTCCAACGTCGTTTCGTACAAACTCAACGGCCCGAAAACAAAGAATGGAAAAAAGCAAAATTGGCACCGGAGCGACGGAGATTCGAACTAAAGTATTTCTTGCTCCTCGCGGATGTTCCCTATTGTAACAGTTTTTATTGAACATATATTCTAGTCGGAACTTCCTCGGTTTAGAATTGACGCATTTTCCCTATACTTAAATTTCCAGCGTCAAAGTTTCTTGACGCGCTTACAGTTAGAGTTATGGCGTCTCATAAGGAAGTTTCTTCTATAAATTGTTTGTTTTTTGGTGTAATATAATGCAAATGAGTTATTTCTTGGCGCTAGTGAGTGTCGGACACGTCAGAATTTGTAATAAAACATAATTTCACACAACACCCTTTGTGCCTGAAAACAAGGTGGCATACTCGTTGCGTTTCCACCGGCGAGCCATTGTTTTTGTTCTCTGGCCATTTCTTTTGTTACATGAGCAGTTCCTTTTGTTCAAATGCTTGTTTCTTTTGTGCGGGCGCTGGTTGTCTTTGTTTCAGCGGTTGTGTGGAGTCGCCTGCGCATCGTTCGCGCGCCGGTGCAGCGCCCTTGCGCGTGCGCTTCCTAATTAGCGGTTTTGCGTGGGCCGCCTGGCCCGATTTAACCTCGCCGCGTCACGCCCGGCCGTGCTCTTGCGCCGATATCGCCCCGCTAACTACCACTTTATTGTATTGTGAAGTATAAATTGAGATCGCTGTCCAGATTACTGTTATCTAGACAAGCTATCGCCTATTTACCTACATAGGGATGCTGTTCAATGCAATTTTGAATCCTGTTATTTGCATAATTAACGATATTTTAGCTGTTGAGTTAGTCAGCGGTGGATCACCCACTGATATTTACTTAATTAGATGGTAACTACACTAGTTACACAAGTCTAAAGTTATGTATTAAAAGTAATCAATAAGCAAAGATAAATAAAGGCTAGACGTGAGACAGAATTGGTTTCGAGCTATTTACTGAAACTTTAATCTCACCCTGACATTCATTTTCAGTTTGTTCAACTTGAATTCTCTATTTATAATGAAGGACACGTTATAAATGACGACGACACATCACAGATTCATCTTGCTCTTGATTTATTTACGTTCACAAACCGTATTTTATGAAAAAGCAAACATATATTTATACGAAAATAATCGCGAGTGACGTCTGTCTGTTATCTATTATGTTTTATTAGGCACGGCATCGCATCGCAGTCGGCGCTCTCATAAATGGCCGAAAGAGAATTGATTGAATGTCAATAGGTCACGTCTCGTCACACGACGCGTTTGAAAGGTTTCAACGTACGCCATGAATGCTCAAATTAAGACCTTTGAGTCTTCCATAAGTTTTTGAAACCTTTTATAAGCAAATGTTAGATATTTGTTCGTATTTACTCTTCCGTTTATATGTTTTGTAAGACTTATTCACTTTTCGTGATGTTTGAGACCTGTTTTGTTTAACACTCGTTTGTGTGGAAATGTAGGTCTTTCAGATGTCCTTGCTTTAAGGGCAACAGCTTCAGGCTTCGTAAACAAATCTTACAATAGTGTAGTATACTCGTAAATATTGCACGCTGTAAATTATTCTAGGTTTTTGGAGCACTATACGGAATCCATGAGCTATCTCGCGAATGCAGATGTTTGTAGGCGACTAAGCCCCTTTGTCGGCACCTGGGGGGTCGTTGAGCGACTGTCGAGTGTTTTAACGTGTTTTATTGATGTAGGAACATATCTGCTGTGATTCACACATGCACACACCTACATTACGTTTATGATGAAACATTGACACCGAGTGACGTCACAGCATTTCCAAGGATTCGGAGTCGATGTGTCGATGCACCAAACGTCCTTGCTTTGTTCCAATTTTTGAGTGTTAAGATTCAAAGTTTTTTGCTCTTCGTTTTTGTAGGTAATTCATGGCCTATAGAACAAATCAATATCAATATCGCCACTATCATCTCCAAAGGACCAGAATAGGCGAATGCTATTTCTATATATGCAAGAACACTAATCAATTACATACCAATAAACATCGGTCAATGATTCAAGTATGATCGGAATGCACATTATAAGTTTAGTAAAACAAAAGACTAGACTATTTTCATTGTCTAGCTAGGTCGTTTGTCAGTGAAGGAATAACTGGCGTATTTCATAAATATATTTGATTGATCAATTGGTTTAATCGGCTGTGACATTGGATTGATAAATGTTGTAGGTAGTTTATTGGCTAGCCCAAAGCCCCCTGCGGTACAGACCGCTAAAGCGGATCATCCTGTGAGGATAGCATAATGCAATTATCAGAACGGTTGGCAAAGGGGTTGCCGTGGATCGAAACAGGTTGCCAGCTATTACGTATAGCTACCAAATTGACGTTTATCTTGCGGCTATGAGCAAATGGGAGAAGGTCCGTATACTAGAACCAAAAAACTATTTTCTTATTAAGAATGACTCCCTAATAGCTAACATTTCTCTCGTTCTAACAAAGTGTTGAACTGAAATGAACCGTGAGCTGGTTGAATATGGTTGGGTCTTTTCTTTACATAATTCTCATACGAGATATCTTCATATCATTAATTCAAGTCATAAGCTCATTATGTACATCTAATCTGTATGCAACTTTTACCGGTATTAATTTTATAATTTATTTAGATTGGTCCATTACAAGTGACAGTAGCATATATAAAAGTTTACTTATAATCTAAGGTCGTTTAGTTCATACACGTGTAATCAATTTATTATGAAAACCTTGTTTGAAATTATATTAATTAATGATAGCAAGATCTACAGTAATTTATGCCCGAGCGTGGGACAACTGTTTTAAATTGAATTTATGGTGCATACGTTTTCAGCGTGTAAGAACATTTTGGCAAGATCTATGCAATTTTGTTTTCGTGTTATATTGCAGACAAAGGATACTACGTTAAGACCTTCGCTAATTAGGAAAATACGCATAATAATCCTTTAATTTAAATTGCATTCCTAACAGCAAACATCTTTTAGTACGTAATTATTATAGAACTTAAAACTTACAAAGACTGGACTTAAATTCTTGCGAATGCTAAGACCAAAAATGTTCCTACCGATCAATGTTTCCAATATGACCTTTGATGTCTCAAACGAGTAGGTTGAACATCTTCAGATCTATCAAAGTTACTTATTTAGCCGTAGGAAGTTTCAGTTTCCCGAATTCCGATGAAAGCGAAAAATGATGTTTTCGCTTACAACATCAGAGCAACTTGCGTAGATATTATGTTCAGAAAATTATAGGACAAGGCTCCCCGTTTATATTTATAACCTTTTCCATATATTTCCAGTAGCTTTTATTATTAGCTCCAGTATTGCGAGTTCCTTCAAAATTGCAGCCATTTAAAATAATTGTACGAGTTTATTTCCTTCACGTCTATGTTAATGTTTCCTAAACAAACATTATGTCGACTATAACTTCTTATTAGAGCTCTGGAGTTCCGTACAGAATACTGTTTTCGTTGGCCGTTCCTATTGTACTGGTTTTAATATCGAAGCAGTAGCTGCAATGACCGGACGAAATATTGAACCAGATCGAGTCTTGTTTTGGTTGCGATTTTGTTATCTGGCATTTGAATTTTTTAAATGAAATCCGTGTCTTGTTAGTAAAAATAATGCTTCTCAAGTATGAATACTTGAATATGTGAACCCTGAAGATTCTTTTCCGACAGACATTACAAGGGCATGGTCTACTGGTGCTGTGATCTATGTAAATACTAAAACTGTCGTAACAAAAGTTAAAGTCAGAGATTTCATCACTATTTATACCATAACTTATAGTTTCATTCTGTATCCGAACATTATCCATAATCCCCTCATAATATCCACGCTAACGGTTTATTGCACTTCTCGCGTATAATATTTATATGTATAGTGTATTATTTAAGAATTTATCACCAGATCACAGTTTATGGCGGTCGCGTTCAGGCCCGTGCACACCATTAACGCGGACCGGCACGCTTAATTGCTCCCCAATCGATGCTCGGCCATCATCTGTTTAACTATAACACGCAGATTAGCTTGCCTTTTATACGGTTTTCATAGCGCTTATTTTGCACGGTTTCAGTTTAAACTAATTTTAAAAGTTTCTGTATGGGTAATTGTAATTGGCTTACCTAAATGATCTTTTGAAAAGGCTTCGATCCATCATCTTATTCTATCGTTATTTTCGGAACTATTTTATTTTCTCTTTTGCATTCCTTGTTATCAAGTGTTTAAAACAGACTTTGAATATGGTGTTGATACAAAGGCGTGGTTCATATTATCAATATTGTTCTGCCAATGCATTTTCCTCCTTAAATATTTGATCCCGCCATAACCCGTCAATAAACATTGATGGTTTTCATCTTCCACCTACAGAATCCTAATGGATATTTGTAATGTCCTTGTCAGTTGTAGTAATTCTGTTTGCTCCCAAAGTGGATGGGCTCGTAACGGAGACTTGATATCGAGTAGACAGGTACGGTAATATAATTTATGTTACTACTACATTCGCAAACTTGTGCTTTGAGAGGCTCATCGATTTACTTAGACAGCTGGATGCTTTAAGTACGGGGATCGGTACAAGTGTATTTACTTATCGCAAATATATTGGATCCTCTTTCGATTCCGTTTTTGAGATAAGTTTTATTTAAGGCTGGTTTGCGGTTGACCACAGCTTTGCCTGTTTTAGATACTCGTAGATTTATGTGCGAAACTGTTCGAGGAAAACTTGATGTATATTGTAGTCATGATGAGTTTTAATTTTGAATATAAATTATGGTAACGTTATGCTTTTACCAAACGAATGTGTCTGGACTGGACCCTTAAATATTTGATAATCATGACAAAACTTGGTTTTTACAGCAAAGTGCAAAAATATGTTTAAAAACAGGTGCCTTATTTGTTAAAGTAAAACGAGTTGCGTCGGTCATTTGTAAATATTTGCAACCTTTATAAATGAACACCATAACATCGCAATGCTTATTTTTCCCATTCTGAAGAAACTGAGCTCATTGTGTCAGAGATTTTTACTGGCTTTTGTCCGTTCCGTCTACGCACACATAAAAACTGAGGCTATATTGCTAACAATAAAGTCCTGGAAATAATTACAGCTACTGCATGCTCAGGACTGGTAGTGTCGTATATTTTTCCCATAGTACCCTGCATTATCTAGCGAGCATTACGTTATCTCTCAGCTGTCGTGCACAGTCAATGATCATCGTTGACTAAGCAATTATTACTGTTGGTAATGTTATTGATGTAGTTCTGCGCTTCATCTGGTTTGCATCGCGTCTTATTGAATAGCTTATGTGCTGTATCTGTATACACGTCCTATAAGATTATAGCTTTATCTTCGATCATTATTTTTCTCATCAAATCTGAATGTTATAATTCTCAGCCTGGTTAACAATTTACCTTTCCATGCAAATATTGGTTTTGGTCAAAATTCTGTTAATCATTTCGATGCTTTAGCTTTGCGGTAGTTGTAAATGGTGCCTCCGAGCTTCACCAGTTTAAATTTGCAAACTCTTACATTGCATGTCTGCCAGCAAGGCGAGTACTGCTATCGCTTTAAATTCGGAAGCGAACCATGTAAGCGGAAATCCTAGTAATTTCACTAGCATGAATATATTCCAAGCTTCAACATGTTTTGTAACGTGAACCTCCATGTTTTCATTCGATTATTATTCATTTAATTTATTATCAAAGGATGGCCGGGGCAAATATCAAACATACCGAGTTTCAGGCTTTCAGTCACGTTATTTGAAGTAAAGCTTTCAAGTTTAACTCCCGAACAAACGACGCAAATTCCAAGACGTCTACAGAAAATATCGTGGCATAGTTTGTTGGAAATTTTGCCGCGTGGGTCCTCCTCATTCGGATTACCAACAACGCTTTGCATGTTCGCACCATATGTTTTAGTTTCGCACATGTCCTTGTTTCAGACATCTCCCGTTTAATTTATTATGCTCTTATCTTTTATTAGTGGTGTTTGCTTCTCATTTGGAAGTAAAAGAAAGCAGAAATCAGTCAGGCTGCTGGTTATTGTCTAGCGCTAATTGAAAAACTCGTGGGGGAGTGGATGTGATGGCAGCTTCACTATATGTATATGGCAGCCTTTAATCAATTTCCATTTATACCAAATATGGTATATCAGAAGCCACTCATAAGTGTACTCACCACATTAGCTGTAATTAATGTGATGTTTTGTATGTATGATTGGTATTCTTTACGCTCGCTAGCTTCCATCATGTCTGGCAGTTTTTCTTTAGTTCAACGTTCGATAGTAAACATTATTGCTTGATGTGAAGCAAACTTTTATTATTTATTTTTGTTTGTACATTACACGGGCTGCATAAATCATCATGGGAATTTAATAACCGAAATCCCTTTTCAACACTTCCTTCAACAATATTCTTTATTTTTGGTGAAAAAATATTCAGTAGGAAAACAGAAAAAAGGTTGGGCACTTGCCGACTGGAAAGGAATACCTGATCAAATAAATGGTTTCTGGATGTTTGCATACCAAAAGTACCAATATAAAATGAAAGTTAGTTCCCCGAAATGGTATTAGTGTGGTACGAGTCGTGTACTGGTCGGATCGTCAAGGGTACAGTAACCCGTAACACGTTTTATGTTTATGGTACATCGCGGTAGCGTTATTTATATGGCGTTGCTACTCTTTATTATTTATCCTTTCAAAGACGCACTCAAACGCGTTATAGGTCAGAGAAAAATAACCCAGAACGAACTGCGACGCCTCGGAAGCCTAGGACCGAAAAGAAATCGTAAAAAATTGACGTTCATATAAAAACGGCACTAAAACTTGTAGGATACGCAGTAAAATCTGTTGCCTCGCGTTAGAGCCTTCCTCTGTGCGAACGTCATTACAAAAGTATTTCAAGCAATATAACTTTTATTTAATAGACATTTTGAATTTTGAGAATCTTACGACTCTTTCTGATGCGACTACAATAAGTATTAAATATAATTTCACGCTTGTCGATTGTCGACGAACTGGTTTACACTGAAATATTGCGATACGCTCTTACCGCTTGTTACAAAATATTCGTCAGTTTCTTACTCGACCACAATCATACAAGTGTGAGTCTTTGTTACAACCTTATCAGGAATACACAAAGAACAATGCTAACTGCCGACAAAAGCATGCTAAAAATGACGTTACGCATATAACATAACATGGAGGCCTTCGTGAAACATTAAACCTTGGTTTTATTTACTGCGACGTCGCTTAAGGTAGAAGAATCTCGCCGTAAATAACCGCTTTATGATATTTCCACGACTTCATTAAGTCTTTCAATGATATAACTCTCAGATTTATTACCTCAAGTCATAATACACGCTCTTATTGTCTACGCAAAATAGAAAGTATATTAATTACACTGCAGCACGAATGTGGACGATAAAAAGTATGAAAACCCGTAATGCGACTAAAATTTGCCATTCAGAGAGATTTTGTGTCGTAGCTTAGTTGCAGGTTGTTGAGATAGGGCGGGGGCGACCCTTCCCGTTAATGTATTCTGGCAATTTCGCTAACGCCCTCCCGGGAACCGGAGCCCTGGCTAGACCCTAGATTAAATTTGTACTCTTCTGTTTACCATTACTTTTTGTTACTTATCCCGTCAGCTCAGCTGGTATAGATGCTTAAGCTATGGTTTAATCTATCCACCAATATATACAGGCTTTTTGAGTTTTCGTTCATAGTACTATCGGTGCGTCCGTATCTCAAAATATTCCCGCGGCGCGTTCAATTGACGTTTATCATGATTGTGATTAAATATTGGAGTATTATAAGCTGGGAATTGTAAACGATTTCGCAGGCATTTTCGCACAAAGAACATTTCGACATAAAATGTTTAACCAGCCAACATTTAACTATCAGACAGTTCGGGAAATCTGTTGGACAATATGATAGGTAACTATTTGCATAGGATAGTTGAGGTTTGTCGGAATATTTGTAGGTTTACTTTTCGTTTAGGTCTAAATAATGCATCAAGTTTATATATTACGTTAAAACTGCTACTTTTGGCTCGGCGTCGTATTCTCGTGGGAGTGAGAGCGGTTTCGTGTTTTCGCTCGCAGTAACAACAACTCCGGACTGTTTCGTATGACGCCGACATTCCCCCCGAGTCCCACCTCTTCCGTACTCATGAGCGCACCGTATCCGCTCCTACATCCAAACAAAACCCCAAAACATAGTTGATCAGTTATCGATTACCCAGGACTGCCACTCGCCAACGCCAGATGATTAATCGTGTTACAGAATTAGCTCTCATCATATTAACTTCGTCCAATATTTCTTTGGTGGCAGCTGTCTTTGCTATAAATGGAATAGCTGGTAATTTTCTCCACCATCACAAACCATCACAAATATTATGTAGAAATTCTGAATAATTCCCAATAAATCTACCTCAAAATCGTGTCAGTGAACAGCGCTCGATGTCTTTTACTTTTTGGAATAATTTGTGGCAGACACCTCTAAGGGTTCGCCGGCGGTACTTGGCACGGGGTGACCGAGAGGCTTCTTGGCTCGCAGGCTCGAGATCAGCCCCTTGTGCGGCCCCGTCTCGATGACGTCTTGGAAGCTTGCCCGATAGGCTTTAGATAAACGCTACCGTATTGCGGCTCCCCAAATCAACTTTTTTGCTTTCCGAAGCGTTAAATCTGCTATAAAATGCACTGGCACGATAAGTGTATTCAAAATTGTTCTTTCACAGAAAACAGACGTCTCATTCGCAATGCAAATGTATTCATGTTGTCGTAATGAAGAGTATCATGTCGCATTCAATCTCCACCTGCCACCTGTGTTCGTTAACCAACGCAAGTTTTTATATTTTCCTCGCGCATTTCGGGATCGCTCCTGAAGTGAAATTTAAAATGTTCAGCGTGTAGTCCGGAGCAGACTTCGTTACTCGGAATTATTGTGGCGAGCGCAATTCGCGTAATGTGCGAGTGCTCAGCTAGACAGGACACGGCGCGCATGTTTGCTGATGTTTGTCAACGACAGCTTACGCCGCAAATTTACTGCTTGAGCAGTGTCAACTCGTGTGATACTCATCTACCTAATTATTGATGTCGATAAATTCACTGCACATACCACCAATCAGAATAATCACAGTAATTTCGAAAACCTAATACCTGTAATTTCCGCGTGCGTATAACCACAAAATTCACTTTCTCTTTTCTTTATTGTTAGTAAACTCACGATTTAGAAATTCTAAGGGAGAAGCATTCGCAATGGGCTTTACCGAAACATGTTCGAAATGTTTAGGCTCAGATACATGTTTCACACAGTCCTTTAAATTACTTTGCCTATTCAGGGAAGGAAGAGAAATTCACCGGTGTATTCAAGCTATCGTAATTTTGTGCCATTCGCGAAAGTTTGCACTGAAAAGTTTTAAGGTCAGCCTTGTAGGAAGCTTTCACATTAAGTTCTGTCGTGTTTATAAATGGAAATGAGATTGGTAATGTGGGCCTTTTTTCTTTGGCAGTTAATTTCCATTGTGTAGATTAGCATCCTGCGGAAAATCCCGTTGTGAGAGGAATAAAGAAACTGCGGCGGAAATTCGTTGAAGCTCGCGATCGGCGCCGCCTCCCCGCCGGTTAATGGGCGTGCTTCATTGACTATTCTGTTAGAAACTTTGCTTAATAAGCTAATGCAGGTACATAATTGGGAAACATCACGTTGGCTTCTAATCAAGGTGTTATTACCACATTAACATGTTCCATAGACCACAGGACGTCACGTGGAAGCGGAACCGCGTGCTTTGAAGTTTTATTATTCAACGGATTAGTCACATTCGTTTCACTCAAACATTTGTTTTTATGTCAACGTTAAGACGTGAGAGTTCCCACAGTTCGTGGAGTAATTTTCATTCCTTATCGTGTTTGAGCAGTGTGGTCTTTAATGACGTATCAAATTAATATCGGCATATGCCGATCATGTAATCTGACGCTCGACGGAGGTCCGGCTTCTGCAGAAGAGATTTCTGCCAAATTTAATATCACAAATATTTTGCAACGCCCTTAAAAGATGATTCGAATATTGGCTTTGAAAGGTAGAAATGTTTATTAGAATTTTAAGCAGTCAAATATTTAACTGCCAATCGGCATATAACCCTCTTTGTGAAAATACCTTCAATATTTTCTCAAAGTACAAAGAAGCCTTATACTTTGCTTCAGATTAAAATTGTAGTGGTTTTCTAGTCTTAATCTTGTATAGCGTTGTGAGGGTGCGAACTAAGTCCAGACAAAAATAACAACTCATGCAACACTGCGTCCTCCGGTCCTCCGCAGCTCCGGTCCGGTCAGCGTAAGCCGCTATTCATCAACGTCCGACCTTTGTCCGTTTTTACGTTTACTTAGCGTGTTCGCCCCAAACTTACCTAACGTGTTTTAATATTCATTTAAAATTAAGCCACACAGAAATATGATTACATTTTTTCCGTCTTGATTAACAATCGCAGGGGACGTAATGTAAATAATGGGAATTTCTTCTTTCACATTCGTGTGTAACATTAATTGGGAGTTCTTGTTTCGTGACCTCCTTCTGCTGTAATGATTTTGTCGGCAAACTGAATTATAAGCTTACCGTGTTATTTTTCCGCATATTTTCTAATTTCGTTTGACGTTCGTTGGACTGAATTTATTATGTAGGTATTTCATAAGGTTGCATATTTGACAAATGTAGAAAATATGTAGGTAGCTACTACAATACACCGCGGTCGGAAGTGAATTCTTTTAAAGTGACGATACTTGACAACCTTGGATACAAATAGGGCTTGAAACTAGAAGCAACAATCGAAGTTAATTTATCTTGTGTTCATAAAAATGTTTCCTCTAAGTGTTAACTCACAGATATTCTTGAGCTGAGAAAATAGTATGCTCTTTTGCTTGCGCCCGCTATACAAAAAAACGAACGTCTATCATCACGCCACTATCTGTGTGTTTAAAACAAAACCCTACCCTGCTTGGTTTCCCATAGGGATCAAGTCGTGTCACTTGGCGGACGCTACACAGTGCAAATGTCCCTTGATTCCTCCAGACATTGATGGATAGTGACCGTAGCAACCAACTCCGGGATATGACGCATCAGATTACCAGCATAATAACCCGAATATCAGGACCGACACCAATCATACTCAACGACGGTATAAAGTTGCCTTATTTATGGGGTTCCGATATTTCGCGTTCACACAAAGTTGCTAAAGGAAGATTTGTGGGATCAACATGGGTTGGCGATCCCGCCGCACTATTTTCCTCTTAGGATTTTGTGAAGATAAGGTTAGAAATAGTATTTCTATTTCCGTGTGTGTCATCATGAATAAATGATTTGTTAGTAGTATAAACTAAATATAAAACAGGACTGCTATATTTGCGGACCGCGACGCCCAATATATCTCGGCCATTTGTTGACCCACAGACTTTGTATTCTGATTCCATTTTGGTTGTATTTTCAGTCTTACAATTTCTTGTTTCCAATAACGAAAATAAACAACATTCTTATTTATTCGCCCGCGTTATCTATTATTCGCATACTCTGTATTTTACGGATTCCGTGTTCGCTTCAGAATCGTGAACATTCATTACAGCAGTGAATTAATAAAACGAATAACCGAACACAGATGTCTGTTAAATATGTTATAGAGGACTTAAGCCACAGTTTTCGTATTCGAATTCCCAAGAATTTTATCATTTGTGTTTGGAGAGAGCTCATTACTCATTCATGCTTGACAAAGAAGCCTTTCACATCATTTCATATGGAGTAAAATGTATTCTGATCATTGTACGTTTGTCCAGCAAACACTACTGAGAACGATTTATCAACGTCTCCCTTCCACGTACTGTCTTCGGAATGGTCATTTGCACCGACATCGCTGGACGTCTTTCGACGCATCTTAAATATACGTGATTTACTTCTCGTGTCTCATCCGAGGGGCATTGACCGGTTGCTGATTATATTTTCTTCATATCGTGTCATCAACTCATTATAGCCTCCATAAACATATTTACTGAAACATTTCGAGCCAAATTCATGTTTCAAATTGAAAAAAATTCCATGTCTTTCGTTAACCATTGGGTGATGTGCAAAATAGTCTCGCGACCACCATTCTCGCATGTTGCTATCTTAGAAAATAATTCTAGTCACGAACAAAACGTTTTCCACGTTTCAAGTACGTTCTATGCAAATATGATGGGCAACTAGTGTCAACCGGTTTTGTTCAATAAACCGGTGTCGATGATCCATCAATGTCACATCTGTACCTTCCCTATCAGTAAAAAGGATGAAGAGAAAACATAATGGCGAGCTTGAAATTGCGACAGAACTGAGTTAGTCTGTTCCACATAATTATACTCTTGAAGAGAATATTCATAAATTAGCCACGGCAATTAGGAGTGAGACTCCGAAATGCAGTGTCGCCGTGCATTGTTTGGGCACACTCCTACCGGGCTGCAGTGAGAAACAATGGCTAAACATACTGTGCCCGTAATATGCGTTAAAGCTGGCCATTTCAAAGCTTTCGTAAGCAGTAGGAAACCCTTAAGTACAGTCGCAGTTAATATTACCATTCGTTTTACATCGATGGAAATATTACGACAGAAATGCCATTTCTGCAAATGAACGTAATGATTTGTTATGCACCTTACACCTGCTTGTATACGTTTAATACGATTTTTCACCCGGCGAAGACACGTTTTTATTCTAGAACATGAAATGTTTAAAGCAAACTTGCTCGGGAGAAAATGTTCAAATTTATTTTTCATGTAGCTCGTGTCACGTCCCCCACTTATAGCCGCCGCTGAAGATTGACTAAACAAACGGCTTTGTTTTTAGCATTTTGTTTTAAGCGATTTATTTTGTCAACATTGTTACTGTCGTCCGCGGGTAAACAACAGTTCAATTAATTCAAACTATAAAATATAATTGCATATAAATAAACCAATGAAATTAATAACAGCTGCGTGCGTGAGCTATTACAATTTTAGCCACTGATCTATGTACGAAGCGAAAAAGCGATTATGAAAATACAATAGTAATTTGAAATAAGGTAATTGAATTTGAACGCTACATAAAATAATAACAAAGAGAACATGAAATACTAGTAATCGTGAACGCGGCTATCAAAAAGGTCGATTGTATAATATTTTAATGTGTCGTATTAATATTTAATGCTATGAATACCGATGCTAGTGACACGGTATTCGCATACGGCGACGACGATTTTAATAAAACAAATTAATGAATACATAATTATGAAGGAGATCAAAAGCTTTTTACGGTTTATTAATTTTTCAATATCCCTGTTACGCCTTTTCAGTGTTATGGCGAAGGTTTGATATATTGGTCGCGAACAGAGATGTCGATAACGAATTGTTAAGCTAATCGATTCTCGGTTCGATTTTTTTGTGGCCAGGGATCGAGGTTGTGTTGTAAAAGATTTTTTGTGTCTACAAACGTTTTCTGTTGTAGGGTTTGGGTGCACAGCTGCACAACATCCGGGCTTTCAGTCCGCAGTTTAAATGTATGTTTCTACGCCTTATGAACACAAGTGAATTCCACTGTTTCTACATGTGTGCGTAGCCTAAATATCTTTTACATTCGTTGTTACGACATAATACGCATTTAAAAAGCAAACAAGAACCTTTTTTCACGTTTTTGAATATCCTAGTGTTGTCTATTTCAAGTAATTTATTTCGAACCACAGGAAAATGTTTGTAAAAGTTTTTGTGGTTAGTCTTTTGATATACAATCATTTTATTTCACTACACTAAAGACTAACTTTCTCTTATTTCATATTTTTCAACAACTACACTTTCAATTTCACTTTAGGTTATAATTTCTTTAAAAAAAAACAGGATAGCAACTAAGGCAGAGTGTCGTAAAAGTGTATCCTCCCATATACGCCATCCTGCGTGTCGTGTTTGATGGCGCGAGGGGAGGGGGCGGCGGGCGCGGGGGCGGAATCTCAGCCCCTCAGTAAATAATTACCGCCCCGGCACTGGGGTGTAGCCCCAAAACCGTTCGTGAGCCCCCGGCCCGGCCGGCTCTTCCAACGTTGCCAATTCTTATTGTGTTCACAATCTCACGAAAATAAATGTGTATGCCAAACAAATGTTAGTTATTTTAGACTTAGTTTTAACTGTAATAGACTTGAAAATAGGCTGAAATAACTTAAGCCTATTATGAATAGTAAACTTCAATAGCATTGCTGCTTAGATCGTTCAAAATGTGTAAAGTTCTCAGAATAGGGGTTCATAAAAACTTTAAGTAACGATATTTTATTGGATGCAAAAATGGTTTATTTATCTGTCAATCTGAAACGAGAACGAGAAACTTTTTTGAAATTTTCGTGATTGTCCGATAGCATTATCATACGATGACAGTATAATTTCCTGTCTCAAAACCTGCCTAATTAAACGGAATTGTTGGCAATACTTAATTTTAGTCAAACATGAATGTAGGCCAACGCATGCCAAATCGGACAATCTTTTACGCAAATTGTAGTTTTCTATGTCAAGGAGCGATTAGCCACTCTTTCCATTCAATAAAGTATCAATGGAGCCAATTAACTTACGAAATATCTTTACCTACTGTTCGACAAAAATAAATAACATCGCAATATATTACCTACAGACAAATATTTACTCTTAGAATATCAATATTACCTTTGAATACATTAAACAAATATCGAGTAAATGATAAGGTATTATTAATATGATTATTTTTACGTCGAAGTCTTATGTAATTTTTATTTACATTACGATTGAAGTATTCTTATTCCCACACTTTTGGGAACCCTGTATAAGACCAAGGATTCTTATAAAATTATGAGTTCTAAAATGTCATACCTATGAACAAGTATTGGAAGTTTATATTCGAAATAATATTCCGATAGTTATTATCATGATGATGTTATGAGGCGTGAATTAATAATGCGGTATAGAATAATCTGTCCATATTCGTCATAATCATTACGTTAATGTCTATTTATTGCATACCTCTGAGTATTTGTAGCTTCCATGTGATGAATATGGTTTTGGTATTCTATCTTTGATAAATCTGCAAGTGCTCCGACACTTATCGTGATTATGATCATTTTCCTGATACTCATCCAATGAAATCGATTGCTTTTCAATGATCTACCTGTAATAGGACATTCCCTAATCCTATCAACGTCAAGATGAACCTAATTTAAAAGCATTAACATACAATATAACTGCAATTCAAGTACCAATAATAATAATAAATAACAGAGCTAACCTATAGAAATCTCTTCTACAGATAGGGCAAGGCATTCTGTGGGGTCTCGAATAGATTAGACTGGCGACCGCAGACTACGTGACTGAAGTTCGGGCATTCAAATTCTTTGGACTTTCTTTGATCTTCCCCA
The DNA here is from genome assembly GCA_033682625.1 of Helicoverpa zea x Helicoverpa armigera. NCBI lineage: Eukaryota > Metazoa > Arthropoda > Insecta > Lepidoptera > Noctuidae > Helicoverpa > Helicoverpa zea x Helicoverpa armigera. Next base: position 2,885,112 of record JAWIIS010000002.1, on the reverse strand, counting down.
TTATTATACATGTACAAATGACATTTTGCTCTCGCGGTCTCTAATCATAGGAGAAAGAAATTTGGATTGGGTACGCGTCGCTTTTAAGGGCTTTGAGAGGCTTACCTACTTAAACTTTACTAAAATGATGAAGTAAGGTTGAATTAAACACACATTCTGGTAGTTTGCATCATGACTAAATGAAAGCACGAAGAGGATATATTTTTGTTCTAAGCACATTAACTTCCCTGGAAAATGGACAAAACCCCGGCACAGAAGCAGGGCTCCAATATTACTTTCGCACTAGTAATCTTCCCAGTACGTTAAGTAGGTACTTGTCGTGTGTTCACGCCTCACTGACGTCGCCATTAGGTCCCCAAGTAATAGGGGATGAGTGTACCGCTCTACTAGCTTGCATTAAAACGTTTTCTAACCTAACATTTAGATAAAAAACTAACCCATTAGTAAAGCATAAGCTTGCCATTAAAATTAAAAAGGGGACCCAAGAAAAAAATTCTTCAGACCTAAGAATTATTCAAACAAAAAAGTTAATTTCGCTCCAATCGAAACAGGTTTAAATAAATGTAAAGGGTTCAACTTACAAATTAATTCATTCATCAGGTACCATAATTTGTGTTCTCATTGTGATGTAAATAAAGTAAACGAAACACGTTGTGCTAAAAACTTTGGAATTGTGATGAAATACGATGAAACTTTTACGTAGAAACATGTTTTTATTGTTCTTCGTTTGTATATTGTTCGTGTTATAGGTGATTACGTAGTTGTACTGTATTTAGGCTTCCCTCGCCAACCGTTGCAGAGACCGGTCTTAGGGGAGATAGCACCATAATAGCCTCTCGTACTAGGCTAACTGATGGTGGTTTGATGCCAATAATATGAATGTGGCCTCATTTACTTTCCCTAGCCTTCTACAATATTCGTAATAGAGTCGCTCCCTATCACATTGGCCCCTGGGAATACAGACGTGTTGTGAATTTTAATGTTATTAATCTCTACTTTTAATGAATCACTTTGGAATCCTTATTTATTACGATGAGAGCTGTTCACTTGTATGCCGAGCTAACGTCTTCCCAGTAGTGCAAGATTTTTTCAAATCGGTTTAGTAATTTCGGAGCCTTCTCTTTGTGTTCTAATGAATAGAGAAAGAAAAAAATTTTTACATGTCTTTTTCTTATCTTATTTGACACGCTTATTTTGCGCATCTATTGGTTTTACCGCAAAATCGATATTAATACGTGCCCTTTTGCCGTTGCTAATATTTTTATTTACAACAAAACTAGGGTCTTCTTGAACGTGAGTCATAATATGAGCATCCATTATTTGGTGAGCAGGGGGTAAAGTAGAGATTATAAGTTGTATAGACATAGGGGAACTGGGAAAATTGCATCAATGGCTTTAGCGATCCTTTTAATATGGATGATAAAATCGAACATTGCATTGTTATGTTAAAGGTTTAATATATCAAAAAAAAATATTTCTTTCAACAATCACACAGGTTTTTATCATTTATGTGTAATTAATTATTTTTTAAGTTTTATGATCCAATAAAGCCATATCTAATCGCGTGTCCTTTGCAATAAAAACGAGTTTTCCTGTAATATCTCCGTACTTCAGACCTTTTATGTTATTGTGTTATAAATAAAAATAATCAGCCAATTAAATAATTTTCTCTGTAGGCGGGTAACAATCCTCAAAATCAAGAAACATCCCACGACGTATTTTGGTTGACTTTCCCAGAAATCTCCAAATGACTGATCCGAGATATGAATAGAAGTGGTTACTGTAAACAGACGATCAACAATAATACTTAACGAAGTGACAAGAGATTACCGCCTTTCAACGACGCGGTTTATTCCGAGACGAGAGTCAATTCCTTTGTATGACTAACATTCAAGCTTGGAGAACAGAATGATTGAATACTTGGGTTGGCGACTTCATGGGAAGATGACGGATAGCCATGGATTTATGTGATTTGCGACAGGATACATGTAAAAGTTCACGGCACATCTCGTGAAAACTATAGGTACACCTAAGTCAGGATAAATCGAATATTTGTCTAGTCCAGTCTTCGATCGTAATATGAAACGAATAACAACAAAAATAAAAACCCGTATTTAAAATTACAAGTACCTTAAAAGTTGTGCAATATAAATTACATGTGCGTATATTGATTAAGTTTATCTGCACGATAGTGTACCCCAGCTAATGCGTCAGCTCTAAGGTCGAATGTAGGCTTTATGGCCGCTATTCAAGACGCTTGGTGCTTCACGACCACAATATTCATTGCTACGGATTAAATAACTGCCACTTACACAGTTTTATAGTTGCTGCATTCACCGATAAAACATTTAAACAATTTGTATAAGAGTATTAATTTTCGCAGCAATTCGTTAATTGTATTAAACTCTAACTCACATTAGAGAATTCCATTTCTAATCCAACTCAGACTTTAAATTCATACGTTACGTGAACTCCAACTTGAATTTCAATACACGGCGTGTGTACAATTCGTTGAAATTCCACCCGTAACGTTGAAGTTGTAATGTAGTTTGTCAGCAACAAGTGTGGGAGTTAGGCCGGCCTGTAATTTTGATAATGGTCACGAGTCGTGCTGCAGATAAGCGAGATAACGGCCGAGGCGGTCCGGACCGGGCCGGACGGATCACCGGTCCTGTTCTACGTCACTACTGCGGGTTTAAAGCTACCCTTTTGGGGAGGATAACGCTTGTCAGTCACGCAGTTCAGCGTGGAATTTCTGAATATCGTGCGCAAACGTTTACATATTGACGTAAGTACAGTCGTTATGAGGCCAACGTGATGAGGTTCTTGTGTTTGCGAAGATGTTTTAATTTTGTTTTTTAGTTCGGTATTTCGCCGTCAAAAAAATATCTTTCTGAATGTGATAATTTACCTAAGGACCTTTGTTGTTGGGCTAAATATGATCATCTTCCTATCTATCAAGTTTAAAAGAATTTGTGACTTATCTAAAGCAATTATTATGTCCAATGTGTCCACACAGCAATTTCCTTGACCAGTCCATATCAGTTACGTGATCACAGAGCTGCTTCAGAGCGACCTGCACAAAATCATCGTGTCTCCACAACACTTGTCCGCCGACCACATCAAAGTCTTCCTCTACCAAATATTAAGAGGTAAGTTCATCTTTCTTATATTAGCTGTAAGAACCAGCGTAGAGTGTGAAACATATTAATATATTTCTTTGTGTCAATAATCCTGATGGTATGGATCCTGTTCTGATAAATAACTTTACTAGGTATACCCCACGGTCGGCTATTTCCATCCTAATTAAATGTTAAATGTATGGTAAATGCTACGTGAAAGCGTTACGTAAACGGAGTATTATCTTATATCTTGTTTTAATTGGTGGTTTTCAAAATCCGAAATTCCACAGTTATGTCATGACATTATACGATTATGATAACACAATTTCCCAGTACTAATATGTATGTTGAAAGGGAATTGTATTGGTGCCTACGTGGGAATTAGAATGTCTTTCTAAATTGTGGGTAATTATGATTTATAGATAACATTAGTTTTATGTAAGAGTTCGATGCGATTATTCAAATTTTCTTGATGATACGTAGCATTATCAGTAGCTGTCATACTCATAATTATGTGAAGCCGATACACATGTGCAGTACAATGAGATACGTCCCGTAATCGACGTGGGAATCGAATGCAAATGAATCCAATATAAACTTATTATAACTTCGGACATTTGTTATTACAACAACCCCCGTGGGCGATAATCGACGCACCAACTACGATATTTAACCACACAAAACACTAATATAACGGTTTTACAATTTGTCGATGAATTTTAACAATCACTCTTTGTGTTGTTTCATTTACCCACGTACAACGAATATATTTCCTTTTATGGTCTTTTGTTAATGGTGGTGAAAGGGTAAACTACAACCCAAACGGTCCATTCGAAAGGGTTGCGATATACTTCGGCCTTGACTTCGACTTTCACAATTACGGGAAGTGAGGACGGCCAACCCTATCCTTGTTAACGAGTAAAATTCCGGCAGCTGTAAAATGTTTCAAACAATACAAATTATTTCTTTGAAAACTCTTTAGAAGAAAAACTCGTTGGCACGTCAAAGCGGGGGATCTTGTATCACCGAGAGCTTAAAACTGTTAAAATGAAAGGGTGATACTTTGTTTTTTTGAACAGCAGCCCTAGATAGTCGCATTACTGGTACACCCGGCATTGGGCAATAACATTTGGCTCGACTTATTCATGCTAGGGGTGGTCACAAACCGTAGATTTCAGTCCATTGTGCCATGGCTCATTAATATGCCAACCCCGCCCGTTACTTTAATACTTAAATATAATATTTTTGGTTTCGTAATTTCAGATCTCGTTTCACGTTTCATTGGGAGTCTGGGCCGTTTTTTGCTGTAAATATTATCAATAGGGAATGCTATGATTATAAATTAAAGCGACGTAACAAATTCTCGTCAAAACACATCCTTTCAAAACCTCTCTTTACGATTAGAAGTTAAATTATCAAGTTGTTTGTAAGCCTACCCATGGTGTGTACATGTAGAATAATCATTTTTTTTAATCCTTCCAATAAAAAATTATTCTGCTGGAAGATGAAACATTTCCCTAAGGTCGGGATTGCACTTTGATGCCCCGAGAAATGATATGTGGTAAATAGGTGTCATTATTCATGACATTAATTACACAAAGCGAATATCCATTGCAATATCCATCCATCATTAATGAGTATCGATTAGGATTACACTGTCGCCCATATAAACGAGACACCGCTAATCTGCAAAATTATTTAGATTACAACATCTCAATGTATTCAACGAGTTTCTAATTTAAATGTACCTACGTGTAACACCTGCCTCAATTTTTTTGTCATGTAGAGGTACGCTCGACGCTTGGCGTTGTCGCAAAATGTCGAAATGTGAAAAATATCGCGAGCGCACCGGCTTCTCAACATGACATTAATATTTGACGAGATGCACTTTTAACTTCAAAGTTTCAAACTTCACAAGTGTAGAACATTGCTCCGGCAAATAAGCTTTTATGTTTATTAGCTTTCGCACTGTTACGCGTATGTACCGCAGCGCTACTAAGGATGCTTTTATTAGATATAGTTCGTTTTATGATCGAATGCTTAATGGAAACTTCTTTAATGGATATCTCTCTTCAAAGTAGACAACTTTTTCCATTAACACGCCATCAGTTATGGCTATGTTCGATATACTTGAGCCAGATAATGCAAGGTGAAACTTGACGGAACAATAAACGCGTAAGTTTTGTTTCACACTTCATGTATAAATGAAGGAAATAGGTAGATATGTTATAACAAGTCTGGAGGCGGATGAAGTCGGTCCGTTTGGCAAGCGGCTCGGTAAACAGAGGTGGTTGATTGCGGCCGCGCTCGGACTGCGCGCTCCGATAAATACAAGTTTAAAACAAACCCGAGTTGTGAGCTCCCTCCGAGACCAACTCGTGCCGAGACAGCGCAGCGCCGCCGCCGCGTCTCACAGCTCGCACACGCCCACTTCCACCTGCCGTAAATCAATTAAAACTCCCAAGTGCTACCGACGACCAGCCTCCAATCCAGCCAAACGACAACCCAACGCAAAACTACTACAGAAGACACTTTATGACGAGTAATTCTGTCACCATTAAGCTCATTCCAAACTTTTAAAACCTTTCACTATGTATGCAAATGTAATCCACTTTCGCAGATGAAAAGAATCGCGTCGCAGCCGTCGCTTCGTCTCCCGATTTCGTATTATTAATTTGTGCAATTATTCGTGCAGTGCCAAGAGATTTCCCGGGGTAGAACGCGCGAAGGGAATTTAGAAAAATGCGGTCGTTAAGCCCCACCGCCTCGGCTGGCGCGTTTAATTAAAAACTTTATAGTTGCACCGCCTTGATGGCTCCGCTCTAACTGAAATCACATAGACAACCGCACTCTCGCGCTAAATGGAACTCTTTTAATCACGATACAGCTTGGAGAAATGCAATCGATACTACATCATTGTATTTTAATGCATTACATGAAAATTTTCTGCGGAAATACTAATATAGGTGGAGTGCGTGTCAGTGAATGCAACCGACGCGATTAGGGGTGACACGCGACTCGGATAGTTTTAATATTCTGCGCGCTCTTCTAGATTAAACTTACTCGTCGCTTTGTCTCATTCAGCTTCCTACGAACAGGATAAGCTTTTTAATGAAACTTGCATAAAACACATTTATGTTACACATTATCCCAAGCATTATCTCAAGGCAAGTTTATATTTAAGCGATATAAGTTTTTATGGTTAGTTCATGTCAATTATTCAGGAAATGTTACTGAGACAGATGTGGCATGTCATCTAATGCGTACAAGGAGATGTCGGATTCTGCAGAATGCAGTTGGTCTTATACGCAACAAATGCATAGTGGGCAGTTGTGCATATTTCGCGCGTCTCGGACATGACTGGGGTTCTGCACCATTGTGCAGGGCGCACCGGCCAGCTATGCTAATCGGCCGAGCCCGCCGGTCCGGTCGTCCTGCCCGATATTAATTATGTATGGATTGTGATGCCACGGCTCAGCCCCATATCTGCTATATACGACCACTTTGAATGTTACAATGCCAGGATTCTCATCTGTCATCGTTATACAGAGTTTCATGCTAATGAAATGTTTTATTTTCACTGAATGAAGTTTTTATGTGAGTCTCAATTGGAGTTATTCTTCAAAACAGTCGCACTGATTGGCAGTCCATTATTAAACAAAAAAAAATACATAACCATTCCTGGCAGTGGACTGAAAATGATTCACTCATAAGTGACTCACTCTTAAAACCCCTAAAAAAGTGTCAACTTAGTGCTGATTTAAAGTACATTGCATTGGATATAAAATTAAAGAAACTGCGGTTATAGTACCGAAAGGCGTTTAATTAATTTTATTTACGTATCCAACGAAATGAACAGATAAGATCGCAAGCCGGCGGCTGCGGCCTCGGCGCGGTAACGAGCAGAATTATGGAAATGCGGCGCTCACGACCTGCCTCTACACTCTAATATTATTTATACGCGAGCTTTTCCCTGCAGGAAATCACCACGCACACCCCTGTAATGTAAGCTACAGGATTTGCTCTGATAAATAGCCGACTTCCGTTCTGTCGCCACCTCCAATGACTTTTCTAAAGAATAAATTTAAAAATTCAATCACGACGGCTGACCATTCGACGCTCGCTTGCGGAAAATCTTGAATAGAATTTCTATATTTGCAAAGAAAGTCACGTTTGCACCGAGTCTGATCTCTGAACAGAATTAGATTTGGACACATTTTTCAAAGTAATTGCTATGATAAAAGAATTGGACATAGCTAAATAATGCATTGATAGTACACAAGGAAACCGAAGCGACGACGCCGGTCGACGGAAAAACCCCTAAGTGGAAAGGCCTGCCCGTGTCTCGTTCGCTCTAATGGAATTTACTTCAGGCCGTCTTGTCGCCATCTGCGAAATAAGCCCCGTTTTATGTATGAATGTGTACACTACTCGGGAAATTAGAGGTATTAAAACATTTAGTAATGCGTCCTTATTCTGAAATGTTATATGTATGTGTCGACATGTTTTGTAGCAGGATGCGCGTGACGTGTATAATCTCCGAGTACATGTTATCCAAATCCCACAGTGTCAGTCCTGTGATCCGTATAATTCGTCAGAATACATCCGAACGACTACACTGACATAATTGTATCGGAGCTCAACTGCTCATCCTTAACAGTTACTCGTAATCTCTTCCCGGTACATCCGCAAATACACCACATAAACCTTTCCAGCGACCACAAGCTATTTCTTTATCTACGCTAGATGTAGCGATGTCGTGATTTATTCCAATAACTTTTCTCAGTAGTTTGCTTCCAGGAAGCTAACTTTATCTCACTTGACTGAAAGATAACCTAAGCGGTTCACCATAGGAATGTTTAATTTATATGAGGTAACAATAACAGTACTACTGACATTTTAGTTTCATATCTGAAATGGCTTTTTAGATTACGGCACCTTTCTTTTGTGATAAACAGCCCAACGCGAACGCTGATAAAGTGAGATTCGTAATTCGAATTTGGTGTCGTAATTGATGGCGACCGCGCCGCTTTGATGAGCCTCTTGTCTTTGACGTCGGCTCCCTAACGGTGCGCACTAGTTCAGTGGTGTTGGGGCGTTAATTGTGAAAGCTTCATCCGCCACCGGAGCCGGGAGCGTGAGATCGGGACTCACGCGCACACAAACTCTACTGTTTGTTCAACGTCACTGCGCGTGAACAAACATTGCGGTGTGAAGCGATTTACTGTTAAGTGTTACTATTGTACTTGTATCTCCGGGAGCGTTGATTTCGTTTGGTCTGCTTGAAATGCGATTTTCAAATCGGAGCCATTGACTCCTTGAAAGCGGTTTACGAGTGAGAATTCCTTCACGCTTTAAATATATTTTTATTGGATATTTAATAGGGTCTCTTTTACACGAAGTTTATGGTTGCGGTGATAGGGAAAGAATTTAACGTAGCGAACGAGCAGTCATTAACGTTGAGCGGCGCGCGGAAACTTTGATTGGGAACCATTGCGGGGTTACAATTAAAGTGTAATGGCGGTGGTCAGTGGTGGCTGGCGGAGCATTGTCCCCGGCTGGTCGCTAGGAGCCAGGACCACGTCACGGTCGGGCGCGCGGCGCGTGCGGACGTCGACCTGCAAGTAATGGACTCGCCGCACAATAAACAACATTTACGCGCTATTTTTCATGCACCCCTACATTATTGCTGCTTTGTTCTCCAAGTTTCTATGGCTTCTTCGAGACCAAATTACGAAAATTTTGTGGCGAACTAATAACATAAATGTGGGTAAATTATAGATTGTGACTTGCTAGTAGTTTCGCTTGGCTTGTTCGCGGGCAGTTATCTTCATGGTCTCTTGTTCTGCAAAGGAACTGTTCAGGCAAATGGATATGTCTCACGTGAGTGAAATCACAAAATGTTACATACAGATCTTATTCCCCGTTAGCTGTTACGTCGAAGTGTTGTTAATGAGCGCAAAGTGTTTCATCACGTGGGTAATACTCGGTGGTATTCGTGAGATAATGTGTGAAATTTCGGCCTCAGTTTTATAATTATAGTAGGTAACGGTATTTCTCGAAGTTGGCTCATTTCGTCCAGGTTGCGTGGCTTTATCATAAAACTCGGAGGTGCGTGTTGGTGAAAACTGCGGTTCACCCGCTGGGAAATTAAACTCGTTGCGACGCGAAGAGGTGTCGTTAATTTGTTTTGGCGCAGACAGCGCTGGGGGCCGACGCTAGCTTCTCCGTAATGGCCGAGTGTCAGACGCCCCCAGTCCTGCAGAAATTGTCCGACCGTTGGCCCTCAGAACTGATTTGATAAGTTAAATGGAACTAGGTACTACTGAAGTTGCTAGTTTGTGATGTTTTCAAGATGACATTTATTTGGTTCTATTCTATTTTTGTTTCTGGCAATCTCTGCCGTCGATGTTGATGTCGACGATTCTGCCACTGACAAGTGATATGAGAAGCAAGTAGGTACGATAACAATTTTAAAAACTGAAAGGAGAAAACTTTGCACTTATTGTAGAACTTGTTGCGTTAGTAGGACGGCACTGAAACAAACACATAAATAAACTTGATATATTGTTAGTACATAGAAGTATAAAACAAAACATATATATACACAGAAATAAAAAATAAAAATACCACAACCACATAGACAGTGGCCTAAATTGACCAAAGTCTACAATTTAATATTATTTTGGAGGATAAAGATCAATAGGATATGGATCAGTTCTGGAGAGGAAAATGTTAAAAGGGAAGGGAAGTTGATTGGTACAGGAATCTTTAATTTAATGAGGCGGTTATATAGGTCGAAGGATGAGGAGTTTATAGGGCAGCTGAAAAATATGTGCTCCAAGCTACCTTCATCCAATCCACACTCACAGAGAGACGAGTCCTGTACACGAATTTTGCGCAGAAAAACAGGTGTGCAGCAATGTCCTAAACGGATTCTGCTAAAAACCGATATCACGTGCTTAGGGAACTTTTTAAAATGGTAATACCAGGGCTTACTTTGGATTAAGGGTTGTATATTAAAAAAGTGTTTACCCTTTTTACTGCCGGAAACGTTCCAATACTCTTGCCATGCAGTCTCAAGATGCGCTTTTGGAAGGTTCAGCAGGTCATACCCTTGAAGGGAGAAGTGCGCAGGATCGGCTGTAACTGATGTGCAAGCATCTTTAGCCAGGGCGTCCACACATTCGTTACCCTTGATGCCACAGTGGCTAGGTATCCATACTAAATGGACCTCTTTTTGTTGGATGCTACAAGATAATAGGGACTTTTTAATGCTAAGGATTATTGGGCTTTGGAGTTTACTTTTAAATGGATTTTGGGAAAGGGCTTGTAGGCAGCTCAAGGAATCTGAAAAGATAACCCCTGAGCTGATATCGTGGGATTCAATGAACAGGCAAGCTTCCAATAATGCCACACACTCGCCTGTAAATACAGAGGACTCCTTTGGACATTTAAATTTTAAAATAATTTTAGAATTTTGATAGTAAACCGCAGCACCTGTGTTACTGCTTGATGTTAATTTGGAAGCATCAGTAAAAAACCTCTGAAACCCAAGCCATCGTTCTTCCACCACCGCATTGAAGGCAGAATTAGCCGAAGGGGACTTTTTGGAAATACCGACATTATAATATATTTTGGGAGTAAAACAGAGGACTTCATAAGAAAAGTTGAAGAGAGGTAATCTGGGGTATTGGGATATGGGGCAATTCAAATTTTGCAAATGGCGAAACGTTTTCAAGATGAGTGGTATTTCTTTGTGTTCCCAGTACTTGGAAGATCTGCATAGAGAATCTAACTCTTTAAGTTTAGGGATGAGGGGATGGAAACTTTTGGGATACACACGGCATAGAAATCGGGAAGCTAGATATTGCCTCCTCAGGGCTAAAGGAGGTTCGGCGCATTCTACCTGCAAGGCGTTGACGGGAGAGGATTTCATGCAACCTGAGATGATTCGAAGGCATTGAGACTGGAGCCTATCTAATACTGCCAGAGCACCCCTGTTGCAAGGGATCAATACAAATGAGCCATAATCTAAAATGCTGCGGACTAACGCGTTGTATATCAATTTCATGGTGTAAGGGTGAGCCCCCCACCATACACCAGAAAGGACTTTTAATATAGATATGACCCTTTCGCACCTTTTCACCAGGTAAGTTAAGTGCTCAGTACCAGTCAATTTAGAATCAAGGTAGACCCCTAAAAATTTAGCCTTCTTAGCAACAGGAACGCCCTGACCTTGGATTTTTATAGAGACCTGAGGGATCAGACGCTTCCGAGAGAAGATTACAACCGAGCTTTTTGGAGCAGATAGTGTTAGACCACGATCTAGAAGCCACTGGTGCAGAGAGTCCAGAGAAAGGCAGAGTGATGAAGCAGCGTCCACAATTGAAGCATTGGTTACATAGAGCGCCAGATCGTCGGCGTATTGCAAAATGCAGCAGTCTCTGTTTAAACAGGAACCAATGTCAATTGTGTACAGGTTGTACAGTAATGGGCTAAGTACAGAGCCTTGGGGAAGACCCTTCCATACGTATCTTTCCTCAAATACCTCACCCTGCACCCTCAGCACCAACGACCGCGACATAAGAAGTCCGCATATGGCTTGTATCATCTTGACCGGGAGACTCAGCTCTTGCAGTTTCTGCCTGAGAATGGGAAGAAGGACACTGTCATATGCGGAGGAAATATCTAGGAAGGCGGCTACAACCGATTCATTTTTGGAAAAGGCTGTACGAACATCAGTAACTAATGTTGCCACGCTGTCCATTGTGCCAAGACCCTTCCTAAAGCCAAATTGATGGCTCGGCAGTAAGTCTCTAGATTCGACCAACCACTCAAGTCTATTTTTAATCAGATGTTCAAATAATTTGACCAAGACCGAGGACAATGCAATTGGTCTAAGGCCATTCGGATCATCAACATTTTTGCCGGGTTTCAGAAGAGGAATAATGATTTGAATTTTCCATTGATCAGGAACCCAACCAGAAGAGTAACAGTAATTTATAATGTTTAGAAAGTATGATTTTGCGTTTGAACTAGCATGAACTATAAATGAATACGGTACGCCATCAATGCCCGGGGCAGAGTCCCGAACATGACGAAGCACCGCATTCAATTCATCCATTGTAAATGGTTCGTCCAGAGGGTCATCCACTACACCCACAGGCGGGTGATCAAATTCTGTAGGCAAAGGGACGTAGGCTGGAGCAATTTTATTAAAAAAGGATTCAGCGGTTTGTCTAGTAATGGGGGAGGATATTGATGGAGAGCACCCACGTCTGAAGCGGTTTATGCTCTTCCATACTGCGGACACTGGAGTGGAGGGAGAAAGAGAGGTGCAGAACTTAACCCAACCACGACGTTTCTTCTTACGAAGAAGCCGTTGGGATCGGGCATAGACTCGTCTGTACTGTAGTAAGTTTTCGTTGTTCATCGCTCCATTGTACCGTTTTTCGGCTTCTTTACGTTCTCGAATCGTGGCTGTGCAATCTGGATCCCACCACGGAGGTGATGGAATTATACTTTTGGCACTGTTACGCAGGGGGAATGTGGAATCAGCACTGGAGGTTATAGCTGACACGAATGCCTCATAACAGCTCTTAGCATGGTGGTGACCAGAAGAATGAGGGAAAGCAGAAGTTAAATTTGGAAGAAGACTAATTTTCTCCTCCAATAGAGAAGCAAACCTTGACCAATCCGGTTTAGATAGGTTGTACTTCAGAAGTGGAGGAGAACTTTTCTCTAGATAAGTTTTATTTAATAAAGTAACAACAATGGGATAGTGGTCGCTACCATGCGTAAGAGCAGTACATTCCCAATGGAACGATGCCGCCAACTCTACAGAACAGAATGTGAGATCTACACAACTCTTTTGTTGCCCAGGAAGGGATCTACGGGTAGGACAACCATCATTTAAGATGCACAGGTTTAGGTCATCGAGGATTTCTACTAAACCTTCCCCAAACGCATCACAACGGTTGGAGCCCCACCTAAAGTGGTGGCAGTTGAAATCTCCCATAACTAACATAGGCCCATCTACATTATTAAACACGTTTCTTAGTGAGGCTAAAAAATTTTGACGGGGGTGGGAGATATAAATAGACATTACTGTTATGCCCTCGAATTTAGCTGCAACAATGTTCAACTCACCATCCAGAACCGGAAGGGAGAGGGTCGAGAGTGGTACTCTATTGTTAATGAGGAGAGCCGACCCTCCATATCCATCAGACCTATCACATCTCAAAATATTAAAGTGTGGCATGCGAAAGCTAAGGCTCGGGGTAAGCCAAGTCTCAGCGATGGAACAAGCCAAGGGCTTGTATTTATTGAGAAGGAATATGAGGTCATGCTTCTTATGAAACACGCTCCTCACATTCCACTGTAGGAATACCTGGCGAGGCGCCATTCTTAATATTTAGTAGGAGAGTAACAAGTTGATGGGCGACGTTGGACGGTATTTCAGAATTATTTGAAAGGATAGTTGTAAGTACTTTACTAAGAATTTCAATAATAGGAGATAAATGATTGGAACCAGCGAAAGGGTTATTTAGGGCGCAGCCATTAGGCTGTGAAGGTGGAGGAGAATTTATAATGTTCTGATGAGCAACTTTGTCGTAAGAAGGTGAGAGGGGAGCGTGGGTCTTCGGCTTTAAGAAAACTGTTTTGCGGTATGACTGAGATGATGATTTTGCAGCATTTGCATAATTGCGAGAAACAGGTGGGATTGTTTTGCTGACCTCAGCATATGAAAGTGATTTCTCAGCCATGATATTCTTTATAGCTTTCTGTCTACCAAGCTCCGGGCATGACTTGCTATTCGCATAGTGATTTCCAGAGCATAGTACACAGAAGGCCTCGCCCTCAGAAATGTTGCAACCATCACCAGGGTGATCGTGGCCACATTTACTGCAGCGTGGTTTCGAGCGACAAATAGACTCCACGTGACCGAACCTGCAGCACTTGCGGCACTGGATGGTGGGGTAGACATATTGGGAAACTGGAAGAGAAGTATAACAACAGTATATCCTTGTTGGTAGGACTTGGCCATCAAAAGTAATGACACAAGTTTCGGTAGGCTTAAATTCAGCTATACCATCTCTAAAGATTTTCCTGCTAATACGACGAACCTTAAGAATTTGTCCACATCCAGAGGGCACAGTGAGGTAATTCATTGCTTCTTCTTCTGTGAGGTCGGTAGGCACACCAGTAACCACACCCATGCGGGTTATGTTAAATGTGGGAATCATGGCAACATAACTATTTTTTGAAAGAATTCCATTTATTAGAAATGAATTAGCATCCTGAGGGGATGAAAATTCGACAGAAACTCTGTTCCTACCTACTTTCTTGACGCCATCACGAACTATGTTACCAATTCTGTTGTTCACCAAGAACATGCCAAAAGTTACAGGGTGTAATGTGGTACCTGCATTAGGCTGGGACTCCAAGCGTGAGACATGTACGATGAACGGAGCTTTATCGGTGGCAGAGTATCTATTGCGACCTATTTGGTTTCTCTGCTGCTTAGACGGAATGTGATTCGGCGCATTGTTTTCATCTCCAGAACGTTTCCTACCGTTCTGGTGAGATGAGGATTGGGAATCGGAATGGGACGGGATTTGGGAATCCGCGATGCTGCAAACAACATCTGCGAATTGGGAAAGTGGATAGTTAGGGGATGGCGGCGCAAGAGAGATGTCAGGCGGATCAGGGTCAGGCGGTTTATTGCGGTCCATATTAGTAAGACTTACTTAAATTGGCGGAAAAAAACGTTCACACACAGAAACACACACAAGGACAACACACAAAAACAAAAACAAGTCACAAAAAGGCACTAAATCACTCAAAATAAACAAAAATTCTAGACACACGTGCTAACCAGAAACACTCTGTGGCGAGAATCCATTTATTTGGTTGTAGCTGAACAAAATTTTCTGATACATACTTGTGCAAATATACGCGAGTCTCGAAGGTTTCATTTCTCTGTACAATAATAATTATACAGGAATAAGGCCTGGGATATTTTAATGATAGCAAAGCTTAAATTGCGGTTAATAATTTGCAAAACGTCATTAAAAAAGGATCGTTTTAATTTATAACAATCGCAAAAAGATGTAGAAAGAATACCGTTGCTGTTAATGCCTTTTTAAAAAGGCCTGCCAACTTTGAAAAGGGTAACGCTGAGATCAAGGTTGGATCTTATTAACTTCATTGCAATTCTTCATCAAGTAAGTATATTCGATTACTTTGGGATGTATTTTTTCAACTGCGTCTTGGTCTTCCGTTACCTCATATTTTTTACCACCTATCTGATCTAATTCTGACAATTTATTGTGATTGCGATAATCATCAATTTCAAAATGAGATTCTTTTATTTGTTTAGTACTTTGGAAATTCCAAATACACCCGTTTCTTTTTGCAACTGTCGTTCCAATAAAGAAGTGATCCTGCAGAGACAGTTAAAACACAAATAAAGCCGCCCACACGTCATCAGAAGCTTTGTGCGAACTCTTTCTGTCATCCCCAGCGCCCGTTAGATTTGGGTCAATAAGCACGACGCACGTTCACGTGACAATCGAATAGCTTGACATAGCTGCGTGAAACTGACTGAAACGTGACCGCCAGATGTTCAGACGACTTGTGATGGTCGTTATCAAATCTGCTTGGATGTTAGGTCTCCAATTAATGGTTGCGTTTGATCTTGTAAGCCTAGGCGAAGTTGCTATTGTGAATATAGTGGAAGGTAATGATGTGGAGGTTAGCGTTCATAGTCTAGTTCACCTTCACAGTCGTCTTGAAAACTTGATGCTGTACAAGAACTTCGGAATACCCTTTCAACAATTATTTCGCTCATTAGCGGCCTAAACAGTAGACTTTCCATTCATCAAATATTTTCCAATACAACAAAAATACGCGTAGCATTCGAAAAAGGTAAACACCAGTCGTTAGAGTCTAAAAATGCTAAACAATTGCTACTCAAAAAACGTGACTAGTAACACGATAGGCAGCCTAAAAATAACAACTAGGGAACATCTACTCCCAACCCAACCCAGGCAGAATAAACCGGATCCCCTAGAAACAATAGCATATCTTTGATTAATCTAACTCAATACAGCCCAAAAGTGGTTCTTAGCGGTTTTGATCAGGAACTTACCTTGAAAGCTGATCGCCAATACAATGGACTGTAAATTCATTGATCCCTTGCTTGCGTATCCATTTTCAATTAAGGTTATAAGATAGGATGACGTAGGCTCGTTATATTTTGGTCTTCAGTTTCAAAATTTTTTTTGATCAGAGGCAGATGACTCGATAGTTGGCTAACTTTCCCTAAATGAATATGAAAAATAAATGGCCTAATTTATGATTATTATGACTGGCGATTAATTAAATCTATGACTGAGGCTAAGTTTAGTTGACGGCGAAAATAACTGTTTGCCTGTGTCTGCTGTGATGTCATCAATGTATGATATACTGAAACATTGACACACGATATTTTGAAGCTAGCGCCAGCGCTTAGTAATATCTTCAGAATCTACAAAAATACCTACTTCTATAACACCTTCTTAACCTTCTTTCTTCTTTATCCCCAGGTCTGAAATACTTGCACTCAGCACGCATTCTCCACCGGGACATCAAACCAGGGAACTTACTCGTGAACAGCAACTGCGTCCTCAAGATCTGCGACTTCGGGCTGGCCAGGGTTGAGGAGCCGGACGCCAGCAAGAACATGACGCAGGAGGTCGTTACGCAGTATTATAGGTATGTTATCTTTTTCATCATTTACGACCTTTACCTAAGTTATCTACATCAGAATTCGATATCTAGAATTTTTTCTTCAGCCCGATGCGACTTGTGTGAAATTCCTAGCTCTAGTAAGGAAATGAATAGATGGATAGGTTATTGAAATCTATCGTAAGCGAATGTTTATTGTGTTACCATGGATACCGGAGTGTGGTGAAGCCCATATGGGCATTGTGTCCGCATTATGCTTTGGTTTATGATGGTTCTTGTAAAATTAAAGGTATCATTAAGTACCTAATCTAGTTAGACAATTCATAGTTCTAGATCTAGTTTCATTCAGTAAATTTTCCTGACAACGTTAGCTATACAGTTAGTGCGTGAGATTTCCACGAATATGATAGTACACACGACAAGAACTTTCAACAAACATTCAAACAAATACACACATTTACATTCAAACGTTGATACAAATAATGTTTCAATAAAATATTAACTTGGTAAATAATGTTTATAATCGTTCCATTTCACAATATCGGTCTGTTTACATTGCTCGGAAATTCAATTCAAAGTTGTTATGTAAACAAAACACGAAGTTCATTTTCTTTCTATATCTAGGAATACGAACCGATTCATTAAATTCATGATCTCTATTTTTCTAATAGAAATATAAGCAAAAATGGTATTTGTGAGGTGTTCAATGCCCAGATCGATAAAGGTAAACAACAATATTATAAAGCTTTTTTGAACAGAGATTTTTTGCTAATGACTAATCTTGAAGAATTCTTTCAGTGTTAGGTGACCAATTTTTTGAGGAATACTGTAGTTCAATCCAGGTGTGCGAAGTTGTTCCCATGGGGCCTTGGCGAAATCAGTGGTGGATGCTAGTATGTAATACAGGTCTTTTTGGGAGATAATTTAAACTTACCACTAAAAGAAAATTAAAAAAATACTTGTTGCCAGGCATAAAGTGACACACTCTGCCTAACCTTTTCCAACTTAGTCACATGATTATAAGGGTTTCACACACCGTTAACAATATTTAAACTTTTCACCAAAACACAATCTGACGTAAGTGCGCCCTCCATTAGAGGAATTTCAAATGGCTAAGTGTGAACAGTCATTAGTCCGTACGTTCTGTGGCCGTGGAGATTTGTCGAATGGGGAATTCAGGGTTACCTTTATGTTTATTTCAGACATTTTTGTATTTCAAGTTCATGTGGCTATCATTAGTGGTTCTATCTTTAGAGGTGAGGGCTTAGCAAAAGGGTTTGAAGAAATGTGATACTTTGTTAGGAGCTGAGTATAAACGGTCGTATATGAATCTGAGAAGTGCTGCGTCACAAAATTCAAGTGATCTTAGGAATAAAATGTATATCAAAATTTTCTGAATATTTGGGGGTCCTAACAAAACTTTTGAAACTTTCTCGACACTGATCAAATTATCCGTAACAAATAAACGACCAACGATACAAATTAAGTTAACCTTATTTCATAACACTGAAGATTGATTACCATCACATTATAACACCACACACACCTTTATCATCTAGCTAGAGATTTACCGATTTACACTTTCTCCCATTTGTTTTTTGTACCGTGAATATTCTTCAACCAATCTTCTTTGTATAAACAGCTATAGACATTCATGTTTATTAAAAACACAGCAACGATCGCCTTCTTGGAAAGAAGGATTTTACTTACTAGAAACATTTCTCTGGTTATTTGTGTATTTAATCAAGCAAAACAAATATTCTTGAACCGATTAAATAGTGTTGATGTTAGTAGGAAGTTTAGATTGATTTTGTATTTGAATTGTTTTGGAATTCGATTTATTGGAACCAAATATTTCTAACACGGATACCGTGACATGATTAGCAACAATAGCAAAATCACATCGAACCTGGGTATATAAAATGGTGTACTACATTCACTGTTATATTTTCTACTCGTTCCCTTTGCTTCGACAAAAGCTGACATTTGATCGACGTTACTCCCGCATAGCTCCGTCGAACACTCACACCTTTCTCACGATGTGTTCGCAACGTGCGGCGTGCGGCGAAGCGTTCTAGGTGCTGAATGAATAAAAAGTGAATGAATGAGTGACCTGTGCCCCGCTGACCGCAGTTTTGAAAGTAGGACGGCTTACCGCGTTGTGTCGAAAACATCAGCAGGCCGCGGTTTCGCCAACGTTTCGCCAAAATAGTTCACATGCATATTAGGTCGACGACAGTTTCCGAAGTCACGGTCGCTGTCCAAACTTCCTACGTTTATGCAACCACCAAGTTTTTACCAACCTATTTCGCTATTGTACGCTTACGTGATCGTTTCAGTATTCTGTCCCGTTTTTAATTCGAGCTTATCAAATGTATGCGGTATCCTACCGCATGCAAATGAATACTAACAAAACGTTCCGAAATATATGTAAATGTTTACGTATACATTAACATACATGCGTAATATTTTATACACGCATTGTTTGTCACGTTTTCAGGGGACGGCTTAAATTTTAAATTGGAAAATATTGTTTAGCTTTATTGAAAACGCATCAAGTGGTATAAACTGAATGGCTTTGTTTACCCGCGTCGGTGATACAACGCGTTTATTATTCAGGCTGCCTTTGCTTGGCAAATGAACGTTTCTTGTAAAATAGTCGGTTTTATCGCCCTACTCTCGTAACTAAGTTACGGACGACACACGTCCACCGACGCTCCGGGATTTCTTTACAACGTTAACTTTAACTTGAAGTGAGATTGCCAATATGAAGTTTTGTAACTATAAATTAGTTTCGTTATAATCTTATAGGATCAGATAAGTAAAATATAAGAAACTATGAAAAAACTGGTTTTCGAAGTCGGCTATGATTGGGTATCGTCGTATATCTTTGCCCTGGACAGCAAACTATAGGAATGTTATTTATACGCAAAAACCATCCTAATATAAACAATACCGTATTTCCAGAGCACCAGAGATCCTGATGGGCGCGAATCACTACACGGCAGCAGTGGACGTCTGGTCAGTGGGCTGCATATTCGGCGAACTGCTGGGCAGGAGGATCCTATTCCAGGCGCAGAGTCCGGTACAACAGGTATGTAACGACATAATTTACTTAACCAATAATGATGGGTAAGAGATAGAAGGCACAAGAAATCGTGGCTACGGAACATCCGAAAGTTGAAGAACCATTTCGCTTGGTAAAAGATAGACAAAGATTCAATGACCACTAGTTGTGGTGATCCACCAGAAAAAGAAGATATCGCTCAAGATTGAAACACATTGAACTCGATTTGATCGTTTAAGAGATACCAGCTGGCTTATTCGCTAACTTTCGAATTCTCAGATGTCAACTGGCCTCAGTTGTCATCGGAACTTTGATGTCAACCGATAAGTTCAAAACATTGGTATTCTGCATAGCATGAAGTGGATATCGGTGGATATCGTTACACGGTTGCTGACGCCAAAACTACGATGACAATTTGACAGCTCTATTTTTTTATCCATTATCCATTATGTCCACTGGGCTTACGGAATCGCAATATAACGTTTATCGATACAGAAACAGCTGTCAAAATGAGTCATGGTGGATATCAGCCTGATGACGTCATCTCATTTGGTAACTGGCGTTAGCGAATAAGAAAATAGCTGTTTGACAATTTACTAATGTACACTTTACCAATTGATGATATCTGCGAGCTGTCAGTGGAGTTAGCGAATAAGGCTACAGGTCATAGACGAGCTTTTTACTTTTTGCGGAGGCGGTTATTGAGTCACTAATGAATATTTGCTAAGGTTGTAAAAAGGTTGCATGCGTCATGTTTAGGTTTTAAAAATTAGGAAAATCCTATGACCAAGCCTGTCTAATAAGGGCAGTAAGCTTTTTTATTTTTATATCCAGGTGGCTTATATGCGACTTGTGGCAAAGTTTATGATGAGCAACGAGGCAGGTGCTGTTTAATATGAATAATGTGTCAATGATTATGTCGACTAATTGGCATTTATATTTTTTATTCGTAATAGAGTACTACATATTACATCAATGGATTGGTCGAAGCCAGTGCTGCTTAACCACCGCAACTCAATGAATGACAAAACGAATCAATTAACATTCACCCAAAAGGAAATGCCAAAATAAACAGCAAATCACGTGATATTTTTTAACAGTTTCCTCGCCCGACTTGCCCCTCAGCGTCTACTGCGAACTTTTCAAGGAAAATAATAAAAACAAAGTACTGCCGTAATTAAATTCTTCCTCACGAGACTCTTTATGATCGCAGCACGTGATATTTTGACAACTTCGAGGGTTAAAAGGAAAAGTCACGTGAAGCTTTACATCTACTTTTGTCGTTTTGAGAGAAACCAACACGTTTGGTGTAATAAAACAAGGAATTCTGTAATTTTGGTTCTCAAGTCTTCTGTCACTTGTACATAAAACTGCGTCTCGGCGCGATGCGAACTTGCAACGCAGGAAAACTGCAACGCAAATTGTTGCGATGCAATTTCGCACAGGAGGTTTCTCTCTTCCATGATTCACCATTTCTTCGAAGCCAAACATGCAAAATATATTGTATACTAGTGACTCAGTAACGAATAAGGAACTTAGCGACTTACTAATATCGCAGAATTGCGCGTCGCGAATAAATTCCCAAGTCCTTGCTATGCGTCGCGTGATATCGCAGATTTTTACGTTGCGACTTAGCATCGCAGTTCTGAGTCCAAGCCCTCACCTCATAGCTCTGTCTATATGCGAAGACATTTAATAACTGATTACATTATGTATTCCAGCTGGAGTTGATAACAGAACTGCTGGGTACGCCGTCGCTAGAAGACATGCGCCACGCGTGCGCGGGGGCCCGGGCACACATGCTGCGCCGAGCACCGCGCCCGCCGGCACTCGCCGCGCTCTATACGCTGTCCGTGCAAGCCACGCATGAGGCCGTGCATCTACTCGCACAGGTAACAACCTAGGCATAGCAGGAAATAACAATATCGTCCAGGTTCCCCAAAGGGATTTACCATTGGCGTACTTGCAGACACGGTGGACTGTTCATTAGTGTTTATTCGCTCACTTTTATAACCGGATTTGACAGCATTCACGGCTGGGGAAATGTGGGACGCACGGGTGATATAGTGGGTAAACGGTCACATATCCATCGCCAAACCATGGCTGACAAAGGATTGGTATCTTTTATTTTGTAGTGGGAAATCATTAAATGACGAATGAGACACTTGCCGACAAAAACTCACCATGTTCCCTCTGGAGCCCTTTGAGTACCTGAACCCTGGAAATTCCTTCGAACGATTCCACGGCTTCGACAGATAACGTTCCTTAAGGGTCCCGCTGGGTTTGCTGACTCCCTTGAGTTACTCCAAAATTGTCTCTAATTTGCAATTTACCCATTACAGATGCTAGTGTTCGACCCAGCAAAGCGCATCTCTGTAGTGGACGCTCTAGCACACCCGTACCTGGAGGAGGGGCGGCTGCGCTACCACTCGTGCATGTGCAAGTGCTGCTACTCGGCGCCGGCGGCGGCGCGGCACTACTCGCCCGACCTGGAGCCCGCCGCGCCGCACGCCTTCCACGACGCCTGGGAGAGGAAGCTCACCTCCGTGCATCAGGTTAAAGGTACTGGGAACATGAGAATATAGGGGTAGTTTAGTTGTTGTTATTGATATGAGTGTAGATGGGGATGAAATAAGGAGCATCCTGCCCTTTGCTGTCACGGCGTGAAATGCACTACTACATGTTTAAAGTATAGTCTATTGTAGCAGTGTCAGTGGTAGAAAAGTCATCTACAAACAGAAGACTTAACGTGACCTGTTAACCCAACGTAGTGAAAACTTGATTATTAATTTCATTTTATTTCCCTTTTTTATGGGAAATCATCAAATGACCCTTCCCGCTGGGGGTTAGTAGCGTGAAGGAGTGTCAGACTCTTACTGACTAAAGCCGCTATAAACTACGACCGCGGTAACTTTCAAACAATCCAGCAGCCCCTTATTTTATTTCCCTTTTGGTTTTGCTGCTATATACATTTCATATGCTAACGAACACCACCTAATAATGTTACAGAGGAGATACACAAGTTCATAGCGGAACAACTGCAGACGTCCCGCGTGCCGCTGTGCATCAACCCCCAGTCGGCGGCGTTCAAGAGCTTCGCAAGGTAAGGGGCCGCCACATCAACCGCAACCAACCGCAACCAACCGACACTAGGTGATTTCTTTGCGATACGTAACCTAACACGCCTTAGCGACCACCCGCACCCATATGGGCCACGACGTTTCTCTAAAATACGTGCAGACAACACTGAGGTTCATTCGAGAACTTTCGCGATTCGCTCCGAAGCTCAAAATCCTTAGTTTCGCTTCATTTCTGGCTGACGAATGATATGGCGCGTTTTTCAAAAGTAGATTTAAAGCTGATAAAATTGGTAAAGTTCCAGTGTTGTCTCCACGGCTGGCGATGTTTACGATAATAAATCAGAGAAAGCAAACAGTCATCACAACTGAGTGTGGCACGGTGCGAGTCTGTTAGTGTGTGCACGTCTGTCGCCGCTGTGCCGCGCGAGTAGCAGTCTCACTCGCTGGTCGCAGGACGCCTATGTCGCCCCACCCGTCCTCCCCACTCCCGCCCTCTAGTCTTGCTACGTAACTTGTGCCTCGTTGTAAAGTAACTCACACGGGTCGATTTTGCTAGAACCCGACTTGTGCATGGGTTGATCTTTTATTTTTCTTTTAAATAAGTTCGTTCCCCGCGCTGCTGCGCTCTCATACACACATACGCCGCCGTTTTCGAGCAAAATCAACCCTCTTGAAATGGTGGTGTGTCCCGCTTCATTAGCACCGCTGTTCACTCCCGTACGGTAGTTTTAATTCTGCTTTTTTGTGTGTTTTGCGACAGCTCTAGGGCGGGTTCGAAAGCAAAAGTTTGTTCCCCTTTCAAGACGGCGGCAAAATATCTACTGCTATCGCCCGTGATATTTCTGTGCGCCGCGTAGCGACTCGCGCCCAGCCCGTAAGCGTCCGCACGAACACTCGCACGCGCACGTGCACGGGCGGCACTCGCACGGCAGCACTCGCACTCGCACGAGTCGAGCCGTTGCCGGCCGTCGTCTCCTTTCAAAAGGGTTGATCGTTAGCTAGTGCTCGCTCCGTCCTATCGGTTCGGTTGCAGTGCATGCCTTTGGTAGCTTCGCACTTGAGTTCGGTCGATATGTTTGTGTTTTATGTTGAGTTTTTTTGTTTGCTGACAACTAACGTATCACTAAAAAAATGCTACAAACAATATTTTTGGAGCTGCCTTAATTTTTATGAAGCCCAATTCAATATTTCCAGTTTTTTTTTGTTTTCATTTCCACCAACCAGTGAACCGAACTCAAGTATGTCGCCCAATTTCTTCTAAATTGACAAAAAACAAGTTTCGATTTTGAAGAAATTTCAGTATCGAGGTTGAGTTTGATTTTGTACGATTTAGTTGGGTCTGACAGCCTTAGAAGAAAATAATTTTGAATTTTAAATATGGACTTTATTCCTTGGGCTTAAGGTTGATATTTAAGGTGTGAGGTTATTTTCTATTAGGGTTGTTTCGTAGTGCATGCGTAGAGTGAGAGGTGCACTGTGCCAAGCACATGGTTGTGGTGATATTCCATTAATATATATTTTTATTCAGTAGTTACTGTAGAGTTTGATTTGTGATGCAGTTTTGCTATCAGATTTCTCTTTTATTATCATAGATTTTGTTCGAAAATGATCAATGCATGTTGGTTTGTATGTTGGATTCATAACTTACAATTGACAAAGCCCCAAAAATTTAATAATAATCTAGATTCTAAAATTAAATAAGTATCTATAGCCCCAAACCCATTACCAGTTAACTTTGTTTCCACTTTAAATGACAATTACAAAAATCGATCTTTTAAAACTTCTTATACCCACTTTCTCTATCAAACCTTCAGTTAAATCCTTATAGATCTCTTAAATAAAAATCTAAGTACCTACATATCCCCAATGAGTCCAACACACAAGTCCGTGGCGTGGGTGTGGGCCGTGATCACCTCGCTAACCGCCGGGACCCGCGCTTGCAGCTCCACAGTGGCGCATCCCTCCGAGCTGCCGCCCTCGCCGCACCACTGGGAATGACGCCCCGCCCTGCACAGGGCACAGCGCCCTATCCCTGTGGAGTAAGGCTCATTGTCCCGCGGCACCGGACCACTACACCAGCTACTGCAAATTCGACGCTATTCCCTGTGGACTAAGGCACATTGTCCAATGATGCTGCAGCTGCGACCGCACGCGATATCCGACGCACTTCCCGTGGAGTAAGGCATATACTGCATTGACGGAAGGCCAGCATATCGCTGCTGTATGATGGCTGTTCCCAATATTCTATCTATCTATGGTTTTGCGTACTAGAGATAGAAGTTTTACTTTACTTGTGTCGGGCTAATGTCAGAATTCTATCTAGAGATTTGTAGAAGACATGTCTCGAGTATGCCATACCATAGATAGATAGGATATTGGGAATAGCTGTAGATCAGTTGACGGTTGTCGAAGGTCGATTTTGGAACGGTGTGCTTTGAACTCGTATGTTTCTTGTCACCTTTATGTTCATATACTTAAGGTTGAATGTTGTAACTGTATGAAATTTTATTGTAAAGAACAAAATTTTGAGTGATTTTTGGTTTCTGATATACTCGTCGCCCTAATCTGCTTTAAATATAATTGTAATAATTGTAATTAGTAGATGTTATTCAGTAGTTATATTTAAATATAAATAAAAGGTGATGATTATTACTTAAAATTAAACGTGAATATTTCAAAAACCAAAAATTGATCATTATAACCACATCATCTGCCATTTATCCTTATTTATATTAAAATGTTATTTTGTATCCATGAGGATAAATGTGCAGCTTATTATAAACCATATTTTTTGTCTGTATTAATTTTAGATTTAAATGATTTATACAGAAATAATAACATAAGAGTTCATCTAAACACAGAGTTTAGATATGTAAACTGGAATTTCTATTGTAAACATTGAAAAAGAAAAAGAACCTCGTTGATATTCAGTCAAAATCGACCTTTATCACCGAGAGAATAGAGTTGTAAGTCAGTTGAAGTCTACACGTCACATAAGTCGGGTCTCTTGTAAAACCGCCTTGTTTTGCTTTTATTTGACTTTACTATGAATGTATTAAATTTGGATTGTATAAATACCGCATCATACCTCATCGCTGTAACTAGAAGGCATTAATATTACGCGCATTGTTGTATTATGTATACGTTGTGGAGAAGTCTTACAATTTATGGGTAGATAGGCTTATAAAAAGTCTTATTAAATTTAAAATAAATATAAGCAAAATTGGCTAATAAAAAGGCTACAGAAATGCTTTCATAATAAAAAAAAAGAAAGTAAAATATACAATTTGCAATCAAGTCCAGCTACCCTATTCCAAAATGCATTTCAAGTGTCTCCACAAAGCGCATTTGTCGTAAGCAAAGCAAAACAGCGGATTCGCAACTACACTACCAAAAATTATTCATTTCTGATATTTACTTGTAACGTAGCGTGTAGCTAATGTGTGTAGAATAATATAGATGGCTGGTTTATTGTGAATATTATCGATAAGGTAAAGCAAAGGATTGGAAAGGATACAAATGTTGATGGCCACAAAATTTTATACAACGAATTGTGACGCCTTCGCGGCTGAGAAACTGCCTCAAAGTAAGAACGGCGTATGTAGTCTTGATTGAGAATGAAGATACGTCATTGTTACTTTTGACGGTAGAGTAGGTAGGGGAACTTATCGAGATTGAAGGGAAAGATATTTGTCAGAAAGGAATGGTATAAGATGGGAGGCGGCCAGGTCACCGACCCGCAGCCTCGGCTCGGTATATACAGCAAAGAGAAGCTTCACGTAGAATTAGGTTATGTTTCATTTATCTCCGCGATTCCATGTAATTGTAAGTGTGACGTAGTGTCAATGTGTGCCTGATTGTGTTTCGTACGGACGTTGCAAGCAATAATTGTTGCAATATTATATACTGCGTATTGACATTTTAATTTTATGACTACGGATTTATTGATTTATATGTGTTCTCTTTTAATCTCCTTTGTGGGATGGCTACAGACGACAGTTTTACACTTAATGAAGAGTTCAGTTGAGTGCCAACAAGAATCTCGAACAAGCTGTCGTGTGTAGGCGTCCTAGCGTGTATTATAATTACTAAGCTTAATCCTAAACACCATTGTATGTAACATCGACTGAACATTTTTACGTAGTTAGGTTAGAATAGTACTAGATATATTAAACTACTAATTTACTCGATGCAATGAATATAAATAGTAAATAAAATAAATGTATGAGTAATATTCACATACTATCATTGCAGTAGTGAGATATTTTATAGCGAAGTGTTTGTAAATGTAATAAATACATGTGTATTTCACGCATTTAATAGTTATATTAGAGGTTTGATTATTGTACTGGGATGTGTTAGTGTGCGTGAGTCTTACGTCATTTTGTCTAATTATTGGCAATGATAATCTTATATGTACGCTACGTGATGGGCTTGCAAGCATTCATTGTCTGAAAATATGGTCGGTATAATATCTCTAATTCACAGTGTTGCAGTAACACAAGCAATGTCTGTTTGCATGTCCATCACGTAAACACCAAAATTGATGTTTCAATTTAAGTTTAAAGTAGTATCACTACTGTATCACGCTGCTAACATATAATCTAGCATAGGGAGACTTTGTGTGAATGTCGCCAGACGTCGTAGCCTTAAAACTAGTTCAAAACTATATAAAAGATTAAAACATAAAAAAACGTTGTAAATAAATGCATAGTAATAATGTTAGTCTAGTACGGTACGGGATGTAAACCGATGTAGCAAGCCCATGAATTGTAGGTCCTTGTTCGAACCGCTGCTTGACTCGTAAGATTAAAGCCTTTGTTCTATAGACGGTAGACAGATATTAGTGACATATTTACAGTTTTTGCGTTGGTTGTTAGTGAGAATTGTACATAGTTAAGGGGTCTGGCAGCGGTTTGAATGAGACTTTGATGGTACAAAGGAGGCGAGCTCGATGTTGTTGGGTTTTAGCTGCCGTCTACTCTGCCTCGGCCCTTCGGATATTTGTGTGGTTGTTACAAAGTATTTTACTTAATGACTCATTATGAGGAATTTAAACAGCTGTGTAAACCAACTTTATGGGAACAGACAAAACAATTTTGATTAAAAAGCCTACATGGTCCACTAAACTTTGTCACCCGTAACTTCATGTAACCTCACTTTGAATACTGGTTCAGTGGT
Source organism: Helicoverpa zea x Helicoverpa armigera (assembly GCA_033682625.1). NCBI lineage: Eukaryota > Metazoa > Arthropoda > Insecta > Lepidoptera > Noctuidae > Helicoverpa > Helicoverpa zea x Helicoverpa armigera. Next base: position 2,856,928 of record JAWIIS010000002.1, on the reverse strand, counting down.
GACAGCTAAAACCATACAAGCGAGTCCCGACAGACCCACCTTGCCTTAACTCAATAACTGTCACTGTGATTCGTTACGCGTAGATATTGAAACCCCGCACCCCTCACACTCTGTGTACTGTACATAATAGACGAGTGCTCGTTAAGTAAATATCGTCATTGGTTTATTAGAAATTTGCTTAATTATATAAAAATGCTGTATACTACGTGTCCTCCGATGTGAAAAGACGTTTGATTGTATGTAAATAGGGATATAATAAGTAGAAGAATATTGTTAGGTTGGGGTGTTCAGTTGTGTGCGGATGAAATAATTGTAAAAAAATAAACTGACAAGATGTCAATTTAAAGGAATAATTTAGACAAAACTGATACATTTAACGCAGTTAAAAAATTGGTTAAATACTTCAATTGAGCTCAACTTGATCAATCAGGTTGATCGACTTTTTAATTTGCAAAATGATTGGCAATTACCACGTGTAATCAAAACTAACATACAATTATACCTACCTCATAAATAAAAAAAAGTAGAGGTAAAGAATTCAAACACTGACATAGTGAATTTCGTTCGCGCGGCTGTCACCCCGGCGGAGGATATGGGCGGCTCAGTATTGCGGCGCCCTAACGAACACGCTTCTTACTTTATTTAATTGTACGTATTGCGTTTCCAGACTTTCAGAGATCTCGTATTATTTTAAGTTTTAAGTACACGACTGTTCATTTTACACACAAGTGATCTTTAGTTGGTAGGACGTCACGTTTGTATTGTACTAGTTCCCTGCGGCCAGTCAGCCAGGCTTTCTGTTCATGTTAACTGATCGCACACTCGAACGTCCCCGCGCGGATGTTCACTTTCTTTATGTTTTGTGTAAATATTAGCGGTAATGCGGTAAGACTCTTAGGTTTGTGTTAACAATTAGATCGCCTCTGTTCTTAGTTTGTGTTCAGTAATCCCACATTAATTTTGTATAATAATTTCCACAATTATATAAAAAAGTAAAAAAAAAATACAAAATATGAGAAAATGAATTTGTATTCTTCGTTTTAATGATTTTATTATTATGACATTTTGATTTAATTACTATTATTACCAGTCGTAATGTAAATAGATACTTTGTGCACTGATAGTCGTGTTTAAGTTAACTTTAGATATTAATATCAAATGGCTGTATCGATTCTGTTTATGTAAAGCCCAAGACACAACGTTCACTATAAGACTTAGTAGAGATGTTTCCTTTGCGGTATTGTCCTTCATCATTTTGTAATGTATAGAATGGTTTAGTTAACAATACATGTCACGACGCATATTTAAGTGTTTGTGATTTATTTTCACATGTACACAGCAACCCAGAAACTGTCAATGTAAATATAAATGATACGTGTTTCTGTCGTGTACGGAGTTAGTTGCATTTTACCATTGTTGCGAACTGCCAAAACTATTGTAATAATTTTGTAGCGTTTTACGTATTACACCACATGGGCAACACGATGTAATTCAATGAAACATTAGAAATGGAGCGATGGAAATAAGGCATAATTACAATATGTTAATGATTTTTTCTGTGAGTTTTAAAGTTAGTCATAGCGCTGTTTGCTCAAATTGCTATACATACGCGTATACTCATCTTAATATAAAAAGTCATAATTTCTGTCGTTGTTTCTGATTTTATCCTAATTTTAGCTTAGTTTGATTTGTACTTGAATTGTAGGTTTTAAAGTTAGATGTATCTGCCTGTGTGGTGTATATCGTACGCGTAGCTCGCGAGCCGGGTAGCGACCGAGGCCGGCCAAGCGACACTGTGTAACAATAAACTACTGCATAATTATACACCAGACTTTTATTTTACACCTTCTTACTATACTTACCTTCATCGCGGTCAAACCTTAAATAAACACGATTCTATTCATAAACATTGGCATAATGTATATTCTAGCGAAAGACAATAACATCTGTCTGTACTAATACAATAAAGAGGGTTTTTTCGCTTGTTTGTTTGGAAAATATAGAGCAATGAATCATTTCATTTAACAGAATAATGTTTGATGTTTTTGCTCAAGTGATCTTTTGCCCTCGCGTAGTTATGGCAGTCTTGCTAGTGTCTGTGTTAGTGTGCGAGTTCGAAGTTTGGTGGGTTACAAGAGGTAGGTTATCTCGTGTTGTGCTCGTATAATCGCTCGCATATTTAAGCGCGTCGCGCATCTCGCGAGCCGCGCCTTCACGGTACATTCGCCAGATTATACACATTAAATACATAGTACATTCGCCAGATGTGGACGCACCCTAATGGATGTTATTATAAACCTTCCTCTTCAGTCATAATGCCCTCCTAGCCGATAATCGGCTACGGCGGCTGTTCTTATGTAAGGAGATTAGCCAACTGCACAGGACATATTACAGTGCACAAGCATATGCGCAGACACAATCGCACTCACTATTCCTTCACTCTCATAGCCCGAAGGCACGGCAATCCGACACGACCGGAGAGAGATCAGGCGTAGGAGCGACATTTACGTGCTCTCCGATGCACGGGTGTATTAATCACCAACTTCCAGGCTGCTTTGTGAAAGTCTTTTACAACCCACAAAACGATTTCGGCCCGATTCTGGAATCGAACCCGAGACCTCGTGCTTAGCAGTTGCACTTGCGACATCTAGACCAACGGAGCAGTTAACCTCTTCAATCACTCTATCTATTAAAAATAAACCGCACCAAAATCCGTTGCGTGGTTTTAAAGATTTAAGCATGCATAGGGATATGGAGATCTAAGGGGGAGGCCTATGTTCAGCAGTGGACGTCCTATGGCTGAGATGATGATGATGATAGGGATATAGGGATAGAGAAAGCGACTGGTACAGGTATAGGTACTATTTAGTGATGAAGTGATAGTGATTTATCCGAACACATTATCTGGAGTAATAATGCCATCGTGACAAGATTCATCCTAATGGATTTTTAATCTCTGAAGGGACTAGAGGTGATATGTGTGGTAAGTAAAGGTGTTCGGAAACATTCTCAAAACAAAGATTACTTCTTTACGTTGATGACGATAATGTGTATAAAAGCTAGTACCTACCTAATGATGAGATCACTGCTTATGCTAGTAACTAGCAGTTAGTTGGTAGTTCTCTGTACTCACAAGTCAACGACTGAGATCCCAGTGCTGCCGTCAAAATCAAAATCTTTTTATTTCACATAGGCCTTTGCAGGCACATATGAAAAGTCACACTATTTGCACGGTTCCAAAAAGTTGGTCTCATGGAGAAGAGCCAGACATAATTTATTTTCTGAGTTATGAAACCTATATCGTCATTTGAAATCCTTGGCAGTCGTTACGGGCAGTCAGAAGCTAGAAGTCCGACGTCAGTCTTAGGTAAACTGGGTTGAGGAGATCATATAGGCAGTCGCTCCCTGTAAAACACTAATACTCGGCTGCATCGAATTATTTTGGAAGCCGAACCCAACATAGTTGGGGAAAGGCTAGGCAGATGATGATAATGAAATCTATGCCTTATGATAGAATAAGTTCAGGCGTTCTGTTTGCTATCTCGGAAAGTAGGTAGCACAGATACTGATTAAAAATTGAGGATAATATCCTCAAAAATGTTTTGAAGCATTTATTTTATAAATATTGTTTTAGTTTGATTAGTATGTAACGCTGACATGTACCTAAACGATGTGGTCGTCTGTAATTGGGAGCGCACCCTTGACCTATACTGTATAATGGCATATCTTATGTAATTGTGTGACTCCTGTTGACAATCCTAGTAAATTACAGTTTCACGGGTTCAATTTTAATACATAAAAGCAGCCAGTTTTACCGACTAGGTACTGATAAAGTCTCTGATAGCTTATAATGATACTTATCTGACAGATAAACTATAACTTTGGGGGCTGTCTTTTCTACAAAAGGCAGCCCCTAAAACACCCGCCCTTCACCACTTTTTTTCTCAGTTCTGCACTTTTTGAACGTCAAATCTACATTTGACGTTCAAAAAGTGCAGATTTTCAGCCTACTTTGAATAAATGACTTGATTTTTGATTTTATTTTGAATATATAGGTTATTGGGATGTAGCGGCAGTCCAAATTGAAAATCCTTGGCTGGAAGCTGACGTCAAACAATATGAGGTAAAAGGTAAGTATTGACTGTCCATACTCATCTACTTAGTTTTTGTGTATTTTGCCTTACCTTTTGAATATTTTAAATATTTGTATACGGTTCTTCAAACCATACAGACAGAATTGTGTTGCTGGGGAGTTTGTTTCACCACTTCTTCTTCCCAGCAAAAACACATAGGAAGTGGTGAAGGGCGGGCGTTTTGGGGGCTGTCTTTTGTAAATTTGACCTTCAAAAAGTGCAGATTTTCAGCCTACTTTGAATCAATGACTTGATTTTTAATTTTATTTTGAATATATAGGTTATTGGGATGTAGCGGCAGTCCAAATTGAAAATCCTTGGCTGGAAGCTGACGTCAAACAATATGAGCTAAAAGGTAAGTATTAACTGTCCATACCTACTATTTTACTGAGTTTTTGTTTCGTGTGGCTCTGCTCAGACTCTAGTGGAACTACTTCCTGTATCAGGATAGAATAAAGCGAACATAATTTAAAAATAAAAAATAAGGCGGCGTACTGTTAAGAATTATTTTTAAATTCTTTTACCAACGCAAAAGAGTTTTCAAAATTGTTTCAGTAGTTTCAGAGATTACCTAGGTACCTCTTATAACCTTATAGACTTGGAACTTGCACAATACTACAGATATACACTAGGAGGATTGCCACAACTACGAGTAGGCGATTACTTGAGGAAAACATCAAACATTAGGTATTTTGTTTAGGTAACAAAATAAAAAAAATGTTTCGTCCCTCTATATTTTCTGAGAACTTATCGATGATAGTATCCGTCAGTCTTAGTAAATTATATGTTTACGTTTGTAAGAACAAACATATTATACATATGTTCCTTGTTCGTGGGAATTAACTCCTAGTACGTCGATTGGTGAATAAACTATTAATGTTTGTTAGACATTTATCTTTATTGCTTGCATACAATAATAAATATACTTACTTATCGCTGGTCTGGGGCTCTTGTCATTACCTAGAGCACCTCGGGAGCGGACACTGTCGAGATAATGGAGAAATACGTGATTGTAGTGCTCAGTGTTGTGCTAAGTAAGTTATTTTTATATTCATTAATTTTTCAAATTTTATTATGCCAGTGATTTTTCAAAAAAGGGATTTAGGCAGTTTTTAAAAAGCTAAGGTTTTTAATCTGTTGTCGATTGGTGCACGTAATTATTGTTTATTTTTATAAATGTGACTGTGCGAACATTTAAAATGCGCTCGCTCATTCGCTCTTGAATATTAATTCAAACAATGTTAGTTTATCAGTTAAGATTTTTATGCGTTTTCTCATTTATACTTTCGGATGTATTTCGGCACATAGTATAAAAAATCATAGTGTGGAACTGTAACATGTCTTACTTAATTGTATGAACTGAATTAGCCATTGGTTGCATCGTTAGTCTTGTAGTCTCAAATGCAGGCACTGCGGGGCATGGCGATCTGTACCTACCGTTCGATTCCCAGATTTCAGCTAAATCAGGTTCTCTAAATTATGCGATTTGACCAAGTTGTTATGTACCCAGGTAGGTATAACTTACGCGGTAATTTCATATGACTAACTATGTATGCAATTGACCCAATGAGGAAAGTCGCCAATAATAAGTGAAATTATCTCCACGACAATGAAATAAACATCCGACAAACATGTACATAGGTAGGTAGATACAGGATGTGGAAATACTACTCAGTGTGGAACCTTTGTACATTTGCTAGACTATAACCCTTATTGGGTGTTGATGTCCGCCTAGCCAATTATCAGATACGGCGGCTATTCTGGACTGAACTGCGTAGGACATATTATAGTGCACGAGTATTTGCGCAGACACAAGTGCACTCCCTATTCCTTCACTCTCATAGCCCGACGCGACCGGAGAGAGATCAGGCGCAGTGACTGCCTCGTTGATCTAGCTGTCGCAAGCGTGGCTGCTGAGCACGAGGTCTCGGGTTTGATTCATGTTGGTCATGCGGCTGATCTCTCTCCTTCTTAGGTACGCGTATAACTTATGACTTCATCAAAGTTTAAGAGTATATAACTCTTAAAATGCGCTCTTTCTCCACAGCCTCAACAGTTGTCCAAACTGCCTACAAACCAAACGCGTTAAAACAATACCGCAAAGACTATGAGTACAATCCTAAGACAGATGCATTCTACAAACTGCACATTGAGTCAGCGAGGCATTGGGAGGTCAAGGACCGATGTAAGGTAAATAATGTTAAAAAACTTCTATGCGTGCTAAATATGGGAATAAGCTATGTCACATAGGGCGTAAAACATCTCTTATGCAGAAAAGTTTCTTTGACGTCGCGTCGCCCCAAGAGTTTACCAATAAATACATATATTAAATTCCCAATGTTTTCAAATTAAAGTTAAAATATTACCTCTTTATAGATTTAAGAAAACCATGCAAAGTATTTTAACTTAGATGTGTTTCTACACCGTTGATGACTTTTTAAATGACTAATGTTCATGTGTTTATTTCAATATCGTACCTTAACTGAATTTCTATCACTTATTTCTATCTCACCATATACAAACCATAGCACGTTGTACATATTTTTAAGATTTACATTTTTGTATAGGTAGGACATAGGCTTTACAAATAATAATATCTTTGACTTTGAAGGTAGAGGGAGCGGAACCAATGGTCCCGATATCAGACTTCGATATAATGCAAGTCCACGCTATGCTGAAGCAGTTCGGTGACATCGGCAAGTATGTGTGGGTGGGAGATGATGGACTCAGCCACGACTCTGCTGAGGAACCCGCCATTATTGATTGTAAGTATTGAAGGGTATTTCATACGTCGTTAAAAAGAAACCTTTGTTTTTGAGGTATCCATTAATAAAAAGTGTAAAGTTTGGACACCAATGACTGAGTAAAGGTAAAGGAAAACATTTTGAATAAACCTGGTCTTTAAAGACTGAAATCGGCACGGATGAAGGAAAGATAAACGTAATCAAAACGATCGGATAATAAAACTAACGAGGCGTTCGGGTTGCTTGTCGAATTAGACCAAACTGTCAAAGATTGATTATGACTGCTGGTCATTTTATTATCCACGGAAATCGCCAATCTGCAATGAGCAAGCTTGGTGATTAACGCTGATTCTTTCTTTGTATAAGAAGAGGCATGTTCCCTACAGTGGGTTGGTGGGGATACAAAAAAGGTGATGATGATTTATAGTACATGCTAACTAAATGGAAGTCACAAACTGCCGATATTGTAAGTTGCATCTGCTACGGGTATACCTATCCGTTGATGATTCAGTCGGATCACGTCAGACTAGCTGAGCGTGGGTATTTTACGTAGATAAAGAAAACTGATCGTGGTAACAATAATAGAAAAACATAGGTATACTTGTAGGTACCTATTTGGTAAAAAAACATTGGTAGAATTCGAGGAAAAGAAAATGGAACTACATGGATTGTCTATCAGTAACTGGTCAAGCGTGGTCTAGGATTAATAGACACATAGGTTTAGGCACATTAGATAGAACAACGAATATGTAGGTACATAATGTATTTAGGTAAGGGTAGCAAATCTTTACTAATATTATAAAACTGTTGAGTTTGTTTGTTTGTTTGCTTGAACTCGCTATCTCACGAACTGGCTGCTCCGATTTGAAAATTTCTATACTTAGTGTTAGATAGGCTACTTTTTATCCCGGTACGGGCAGTAGTTCCCACAGGAAGCGGGTGAAACCGCTGACAGAAAGTAGTGTAACTGTATTTTAGCAGACTAATTACCGGAAAAAGAACAATGCATTATTTTGTACGAAGTGACGCGATAACTGTTGAAGTGAAGATGCTTCACCTTTATTTAGTCACTGGCGTCTAAGATAAACATTGAAATCATACGTACCCATGTAGTATGTCCTGTAGGTACTGTTATTATTTCCTCTCTGACATTTGATATACATACCTAGGTACATTATGTATATCAAATTACCTGGAAATTATAGGTCAATGCTTCCCAAAAGGTGAACCTAGTCTAATTCTACGTAATTAGGTGGTTAGTTCTCATAACTAATTACATATTATCAAAGTAAATAACTATTTCAGTTCAGTAAATACCTGATCATCTGTGTGGCATGTCTTTGATTTATTTAGGCAACTATTCTTAGATATTTGCGTGCTTAATGAACTACAAACAGTAATTAGGGATACTTCCATAAGTACATTAGTAGTTGGTTTCAAGTACGAAGTCTACTTTACTGACATGACGTAACTAAGGGTGCGTCTTACGTGGACGATCAACGCGAATTCGAAGCGGTCCGAAGTCCGAAGCAAATTGAATGATGTACCTACGCTACGCCGTACCGTAAAATCGGTCACTTCAATAGAAATACTTGTTTTTCGCGACGCATGGCACCGCTTCACGAAAGGATGAAAATATAGAAATTCGACGCAAAACGACGTACCTATACAAAATAAAACAACCGAAAAAAGTAAAATAAAAATAAAACAATTGAAAAAAAATACTAACTTTTGGGACATCTGCATACTCTAGCTAGAGCACGAAACTACAGTCCAGCTCTTTTAGCGTGAGATTTGTAGATCTCTTACCAAGGACCCACCATAAAGAAACTTTGTACTTAGCTCCCTTTCATTAATTCTAGTGGATCCTGAAGATGATGACATAGAAGAAACAGGGGAGTGCGATGTTGTGACGCGGGATGGTGACATAGAAACTATGTACTGCTACCGAGATCTGCCGTTTATTTGCAAAGTGGAAGCTAAGGACGCTCCCTATGACCCACATTGCAATGTCTTTGGGAAAGGTAAGTATGAAAAATAATAATGTAAAAAGTGTTCAAATCCTTACTAATATTATAATATAAAAAAGCGAAAGTACTCCTGTTATGTTCTCTCTTATGTACTGTCTGATATACTCTCTTATATACTGCCTTATGTACTCTCTTATATACTTTCTTATATACTCCTCTTATGTACTCTCTTATGTACTCCTCTTACGTTCTCTCTTATGTACTCTCTTATATACTTTCTTATGTACTCTCTTATGTACTCCTGTTTCTGTCTCGGTTTCACACCAAAATTACTTAACTGATTTTAAATGGGATACAGATGTACGTAACATCAACTTGTGCACAATTAAAACCTACTACAATATGAGAAAGGTTACTAGATATAGGCTCTTTATCCAAATGCGGTAAGTACTTCACGCCGCCCGTAGTCGAAACCACGGGAACAGCGGTTATATGTAATGTGTATGTAATGTGTATGTATGTGTGTCCGCTTAACTTTTACTAATAACGCTAAACACCTACCTAGCAGATGTAGTAAATGTAGTTGTTAGAAAGAAAAAAAAAACTATTTTTCTTCCTTAATTCCCATTCTTACTGATGAAATATACCCCTACACTCGGTAGCTTTTATAACACAATCAAAATTAAAACAACACTTATTTTTCTAGACTACGTACACTACCCATTAGTGGGCAGTTGCTACAAGATTCCGAAAATCGCGTACTCTTGGAGCGAAGCCTACTCCGAGTGTTTTGCGGAGGGGGCTCATCTCGTGGTCATCAACTCGGCGATGGAACACGAAGCCATTTGGAACCTCACGAACACAGGACCTAAGGTTCCAGGTGCCAGAGCATCGTACTTCTTCTTTGCTGGCTACAGAGCAGAAAGACCGGTGGGATTTGAGCCCGTTGAGTTTAGGACTATTTTTAGTGAGTATTTACTGCTTTGCATTCCTCAGTGATCGAAATGAAGGGACTGCCTATCTGACCGCCTAAACCCAGTTACCTGGGTAAACCTCCTGGGTAAAATTGTTTGCCAGCCTTTCTGGCTTCTGTAGGGTTTGTGACAACCTTTCACGATTGCTAGAGATGTTCAAATCACAACAATAGGGGGATGGGTCCTCTGATGATATACCACCTCAAGAAAGTAGTCGTAGTTTCTGAAAATAATTAAGTTTTGACCAAGTAGCAGATGATGATTAAGCATAATCTCCCGTATTAGTTCATGCTCAGATAAAGGCCTTGCTTTTTTGCTTTTTCAGATCAAACTTTAGACGAAGCTGGCTTCAGCGCGTGGTCGGAAAACGAGCCAAACAACGCCCTTCACAACGAGTACTGTGGCTCCATCTTTCAGAATGATGGGAAACTAAACGATCTGGACTGCTCCCATCGTTTCGCATTTATTTGTGAAATAGAAGTCACTTGGTCTCCATAGGTGATATAAACGATGGACTTTATAAGTGTTATATTCAGTAAAAAACTGAAAGGTACAAAAAAACTAAGGGCAAGTTTAGGAGGTTCCCGATAAAGTTCTAGATAGTTATCTGACAGATAATGTTATTGCTCCAAAGTAACAGTAAGCTAAGTAAATTAATGCCGACTATTTTCAGCCGCTGAAATTATGTATAAACACTTTCGGAAACTAGATAAATAAGTAACATTCTTTGTGAAGAAGAACTTGTAATTAATTTAAAGTCTAATGGACCCACTCAGAGACATTTAATGGTTACTTAAGCCGTTCCTTAGTGCAGAATTTCTATGAGGATCTGTCACTAAGGAGTGACTTATCATTATATGTTTCTGAGTACGGGGGAATGTTCGAATGAGTTGTCTGTCGTCAATAAAGATATAATTAGGTAGGTACACAAATATAATATTAAAGGCCATTTAATATAATTACGTATTTTTTATGTAATGTAAGCTTTTACATATAAAGTTAAGATATAGGTATGGAAATAATTGTAGATTTAATAATATAAATATTTTGCTTTCTTTCTTGTAGTTTCATTGACGATAGCACTTGCAATTTAATTATATTTCACTTGACAGAAATATGGACTCGTCTGTCATTGCATTTAGAAATAATCAATTCAAACCATTGTATTTCAAACAAATGAGTAAGAAATGTAAAATAACAAAAGAACAATACATATTGAGGAAACACAAAGTAATTTCCCTGAAACTGTTCGCAAAAACTAAATTATTATTTTGATGAAAATTGGGTTCACAATACGACCCTATAATGTAGTCCTTCATAAAGAAAATGGATGGAAATGACAACTGGATTGGAACCATTTCTTTTACGAACGAGAATATAAATATAAAAGAGGGAATATTTTAGATTGAACTAGGCTCCACCCGCGGTTTCACCCGCGTATCGAGATAACTGCTTCCAGTAATAAAAATCCTGTCTCCTATGTCCTTCTATCGGGTCTAAGCTACATCTCCTCTAATTCTCAGCTTAAACGGTTCAGCCATTATTGAATTAAAGTGGTGTAACTAACATGACTTTCTTTAATATATATTTATGTGGCTCGTCCGTACGTCTTCTCTCTATTCAAACGGCCCATTAACTGCCCTGAATCATGTTGAAACATGTTCGGAGTATAAGGGTACATAGAAAATCCATCATGGTCACACAACCAGCCCCGGATCTTCAATTTTTTTTAGGCGGGGCAAAAACTGAAAAATGCCGCCCCGCCTACCTACTTATATTTATTTTCACCAACGAAAGTCACTTTTTTGGTAGGTAAAGGACTTAAAAAATGTGTCCAAATCATCAGTGCCGGTTTAAACTCTACCAGCGCCCTGGACGAGATTTCTACGGCGCCCTCCAACTGCAATTCAAACCCATACGAAAAACAGACACACATGTAGTTACCGGTTGCGCGAGCGAAGCGAGCGCGAATTTTTTTTTTTATAGTTAACAAGTCCAAGCAAAAATTACGTAAAATGTAGCCCAATCGTACATACGTTATTGCTGATTGGTGAGTGCAAAAACACGGAAACATGGCTTCTGATTGCGCGAGCGAAGCGAGCGCGAAATTTTTGTTATATTTTAGAATTCAAAACAAAAATTACTTAAAATGTAGCCCAAACGTACACAACTCTTTGTTGGTGTTGGCGCCTGTGTATTAAAATTTTGGGACTTAAAGTAGTACCGTAAATAAGAAAGTTATACCGTAAAAAAGAAATAAGAAACTGGAAGTTACTTTCTTATTAATAAAAGAACTTAAAAACGACCCTACCTTTTTGATAGGGTAGACTAAAAAATTGTTGAAAAATAAAAACAACTGTAAAGTGAAGCAAGCCCGAAAGTTTTTGAGTTTTGGATCAGTAAAAGGCGACTGTGAAGTGAAGAAGCCGCGAGCGAAGGGAGCGCGAAGTTTTGTGAGTATTGGGTCATTAAAAGTATAGCTATATGTGACAAAAATTTACGTATAAAGTAAAGAAACCGCGAGCGAAGCGAGCGCGAAAATTTTTGAGTTTTGGGACATAAAAGTAGTGTTTGTGTCGAGAATTTCTCAAATTTAACGCGGAATTAAACACAAATTCTCTTCGGCGCCCCTGAGCCCGCGGCGCGGGCGCCCGGGTTATTCGCACACCCTTCACCATAGGTTAAGACGGCCTTGATGCTATCCATACATTTGGATACAGTTCCTGTAAGTTGCGATCTTTGATGAAATTTAAAACAAAAATAGGAGTAACATTCTAATCAAGGATTGGTTGGGGTATCCGGCACCCTGGGCCGTCGCCCAACCGTGAACTACCCTAAAACCGCTGCTGCAAATCATTGTAGGCTCTAACTGTTGGCCAAGTCGAGACAGATTAATGTACACAAAAAGTTAATAAGTTTTTAAAAGCGCTGTAAAGTAACAAGCAGTCGGAAGCGCAAACTTTTTTGTTTTTGAGGACTCCATAAATATTTTCACATTACATTTGGCTTTTATAAGGTAAGACAGCGTTAATTTGACTTCTGAAGGTAACAAGGTAATGTCTGCATAATATAGCGCGAGCGAAGCGAGCGCGAAATTTTTTAAGCCTATGACACAAAATTACCTGATTAAGTACCTACATTGTCAAGCAACAAGTAGTCGCGAGCGTAGCGAGCGCGAACTTTTTAAGGATATTTGTTTGAAGACTCACAAATTAAACTGGGAATTATGAACAACTGGGAATTTTTTCACCTAGTTAGAGGGTGTTAAAAATGAAAAATAATCTAAATGATCAATTAAACAAAGCGAAGGCAACTCATTTAGAAACTTTGGTCAGTATCATGATACAATGGAACTTCCTTATCAAACTGGTGTAATTTCATCGAAATTTCCTGGTGGTGGGGCGTCCCGCGGTGCCCCTGAGACTGAGGCGCCCGGGTTATTCGCACACCCTGCACCATAGGTTAAGACGGCACTGTAGGTACCTAACTATTATGGTAATCTGTGATGTAGGATTTAAAATCAGGCAGCCGCCTGATTTTGCCGCCCCCTGAATTTGCCGCCCGGGGCATGGGCCCCGGCCTGCCCCCCCCTAGATCCGGGGCTGCACACAACTCACGGGTCCATTACCGGCGGGCGGGCCCTAATTGAAGCACTCTAAACAGTTAATCATTCGTCGTCTCGGCTAAACAAGATTTAAAGTTATCTGGACCCGTATAATTTCCTTTATGTAATGTACGAACTCAGGTATAGGTGCTCTATACAGAGTAAGGAAAGAACGGAGATGCAATATAGCAGGTAGGTCAGGCGCCTCCTTCTAGGTCAAAAACTTAAGGGCGTCACCAAAACGAGTGACCTAACGAGGCTTTCGATTTTTTCAGATCTACCAAACATATTTGTTATAATAAAAATGGGCTTGTTCCAAAGAAGGTATATAAACGAGAACACAGTAACGTTCCTCGTCCCCCGCTCACCCGCATTTTCGCGCGCTACTTTCTTAGGAGATTTTCCGTTGTGGCACTTCTGCTCGTCATTTTGTTCTCCATGGTACTCTACGCGAAGGGATTTGATTTAATTTCAGTGTCTCTGTAATGTATGTATATGTAATTTCAAAAGTTTGGGACCTTAATTATAATTATAAAGATTAAACCGGAATATCGGTGTTCCTGGGAGATAATTAATTTTATGATTTAACCTTTTTATTTAAATCCTGGTTTGATTTCGTTGCTATGTAGAAAAAGAATTTTAATTTAATATAAATGCAACGAAACTCTTGTCTATCTTTCTGTTACCATATCATGCTAAAAAGGCTTAACAGATGTTGATGACATTAAAACTTGGTGAAATTAAACTGATATTTGGTAAAGGATAAAGAAAAGAGTTTTTATTCAAATGCGTGCATAAATTCCTACGAACGCAAGAATCAGCGAAAATATAAAAAGAACTAGGTAAATATCAAAATGATGTTCTCGAATAACGCTTATTTAGTTACATCGGCAATATCTATGATTCTCATAAGGTTGTTATCTTTTTTGCGAAAAGCTGTCGGCTTGACCGCTGAGCCGGGAAATAAGGTCTTTCATTATTGGGGTGTCGGCTGATGTCACATTGTTGCGGCCAATCGGCCGTCATATGAACGTTTTGGGCGAATCCTGCTGATCACGCGGTCACTGGGATGAGTTATAGTGGGGCCAGTAATGTGGAGTAATGCTTGTTGGATATATTTTGAGGTCATCGTTTGTAGGCTTATTTGGATACCAGAAGATAATGTTGATTATTTCAGAGGGAAATATAGTTTGCTCTTACTTGAAATGATGCTTGTCTTAGCTTTGAGAATAGAAGAAAAGGCTTAAACTATTTGTAGAATTATAACTGAGAAAACAACTTATTCAACCAATTAGTAGGTAATCGAAGAGCAAACTGTCGATTTTAATTAATCTAAAAAGCAAAACTAACAATTTCCGAGGCCTCAATTTGCGCACAGCCGGGGGCAGTTTTCGCTTCACTCTACAAAAACGAGAGGTGTTACAATAAGCACGGTTATAGGAAATTCTTGGGGTATTTACCCAGTTCACGTCATCCGACGAGTGTTGGCCCTTAAGTATGGCCTTCCCTCCTATACATCTGTATTACGAGAAGGTCACGATCCACTGGTTGTGTTATAATGATTTCCTCGACACAATAGACCAGGCGAGCGGTTTGCCGTTCTAATTATCGTTGTTAAGAGTTTCAGTCATAAGCCGGAGTTTCATTCAACAATGGTGACACGTTTCAGTTTCATTGTTCGTTAATACGGCCGCAAACTTCGACTTGATTAAGATGGCCGCCGCGCACACCGTAGCGTAAAGTTCAAATGCGCGCCGAACGTTAATGACAGTCGACGAACTACTCCCAACGTCTTCGCCTGTTAAAGTTCTAGTTATTAATACATGAATTTTCTCAAGTTCCTTTATGTGTTAGAATCGTGCAGTTACCGTGATAACTGCTTTCGGAATGGCGGAGGTAATGTATGCGGCGCGATGTGATTTTCTCATTTCACGGCTGGCTGTTCTAATTTACTGTGTAACAGGTAGCCATATTTTGCGAATAACGTACAGTTCATTGTAATGTTGGGAATAAAAACATTTTTTTCTTATACGTATCTATCTGGGTGCATTGGAATTATTGTTATGTTCAATAATATTTTTATTGAGAGTACAGTCAACTTCAGGTCAGTGGTAACAGTTTTGTAGGAAAATCGTACTTATTACTATTGACTTAAGGTGCATGACAGTTACCACTGATGTGCGGTCTACCGTACTAATCACCTATTTTCTGTCTAGTTGTCATGTTTCAATGAATGTTATTGCAAACAGTTGACAACTACGATTCACACGATGACATGATGATTCATGACACCTGTGTCAAATGGGTAACTTGTCTCGCACGTAGAAACACCCAGTTGAAAATGTGGGCTCACCTCCCTATGTATACTCTAGGAAATCCGCTAATGTGAAAACGCATGTACGAATGTATTAAAATCATACTCTCAACGGCCCTTCACAATTTAATTAATTATAAATGCGAATTAAAATTAAAACGAAAACCAAATTCTTGGAAAGAAGGCACGAGGCAGTCATCACAGGTTTTTCATTACAAAAAATAATTACGGACTCTGAAATCAGATCCGATCATTAAAAAGAATTGGCAGAAAAAATCTTCCGCAATTATATTAGTACGTATCTCATATTAATTTAATATGCTTTGTTATTATAAATATGTATGTCATGTTTAATTTAATGAATACCTTTACGAGTATTCATCACTAAATCCTTATCCTCCTATGCCGATCATCTTTCTGCGAAAGTACCTAATTATTTTTTACTTAAGGACTATAGTATTTTGGATGGACTCCATAAAAATGAACATTGGGGTCCTTGCGGAACCACTAGCGATTTAAGGTCCTGGAACATACAACTTGGAAACGGATCGTATCCGTATTGCCCATATAGATTACGTTCAACACAAATCTTTTCCGATTTAATATGTCGGTTTATTGCCCTTAAAAGGCATAGACATAAAGAGCATCCATTTAACCGCGACTTAACGACCCCAAAAAAAAAATCCCCCACATCAATGTTACCAGCCGCAAAAATTACACTCCAAATCAGATTGCCATATAGAAAAAAGCAAGCAATCGAGTGTTGCCATGATTGTCTCAGTTATTGATGGGGTGTCTCCGAAGCAGTTCGCCACCTGGCTACATCAATCACTTGCTCTAATCAGATCAGATGCTCTCAAACCTCGACGTTGACTGATGCGGTTTTTTCCAAATACCTACTACACAATTACCTTAATGTGATTCGATTTTTTTTGAGTGGGATTATTTAACCGTCTTCTGTGAAAGAAGGGTTATGTTTTTTTGTAGGTATATATTTTTTTACTTGATTGAAATGAAAAACCAGAGGACAAGGAATAGCAGTAGGTACATAATTCGGACATGGTCCTGTTTACAGGGACATCTCTTGAATGTTGAAAATGTGTATTTAAAATTCGAGGACCGTAGGTGAAAACAAACAAAAGTTCTACAGAAGTATTAAAATCCCTGCTGCTTGCCTAACCAACTTAAATCAGTACCCACACTTTTTTATTTCTCAATATGCTAAAGAATGTTTCTACGTAGCTGAAGCGTATGAATTGTTTTACGCAGTCGATATAGTAGGCAGAATTTACTACATAATAATTTAAAAATAAAAAAGTACACCGAGTCCCACTTGATTTACCAAATTCATACGAAAAAGCACACCCATAAGTCTGGCTTCAATCAAATAACAATCTCTTCTTGAAACAAAGAAGGAATTTTATCGCTAGAATTTATTTCTTCGTTATAAATCACAAGGTTTTACAGTACCAAGCAATTTCTATTCTTTTTTATCTACCATGAACACGGAGAATGGAAAGAACGGAGATGCCATAATCAGGCGCCTTCTTCTAGGTGAAATACGTACTGTGAGCATGACTAAAACGATCAGTTACGAGTGAACTAACGAAGCGTTCGAGTTCTTTGAGACATATGACAACGATTTTTGGTATTACAAAAAATGGGCGGGTACAAAGAAGGCGTATAGGTAGGGGTGGAGACAGTAACGTTTCTCGCCATCCTAACAGCCGTATTTTCATCATCAGATCAGTGTGATGAAATGAGTGTCAGACTCTTACTGACTAAAACCCACTATGTTCCTTTTTAAGCCCTTTATGTACCAGGACCGCGGTAACTCTTTCGAAAATCTCGCAGGCGCGTTACTTTCTTAGGAGATTTTCCGTTATGGCATCTCCTCTAGTTATTTGGTTCTCCATGGTCATGAATTATTCGGTATCGGAGTTTCGGAGCTTAGGGGATGTTTTTTTTAAATCAGGCACGTTCATAAGCCTGATTATGGCTGGATTTTTATCTCCGCTTTATTTATGGTGTCGAAATGCAGGAGAATTTATTGCTGGTTTGTGACTGCAATGGAAATGAACTTTTTAATTAATTTAAGTGGTTAAGTAAGTTACTGAATTTAAAAAGAACGTATCCTATCTTGTATAATTTCTTTCTCATTTTTTTTTAAAAGCAACAAACTCTTTAAGAAAAATGTATGTTTCGAAGCTCACAAAATTATTTTTAATTTTCTTTTGACGTAGTTAAGTCGATAAGATAATGTTAAACAATCCATTATACCTTTGTTTTACATAGGTACACATCAAGATGCTGTTTCTTCAAACTTTCAGTCTTTGTTTTTATTTTATTTATTAATGGATACCAAACATAAAACAAAAAAGTTCCCTGGACATAATAAATTACACCAAAGCCAACTAAACATTTAGCAAAACATTATTCGCTTAGATTAGCCACCGGTAGACAATATCAATCATTGCTAGACTTTTCCACCTCGTTTCCTATGAGTACAAACTACAAACTTTTACTCGGCCGATTGTTTGTTTGGAGTCATAAATTACTATAAAGATGAATGGTAATGGTATGTGGGTGCGGGTTCGATTACAGGTCAGGCAAGTACCAATGCAATTTTTATAGTATTGTATCTACTTTCTAAGTATATCTTAGACACCAGTGACTGTGTTTCGGATGGCACGTTAAAATGTAAGTCCCGGCTGTCATTGAACATCCTTGGCAGTCGTTACGGGTAGTCAGAAGCCAGTTATTCTGACACCAGTCTAACCAAGGGGTATTGGGTTGCCCAGGTAACTAGGTTGAGGGGATCAGATAGGGCACTCGCTCCTTGTAAAGCACTGGTATTCAGCTACATCCGGTTAGACTGGAAGCCTACCCCAACATAGTTGGGAAAAAGGCTCAGAGGATGATGGATGAATGGTAATACGCTCATCAAAAAGATCGGGTATTTAGCCGGTATTAGACTGACTGAAAACTTTGATTGGGATCAAAATTCCCTTTAAAAAACAAATGCAGACCACCGGGTCAGTTGTTGCCCGACTGTTTAGTCTGCAGTATGCTTAGACGTTTCCACCTCGTTTCCTATAGTTTCAGGCAAATAAATAAGGTTTCATACAAGAATTATGTGAAGGTCGACAAATCTGGTGGCTTTCTCTAAGCTGGCTGCGTCTCGGCATGATTTATGAAAGTACGAATAAAAGAAATATATGCTAGCAGTCTGACGCTGTTCTGACAGTTTTCTACTAGTAGACGTATAAATAAGCTAGTATTTTATTGAATTGATAAAGTATCATTATTTATATATATTGACGTCGAGAAATTACAAATTAACAATAAACTAGTATTAAATAATTTACAGAAAAGTTGTTTTTCTTCCTAAGATATGGCAAACTAATGAAAAAAGTAGGTACTGTATCTGTGACAATTTTTTGTTAAGATAATTAATAAGTGCATTATTACCAACGTGATCTCCTCAAACGATAAGATCCTTTCTCTTAAACTCAAATAAGTAAGTACTCTACTTACACCAAAATTAAAGATCCCTATCTCAAGCAAAAGATTAGAGGTACAAATTAACAAACTTACAGACCAATTTCCTTAACAGAATCTTCGGCAAAGTTTCCCACTATACAGGGTGTAGTAGCGCAGTTGTGGTATGATAAGTAGCAGTTGTGCTTTTGAACACCCTGTGCAGATTGCCTGGCGGTCCTCCAAATTAGCTGGTTAATGTAAGCAATAACTGGTGTCTGGGACTTTCGTGTTCAGTTTGTATGGGGATTTTATTTAGTTGGTTTAATAAAGAATTGATTTTTTTAATTGTAGCTGCTTTAGCGTTTGTCGGCCAATTGGCTCGATGGTAAGCTCATAGTTTATTTTGAAGGCAATCGTGACACCCAAACAAACTTTTAAGTCAAATTATTGAGCATTAAAGAGACCAAATTATTGTAGGCTCCCATTAATTTGGCATAAATAATATAAAGTAAGGGCTTGGTCAAAATATAAAGTTAAGTATAGGCATGTTGTTCCGTATGGTTGTAGTTACAGTACAGGTACAGTTGATCCGTATATACATGTCACCTGTAAAATAAGTTTGAAACCACCTTATAATTTCGTGTCACGATTTCCAGCGTCTTCATCTTATAATAACAGCTTACCGCGATGTTTGTCATTGTGTGGGTTTGTATCACAACATCCTACAAAGCTTAGACTTACCTTTGAGGTGTTTATGATTGAGTCTATATATAGATACTTTTCTAGAACGACATTTCCTTAAATACAGAGACGTGATATAGTCGGGTGACGGTGAAAATAACTGTATTTTAGGTATGTTTTAATAAAGATAAAATAGATATAGGTATCCTTTAGGTAGAGAGAATTATCTATCTAGGTAAGCATAGTTCTTAACTATAACGATGTTAACAAAACACTTACCTAATGTCAAACTTTCATGCTATTTTTACGCTTAGCAGCACAGAATTGTCTAAGTATTACACTGTAGTGAACTAATAGAGTGAGGTCCTAACATCAATTAGTCAACCAGGTTTCTTTCAACAGTCTAGCTACACAAGTCTATACTTCGTTCATAAAATCATTAAAATTAAAACAAACACCTACCGTTCACTTGTACCGTACACACACATTTCCACAACTTTGTTGTTGTTTACATTAAAAAAAAAGAAACATATTGCGTATGTTATTATTTCTGCACGTTTTTGAAGCATACTCCGTTATGACGTAAAAGGTTCTGTAATCCCCGTGGGATATCTGGCAGGCGATACAACAGTACATTAAATATATCGATGTACATTAGCAAAATAAATATCGGGCCGAGTGAGTCACTTCTCGCTAATACTTCGTACTTACTTTTTTCTTCTTCTTCTTTATTTTTCTTTGGTTCAGACATGTTTTTATGGTTTGTTTCAGTTTTTGGAGCTTTTTCATTTCAATAACTTTACGTGTCTCAAAATATATTTTGTTGGGGAGTTCCCACACTAATTTACCCTCAACGCTGTGTTGATAAGTGGTTATTGCTAACGTAAGTTGACGTTTAAAGGATACTGATTTTTGGATCTAATAAATTGTAGTCCACTCATCAGATGGATATAAAAACTGACCTGAAGAATATGTTTGAAGTTTTGTCAGCTTTTGGGCCTCAATCAATTATATTTTAATTCATAAAATTATAAATACAGTTGTGCAATAGTAAAATATAACCTTTTCCAACAGTTATGAAGACATAATTTTAAATTGAAACGCATTCACTCAAAACAGGGCCATAGTTTTTACCTAACACAATACATCAGTCCGGACTGCAATTCTGTTGCAACGTTGCATCGCATATGAACGTGAAATAGTAGCGCTAAAGTAAATATATGAACCATTACTGTAACGTATGGGGGCGCCCAATGTACGGGTGTTCGTCAGAATTATTTTATTAGTATTAATATGAGATGGATTTTTGCTGGTTTTCGTATAAATATTTTCTATAAAGGCAAGATAAATTGGTGGGTACTGGCTGTCATTTGAACATATTTGGCAGTTGCGACGGGTAGACAGAAGCGAGTAAGTCTGGCAACCAGTCTTACCAAGGGGTATTGGGATCGGGCAATTGGGTTGAGGAGGTCTAAGCAGTCACTCCTTATAAACACTGGTACTAGCTGCATTTGGTTAGACTGAAAGTCGACCCTGACATAGTTGGAAAAAGCTAGGCAGATGTTCGTTTTGAAATATTGCGACTTTTATGAGTAGTGTCAAAAGTTTGGGTTTGAATTGAATTGAGAATGTTTTGGTGAGAAAAAACAAACCACATTGCCGAATATTTTTAACCCGTGCAAATATTTTTTTGCAAGCAAAATACATCTAAAACTTTCCACCGCTGCTATTAGCCGATTTAAAATAATTTTTATTTGTCGAAAACATTTGCGCAAACAATTATCGGTTTTCCCTTTTAACGAGTTTGTCCAGAAAATTATAAAGTTGGAAAAATATATTGACATTGCAAAACAACGTCAAAAGTCAATTAAGGAGCGCCGAATTCGATTGCGGATCTCCACTTTTTGTTTCGCTAACTGGGTTCCAATCTCTGCGGAGTTTTTTGTTTTTATTTGTTGGGGTTCCGTAGTGGGCGGGGAAAACCTTCCCTAATTGTTGTTCTAACCTAATTTTATTATTATGAGGAATGTTTATGGGAAAACAGGTGTGTAAACGATATTTATTTTAATTGAAGCTCCCTAGCTGGATTTCGGTCACGGTGGGTAATTTGAAAGAGACTGGTAAATGGACTGGATTTACACTCCATGAGCTCTGCAGTATCTTTAATTTAAGTAGGTATAATTATAAGGAGAGTACATAAAACAAGTATTATTCGTATCCTTACCCCATTGTACTTCTCACTTAAAAAGTATTAAAATATTCAGCCATATTGGATGGATATGCCTACAATTTTTTCAAACGGCTGGATCCGCCCCATAACTTTACTCAATCGGTTCAATAGGTACAAAAATGTTTACTCTTTACTATATTACTAAGATAACTACCTAACTGTGACAAGGTTGTTAAAGATCCTCTACCCAACTTTTCACTTAACAGACAAGCTCGAATCGAATAATTAAATTCAGCGACAGAAGTCAGACTCCGAAACTATACTTAACTTGCTTAAATGTTGTTTCGTAAGATGGATGGCTGACAGCGGGACCACGATTTATTTGTATTGCTAAAATTATCACCACTAAAATGAAAATTCTGGATAGTAAAGACATTTTTCACAGGTTCGTAGGAGCGTGAAAAGAATAAAACCTCAAACTATTTAATGACCTCAGCGAGAAGCACTGGCTAGTAATTTTAAAATTGGAAAACGTCAAACGTGTATTTCAAGATGTTAGAGAGTAAGTTTTGAATTTAGAAGTTATTTTTTTATACATAGATGTAGTATATGGACCGAAGATTTGGAGAAGGTAGCGGGCAGTGGATAGATGCAAGCTGGTGGATGGATAACTGTCCAAGACAGGTAGTTGCCCTCATTGGGAAGACCTGCATTCAGCTGTGGACTGATGAGGTAGGCTCGAAGGAAGCAGTAACTTTGAAAACTTAAATATGTATATTGTAGGTAGTATCATTGTATCTTATACACTATTTTGTTTTGATTAATGTAGAAAAAAATCAAGCATAAAGCAACTTAAGAGTGATCGATGATTATTACTTGTCTAAACCTTTCCCAAAATTATAATTACTGAAAGCGATTTCTCATCTGACAGCCACGACCCAGTTACTGAAATGCACGATATATTGTAAAGACTGGTTATAACACAATTTTGCGTGTACATTAATATTATAATTTAAACCGTAACAATCCCTTTATGAGGATTTAAATTATAAGGCAGATAAATTGAATTATCCCTTTGAAGTATATTTAATTTTGTACGTACAAACAAACTGATTGGTAAACCTATATCCTTATAATTATCCCTCGGTGGAATTGAACCATGGGAGTTTATTTCTTATGTAAATATATTTATTATACCTGCGTATACATAGGTATATAGTCAACATCAATTTTAATTAATTTTGTGAAGTCTCGTAATGAATGGTTTTTTATTCTCGAGGTATCCGGTAGCTGAATGAAGAAAGAGAGCGCAAAAAAAATCGGCATTCCATTTGTTAAAAAAAAAACAAATGAGCCAGGTTTCTTTAAAACCAATTAATAAAATATCCTACTAATAATATTATAAACGCGAAAGTTTGTATGTATGGATGTATGGATGTTTGTTACTCTTTCACGCAAAAACTACTGAATGGATTTTAATGAAACTTTACAATAATATAGCTTACACATCAGAATAACACATAGGCTACAATTTGTAAACATATTGTTCGAAATACTAAACCTGCGCAGACGAAGTCGCGGGCACCAGCTAGTTAACAATAATTTACATAGCCATATGTAAACAAGACTAATAATTTTTTTTTCTACTCGAAGGAACTGTCAGACGTTCAAATGTTTTGTACACAGATAATCTAGACCCTGAGAGAGGACATAGACAAGCACGTGGGTAGAATCACGTGGAACAGTTTGTTAAAAATGAACTAACCCAACTAAGTAGGTAAGTATCAAACTTATTCATACAAGCCAAACTCCTTGCTTTGTTTACATTACAAAGAGGAAATAAGGAATGTTTTCATCCAAGTGGGTGTCAGGAAATTGAGAAATACGAAAAAAAATATGGCGGCATTTACGTGCGCGGGAAACTAGTTCGTGCATAAGCTTCGTATCTACATGCATTATAGATATTCTGTTTACGAATAAATTTGAGGAAAACTACGTATATGGTGTAAGCTGGGTGTTATGCTATCTTTTGGATAACGATATTGTAGACTTACTCTAAAAAAATATCCTTATTAAAGTATTTACTCAGTCATTTTGAAACGGTTACAAGAAAATAAATAAATTGTTGTTTTGTTTAGTCGGGCTATAGTTTGATCGAGCTTCTAAATTGGTATGGATAATTATGAATGGTAGAGCGCATATTATAACGATTAGTTGTCCGTACGGCATCAGACTGACTGAGCCTGTTTGAATTCACAATTAACTTCTTCAAATTAAACAGTAAGCCAACTGTCAACCGACAGTTTAGTCTACAGTCTACTACACCTCTCATACCCATGCAAGTCATGTCGAAAATGGCTGAAATTACGTTGAGTTACTACACAAACATGTTGGCTTGGAAGATGACATGTAATTTACAGCACAAATATCTTACACGCACACATACAGACATGATGTAGGTATAATGAACATTGTCATTATCTACTCGAGTAATGGGCGTTTTAGAATAATATCGTCATTATAACGAACTTCTTAACAGGGTCGGGCTTTAATAGAAGCTGTGCAGCTCCATTAAAGTAAGGTTAGGTTTGGTGCGGTCGGTTTGTGGATGGGTGGGTGTTTAATTGAGACTCGTCGGTGCTTAAAGGAAAAGTTAAGGCGTAGGTCTAAAATGCCACTAGTAATTCTTTTGCTGTGGTTACCTATCGGTGGTCAGGTCTGGTAACTGACTTCATAACTACCTAGGTACAAATATGCTAGCCTCCACCGCCGGTTTCACATGCGCCCCATGGGAAACACTCGTGCACCCGGATAAAAAGATACTTAGCCGTCCAGGGAAAGTTCCTGAGGTTCAAGCTAACAAACAAACTCTTCAGTGTTATGATATTAGTAGATGACACAACAACGCTTCTAATTTGGATCCTTTTCAAAATAATTCATAAACATAAAATCCTACCTACACAGAACAAATAAAACCATAATTTCGCTAAACGTAACCCAAGCTCCAATCAAATGAGTGTAATCACACAACGTTCCCACAAAATTGAACGTAACGCAAACATACCGAGTCAGTACATCATGCGTATTACAATTTATTAATGGACGACAAATGTTTGTCAACGGCTTACGTAAACGCGTGCGTTAACGTTACTATTGGGACTAGGGGGACTGTTACCCTATATTTTGTGGTTTAGTTAATGTTTGTTTAGTTGTTACGCTTTTTTGTTGATTTCTGAGGGAATTGGGAGGTTGTTGTGTAAACTATTATCTATACTAATATAATGAAGAAGAAACATTTTTGTTTGTTGGTTTATTTGTATCCTAAACGCTCCAAAAGTATGGAAAAGATTTGAAGAATCTTTCACCGTTAGAAAGCTACACTCTTCCCGAGTAATTTAGGCCATATGTTTCCCGATATGGGCAGTAGTTCCCACGGGACGCAGGTAAACCGCGGGAAATAGGCTAGTCTGTGACATAAACATTGAAGTTTTTCATAGATTTTCATATTTTAATAGTTTATGACAAAAGAGGTTTTTTAACGATTACTAATCACAAAACCACGTGTGTGCCAATCCTAAAATCTAATTACAAGTACCCTAAAACGCGACCCCTATTCAAAAACAAACCTGTATTCAAGTCACTAATTTAAGTTTTCTCTTACAACCTCCAGAACACCGTAAGACCAGTTTAAGAAGACCTCTCTATTACTTCGGATGGTTAAGATTTGCGAAGAAGTAAGTTGATTAAATGGCTTCACGGGGGTCACATACTCTGGCCACGCAAGGAGTCAACCCTCAAATTTTAGTGCCGCTGAATTCTGAGCACCTCATTAATTCGGAGCTTCTTTCAAAGTTTTTCGTTTCATTTTTGGGTTTTGCTTAATTAAATCTAGTTTTTGACGTTCTTAGGATATTGACTGAAGATGGCTTGCTTTTGAGGGAAAGGTTTTAATAGGAGTTAAGGGTTTTTTATAACCACCAATTAAGTTTACTTATTAAAAAAAAACCCGATTGTCTTAAGTCTGATGTAATTAAAAGTATTCAACTGGCAGTGTTACATATTTTAACATATAACTCGGTAAGATTAAAAGCTGACGTATAACATTTGGAGGGTCCTGACAACCCGTAGCAGCGGTCAAACATGCAAATTACAGCTGAGACCAAGGGCTTACGTCACGGGATTTTCGGTTTGTTCACTCATTTAAGGAGCCAGTCAGCCTGTTAGACAAATCTTCTTATAATAATATTTGGTGCAATAATTGTGATGTGTCTAACATCTTCTTAATTTTCTTGCAATATTATGAAGTTTTAAATCTATATCATTATGCTGAGAAGCATGGGCTGAAGTACAATCCAATCAAAAGTGAGCTGTTGGTGTTTAGAGGTAAAAATAAAAACCCATCGTATGTTCCACCTGTAACACTCAGTGGTTCGCTCTTGAGGAGAGTAACCAAGTTCAAATACCTAGGACATATTGTTACTGAGGATTTAAAGGATGATTTGGATATGGAAAGGGACCGAAGGGCGTTGGCTGTTAGGGGAAATATGGTGGCAAGGAGGTTTGCTGGTTGCTCAGTACCAGTCAAAATAACGCTTTTCAAAGCTCACTGCCAGACCTTCTACACCAGCAGCCTCTGGGCCAATCATACCCAAAAGGCTGACAATACCTTGCGCATCCAATATAATAATGCTTTTAGGGCGATGTTGAGACTGCCACCATACTGTAGTGCATCGGGCATGTTCGCGGATGCACATACGGACGACTACTTCGCTATTATGCGTAAGAAAGTTGCGTCGCTAGTACACAGAGTCAGGGGAAGTACCAACAGCATCCTTAAAGTATTCGCGGATAGACTGGATGGGCCTGCACTGGATAGGTTTGTCAAGCTGCATGTTTTACATGCAACTTGAGAACCCTTCCAGTGAATAAGGCAGTGTATCTTTTTTTTTCTATTATTAAGTTTCTAGATTGTAATTATCTAACTTAAGTGCTTATTACATTTGACTAAATTCAGTCGTCTAAATAGGTTTGTCTAATTAGGTTTCTAAATGATTTAATGAAAACTACCTTCCTAAATGCGATTACATTTGACTGAATTTAGTGACTGAATCATTTAGACGACTGAATTTAGTCAAGTGTAATAAGCCCTATAGGTTAAGTTGTTTTTTTGTTACTAACATTTTATGGGCCTTGGCGTCTGAATAAAAAAGATTTTTATTTTTATTTTTTTATTATACTATCGTAATAAAGAAATAACGTTTGTGAGTTTGTAGGGAATGGTTTCTGGATCTACGAAACTGATTTTGAACATTCTTTTACCGATAGAAATCAAATAAGAAGAGGAAATTCTCTAGAAACTGTAACCGCAAAAACTTAAACATCTGTTGAACACTTGTCTAAAAAAAGTGTGACTGCGAAATGGACCTTATTTCAACGTCAATATTTGTAATTTTTTTAGACAAGTGTTAAACTGACGTTTAAAAGTTTTTGTGGTAAGACGGTAAATATTTTCAGCAAGGTTCATTCTCCGGTGTCATCGTCCTACAGGCCCGCTACTAGCTTCAATTCAATTAAACGCAGCCTACAGTTCTGTAACATTTCTGAAACGATCGTTTGTCAACGTCGTTTATTAATTTGCATTAAATCCCTCTTACGTTGATATGCCAGAATCCCATTTATTTTGTTTGAAGTTAACTCAATTTCACGGTGTAGATGCCATAACGGCTTCTGTTGCGCTCATTTCACCTCATGGGGTTAAATTGTGTCTATGGCGAATATGCATACTTGTCTATAGGTATATTTGAAGGCAAGGAATGTTAAGGAGGTACCTATTTGTATTCAGAACACGAAATCCTGTACTCTCGTATCTTCATTTTCATTTTGCTATGATGTAAATTATGAAAATTATATAAAATCATTTCCAATACTTTATTACCTTCCTTAGTTAATTTTCTCTATTACCTCATTTGTAAATTGAGATTAGTATACATTATAATTTACTTACTAAATACTTTTAAAAGATTTTTGACAATTTTTTACCGACTTCCCAAAAAGCGGCGGTTCTCAATACGACCGTATTTTTTTTGTATGTCTGTTACGCGATTATAACTACTACTAATACTGAACAAATAAAACTCTAAAGTTATCAAATCATAGCATACATACATAGGTTTCATGACTTGAAAGTAATTACTTTCCCCTCAGGATTTTGCAAACCTTCGCAGCTCCAAGTGCATATTCTTGTGAAAACATCCCCAAGTAAAGCTTTCAATTTTAAACTTCAGTCTTTCACGTAATCCTTTGGACGGTAGCTCAAAGTCTTAGTAATTTTCATTTTCAGTTTTTTTGGAATTCATTTTCAACTCATCTTCAACCATTAGCATATTATTCTACTATGTTCCCAGAGAATGCATTTTGGCGCATTCTGCATAAAGGTAGGTTTTATGAAAAGTTTTCTTATAAAACGCGAGTTTCTGACGTTTATTAAACATTCCGCATTTTGCAGTTTTTCTTGATATTTTAATGAATTTTAATTAAAAATATGAACTATCGCATTTCTTTTGCGGTGTCAGAATTCCAGAAAAGCATACTGTCTTATCATTTTAATGTAGCCATGAAAATTAACCTGCCGTAGGTACTCCATTTTCCAAATCAAACTTAACATATTGCAACAAAGTACGAACAGCCTATTTTAAACTTGGAAATACAAATTCACCAACGAGTTTAGACAGCAAGGCAGAACATGAAGTTATGATTGCAAATAGTCACAACTCTATGCACGATACAGTGTACACACACAGATATAGTCTACAAACACATGTGTACAACAGACTGTAGTCCCACGGAGTAACGAAAGATGAGGGGATATGACATAATGCAGGTAAGTCAGGAGCCTTCTTCTAAGTCAAATTCGTACAGTGGGCATGACCGAAACGATCAGTTACGAGTGAACTAACGAGGTGTTCGGGCTCTTTGAGACATCTGCCAAAGATTTTTAGTATTACCAAAATGGTCGGGTCCAAAAAAAGCGTATAAAAACGGATACAGTAACGTTCCTCGTCTCCCCGACACCGGCATTTTGGCGCGCTACTTTCTTAGGCGATTTTCTGTTCGCCCGCTCCGCTAGTCATTTTGTTCTCCATGTGTAGTTCCAACCAATATTTGTTCGGACTCGCAGTCTAAACATGGATGGGAGATATGTCACGGGCGTCCTCGACAATTTGTCATCATTTACGGTCGATCCTCAGATTGAAACTAACACACTGGTTTCTCGTTCGATAGTGTAACGTGGCTGTCAGTTTGGACTTTTAAAGATGCTTTTTTAGCGGAGTGGAGTCTGCTGAGCGTGGTAGACATATTATGTTGTAGAACATAAACATAACATAATTATGAGAAAGGATAGACAATCACCATAATCTCAAAATACTCAAACGCCGCTTATCTTCAAGCCTTACTAAAAGTCTTTCTCTCGCAGAAGTTACCATAGGCCAATATAGAATGGTAATAGGTGACCAATATAGAATGGTAGTAGGTGACCAATATAGAATGTTTGAGTTGTCTTTAAAATTAACGAAAGTTTCTTTGACTCGACATAGAATGAAGCAAAACCTATTCATTTGGAACGTAATCAATTTGCACCCACTGTGCATTAGAACTTTTCAAATGAACCTCAATTTAACACCAACATTGACAATTCTGAATACATCGTTAGCCAGACCAGCATAACTAATGAACCAACATGACTTGCTTATTGCTTTACCAAAAATTCGTTAAAACTCAATGCATTAGTATTTCTCTGTGCAATTGAACAACAGTTCCGTGCCAATTGTATCACCATTGATCGGCCGATCAAAGCCAGGCTTAATGGATTGGATTTGCCAAATTGCCTGGCTGGCAAATGTCTGGTGATTATGGCGACGGTGACTCAATGACAAGCCTGTGGGCTGCATGAATGATGTGATATTTTAGTTGCTTTTGATTATTAGTTGCAGGTATTTTAGTCCAAACGCGGAATTGGTGCTAATGATATTCCGCATGCAGAAGTTGGCCGATAGTTGGTCCAACGGTTGGTTGAAAGCTCCTCATGATAGCGAGGGACACACTTAGGTTGGCCGATACTTGGTCCGTTGGTAGGTTGAAGGCTTATTTTGAAGATTCATCGTGAATTCAATAATTTAGTCGGTCAGATACGACTAAAATATT
Organism: Helicoverpa zea x Helicoverpa armigera; assembly: GCA_033682625.1. Lineage (NCBI taxonomy): Eukaryota > Metazoa > Arthropoda > Insecta > Lepidoptera > Noctuidae > Helicoverpa > Helicoverpa zea x Helicoverpa armigera. The sequence continues at coordinate 2,826,653 of JAWIIS010000002.1, read as the reverse complement.
GCAGTCTGCGGGGGCTCTTTGGAGGGCATTTGCTTATGACAAATAAGGTTTGTTATGTCTTCTTGAATTATGACAATCAAGATTGTCTCAAGGAGAAAAAGAACTATAGTCTTTCACTTCTTTCCGAAAAGGACGATAACATACCTAGCCAAGTATCATTACCTAATTGGACACAGATTAACCTACCAAATTGCTAACCAGACAACTATGGATTAAATAAATTGACTTCTTAACAAAACCAGTAAATTGATCACAGCACACTGCATTGATTTGACCAAAAGAAAAATTAACGACATAAATCTTTTTGCCTCGATGCTAAGTCAGTGAGTTAGGTAACTCTGTTGCGTAATATATGGCAGACTCTCACCCGTATAGACCATATTATATTTAAAAAGAAAGACTTCTTAAGGAATCTATTTGGCAATCTATTAGGGGTTGGTTTTACTGAGCGAGCACATTTTAAATTGATGTCGAGTAGTTTTTGTTACAGTTATGTATTTCGGTATTTGTGCCTACTTTATAAGTAGAAAGTTTAGATTCATTTAAATACTTAGACCTAATCTTAGTCTCAAACTTAGAAAATAAAGTACCGCACTTCTATCTGTCTGTTGATCTGTTCTCACGGGAAATACATAAGGTTTTGTTTATCACCGGTAATATAAGAAGGCGTGTTTTTTATTTGTCTTTTTCAAAAAAATTGATAAAAAATAAGCCTGTTCCTATCTAAGAATCAGCCTTTAAACTATCTATATCCTTCGATCATTTCCTTAGAAGAGCGTGAAGAATCCTCAATAACAAATGGGGAGGAGAGCCCAGTATTGGGATTCTATAAAACTCGATCAACAACTCGCATTTCACTTCGATTCGTAATGTCATTTCATACTTTAGGGGAGGTAGGGGAGGGATGGGCACTTTTTCACATTTATTGCATAAAAAATCAGATTTTACAGATAATCAACTTTTATTGCCATTTCTTATGTTTGGCTAGATAAAATCAAAGAGCTATCCTAAAAATTACAATCAGTTTCAACATTACGAGATATTTAAACGGTTTAAATAAAACCGTCGACACGTCAAAATTTTGTTTAGTCTGACATGCTTTAGTTGGTACTTACGTAGTGTTTAAAGTTACTTTTTGCTTTTTATAGGGTTTATCGTTTATAACATTTTGTCATAATAATTGCGTACTTTTTTGGGTCGGGGGTTTTTTTAATTTATAATTTTATTTTATTTCATGGTTTTTTAAAGGAGCTCCTTAATGTTTCCTTCTTTTTATGATGGGTTCGCTAATGCGATCTCAGCCAAAGGAAGCTGTTTAACAATCCTCATGACAAACTGGCTCTGGGAGAATTGCACAGATTGAGAAACAATAAAGATGGACCTTTGTTGATCCAGGGTTATATATCATTCTAGGGTTTCATCCGCCACATCCCATTTCCAGAATTAGGTTCTCGTCAATTAGAAACATGAAGAAAACTAGTCAAGACAAATTAAACGAGCCCAAACTCGATGGGTTTACTAAAAGGCAGTTCAGGGTTACCTATCTTCGTGTCCTAACAGCAGACCAGCTCAGTGGTTCCAGAAGACATTAGTATTTCAAATTTTAGATCCCACATATGCTTGCAAGTAAACTGAGCGTGTAACATTCCTATCACACCTAACAAACGAGCTGATGACCTTGAAGACCTGAACCGATTTCCACCAAACATAGCTAAGAACACTCCCGAATGACATTCCTTTTAAACAAAAAAAACCGCATTACAATCGGATCATCCGTTTGGGAGCTACGATGCCACATACACACACACACACACAGACACGTCAAACTTATAACACCCCGTCGTTTTTGCGTCGGGGGTTAAAAAGAATGGTTTGCGACGGGAAATTCCTAAAGATTTAATATAACGAGCAATACAAGAGGTATCAAAAGGTTAAAAAATAAAATTAACAGCTGATAAATATGGAGTCCCTAGATCAAGTTGGCAACGGTACCTGAAACAAGATTCTATAAAGGATTTTTAGCGCAGATTTATAACCTCACAAATTTTCACTGAAGAAGAAGAACAAAAATTTACATATTATACGTTACATGGTATGTCCAAGCCTCCCTACCATAGGGAGCATTGGACACTTTTGACTTAGTTTATAAAAAAAAAATCGGTAAAAAAACTTAAGTAAAACGGTTTTATCTTATGTGCACTGAAAACTAGAAAATAAAAAATAGTTACTTACCTGTCAACCTACGTAGGTGGTCCCGGTCATATTAGACTAAAATAAAAACGTGGGGCCCATAAACTATTGCTGTAGTACCTCTTCTAGAGGTATAATAGGTGTGGATTGCATCGACTTACTATAATCGTAACTGGAGATTTTGACAATCAATCATTAATAATAGAAAATACACATACCTTTCATTAGTTTTCTCTTTATAACGATCCGAAACCGCAACAAAATATTTAAGTACTTTTACGAGTGTTTGTTCTTGACAACTCACAGAAATGACAGATAGTCTATGGATGAACACCGTTACCAGTCGGTAACGTAAACTACCCAATAAAAAAAAAAACTATGATCAAATCAGAATAAAAGGACCCCCCTTTTATTCTGATTTCATCATGTCTCCCAACTGCCCATCTGTCCCCTACCTCCCCTATAGATAGACAGATTTTGGCAGATCTGTCAAAATCTCGACTTTAATTTAGTTCAACTTGTCAACACGCTCGATAGTGAAGCGCTAGTGTAGTTTGACAATGTCAATCACGAAACTTTAAGGTAGAATTCCGTGGGTCGCGATTGTCGCAGCCGCGCGCGACAAAAGTCAACCTATGAAAATGTATGGCACCGCTGCCGAGGGCCGCGACAGTCGCGCGCGGACGACGAATTTCGTGAGCCGCTCGCGGCCGTACGCTTCTCAACATGGTCTAGCGCTTAATAACATCTATAGAATTTTAGTAAAACCAGAATTAAATTGTTGACAATGCCGCGAGCAGCTTACGAAATTCGTCGGCCGCGCGCGACTGTCACGGGCCTCGGCAACGGTGCCATACATTTTCATAGGTTGACTATTGTCGCGTCCACGGAATTCTACCTTTAGATCGAAGTCGAAGTGAGAGTGATGTCGAAGTGAGTTGTGATATTTTATAGAATCGACATGCAGCTTATTGATGTGCGCCATTAATATTTGGTTAGGTTCTGGTACCAAATTATTTCCGAAATCCATAATAAAGAATTTAATTTTTCTAGCGATTTATTCAAACTGTTATTTTAATTAAAGTTTTTTGGGGGTTAATATGTTGACGATATATAGGAGGTTTAGTGGTTTAATATAGAAGTGTATATCCTTTTTTATACATTAGATTTCGGGGATATCGAAATACCATGATATATAAGCTATCAAATAGATTAGACTGCATAAGAATGTTTGATGATTGAAAAGCTACTTCGAAAGATTTTTCTTATTAATAAAATCTTTCACTTTAAGCAATGCTTAATTTGAAATGTTTGTTTCAGAATCCTTTTATTCCCATTATATACGACCAGTCAAAATAATGGCTTCCCCACAATCTCGGACAGTCTGACAGTAAAAAGAGATAGCTTTACGTATCGTCCGAGGCAGGGGCTGGGCTTTATGCTTAAAGAATGATCGGATATCACCACCCAGTGTTGTCTGATCTCTAGTCTCTAAAGATGGATCGATCAGTTACGCTTCAAGTACTAGCGTTTTGCAAAGGTTGCATAAGTATGAAAACTTTTTGGTGACTTGGCTGGCAATATTTTTTGACAGATGTCACATTTGAAATTAGAATACTTATATTATAGAATCTAATTTGTTTGAACACTATTGTCATAGTTATGTTTTTGCAAAATGAAATACGTTTATGTAAACAGTAATTTAAACAATCGAGAATGTAATGATGTATTATTTATGAGGTTATAACTCATCTTTATCTTATAACTATTGTAATTTCAAATTAAACCTTATGAATTACCGCACTATGAAAATTCTCATACAACACACACATTCACACATACATACATAACATAGGTACTTACATATTCAAAAGGGCAACCTCAAGATATGAACTAAGCATGATGAATGTAACATTAAAGGCGAACGCACATCTATACGAGTCAAATGCGCCGAAAAATCGTGTCTACCCGAGACACAATCCCTTCGGTTCTCTTGACTTGCGCTTGACACATTCCGAGCGACATAAAATCTGTTACTCGGTTTCAAATTTCATTGTTTGAAGCTGTAGTCATATATTTTATTTTTATATACGCATAACAATTGACAACTACTGCTTCAAACAGCACGCAGGATCCTAGGTCTAGTAAAAACTGAGCGGAAAAATTCCTCTCGTTCGGCATTTGCAATTCAGACTAATGTGCGTTCACCATTACACGTTACACAGAACTGTCATTGAACTTTAGATTCAAATTTCAAATTAGTTGCCGGATCATTGGGCTATAGTAATTAATTGCATCTCTGGGATTCATCTCGTGTTTCATTGTTATCTGTTAACGTTCGCGGTTAATTTTATGCTCTGCAGAGTTGGTTCGTTACAAAATGTTTCATATCTCTGCAGTGATGAACTTTGGGTATGTTGATTGAAACTCATTTTGTGTCTTTTCCATTCAAAATTAAAATTTGTATTTTTAAATAAAATATTTTGCATTTGCGTATTGTAGATAACTTTCTTTGCTGAACAAGTTAATTCATAACCGAACACACTAAAGTAAGAACTCGAAAAATAATGAGGAAAGTAACATAATGTGGCTTCAAAGATTTTTCCTGAAAGAGTAGAGTGATATATGTCAATAACTTTTATATGTCAAAGCGTAGTAATAATTGTAGTTACCGCTATGGGACGTGGTAGTTGCTAACTCGCACTGACTTATTTATTTATCCATATTCGACATCTCTAGTGACTTAAATTACAATTTAAAATATCATCTTCGTTAAAAAATATTTACAGCAACTATAACCAAGAAGAAACTTGTCCAGTCAACTTGTAGTACCTTGAAAATTATTAAGCAAGTTGCAATTTTGTTGACTTAAACTTGTTAAGCTACGGCTAAGACCGAACCACGATTATGAATTCTACGGCTAAGTTATTGACTTAAAGTTACAGACGTACTTCAGAGTTGAAGTAACCAATCAATAAGTTGGAGTACTTAGTTTGTATAGGTTTATAGATTGTGAAGCTTATGAAGGATGATAGTGGAGTATTAATTTTTGTGGACAGTGGCTTATTAATAATCTTCAAGAGTGATTACACCTTGAAACTAGGCGGTCCAAGTATGTATAGTCGGTTATAGATACATACGTACCTATACACATTTTGAATAAACAAAGCGTACGATCTGTCCAACAAATACTATGTATAAAAACTATTTGATTTTTCAATTTACATTAGGTACCTATAAAATTGACTTTGGAGTTGTGTGTTTTTAATTGTCTATCTAGAATTCTACACATAGGTCACATCTCACATTAACCGGGACCAAACGCGTTAAACGCACCTTTAGTACCTGCCACTGCGTTTTATGTGCATTTAACAACTGTCACTTTCCAAGGGATGATAGCATTTCATGTACTTAAAGTTATTCCCGAATGGTCCTTTCAAAGCTTAAATAAAGCCTGAACCGCGCCTAAATCTTTACCAGGACTCAAAAAGATAGTTTTCATACAATTCTTTATTTAAATCTTCATCGCAATAAAGGGGCAGAGCCAAAAGATTTCGGAATGTATATTTATGAAGATCATGTCACTGTGGGTCCCAGTAAGGGTCAAGGGTGATCGTAAAATAGCTGAGGGATGACCGACCGGCCTACATTTTGATTTCGGCTGTCTAATCATAATTTATGGTGACTTGTTGTGTTTTTGTTAAAAATAAGTATTGTGTTTGTTTTGATAAGTATCAAAAAAGAATAAAAAAATATAAATGTTAAAATTCTAGCCCATTTTTAAAATCTGTATACAATATAAAAGAAAGTCGTGTTAGTTACTTCACTTATAACTCAAGAACGGCTGAACCGATTTCGCTGAAAATTGGCCGGGTGGTAGTTTAGAGCCAGGAGAAGGACATAGGATAATAAATAAAAAATAAAAATAAAAAATACAATTTATTCCGGACATACAGCGCCATCTGTTGTTCAAACCAAAAATCTGCCGGATAATACTATTCCACGCGAAGTCGCGGGCAAAAGCTAGTTACCTACATAAATTCATCTATAAGCCGCGAATGTGGAAGTACGGTAGACTGTACATCAGTGGTAACTGTCATGCACCTTAACTCAATAGTAATAAGTACGATTTTCCTATAAAACTATTACCACTGACCTGAAGTTGACTTTAGAAGTAATTTTTTGAAAAAAAATATAATATTTTCTCATTTTAATATGTAGTATCTAAAACAAATTAAGGAAGTTACTACGGCAAGAATTTTATGAATATTTCAAAAAAGCAACTTAAATATTACCAAAGCTACCTCCCATATTCGTAACAGCCGTGGTAACAGCCAAAAATAACAACAAACTTTTCCAATACACCGAAAAAGAAAAAAGCGGAAACCTAAACTTGGTGAATAATAAAAACGAGCTTTATTATCTTTTATAAACGACGAAATAACTACGTTACTGTCATCTCACTATCTTGGCTCAATAAATATTTATTCCTTTGCGTATCACAAAAACAATTTCTCTTTTATGACGTTTGTTAAGGCGGGAAAAAATCCGCTCGGATCGATGTACAGTCGTAAACTTTGATTGGTTGTTACAATGCATTTGTATGTGAATGTACTTTTAGAATAAGTTGTAGGGATCAGTGTTTTTATGCTTCATAAAATGGGAGAAAGATCTGTTGAGATTGACGTATCGTAACGTTTTGTATCATGAAATAAATGGGGCTGCAATCAAAGCAAACGTTTGAATCAAAGCAAAGAGCACACGTATATGTTACCATAATTATTAATTTCTCATTTATTTATTTATAGGCTTAGATAATTTTAACAACAAGAGACGCCATTGCGGTACTTATCTTCTTTCCCTCTAACAGTCGTACGAAAGCGCCACTCATATTTGTACGAAGTTAGGTACAGGTATGCCTGTGTTTTCAAATTTTCCGCATGCGTGTTACTATTTGCTGCGTTGAGGTATTTCGCATAGAAATGTGTGATCAGAGCAGTTCCGTTTGATTAAATGCTCTAATGTTTATAGCGTAGTACTAACAGCACATATTCAGAAATTCCTTCACTACGTGGCGTGGGTATGGATAACGCAATGAACGCATTTTGGCTCATTTTCGTGCAATCAGTTTCATGCGGTGAGATATTTTATTCTGATTGATCGAAATTCTACATTGGGTGAATCACACACTGCTAAAGTGCATTGCAGCATGGTTGTTTTTCACTGCAATTGGTGGAATTGTGTCAAAATTACCAAAAGTAACTAAAAGTATGTTTGAGTTTTTAAACTAAGTACGTAGTTTATGTCTTTGACTGATTGCTGAGAACCTTTCTTCCTCAGCTTGTCTATTAGAAAGAAGGAAGAAAATGAGTTTTATTGCGCAAAATATAAGACGCATAAAAAAACCAGAAAAAAGAAAATAAAAACATAAAAATTGAAAGGGGATACCGAAACGAGACAGAGTCCCAGTGCTGGGTTTCAACGATAGCCCGTGCTACCGCGATGAAGTCAACCGGTGGTACCGAAACTATGTATAAAATAAAAAATAATATCTTATTAACTTTGCATGAATATTGTGTTTTGTGATGTGTGATATGAACATATGCCTTGAAAAAATATAGGTAAATTGTGGACCACAGTCAAAGGATCCTTGGTTCCTACGTGAGTTTGTTTATACTAGAGTTAATAGGTACAATTCTGCATACATTGATTGGTGCGAGTGTGTGATCCGCCTTTTTATCAAAATTTCAATGATAAGTATGTCAGTATGATACTGATGGTCATGTTGGTTTACTGATGAAGATTGGTTCATTAATGAGATATCTGTCAATGGCTCACAGTGTATGTAAACTGAATTTAAAACACTTTTGTATTCCGTTGCGAAATTAATGTTCATGAAAGCGGTGATTTCTTTGTGAGATTTTGAACCAATCGATGGATAAAAAAGGTCTTTCAATATTCATATGATAGTCTAGGTATGATAGTATTCGTATGATAGTCATTTTAGTCTATACCTACATAGTAAATAAATATACCTTTGAAATAATATTTTAGTTAACACATGCGTAGCGATTAACAGCCAGTTTCTTCATCAAAAGTAAAAGCCAAAGTAATGTCATAAAGTAAAAAGTAACGGTCAAAATCGTTTTTTCAAGGCTAAAGTAACAACAAAACTAATGGATAAAACGGATTTTTACTTTTGATGAAGGAACTGACTGTAAGTACTTAGTTAAGTCAAGTTTAGCATATAGACATTCTTGTCTAACTACTTAGTTACGATAACAATATCTATGTTCCTCAAATATCTGACAACCTACGCAGGTATTCTACTAATCGAATATTAAAACATTTCTAACCAGCAATTCTTTGATCATTAACTAATACTACTCAGAACTGCTAGTACCTATAACATGCGAGGGCTTAAACAACAACAAGTATTAGGGTATCAGAACTACCAAGTAGTTGATAAACCATTCCTAGACAGACGTGTGAAACCACTTCAGTAGTTTACTCAAAGAGATGTGTATGGCCAAGAGGTAACTTTACGTTCTCATAGTATAGATAGTAAGTTATTGGAATGAAAGAGTGTTTATGGAGTTTCTTACATTTTTGTTTGTTTGCTATAAACTCAAAAACTTTTACCATTAGAGCGATTGGTGATCTATGCTGGCATGTTTCATATAAAAAAGCAAAAGCCTGTTTCTTTGTTTCTATGCTTCCATGGACAAACGGCTGAATCGATTAAGTTGAAATTCGGGAATATATCTACGTTGAAACTGTTTTGCAGCATTTTGACAGGATTTTCAGAAATAACTAAGGGTAAGATGCAACATTTCACTACAACGATAACCAGCCGTGTACTGGCTGTTCATTGGTCAAAATCGTCGATTTGACAACTGAAAATAGTTCTGTAATCATTACAAGTTAAATGGTGCAACCCACCGTAAGTAGTAACTTAATTAAGTAATTCATGAAATGTACAGCACTAATTTCCTAGTATCTTTACAAATACTCCAATCGCGAAGTACTAGGCGCGCATAAACCGCGGGCGATGTAATTAGCGCACGTTTGTTCTATCGGAACGAATGCAAATCCGTCTGCGGGCCGGCTTATGTCACGTCGCGATTAATTTGGCCTTCAGGTCATTGATAAAAACCGATGTAATCTATTTCAACATAAATATAAAACTGAATCCCTATATCAATTGGTCACGCCATCACGCGATAACGATAGAGGAGGTAGCTTAGACCCGGGAGCAGGACATAGGGTAGTTTTTGTCACCATCCCGCTATGGAAAGCAGTTTTCTAGGGACGCGGGTGAACTCGCGGGTTGAAGCTAGTTAAAAAAGGCAAACGAAAAGTACTAATTTCCTAGTATCGTTACAAATACTCCAATCACAAAGTACTAGGCGCGCATAAACCGCGGGCGATGTAATTAGCGCACGTTTGTTCTATCGGAACGAATGCAAATCCGTCTGCGGGCCGGCTTATGTCACGTCGCGATTAATTCGGCCTTCAGTTATTTGATAAACCGATGTAATCTATCAATAAATGAATACAGACATATAAAAATTTATCCCTAAATCCCTAGGTCATGTCATCACGGATAACGGCTGAACCGATTAAGCTCAAAATTAGAGGAGGTATCTTAGACCCGAGAGAAGGACATAGGATAGTTTTTGTCACCATCCCGCTACGTGTAGCAGTTATCTAGGAACGCTGGTAAAACCGCGGGTGGAAGCAAGTTAAAATGCAAACAAAAAGTACTAATTTCCTAGTATCGTTACGAATACTCCAATCGCGAAGTACTAGGCGCGCATAAACCGCGAGCGATGTAATTAGCACACGTTTGTTCTATCGGAACGAATGCAAATCCGTCTGCGGGCCGGCTTATGTCACGTCGCGATTAATTCGGCCTTCAGTTAATTGATGAACCGATGTCGTTCACTGAATTACTGCTAACTTGTTTGTTATACAAACGTGCCTTGAAAACGATTTGTGGGATGGTTTTGGGATACTTCGATTGTTGTTATGTTAGCAGGGTTAAGGGGGGGGGGGGGGGTCGGGGCTGCGGGATTGTTCAAAAGAGTTACCGCAGCCCTGGTACACAAATTAAGAAGGAACAGGGTGGATTTTTGTCAGTATGAGTCTAACACTACCTTAAGCTTCAGCCACACGCCCACAGAGTGAGGGGTCATTTAGTCATTTCCCATTAAAAAAGGGTAAAATTGATTCACATAAGGCCGTGATAAGATCGAATAAAGATGCTGAAATAACAGCCAGTTAATACAAATTAGCGAACCTTCCGAAGCACGCATTATGTGAGTGAAACTCGCGAGTGAAACCGTTCAAAAAAGGCTAGTAAATAAAATAAAGTTGACAAAGTTGTATCAAACCTACAATCCTGTCGATGCAACAATAACAAGAGTTCTAATTTCGAATCAAATTCAGAATTTCGTAATTCAAAATTCGCGGCTTACCGCGTGATTTGTCCGGACAATCGGCTCCAAATGGCTTTAAGGATTGGTCCACATTGACGCGTCAATAACTTCAGATTAAACAAAATTGAGTGGGGACTACAATATTATTCTGTTACTACAAGATTAGAATTAAATTGTTTATGTGTTTGGATGTGTATAAAGGTTTTGCTTAAACAGAATGTTTAAAATTAGGATTATGAGGCACACATTATTTAACAGAGAAGAAATTAAGTAGGTTTTACATCTTCCAACTTGATCATTTCGCTTTGTGCATGAGTTACACAGGTAATAAATAAATATGTTTGTAACTAATCATCTTTAAAAAAGGAAACAAAATAATTAATGTAAGTAACCTATTTACGATGTGTAAGATGTGTTGCACCAATTAACTATAACTGAAGTTTTTCAGTTTTCAAACCAGCGATTTGACCAATGGGCTTCAAGTAGGTATATGGCTGGTTATAGCTTATTGTTTCTATCTGCAGATAAGGAGTTATTGTTCTTAAATAGTTTAAAAACTGTATATGAAAAGTTCACATTTTTAAATAATTTGAAAAATGTTAAGTGTACACAATGTAAGTCCGCCTTTACCCGTGACCCCAATGACGGACAGCTCTCTCTGCGCGGGGAATTGTGTCGTGTGTGTCCTACAATCTAGATTGCTTTAGCTTTTATACAGTCACACGTTTGTAACCAATAGAAGGGAGTAGTAGGTATAGTTATCGGCACGAATCTTGAGCTCTGACGTTCACCTGCGCAGTAGTAATTTATTGGGTCCCTTTTGTGGTACGAAGTGAGGCGCGGGGGCGGGCTAAAGCGGTGACTGACCCGCAGTGCATCGCGTCATAGCCGTTACTCGGTAATAGTTCTTTGCTAATAAATCACTTCTGTGCAGATGTAGGTCAGAGCTCAAGATTCGTGCCGATAACTATCGATATAGATAAATAACGATATAAAGTTAAAACAATGTAAGTCAGCCTTTACCCGTGACGCCAATGACGGACAGCTCTCTCTGCGCGGGGAATTGTGTCGCTCGTGTGTGTCCTACAATCTAGATTGCTTTAGCTTTTATACTGTCGCACGTTTGTAACCAATAGAAGCTTCGGTTTGCCTTGATAGTGAGATATTTCATTCATTCATTTTAACAAAGGTTACAGACAATTTTTGAGAAAAAAAAATGATGTAAAAATGTATCTACCAATTGAAAAGAATAAAAACATATTATTGTATATTGTTCAAAGGCTAGGTTCTTGTATTTACAATATACACAACAACATACCTATGTAAACCTATCTCCGCTGAGCTATAAGCAATAACTACTGCTTTTCTTTTTTTAACATAAATGGAAAAGTAATAAAACAAAACAATACTCGCATTTTTTCATCTGAATTTTTCAACGCCAATTTCAAATGGCCAATTCCATTTTTGTATCGAACAATTTGAATTTGGAACCCGCTCTTTGTTTTATTGTTCCAATTTCTTAATGGCTGTTGCGAACTCCGAAATGTCACCGTGACAGTGCGATCCGACCAGAGATAATCTCTCCATCTTTTCTAGGCGTTGACAAGCTTAGTAAACGACAAACTTTTAATACATTTTGCAAATATAATGAAAGGAAGACCCGATTACTAAGTTTAGTTACCTCAGAGTTAGTTGGAAAGTATTCCGTCATTTATTTTAACGAGGTGACTGGCTAGAATAGATTATTGCCTACTTTAGCTGTTTTCAAAAGTTTCCAAAGTAAGCTTTACATAGGAACAGTTTTTTCTACCTAGGTACATCGTTCAATGTTGTATCCCTCAATATTACACTGGCCTAGGCTGCCAGTGTAATAGTTTGAGAATAATCTGTATTTAGAAGATGCGTCCGTTTTGCCATTATTAAATCGTAATTTCGAGCGAGAGATTTAGAACCTGCCCACATTATACCCATAAAACTAAATCTTACTGTTTTTCAGGAAAATCGATTCCAAAGACAAACGGGTGTCGCAATAAGAACATCCCTCAAAGCAAATGGTTATCCATCAAGAATATAGTCACCTTTAGTTCAGCACATCACTCAAGCACAAAGATACATGTCCCGAACATTTGGCACAATATTTGCCAACTCACGACGTGTTACACACTTAGAGCATTTAACCAACAGGAACCGCTAAAAACATAAATCTCTTTACGAAAAAATCTGAAACTTTCTTCGCGGGAGCGCAGTAACTCAGCAAGTCACTCATTCCATTTCTAGTACAAAATAATTTTGTAACAATAATTGTCAAGTCTATTATTACGTTGTGTCTTATGTCAGCTATCGATACGCGAACGCAAAGCGCCGGGGCGCGATTCGTATACAACAAACAGTCGCTTTCTTTTGAAGTGGCATACTACGTGACGTGGCACGGTGTAGCATACATCCTTCAATTCGCTTCGCAACATGTTCTCGTTGATTACCTAATAAGACGCATCCTATACTAAACACACACACATGCACTTGACACACGCATCTTTGACAGAAGGCAACACGGCAATGGCTTGTCCAGTTCTTTAAATGCTCTAATGTCACACAAGGCTAATTTATTTGTCTTACGACTGCTGTCACTTGCTAAATGTCTGTGGGACTGTAACTGGCTGCCGTGTCGTTTAGTTCGTACAACGTTGTATTGTTAATGTACTGTATTTACGTTTAATTTCACCATGTAGGTTGAATGTTGTGGCGTCAGTAATACTGCTTGTTTCAAGCATTCGGATTTTGAAATTAAAAGAAAAAAGAAACAGAAAAACCGCGCGATATTTGATTGCATTGGTTTTTTTTGTCACGATTCGAAATTTAAATGTCTATAGTGGTATGCTAGTGGTATCGAATGTGTCGTTTAGTTGACAGCTGTCAAAAGGAAAATATTTTTTTTTTGGACTAACTGACAGAAATGTCAACTGCATCAAATAACGGTTAGCGATACCTAACCCATGACTTTCTATTTGGGTTATAAAACTATTTAAATATATTTTAACATCGAACTTTATCCCCATTTATGCTAAAAATTATTAAAACAAACTCTAGTTTATGCAAATTCGTCTATAGATATAAGTCTAGGTATATTTTGGAACGGACCTGCATCGCGACTACATTGATGCGAGATCACGTTCCCATCGATTTGTTCCGATGTTATAGAAATTTCTGGAAACTGGGACAGAAACTAATAGAACCTATTTAATAAAGTGGGTGAAGGTGGTTATGAAATATGTTGGTTCAATTTAGTTTTTAGGTGTATCTTTGGAATCATTTATGATATTTTGATTTATAAGTGCAATAAATACCTAAAGTTAGGGACTTCCCCTGAGCTAATAGCAATCATTGCGGTAAGTAGCCTGAAAGAAAGAGCTTTTTTAACATTAATTTATCATATCTTTAATATATGCGAATTCAAAATTATTTTCGGTAACAAACTTACTATTTTAATATGTAGGTAGTTTTAATCACAAACATACCTAATTATTATTATTGTTGTCATCAAAAACAAAGCATAAACAATTTGTTATTATAGTGATTCTCAGAATTTAAATGTGGGTGAAGGTATTATTATCTAATAGAACCGAAAATAACAATTGCTTATTATGCAAGGAATACGTAAACAACTGTCTTGGCGTATTTCATTTACTTTGTTAACTTCATCAACTGCGTAGGACGGCTTGTCATTATCTTGAGCTTCAGAACTTTATCCGTCTTACCACAAAAACTTTTAAACGTCAGTTTATGCCTTGTCTAAAAAAATGTCAAATTATGTCGTTGACATAAGGTTCATTTTCCAGCCAAAATTTTATTAGACAAGTGTAAAACAGGGTTTAAAGTTTTTGTAGTAAGGCCCTATGTTTTTATACTTTACTACAGTTTGAATTTTTACAGTAGAAACGGGTTAAGAACTATAAAGAAAAAATATTGTGTAGAGCTACTTTCGTAGCATCATGTTTATGCGATGATGACTACCACGATTTCGTCATCAGACTCATATTTACCTACTTATGTTGAAAAATAACTCTCTGTGTAAAGGTGAGACTGTATTATATTTATAAACTTCATTTATAAAGACAAACTAAAAGTATAGTATGCCGTCACTAACTATTCAAGTTTCAAAGAACAAAATCGAACTATATCTGTGACCCAATTTCGTAGAGCCACTTTCCCAACAGTCCACAACACCGTTTCGTTTCGCGGCAATATTTTGTACGCGCTAGTCCAACACTAGCGTGAAAATAGCGCTTTTAAAAAATCAAATTTACGAAAAATCTGTTCGTTTGCATATCCCCGAATATTCCTGTTTTAGTAACACGAATTTATGTTAAAAAACTGCGATAGGTGTCCGAAGTCCGTAGCTGTATAAATCAAGGGGACCGTCGCGTTGCAAATTGTGCTAGGAAATATATGCCAGGTTTTAAAGCTACAAAGCAAACTGGCTGGATATAATGTATGCTAGTTTTAACACCCGTTGTAATCATATAAAATGGCTGGTCCTATTTTTCTGGGAGATTTTTTGAGGTTCGTTAGCGTAAATTTTTTTTTGAGGCTTTGGCTTAATTTGGGCAAAAAGAACCTTAGGATACCTAGGTAAATGTTAAGAGTATTTTTTGTTAGTTTGAAATAAACAGTTTGGAATCTGTTGATATCATAGTGGGTTGTAAAAAATGGTTCGTGAGTAATATTGAGTTCTACTCACGGAGGAAGGAAGTTTTACTTTGTGTTTTCACACAAACCACAGGTAAATTCCCGAAATTGATTCGCGTTTGTACTCTTAATTCGAAAATGTTATAACTTTTACAACAAATAATATATTGAAAATGGATGTCAATCTTGCAATCAAGAGACATATCATGACTTAACAGCAAAAAGAACAAAATTCGATTAAATAAACCCGAAGTGATATATCAAAGGATTTCTGCATATTGAAGGAGTGCCCGTAAATTCGGTCCAACCCGTGACGCCAGAGAAATTGAATAGAATAAAAGTCTTATAGTACAAGTGTGAAAGTTTGTTTGTTTTATACACTTTCACGGCATTAGGGGTAAATTGATTAAAATAAAGGTATGAAGTTACAAATGCTCTTTGGTTCGTGGGAATAAGTTCCCTTCGAAAGCATCGGAATAAAAGTGTTGACTTTTTCTGATTAAAACCCGCCTATGTTCCCTCAGAAGCCCTTTGTGAACCAGGGCCGCGGTAACTATTTCGAACAATCTCGCAGCCCTGCCTGGCTTTGCCCTACAGAGCAATCTAGAGATGACCAATGCTAGTTACTCTATGACAACAAGATGGCTGAACTGATTCAATTAATAGTCTTTTTATATCGAAATTCCTTCAGTACGCAGAGGAAACCGCAGCAAAAAGACAGTAGTGTATTTCTATCTATATCTACGACTCACAAAACTCAATATTTTAGGTTCTTGATGTCTTACGGTTGAATTCATTATTCTTTATTGTGAAATACTGGGGTCTTGTAAGGTTTTCAGGGATCTTCGATGATATTATGCTGGTTCAGGACCGAAGAAAATGTGTGTGTTAGAAATGTTTATAGTTCATTGATTCAGCGGTTGTTAAGTCATTCTGATTGAAGATATATGCGATACGTGTTTTCTGTTTATCTGGAAAAGTTTTTTTTTATAATTCAGTAAGGAACTGTACTTCATTACTACCTACTTATACCTCATTCTCTTAAAAGTATTTCTGATTTTATAAATGAAGTGTAAAAAGGACTAGTATTTTTTTATTTCATTCAAGGCCAATTCATATTATATTATTGAGTGCAAAATCAATCAGTTTTGAAAGGAATCAATAAGTATAATAAATATTGAGAACCCTTAGTGCTAAACCTAGCCCATTCACCGATCTTCATAACTCTTACTTACATCCCTCCCACAAAATCACAACACAATATACAGGTAAACGACCCCAAAAAACCCTTATCTTTACTACTTCAAATAAAGATAACATAAAAATATATATTTCTAATTAAATACATAGGCATTGCTATACCTGGCTATTAAATTTAATAGGCTACGTCCATGATCGTTCGTTCGAACCAACTAGAAGGTTCGAGAACATTTATGTACGCTATATGAAGGTCGTAAACGCCATCGGCAACAAAAAGGTGTTATGTATTTAATGCCCTTATTATATGGACGTCGATAAATAGGCGAAATTGCCAAGTTTGTTATTGGAAATAATGTTGTTTGGGATGTGGAAATTGTGTAATATAAGTATGTATTTTTTTATTTTGTAATGGTTTTCACCCACGCTACGGTTTTAAACGTCCTTTCTCAAGCAATAGAGTATCTGTTTAAAAATATTTAAAGTAAATGAATAGTATAAGTTTGTAATGAATAAACACCCACCCTTAATAAGGTCATCGTAAATCAACTGCGAATTTACTTATCAACAAAAGAAACATATATCTATGCTTGTGTACATTATATATAAAAAAACTGTTATACATTATATTTTTAGAATATTTTTTACCCAATAAAGAACACAGAAAACCTTTAGGATCAAAAATACATAATTCATAGGCACTAAGAAAAGCGTTCCAAAAATGTTATCGTTCATTCAATAAAAATATATAAAAAAATAGTTCTGTATTTTTTATCTGTACCTAACTATTATTTTTCCCGCCACGTCGAGCTGTCAAACACAATGGCCGTCAAAGCATAGACACGACCCAGATGTGCAGCTCTAGTTGTTCCACAGATAAATAAATTTTCATCTTTGTGACTATCGCAATTTTATGGTTTTTCAAAACTATGCGCAATGCAGGCAATTTGTTAATTCACTTTTTTTTCTATTTTATAAGCGAGATTAAGCCGTAAGTATCTCGCCTAGATAATACGCCTAGTAGGCGAGTTACTTACGACAAACAATAAATTGTTTAGCATTCCCTTTTAAGATATGTAGAATGTCTTTTTATTTTTAAGAAAGAATGGATATGAATACTAGTAGAGACTTATAAAATAATAAAAATGATTTCATTCAAGGATAACGTAGACATAATAAGGTCAAAAAATCTTAATAGGCTTATTTGAAGCCGTACTAAACTCTGCGTGTATCTCGGCTATCAGAGCTAACCTCCTCGAGGTTTGACAGCGATTTCATTAAATACACAAATATTATTATACAGATACCTATAAAATAGACAAATCTCCGATAAAGGTGCTCGGTTACTGGACCTTAAAGTTGAGGGATTACTTGTCACTAACTGTCTAGAGATGAGTGACCGTTACACATACCCTTTCTTTTACCAGAAAGCGTTTGATCAATCGCCGAAGGTGTCAGATTACCGGGTTAACGAACTATGGAAGTTATCAAATATGTCTGGGCTTGTGTCTGTTAAGAGGCTTGGCCGTCAGCTCAGGGGATTAATTCCTGGATTTCTAGATGGATATCCGCATTCGGAAAAAAGGACCTAGTGTATATCTTTTCTCAGGCTCTAGACTACCTGTGTCTCTTCGGCAGTTTTAAATCATAAATTACTCGTCAATATTAATTAGGTACGAAAAAGATGAAGTCAGTATTTTCTATCTGACTACCTTGAGAAGAAACGTCTAAACAAACTCAAGGGTCATAGTTTTGGCGTAAAAGCCGAACAGGCAGACAGAGTTACCTTCATATTTATAATATTACCTACTATGAGTTACCTTCATATTTATAATATTTATTACCTAATATACATACTATGGACCTACCTGATATTTTAACTGCACTATGCAACAAAGTCCGTCCGTTAGATAGTGCCGGTACAAAATTTCCCCAGCCTCACAAAATAGGATAGGTCGCATTACAAATTTATACTGTGGTAACACAGCTTAGTAGATTGGAAAATTATACGTATTGAATACCGGTGCACAACATGTGGAATTTCAGCCAATAACGCTTTAGAGTAGCAAACTACAGACTAAATAGTCGGCCGACATTTTACTCGATGGTTGGTGAGCATTATTTAAAGAAAATTATTATTCTTTATTGCACACTTAATACACAAAAAAAAAGAAACCATATAGAAATATAATGTTGAACGGCGATCTTAACCCAGAATTCTTTATTCCAATCAAAGTTTTCAGTCGGTC
This sequence comes from Helicoverpa zea x Helicoverpa armigera, assembly GCA_033682625.1. Lineage (NCBI taxonomy): Eukaryota > Metazoa > Arthropoda > Insecta > Lepidoptera > Noctuidae > Helicoverpa > Helicoverpa zea x Helicoverpa armigera. Next base: position 2,807,890 of record JAWIIS010000002.1, on the reverse strand, counting down.
TGACACCGGCTAAATAACTGAACTTTGTAATATGCGTACTTTTTTGGCCCGGGTACCCGGGTTGAGAAAGTCAGTGGGCAGTCGTTCCTTGTAAACGATGATACTAAGTTGCACCCGGTTAGACTAGAAAAGGCTCGGGCGAAAGATGATGTAATGTACCATCGCCATACAGATTAAGAGCCCAAACAAACTATCGGCCGACTAAAAGTTTGCCGTGTGCTACTTTTAGTGCAGGTTTTAATATCGCATGTTTACTGTTTATGCACTGTCGGCTAAATAGTTAATCAGGTTAGCTTTATGCGTTAGTTTTGGCTAGATTTAATTAGATGTCCGACGTTTGTGGTGTAATTGTGTAAGGTACTGGTTATTTTGCGGTTTGGTCCGATGTTTTGGTGTAAAATCGTAATTGTTTTAAATGACTGTTATTGTTAGTAAGTTTTCATTGAGTTGAATGAAAACATGGAATATTAATTTGCAAATTGATGTGGAAATGGAAGTGGCTTAGACGAATATAATAGGTACTGTTTTTAGTTTTCACGTTTGGTGATTTCGTTAACATTCTTAGTCTGCTCTGTACTCTCAGAATGCGATACAAATATCCTTAAAAATTACATCCTATATATAAGAATTAAATTGCTTAAAAAACCCAAATACGCATGTAACTAATGTTTCTAACAATTATGAAAGTAGTTGGCTTGAGAAAGTAAACTAAAAAACAACAAAAAATTCATAAGAAAAATAAATCCAGTATCTATAAGAATTTAATTAGAAGCCGACGCGGAGCTAATGGCAGTTTTATATCAAGAAGTGGCACAAAAGTCGTTCTGAACTCGTTCCTACCGGGTGAAACTAAGCGGATAAGTTTAACTGGCTCATTACCCCTTCCAGTTGGAAACTATTCTAATTCCGTGACCGTAATCGAGATTAGACTATCGATGTTATTATTGTTGTTTCAAATTGTTGTAAATTGCGGCTTTTCAGTTGAAGCAAGTTTAAATTTAAAAGCGGTGATAATTTTAGATGGGAACGCGGTGACGGAGAATTACTAGTGATTTATGAATGAAATTTTGATTGAGGTACTAAGGCAGGTTATTTTGATAAGATTTTACTGATTGGTGGTTACCGATGTCAAATATAATCAAAGATTGTGACGCAAACAAATGCGTCATTTGATTTTCTCGCTCTAGCAAACAGTAAAAAATTAGGTGCGTATATTAATTAAACGACCCTGAAATTGCAACCTTTGTACACGAATACATAAGATTCACGAGGTTCGCGGTGAATTTTAGTTGAAACCCGGCCTAATAAGTCTACTGCTCAAGCACCTATAAGCCAAAGGCAATTTTAGTACTTAGGATAAAGATTAGCAGCTTAGTCATTGGCATATTGCATCTTGTCGAAAAGTTGGTTCAAAATATCGATTTATAGAAAGACAATAGATTAGTTGGTGTTGTCATCAACTTAAAAAAGCATTTCACAACTCCATCCTCTATTATATTCAAATTCACAAAGGTGAGAAAACCGGGACTACCAACAAGAAAGCAGGACTATCTATTTTCTCTAACATTCCGCCATCAACCTCATTTGTCGACAATAAGAAAGAGAGAAAAAAAAAACAAGTTAACATCGCGAGTTCTCTTGTTTTATGATGCCAGTACAAAGGACCGCCATTTTTATTCAATTTGTAACATCTTTTGTAACAAGTGTGTCAAAGGTGGCTTGTATTTTTTTATTTTGAGTAGGTACCTACTTAAGTTTTTTCGTTTCGTTGATGATTCAAAGCTTTGAAGGTTTTACGATTGGCTATGATAGGTTTTTTGAATGTTTTAGGTCCTAGGTGTTTTAGGGTTCCTTCGTTTCGTGTTTTCATCGATTGAAATTGTAGTTTGTAGGTAGTATTTTTTTTGGAATTTATAATAATCAGATCTTCTCCACAATCAAGACAGAAACCTACCAACAACGATATACGACACTCGTCTCAAAAACGCAATCATCATTTCTCACCCCCCTCGATCAACAAAACGACAACCGCTACATTAAAACGAATCCACCACAGAATCAGGCATATTATTCACCCCTCACGGGAAACAAGCAACACAATCCCGGAGCTATTCATTACATTGTAATTAAATGAAGACTGCTCTCGCGATATTTAATATTGGCTGGCTCGGTCATCAGTCAACGTCGTTCTCTCCAACAATATTAGGTATAGCGGGAGATTGATGCGGCCTGCCGCTTTGACTGTCTCATTGTTACTAGCTTCGGACGCTGATATTAAAAAAATCACAATTGCTTATAGTCTTACACCACCAAGCCATTCCCCACCCTATATTCCACCACCTAAAGTCTAAAATCGATTAAGGAAGTTATCCAATCGATTCTCCTCTTGTCCTGTCGACCTGTAGAGTACTTAAGTTGAGTTTTTAGGGTTTCGTAGGAAACTGAAACGAGGTTTGGAACTAGAACTGAAAGTAGATTGTCTGGTTTCTTATGTTCCATAGTGCAGTTAGAAAATGGTTAACGGTTCTGTAGGATGTAAGTTTGCAAGTGATTTCTAGGTAGGTAGTGAATTTCCCGGTATGAGTAATTTGATGAAGTAGTGAAGAAAATTATCATATTCGCATGTTCAGTAGTATTACAAAACGTTACTTTTCCACTGTAGATTAGCGCAATTTATACAATTATCTTTTCAAGACGATTGTTTTCAAACAACTTTACGCGCTAAAAACTTATTTAAAAACATGCGTTTGGCGTTAATAAAAAAAATTAAATACTACGGAACCATACAGCCTGCTATGCGGCACCTACTTCATTTTTTTCTCATTTTACAGCGTCAAGAGGATATCTATATACTGAAAGCAATGTTTTCTTTGGCGTTAGATGTTCATGTATTTTTTTACCTGGAGTTTTATATTACCTTTATGTTTTGTCATACAATGTAAGCAATTCCGAATTTAGAGGTGTTTCTTTGTGTCTGGGTGTTAAGTCGAATGATTACGTTCATTTGTTAAGATGATAGTGTTTTTAAAGACAGGTTGCACCGCAAAATTGTTAGGTATTAAACCTCGACTTTACTCTCGTCAACTGCTTTCGTAAAAAAACGAATAACCTCTGTAAGTTGTAAGAAGTTTCAAAAAATTCTATAAGTGACACGAAGGGGATTGACGTTTGTTTTGTCGTAAGTTAATGACCTAAGCTATTTAAGTTCACAAAATTTGCCAATTGCAGGGTCGACTAAAAGTAACATAATGTTACTATGACTAGCCTAGCTTATTGCAAGTCAGCTGAAATATAATATATTTTATAGGATAATTAAATATTTTAAAGCCAGGCCGATTTTCACTTATAATACCACAAGAGCTTCAAAATTATCGGGTATTTGGAAATGCCAGATAATTATGAAGCTCGTGTGGTATTCGGGAGATTATTTTTCCGTCCCAAATGTCGGCCACAACCTGTCAGTTTGACGTAGCAACGACCAGAGAAAATATTCAAAAAATTTTCAGTATAATACCATGTAGGTTGTACCACGTGACGTCGAATGGTGCAATTCTATTGGTCGATATTTGGGTCGGAAAAATAATCAACAAAATACCCATTGCATTCCTGCGGCTTAATTTCCATATTTTCATGAGGGAATTAATAAAATTATTTACTTACCATAAAATGTGGTTCCTTTACCCCGTGAGCGAGATTGTTGAATTCTGAAACGCAAATTAAAGGAATTTATATTAAATTCGCCTTTATTGTTTGTTTACATAAAAGCAAGGTATTGTAAAATATTAATTATTTAAATTAAATTCTGTTTTCCAATTATGACAGAGAGTTTACACAATAGTTGGTGGATTGTACCATAGACAATTGACTAGATGGAATTAAAGTGTTTTGTTTTGTTTGAACTTATGTAGTGGCTGTTATTTATTAATAGGATTAAAATAAATGTGGCTGTGGTCGCACGTTAGATGAAAAATAGCTTTAAACAAATTGTCATACACAAAGCTCTAGTTTTTTTGCTCTGTCTTTAATTTTATTTAATTCGTCTTCGAGAAAAATATTTTCGCAAATCCGAATATAGTCATTTGATACTCGTGCATTTGAGAAGCTTTGCTTGTCCAAGTTAGCTACTATTGACTTTACAATACTCAAAAAACAAAACACTACAGCGCATGCATGATACATCAAATGGCTAATTTCATAATCGCGTAGTAATATGATACGAACTTTCAGCAACTAGGTATGTATAAATAAAGTCAGCACAATTTAACTTCATAATAACGCTATGTAATACATCTTTCCTCGTGGATGTATTAAACTGGCTCGTTTTCCTGGCTTCATTAATATTGGTTTTACAATATTACAGCAGCCGCGTCGACTATCGTTATTCGTCATATGACCCTGTGGTACATGAGTAAATAGAACACAGAGTTAACACTTCATAGAGTTGAACAGCGCGATTTTACTCAATGGCACACCAATCGCAAACCAATCGAATGTCATTGGAATACGATTGGTCTTATATTAGTAGCAGAACGCCCGCTAAGGTTAAAACTGCTATTGCGATTCAATTTTGACATTATTAAGTTAGCAGAATCGGGCCCCAGAAGGTTTGTCCGACTGCCGAAAAGGGTTATGTTTTTTCGCGTAACTCAACTAATGCATTGGAGTTACTCCAATGAGATACGCATCAAAAATATTAATTAAGACTATGCTAATTAGATTAGCAATTTATCATGTCAACAATTTTACAAAAAGTCAGTATCTACCCCCAAAAAACTTTCGCCACTTCCTCATATTATGGCTTGAATAGGTAAAAACCAGTTGAATAATCGCAGTCGGGAGTTCCCAGCTAGATAAGGAAGTAATTAATAGAATAGTGGGGTGTATTCAACTGTGATTATTCAAGTTATTTTTAACATTTCAGTTAAAGGGCTTATTACACTTGACTAAATTCAGTCGTCTATATGATGCAGTTACTAAATTTAGGAAAAAGTACGGCTTCTTTCATTTAGAAATAATTTAGAAACCTAATTAGACAAACCTAATTAGGCTACTAAAGGAGATTGCCACGGGGCAGGTCCCTTTTGTGGTATCGTGTGCCTGAATGGAATAATAACCTAAAAATATTGTTTATTTTTTTGTTTCCAAATTATTTTTTATACAATTTCTTTCACCCTGGGAATAAAGTTAAAATTAATTAATAGTTAAACATTACGTCGACATCCGTTTGATTGGTAAACAAAAAAAAGTTGCCAGATATCAAATAACTATTGAAAATTACGTATTTTAATCAATAGAGTAATCGATATCAAAACAAAACAGTTATTAAAAATAAAAAAATACAATTATTTTTAATTATTATTCTAACTATATTCATGATAAGTCTATATTGTTGAACAGATAAGATAAGATAGATAAGATAAGAGCGATTTTAAATTAAAATAAAAGCCTTACGTAATTTAAAAACTTAAATCGATTTATTAATGATTAAATATAATTGCTCTGGCAACATTTACTTGCGCATGTCACATCACTTTGACGTTCGTTCGTTGTGTGTTCGTGATTGCTTTGTATAATACGTTGAGTTTTGAATTCCGTATTTACTTAGTTATTATTTACGATACGTGCCTTTCTGCTACCACCGAGTTGAGCTAATAAGTTCCTCGCGTACTTACTTTATGTTTTGTGAGATAATTGACTCCTCTTTGTGAGATATTGACTCTAAGTGCTTGACTCTTGTTTGTGCTGTTCTTTGTGAGATAAAGTGCTATTCTTGGAGAACAATTTGACTCTTAGTGAAATCCTTGTGTGATATTGAACTCCCGAACTGTTTTTGTCAGAACTATGTCTACCCCAGCCAGAAGTCGGGCACACCGCCTGTCTTACCGACGCTGTATTAACTGTTCCCTTTTACTAGCGTCTAATTTACGCCGGTATACAGTTGAGGAGTTGAACGAGCAAATGACAGTTCTTCTACGAACTTGGACAACGCCTACACCTGTAAGTTATCGTGTGCATAAACAATAATAATTATTGTGGACAATATAAATATAGTGGTTAAATGCATTATGCAAACTCAAAATAACATTTGATTAGAGTAAACTTAGCACTGTAAACTTAGTTCTTTATGAGAGTTTATGTATTTACAAGTTTAAGCAGTTATAAATATAGAATAGTATAGAATATAATCTTTTCCAGGTAACGTCAGATGATATCCTATGTATTGAATGTTATTTGCTGTTGCAAGAAAGGATATTGTCAAATATAACTGGATCCCACGAGGATATATCACCTGCATATGGTCACTTAAATGTTTGTTATGGATGTGGTATCTCTGTTGCAAGTCGGAGAACCCACAGAGTTGAGTTAGACTGTCCACAACGTAGCATGATTTTAAGATGGACTTTAGCACATCTGGTGAGTATTATTTAATAACATTCTGTATCATCACGCCTATAATCCCCAATCACAAGCGTGACGACGATTAGGCAGAGGTGTACCTAACAGTACACAATACATTTTGTCAGTTATGTTCTAAGTAATAACGGTGAGACCATGCAATCAACCAGGCACAAACCCAGTATTCCAGGCTCTTCTGGTTACTACTCATGAAATCTTAATGGAAATACCCAGAAACCCAATCCTGGAACTGAACCTGAGATCTCATACCCTGCAATTGTGTTTAACATTTTCTAAATAATGTTTCAGAAAAAATGCTGCATAGTTTATTTCTAATTGATGCTATTTTTATTCATATGCTTGCACAATAACAATATAGGGTTTGGTACCTATTCTGATATTCACTAATACCAACTATTTCATTTTAGGTTCCACATTTACAAAAAGTGTGCATTCCTTGCTGGTTAGCAGCAACTCGGGAGACGAGACGTTTGGAGGTTCAAGATTCAAACAGACCTGCAAGGGTCATGGATGCAGCTCTATCTTCATTAGAAGACCCCGAGATACCTGAACCACCTCCAATGCCAGCTCCAACATCTCAACCACAACAAGCATTACGAGTTCAATCTAAGATTAACTCACAAAAGTATAAACGAGTTGCTGCAGCTTCTCGTCACTGTATGTTTGTAGGCTGTGATAATGATGAACGTCTTTTAGTACCTATGACTATAAAGGAACTGTTGTTATTGCAGTACAATATATATATACCTTTAAATGCTAGAATCTGTCATCACCATTTATATAGCAATCAGTGGGATGAACTGACTACCAACCTAAATGACTTTACTAGCTTTCAAGTTGATGATATATTTTCCATACTGGAAAGAGCTTCTCAAAGAAGTTTAGATTTTAATAATATTGCAGCAATGGATGCACATTTACGCCATTATTGGCTGGGACTTACAGAGATGCAGTTTAATGAAATATTAAATAGCCTTCCTACTTTACATAATAAGGTTAGAAATCCTAGCCTTGCATTAAGCACATTTCTTGTTAAACTTAGGACAGGGGACAGCAACCAAAGACTGGCAACTCTTTTTCAATTGCCACGATCTACATTAGAAAAAAAAATGAACATTGTTAGGGAATGTTTAAAAGAACATTTTGTACCAATGCATTTGGGAGTTAATCACACTAATATACAAAATGTGGCCTCACGTAACAGGACTATTCCTGAAGGTCTATTCGGAGACAGTAGCATGGCTCCAGATTCTAAACCTGCTATTGTCATATGTGATGGTACATATGTTTATGTACAGAGTAGTAGTAACTACAAATATCAGAAACAGACATATAGTCTACACAAATATAATAATTTGGTTAAACCCTTTTTAATCACATGTTGTGATGGATATATTTTAGAGTGCATTGGACCATATGAAGCAACAAAAAATGACTCGACAATCATGAGTGATCTATTTCGTAATGAAAGTGGTCCAATGCGCTCATTTTTTAGACAGGGGGATGTCTTTATATTGGATAGGGGATTTAGAGACGTGATCCCTGAACTCCAAAGCTATAATTATAAAACATACATGCCTGAGTCATTATTGGAAGGTGAATTTCAATTGACCACTGACCAAGCAAACAAGTCTAGGTGTGTGACTATGTGTAGATGGGTAGTTGAAATTGTAAATGGTCGCATCAAAAGAGACTACAAACTGTTTCGACAAGAATATTTTAACAGAGCATCAACACACCTTATGGATGATTTTAAAATTGTTTGTGCCCTTTTGAATAAATTCCACCCAACAATTGAAGATAGACCTGACGCTGCAGAGTATGTGCAAATTGCTCAGGCGAGATTAAACAGTAGTAATTATTTGGGGGAATTTATTCGAAGGGATAACATCAATAGGAGACGTACGGTTTTCCAAAACATAGACAGCAATGCTCCCCATTTAGATCATTTTCCAAGATTAACTTTAGATGATTTAAGAAGATTTGCATTGGGATCTTACCAATTAAAACAGGCTAGATCCTATTATGGGGAGCACATAAGAAGTAATGGTACTTATAATGTTGAAGTAAGCAATGATGTCTTGGAAGAGGATTTGCCCTTAATATTGGGTCAAAATAATTATTTAATTAGGACTAGAATTAAGTCCCGCCATGTGAGCCATAAAACATATTACTCTTATTTGTTGATAAGTAGAGATGAAGATCGGGCAAATTCTTTAGAAAGTATCATTGCTTACTATTGTAACTGTCTAGTGGGTAACCGTACGGTAGGGTGTTGTGCTCATACTATGACAGTATTGTGGTATTTAAGCTGGGGCCGCTTCAACAATGTGAGTGCTCCAGCTCAATCTTTGGACGAAATATTTTATGAAGAATAAATAGTTTATTCATGTTTTGTTTTTTTTTTATTTCCCTTGCTATTACTAAAATAATAATAACTATCAATAACGGTAATTATGAGTCTATACTAATATTATAAAGAGGAAAGATTTGATTAGGTAGGCTATAATTTATCCGGGTATGGAAAGGTGTTCCCGGGGACGCGGGTGTAACCGCGGGAAACACATAATAACAATTCCATTACTTTATGCATAAATAGAGACATAATTCCATGGTACTGCTATTTACAGTACATATTTCTATGCTCATAGTGATCTATAGTCCATGTCAATTTCTAATTATAACCTATATTCTTAAAACAGAAAAATAATGATATCTCTTGAACCAGGGTGAATAAATGAAAAAAGGTTTCTGATTATGAAAATGCAATGTTTTTCCTATTAGTTAAAATAAAAATCTTCAGGGCACAAACATTTTTCACTGGGACCCAACTTCCCTTACAAAACGGGCAATCTCCTTTAGCAAAATGTAATAAGACCTTTAGATGAGATTTTCCATTAAGTGGTTATAAATAAATATGGGTATAAAATACGCACTCTGTTGGCTATCTATTCATGTATCCGTGTCATGTTATCTGAATATAGTAAACAAAATGGCTGCTTTAATTAGTTCTTGTGAAGTGATAGCGCGTTTCCTTTTAGTAATAGATATGCAACCTTAAAACTACCGAACCTGTTAACGTACTTATTTGTTCATAAAAAATATTATAACCGACCATGAAATGACATAGTGGTCAAATGCGAGTCTATAATACCTAAATAAAAAATAATCCGAAAACGGCACCATAAAAAAAAATAAAAACCATTTAACTCATTGCAAACGAAACTTTTTAAATCTAAGGCACCAGTGACTTTTCTGTTGTATCTCCATTTATCAAAAAGAAAGCAACAAAATAAAAATGCAACTGAAAACCCACAATTCAAAAATGGAACAACCAAATAGAATTCTCTAGCTCGAACCAAAATAGGGTTGACACGCAACATCCCAAGTAGTTCAGCCGTCACACTTGATACATAGAGCGGGAACGCGGAGGGGATGTTCCCGGGGAAAACGTGTCCCGGGAACTAATGCGCTACACTACAGGGTAACAAGGAAAAACATTGTTACGTTGGAGCGATGTTGCCAGATTGAGAGGTGCCTTTTTATTCGTAGCTTCAAAGGACTGAGTTTAGACTCGGAATAACTTGTAATGTAATGGTGATTGAACGATTCAGTTATGTTATCAGTATGTAGGTATGTGTGTAGTGTTATTTGGCTTCTAATATCTGAAATTATAATCTGAAGATTACTTTTATTAAAAGTTTTAACGCTTGGTCTGGACTGGCTATCTTTTCGTGATCAGTTCGTTCATGTTTTTCGGTTGACATTTGAACATCTTTGGCAGTGACTACAAATAGTTAGAAATCAGAAACCTGACAACCAGTCTTACCAAGGGGTATCGGGTTGCCGAGTCAACTGGGTTGAGTAGGCCAGATGAACAGTCGCTCCATGTAAAACATTAGTACTGCTGCGTATGTTTAGAGTAGCAGCCGATCCCAACATAGTTGGAAAAAGCACATGATAATATTAAAATAACAACAATGAAACACCATATGAACGAGAACACTTAAAGCCAGCAGGGAACATATGTACCCAAGAGGCTGACTAACTAATTTAAATAACAACAAATACTAAAATCACAGCAACAATACAAACGCAAGGTAAAGTTAATTCCTTAATACAGTATCGTTAAACACGTCCACTTAGGTTCTACTCTTAGAACATGAAACTAACAGGAACCACCATGCACAAATTTAAATTAAATTCACTCTCTAAAAACTCTGCCAATTTAAGTTTTGGAGGAGAAGGAACATAATAGTTAGTTATATATAGTTATCGGCATAGTTATCGGCACGAATCTTGAGGTCTGACCTACATCTGCGCGAAGTGATTTATTAGCAAAGAACCAATCCCGAGTGACGGCTATGACGCGATGCACTGCGGGCCAATCACCGCTTTAGCCCGCTCCCGCGCCTCTCTTCATACCACAAAAGGGACAAAATAAATTAATTCTGCGCAGGTGAAGGTTAGCGCTTAAGATTCGTGCCGACGATTATAACAAATAGTACTTATATAAATAGTACTTATACAAAAATACTTACTCATACATTTTCCATAACTGCTTTTACACTAGCATAAGCTGGACGCCCATCTCTTCTAATATAAACAGTTATTGTTTGTTTGGTCGTCTGTACCCTATAAGCTCAGTAGTGGATAAGCTCTGTAACTACAGAACCGATTTGAAAATTTATTTCACTGTGGTCAAGCAAGCTAGGAATCCGTGGGAGATATAGGCCATATCTTACCGGGTTAAATCAGCATGTACATAAAATAAGACCGACGTTTTCGTTCCTTTCGCAGAGGGAAATTCACGCCGATGGTGTCTCCAATTAGCTACATGGTCTAAGTTTCTCCCGCACAAATTAAACTAAATTGCAACATTTGTATACAAGTTTACGTCGGAACACCGCAACGCGCTCGCATTTGCTACGAAATACATTGAAACTGACTATGTACGTGTGGCAAAACAAATAAACATACTTATATACGATAAAATATTACATATCCGTACCATATTTTATAAGACCAAAGAATTGGTATATATCTGTAGAAGATACTACAGCTCCGATTTGTAAAATCCTTACTGTTTATAATCATATTTATGACGGAAGGCTATATATTCTTTTGCTGTTATTTTAACAGAAATTCACCTAGGACGCAGGAGACTAGTCTTCAATAAAATTATCTATTCTAACTTAATATAATAAAGAGGATTTTTTTTTAGTTTATTTGTATTCTAAAGACTCCGAAGCTACTGAACCGATCTGAAAAATCTTTTCATTGTTTTAATGTTACACTCTTCCCTAGTAGAATAAACTATATTTTATCCTGGTACGGGCAGTAGTTGTCACGGGCCGCGGGTGAAATCGTGGGAAAATGGCTAGTATTATATTGAAAATATAATCTAAAGTACAGATTCTATTGAGTTTCTTGATAAGGGAGGATAGTTATTTTTTCCATTGTTACGCAGAAGGCAATGGTTATAGGTCTATAACTGTACAGCGGGGCCCAGCAGGGCCAAGGCCTGCCGGGGTTGCGGGTTGTTCGAAAACCGCTGCTAACCCACAGCGGGAGGGGTCATTTGATGATTTTTGACGTCGTTAAAAAATAAAATTATTGGGAGATCCAACTTTTCTGTACTTAAGTTTCCTTTATTTTTCTTGCAGGCTGCAGTCACAAGTTCTAGGGTTAGAATTTTCTCAAATCCGTCTAGCAGCCTCTGACGTGGAATTGTAACAACGATTCAGTCTGTTCAACATGCCTTTCCCAGGCGCAGAGGGTGTAAGTACCTTATTCCAACTTTCAGACTGCATTGTGATATTTTAGTTCCTAAAACCTACAAAGTGCGTTCGGCCTAATTCGGGGTTCTCAGTTAAATACCTGGGGTACCCCGTCCGCGGTAGTTCGTTACGACCACTGCAACCAACAGGGCAGTTTCCATTTACACAATATAATCAAATAACAATTATTTTCTTTGTATTTTTCCGTCTATTTTGATGGACCTTCTTAAAATTGCGCATTACAGTTTTGCAGTCAGTACATTACCTAGTAGGAAATGTACCATTTTCTCAGGGGAGTCGGCAGAGATTCGAGTCACATTTATGAGAACTGGCTAGAACAACATAATAGCGTGTAGGTCGTAATGCACTTTGGTCTATGGTAGCTACAAATGTCGTAGATTTTATGTTTTAAGACTTGTTTCATGAGTTTACGACGTTGAATATTTTGAGTGCCTACTGTGAATAGGTGGAAAAGTGGGATGTTCTATCATGTTTTCTATTAATATTCCCTTCAGTAATATACCTAAAACCATATCCAAAGTCTGAAAAATACTATTCTAAAACTGCATCAAAACCGCACAAATCGCGCACATTCACGTAGGTCAAACTGAGATCCTCCTTTTTTGGATTCGTTCCGACTCGATCATTTTTAATGATAGGCTCAGAAAATTCCCGAGGATGTATGTCAGTCAATTTCTTACTATTCGCCCTAAAGCTACGGTTTATGCCAGTATGATAAACATACAGATTTCAGACTGCTCATATTTACACAGATCTATACAGATAGGTATACAATCTTTGTGGAAACTTTCTTAAAATAAACAAAACAAGATCCAGAAAAAGAAAAACATCTTTCAAATTATGAATCGTACGTAAGCGTGCTCTTGGCAGGCTGGCGCGGGATGATAAAATGCATCAATGTGTCTATTCGTTTTTCTTCCCCATTCAGTTACGGGGATCGATAGAATTTTATTGTCGCCTTTTCTATGCAGCGTAAGGTGCTATTTGAGTTAGAACCTCTTTAGAATTTTTGAATCTACTATGACTGTTTGTTAGACGTATAATCATCGGCACGAATCTTGAGCGCTGACCTTCACCTGCGCAGAAGCGATTTATTGGTTTATTGCCTTATGTGTACAGTGCGTAAAGCGATCCCCACTGTTCCGCCGAGAGCTCAATATCCGTGACTATAACTATAGGTATATATAAAATCATCATCATCGACCTTTTTATCGTGCCACTGCTGTACTGCACAGGTTTCCTCTTACACAGAGTGTTAATCACCACGCCTGCTCATCTAATTGGTATTTTCAAATTCTTTAGTCCAGCTTTCCGCGAGATGTTTTCATGTCACCTTTAATCAGTCATTGGTATTCAAAATATACTTGCTGAGAAAGCTCCTTGTAAAGCACTGGTACTCAGCTACATCCGGTTAGATTGGAAGCCGAGCCTAACATAGTTAGGAAAAGGCTCTGAGGATGATGAGAAAGAACATAGAAAAGTTGCATTGGTACTCGTCTGACTTGGAATCGAACCGACACACTCATATTTGAGAGGTTGGTTCTTTACTCACTAGGCCACCAAGACTTGGTACATAACTTAATCTACGAATATAATTATGAATGGTTGCAGAACGAGTCTACTCATACTAACCTACATAAAGGTTGGTACAGACAAACCGTGTAAACTAAAGCGGCGTGCTCACGAACGGAGCTATTTAAATGTATGTAAATAAAACTTATTCCTATGTACATGAGTATCGGGACTACGCTTGGCGACACTACCCAATATGCGTAAAATGTATTGAATTTCACGTGTATGCTACGTACCTATAGTTTTACTATGTTTTTGGAAGCAATTTACGGTTTAGTAATAGTTATTTTTAACGATTATCACACCCGAGTGTGCACCCCCCATTAACTGTTTTAGCTGGGTTCGTTACCAAATTATAAAACGGGATCCTAATATTAATTCCTCGCTGTCTGTCTGTCACCAGGCTGTACCTATCTGATGAACAATGATGCGATAGATAGACATTTGTTTTTTTTTTCAGATGATGTGCAGTCAACTTCAGGTCAGTGTTAACAGTTTTATAGGAAAATCGTACTTATTACTATTGAGTTAAGGTGCATGACAGTTACCACTAATGTGCAGTTTACTGTACCTCGTCGTTGTTATAAGAACTGTGCATTACAAATAAATAGGTAGATTTGCTCTCATAATACGTATTCACGTTTTAACAGTAGATTACCTACTTCAGAGTAAAATACGATTTCTAGTGCAAAAATCATATTCAGTGTTGGACATAATCGCTCGAGCCTTTCCGCCCGATTGAGCACGTCTTAACGTCAAAAGGTTTAGAATGTCCGTTCCACGTTCGAATCTAACGGTCTATTCTCCTGTGTATATTTAACCGATTTCAAAAAAGGAAGAGGTTCTTAACACTGAATATTATGTTCACTGGTTACCTACTGTAAGAAGCTTAGGTTGATAATTTTGTTTGCTACTATTTAAAAATCAATATCTAATGCTTATTTTTTGAAATATACTAAACAATTCCGATTTGCCCAAAATATATATTTTTTTATTTAATTTCAAAACATAACACAGACAAGCAATAAATACTTGTACTTTCATTTAAAATGAAGAAGTTCTAGAAGTCGGCGTCGTATATGCTTTTATATGTTCTGTCACACGACTTCAAACCATATATTGTAGTTTCCAGTTTTCAGGGAGGAAGGAAAGATGAGCGGAGATGGCCATAAGGCAGCTAGATCAGCCGATTTCTTCCGGGTCAAATAACGTACGGTGGGCGACACCGAAAAAACTGTTACGAGTGTACTAACGAGGCATTCGAAGTCAAAAGTCGAAGATTTTTGGTTTAAAAAAAATGGGCGATTAGAAGACGTGCGAGGTATTACCTAGTAACGTTCCTAGTCTCTCGAACGTCCTTATTCTGTCAACGCTACAGTCTTAAAAGATTTTCCGTTATGACATTTCCGCTCGTTTCTTTCTCCATGAGTTTTCCCCACAGCAGAAGAATCTTATGACGCCGGACCCTAAGTCCGTGGGGACCGATTTCCCTAATGTTGTTCACCGAACTAACATAACATTTGAATATCTCGTCATATTTCGATTTTTTATTTTCTCCATTTCCTTCTGAATTCCGTTTGTATGCGGTTATGTGGTATTGGATCGGTTTGTTGAGTGGTTTTTGTATTATATACGTTTATAGTTTGTTGTTAGATAGGTACTTGGGTTCTAGAAACTCATAAAACGATCGTCTATACTAATGTTATGAAGCTGGATAGTTCGTTTGTTTCTTTGAACATACTAATCTCAGTTAGCTTTCAGTGTAAGATAGCCTAGTCTATAAAGTACTTTTTATCCGGAGATCCTTGTGCGTCTATTATTACCCATGAAACACAGGTGAAACCGCTGGCGAAAACTATGTCTGTTTGTCTGTATGTCTGTATGTCTGTATGTCTGTATGTCTGTTTGTTTGTACACGCTAATCTTCGGAACTACTGGACGGATTTCAATGATTTTTTCTTTGTTGTATCAGTATTAAGCCTGGTCAACATATAGGCTATAATTTATCTTCGAAACTTGAAGACCTGGTGCAGAACTTCAACAGACCAATATAACTATAAGAGATACAAATATGGTGCCTTGGAAAAAATTGTTTCATTTGATGAGCATTTTCAGCTGAGATAATAAATTTTAAGATCTGGAACACCTGATGTGGAACCCCAAGAGCCCAGCTTCTCTGTACCATATACAGGTATGACGTTTTAGCAAAAGTTGTTCAACTTGATAAGCACTTTCTATTGACTTATACAAATTGAAGATCTAAAACACCTGATGTGGAACTCCAGGGGCCCAGCTAGACTATAACATATAGAGGTGTGACGTTTTAGCAAAAGTTGTTCAATCTGACAAGCACTCTCTGTTGACTTATAAAAAATGAAGATGTAAAACACCTGATGTGGAACCCCAGGAGCCCAGCTAGACTATAGCATATAAAGATATGACGTTTTTGCAAAAGTGGTTCAATCTAATAAGCACTCTCTATTGACGTATATACATCGAAGATCTGGAACACCTGATGTGGAACTTCAAGAGCAATACTACACTTGAAATGTATAGAAACGAATGTTATGAAATAGGTATGGTGACACAAAACCGACGATTATCCCTTTATACACTATAGAAATATGAACTCAAGGACAATCCCCGGTGGACGTCGTTAAAAAAAAGACAATCCCCGGTTCTGTGCTATACCATTGCTAACTGTGGATGAAAACTTCTTGGGCTATTGTGATGGGATGCTATTGGACTAGGAATGGGGAAACTACGGGAACTATGGCACCTGCCGATGACAATGTATTAGATACTTCGCCAGCTCACTTACTGGGCCCCCGGGAATCAGTCACTGAATGGCAACAAGAGGGCAACAGGGACATGAGCGGCTGAAGTGTGAGAATACCTCGGCGGATTTTAAACGCAGATTACGCGCTCCCTGTGGGTCACTTACCACGAGGCATCCTCCGAGCAGGGCTACTAACCCTGCTCTAGCGACTCCACTCTGGACGGCCAAGCCAAGCCAGAGGCTTGAGACCTACCCCCGTCATGGTTCACTCCGACCGGCCGGAGATGGGGGCAGTATACTCTCCCTGGAGAACTCAGTATATATAGCCCCGCGGGGTAGCTACTCCACGTCATCAGCCTCAGATGTCCTGCGGTGCTTATATCTCATTATTATTGTCGTTATTATCTCAAGAGCCTTTGTCCCAATTATGTTAGAGTCGACTTCCAGTCACGATGCAACTGAGTACAAGTGTTTTACAAGGAGCGACTGCCTATCTGCCCTCCATAACCCGGTTACCCGCTCAACCCAACACCCCTTGGTAAAACTGGTCAGACTTACTGGTCTGACTACCCATAACGACTGCCAAGAATGTTCAATGACAGCCGGAACCTACAGTTTAACATGCCTTCCAAATAACGGTCATTGGTATCCAAAATATACGTAGAAAGTACCTACATACGAACTTAGAAAAGTTGCATTGTCAGGTACTTGCCATACCTGGAATCAAAGACGTACGCTCATACTTGAGAGATTGGTTCTCTACCCACTGCACCGCGGGTTGCTGAAGATCGAGCGAAGTGGCGAACCTTGGGAGTGGCCTTTGTCCAGCAGTGGACACTGGACATCTTTCGGCAGAAACGACGACTTTTTAAGACCAGGTATAATAATGAGGTACACAGATTATGCTTGTTACAATTCACCAATTGGAATAGACATATCATAGATTGTTAATTAACAATTATTTACACCTATAAGCAACATGAACCTAATTTCATTCCGTCCTATTGTACGAGATATAATTGGCATTCACTACAATGAATGGTCGTATAATTGGTATAGCTTCAAAGGTATTCTATAAATCAACCGACTTTGACAAATGTAGGTACTATTGTTGGGGAGTTGCTATTAATATTGTTTTAATTAATTTATGTCTATTTTGGATTCCGGTTTGATAATTTTGATGATGCGCAGTTTTATATAATACTTAGTTATAGTGATCAGATAAAGAAAATTGCAAGTTTCTTAATATTGGATCAGTTTCTTCGGAAGTTCGTTTGTGATTTTTATTGAGAGGGTCATATAAAAGCTATATAGGTAAATATATCTTTAAGCTGATGTATGCTCGTAAAGGTCACTATGAGACAGAAAACTTAAAACAAAACATTATTTTCATAATTCAGTTCATTCAATGCTGTGATTATATTATTCCGCGTCAGAGGCCGTCAGGCGGTGTTGAAAAAACTTGCTAGGTGATTAAACCTGCAGCTCACTCCATAGGAAGTAGATTATCATTTATAGCCAATAAATCAACCGAATCTCTCATTTCTGTCGACCTAGCTTTATCAATTTGCTGTCGCATTGAAAGCATGAAAAAAAACTAATTTAGCAAGCCAAAATGTTTCCACTGAATGATTTTTTCGAAATAATTATCATGATTATTCATCTGAATTCGTAAATTATGGTGTTTTTATGGCAAAGAGATATGCGTTTCAATGGTCGCTTTGAGCCCGAATTTTGAAATTTTAAAGCGTAGGTATTTTGATTTAATTATCTCGTTATCGATGCTAAATTGGCTTAAATGATGCGTGATTATATGTTTGTATGAAAATAAATTCCAATGATCCATGATTATCCCAATGATCACTTTTTCACAAATACCGAAAAATGATTAGTAGTATTAATTTCATATTTGGAAGGTAAAAGTTAAATTGGTTGAAATTATGTATATAAATACATATGTTTATTCTAATTCTGATTTGTTTTGGCTCATGATCGTGATCAAAAGTAACTCAGTTTTTTGTCTTTGCATCATTTACCACGTTATTTTTTATAGATTAGTAAAAATTAGGGCGCTTTTCAGTTCCATCTAATGACCAGTTCCTGTAATCAGTTTTGATTCTGGCATACATTCTTCGTACTCGATTTTTCTCTTTAATACGCGAAATAATACGGCATTACAAACAAAAATAGAAGTAACAATCTTATTACTGAAATAACAGCTGAAAGCTGGGGACAGTAATAAAATACCTAACTAAAGAGGTCAAATGGAGTTTTATTAATCGGCCTATCTGAAACAATTGTCTTGAGAACACTTGACTCTTAAGGGACTTTAGTACCAGCCCAATGTTTTTGACGAGCTTGAGAGCAAGCCCTTATTTTTTTAGGACCTTTTTATTTATATACTAAAGTTGAGCTGCTTTATGAGAAAAGATGCGGTTTATTAGTGTCCTTATTTTCATGTTGAAAGAATTTTTGCGCTCAGATAAAAAGAGAGAATAAGGATCTTATTCAAATTACGTGATGGTAGTCGGATGTAGGTTGGATGTGTCTTAATGATTGAACAGGACATCCGACCTTATGATTCTGATATCATTTCAAATAAGCTTGTTGGAATGTATCTAAAGACATACTGGATTGAAATATTACTGGATTATTGCGTGGCAAAAACAAAATTCGCATAAACGTGGCTCTTCGAATTAAGAAACAAATGAAGTTCAATTTAACAATGTCAGTGGCGTAAATACTTTTTCACTTATGTTAAACAGTGAACATTCTGTTTATATTTCTCAGCCTTCACTCTGGAGAACGGCGTCTTAATATGAAAATTTCAGCTGTATATTAAGAGGTCGGTTCTAACAATTTATATGAAGACAGAGGGCAATCCGTCTTCTTCCCTCGGAGGGAGGGATAACTTGAGACTTAATTAATTTGCTAAAATGCTCTGAAAGCCTGAACATTGTGAAGCTTCAGGAAATCACACTTTGGTACTTAGACGGCAAGATTGCGTGGGCCGTTTGTTGGCCTAAGCCGCTTATAAATGTTCGGATATTTTATCGCGAAGATGTTAGGAGACCTGAGTTGTAGCGAGATTGTACTAGAAATGTATGTGTTTACATTTTGTAGAATACTAAATAAAAAGGTATTTTAGTTTTGCATGCTACTTATAATTGTTGTGTTGTATTTCCAATCCTGGCTCCCTGGATACGTCTCCTAACTGCATACTGTGTAACAATTTAGAATAATTCTTTAGATATACATATATATGTATAACGAACTGGGTTCATTCACAAAAGTTTGATTTGTTTTATAAGGCTTTCTTGTTTTAATCTAACTTAGCAATCAGTACAACAAGACAAATAGACTCTTTACTACATATCAAAGACAACAGACCAATTCACTTTATTACTACATTACCGCTAAAACAAAACACTATCACTTCACATAACTGACATAACTAATAAATAAAAGACAACATACCAATTCACTTTACAACAACTCTATAGTAAAAACAATGTACTTAACTACAGCATATAACAAACAAAAAAAACATAACCTCAAACACAGGTTTATGAAACCATTTGCTTTAACGCTAGTTACAAAATGGCGGCGTCTCAAGGAGCCACTCAACGTAGCTTGTAACTCCTCTTTTATTGCACTTTATCATCCAGATAATATCCTGCCTTTTACAGAGAGGCCGTTAAGCTTCGTACAACATGTTCTAACATCTTGACTAGACTATGTCACCCTTAAATATGTTTTACAAGAAATTTGAGCTGAGGAGACTCTTTTGAGAGACTGTTTTTTTTGTTGTAATTCAACGAGGAGTGAGACTAAAAGAAATAGGCAGGCATAGATTTCAAGTTGTTTAAGATGATTTTATATCTCTTACGTGTGTTTTGAAGAAATCACTCATAAGGTCATATGTATATAAGTAACTCGGGGACCGCCTTTGTCCAGAAGTGGACGGCTGACACGACAACGACGATACACAGGTCGGTACTCAAACTAAAATATCTTCGCCATTGCGGGACAATTATTTTTTCAAAGCAACAAAATAGACAACGAAATTAAGCACAACAGGCCTATCGAATCAATACGAGCAAATAACAATAATCGTAACATCGAATTTGGAATCAGAACAATTATCGTTAGGACAAGACTTAAAAAAAGAAACGAACATTGCGTCAGTCGTCGGCCTACTGCTTATTATATGTCATCATGAAAATAATAAATTGGGACTACTCCTTGCGAAAATCGAATCCAGGGGCTCGTCCTCAATAAACAAAATTCCTGACAATGACATTTATAAAAATAGTTAATTTAATAAAAATGAGAAAGGTTTCAAGGAACCAAGGCCCAAGCTACCCAAGCTAAGCCGGACATACATTTAAGTATCGCCACTCGTGCAGGCTATTTCACTTCGTAAAATAGGCAATTTCGAAAGTCATTACTTTCCCTGATGGCTGGCTAACGTGGGTTTTGGCGGAACGTAAATCTTGGACAGCCAGCTACTTTTATAAGGGATTTTTCACGCGATAGTAATAAAGTGCATAGGGTTCAATGAATTCTTGATGCTTGGCGTGATCGTTTTTGGGGGAGTATTGGCAGATTCATAATGGTTGTTGGTATACATATACATCTGCGATTGGTTTTGACAACTTAAGTCTTATGTTTGATAATGAGTCAGCTGTAAGAAACATTGAAGACGAAGTAAGGCTGAAAAGTGAGCCAATCTTCAACAGCATTGATAAGATGGAAATTCAATTACAATGATTAAACTTTTCCTAGCGGTAAATGGTGTGTTGGGTCTAACTTAATAATTTAAGGAAGAATAAATTATATTAAACAGACATCAATATGATTGACACTAAATACATTCAGACATTCATTAAAGTGGAGACCCACACAATGAATTAAAGTGATAACAATTTTTAAGGCTTGTCAAAACTGTTGCTTCTTCATCGTTGTCATGGCATAACATTACAATTATGTCGTCTGTAAAATTAATAAAAAATCTATTATTTGGAGAAAATATGTTGGCTATATACAGAACTTATGATTGTCAGAACAGATTAATGAAATGCTTCATTATTATCCATATTCTCATACTGATTTTGTTGAACACTTTCATAGTTTCTCTTGAGCTGTATTATTTATTTGGTTTGGGTGAACATGATCAAATGAGTGTTGTGTTCTGTGGATTTTCGATAGCTTCGTACGTTAATACTTTAACTTCTATCATGTCTGGCATCTACTTTAGCAGTGGCTTCTTATCATTTATGAAAAGCATCACATTTATCTCCGAGTCTTTCAAAAACGATACGATAGTCATTCAATCTGAAAAGAGATTACGTTGGTTTAGTCTTCTAATCCTTACATTCCCGTTTGGCTTATTTTTAGTTCGACTACAGGAGGTTTTAAAAAAGTTTAAAGACTTGAATCTTATGATTTTGATTCCTATTGTTGTGTCACAGACTTTCACAAGGATGACGTTGTTATATCAGCCGATTGTGTTTTTTATAGTTATAAGTACTGTGGTTATTTACTTCAAATGCTTGAATAGATTGATATCAATAGCTACGGATAGTTTAAAGATTTGTCGTCTTCGCTCTGGTTTTCATGGGGAATGTGATCTTGGACGAGACCAAATTGAAGGTTGGGTGGAGCTGTATAGGGATTTGGCGAATTGCTGTGAAAAGGTATCGATTTGCTTCGGACGACAGGTACCTTCGTGTTTCCATTATTTTCCTTTATATCGTTTTGTATCTTGGGTCGTGTAAGAATTATGTGTATTTGTGTTTCAGTTTTCATTTTCGCTAGTTTTGACAATGTCAAACTACATATTGTTGTTGTACCAGATATGTTATATGAATACTTATCATGTGAGTATTTGCAACTGTTTTCATATTTGTTTTGTCTATATAGCTTTCTATAATATAAATTTTCAAATTTTTGGAACTTTTTATTATTTTCTTAGTTTTCGTTACTTTATATTTTCCTTTTCAGATACCGAACGACTTTGAGTTCAAGAAGATCATATTAGTGATAATAAGTTACATCATCATGACGATGTTACCAATCTTTGCTGGACAGTTGATATGCAATCAGGAGCTGAAGTGTCATCGAGTGCTGTCCCGACTGTATAATACAATGTTGATATGTAAGATAATTTCTTTACTAATTTCTACTTGGAGGCGAAATGGGAAGGCCTTTGCTCAGTAGCGAGACAGGTCGGGCGAAGAAAAAAAACTACTTATGTTGTAATTGCTGTATGTTATCCTCTTTCATGAAAAAACTACTGGTTGAATTTTGATGACACTTGGCAATATAAGTTGAACATCTGAATAATTGTATAGACTATTTTTTATTGCCTTTACCTGGTGCGGAAAAAATCCCTCGAGAAGCGCGTAAACCGCTGTTAGGAAGTAGTAAAGATATGTGTTCATCTTAAAGAAACATTGCTTTCATATTATTTCAGATTCAAATGAAGCCGAAGTGAAATTAGTGAAAGACTTCATACGTTTAATGAAGAAGTATCCTCTAGACATCAAGTTGATGAACAAGCTACCAGCAGGGATGTACATGGTGCCAGCTATACTATCGTTTGCTGTGAACTATACTATAGTCATGTTACAGTTTCACCATGTCATATGAAAACTGTACACTTTTATAAGAAGACTAGCTTCTGCCAGCGGTTTCACCCGCATCCCGTGGGAACCTCTGCACGAACCCCGATAAAAAGTAGCATATAGCCTTCCTCGATAAATGGGCTATCTAACATGAAAGAATTTTTCAAATCGGACCAGTAGTTCCTGAATTTAGCGCGTTCAAGCAAACAAAAAAACTCTTCAGCTTTATAATATTAGTATAGATTTTACGTCTTTAAAGGCAGTCTTATGAATTACATCCGAGAATGAACCACAATAGTTACCAAAATAGTAATTCGTGTAAGAAATTAAATAGGCGTGCCACAGGGGAGTATATTTGGTACATAGCTTTTATGGCTGCTTGATTTTAATTGAATAATATTAGAATTATACATGTTTAAGATAAATGTGTAAAATAATAATCAATGTTAATTGTAATGTTATATCATCGTAGCTTAATGATTTGTAAATAAATTAGAATTTGAGAACTTTGTAATCATTACAGCACAGTATAGTCAGAAATGATAACAGCCTACCTATTACAAATTACAGTGCAAGCTGCTGTTTCAAGCTGTTTTTATTTGTTTTTGAATATGGGATATATTTTTTATGATACATATTTCGGTGAGCAAGTGGCCTTTCATTTCTCA
Organism: Helicoverpa zea x Helicoverpa armigera; assembly: GCA_033682625.1. Classification (NCBI taxonomy): domain Eukaryota; kingdom Metazoa; phylum Arthropoda; class Insecta; order Lepidoptera; family Noctuidae; genus Helicoverpa; species Helicoverpa zea x Helicoverpa armigera. The sequence continues at coordinate 2,784,024 of JAWIIS010000002.1, read as the reverse complement.
TTACCGTAATTTGAGAAATATTTAACTTTATCATTACTTATTTAGATTAATAGGAGGGATAACATCAACAGTTGTGACACATATTAAAATGTCCAGCCAATAATTTTTCCTTGCATTAACTGAATGATTATATAGTACTTAAAATATAAGACACAAAAATAATTACTTTTGAAGTCCTCCTCTATCGCGTACATTGGCACCGAAACACTACAAGCAAATATGTCTGAAATAAAACTGTTAAAATATTTGTTGCATATAGAGAATCTCTTAGGCATATACAGGACTAACAACCACCACAAAAATATCAAAAAATATCTTATTACAATTCAGATATTCTTAATTTCTTTATTGTATACTTCAGTTGTAGTTTTGGAAATAAATCATAGTATCCGAAGATTTGATGGAGATGATCATGAACTAGCTTATATTTATTTGATTTTTTCTTCGACTTGGTATTTAAACTTTTTGACTTCGCTCGCAAGCAGTGTTTACTACAGAAGTGCATTCGAATCGTATTATGAAAGCATAAATCGTGTCTATGATTGGTTTAGAAGAGAGAAAAGCAACGTTACATCGATGACAAAATTCCAATGGTCTACTCTAATGTTCTCCTCATTTACGATGTTCTTTAATTTATTTCAACCGGTGGAGGCCCTTTTCAAATATGACTTTACTTATCCCTTATTTATGGCATATATTTTACTTACTGTATCATTTCTGAAAATCACAATGCTGTTCGAGCACTTCGTATTGTTTTCTATTATTATTCTGATAGTTCGTGTAGTAAAATGCTTGAATCATTTGGTCAATGCCGCTGAAGAACGTTTAAGTAGTCAGATTTCCGATAGTGAATGCGAAATTGCCACAAAGCAAATACAGGAATGGGCGAGTCTATATACGGATTTAGCAAATTGTTGTAAACACGTGACTCAATGCTTTAATAGTTTGGTAATCTTTTTTTTATTGCCTTACTCGAGAACTCAGGAAAAATTGCGTAACGTTGACTCACTCGCTTCGCTCGTACTTGGCAAGAGCGAGCCGCTCGTCACCGTTACGCGAATTGGCCCCAGATTTCTATATTGGTTTGTGTCTTCTATTTCAGTTATCATTTTCAATAATGTTGTCGATATCGCACTTCGTATTATTGACGTATGACGTTATTTATACGATTTACAGGAGAGGAGTAAGTAAAATATGAAATGAGATAATTTATATGTGTACTTTATTCACGCTTATGTCTTACGCTATTGGGTTTTAATAATATATTAAATAAAAAAATTACAGATAATTATCACCAACGACGTATTTCAAGTGTCATTTGTAATATTAGCTGACACGGCTGTGATGACAATGCCAATGATTGCCGGTCAGTTACTGCTCAACGAAGGGGTGACGTTACACAGATTATTGGCTCGACTGTACAACGTACTGATTATTCGTAAGTCATCATCAGTTTTTTTTGTAGTCCCGCTGCACTGCATGGAACGTGCATGGAGAAGCAATGGGCGTTTATCATCACGTGCTTAAGGCAAATTGGTGATAGGGGTTTTCTTTTACTTTAACAGGGTCATCGGTCTTTAAGACATATATTAATGTTACTTATACAAGTTACATGAATACATAACTGATCTATTATAAATCGAACCAGCACACTTTGTACTTAAGCGGCTAGTACTTACTTGCTTTCAACTTATACATATATTAGGCTATAGAAAAAGAAAATATACTTTATTACAATTTTAGGCCCAGAAGATTCAGAAGCGAAAATGATTAAAGACTTATTACGTGTGCTTAAGAAGAAACCAATAGAGGTCCGGTTTAGTTCTAACTATCGAGCTGGGATGAGCTTACTGCCAGTAATGCTTATGATGTCTGTTAACTATCTAGTCATTTTGTTGCAGTTCAATCATTTTGTGTAAATTAATTTTAAGATTCCGATTAAATTTTAGTAATGAAAACCCATTACTAGATTATATTTTAACTGAATTCCCAATTTGTCCTTATCTAAAATAAACTCTTGTAGACAACATTGATATTAAAGTTATCTGTACTTAATAATATTACAATTTGCTATTGCTCCTTAATCGAGATCGAATTAATGAATGTTACGATAATAACGTTGGTAAAGATGTGACCTTTTAGGTATTTCACGTTACCGTAATTCGGGAAATATTTAACTTAATTATTACTTATTTAGATTGATAGTAAAGAAAGCATCAACAGTCATGACAGATATTACAATGACTAGCCATGAACTTATTTACTTTCACTAACTGAATTATTACATAGTGTAGGTACCTAATATAAAAGAAACAAAATTTCCTGTAATATCGCTTACATCGACAACGAAACAGTACAAGCAATATGGCTGAAATAAAACTGTTAAAATATTTGTTGTACGTAGAAAATCTCTTAGGAATATATAGAATTAACAAGCACTATAAAATGAAAAAGTATCTTATTACATTTCAAACAGTCCTTATTTCTTTATTGCATACTACAGTAATAGTTGCAGAAATAAATTGTATTATTGAAAGAGATTGCCGTGAAATAGATTATTTTTATTTCATATTTTCTTCATCCTGGTATATAAGCTTTTTGTCTTCGCTCGCAAGCAGTATTTATTTTAAAAGTGCATTCGAATCGTATTATGAAAGCATTAATCGTGTCTATGATTGGTTTCAAAGAGACAAAAGCGACGTAACGTCAATGACAAAACAACAATGGCGCACTTTAATGTTCCTCATATTTACCATGTTTTTTAATGTGTTGAAACCGGTGGAGGCAATGTTCAGATATGAATTTACTCATCCCTTATTTGTGGGGTATATTTTGCTTTCTGTATCATTTTTGAAAATTACGATGCTGTTCGAGCACTTCTTACTGTTTTCTATTATTATTCTGATAGTTCGTGTTGTGAAATGCTTGAATCATATGGTTAATGCCGCTGAAGAAAGTTTAAGGAATCAGATTTTCGATAACGAATGCGAAATTGCCACAAAGCAAATACAGGAATGGGCGAGTCTATATACGGATTTAGCAAATTGTTGTAAACACGTGACTCAATCCTTTAATTGTTTGGTAATATTTTTTTCGATTGCTTGACTCTAGAACTGGGGAAAATTCGAGTAACGTTGACTCACTCGCTTCGCTCGTACTCGCGCCTCTTTATCAAGTGCGAACCGCTTGTCACCGTTACGCGAATTGACCCCTGATTTATATATTAGTTTGTGATTTTTGTTTCAGTTATCACTTTCAATAATGTTGTCGACAACGCACTTCGTGATAGTGGCATATAACGCTATTTATATGATTAACAGGAAGAGTGTAAGTAAAATATGTAATACAATAATTGATGCGTCGACTTTGCACCATATTACTTTATCGATAGCCAAATTATTTACAGTTGTGAAATCGTCGAATTCACAAATGGTAGGCAAGTTCACAGCTGGTTATCGTTATTCATAGTTAAAAGGTGCAATTTACTTTTTATACTAAAAAGTTATAAGTAAACAACATATTTAAAAAGTTGCAGATGCACATCATCGAAGACTTATCGCAAATGTTATTTGTAATATTAGCTGACACAGCTGTGATGACAATGCCAATGATTGCTGGTCAGTTACTGCTCAACCAAGGGGTGACGTTACACAGGTTGTTAGCTCAACTGTACAATGTAATGATTATTCGTAAGTCATCATCAGTTTTTTTGTTGTCCCTCTACACTGCAGGGAGCTGGCCTCTTAACGTGCTGAGAAGGAATGAGTATTTATCACCACGGTTGCTCAAGGCGGATTGATGATTTCAAACTGTTAAGCCCAGGTTTCATCAATGTGTTTTCCTTCACCTTTTACAGAGTCAGAGCCCTCGAAGACATATTTACACAAAGTAAATATTATTACAACCTAGAATAGTTACTTAGTTCTTGCCTTGAATGTGAATCCACTCACGCCGTAGTTGAGGCTGGTGCCTTCAACTTTCGATATAGAAAAAATGCGATACTCACTCGCACAAACAGCATACTCGTAAAACTATTTAGTTCTTTATTATTATTTCAGGTCCGAAAAATTCAGAAGCGAAATTGATTAAAGAATTCTTACGTGTGCTTAAAAAGAAACCAATAGAGGTCCGGTTTGGTTCCAACTATCAAGCTGGGATGAGCTTACTGCCAGTAATGCTTATGATGTCTGTTAACTATCTAGTCATTTTGTTGCAGTTTAATCATGTTGTCTAAATTAATTCTAAGATTCAGATTAAATCTATGAAACTATTAAATGGCAATTATATTGTTTTATAACCATTAGCAGTACATATTTTTATCGACTTTCCAATTCTCTGTTCCCCGAGGTTTCTTAAAGGTCCCAAGGGAACTTTTTACTTACCACATCCGGCAGAACTACTTTTCACCCCCGGATAAAAAGTAGCCTATGTACTTTCAGGCTCAAAACCATCTCTATACCTAATTTGATAAACATCGGATAACTGTTGGTGTGAAAGCAAGACAGAAAAAGTTATTATCGAATGTGTAGTAGGTATTAATAAAAAGGATAATTTGTACAACTTTGTAAATTAGTATAATGAGTAGATTTGTAGTAGATAGAATATGATATAATTTAAAGAGACTATAATATTTACTATTGCTCTTTAATCAAGATCGGCAATCCGCTAAGTTTGTTTCTGTTTTTGAATATCATGAGTCAACTTCCGACAATATTTCAAAATATATTTGTTATGATAATTAGTTTGGTAAAGAAATGTCCTTTCATTTCACATTATCGTAATTTGAGAAATATTTAACTTTATCATTACTTATTTAGATTAATAGGAAGGATAACATCAACAGTTTTGACATGGTATTAAAATAGAAGAAACAAAAATAATTGCTAAGGTCCTGTTTTATCGCTTACATGGGCAGGGAAACACTACAAGCAGATATGTCTGAAATAAAACTGTTGAAATATTTGCTGTATATAGAGAATCTCTTAGGCATATACAGGATTAACAACCACCAGAAAAATATTAAAAAACATCTTATTATATTTCAAACATTCTTAATTTCTTTACTGCATACTTCAGTTGTAGTTGTAGATATAAATTTTACTTTTGGAAACGTTGATCGCCATGAAATAGATTATATTTATTTAATATTTTGTTCATCTTGGTATATAAACTTTTTGATTTCGCTCGCAAGCAGTATTTGTTATAGAAGATTTTTCGAATCGTATTGTGAAAGCATAAATCGCGTGTATGATTGGTTTAAAAAATACAAAAGCAACGTAACGTCGATGACAAAATTCCAACGGTGTACTTTAATGTTCTCCACATTTACAATGTTTTTTAATTTATTTCAACAGGTGCAGGCCCTTTTTAGATATGAATTCATTAGTCCCTCATTGGTGGCGTATATATTACTTTCTGCATCGTTTCTGAAAATCACGATGCTGTTTGAGCACTTTGTACTGTTTTCTATTATTATTCTGATAGTTCGTGTCGTGAAATGCTTGAATCATTTGGTCAGTGCTACTCAAGAACTTCTAAGGAGACAGATTTTCGATAACAAATGCGAAATTGCCACAAAGCAAATACAGGAATGGGCGAGTCTATATACGGATTTAGCAAATTGTTGTAAACACGTGACTCAATGCTTTAATAGTTTGGTAATCTTTTTTTTATTGCTTTACTCCAGATCTGAGGAAAAATTGCGTAACGTTGACTCGCTCGCTTCGCTCGTGTTCGCGCGCTATTAGCAAGCGCGACTCAGTCGTCACCGTTACGCAAATTGGCTTCTAATGTCTGTATTCGTGTATGTTTTGTTTCAGTTTTCATTTTCAATAATGTTGTCGATATCGCACTTCGTATTACTGACGTACGAAATTATTTATACGATTTACAGGAAAGGAGTAAGTAAAATATGAAATGAAATATATATTTATACATGAACATTACTCCCTCTTTTGTCTTGCACCGTTTAACTATAACGATAACTGAATGATTTTAAGTTGTCCACTCTGTAACACACAGTATTGTTCATCAGCAACATGTCGCCAGCAACTCGGCAACATGTTGATGATGCTTTGTTTATTAAATAGCTCACATTGAATGTTGGTCTGTCATTCCATATCAATTAAATAAAAATATTAAAAATTACAGATAATTATCACCGACGACTTACTACAAATATCGTTTGTAATATTAGCTGACACGGCTGTGATGACAATGCCGATGATTGCCGGTCAGTTACTGCTCAACCAAGGGGTGACGTTACACAGGTTATTGGCTCGACTGTACAACGTACTGATTATTCGTAAGTCTAAAGTCATCATTAGCTTTATTTGTTGTTGAAAAAATGCGATACACACTCGCACACACAGTATACTCATACAACTATTTAGCTCGAGAAATTGAATTTTTTAATATTATTTTAGGTCCGGAAGATTCAGAAGCGAAATTGATTAAATAATAATAATAATAAAGCCCCGCAGGGCATCTGAGGCGGATGACGGGGAGTAGCGACCCCGCGGGGCTTATATCCGAGTGCTCCAGGGAGAGTATACTGTCCCCCATCTCCGGCTTGCCGGAGTGAAGCATGACGGGGGATAGGTCTCCCGCCTCTTGGCTTGCCTTCACCGGCCGGTCAGAGTGGAGTCGCTAGAGCAATGCTCGGAGGGTAGGTGCCTCGTGGTAAGTGGCGAGTGGGCCGGTGATGCTGGACCCACAGGGAGCGCGTGATCTGCGTTTAAAGTCCGCCGAGGTATCCTCACCCTTCTCAGCCGCTCATGTACCTGTTGCCCTCTTGTTGCTTTTCAGTGACTGATTCCCGGGGGCCCAGTAAGTGAGTTGGCGAGTCTCCACCTGCCATTTTTACGTGTATTTATTACATTGTTATCGGCAGGTGCCATAGTTCCCGTAGTTTCCCCATTCCTAGTCCATTAGCATCCCATCACAATAGCCCAAGTAGTTTTCATCCATAGTTAGCAATAGTTTAGCACAGAACCGGGGATTGTCCTTGGGTACATTTCTATAGTGTATACAGGGATAATCGTCGGTTTTGTGTCACCATTTCATTAAAGTTGTCTCAAAAGGGCTTCAGCGTGTTGGCTTCGGCCCCACGTTCGCCTCCCAAAAATCCGGGACTCTATAGTCCCGAGGTCTGGTAGAGATATACAAGATAATAATAATAATGCCGGAGTGAAGCATGACGGGGGATAGGTCTCCCGCCTCTTGGCTTGCCTTCACCGGCCGGTCAGAGTGGAGTCGCTAGAGCAATGCTCGGAGGGTAGGTGCCTCGTGGTAAGTGGCGAGTGGGCCGGTGATGCTGGACCCACAGGGAGCGCGTGATCTGCGTTTAAAGTCCGCCGAGGTATCCTCACCCTTCTCAGCCGCTCATGTACCTGTTGCCCTCTTGTTGCTTTTCAGTGACTGATTCCCGGGGGCCCAGTAAGTGAGTTGGCGAGTCTCCACCTGCCATTTTTACGTGTATTTATTACATTGTTATCGGCAGGTGCCATAGTTCCCGTAGTTTCCCCATTCCTAGTCCATTAGCATCCCATCACAATAGCCCAAGTAGTTTTCATCCATAGTTAGCAATAGTTTAGCACAGAACCGGGGATTGTCCTTGGGTACATTTCTATAGTGTATACAGGGATAATCGTCGGTTTTGTGTCACCATTTCATTAAAGTTGTCTCAAAAGGGCTTCAGCGTGTTGGCTTCGGCCCCACGTTCGCCTCCCAAAAATCCGGGACTCTATAGTCCCGAGGTCTGGTAGAGATATACAAGATAATAATAATAATGCCGGAGTGAAGCATGACGGGGGATAGGTCTCCCGCCTCTTGGCTTGCCTTCACCGGCCGGTCAGAGTGGAGTCGCTAGAGCAATGCTCGGAGGGTAGGTGCCTCGTGGTAAGTGGCGAGTGGGCCGGTGATGCTGGACCCACAGGGAGCGCGTGATCTGCGTTTAAAGTCCGCCGAGGTATCCTCACCCTTCTCAGCCGCTCATGTACCTGTTGCCCTCTTGTTGCTTTTCAGTGACTGATTCCCGGGGGCCCAGTAAGTGAGTTGGCGAGTCTCCACCTGCCATTTTTACGTGTATTTATTACATTGTTATCGGCAGGTGCCATAGTTCCCGTAGTTTCCCCATTCCTACTCCATTAGCATCCCATCACAATAGCCCAAGTAGTTTTCATCCATAGTTAGCAATAGTTTAGCACAGAACCGGGGATTGTCCTTGGGTACATTTCTATAGTGTATACAGGGATAATCGTCGGTTTTGTGTCACCATTTCATTAAAGTTGTCTCAAAAGGGCTTCAGCGTGTTGGCTTCGGCCCCACGTTCGCCTCCCAAAAATCCGGGACTCTATAGTCCCGAGGTCTGGTAGAGACATACAAGATAATAATAATACTTTTATTTCGGATAAAAAATAATCCATAGAGTGTTAGTAAAACATACCTATAACAGAAAACTTATTAGAAAACTTATTATCTAGTGTTAGTACCCATCACCCTTTGCACAAACTGTCTCATGATTGGAGAGCTATAGCTCTCACCTACTGTTCTCAGGATGCTGTTGCAACTGTCTCTCACTCTCCTCAGAAGCGATGCCGTTTTTTTGCGCAAGATAGCGTGGAAGCCATCAGTGCGAGCTCGCACAAACATCTCTGAGGCACTACAGTACCGAGGCAGTCTCAAGAGCATCCTGAAAGCATTATTATACTGGATGCGCAGCACATCCAGCGATCTTTTAGTGTAACTGACCCATAGATTGCCCGTGTACATACTCTGGCAATACGCCTTGAAAAGTGTGATTTTCACTAAGTCAGTACACCGAGCAAATCTACGGGCCAGCATATTACTTCGGACCGCTAGAGCCCTCCGCTCCCTCTCAATATCTGCATCGTCTTTAAGGTCGTCAGCAAGAAAATGACCAAGGTATTTAAAAGTTGATACCCTTTTTATTTTTGATCCGTTAATATATAGATCAGGTCCATCCTCACGGCTCCTGCCACCGACCTTAAAGACCATGCATTCACATTTTTTAACATTATAAATTAAACCATGTGCAGCAGCGTAGGTTTCACACACGTTAAGTAACTCTCTGATTGCCCCTGCTGACGGACCCAGCAGCACCATATCATCTGCATAGCTAATGTTGTTAATTCTAACTCCACCAACGCTGCATCCGACACGCATGCTGCTGAGTTCCGCTATGAGGTCATCTACATATAGGTTGAAGAGCAGGGGGGATGTCAGACCTCCCTGTCTCACCCCACACTCCAACCCATACGGCTCAGAGAGTGTACCGTCCCATTTCACCTGATTGGTTTGGTTACCATACCAATACTGGAAAATTCGACATATATCTACCGGTATACCTCTGTCTCTCATCTTCCCCCAGAGCACATCATACGAGACAAGATCGAATGCCCTGGAGAGATCAAGGAAACAAGCGTATACCGGCGTCTTGCGATCTACGTAATATTGAACCGTATGCTTGAGACTTAAGATTGCACTTTCGGTTGATAGTCCGGGTCGAAACCCGAACTGTGCGTCTTGAAGATGTATATAATCACTTAAATAAGAATCAAACACACCGTCCAACACCTTTGCTATTATTGTAGCGAGAGAAATAGGACGGTAGTTACATTTGTCCGAGATGTCACCTGTTTTGTTCTTCACAATGGGAACCACAATGGTCTTCATTAGATCAGCAGGCAAGTATGCATGACTAATACACATTGTGAAGAACATAGACAGAACTCTCGGCAGATGGATACCTGCGTGCTTCAGGTGTTCGATGCTGAGCCCGTCATGTCCTGGAGATTTCCCTCGGCTCATACTATTGATAACTTTGCTAACTTGTTTAGCTGAGAAAATTATCGGAGATCTCCCTTCATGACTGCCGGGCCCAGAATCGCTCACCAGGGATGAGGGACCGAGTGGGGATTGAACTTTAAAATGTTCTTTAAACATATTTGCTATATCTCCGGGTTCAGACACCCCTCCCACAGTCACAGGGAGACCCGTCTTCGCATCCAATTTTTTAGTGGACTTCCAAAATTTACCAAAGTTTTTCGTAACTCGCTGTTCAGCTAACCTATCCATAATAAGCTGTTCCTCGTTATTCTGACAATATTTCAGTCTTACTTTAAAAGATTTTCGCTTCTCACACATTTCATCATAGATAGGACCTGAAGAGGGACGATTGTTTTGTGTCCAGGTTTGAAAGCTAAACCTAGCCTCTCTGTGAGCGTCTTTAACATATTTGTTCCACCCACAAACGCGCCTACCCCGCCTCGGTGCCCCCTCCCGTGCCGGTTTGGACTGCCTAGCCGCCGCACATAGTATTCCAACAATTTGATCATACAATCTGTCCAGAACAACTTTATGCTCGGCCAAGCCGCATGAGCCCCTACCGCAACTCTCAAACTCATGGTGAAAATTAACGTCTCGCAGCTTACTATTACAAAAGTTATGGTAATCTTGCGATTCTGACTTTGTTCTTTCTCCCCATAATACAGAGTTCCGACAGTAACCTCGACTCTGAAACTTTGGCCTAACTACTTCTAAATTACATTCAACACAAATGGGTAGATGATCCGAAACATAAAGATCTTCGGAAACATCAACACCTTTTACAGTATGCCAAGCTGACACTGACACCAGAAGGTGATCCAACCATGTCCTACTTCCATAAACATCACTTATAAAAGTGTAGGTATCACTGTCCACCCCCAGCTTCTCTATGTCAGCACAAATCCAAGACTGGTCACTGCAAAAACTCATTAATTCTTTATAGAACAAGCTGTGAGGGTGAGCATTGAAATCCCCCAACATAAACACGTTTTCTATATCACTACTTGCTATGGTAGCACTGATTTCACTTAGTACGTCTGTAAAGATTGGTAAGTTGTCTGGACAGTTTACAGGCATATAAATGGAGAACACAAGAATCGTACGCCCCATTGATGTAGCCGTTATAGCCACTAATCTAGGACTGATACATTCAACTACCGAGACAGACTCAAAAATCCCCTTTCTCCAGAGAATGGCTACCCCCCCATGAGGTCTTCCTCTCAATAGGCCCTCGGAAGTGTCCACAGCCGACTTACCCGTCCACTCAAAGTCCGGACAAATTGTTCCTAAAATGGGAATATCATGGGGAAGAAGCCAAGTCTCCTGTAGGGCCACCAAATCTGACCACATACATATATCTCTAATATTATCTATGGATCGCTTGACCGACTTACAATTAAAGCTAGTAAACTTGACGTTATTATTGGTTTTATTATCCATTAATTAAAAGACTAACTGACTTTAACTTTAAGTTCCTGAGGTTTCGTTCGATACATAAAGTGTACAAAACGTCTAAACACAATTCCATCAGGCCACAATTCATCGTTTAAAAACAAGTCAACTTTGTGTTTAGAAACATACAGTTTGAACGCATTATACTTTCTAAAAGATTTCATATTTATCTTTTTCAATGTAACGATTTCACTAGTTTTGTCTTTTATGTAACTAATAATGTCATCTTCACTTGCTTCAGTACTAACATTAGAAATTAACAACGGCACTTTGATATCCGCGGCACGAAATTTACCCTCGGGCGCAGTTAAAGCCCTTCCTTTTTGGCTAGATATTCGATTTTGTTTGTACCGTTTATTATGCACTAATTTCCACTCAGTGTTTACGTCCACATCACCTACCGTTTGCACACTACTCACAACAACATCACGCCAACTCGCACTCTGTGTCGCCTCCACCACCGCATCGCAAGGCGCTGGCGGACCACATATCTCACTCGATACTGACGCATGTGATGCCGCTGTGAAATTAAAGACTTCTTACGTGTGCTTAAAAAGAAACCACTAGAGGTCCGGTTTGGTTCCAACTATCGAGCTGGGATGAGCTTACTGCCAGTAATGCTTATGATGGCTGTTAACTATCTAGTCATATTGTTGCAGTTTAATCATGTTGTCTAAATTAATTTTAAGATTAAAATAAAATGCTATTAAACTATTACAGGGCAATATCTTATTTACTTAAACCATTGAAAGATTAAATTGAAACCGTCTTCCTAAAAAGGAGGTGGTTCTCAATTCATCTGGACCTTTTTTTTAATTAAATTATCTATAGGTACGACTGATATTAAACTAATAATATCAATAATCTGTACTTGATAAAATTACTTGCTGTTCTCCACGGTTCCACCCGCGTCCCAAGGGAATCTGTTACTTAACATATCCGAGTGACCTTTTTACTCCCGGATAAAAAGTAGCCTATGGAGGCTCAAAACTATCTATATACCTTATTTTATTTGATTAAAATCGGTTAAGTAGTTTTGATGTGAAAGCCCGACAGCAAAGTTACTTTCGAATTTCAATTTTACTAACGATTATTTGTATAACTTGGTACATAATTCGATTTTAATACGATATAATTTAAAGAGGCCATATTTATTATTGCTCCTTAATCAAGATTGACAATCGGCAAAGTTTGTCTTTATTTGAATTTGAATCTCAAGAGTCAACTTCCGACAATCATTCAAAATCTATTTTTTCATGATAATTATTTTGGTAAAGAAGTGACATTACCGTAATTTGACAAACATTTAACTTTATCATTACTTGTGTCGATTGTTAGGAGGGATAACGTGACACATATTAAAATGACTGGCCATGAACTTATTTACTTGCATTAACTAAATGATTACATAGTCTAGATACCTAAAATATTAGAAACATAAATAATTGCTTTTAAAGTCCTGTTTTATCGCTTACATCGGTAGCGAAGCATTTCAAACATCATAGCAATGTCTGAAATAAAATTGTTAAAATATTTGTTGCATATAGAACATCTCTTGGGCATATACAGGATTAACAACCGTCAAAAAAATGTGAAAAAATATCTCATTACATTTCAAACTGCCTTAATTTCTTTATTGCATACTGCAGTTATAGTTGCACAAATAAATCATATCATTGGAATAGTTAATTGGAGTGAAATAGATTGTATTTATTTAATATTTTCTTCATCTTGGTATATAAACTTTTTGACTTCGCTCGCAAGCAGTATTTGTTATAGAAGAGCATTCGAATCCTATTATGAAAGCATAAATCGTGTGTATGATTGGTTTAAAAGAGACAAAAGCAACATCACATCGATGACGAAAATTCAATGGTGCACTTTAATATTCTCCTTATTTACCATGTTTTTTAATGTGTTTAAACCGGTGGAGGCAATTTTCAAATATGGATATGGATTTGCTCGTCCCTTATTTATGGCGTATGTTTTATTTTCTGTATCATTTTTGAAAATTACGATGCTGTTCGAACACTTCGTACTGTTTTCTATTATTATTCTGATAGTTCGTGTCGTGAAATGCTTGAATCAGTTGGTTAATGCCGCTGAAGAAAGTTTAAGGAATCAGACTTTCGATAGCGAATCCGAAATTACCACAAATCAAATACAGGAATGGGCGAGTCTATATACGGATTTAACAAATTGTTGTAAAGAAGTTACTCAATGCTTTGGTGGTTTGGTAATTTTTTTTCGATTGCTTTACTCTAGCATTGGGGGAAATTCGCATAACGTTGACTCGCTCACTTCGCTCGTACTCGCGCCCCTTTGGCAAGCCTGAGCCGCTAGTCACCGTTACGCGAATTGGCCCCAGATTTCTATATTAGTTTGTGTCTTTTGTTTCAGTTATCACTTTCAGTAATGATGTCGATAACGCACTTCGTATTATTGACATATAATGGTATTTATATGATTAACAGGAAGGGTGTAAGTAAAATGATAGAAAGGGTGAGTTGCACAATTTAACAATTACGGTAACCGAAACATTTTAAGGTGTCAAATCATAGATTTGACTAAACGGAGGCAATTTCACAGATGGCATAACCATCTGTAAATGGTGGTGGTGAATGGAATTTGGTTATCGTTTAAAAGTTGCAACTCACTTTTTGAACTAAAAAGTCAGAAGTATGATGGATAACTAACAAAGACCATATTAAAAAAAATTGCAGATCATCGGAGACTTATTGCAAATGTTATTCGTAATATTAGCTGACACGGCTGTGATGACAATGCCAATGATTGCCGGTCAGTTACTGCTTAACCAAGGGATGACGTTACACAGGTTATTGGCTCGACTGTACAACGTGCTGATTATGCGTAAGATATTCAATGTTTTTGGTAGTTGTTTCTCTCTATATTATCCATCCGGTTCATATATACTTCACTGTTATGAGATCTTTTTGATAAAAAACAAGAGTCAAATGAAAAATATGTAACTTCGCTAGTTGTCTTTTGTCGTGGCTGACCTAACTAAGTTAATTGAGGAGGTTTATTCTGTATTATTATTTTAGGTCCAGAAGATTCAAAAGCGAAATTGGTTAAAGACTTTTTACGTGTGCTTAAGAAGAAACCAATAGAGGTCCGGTTTGGTTCCAACTATCAAGCTGGGATGAGCTTACTGCCAATAATGCTTATGATGTCTGTTAACTATCTAGTCATTCTGTTGCAGTTCAATCATGTTGTCTAAATTAAATTTAGGATTAAATAATAAGTAACTAACAAACGGAAATGTATTATTTTATATCTATTAGATTACTTTTCGAAAATTAACTCTAAAGGTGTCTACACACCAAAGAAGCTGATGCAGGCGGCACAGCCCGGCGGCCCAACCCACCGGCCGTATTTTGTACAATCATGCCGCATGATTTTATAGACCTTTATAGTCATCATTAATCTACACTTTTTACCACATCCTATGGAAAAAGTAGTAATGTCCTTTCTCAGGCTCTAAGCAATCCGATTACCAAATTTCATTGAAATTGGTTTTAGTGTGAAAGATGAACCGATGGACAAAGCTACCGACAAATTATTTTATAACTGAGTAAATAAGTAGGTTTGACGAGCACTATATAATTTGATAGAGGCCATGGTATATACTATTGCTCCTCAGTCGAGGTCGACACTTAATCAGCTAAGTGACACGAAAACCATGGTTTTAAAGTAACAAAAAATGTGTTGTCATCGACAGTAATATACTTTCAAAGTCCTGTTCGATACAATGTCACCAATAAAACCTTTAAACAACCTAATTCTTTTTGGAATATTTTTAGGGGTATACAGAACGAATTTTTGGACCAAGAAAAAAATCACCATATTTTTCATAGTTTCACAGATCGTCATTGGAGTTTTATTCCATACTTTTATGACTATTGGAGAAGTTTATTATTTGTTTAAAGATAGTGACTTTTCTTCATTTGAGGGCATGTTTTGCTTCTTTACGGGGTTGGCTTATTTTAACTATTTATCGGCGGTCGTAACTGGAATTTCCTACTGCAAGGAGTTTGAATGCTACTTAGAAAATATCAAATTGGTTTACGAGTGCTATACAAATGACAGTACTTTCCAAAAGTCTTTAAAGAAAATCAATTGGTTTTGCGTGTTCTATATTTGCTTTGCACTGGTTTTTACTATATTAAAAACTTTAGAGATTTTGCTTCAATTCGAACATTCTAATTTATTTATTATGGCTATTATTTTTGCGACACAATTTATGATTCGAGCTACTATTTTACTGCAGCATTTTTCTTTATTTGTGGTCATTGTGATAGTGATCAGTTTAGTTAAGTGCGTCAATATGTCAGTATTAGCTGTGCAGTTGGGGGTCAGTAGGGGTGTCAAATTGGGACAAGAGTGTGACGTCACTATGGAACAAATTAAAGATTGGGTGGATAACTATCACTTGTTGGTGGACTGCTGTGCAAATATCCTGCGGTGCTTTGGACGAACGGTATTCACTTGCATTAATTAACATGTATATATTAAAGTTGAATATGACTTTAAGACAAGAGAGGCCTGTGCCTTACTGTGAGTCATTAAAACGACTGACGCTTTTGCCTCAAAATGGTTGAGTCAATTGACCTCAAAATTATGTGGGCATAGAGATAATTGAAAATTTGTTAACGACTCATTAATGAACTAAAATGCAGTAAATCAATTAGTGTTATATAACTTTGAAAAAAAAAACTATGCCTGTAATGTTTTCTTTGCATATAACTATAATATTTAGGTTTTTTTGTGCTCATATATTCGTTTATAAATATAATATATGTTCTTGTTTCAGTTCATGCTTTCATTGGGTTTGGTCATAACTCACTTCATTTTCCTGGCTTACTTCTTGTGTTACATAACTATATTGAAGGTCAGTATTCTATTTGGATTGGCTTTTTCTCTAATCGTTCAGTTCCTGGTCTCCGATTACGATGAAATTTCTGAAATTTTAGGATGAACGCTCTGAGTTCTGATGATGACTAACGTGTTTTTTCAGTTTTTAAAACTAAAATGCTTGTCTTTTTGTGTTAGTTTTATCTTTAAATTGGGTTCATGTTTTCAGCTAGACAGCAGTCTTTTCAGGAAGATATCGTTTATAATATTCGGTTACGTGACATTGTTGCTGCTGCCAATAGTTGCGGGCCAAGTGTTGCGTAACCAGGCGGTGAAGCTGCATCGGCTAACTGTCAGATTATACAATCATATTATAATTGGTAAGCTTTTGGAAACTTTAACATTAATAAACAATTTTTCTAAATACTGTCTAAGGAACTGCTGCATCATTACATTATTTCATTGGTATTTAGCCATCGACGGTATAGTATGTCGTAGTGGATTTTATTTACAGAACTATATTTAACTACCAATCGTTATTTATTCACAAAATATTTACATTAATTGAAAATAAAATAAACTTATATATATATACTACTAATCGTAAGTTCGTGATTTTGGTTCTCGGCATGATAAAGGTATTAAGGCCTGGACCCTATCGTCAATCTTTATACATACTTTGGGTCCGTAGTAATTAAAGTATATATTTATTTATCAACAGGAACTTTTTATACATAGCCAGATATAGGTAGTACTTAATTTATCAGTAGTCTACTGACTAAAGATCTTCCTTAATTTCAGGTCCAAGAGAAGCAGAAGCGAAATCTATAAAAGACTTTATCCGACTTCAGAAGAAGAAACGCTTAGAGATAAACTTCACTCCAAAGATCCCAGCTGGGCTGTACATGCTGCCAGTTATTCTGTCGTTTTCCGTAGAAAATATAGTTTTATTGTTGCAGTTGTATCATGTTGTATAACTTAGTGTTATTGTAATTTTCATAAGTATTGAAGTACAGGTACAAAATAAAAAATTTAATACAATGCTCTGTAGTGGTAGTGATAGTAGTAAGTAGACGAATTGTTCCACATTACTTTATTATATGCTAGTTTTAGAAGTGATGATTTGTAACTGACTGTCAGTACATACAGTTATCCATTTCTCCATTTTTATCTAGCTGCAAATCTTCCATAGTTAATTAATAAAATAATATAAGCCCTGAAAAAAATAGGAGTTAACAATCAATTTTAACTCTTTAGCCATAACTTTATTTTTGAGTTCTAAATTGTGTTCTAACTGATACTCAAACAATTTTTTTGCGCCTTGCATAAATACCTCGTCTTCCTGTATACCTACTGTAATTTAATACGCTTTTTACACATTTTTGGTGTGATATTAATAATTAAAGATCAAATAATTGTGTGATTAAATAAACATTTGACAGAAACTGGTATTTTAATTCATCTGTTCCGTTCATATAATTCTATTTTTTCGATTTTATTTTTTGGTTCTGTTTGGTTTGTGGAAAAATATTTTTACAGTAAAATTACGAGCTCATTTTCAATAATTTTTATGTCCAATACAGACTATTTACAATAAAAAATAAAATAAAACCTCATTATTTTAATTAAACAATATTAGTAAATTGTAATAACACAATAATATGTTGAACAGTAAAAGTGACTATGACAGGTATCATGAACATCCCGACGGATAGTTTTGACAATAAATTGACCTCCAACGGACGCTTCTTCACAACACGAATGAAGTCTTTCAAAGATTTCGCCTCGATTTCACTCGATTCTGAAAAAAAGTGATAAAGACTGTCAATGTACACTATGTATTTTTTGCATCAGGATTAAAATCGGTAATGTTACTGCTCTAAATGTGATGGCAAGGAAAGAAATAGATCAACTTCCATAATTTCGATATCTGGTCCAATTTCATACAAAATATTTCTGTGGACATTACTGTAAATCAATAAGTCGATATTATTCAATTGATGAAAAATATAATACTTTACCCATATACATTTACCTAAATATTTGCCCCTAGTTTTAGCGAATTCTTACAATTTCGATGAAATAATAAAAAGCCTGAATATTTTTGAGAAAAATAAATTTGAAGCTTAAAACACGTACCTATTAAAATAATAGTATTATAAAGTTTAGCCAGCACTCTATGGAAGTGAACGCCTTGGTTTCGTAATAACTGTCCCCCAATAATTGGCAAGACTAACAGTGATGCATAGCTAAGCAGAACTATGGCCATTGAGAAATCTGCTGTCTGAAATTCAATAAAATAATTCATTAATTTCAGATATAGAAAGCTTTAGAAAAGTACTAAATTCCAAGTTATAAAGTCAAAATTATTGAGTTACAAATTGATTTTGTATAAATAATGAAATAAATAGATAATAACAACATAATTTAAAGCTGTTTGCCAAGAATACTGTGAAAATATCGATTTCCTAGTAAAAAGAAAATCACTTGATACTTACATTAACAAGGCTTAGATAACACATTTCGTATGTCATAACTATGTAGTACAGTACTGATACTAACAGCCAAATGAAGAACTGTAACAGAGAGATTAATAATAAATTCTTGAGTATTTCAAATCATGTTAATGATTGTAATGGTCTTCAAGCCGTAAAGATACTATTTTACACATAGGTATAGGAACATACTTTTCATCAAAATCCATATTGTGGTTTTGGCGTGAATGAGTAACAAACATTCATACATATTTTTGATTAATAATATTTGTAGGATTTGTTACATGACCACGGGTCCAGAAAATGTAAACAAAGCGGAAAATGCTTTGTAATTTACATACAACGAAGAATACAAAATCGATTGCAACAATATTAGGTACCGGCTGTCCAAAACACCGCGTAATTTTGTCGCAGCAGATAGCTATATCCAGATACATTTCCACCCATTCTTGTATCTTTTCTCCAGTAATATTACAAACTCCATTCAAACTATTAAAAACCACTTTTTTCTGTGCATCTGACACTAACACATTCAAATATTTCATCAAATAAACCACTAACATTATAGCTATGAAGAAATTCAATTTCTGAACGAATATAGTCACTCTAATAATTACTTGAGAGAAAAATATAAGCATATTGCTTATTGTCAGCGCACCACTGTGCACTTCAGAAATATCTACTACTATTAAAATTGTAGCTCTGAAGACAGAAAAGGTGATTGACAAGAAAATAAACGTCACACTGAATTTGTATAATTGCTTCAGAGAAATTATAAAATTATTTTCATTTACAAAGTTTTCGGAAACACGACTAATATTTTCCAAATATATAACGAAATCTCTACTGTATGATAAGGCACACACTACAGTATTCATAAATGTAAAATAGGACGCAATTGAGAAACCACCGTAAATTATTGTTAGTTGGTTACAGTCGTCTCTGTTAAACAAATAACATTGTTCACCAAATGCTATAATACCGTGCACCACACTTTGTGTAATAACTTGGAAAATAATTAGGATTTTTTTAATTCTAGACTGCAAGCAATATTTTCTGTGGACACCTAAAATTGTATCTACATACAATGTGTTGTCAAACCAATTTATTGGAGACATTTTTCTGTAACGCTAGGCTCAAACTACGACAAAGTAATCATGAAAGTTGAAAACAGACTGAAATAATATTGACACTTTTAAAAGAAATTTTTTTTTTTCATTAATAATAAACCATTCGTTTGTTTGCTTTCAATAATTTAATGGATTCCAATGTTTCAGGGACGTCGTTCCATTTTAGTCTTTATAAATGGCTTGCAATGTCATGACCTGAAGAGGACGAACCGAGGTACTCATTTGAATGTACCTACGTACATTAGGGTAAGCAAACATTATAAATATTTATAACTAAATATACATATGTGTAGGCAGATATAAGAGCTTAATTTGAGTTATTTGTTAATATGTAATATTTCTTTTCTCAGGAACGCGTTGAGATACAAAATTGAAACTATGTATAGGTACCTAATACTGATATGGTACTAGTATAGGTAAGGTTCCTTGGTTGAGAAACATGACATTTGAACATGTTTAAGTTGCATTTTGCTAGAGTATCAAAACCTGAGTTTAAAGTTTCAATCTGCTTATTTTGTGTACTTTTTAAATAGACATTATGACCCTTGTTGTACATATTCGCATAGCACTTCGCCAGTTCAGTTTATCGAGACTTTGGATACTTGAAGTGATGATTTGTAATTGACAGTTTTGCATTTTATCTAGCTGTAAATCTTCCATAAAACATTTTGGGGCTTGACAATCGCCAGCAAAGAGTGTTTGTTTAACTGTTTCCTTATTTTATAAACAATACTGAAGCAAATTTTTTTACGCACTACTTAAATAGTCTTCCTATAATCTATAATTTCATACACTTTTTACACATTTTGGGTGTGTTAGTAGTACCTAATCAAATAATTGTGTAATTAAACATTCAGACAAAAACTGGTATTTTAATTTATCTGTTCCGTTCTTGTAATCCCAAGGTTCTATAGATTTTAGTTTTTGTTTAGATTAGTTTATGGATTTAGTAAAATTACAAACTTACTTTCCATCATTTTGATGTTCGTTCAGAATATTTACAATAAAAAATAAAATAAAACACATTATTGTATTTAAACAATATTAGTAAACTGCAATAAAACAATAATATGTTGAACAGTAAAAGTGACAATGACAGGTATGATGAACATCCCGACGGATAGTTTGGACAGTAAATTGACCTCCAAAGGACGCTTCTTCACAACACGAATAAAATCTTTTAGAGATTTCGCCTCGCTTTCTCGCGATTCTGTAAAAAAAGTGATAAAAGATTGTCAATGTACAAACATTTTTTGATCAGTTTAAAAATCGGTAATTTTACTGTTCAAAATGTAATGAAAACGAGAAAACAAAATAATGAAAATCTATAATTTCGATCTCTTGATATAAATGTTTTTTTTTCTTTTGTGAAAATTATTGTAGATCAACAAGTTGACATTATTCAAATGATGAAAAATAGGTATATTACGTAGGTGTATACTTTACCGACTACGTAACTTCATACTTTTAGAGTAATATCGAATAACTAACATCAAAATTTGCCCCTAGTTTTAGCGAATCCTTACGATTGCAATGAAATAATAAAAAGCCTGAATATTTTTGAGAAAAATAAATTTGAGGCTTAAAACACGTACCTATTAAAATAATAGTATTATAAAGTTTAGCCAGCACTCTATGGAAGTGAACGCCTTGGTTTCGTAATAA
Organism: Helicoverpa zea x Helicoverpa armigera; assembly: GCA_033682625.1. NCBI lineage: Eukaryota > Metazoa > Arthropoda > Insecta > Lepidoptera > Noctuidae > Helicoverpa > Helicoverpa zea x Helicoverpa armigera. The sequence goes on along the minus strand of JAWIIS010000002.1, from coordinate 2,762,558 downwards.
CTGTCCCCCAATAATTGGTAACACCAACAGTGATGCATAGCTGAGCAGTACTATGGCCATTGAGAAATCTGCTGTCTGAAATCAAATTAAATAAAAAATGTATTCCAGGTGCAGTAAGGTATAGAAAGGTACAAAATTCCAAGTTATAAAGTCAAAATTATTGACTGACAAATTATTTAAAATAATGAATTAATGGATAAAAATAACATAATTAAAGCTGTTTGACCGAGAATACTGTAAAAATATCGATTTCCTATTGAAAAGAAAATCACTTCATACTTACATTAAGAAAGCTTAAGTAACACATTTCGTATGTCATAACTATGTAGTACAGCACTGATACTAACAGCCAAATGAAGAACTGAAACAGAAAGGTAAATAACAATCAAGCAATAGCAATAATAAATAGGGCAAATTTTTGTGAGTGAAACTTGTGTGAAGGTAAAACGAAGATATTATTAAGAAAGCTTTGTAAGTTTCCATATATTAGCGTCAGCCATCGGTTTCACTCACTTCCTGAGAGAACTACTTTCCACAGCCGGATAAAAGGTAACCTGGATGTATGTTTATCTGCTGTATTACTGCCAAGTTTCATCAAAATCCATATTTTGGTTTTGGCGTAAATGAGCAACAAACATTCATACATACTTTTGGATTAATAATATTTGTAGGATTTGGTGCATGACCACGGGTCGAGGAAAATGTAAACAAAGTGGAAAATGCTTTGTAATTTACATACAACGAAGAATACAAAATCGATTAAAACAATATTGGGTACCGGTCGTCCAAAACACCGCGTAATTTTGTCACAGCAGATAGCTATATCCAGATACATTTCCACCCATTCTTGTATCTGTTCTCCTGTGATGTTACAAACTCCATCCAAACTATTACAAACCACTTTTTTCTGTGCATCTGACACTAACACATTCAAATATTTCATTAAAAAAACCACTAACATTATAGCTATGAAGAAATTCAGTTTCTGAACGAATATAGTCACTCGAATAATTACTTGAGAGAAAAATATAAGCATATTGCTTATTGTCAGCGCACCACTGTGCACTTCAGAAATATCTACTACTATTAAAATTGTAGCTCTGAAGACAGAAAAGGTGATTGACAAAAAAATAAACGTCACACTGAATTTATATAATTGCTTCAGAGAAATTATTAAATTAGCTTCGTTTATAAACTTTTCAGATACACGACTAATGTTTTCAAAATATATAACGAAATCTCTACTGTATGATAAGGCACACACTACAGTATTCATAAATGTAAAATAGGACGCGATTGAGAAAGCACCGTAAATTATTGTTAGTTGGTTACAGTCGTCTCTGTTAAACAAATAACATTGTTCACCAAATGCTATAATACCGTGCACCACACTTTGGGTAATAACTTGGAAAATAATTAAGATTTTTTTTATTTTAGACTGCAAGCAATATTTTCTGTGGACACCTAAAATTGTATCTACATACAATGTGTTGTCAAACCAATTTATTGGAGACATTTTTCTGTAACGCTAGGCTCAAACTACGACAAAGTAATCATGAAAGTTGAAAACAGACTGAAATAATATTGACACTTTTAGAAGAAATTATTTTTTTTTCGATTAATAATAAACCATTCGTTTGTTTGCTTTCAATAATTTAATGGATTTCCAATGTTTCAGGGACGTCGTTCCATTATAGTCTTTATAAATGGCCTGCAATGTCACGACCTGAAGAGGACGAACCGAGGTACTAATTTGAATGTACGTACATAAGGGTAAGCGACCACCGTCGTTTATATTATTTTGTTTATTTATCTTATAAGCTTTTGTACCATATTTTTTTCGTTCAAGACCTTTTTTCTTAGGAATGCATAGGTAAATACCTAAAATTAAAATTATGTGCTACCAAATACTGTTATGTGGCCAGTTATGTTGTATTTCCTATGGTCTCAAAACCTAAGTTTCAGCTTTTGTCAGATTATCTTGTTATTAGGACTATTTGGTTTTTCAAATACAGATCTCTAATGCGCAAATTCTACTATTACATCACCTATTATTCATATGTAACACAGTAATACAAAACAAAATTCCACAGTTTCTCCGAAAATTACAAGACAAGAACACAATAAATACGTAAGCTGAAAGCACTTTCGCTCTCAACGGATTGCAAGCAACTAAATATAGTGCCACATTATTATCTCTGGCTTATCTCTAGAGAAACAGCTAAAGTGTCTCGGTTGCAGACAAGTGAGACATTTATTTTAATTTAATGCGCTAGTTAGCTAGGAAGGTGTTCATCTTACCGGTAGTTGGTAGTACGTTTATTTTGTAAGGAGGTTGGAAACAAAAGACTACTGAAGTGCTGTGATCTTTATTATCTGAATAAAATACTTGTATGCGATGCGGATGACTTGTTTTTTTAGGGTTCCGTATCCAAAGGGTAAAACGGGACCCTGTCCTTCCGTCCGTCCGTCTGTCACCAGGCTGTATCTCATGAACCCTGATAGTTAGAGAGTTGAAATTTTCACAGATGTATGTATGTATTTCTGTTTCCGCTATAACAACAAATACTGAAAACTAGCATAAAATAAATATTTTGGGGGGCTCCCATACAAAAAACGTGATTTGAAATAATGGTACAGAACCCTTCGTGCGCGAGTCCGACTCGCACTTGGCCGGTTTTTTCTTCTTTATCACTAAATAATTTACCTAAGTACCTAAACTAAAAAGATTGAAATAAAAATAAATTGCTTTAGAAAAAACAAAACTAAAAGGCAGAAACAAGTTACGTTTTTTTCCGTGAGATAGTTAATCGAGACTTTGGATAATCGACACGCGTTCCGCTCTTACACGAGGCATAATCAGGAGATGTTGACGCGTCGACCGCTCAAGCGCAAAACAACAGAAACAAAAAAAGTTGAACAATCTCAGTTGGGGGTCTCCTAGCTAAATAAGCGATGTGTAGCATAAACGTCTAACTGTGATTGATCTTGTTCCTGAATTTTCAGTACGCAGTTATGGTAGTCAAGCTGTAGGTAAGTTTTAGATTTAGTTAAGTAGGTAGGATTAAGATTTTTAATTTTATTTGGTGTAAATGTGTATATTGTGTTTTTTATTAAGTACCTAAATGTGTTTAATTTTGTAAGAAGTTAGAAAAACGCCTCACTAACGCATTGGATTGTATATCTGTGATGTTAGTGATAAGGTTGAAGAATAAATAAATAGATTTTAAACAATATATTTATGACTAGCTTTTGCCCGCAACTTCGTTCGCGTGGAATAGTGACTACCAGCAGATTTTTGATTTGACCAATAGATGGCGGTATATGTCCGGAATAATTTTAATTATAAAAATAATATTTTTTTTTTGTAATAAAAACTATCCTATGTCCTTTCTCAAGTTTCAAACTATGTCTGTACCAAATTTCACACAAATCGGTTCAGTAGTTTAGGCGTGAAGAAAAGACAGACAGACAGACAGACGGACAGACAGACAGACAGACAGACAGACAGACAGAGTTACTTTTGCATTTATAATATTAGTTTGGTTTTAATTATAAAAATAATATTTTTTTTTGTAATAAAAACTATCCTATGTCCTTTCTCAAGTTTCAAACTATGTCTGTACCAAATTTCACACAAATCGGTTCAGTAGTTTAGGTGTGAAGAAAAGACAGACAGACAGACAGACGGACAGACAGACAGACAGACAGACAGACAGACAGACAGAGTTACTTTTGCATTTATAATATTAGTTTGGATTAAATCAGAGGTATGCCACCAACTAAAACAGATGTTGAACTGCAAAATATTTTAAATTCACTCTTGTTTGATGTTTCGTAGTTACGAGTTAGACCTGTGTGTGGATTATGTCGCGGTTTCCAGTTTAAAACAATATTGTTTTGATGAGGTTTAATTTTAGGTGAATATAACTTTTAACTAGCATACATCTATATTTAACAATAAATTCATAACTTTCCTTCTGTTTCTCTTGGTTTTATCTGGCCACGTGTTTTGGGTGGCCTAAAGTAAGAGTCAAAGAGAAACTGGCGTCAATAAATGCTTCTTAATAGCAGCCGTTGTTACAATTTCACGTTAGAGGCCAGGCAGATTAGTAGGGCCCACCAGGTCCAAAGCCTGTCGGGGCTGCGGGATTGTTCCAAAGAGTTACCGCGGCATTGGTACATAAAGGGCTTAAAAAGGAACATGTTGGGTTTATGTCAGTAAGAGTCTGACACTCCCTCACGCTGCACCCACAGCGGGAGGGGTCATTTGATGATTTCCCATAAAAAAGACGCTATGCTGATTTGATAGCACTCTGATACTAGGGCTTGTTAGGTGATTCAATAAGAGTGTAACATCATGAAAATAAATCTATCAGGAATACACTGTATACCATATTATAACCAGATACTGCGGTGACAGTAAATGACAGATTACACTTGAGGCCGTAAATTAGACACGCGTCGCTCGGCTCAAAGTTTGCGTTAATGATCACTGAGATACGGAACCGCAGTGTTTTGTTATGTAACTACTACTAATTCGCTTATGCCATAGTTAGTTATGTCAGTCATATAATGTATTTGAATCCAAAGTTGGATTTATAGTGGTTGCGTGAGTTTTGGAATTCATACAACAAATTTTACGTAGTATTCATTATTGTGAAAGAAAACTTGTGCTGGATTACTTCCTAATTGGTTCAGCTCTCATAATTACAAATATTAGTATAGACAGTAAGGCTAAAGAATTTATGGTATATGGTATATGTTGCCATGGAAGTTGGGTAGGCCCTTGGTGTGGGATGCAACGTGCGTCGACACCCTGGCGCCATCGCATCTTCCCTGCACGGCAGGTCATGCTGGTGCGGCTGCTGCTTCTGCTGAGACCACCAAGCGGCGCAAGTATAGTAACCTTATTGGGAACTATACTTTTGAGCCGTTTGGGGTCGAAACGCTCGGACCATGGGGCCCGAGTACGCGGTTACTTTATAAGGACATCGCGAAAAGGCTTATCGACGCTTCGCGTGACCAGAGGGCTGGCTTATTCTTCGGACAAAGAATCAGCATTGCCATTCAACGTGGCAATGCAGCCAGTCTTCTGGGCACATTTCCGGAGGACAGTGATGCGGAGGAATACTTCGACGCCTGATCGATGCTCTTTTATATTTTATGTTTTATGTTTATATATATTTTGTATATAGTATATTATTTTTAGTTTTGTATAAAGATAAGTAGTTTAAGTTTGTATATATGTATAGTGTGTATATTTTGATTAAAAATTAAACAAAAGGCTATTGAGCATATATAGTTGTCATCTGTCAATTTATAACACGTTTTGCCGTAATTTCAGACTATTCATTTTATTATTTAATTTCATGTTAAAACACAATAAAGACAAAGAATTTATTCTGATTGATTCCTTATTCCTGTGAAAACCTGATTTTACGTAGAAGTTTTCTCGTCAACCAAAAATAAGGCAACGGCCAAGAATATGGCAAGCCGACATCAACTTTTATTTTCACCCTTAAAAACTAGTTTCGGTCGGGCTGGTAGACATTAAAAAAAATGTGCCATCGCATTTCCTTCCAAAATCCACACGGTTGCCAAAGCCTTTCAGAAACTACGAAATATGTAGACCTAGGCTTTCGAGTGATCGAGTTTACAGGCCCTTTCAAACCGGCTTACAGGTTGTAGGCAACCTGAAATATTCCTCGAATTTACTGAATGAGTGGTTAGTGCACCTATTCAGTTAAAGCTTTGTGGAAACTAATGGACTGCGTTCCAGTGAACGCATGCACAGTAACGATATTTCAGTACTTACAGCACTCGTGCGGGTTCAAATCTCGGGGGTTCAAAATTTGTGTAGTTACTTGTCCGAAGTTAGTCAACAACTAGTCTATATACCTGTAGATAATAATCTATAATCATAAACCTTTTTCACGTGCCACTGTTAAGCATAGGCTTCCTCTCACACCGAGAAAGATTGAGCGTACATCATTGCGCATGTTCAATGAATGTTGTTGATTTCAGGCTTTATAATCCAAGTTTCCTCGAGATGTTTCGCTAAAGCATTGAATAGATAGAGTAGTTACATAGAATAGATAGATAGAATAGTTGCATAGGTATTAGAATTGTCTGGTATCGAACACACATACTCGTATTGAGAAGTTGGTGCTCTACCCGCTAGGCCATCACGTCTTACACACACTAGTAATATTTAATGACCATCAGGGAACTGACCTACGAAACTCCTTTTCCGTACAACCAGACACTCCAATTTGCGGATAGTCCAGTAAAACGAAGTTCAGACTAACCCTCTTCGTTATAAGGCCAGGTTTCCATCAACGTTCGATCCTACGTGTCGCCTAATTGAATTCCATGCAGGCCGTATTGCGGGCCTGCCGTGATTAAGACGGGACGGTTTTAGGCCTTAATTGCTTGTTTTTGGGCCTATTTTCGGAAGGACGTTGCAAGGGTTGATTGATGTTTTTCCATAGTTCTGGTTCGTTAATTGTGGTTTGAATATTTGCGATAATAGTTTCCTTAGGTACCTTCAGCCTAAATGATAGAATTCGGCACAACTCTTGACTTAGGGACTAGTTTTGCTAACTATTGCGAAATCTGAAACGAAAATGTTTCTACTTATTGATGATTTATTATAAGTATAGATAGATAGGAAAATCCTGCTTTTTTGAAAAGCTTCTTCAGCTACGACGTTTGAAGATAAAGTCTGATTGTGTACAATTAAATATTTGCCATACCTACTCATGTAATTGTGAATTAAAATAGAATATATTCATGACTGTCGCAGCTTTGGCATAGTAGGAGAGAAAGTGCAGGAATATCGTGCTTTACTTTCTTATAAAATTAATCACAAAAAGCAGCTTCGTCTGCGCGGTTTGCGCAGACGAAGCTGCTTATTGAACTTTGCTATCATCTTCGCATTTATAATACCAATAACTAAAACTTCGCAGTCAATACTCTGAGTATTTACAAGGAAGAAGTTTATTGAAGTTTATGCTTCCTTAACATAAGGGTACAAACTTCAGTACTGAGTTGTCACGCGGTTCCTTATAACTGTGGTTGTTAAACTTGTTACTACAATTTGTAAGTTATACTGGATATTAATAATGATTTCAAGTTGGTTTGGTTTGCGTGTTTTCGTTCTTTGGATGGAAGTATTTTGTTTATGGGTTTTAATTAATTAATTTATTTTTGGATTTCCAACAAGAAATACACATTACAGACAGGTTTTAGCAACAGATATTAACTTTTCTTGTGTTTCCTTAATTATAGGAAATCAACAGCATGCATTAAATTATAATTATACAAAAAACAATATGATATTATTTAAAGACTTTACAAATTAATTCTTAATTAGGTAATAGTGTTTGCATACTTTTAATGTTATGATTTCTGTCATCTATTGCGGTGGCATGGGATAACTATACCAATATTTGAAAATTGAGCTTAAACATAAATGTAATAGATAACCCTTTAAGTGCAGACGTGGTTTAGTCATATCATCAATGGTGACGTGCCGTATGTCAGACGGCTTAATAAATAATCGAAATGCATTATTTTTATTAACTGATTTGTAAAATTTTTACTTGTATTATTATCTGTTAATTATTATTCTATTTAGGAAGTGCAAAAAGAACAACATTTGAATAAAATTAGTACCTATTTATTAAGTTCAAATTATGTAACCTATATTTCGCATAGTTAAAAAAATATATGTTATAATCTTAGTTACAATACAATTATTTGGAAGCTTTTTGGCAAATTTCTCCTATTTAAAATATCAGTCTTAATCAAAGTATTGTTTAGGTAGCATAATATTTTGGGACAAATTAGTTTTTGTCTACATCCAAGACAAATAAGCTCGCGGCATTCGATACAATTGTACCTTGTACGTCTTTTGAGTCTTGATGAGCAGATTTTGCATGTTTTTCTCGATGCTTCTGTACTCTCGGGTGGTATTGTTTCGGGTTCCGGAAGTTTATTTGGACCTAGTGCGCGTGCGATTGTGAATCTATTGTTGTATATGCGGTGTTTCAGGTACGGCAAAACTAAACTGTAAGCAAGGTTCTGAAAAAATTGTTCTTTGGGAATATTAGGAACAGCACTGCAGGTCTTGTACAGAGCATAGGCGTTGTCTCCACTCAAATCCAAGACTCTGAAAAAAATTGCGAGATTGAAGAAATCTGGGTCTGCCTGATCATCGTCAACATCACTAATGTCGCCCTCAATTTAATCAGTCTTCACTGGCAGGAGCAACGAATCTCTTTCTTTTACGGCTATTTTGTGAAGTTGGTCCATCTAAAACAATACGAGAAATAACGAGGTGATGTCTTGTAGACCCGCGCCAGCATTTTCATACCAGCCTTACCAAGGTGTATCGGGTTGCCCAGGTGACTGACTTGATGATGTTAGATATGCAGTCGTTCCATGTAAAACACTAGTATTCAGCTGCATTTGATTAGACTGGAAGCCGACCTCGTTGGGAAAAGGATATTTAGAATCTTGTCTTCTTCTAAGACTTAGATTTTACCTTTCAATTATAAAAGTCATAATTTCTATACTTAATAATTTGTATTTAGTTTTTCAAAGAACCAATGTCCAATACAGCATAGAAACATCTAGAAAGTGTGTCGCATGTCCCAGTTGTCTTGGCGCGGGTACCGCGGGCGCAGGTAAGCTGCACTGCATGGCACGTCAACTTTCTCGCCACAATTAACTGCCAGCTATTCGTGATCTCTTTTGTTCTTACCATGGTTAGAGTTCGAGTTGCTGACGATGAAAATAATAGTAGAAAAGAAAACACAATCATTCGAATACAGAATCTCAGCTTTTGTGCGAAGTCGATAAAAAACAGATTTTTCAATTATAATAGACAGCTGCATTGTTGGGAACTTTGTTCATCAATCTTCTTTTTATTCCTAGAAAACGGTGCAAATGAAGAATACTTATATCACGCGTTTACGCTAGTTTTTTACAAGTGACAAAAATCTACTAGTATACTAGTATAATCTTCCCACTCAATGCTAAAGGTGAAAGGGTATTAAGAGTGATGTCTTAGGTAATATTCGGCGAATGATGACGCAAATGCCAGGGTTTGCAATGTATCGCGCATTTACGCTTAGTTTTTAAAGTGTCAATAATCCACTAGTGTGAAAGCGCCGTAAAAAGTTATATTTGCCATAATTTGTATCAGGTTTTTTCACAAGAACCGATGTCCAATACAGCATAGAAACATGTAGAAAGTGTGTCGCATGTCCCAGTTGGCTTGGCTTGGGTACCGCGGGCGCAGGTAAGCTGCACTGCATGGCACCACAACTTTCTCGCCACAATTAACTGCCAGCTATTCGTGATCTCTTTTGTTCTTACCATGGTTAGTGTTCGAGTTGGTGATGATGAAAATGAATATTAAAATATGCACAATTATCCGTTCTTCTTTGTGGTACTTAAATAGTTTTTTTTAAAAACAAATTATTTAATTTGCAATAGACAGGTGTGTCACTGGGAACTTTGTTCAGCATTCCATTCTGCATTCAGCGTCTTCTTTCCAGTCATATTACAAGGAAACGAAGAAAAGTAATATTTGGAGTTAAATAACGTCCACAGTGCATGGCGTTATCTGGTAATATCCAATTGCAAAAAATAGTTTAATTAGACTGCCAAATCGCTGTACAATGATGTGCGCACATAGATGGACGAACACAGATGTCCATGCAGTACTCTAAAAACAAAAGAAACGCACACGTATACCCCCGTTCTACACAGTCGATAACCAATAGAACTTCAAAACTACCTGCCTATCCCATCGAAGCCAAAAATATCGACTGCAAAGCGAGTTACAAACGAGATAAACTGGTAAAAACTGATAGTGGTTGTTTGGCGTCCGGCCAAAGTAAGTTCTCGTTGGGCGAGAGGTGAATTCCGAACCTGGGCCCACTAATGATACCGGGTTAGGGCAGCGTACACTGACACGCGATTGGGTTCTGCACTTGCTTGTTTTTTCCCACCTAAGTAAGGGTTGGCTTCCAGACTAAGCGGATGGAGCTGAGCACCAGGCTTAGCAGCAGTCGGAAGCTGAGTAGCAGGATTTTTGTCATGGAGAGACTGTCTATCTGACCTTACATAGGTTGATTGGCGATTGATGGGCAAAAGCATGAATGACTTGTTTTTTCTTGATATATTTTTTTAAATAGACAGACGGAAAGACGGTGCTACCATCATATAACATTACTGCAAAAGTATTGAAAATTTTTCTGCAGGTTCCTAATCACACAGAAAAAATCGTAGTAGGTAATAAACCATTAAATTCAGAACGCAGCGTGAAAAACTGCCTTCAAAAACTCTTACCAAGAAACACATAAGACACTGTCCATTGCATTGCAGTCGGCAAAAAATAAGAGTTTACCCTGTGCCCGCCGCGCTCAACGAGTGTGACTAGCAAGACAAAACATTGAAACAGCTGCATTATGGCTCGTAAAAAAATTACCATATTATTTTTAGAACGATTTTAAATATAATTTGTCTATTTTCTAAAAGCGTTTGATTAGATGTCTCTGGGTTTATATTGTTTTTTTTTTTAGTGATTATATATTGGTTACATCTTTCTTTTCTTTTTACAGTCTATCATTTCTTTGGAAATAAGCTGTACCTTTGTACATTTTTCTTCTATTTTTATTATTGTCTGTTTTGTGTTTAACTGTGTACATAAACTGTTAAATAAATAAATTTGAATACAAAAAATACACCATAGCCAAAAATATTTAATCCAAAAGTCAGCGTGCAAAAGCGGCTAACATAAGACATTGCCTATTGCATTTCAAAAATACACATTTAACCCTGTGCCCGGCGCGCCCAACGAGTGTGACTAGCAAGACAAAACATTGGTACAGCTGCATTATGGCTCGTTAAAAATTTATTCACTATTAACGTTAAATTGTTTGTTAAGTACGGGTGTATTTTGTTATTGACAGCTCGAGTTTTATTTTAGCTTGCGTTTATAGGGTTGAAAACCGTTTGATTAAATTTTCATGGTGATTATATTTTGTGATTTTTTCCACGATATTTTATGTTTATGCTTATTATTTGGGTAAAAATATTGTGTAAAATTGCTGTCGAACTATTTGTCGGCAATACACAACGGTTGAAACTCGATAGCAATCTGCGGTGGCAACAGTAAAGAGGTTGTAAGCCGACCTGCAGTGTGGAAAACACTAGCGTAAGTGCCCTGTATTTGAGAATTAGTCTCGCTTGGTTGGAGCGTAAGGCCGGCTTTATACGGAGCTATATTTGTAGCAAACGTAGGAAATTTCGTATCATAAAGATAGTCTAAAGTATGCGTAAAATACTAAAATTATAATCCACAAAAGAGGGTGAAAGCAACAGTTTTCTGAGACTCTTGTTTAATTTTGACTAAGGTAAGGCACCTACTTAATTGTGTAGTGGACCACAAACTTATTGCTTAGGAATAAAGTAAGTACTGTTCTATGAATCTAGAATTGTTATAATTTTTAATTAGTTTAATTTTAATATGCTAAAATATCCCCAGAACAATTCATTTACATCATTTAATAACAAATACGTGGTGCGTATTGTATTTTGGAAGGAAAAACGGCAAATATGATACATTCATATTTGACTTTCTAAGTAGCAGTATATCATGGTAATCCATCAATTGGACACAAGTCCAGCATCCCCTATTCATAGCATTGTAACATAATAATCAATGTGTTTATGGGTAGCATAGATATGTATACGTACTAATAATATGTAGAAGCATACTTCACAAAAGCGGGTGAGCCAATACTTGTGTGTGAAAATGCACGTTATCTATGTACGTGTGACTCAGTCACTTCTAAACCACAAACTCTCCCGAGCTTACGCATACAAAGACCACGTGCATATACATTTACACACAGGTATGAATCACCCGCTTTCGTGCAATAAAACATCTATAAACAAAATGTTATCTTAATGATTATAATTATTCATACTTCATCAATATACATTGACCGCTCGCTAATTTCCTCGTATTTTATATGAAAACTTTCAAAAACATCTGACTTTGCCTGAATATTAAGTAGGCAAGTTCGTCGTGATTTTGCGTTGGTTTTAAACTAAGTTAGTCATACTTTATGGTTATTCAAACTATTTTATTGGAGGCTAGGGATTTGTGAATATAATTTAATGCCGGTTTACGTCACGGTTGAAATATTAGGGGCGATAAAATGAAGTATTGTTTTAGGTTGTGTTAAACTTACATACGTGGAAATAATATATCATATTGGTGTATTAATTTATTGGTTTTGTTTCGCAATTTTGTGGGAAACTTTATTCTACTATAAAAGACCTTATAATAAGTAGTCAACAGATATTTTTTTATTCAATAATTTATCATTATACCTCTATACTCCATTTGAGTAGGCAAACTAAATTCAACTAAAAGTGAAAAGTGATATATAGGACTTTTGATACTTTTATGTATTCTCAATTCTGTGCCATTTTATCTTCTATTTTTATGTAGTACAGAAGACTACACATACTTGGATGATATTCTGAAATCATCGAATAGCATGGAGTTGCGAAGAAAACTTAAAAATTGGTGTTCCTATACAACAAACATGATTTTTTTCACGTTCTTTACTACAGAACGCTTTGCACAAGTACAACTCGTACTCGGCTGGTTTTATTAGCAATAGTTGAACAAAACTTGGCAGCGCTTACAAGCTATGTTTCACACGCTAGTTCACTCGGCCAGATGGGGTGCTTGAAACTTGGGAAGTACCTCACTTAAGGGCGTTTGTGTGTGTTGATGTAGCTTAGAATAATAATATTTTAGTTAACTGATAGAATTTGGCTTGAGCTAATGAATGTTTGTAACATAAGTAACTAGCCGTTTTCTCGCATTTTCCTGTGGGAACTTCAGTTCGTATCAGGATAAAATATAGCCTCTGTTATTCGGAAAAAGTGTAGCTTTTTAACATTGCAGGAACTTTTCAAATCGGTTCAGTAGTAGTTTCGGAGCCTTAATGCCTTAAACAAACAAAAAAAGTCGTCTTTATTATATTATACATACCTATTATGCACAAAGTTATTTAGATACTTTAGTCAATTTCATTAACTTCCTCATTTAATTATGAAAAACGTGTTTTTCCCTCCCAACAAATAATTACCGGTCCTAATCCTGAAAAATACAACTAATAAAAAGTACAAACGGGAACAAAATTTAATTACTGTCCGCCATATTTAATTTCATTGTCACCAATTTAATTATGAGGAAAAAAAAAGCAACTCAATTATATGACCTACTCAAGTACAGTCGCACACAAAAGCGTCAGTATTCCAAATACGTAATAATTCGTGCACCTAGGGTGAAATATCTGCATTTCTTCGGCACAGTAGTGAACAATGCGCCGGCGGGCGGTACGTGATCCGGATTAAACCGGTAAATTGCGTTAAACCCCCCACTGTTCGCCGCCGATAGAGAGCTATGAGTGCCATGGCTTTTGAGCTCAAATTGCGCACTTTAGTACGCGATTGTACTGTCAGGTACTAAAGGGCTTTGACGGTGCGAAAAGTTGATGAAATTGCTCGTGATCTCAAGTATTTCGTTTGATAACTGCTGCTTAATTGTAATAGATTAATGAAAAAATAAAATAAAGGATCCAAATACTGTGAATTTAGTTATTCACGATCCAAGAAGCCCATTTTACTTAGGCAGACAGCACAGTATGACTTCTAGAACCAATTAATATGTTAAGCGTTTAGCCTTGATTAGGATTCTTGTCAGCATTTGTGCCTGACAACCTGTAATAACTCTCAAAGGCATATCGGTAAATTAAAAGCTTAATAACTACAAATCACATAATATTGGTTATAGGTAAAAATCAATCTTGTCATGACCTACAGAACTACAGAACTAGGTGAAACATACATGGTCAAAGTTACCCATCCATAAACCGGTCACAGTAAGCATTAATGCATGCTTGATTGATCGATCCTCTAATGAATTACAGAGCTGCGACTGTTACCAAAATATTTATCTCCGTGTATCCCTTAACTTGACAGCAAGATAATAAGATTAATTTATTAGGCGGATTCATGGAGAACAAAATGACTAGCGGAGATGTCATAACGAAAAATGTCCTAAGAAAGTAATGGGGTAAAATGCGGGTGTTTGGGAAACGAGGAACGATACCATCTCCGCCCTAACGCCTTTGAAACCCGCCCATTTTTTGTAAAACCAAAAATCTTCTGTCAGGTATCTCAAAACAACCTGAATGCCTTGCTAGTTTACTAGTAACTTGTTGTTGTTTTGTTCGCGCCTAAAATAAGCATTTGACCTAGAACAATTGACCTGACCTACCTGCCTTAAGGCATCTCCGCTCATTTTTCCTTCCTCCGTGGGCGTCATCTGACGAAAGCGTTCTCAAATTGATTAGAACCTTTTCCGTAATTAATACAATTAATAAAATAATTGCCAGTCGCAACGGATGTTTTGAAATAAATCTGATTTTATTCCAGTCCCATTAATTTGGCTTGAGATTTATTTCGAAATATTGGATCTTGTCTAATTTGAGCTTCTAAAAGTACAGAAAATTTTAAACGTCGCGTTTTCAAGTAGTCACAGTTTTATGATGAAATCAATTTATAGCATCACTAGTTTTATTTACCCTTTTACCAGGATACTTCAAGCACCAAAATCAAAAAGTGCTTCCGTATTGGCACCACTTTTCATATTAACTGTTTCACTTTTAAATCATAACCAACAAAGAAATCACCATTAATACATGTAATTACCTTACTTCCTTGCCAATACGACTTTAAATTCCTAGCAACATATTAGGTACTTATATACCTTTCTTCATACGACTTTTAATTTCATATCAACATATTCGCCTTTAACATGTAACAATAAAAAAATTACCACTAAAACATGTACCTTACATCTTTACCAATAAGACTTTGAAATTAGTACCTAACATACGTACATACACCTTTCTTCATACACATTTTCTAATCAACTGTTTCACGTTACCAAAAAACGTATCACCACTTCCTAACTTCCTAGCAACATACACAACATATGTAAGTACGTATGTATCATATAACCAGAAGAGGGTACTCCAATCCCCTTACAATACAAAGTGGTTGCCTCCAGTGTGCCAAGCTGTCGACATGTCAGCCATCTATTGTGTAGTACCAACCCATGGAGAACAAAATGTCTAGAGATGTCATAACGCAGAATCTGCTGAGAAAGTGAGTGAATGTGCGCCAAAATGCGGGTGTTCGGGAGATGAGGAACGATACTAGCTCCACCTTTATATGCCTTTTGAGGGAACTGGCCAATGTTTTCAAAATAAAATCACCTATCAATCAAGACCAATATTAATTGCTTTTGATTTGATAAGGAACCCAAACGCATCGTTTGTTCTGTGGAGCATAGGTAATCACTTAATGTATGTCAAATACTATGTATGATGAAATCTAATAAATAATTATTCATTAGTAATATACAAGTACTCGCCGTAACCAGTTGTTTTATCTACATACTCATCAGTCCCAAAGTATCGCAACTCATCTCGCCCACCGTACGTTGCTTGACCTACAAGAAAGCGCCTGACCTACCTTCTTTATGGTATCTCCGCTATCTTTCCTTCCTCCGTATGCCAACCCTACTGACGTACACTCGGCGAAAAAAATAAGCACACACAATTTTTGACATATTAATACGGCTGTCACAAATTGTTTTGACGAAAATTGCTGTTGAATTTTGTACATGTTTTTGCACGCGAGTGTACGTTTGTGTTAGAATCTGTGTTGTGCAGATTAGGCCTTTGTAGGTCTCTGTTCTCTTAGTTAATCTTAAGTTCAGTCACGCGAAAGAAATTGTGTTAGCACAATATTTTGTAATGGCCTTGTAATCTAATGTGAATGTCAATTTTGTTTTCGTATTCCTGTTATTTTTGAAGCTAGACTATTTTTTTCATGAAAATACTCTTTGTGTTAATAAATGAATACAAATTAATCATTACTATGTTAATAGCTCGAGTTTGTGGTAGTTTCATACAAAAGAACCACTTTGACCTTGTAAAAGTCTAGTAAAGACTGATTACTAGAAACCACGAAAAACACACTTAAATCATGTTGCTAACTAACTATTTATCTAAAACAAGCTACTTAACTAATAAATCCTGTTTTAGAGATTATAAATCAACTAAAAACACGTAAACAACACTACATTTTCATGCACGCTAGTTTACAACTTTTGTTTGGTAAAGTATGATTCGACTAGCCGATTTCTCGCGGTTCCACTCGCGTCCCTTGGAAAGTACTGTTCGTATCGGGATAAGATATAGCTTATGTTATTGGGGAAGAGTGTAGCTTTCAAACAGTGAAAGAAATTTCAAAATCGGTTCAGTATTTTCGGAAATAAAGAATAAACAAACAAAAAAAAATGTTTCTTCTTTATTATATCAGTACAGATTAATGGTTTCAAAAAGGGAGTCGTGGGTCGTTTGCTTTTTTTTTAAGGGCCGGACCCTTATAGGGACGTGACCTCAACGAGTAACAAATCAAATCGATTACAAAAGTCGTTGAATTCGATACGTATCGGTAATTTATGGCAAGCTTTCTTTATCTGAGTTTGTACTTGCGTGGAATATTAATGTGCTTAGAAAGGGTCTGTTGTAATTACGTTTTAGCGGAGAAGTAACTAAGAAGGTCCTAGTTTGACTTTGAGATGAAGTTATGTCGTTTCGTTAATGAGATTGTTTGTGCTTATTAGATGACTTTCTTATGCTTATCGATTTAATAAAAATGGGGCTAAAGAAAAATGAACATGACAAAAATAAATAATGTCAAATCATTTCCATTGCTTTCTTTAGAAGGAAATTAACATTGTTAGAATTGAAAACCTAAAACTTTTTATCAGGGTTCTAAAAGTAGGTTCTTTGGGATTTTTGGAACAGATAAAAAGGCAGCAAATTACACTACAAAACTAAAACACATAATATTTTCTAAGTTATAAACAATAGTTCCCACAATTCAATTCACTAAGAAAACCCACCGTCCTAATTTAGGTGACCCATACAAACTAACGGCGCCCAAAACTGACCACTTTCAATGAACAGTCTCATTAACACCATAATCAGCTGGCTAATGGGGGCGCCTCCCTAATTTCCCATCGTGTGAGGCCGAGCGTGGACCGTAGATAGTGGACGCAATATATCGACAGCTTTGTGTGAAGTTGTATAACTGTGAATTCTTGTTTTTTGAGAAATTGAATATTTTGAATTAATTCAAGAAGTACCTTTTTGAAAAGGGTATTTTTCTAATGAAGTAGGTATGTTTGTCTATTGAATAGGTTAAGTAAATAAGGAACTAAGTTTATATGACAAATCGATCGATCAAAACACTATTGTGTTTAGATTTAGTCAACTTCGCAAAAGAAAACCTTAAATGAGACGGTTATGACTGCAATATACGAGATATTATAAAAAAAAACACACACACAAAACAAAACAAAAAAACTGCTAACTTTACACAGTGGAAAATATCACCTCCTTGACAAACTGCTAGATTACAACGCTCTTAACTAGTACGATGCATAAAATAGTTTTCTTAAATTTTCGGGTTATGCCACTTTACCGTTAAATATAAGGGTATCTCTATAGTCTGACCCAACCCTTAACATTTCAATTGTTTCTTGTGTAACCCGTCCGTAGCATTTGTTCGTGAAATACTGTGTTCTATCTTTTTTGGGCTGTTAGTGTGTTTAAAATCACCTTTTTGTTACTAAGATTTAGTGGGAAAGTGTTTTAAAGTGTCCATTTAAGTTGTTGTTTTTAGTTAATGAAAGTAAATAATTAAGTTTCGTTTTAGTGAAAAAGTTTACAGAAAATCTCAAAAATATCTCGTGATTTATGTAGTACAGGCTCACAATTTTCATAAATATAGATAGGTAGAGATTTTTACGGGTTACTCTAATTCAGAAAAGGACTAACTTCCGAGCCGTTAATATTAAAACCATGGTACAGAGATACGCTTATCATGAATTATTAATACTACGTTCGACTGAAGGTCAAAAAATTCCCGTAGTCAAACCGGCGTAGTACTCACGTAGCTCGTAGCACGTAGCGCCTACGCGTAGCCCCACATCATGGCTCAAAGAGATTAGCCAGAGCGGTCCGATTTTATTACATCCGAAAAGTCCCTAAAATACTTTAAAGGGAACCATTCGTTTTGAAACGTGATGGTTTTGTGTTGCATCTCACGTCCTTTAAACTTTGTCCTTTTTAAAGTACGAGGACTTTCTCATTGTAGACAGGGCTGTGATTTTATTACCGCGAAAGTGTCGCCGAAACGAGTCTTTCGGAACTTCTGAAGGCCGTTTGGATGTTAATCGTGAGCCCCTGAGCGTTCCCGATAGCGCGACGGTATCGTTTATAAAGGGATTAAGTTTTAGTTATTACATGATAATATAACAATTGTTGTAAAAGTAATTAGGTGTTCGTTGGCGAAATTTGGTTAGTTGTTGCGACTTGAATTTTAAGGAGATTCTGTTTTAATTTGTAGGATAATGCTTTCAACGGCTCCGCGTTTAGAGTTAGTGCCTAATTGGTTAAATGAGAAAATCTCAAGCTTACTTCTCAGAAATTTTATTATGATCAAAATAATTATATTTTTAGTAAAAGAATGTTGTTTTTGTTATTCTGTACCTTTTTGAAAGACCACTCCATTTCCATTTCCAGAAACATTAATTTATTT
The DNA here is from genome assembly GCA_033682625.1 of Helicoverpa zea x Helicoverpa armigera. Taxonomy (NCBI): domain Eukaryota; kingdom Metazoa; phylum Arthropoda; class Insecta; order Lepidoptera; family Noctuidae; genus Helicoverpa; species Helicoverpa zea x Helicoverpa armigera. The sequence continues at coordinate 2,743,775 of JAWIIS010000002.1, read as the reverse complement.
ATTGAACAGTTTTTGGTACAAAGGTATTGCTCATTTCTTAAGAAATCTCTTCGAGCATGCTCGTACAATTCCACATAATTCTTAAAATTTCTCATAAATTATGCTTCACCTCGAGGCGTATGATTTTTTTAACTTTTATACGTTACAAAACCCGAGTTAAAGAAAGTTATTTTCAAAAGAGAGTTTGTAAAGAAATAATAAGTTTAGTAAGCTTCCGCAGGCTTTTGAGAGAAGCTAATGAAATGTAAAGGTCAATTTGAGGCTTAAGTTTCATTGAGTACTCCGGAAAAGTCCATAATCTGATGTTTAGCGATGCTTCGCTGACTGAGTAATATGCGATTTCAGAGTTTCTGAAATTGCCTCAGAATTTTCTTCAGGACTAGATTTCCTCAGGGTATTTTTTTTTACTTTTCGAAGGAGCTACCGTTAAGGAGTCAGAAGGAACAAAGGTAGGTTTTAGTCAGTTAAAGTCTCACAGTACCGTTTACCATTTCTTTAAAAAGGTGTTTTAACCACCACAATTGTCAACCATTTTATCTTGCAATTTGACCTACAGATTCGAGTGACTTTAGCAATAATTAGTCAAGATAATCTACATATAAGATTAACGAACCCAAAAATATCAAGTCAAGATACATTACGATAGTTAACATTGTAAATCAGTTCTTATCACTCCACCACAGGTTCTTTGAGCCTTAATGTTCAACAGTTAACTTAAAATTACTGGTGAAAATCGCAGTTAGTAATAATTATGCGGGTCCATTAATTACTGAATACAAAAACGGTACCCTAATATATTGTATGGCGAGTCACGTCTTTGTGCCGTAGTTTAAATAATAGTGCTCTTTTACACACACTATTATTAAAGACTACGTATAAAATAACTTAGTATACTGCACGGAGAAAGGAAAGATAGCAGAGATGCCATATGGTAGGTCAGGCGCCTTCTTGTAGGTCTGATAGGTGTGATTAGCGACTAAAATTAATTACCAAGTGGGGGTCAAATCAAAACCAATTTGTCAAAGATTGGTCTTTATTTATTAATGATTTTAGGTATGCAACGGCGCGGAGCGGGGCCAGTAAGTAACGTTCCTTACACTCCGAATACCCGCATTTTGCACACTGCTTTCGTAGGAGATTTTGCGTTATGACATCTCCTCTAGTCATTTTGTTTTCGAGGGTATGCTTAATGCTTAGAGTTACAGTTAATTACATTTTATCTATGTATTTTGTTAGTGTATTTAGGCTCGTTTACTAGACTGACGGAATATATTTTTGGGTTACCTAGGTTAGTAAGTAGAAGTATGGTATCGCGTTCAATATTTTTTGATATTGTCTGGGCACGAGCACAGATAAAGGCTGTAGTATCAGTAGGAAATATCGTACTGAACTGTAATGAATCTGAATTGTGAAAGATGAAAATGAAATCTGTTTACATGTATTTGTAATCCACTGATGGTGCACAAAGGCAAGTTTCAAACCTCTAGCAATTAATATACTAGCCTAAAGCAACGCAACTTTTACCACAGAAAAAAAATACGGAACTCGTCTAACCACAGCTAATAATCTTCAACCCAGATAAGAAGAACGTCAAGATGATGTCATTAAAACACTGGTAAACTTACCATGGCGTAGGAAACACTCGACATTTATCAATGTAATTACATGCCTCTGTAGACGGTAGTCAAAATATATGGGAGACGGGGAGATTGTACAATATATCATCGTTTAAAATATGTTTGTACTTTTAATAATGATTAGTGTTGTACTGTGTATCAATAGATAACAATGAGTTATACCTAATTTTAAAAAAAGAGATTCTGGCCTTGAATTTAAAATCTTTTTAAACATGTGATTGAGTTCAACGTCCAGAAAGGGACGTGTCGATAAGATACAGTCATGCTAGATACAGGCTGTGAGATAAAAAGGATTAAATAAAGGTACTTGATGCAGAAAACCAGGTAATCACCACAACATATCACTTTTCATTGATTATTTGTGTATTGTATTTTTATGGGCCCTAATTGCCTGAAATAAAGGAGTAAATAAATAAAAGTATGTTTAATTCCTAAACGCTCTAATCCCGTGAACAACAGACCGATTTGAAAATTAATAATATTGCTACTAATTTAATGAAAACCTCAGACACAATCCAAAAATCGTTTTACTTAACAACATTGGATTACATAATATGAATCTCCATTCCTTCGCATCAAAATAAAATTCATAAAAAGTCTATCAAGTACGAAATACATCGGATTTCGTCTTTCAACGCGATAATATTATTTTTAATGCGATTACATCTGAAATTCTTAATGAAAATCAAAATTGATGTAATGTAATTATTTCTGTCAATTTTCATCACTTGATTACTTTTATTCATTAGTTCCGACGAATTCTTAGCAAATGTCTCCAAACTTTTGGATATTTACGTGCCTTTATTTAGAATTGCTGGCACTTCATTGCATCATAAGGTAAATCATTTCCCGCACCTGGATAATAAGTAAATATGCCTGTGTCTCTTTTTTTTTTTTTTTATCGACGTAAAATCATCAAATGACCCCTCCCGCTGTGGGTTAGCAGCGGTGAGGGAGTGTCAGACTCTTACTGACTAAAATCGTCGTGTTCCGTCATAGGCCTTTTATGTACCAGGGCCGCGGTATCTCTTTCGAACAACCCGCAGCCCCGGCAGGCCTTGGCCCTGCTGGGCCCCGCTGGGGTTGCTGACGTCTCTTTGAGGAGCGCGTGGAACAACGCGCGCCGTCGACACGGGTCTGTCGTCTAGGAAGACAGAGGGACGATGAGCCACCCGAACTCACCGCCCACAGACCCACGCCTACGGTGGCCGGGAGTCATCTCGCGACACCCGGCGCCCATGGTGTCTACCTGGTCCAGCGCGGCGGCCGGGATGAGAGGTGCGAATTCTCTGGCGTTCCGCCTCCTCCTTCTCGAGCATGACCGCTTCGCAGAAGGAGGCGACGGCATCCCATTCCCTCTCGCCCCGGACCATGGCCTGAACCAGGGCCGGACGCGAGAGGTCGCCGCCGCCCAAAGCCTCGACGAGGACCCGGCGGTGCCCTTCCCATGCGGGGCACACCTGGACTGTGTGGTCCACCGTGTCCTCGGGGCTGTCCGCACAATGGTGACACCAGGGCGCCTCCTCACGACCGATGCGGTGCAGGTACCTCCCGAAACAACCGTGTCCGGTGAGGACCTGCGTCATGCGGTAAGTGAGGGCGCCGTGACTCCTCCCGAGCCACTCCTCAAAGAGGGGACTTACCGCCACGATGGTGGCGTGCCCTGCACTGGGTTGCGATAGTCGCTCCCTCCAGGCCACCATGAGATCGCGCCGGAGCTCCGCCCGCTGCGCGACAACTTGCCGCGGCAACGGGGTTTCTCCCCGGCGCTGAGCCTCCTCGCGCCAGTCGTACAGGCGCAAGAAGACCCTCGCCTCCAGATCCCACGGTGGCAGTCCAGCGAGTAGGCCAGCTGCTTCGCGGGAGATCGTGCGGTACCCCCGGATTAGCCTAATGGCTATCACCCTTTGGGGCACGTTCAGGTAGTGCACAGCCCGCGGCCGTGCCGAACGTGCCCATACCGGGGCCCCGTAAAGGGCCATGGACCGCATGACCCCGCGTAGAGTTTACGGCAGGGGGCGTTTGGGCCTCCCAGGTTGGGCAGGAGCCGCTTGAATGCAGCACCTGCCTTCTCCAGTTTGGGGCCCAAACGTCGGAAGTGCTCGACGAAGCTCCACCGGCCGTCGAGGACGAGTCCCAGGTACTTCATCGCCCTCTCGACGCCGATGGTAGCCCCCCCCACCGTGACTTGGGAGCCTGAAGGTGGCGCGTTCCGAAGCCCATGAAAGCACATGGCCTCGGATTTGTGCAAGGCCACCTCCAGTCCCAGCAGCTGGATCCTCTCGATGACTATCGCAACCCCGCGCGTCATTATGTCGGCCGCCTCCTGGTGCGACCTCCCTTGTGCCAGAACCAGCGTGTCGTCAGCGTAGCAGACCACGCTGACGCCGCTAGGGAGGTCGGCGCGCAGCACCCAGTCGTAGCCGATGTTCCACAAGAGCGGCCCCAGTACCGACCCCTGCGGAACACCGCACGACATCTCTCGCCGGTTCCATTCCCCGTTGTGACCAGGGTAAATGATGGACCTATCCGACAGATAGGCCTCGACCACGCGACGAAGCAACCCTGATGCAACTCCAGGGAAGGGTGTTGAAGGCGTTGGCGATGTCAAGAGACACCGCCAAGACGACCCCCCCCCGGGACACAGCATCCCCCGTCGTGAGAGCTCTCTCGCGCATGATGGCGTCCACCGTTGAGCGCCCCTTGCGGAAACCGAACTGGTGGTCCGCAAGGTCCGGCCCTATCCCCCCAAGGTGCGCGACAAGGCGGTGTGCGACAACTCGCTCAAAGAGCTTGCCCACCTCGTCGAGCAACACGATAGGCCGGTATGCGGACGGAGAGTCCGCAGGGCGCCCCGGTTTCCGTATGAGGACCAGTTTCCCTGTCTTCCAACGAAGTGGGAACTGGCCCCTCTCCAAACATGCGCTGAGAAGCCCCCTAAGTCGAGGCCCGAGAGCCTCAAGGGCCAGGACCCAGGCCTTGCCAGGCAGGCCATCAGGCCCTGGGGCGGTGTTTTTGGCTTTCAGCCTAGCCACCGCCACTCTCAGGTCCACCCCAGTCACCTCGGGGACATCGTCGTCGTCGGAAGTGTGGTCCGTACTTGACACCGCGGGTTGCAGAGACATGGGCGGGGGAGAGTGTTCCCCGCGCGAAGGGAACAGAGCGCTCACCACCTCCTCCACCAGCTGAGGCCGAAGACTCTGGGTCAGCGGGGGGGCCCATGGGCGGAGCTTGCCCCGCACCATTTTGTACGGGCGCCCCCACGGGTCCCTGTCCAGAGACCCCAGCAGCTCCGCATTGGCCACCTCCTTGGCCTGGACGATGGCCAATTGGAGGGCGGTCTTCGCAGCTCTGTAACCCTCGTACAGCTCTGCTTCCCTGGCTTCTGCATCCGGAGGGCGGATGCGCAGCCTGCGGTGTCTGGTGTACAGGTGCCTCGCAGCGACGCACGCCTCTCGAAGGGCGGCGATCTCGCGAGACCACCAGTACACCTGGCGTCGGGCGCGTCCTGGCGGGACTCGGGGCATGGCCACGTCACAAATCTCGGACATGGTCTCCCGGAACCACTCCGCCTCGTCGTTGATGTCGGCGGGCCTGTCCGGTGATGACACCCAGGCCTGCACGACTGAGGCTTCCAGGAGAAGCTCCCGGTCAAGGTGCCTCAGCGCCCAACGTGGACCCCTCGGGGTCTGCAGGACCGGCGCGCTAGGGTTCTGGGCGGAGACGTCAAACCGGATGTACCGGTGATCGGAGTAGGTCTCCACCCCCTCCTCCACGCGCCAGTCAAAGACACGCGGTAGCAGAGCGGGGCTGGCGAACGAGATATCCACCACTGACTCGCCCCGCATCCGTACACACGTGGGGACAGAACCCCGATTGAGGACGACCAGGCCTGCTTCCAGCGCCCAGTCCTCCACCATCCTACCCCGTGCATCTGTGCGTCGGGAACCCCAGGCCAAATTCTTGGCGTTGAAGTCCCCTAACACTAGCACAGGGAGGGAATAACTTCCGACGACGACGGACAACTCCAGGAGGGAGTTGTGGAACTCGGCGAGAGTTCGGCTCGGGGAGAAGTACACCCCCACGACGACTATCTCCCCGAACCGTGCTGCGACGCAACCCCTTCCACTCTTCACCCCTTCGAGGGAAGGAGTACCAGCGGCGGCCGACGATATGATGGTCACTGAGCCGCTAAGGTCCTTAACCCAGTCATCCCTGGGAAGGACAAAGTACGGCTCAGCGACCACGGCGATGTTGATCGACCACTGCGCCATGCTTTGGAGCAGCAGATCCTGGGCACGGGCGCAGTGGTTGATGTTCGCCTGGAGGAAGCGCAATGGAGCCAGACTAGCACTCCATCACGTCTTCCTCCTCTTGAGACGCAGACACGGGCGCCGCGACAGCAGCAGTGGCGACGGCGTTGACAGCGGCGGCAGCGTTGGAGGCGGCGGCGGCCGCAGGAGCTGCGGTTGTGGCCACTGCGGAGGTGGCGGTGGTGGCGGCGACGGACGGCCGGCCCTTGCCCTTACTCTTGGTCTTGGCGGGTGGGGCACAGGACTTGCTCCCCGCCCGGTGTTCGGCCGGCTTGCCAGCCGCCGCGCACGCAGTGCAGTGCGGCGCGGCGCTACAAGCCACGGCCTTGTGTCCGGGCTGACCGCAGCGGAAGCAGAGGGCGCTGCGGTCGACCTCCGAGGTGCAACGAACACCCACATGATGCCCGACGTGGCATCGGAAGCACCTCAGCGGTCGGGGGTCAAGCAGCTTGACCTGCGCCGACACCCAGCCAACCAGCAATCTTCGGCCGTCTACGATGCGCTTGGCCGCCGTCACGGGGCAGCTCACCGTGATGGTGCACGTGCCCCTGAGGTCGGGACGTATGGTGCCCGCCTTCACTTCGTCGGCAGAGCACCCACCCGTCCTAGCGACGGCGGCCACCACCTCCTCCGCAGTAACTGAGTCGTCCAGGCCCATGATGCGCAGATCCGCACACTTGTGGGGCCTGGAGACTCGGGCATCGTCCGCACTTATGGACGCCCTAAGCCTCTCGGCTAGAGCGTCTGCGGCGGGCCCACTGGCCGCTCCTGGGACCTCCAGCATACGGGCGCCCGTTGCGGTCACCCTGAGCCGGAGGCCGGAGGCGATACCCAGCTCCTGCAGGTTTTACGACACGCCCCTTTTGACCGCGTCCGGCTGTAGTGTGACTACTACAGCCGCGGTTTTGGGGGCGCGGAGTTTCGCCGCGGCGGCTCGCTCCCTGCGCCGCTGTTTCTGGGCCTTCTTTTTGGCCGCTTTGGCCGCCCTCCGCCTCTTTTTCTTTTCCCCCACCACCTGCCACTCAGACTCAGTGGCAGAAGAGGTAGGGGCCGCAGACGGTGTCGGCTTTGGAGGGCGTTTCGCCACTGGTGCCGACGACGGAGCCGGTGCTGACGGTGGCACCGGGGGCCTCTGCGCCTGGACCGCCCTTGCGGTCTTGGGCTTTGGCTGAGCGGGCGCCCTCCTGGTCGGTCCGTTCGGCGCCGCGACAGGGGGCTTGCTCGGCGGTCCCCTTCTGGGTGGGGGTGCCGCTGCAACCGCGGCCGCATAGGAGGCCCTTTGGGCCGCTGGGGGCTTTGACGCCGCGAGGGGGGGGGCGCAGGACCCTGCCCTCCAGGACTGAGAAGCGAGCCTGGAAGGCCGCCATCTCCTGACGGACTAGGGCCAGGATCTGGCTCTCAGCCGGCGCAGTCTGAGCCTGTTGCCTGGCCCCACCGCGCTCCGCCCCCTGCTCGCGCATCTTAGCGAGCTCCGCCCGGAGACTCCTGTTCTCCTCCACAAGAGACTCCAGGGCGGCCGTCAGACGACCCACCTCCTGCTGCAGTTTGGCCAGCTCGCTCACGGGAGCCCGGCCAAAGTTGCTCACCGCTGCGGCGGTGATGGAGGCGGTGGCGGCCTCAATGGCGCCGTCTTTGCTGGCCTTTTTTCTCTTTAAGGCCACCTGCCTGATGGCGGACTCCACCGTCTTCTCGAAGTCCGCCCTGCGCTCCCGGTCGGAGCCGATGGCCGACTCCTCCTCGGAGGAGGAGCTCCGATGAGCCGCTCCTCCGCCACCCCCAGAAGCCCTAGCGGACCCTTCGCTGACGGGCCTCCTGGCGACCTTTTTGGCCGAGGCCCCGCGACCACCAGAGGAGGACCCGGGGTCTTCCCTCCTCCTCTTGAGGAAGGCGTCGGCCCGGTGGTCCTTCTTGTTGCGGGGGAGCTTAAAACCCCCCGCATCCCCCTCGCTGGACACGGACTCAGAGTCCGAGTCCTCATCCCACTCCCTTAGTTCTTCGTTGTTGTTTTTTTTGTTTTTATTTGTGTCAGAATCCATACAGTTCCCACGATCATGAGAGCAATTGTTCGTCCACCCCGGCAGTGGCCTCATACCGGGGCAAGCCTACATACTGTTGGGGGCGGCTGGCCCCAACAGGGGGGAGCGCTAACGACCGTGTCCCCCACGGCCATTCATCCCCTCGCCGCGCTCCCGAAACTTGGGATTGGGTGGTTTTTTATCAAGAGGTGTCCTTCCTCTGGGCCGGGCGATTAAGCCAAGCCCTCGGCGGCGGCATTATGCATGCCTCCGTCTGCTGTCCGGCCAACCCGGCTCAGCAAACCCGCCGAAAGGTGTCTCTCACATTATAATATTAGTATTCCATCTATATAGGTATATATATCGACACACCCTGTATAAAAGAAAGTCGTGTTAGTTATACATTTTATAACTCAAAAATGGCTGAACCGTTAAAGCTGAAAATTAGAGGGGAAGTAGCTTAGACCCGGGAGAAGAATATAGTATAGATTTTTGTCTCAGGACGCGGGTGAAACCGCGTTCAGAAGCTAGTAGGAAATAAGGATGAATCTACTCTTACTTCAGGGTGAATTTTATAACGATGTAATAAATGGTTGTAGGAAAATAAGTTTTCAATACAAAAACTGGTGTCAATTCACTAAAACAATAAACAAATATTAGTTCATAATTGAAAACAATATCATGAAACCAATATCCGGGTAACTGGATATTTGTCTGCAGGCTTTATAAATAATAAAAATAGAGAACATGAAGTTTTCGTAGAACTGATGGTAATTTTGATGTTTATATTTGTTCAGCTTATCTATATTTCTATGCTTATAGAATAAAGAGGATTTTTTGTATGTTTCTTTGTACCAGGAAGACTAAAAACATATTGAGCGACTTAAAACAGGTATTTCACTGTTGGAAAGTTTAACAACACTCTATTATCCCTAGTAGATCTAGTAAGATCTACAGGCTTAATTTTTCCGTTATTAGATTCCCTGGGGACCCGGGCCCAACCACGGAAAACAGCTAGTTCTATACAATATTTATTTGATCCGTAGAATTTGAGACAATAGTACTCGTAGTTTAATCATGTCCAGGGCCTATTGATACTGAAAATTAATAAATACCAGACAGCTGCTGGTAGAATGAACATGCAAAACTACCATGCGACCAAGCGTTTATAATATTAAGAGAACGAACTATTTCCTACGGTTTTAACCTCGCCCCGACGAACTTCCACCCATGGCTGGACAAAATCAAATAGTACGACTTCCTTGAAACACAAGTCACTTACCTCAAACAATTGACAAACGCAGCACCGCAATAATGCAATTGAAGCAGTAGAATCGTTGCACAAACAGCATCGAGTACTATAGAGAGCTTCACGATTGTGCAACTCTATTGTAAGGCAGTGCACTCCGTTGTGTTATCTTTAGCAGTCCCTTTCAAGCGTATGTATGAATGTTCAAAGGCAAAGATTGTGTGGTGTTTTGTTGTGTATAACATTGTCTGAATATTATAAGAGTATTTTCTTATTACATAGATAGATAGATTATTCTTGTACACCAAGAAAATTAACAACACAGGACATCATAACACACAAAGAACAGTACATTTGGCGCTCTTATCGCTTAATAGCGATTTCTTCCAGACAGCTTCTCAGACTTTTTTCTTATTAATCATGTTAGAGACTTTAATGTTTTCTCTTCATTTGGAGAAAGGTAACATGTTGCAGCAATAAAAAAAAATAGAATTTATTTCGTTAGTTATGATTTTTCCGGTCAGAGTGCTTTTACGCCAAATTTTAACACGTGATTACAGCTCAGCTTTGCCAAGCGTGACATATTCCGAGTGTAAAAAATCTATCTGTATCTGTAGTAGTCGATTAATAGCTCTAATCCGCTAGCATCAACGCGCTCTGTAGTTATTTATAGAAAATTTTTAGGGTTCCGTACCCAAAGGGTAAAACGGGATCCTATGGTTTTCGCTCCTCTGTCCGTCCGTCCGTCCGTCTGCCACCAGGCTGTATCTCATGATCCGTGATAGTTAGACAGCTGAAATTTTCACAGATTATGTATTTTCATTGAACTGAAAACTAGAATTAAATAAATATTTTGGGGGGCTCCTCATTTAATAAACAATGGTACGGAACCCTTCGTGCGCGGGTTTGACTCGCACTTGGCCGGTTTTTTATCAAAGCATAATGTAGTATACTATACTTATCTACGCTTTTGTGTGAGATTAGCTCATAAAAAATCAATACACTTACGTCACAATACATAGAAGTGATAAGTAATAACCCTTATCACTAACAATAATTTGACGGAACAAATTGACAGGTCTCTCGTAAAAGCAGGTTCATTGTAAAAATGCTTTGCTCGTAAAATAAATACTTATTACGGACACCTGTGGTGCTGCTACATGGAGGAAGGAAAGATGGAGATGCTATAAGGTGGGTAGGTCAGGCACATTCTTGTAGGTCAAGTGACGGATAATACTTGTGACTGAAACAATCAGTTACTAATTAAATAAACAGCGATGACACATCTGTCAACAGACTGATTGATTAATTTCTTTGTTTGGTAATTTAGTTTTAAAGAAATTGGGCTGGTTCCAAAGAAGCCTTACGAGAGAGGAGTTAGTGATATTCCTCGTCCCCCGAACACCCGCGTTTTGTCGTGTTACTTTCTTAGGAGATTTTGGGTTATGACATCTCCGCTAATCATGTTGTTCTACGTGCCTGGAAATCATACATAACAATACATATAAGTATAAAGGTATGTATGTATGTTCATAAGTATCTTTAGTGCTCAGTTACACTAGCCACGTGTGGTGTTGGCTTTCTTATAAGATAAGTGGCATATTCTGGATTAATCCGGTTACTGGAATTACACGTGGGTGCATTAAATTCAGGCCAGTAACCAGATATTTACGCCAGAAAAACTTGGTTAAACATCTTTATCAAACAAAAGGCTTAAAAAAAATGTGAGTTTTCTTTTTATTATGCCTTCTTTTTAATTTCAAGGTGCTTCTTTAATTTTATCTAAATAAAACGTTATTGATAGACGTAAAATAATTGAGTTGACGTTTATAAGTCGATTATTTTTACAATTGATCCTAATTTTCTGCTGTGCAGTGTAATTGTAGTACTTACCTAGTAATAGAGAAATCTTATTATTTTATTAGTCCATATTGCCAGACTAACATAATTTATATTAAATTACTTGATTACTTATCTTATAATCTCATTACTATCCTGAGAATCTACCCTTGGTAAGACTGTTTGTCAGAATTTCTGACTTCTGAAAACAGTTGCTTCTATTTTTGATGAGTATATTACAGGTAAATAGAATTCACCAAAATATGTAAATCACAATACAATAAAGCTAAATATAGATCAACAATAGAATACACACATATGTTATCTCTGAAAGAAATACTCTATTTATATTTTTCCATAAATAACTGAATTTGAGGAATTCTTTAACCTTTTCACTCATCATTCATCCCCATGCATTCATCCCTTTGTGTGAAATACAAAGAACATTAATATTTATGGTGTATTTTTGATATTTCCCCATACTTATCTTCTTTCAGGTACAATTCCATGTCAGTCAAGTAAAAATGTAACTTTTCTAAGGTGTTATATTTGCCTTGTTTTATATATCAATGCAAATTTCAGTTTTGTATGTACTTTATAAAGTCTATCCTGAACACCAAATCTCTGCTTAAAGGTGAGGGAAAACATCTCGAGGAAACCTGGGCTTTAAAAAGTCTGAAATCACCAACCCGCATTGAGTAAGCGTAATGATTGCCAATGACGACTTGGCAATTTAAGACTTTAAAGTTTAGGTTTCCTTAACAATGCTCTGTTTCATAGTTATATCCACGAAAGTTGAAAGTTCATATAAATTACAAAGTTACATTAGAACTTGCTTGAATTGGAATTTACTTAACTCAAAATGCTTTTACTACTAGGCCATAGGATTTTTGGCTAAACAAAAAATAAAATCATGCATACATAAGTTGTCGTTTTTTTTATTACACACTCAAATAATAAGTAGAAAAAAATTCAATTTCCTCAATAGTTTTTCTTTAGCAGTCCTCTCAAAAATACAAAAAGGTAAAAGTACCTACATTTTTGTGACAACAATAGCAGAAACTGTTGACTTCGATAAAACCTTAATAACAGAAGGGACGATATCATTCCGATTACGAGATGTACAATATTTGGCCTCTTGTTTTCCGTTACGTAGAATTTTTCTAAGACCCCTGACTTTGCACAACTACTACCTACTATGATATTATTATCTTTGAAATTACCTATATATTTTGAAGTTGGTATTTTTACATGTTAGGTAATATTAGATACAATTTCTCGATAAAAATAGTTGGGTCGAGTTTGCAATTATTATTTTACAATGCAATATTTATGATGCTTCAAATTGAAGATAGAGGTAGGCTTGTTTACGTTAAAGTGTAATTTGAGCTTACCGAAAATATAATATTTTTAACTAAATTAGAGGAATAAGAAACAATACATTAACTAAGTAATTAAAAAATCAAAACGAGATATTTTTTTCTAATGGTTATTTAAGAGTGAGTTCGATTTCCTTGATCGTACTCGTAAGTACTCACGATGTCATAAGTCGTATGCGACAGTTGCAAAGGTCGAAACTTTACCTTAAAGGCGAAGTTGCCTACCGTATCATTAACAATAACAATCAAAGTCGGAATCTATTAATTAACATGCTTATTCCAGTTAAAGCACAATATGGTTTTCCAACAAACATTGCTCATTCATCCATAGCCTGACCAAAGCATTGAAATTAAGTAAATAATTAACTGTAGAATAGAATAGCAATATTCGCACACAATTTGTATTGTTCTAAGAACCGCCTATTATTATAGTGTATGTATTTCATTATGTACCTACTATTAGGTAGTTATATTATTTGTGATACGATAAACAGATCCTGTATTATAGTAACTCTGTACAAATATGATTTACTTATATATTTTTTTGTTTTTACATATGCATTTTTCAATTTTGCTTGTATGCTTTCGTTTTTTTTACTTTATAACTAGCTTTTGCCCGCGACTTCGTTCGCGTAGAACGTAGAATAGTAACATCCGGCAGATTTTTGGTTTGAAGAATAGATGGCGCTGTATGTCCGGAATAAATTATATTTTTTGATAATAATAAAAACTGTCCTATGTCCTCCTCCTGGTTCTAAACTACCTCCTTGCCAATTTTCAGCTAAATCGGTTCGGCCGTTCTTGAGTTATAAGTGGAGTAACTAACGCGACGCGAAAAAGAGATATCTAAATGAAAGCTTTGCAAATAAGTTTTTTACAAAGTTGGCAGATATTAAAAATGTCATAAGCTGTGGCTTAAGTGTAAACACTGCACTTTTAGAAATAAACTAGTCGGTTATTACTTACTCGGCTTTTATTTATAAATAAAAAAACGGCCTGTTTTACTTACGGATAGTATGTAATCTAAATAAGTAGATGTTATCATATTTTTTTCTATGAGGTTGCCAACTGAACATAAAATACCCGTTCAAATTAACAAAATTTTAGCCATTGCTAAATAAAACACAATTTAGGCTAATTCCACCTAGAACCTGAAAAGGTTACACATCTAAGCTACATATTTATACGGAATGTAGTTTTTTTAAGACGCGGGTGGAGCCGCGGGAACAGCTAGTTAACATATGCCACTAATTACTATTTACCAAGTCCAAAACTTGTCCCTTTCTACTTAAATCAATAAGTCCTCCCGTCTGCGAAACTCTTTGCTAATGAGTGCGCACACATTAGGCACACTATTGTTTAATATTCGAATACAGCGTAGTTTCCACAGTGTTGCCAACTTATGAACTTCGGTGTTGCCCCTTCTGTGGCCCAGAAGACAATGGCATACGACCTTAAATGTTGCCAAGTTGGGACATCAATCAAGTAGACGTTAGAAGGACCTTTAAGTTGTATCCATTGTGGCGCCCTCTGACGGTTATCCCGTTTATTATTGTTTGGACTCTTTTGTGAAAGTATTCAGAGGTCAAAAAAGGGTCACTGTGTTACTGTTACGGGAATAAGTTTAAGTATACAGATTAAAGGGGTGATTATGTAATGAGAAATCTGAGGATCGCCATAGTCTTTATCAGTTAAATATAATAAATATTACTAGGCCGAAATTATCTTAAAATATTTTATTTATTACCTTAAACTTAAACTTACCATTAACCATTAAGTACATATTATAAAATTATAACACACTTAGTGTAATTTTAATATTACAATACTGATTAGGTAGATGGTTTGCTCTGCTCTTCTTCATCGTCTTCCTTCGTGGTTTCCAAAACTAGTTTATCAGCATCCGAGGGTCCACTGACGGAAGTTCTACCACGAGTAGGCATTGTGCTTCGCCGTAGCTGTTTCAAAAGAACATAGTACATTAATAGGTTATTTTGCCTTGTCGTGATAAGGCCGGTGGAGGGAGAATGCAAAGAGAAGAGACAGCTCAATGAAAATTTCGGTGACGCGCATATTGTAAATCTTGCAATTTTGTACCTTTGGTTTATTTAGATGGCCTTGAACTATTTTTCATTATTTCGTTTTTACAAAAAGTTATTTTTTGTAAATAACGCAGAGTGTTAATATAATTAACTGTGAAGATAATGAAGGTATTTTATTAGTGAGATATTTTGTATTGATATTGCGCGCCTATTATCTAGTTCTTAGCTTATCTCGGGACAGTTGCTTCAAGTCTATAACGGCTTATCTGTTGAACAATGGCATTTAAATATACTTACAATAGTCTGGCGTCTCACACTTTTGCGCAGATTGATCAATTCTTCTTTTTTCTTGCGGCGCAGAAAACCAATCTGAAAGAAGTGACCATATTGTGATATGCAGGAAAATAAAAACAAACTGCCTCTATTAAAATGTCTCCTTAACAATGGTACTAACATTTCCACTAGAAGTTGTAATCTATGTTAGTTTTAAAGTCGATTAAAAGCTCTACTACACTAACAATATAGAAGCTATATACTTTAAAATTATGCCATTGTGTGAATTGAAGAATAGGCAGTGACATTTTCAAAGAAAATTATCAACGGACAGTCTTGGCGCTTATAGATCTATGTATTTTTAAATTTAATTCAAAAGTTTTAGTTTTACCTTGTAGAGCACGATTGCTATGATAATGATGAAGAAGAGGCCGACACACACTCCTATAATAATCCACATAAGTGGAAATTCTGGTTCTTGCAGCATTATGATCGTTTCGGTGCTGAAAGAAATGTAAATATTTAAATTAAATTAATGTACAGACTAAAAAGTTGGCCGACAGTTTACCCGACAGTTGGAAAGATTTTAAAGAGAATTTTGATTTCAAACAAAGTTTTCAGTAGCTGTAATACCGACTAAATACCTAATCTTTGTAGTGTGCCGACTGGGTTTGTAGTTTGAGAGTACCCTTTTTTATTGTAGGGCACAGCAAACAGTTACATTATAAAATCTTATCTTACTTATATTATAAATGTCAAAGTTTGTGAGAATGTATGGATGTATGTTTGTTATTCTTCACGCAAAAACGGCCTGATTTGGTTGAAATTTGGCATATAGATAGGTGATACCTTGGATTAACACATAGGCTACTTTTTATCAACACACCACGCGGGCGAAGCCGCTGGCGGAAGCTAGTAACTAATATAACAAAAACTTGTTATAGTCATATTGTACCTCTTATTGCAACTACTAGACGGTCGATAGTCTCTGTAAATTATTCTGCGGTTCTCACTAAGTATAACTTGTATGTTTAAACGTGCTAATTATCGTTATTAAAAACTTTTGACTTTGAAATATGTCAGTGTACTTATTACGTATACTAGCTTCTGTCAGCGGTTTCACCCGCATCCCGTAGGAACCACGGCACGAACCCGGATAAAAATTATAGCCTATAGCCTTCCTCGATAAATGGGCTATCTAACACTGAAAGCTTTTTTTAAATCGGTCCAGTAGTTCTTGAGATTAGCGCGTTCAAACAAACAAACTCTTCAGCTTTATAATATTAGTATAGATTTACCTTCCAGAGACAGAGTGATCAGGAAGCAGCAATTTTATCGAAGACGTGATAGTCACATTTTTGTTATCTTCGAGTCTATTTCCTGCAAATCAAATGACAGAGAATTTATTTAAGATGACACCCACTACCATGGATACATTTGTATCCTTCGATAACTGTTTAAAACTTTGCTGGATTGAGCTTCAAGATTACCGTGTGGGTGTTACAAGTTTGCTACAAGTTCTAAATATTTATTTATTTATTTAATACACTATGGAGGACTTACAGCTCAACAGAAACTAAACAAAAGAAGGAAATCATAGTCGACAGAGAGCCAATTAGAGCCAATATACCTATAAACAGGTCAAGTTGAGAACCTCTTTTTTGAAGTCGGTTAAAAAGTATTCTTACCCAGCGTTCCACTTAAAATGTTTATCGGCACAACAACTTTAGCTTGAGTCTTGTTCATTCCCACCAAATCCTCTAACGTGCACATATATATCGACTCAGTATCATCGTCAGAACTCCTTGTACAGGAAACTTGCGTTCTAGTTAACGAAACGATCATCTGAAAAGTTATTACATTCTTACATAAATCAAACACATATAAATAGGTAGGTAGTATGAAAAGACGCTTTTTATCACGTTTTAGCTAGTCATGTATTGACATCAGAACTCGGAGCGAGTGCAAAATTTCATAATAATCGAAGGCCGGGAAGTGAGTCAAATTAAGATTTCAAGATTTTCTTACATGCACAAGTGAAGCAAGCTTGTTAATATATGGACAATAGTAAATACTTATCTGGGACTTTTTCATACACGTTCGTTATGGTAACAACTGATAAATTATACTTAAAATATATAAAGATAAATACACATTATAGCACCCAGACCACAGCCAACAAATATGATCATCAAACAAAGGCTGCCGGTACCAGGAGTCGAACCCGGAATCCTCTGGCATGATACGACATGGTGACCATTGACCCAACGGGATCGTCCAAGTAAGGATCCGTTCAAACAGACCGGCTCGGAGAGCATCGGCGCGCATTTTTCTTTTCACGCAGACCGGAGCCGATCGGCTGCGCGAGCATTAAAGAGCATGCAATCGGAGCCAAACGTCAAGAAAAAGTACGCGATCGGAGCCGGTCGGCTCCTCTTATTATTTCACACCGAACGTCTTCGAGCATTCTTAATGACAAAAGCTGTGCACATCCAAAAATAAACCATACTACAAACACTAAGTAAGATCGCTCTTAGCGATAAGGCCGCCCATTATGTCACCTACTATAACTACCTAGGTTAAGATCAAAAATGTAACATTGGTGTACCTAATAAAGAATATCTAACTATCTATCTATCTAAGTATTCGATTTTCAACGTGTTAAGAATTTGCTCTTCTCACCGAGCCGGTCTGTCTGAGCGGACCCTAAGGGGAGTGATTTTATAATATACTCACAAAGATCTCATCGTATGAAAGGTATGGTTGCTTCGGTAATGTAACCAGGACTTCAAATGGTGCATAGTTCGTAACACCGATATTCACGATCTGTAAAATTGTTTTATGATTAATCTCTGCTAGCTGCGCAGGACATATTATAGTGCACGAGCATTTGCGCAGACACAGGTGCACTCCCTATTCCTTCACTCCAATAACCCGATGGGACGGCAATCCGACACGACCGGAAAGAGTACATGCGCAGGACCGACATTTACGTGCTCTCCGATGCACGGGTGAATCAATCACCAACTTCCAGAGTACGGGCTGCTTTGTGAAATTTCAAGAAAACCCACAAAGCGATTTCGGCCTGACCCGAGAACGAGGCAGTCGAGTCGAGTCGAGGCAGTTTTATGATTATTTATACAGTAAACTACATAGATTCTTTGAATATTTTTGTACGAAAACTGGATGAAGTAGACTACCAAAAAGTATTTATTGAGAAAAAATTTGTTCTAGAATTGGTTACAATTTTACTTACGGTAAAAATATGTTGAAACTTCTTGCCGTTAGTATCCACATCTTCTTGCGTTATGTTTACGTACATACCAATATCGGTTTCTCTGTGAAATAATATAGAAGTTATTTATTTCATTTTCACTGGACCCATTTTTTTACTCGACAACGAATGTGTCCATGGTTTGCAGGGTTCGTTTTTAGGTTAAAACCGACCTTTTTGAATCCCGCCAAGGGTAAATTATTGCAATTATTGAAACGAGTTTGTTTTATACTATATAAGGATTTAAAGAAGCTTGGCATGTAAAAGATGAATTCGGGCTGCCCAGGACATGGATGGTTGGTACTCATTTGGAAGGCCAACGTTCAACAGTGGACGGCAATTGGCTGTTATGATGATGATGATGATGGAGTAAGAATACAAACCCTTTAACAACGGGTCCAAAATTATCAGGCACCATATCCGTCACTATCGTAGTTTCTTCATTTTCGGGTTTACCACAATAATTGAATTTTTGAATCTTTATCGTAACGTTTGTGTCTAAATTGTTGAGATGGTTCATCTCTAGCTTAATTTGGCCGGTTGTCTGTAAATTAATTTTTCAATAAGTTTCTTTTTTGTATACATATTTTGGCAATATTTATGAAGATTTAAAATGAAAAATTCCTAAAGTATTTTTTCTTTTCAAATTCTGGACGTAATATTTTTTACAAAAGACAGATTTTCGTTAGCGATCAAAATATTATTATTTAAAAAGACCAGTGGGTCACCTCGGCTAGGAGACCTTCCTCATGTATTCCTCATTTCTCATGTATATGTAGTTTTTAAAGTTTATCGCCAAAACAGACATATGATGCGTGAGACATTGTTTCATACATAGTGATGATGACAAACCACATACCCAATCTTGTCCAGTCTGTAGAGGAATTGGCGGAGAGCACTTGACCTCCGCGTAAAGATCCGAGACTTTTGGCTGCAGATGACAATTTCCAGGTGTTTCGAACACAGGTACGTCGTATATGAAGACATGCAAACACATATCGTATGCGACTTCACCAGTATTCAATACAGATATCTCAATGTGTTCGTACAAACTTCGGCCTATTGTGTATTTGTGATCAGGATACCTGGGGTAATAATATGAGCAAGTATTGGATATTTTTTTTTGAACATAGTAGCTATACTTGAACGGGGTAAAATATCTAGATTGAATGGATAAATGTATAGAATCAGAAACATTTATATTTACATAGAACATAGGTGGTACCAGTTTTTACATAGGTTAAAAGTTCTAGCTATATTCTGCCCAACTTGGCATGCAAATATTTTCTACAAACATAGCTGGAAAACTAGCTTTCAATTAAAAATCGGGTTATCCGTATTTTGTGCTGTGATGTCATTAAGAGAGGCACATAGAGGCCAATCTTTAACGTGGTTAAAAAATATGAAAGCCGATTATATTTAAAGAAATAATGTATGAGACGTATAAAATTGGTTGCCTCTTATCCATCAAAATTTTATAATATAGACCATGGAGGATAAAAAATAACTAGGTATGGATACATCCAAGGTTTTTGAACAGAAAAATTTTAAACTTACATCCTTCTCCGTGTGAGAAGAGACCTGTGCCCAGCAGTGGGACGATAAGAAAGGCTGTAACTTTTTAACAAGGATAAATTACTTACTGGAAGCTAACTGTAGGTGTTACAGCCAATATTGGCACACACATCTTGCCAGCACACTCGGCTGCCCAAAAAGAGTTCCGAGTGGCCAACACACTTCGGTCACTCAAGATCACACGAGAACTGTCAAAAGTAGGCAGCGTTCGGGGATCATTCAGCAACACGGTTTTCGTCGTCACGACAATTTCATTGTGGTATGCACCAGTCTTTGAAGAAGAAAGAAGAAAGAAAGTATAATTAATTAAACCTATTTTTTTATAATATTAATAAAGTTTATTGATCCATAGTTACATTAATGAGTCACTTTAAAAAAAAAACTAAAGTAAATTATTACAAATGTTCGCTGCAACTTCTCTATGAGAGACATTTTCATAGGTTCAGGTTAGTTAAGTCAGTTACGTAAATAGGAGAACCAAACTTTAACGTTGAATTCCAGTTATAATCGTGAAAACTTTTGTGATTTTTGGTGGACGAAAATGCCTCGATAACGTTTGTCAGCCTCTTAAGGTCATCGCCTTAATATGAGAGTGAGAACATCTAGAGAGATCGTATAATTAAAGTATTTGATGTTGAATTACTCATCAGTAACGTATTCAAAGGATAAGCGCTCAAAATCCACTACAATAAAAAAAACCGGCCAAGTGCGAGTCGGGGTCGCACACGAAGGGTTCCGTACCATTATTCAAGACAAAAATCACGTTTGTTGTATGGGAGCCCCCAAAATCTTTATTCTAGTTTTCGGTACTTTTTGTCATAGCGTCAACAGAAATACATCATCTGTGAAAATTTCAACTCTATCTACCACGGTTTATGAGACAGCCTGATGACAGGCGGACGGACGGACAGAGGAGCGAAAACAATAGGGTCCCGTTTTACCCTTTGGATACGGATCCCTAAAAAAGAAAAAATACTCACTAAAGGTAGAATGAAGGGCACTTTTGTACAATAACTTGGTTTCTTTTCTTGCAATGGCGGATGAGGAATGGTGACAGACACCGTCTTGATAACAAAGCCCTTGGGAGTGGTGGCCAATAAACTAGCATCATCGTGTAACATCTCCACTGTTGTTGCTAATTCTGTAAAATAGTATTTTCATTATAATGTTAATGTCATGTCTAAGTTTTTAGCATAAGTTCTTTTGAAGTTTTCAGAAGTTTTGAGGAAAAACTGGTCTGCTTAAAAACTAAGTTTGATTGCTTAAAATGCTACAAATGCTTGCTACGTATTTTTAGCTCACATGAGCTAAAAGTACTATTTTATATTAAATAATGTCTTTTTATAAGTTATGATAGATATTGAATTGAACTGTTTACTTGTCAGAGGGTGAGTTTGAAGTGGTGACTATCATATATATTCAGCAGATTTTACTAATAGATAGTTATTTAGGTAGTTACGGTACTTACCGGCTATAACTTTCTCTGGTAACTTTGGATATGTCACATTTATGCAGACGTCTAATTCAAAATTCGTCCGACCTGCCTTTGTCCGACCCTGTAAGTTGATAGTTTTATATTTCTATTCGAATGTGTAGGAAAATATTATTATTCTAAAACTTGAGAAGAACAAATATTCAATACTTCATAAAAAAAAGGAACGTTTAGAATAATATATAATTCTTTTGTTGAAGTTTTTTTTTCCACAGCAGATCAAAATCAAAATGTTTTCATTTCAAATAGGCCTTTGCAGGCTTCTATGAAACTAAACACTATTTGTACGGTTGCAAAAAGTTGGTCTCATGGAGAAGAGCTAGCAAGATACTCCATAATGATCTATTTATAGTTAGTTACCTGTAAATAAGGGAATATGACTTCCGTTGTCACGTAAATCGACGCCATGCATCTCAACAGAAGTACCTTGTTAGTAAAGGGTGAGCCAATTGCCAATTCTGCAATGAAAATAATAAATTAACAGCCTTTCGTTCAATAGTAGAGACCACCTGCGGTTTCACCTTCGTATCTTATGAACCACTTCGCGTACCCGCGTAAAACGCCTCTAGCTTTCCTCGATAAATGGCTTATCTAACTTTTTTTTTTCAAATTGAGTAGTTCCTAATATAAGCAATATACATACGTTAGGCAAACAAACTCTCCAGCAGTTCTATACATAAAAATGTCCTTTATTCAAGCAACTCAGAAGTATCACAAAATGTACCATTAATTAGAAATTATTTAGCTAACCTGCAGAATCACAGAAATAATACATACCATTGCAACCATTCTTGTCATAATCTGACAAAGCCGTCAGACTCATTCCGAAAGAATTAGCGTAACTATCTTCAGGGAGAATCTTCTGTAAGTATTCAACGGTCTTATCTGTTTTAGTGACCAAAACATGACCACTGTAAATGTACACTGCTCCCCTGCCAGAATCTTCGAAAGGTGCACTTATGGCTATTTCTGAAAATCAATCAATCAACATCAAAAATCGTTTATTCAAAAAACACCCATGCTTCACCACTTCCTATGTGTTATATTACTTGTAAGAAGTGGCACAACAAACTCCCCAGCAACATAAATCTGTCTTTCTTATTAAAAAAAATCTTAATGTTTACAATTTCAATACAAAATAATATCATTTATCATATACATACTAGCCGTTTTCCCGCGGTTTCACCCGCGTTCCGTGGAAGCTACTGCCCGCGCCGGGATAAAATATAGCCTATGTTACTCGCAGATAATAATAGCTTTCTAATGATGAAGGAATATTTAAAATCGGTAAAGTAGTTTTTGAGTTTATCCATGTTATAGATAACCAAACAAACAATAATATTAGATAGTATAGACAAGTAAAGAAAAAGGTGTAAATCTGTATCTCTTGGATCAAAGAACAAACTGAAAGCTTTAGATTATTATCATAATCTCACCATCTTTTCCGTCACCGTTTAAGTCACCCAGGCTAATTATAGCACTTCCAAATTGTGCTCCAGATTCTTCACCAACGATTTTCTTTTCGAAAGTTGGCGGATTCTGCAAGAAACGTGTTCTATAACTATATGTGTTATAGTTGTTCTAAAATTTTCTTCGGCTAGCTATCATTGTGTGGTAGTTTTTTTCCATTGATAACAAAATTACATCGTCATAATATGTAGTGGATGATGCTACAAAGGCTCACTTGTCAGTAATGTCTAAGAGTAAGTACATAGTTGAAAAGTGTACCAGTAAATAAAAAAAATGAATACAAAATAAAAAAGACTCACATTTTTACGATTAGCTTTATAAACATACACAGCTCCCAGATTGTACTCGGACTCAGTCGCACTGCCGTAAGTGGGAGCTCCCACTAGCAAGTCATTCTTGTTGGCCCCAGACAGATGAGCAGCACAGAGAACTGCTCCGAACATAGACCCTACTTTGGCAACGTCCTCTTTCTTGTTCAGCTTTGACTGTTGTGTGGGACCTCGGAAGAATAAGACCTGGGGAAAAAAATATATTGTATAAAAATATTTTGTTACAGATTTTTAGCCGATGAGAAAATTATTTCGTGTAATATAATAAGAATGAACACTAGTATTTAGAGTGTTCCTAACATTGAATGTCATTGATTGCCATAAAATAACGCCTGTTTCCTTAATTACTTGGTATTAGAAAAACCACTAGTATCGCAAAAATACCCTGGATGGGGTCAGGGAAACTTCAGCTACCAAAAAAAGAACCAACAAAACTTTTATCAGACTTTTTTCAGGAAGAAAATATTTTAATTTTATGATCGAATCTACAATTTTAGGAGAATCATTTTAAAATATTTTGTATGTTTTACCTCTCCAGATCCGTCCTTCCCATACGTCGTACTCACTGCGTAAGCCAAACTATCTTTTTCCGTACTCTTTCTTATAAAATGACCAGCGGAGACAGCATACCCTAAAACATAATGTTTATGAGAAAATTACTTATAACCTTCAAGCACTGGATGTTGAAAAAATATCTTCCTAACTAACTTTTGGTTAATACAATTTTATAGTCTTATTTTTAGAGTGAATTGATATTGTAATTCTAAGGGCAAATAAATTTCAATTCGTTTTTTGGTTAAGAAAGTCAGAGACAAAACACTGAGCATTCTCCGTCATACCACAAAACATTTAAACGTCTGTTGTACACTTGTCTAAAAAATGTAATATTATGACGTTGAAATAAGGTCCGTTTTGCAGACATAGGCTATATGTTTTGGCTAGTCAATGGCGGCAAATACAATAAAAATAATGCTTACCAAAATTAAATTCAGGTGAAGTAGTAGGTCTTAACGCTTCTGCGCCTTTTCCAGGTTTTATTAGCATTGCTCGTCCTAAAAAAAAATGTGAGATTTGTGACACATGATTTCTTAGTATAACATAATCAAAGTCTTTCATTGTGACAAAACCTGTAAAGAGTACCCTGGGTACTAAGACTCAAACTTTCACCGATATACACTCTTACACCCGTATTTATAAAGAAGTAATTACTTGTTGCTAAGTAATTTCTTAATTAAGTCATTACTTATGGTTAGAATTCTTAAATACAAAATCTCATTCTATAGTTGAGTAACACACGTTACTTACTTGAGCAAATGCTTAAGTAATAGTCGTTGCTTGATGGTTGTTTCTGTGTAAAGAATGCTTTATTGTTAACAAATGAGCGGTATTGTAGTGAGGTATTTATGATACTTTGATGACCACATGGCACATAGTATTCATACAGTTATAAACTAATATTGTTATGGGATATCTTCCATGATTGTTTTTTTTTTTTTTGAGTAAGTAATAACAATATTAGTTTAAAGTTCAAACCGTGAAAGCTTAAAACAGTTTTATACAGTTTTAGTTTTATTGTTTAGTGGTAAGGAGTCGTGGTGGCCTAGTGGGTAAAGGACCAACCTCAAGTACGAGGGCGCGGGTTCGATCCCAGGTCAGGCAAGTACCAATGCAACTTTTCTAAGTTTGTATGTACTTTCTAAGTATACCTTAGACACCATTGGCTGTGTTTCGGATGGCACGTTAAACTGTAGGTCCCGGCTGTCATTGAACATCCTTGGCAGTTGTTACGAGTAGTCAGAAGCCAGTAGTCTGACACCAGTCTAACCAAGGGGTATCGGGTTGCCCGGGTTACTGGGTTGAGGAGGTCAGATAGGCAGTCGCTTCTTGTAAAGCACTGGTACTCAGCTGAATCCGGTTAGACTGGATGCCGACCCCAACATGATTGGGAAAAGGCTCGGAGGATGTATGTAGTTTTATTGTTTATGAATAATAATAAAATATTACTATACTATTATTTACCTACCTAGTGCAAGGATATCCTCCATCAGCAAGTAACACCCCATCAATTTCATTATTGCATAATCTTATATTTAAACGCGAGTTTCTATAAATTCGGCTATCATGTGTACTGCCAGCCCAACGTACTACTATATCATATATCATCAAATTAGGGCCACCAACTACTTGCACATTCAATGAAAAATATCCTTTTCTGTTCCGGTACTGCTCTGTATGAAGAATACCTCTAGGCTTGGTGATTTTAATGTGGGTGCAATCGATTGCTCCTACAATATTTTTCAGTCTAGGTGCTCTGCCAATGCAACCAAGGTTTTCGAAATCATCCTTTGTTTTCCTCAAATTTGCAGGAAACTTAATAAAATCTGGCATTAGCAATGCCAATGCTCTACTAACTCTCTTCACTATATTACACACTGTCGATTGAGAAATATGCATGATATCTCCACATACAATCTGAAAGCTTCCAGTGGCATATAAACGTAAAGCAGTTAGCAACTGACACAGTGGAGTTAAAGGAAGCCCTCTTTGTGTCTCTGATTGTAAAGTGTCTTCAATTCTCGGTAAAATAACATGTCTCACAACACTTTTGGTGAAACGAAATCTCTTTTTAAAACAATCTTCTTAATAGTCATGAAATGGATCCACATCACGAAAGTAAACTTTGGGATTTCTAGGTTCAGCAACTTCTATCTCCTCTAATATATTATCATCTATATTGTCTACAACAGCAAAAACCGCTTCGATACTATCCAAAGTGTCCATTTTTTATTCAAATAACGTCAAAGTAGTGCTTTAGTAAAGGAAATGGTGACTATTACTTGGCTGAGAATTCTAACTTTTGACAGTTCTAAGTTTGACCAATTACTTAACTATAGAAGACAAATCGTTACTTAAGTAATTACTTTTACTCAAGTACTTACTTTTACTTCTTTATAAATACGGGTGTTAATGGCATTTCCTAGTATTCTGACAGTATAGGTCTTTCTCATCATCTGCCGAGCCAACTTTTACCAACAGTTGGGATCCGAACATACAAAATTAGTAAATTTGCATTGGTACTTTGTTTGACCTGGGATCGAAGGGGTTGATTCTTTATCCACTAGGCCACCACGACTTTTTATAGAGGTAGGTATACGTTCATAATTCCACTTAGCATAATTAAGCATATACAACATGTAACTTAATTAACGCACATCCTGAAATTAGTTTGTTCAGAATCGTTTACTGAATCGATTTATATCATTTTTAATATAGGTAATTTTTTATCCCAAAAATAATTAAAACTACGGAAATTATTGTCATATTAACCCTGTACAGTCAAAACAAATTCAAATAGACCTTAACTCAAAGTAATAAGACTTCGTGTATTGTCGGCTTTTTCCGTAGTTTCGTTATGTTGTGTCGAGTAGAGCGGCGCGCGGCGCGATATTTGCGTGCGTAGTAGTATGACCAAAAAGTTCTCCAAGAATTGGTATAACTAATTTAGTAAATAACAATGCATATACTTGTTAAATTAAAAATTCAGTGTATGTATTATGATTATAACATAATATTCTAATTAGGGTGTTTGAGGGTGTGCGTTAATTACGTTACATGTTGTATATGCCTATCTTTAAATTTCATATCAGCAATGGCCCTGTTTTTTTTTTTTTTAAGTATATACGTACCGTGGTTCATGCCGGGACCGCCAATAATGATGGATTTATCAGGAGTCACATCAATACTCCAACCAAATGAATCCATGTGGTCCTCTGAAAAAATAAGGTTTATCTATACTAATACTATAAAGAGGAAAACTTTGTTTGTGTGTTTGTTCGGCTCAAAAACTACTGGACAGTTTTTAAAAATTCTTTCACCATTCAAAAGCTACATTATCCTCGAGCAACATAGGCTATATTTTATCCCGGTACGGGCAGTAGTTACCACGGGACGCGGGTGAAACCGCGGGAAAACGGCTAGTAAACAATAAGGAAGTTATTTAAAAATAATGATACATAAAATATTACAATTGGCAACAAAAATATTTGTTATTTTGTATATATTTTTTACCAAGTTTCACTTTTATGTTTGAGGGTCTAAAATCGAATTTAAATACACGTCTTATATGTAATCTACTATCTAACATACACAATACATTCCTGGTTGTAAGTTCAAACAAAATGCTTGATTTGGAAGATTGAGAGAATATTACTGTTACTGTTACAACCTTTTTTTTATCGTCCCACTGCTGGGCACAGGCCTCTTCTCACGCGGAGAAGGATTGAGCATTAATCGAGAGAATATTACGAAAAAAAAACAAAAGAAAGTACTTACCTAAATCGTCACCAGATCTCTTGCTAGGTGGTATTGTCTGTAACCTTTCTATCTTCCCGTTTTTGTGTAACAAACAAGTCCCGAATGTTACATAAGATGGTATAACTAAAAAATTAACAAAACATTTCATTCATAATTTTCATTTTTTGATGCTATTTATTAGTTTTAAATTGTATTATATCGTCCCCGCAGAGTGAAAAGTCACGAAGCCCGAAAAAAAAACGAAAATAAGTTATGTCATCAACATCAGAATTCATTATCTACGATAAATACTTTTTTACGAGGACGATAAATAAGTTTATTTTAAGTGTTATGTAAATATGTGGACATTTCTTTATGTTCAAAATAAAATACCTTACATATTAAAAGTAAAAAAAAAACATAACTAATAAATTAACTAAAAAAACAAAATTATCGAAAAACATCTTTAGAGTATAAAAATTGTTTAAAAATAATATATATTCGTACCAAACTTAATATAAGCCATGTATCTTGGGGCACACATCTGAAATCAACAAATTACATGTTAAACTTAAATGTTTCTAACAACAATGTGCAATTTAATCCTTTAGGGGCTGATGCCCGTTTTCACCAACAACCTCTTACCGTTTCCCTATCTAAATGCTACTTTTAGTAAAGATCCCTCCCAATTTGACACCTACCTAAATTCATTTTCACCACACTTGTACATGGATCCCTTAAGTAAGTGACAGATTACTAGTTCTACAAACGATAATGCAAAGTCGATATTTTATCGATAAAATGATTTTTCTCTACTTCTTAAGAAATAAACGTCTATCGAGTATATATTACTAAAGCCTGTGAGTTTTTTTTCTTGTGATGTTATTTTAATTTAACTTAAACTACATTACGCTATGTTTTATGCAATAAAACAGTAAAGAGGTTTTCTATAGGTGAATTTTTACCTATGTCATTCGCGCGTTTGTCAAATTGACTGATGTGTATGTGTACATAGAGTGAGGTTAATTTTGGGTTTATTATTATTTTATTATTTATTTATTTTATTTATTTAATGGTTTTGTACACATAAAACACAAAGAAGAATAAATAATAGGAACAATAGTACAGGGCACAGCTTATCTCTAAAGAAATTTCTTCCAGCAGGCCCGTTGTGGGAGAGTTAGAATAAAAAGAGATAGGTACAGATAGACAGTGTAAAAAGAAAGAAGATATAACCAATATATAATCACTAACATAAACTACTTAAATACATATATATAAATATACATACAATAAATACTATATGCAACTATGACAGAGAGGAAAGATAGTGTTCTTTCAACTTGCGTTTAAACGCAGCAACAGTCTGGCAGCTCCTCACCTCAGGCGGCAACTTATTCCACAGCCGTACAGCGTGCACGGTGAAAGAATAGGAGTAGAAGTCAGTGGAGTGGGAAGGGATTTTAAGAAGGGATTTGAGATGAGTCCTGCAGGACGCATCAGGTGAGCGGAGAAAGGAGAAACGTTCCCGCAGGTAGGTTGGAGATTTAGGATTATAGAGGATATTAAAAAGAAGACACAAAATGCGAGTGTTCCTGCGAAGACGGATTGGGAGCCACTTGAGTTCCTTGCGAAAGTGTGAAACATGATCATACTTTTTAAGATTAAAAACAAAACGTATACAAAGATTTTGCAAGCGCTCAAGTTTATTTAAAAGCTCCTCTGTGGCATCCAGATAACAGGCATCAGCGTAATCTATGATGGGTTGGATGAGAGTCTGAGCAAGAGATATTTTGGTTTTCAATGGCAAAAAGTATTGGAGGCATTTCAGCGCATGGAAAGTGCAGTAAACTTTGCGACTAACTTCATTAACTTGAGCTGTCCACGATAAGTTCATATCAAATGTAATACCCAGGTTTTTTGCTGTATTAGCGTAGTCAATCTGAACCCCATTCAAACTTAGAGGTGGTAGCGACGCAACATCTAGCCTGCTACGCATGTATCGTATTATTGTTGAATAGATAAGTTTATTTTGGCAGAGAAGAGAAAACGAGGATAAACCTTTCTTGCAGAAGAAAAAGACAAGCTAGTGAAATTGCTGACGTCTCATAGAGACACAATATTAAACAAAAAACGGATGGGACCACGAACGAAGCCAAAAACAAAGCTTGGATCCAGTCACAAATAGTTTTAATGCGATAGGAACCCTTTACAGGTAAATGTGAATAATATCAGTGTATAATAATATAGTGTATTAAGATATTGCCGTACAACTGTGTTCCTTGTTTTACTGTCGGCTTCATTGTATTTTTGTTCTCCATGAGTTGATGGATTTAAGTATGGGGTTAAAATTATATATTTATTTAGTTTCAGGTGGTGCGAGAAATTGGAAAGACGTGTAAAAACATGCTGCGCCCAGCCCACCTCAAATTGAATTGGTGCAGGAGGATGATGATAATGTTTGGTACATCATATGAGGACTAATATTAAAATATTTGTTTACTATCTTTGTTTTAATTTACATAATTTACTATGTTCAATGTTAGCCTACTTCTTACCTCCAGAGGGTATCCCCTATCACCTAGGAGATAGGCTCCTCCATATTCACCATTTTCGAATCATTGGTATCTACTGCAGTTTTGGTATTTAAGGCCTATTCAAACCTGAGCGATATTCGCTGCCGCTGTGGGTAGAGGTAGATACCGCGCCGGTTTCGCTCAGGTATTTAGTATAAAGTATAGTTACCGGCACGGATATTGAGCTCTCGGCGGAAGAGTGGGGATCGCTTTGCGCACTGTACACAAGGCAATAAACCAATAAATGGCTTCTGCGCAGGTGAAGGTCAGGGCTCAATATCCGTGCCGATAACTATACCGCGGCTAGAGCGACCTGAGCGATATCCACTGCCGCTGTGGGTAGAAGTACATACCGCGCGGCAGCAGCGGCATGCATCCCGAACATCAACAGTAATATTAACGCATACCCACTGGGTTTTCTCTGTCGCAGGTGGTAGCGAATACCGCTTAGGTCTGAACAGTCATATTACCGCATACCCACAGGGTTTTCTCTGCCGTAGACGGTAGCGAATACCGCTTAGGTCTGAATAGGCCTATAGTTGTCCCGGCCACCGCGAAACTACATCAGTGATTACCAGATTTGCATCTGTTATGGTCTGTATATTTATGGACATGCAGGACTTAATATTTTTGAATAATTCAGCGACATCACGACCTAGCAAGTGCATTCATAGCAAGTGATAACCTATAATCTTATAAAAAAGTCATGATCATCGTACTTTTTTCTCAGACATCTGCTCTTTCACGTAAGATAGGTACGTGGTCTTCCAATGATTATTATTTTACATATCCACAACCTCCACAGCTTCTAAACTTTCTAAAAGTTTACGTTTCATTTTTTTTTTGCTTTTTAAACATGGTATTTTTGGTGTTACATAACATATAAAGGTACATTTCACTATCCATCGCCAGAAACGGTTCAAAATATGTTTGTATTCTGTAATGATAATGATAGGAGTTGTTTAAGCAGGCATCAATCGGGCTCCCAAGTTTAAGTGAAATTTTTAGGTTAAAATTGACACCTAGGCTTTGGTGAAAATGAAATTCTTATTAAGTGTTCCGTAAATGCTCCCTAAATTTAGGTGTTCGTTGGTGAAAACGGGCATGAGAATGCCGAAATTGGCTTGTCAACAATTTTTTTTGCCAAATCTATAAAGTTTTTGACGCCGAAAAAAATATATATTAATCTTGAACATATTTCTGAGAACCCTGTTAATTTCAATACACGTTTTCGAAAAGTTTTCTCCATAAAAAAAAAACTTCAGAAAATGATCTTCTAACAAAAATATATTTGTGTATTACTTATCAGTGTAAATTGATAAAATGTATAACATTAACTAATCCATATATAAATACAGAACTTGGTTAATTTTTATTTTTGATTAGGTACTTAACTCATGTTAAAGCTGTTAATTAATATTATTTTACGAACGTTACGAACGTCGCGTCAACAGGCTTCTCTCTTTGTGAAAAGAAAGAGTGTATTGGGTGCTCTTAACTTATAAATGCCAAAGTAATTCCGATATCCCAACCTTCGAGGGCTGGTTAGTTCCCTCGACAGTGGGTTCCCAGATAAAAAGTAGCCTAAGATCTAGATTATTTGTGTAATTTCATTAATATCGGTTCATTTCGTTTGTTTGTTTTGGCATGAAAACAGACAGACGGAAGAGTTACTTTCAGATTTTTAACTTGGCAAGGATTTTAAGCCTTTGAGGACACTTGCCTTGTTCACAGATGGTAAGCTATTAATTCGTTGGTGTTATATGGAGGCGAACCCGACTAATAAACTTACAACAACAACTAGAATACAGCCAACAAGCATGCTTTGAATTGATCCCGGGACCATCAGTCCGGCAGTCCGGCATGGTAATCGTTGCGCCTAGGAGGTGGTTAATTTGACTTACCACAACGAAATCTGGTCCTGACTTGACAGTAGCTCCGAACCAGTAGTCATGCGAATAATTTGAGTGCGCTGTAACAATGTTATTACACCTTATTAATAATTTTGGTATCCCCCCACTTATCAGAGACGTATACTAAAAAATATAAAAATTGGGGACAATGGGGGAATCGATTCTGAACAATTAATAGAGACAAATGATGTTTTGTTTTTATACATATAGTAAATGAGGAAATCATTTCGTACTTAATGTGGTAAGTGGGCAGGAAAAATGGACTAATTTAATTACTTTTGTTTTCATATTTATACTTATATTTGGAATTTAATGAGGAAATCTAAATTCAGCAGTGGAAATCCAATGTCTGAGAAGATGATGAAGTGCTATGAGAGACATATTATTTTCATTAGATAATTATAAAAGAAAATGATCGCCTTGATGGCCTAGTTGTCGCAAAGCGTGGCTGCCTTGCCTGAGGTTTCGGGTTCGTTTACCGGGTAAACGGGAAACTTTTACAAAGCAGCCCGGAGTCAGGAAGTTGGTGGTTAATACATTAACGTCCTCCAATGCAGGGGTGTCGGTCCTGCGCCCGATTTCTCACCAGTCGTGTCGGGTCGCCTTCCCATAGGGCTATGAGAGCGAAGGCACAGTGAGTGCACCTGTTTCTGCGCAAATGCTTGTACACTATAGTACATCCTGCGCAGCTGGCTGATCTGATAGGAACAGCCGTGGCCGACAATTGGTTAGGAGGATATCATCATTAAAGAAAATATTTATGATTACTTACATCTTTTAATTTCGTTTTGTATAATGGGAGAACAAACTTTGTTATCTATATTGCAATCATAGACTGTCCCAATACCATTTTCCCTAGGCGCACTGACCACCAATCTGCAATGATTAAAATGTTTTTTTCCTTATAATCAATGTATTTACCACTATCCTGTACCGATTTGGTACTGTTAGGTATACTTATTCATTTAACTTTGATTTTGTTTGCAAATAAATACAACGGTATAATAGTTGTTTCAAGTATTTACCGTCAATATTGTTTTTGCACTCTGAAGAAGTTATCTTGACTCTTTTTACATAATGTCAGATCTTAAGAGTACCTACCCGCATACTGAAAGTTTTTAGTCGGCTGGTAGTTGGTTTGGGCTCATAAATTATTATGAAGATGAATGATATTAAACACGTTACAAAGAGCCTGTATCAGACCGATTGAAACTCTCAGACTGGCTTTCTTGAAATAAATAAATAATAGAAGCTTATACATAAAATACGAAGTTTTCAGTTTTATCTCACTTACTAACAAACCAGAAATATTGAAACCTTACATAACTTTAAGATCTACCTACAAGCAATTCTGTCTTAAAAAAATATTTAAATGTGTAACACATAGAGATCGATGTTCGAGCAGCTCTTAGGCCCATAGCACACGGCGTTTTTTAAATGCGCTGATAACGCGCGTTTCAGGAACGCGCTTCTTCGGCGCTGTAAACGCTAATTGTTGCGTTTGCATTGATAATAGAAACGCGCGCATGAAGCGCGTATACGCGCATTTGAAGCGGTACAAACGCGCGTACAAAGGAGCGGAGTAGGGCAGAGGGGGTGGGGGTCCACCACTGCGCCCGCGCCTCAGTTGCAATAATGGTTTATTGTGTGCTGCGCGTGTATCTCGTTTAAAATGGAACCCTTCGACACCGACCGCTTTATAACAGAAATAAACAATCGTCCAGCTACATGGAATTCACTACTGCCCGAATATTCAAACAAAGTGTTAAAAAGAAATGCTTGGGATGAATTGTGCCAAATTTTTTATAACAATTTTAATGAAAAAACCAGTAAGGAAAAAAACCTGGCAGGTAAGATTTCTTATATTTATTTAAAAATAATTTATTATAGTTTATAGTGCGACGGTACATAGAACAGTAAAACAGTAGAACATGTAATTAGGTAGGTACCAGTGGCGTAGCCTCCATACAACACGATTCCCATCGGCTTCCCTTGGCAGATTCTAATAGGTATATGTATTTTTTTTATATTTACAACAATAGCTTCACTGAGCCCTAGTCTTACAAAAATCTATTCGACTAATCTACGTAATTATCGCAAACAATATAATTACATTACACCAGGGTGACCATTTGTGGCAGGTTCCTGCCATTTTGTACAGATTAATTAAGGACAAAAAAACCCTGGCAGTTGGCAGAATTTATTTAATTAATTTACTGAGAGTCTCAGTAAATTAATTATATAAATTATTAATCTATGCCAGGCTTTTTTTGTCCTTAATTAATCTGTCAAAATGGCAGGAACCTGCCACAAACGGTCACCTTGCATTACACGCTTTCACAAAATATTCTTCAATAAGCTGAATACAAAATACGCAATGTATTTGAATCGCGCAAACGCACACGTATATTATTTTACGCGTGCCGATTTTACTCGCTCATATTTATGGGAATTCAAATGTTTGAAATGTATGCGATTCACGCATACATACACATTACTACCACATGCAAACACTGTCGATAATATGAGCCGGGTAAAGCCGATCTGTGATAGCTTACAATCTTTATTATAAGAATATTATTTCGTTTCATTTGTCCGTTGCAATATAATGTTGTAAGTTAAATTTGACCCACTTGTCGGTTTCCAATTAAGCTGAAATTTTGCATAAATGTGTAAATCGCATGACAGTGGAATATTATGATGATGTATGACGTAGAACTGATCTGATGATAGAGGTGGAAGGTGGCCATAGGAACTCAGTAATAAAGCGATGTACTTCCATCGAGTTTGGACTCGTTTCATTTGTCTTGATGAGTATTTTGTATTCAGACAGTTTCCAAGGTCTCATGATGGAGCTGGAGGGTGGCCATGGGATCTCTGTAATAAAGCAACGTAATTCCGTCGAGTTTGGGCTCGTTTCATTTGTCTTGATGAGTACTTTGTCTTCAGACAGTTTCCAGGGTCTGACGATGGAGCTGGAAGTCGGCTATAGGATCTTCGTAATAAAACAAAGTAATTCCATCAAGTTTGGGCTCGTTTGATTCGTCTTGATGAGAACTTTTATGTAAGTAATTTAATGACGTCTTGTTTATTGACGCGGTAAACTTTTTTTTGTGCTGGCTTTACTTTTCTTTTTTTTCACCCTACGCTACTGGTAGGTACCCTAAATTTTAGAATCTTGCCATGGTACTGCACCTTCATCACTAATAAAATAATCAGCGTACATATTTCGTATCATAGTTCCGCTTAATTGTCCCTGTGACCGTCTTGCACCAATCGAAATCAAACTTGCATCTTCAGGAGGATCTTCTAAACCAACTATACTCAAAGAATTATGAAAATTATAACCGTCACGTTCACGTATGAAATTATGCAGTACACAACAGGCTTTCACAATAGCCACACTGAAGTCCACGCTAACGTTCAGTGGCCGATTAAAGATTTTAAATTTGTTGCTTAATATACCAAATGTACATTCAATGTATCGTCTGGCACGTGTCAAGCGGTAATTATATATTCTTTTCTCTCGTGGCAAGATTTTTCCAGCGTAAGGTCTCTGTAAATGTTGAGATAATGCAAAGCCTTCATCTCCAACAAACGTAAATGGTATTGGCACTCCATTATTAGATATTGGTCTCGCATTTGGTATATTATAATTTCCTTGCCTTATCTTTTTGGTCCATTCACTACATTCATTTATTGTTGAGTCTGCAGCCTTTCCATAGCATCCGACATCTATATCGATAAATCTGTAATTTGCGTCACATATTGCAAGCAATACGATGGAAAAATATTTTTTATAATTAAAATACTCTGATCCACTATGTTGAGGTTTTATAACTCTGATATGTTTCCCATCGATAGCCCCAAGTAGATTGGGAAAATTTGCGTATTTCATAAATCCTTCAGCAGTTTTTAGATGTGATTCCTCGGTTGGTTCTGGCATACAGATGTTTTTTAATTTATCCCATATTATTTTCACTGTTTCACGGACTATGATGCCTGCCGTCGTTTGTCCACACTTAAAGTCATAGTGAATATCTGAGAAATAGCAACCCGTAGCTAAATACCTGAAAAGAATAACATTTTTAAAGCTTCTCTTGTTATCGTAAATTTTACATATTTAATTAAAATTAACCTACAACTACTTATTTCAAATGAATTAAAATTAACCTAATAAATAACTAAACTATTTACATTATTATTGTTTTCAGTCATTGAACTTCAAAGAAAATGGAAGAGCATTAAGGACGCTTATAAAAGAGACAAGGCGAAGAACAATAACTGTTCCAGTGGATCTGGAGCTAAACCTAGAAGACCCTACATATATTCCAATTTGCTAACTTTTTTAGACCCGCTTTACGAAATAAGATCTCCAAGTCAAAATGATGATGCAGCACTGGGGAATAACCAAGACTGTGATTTTCAAAAACCACATTCACCAAAGAAGTCTAAAAAGACTCCAAAACATGAAGACCCACAAGACAAATTGTATGAAGCACTGACAGCAAATCTCAAACAGTCTAAGGAAGCGAATAATACAATTTTATCTGAAAATCCCGACATACTGTTCTTAATTTCGTTAGCTAAAGATTTTTCTGCTATCAAAGAGGAATTTAAGTTAGAGGCCAAAGCTGATATGATAAATTTAATTCGTAAATATAAAAATATGGGACACTCATCGAGAATATTGAATGAAAATAGATACCAAGGTGCATTTCAATATGAACATCAGTATGGATACCAGTCTGGATATCAGTCTGAATCTGGATATCAGTCTGAATTTCAACCACAATATCCAAGTAATCAATCAGCGCCAAGAAACGAATCTGTCAGTTCACTTCAAAATTTAGATAGCAATGAATCGGTTACAAATGACTCCGATATCATATCTGACATGTATGATGATATTGAATAAATCTTTTTCTCTTATTCATAATCTAAGTGCACTTATAACATTTTACGATTGATTTAAAAATGTAACAGAACAATAAATAAATAAATAAATACTAGTTGTTTTCTTACCTCAATGTGATGAGCAAACGTTCTTCTGCCGATATACATGATCTCATTGCTGTATTTTGACGAGTTAACTCAGGTTTTAGAATCAAAAGAAGTTCTTGGAATGACGAATATGACATTCGATAACAATTATAAAATTTCTTCCATCTTCTATGTATTACCAATTTTTTAAAAGTTGTATGATAATGACCACTCAATCTTTTTTCACTCGTAAATGGATCTATCCAATAAATTCGCTTTTTTTTACGTTTTTTACTTTTTAAAAGAAGTACTAAAGCCAAAGTAAGCAGTGTTGTCTCAACCGACGCCATTGTACAACTGAAGAAGAGGAGTCTCTGATCAAAACGCAAAAGGTACGAGCGACTACAGCGCGTCTTACCGCTGTACCTGCGCGTATACGCGCAGAAGAGGCAGGTTTTATAATCGCCCCGTGTGCTTAAGTTACAAGGTTGCGATCCAATCTCGTTTGAATCGTGTATACGCGCGTTCTCTGCGCGTCGTCAGCGCGTTTAAAAAACGCCGTGTGCTATGGGCCTTAAAATTAAGTGGCGTTTTTCTTGAACTTACTTTTTAAACTGTTGGTCGTAGGTGATACTGTAGCCGAAGAATGAATCATTGCGAACCTTGGTTGGGGGTTCAAACAGTTCGATCGATTCAGTATAGTAGACCCCATAAACTGGCCACGCCACTTGGGCGAGGTATACTAAAATTAGTACTGAAAAAAAAAACTTTTTAAAATAGCTGCAATTTAATGCCAAAGTCTTTATAACGTATTTATATGAGAATCTGTCTGTATGGAGGGACTTAAGTAATCATTTATCTGTCTATGCATCTGTATACGTGCAATTAAGCACATTTTCTTTCTTTCTAATTTATTAGCTCACTTAGTTATAAAGAAAAGAAGCGTTTCTTGTATGTTTTATGAACCAAATTTACGAGAATCTGACTATAGTAAGTATTTCAAATCAGCTGTAACTACAAAATTTTATATAAACATTTACAAAACGTGACTAAGCTATTTTATACCAAATATAGTTTTCTTAAAGTATTATTATATTACTCACATTTCATTTTATATTGTGATCATCACTTGTCCACATGCAGTATAGTACTGAACGGTCAACATGAAAATGACTGATGCAGATCCAAATATAACATTAACTAGTTTTCCTTGTAAACAACATAAACTCAATTATCCTATTTATATTTAAATTGTATAAATAACTCTTCATAAATAAGTATTAATATTGTAAAGCTGAAGAAAAGTTAACGTTTATTTGAACGCGCTGAAATAAATAAAACTAAGAAAAAAAATAAGAACCAATGAACTGATTTGAAAAAAATATTTCAGTGTACCCGTAGAGTACCCGCACACTGCAGAGTAAACAGTAGGCCCATAGTTGTCCCGATGGTACACGAACTTTTTTTAAAAGAAAGTCAGTTCCAATCAAGGTTTTCAGTCAGTCTGATACCGGCTTACAAGTTAATACGTGATCTTTGTAATGTGCGTACTATCATTCATTATCAATTTATACTGATTTAAGAGCCCAAACAAACTATCGGCCTACTATAATTTGCAGGGTACTTTTAGATAACTTATGTATAGAGAAAATACCCGACTGCACACTAAAAAAAGAGTAAAACAAGCCCCACAATAATATTGATCAATCAAATGCTAAAAACTAATTATGTAATACCGTTTAAACAATACCTATATTAAAATACACTACAATATGTGTTCGTAATCGATAGTTAAATAAACAGAAACTTATTTTGAATACAAATTTACTGAATATAATTTATAAATATTGATGGAAAGCATCGCAGGCGGGGACCAACAGAGGCTTATTTATAGTCATTTCGGTTGTGCACCATTTAGCAGAATTTTCGTTGGTGGCGGTCAAGGTGGTCCCCGCCTGCGATGCTTTCCATCAATATTTATAAATTACTAGCTGTTGCCCGCGACTTCGTCTGGGTGGGCAATATAGAATTTCCAATTTTCCAATTTCGTTCATTTAATCGTTCATTGCTCATCCACCGTAGGTGATAGCGTGATAATCGAAGTGGAAGGAAGCGAAAGTTATCCCCATCCATAAATCTGACAAAGAGAACTTAGTTTCGAACTACAGACCGATTTCAATTTTATCAACCTTTGGCAAAATCTTTGAGTCTATGATCTGCCCCCATTTTCAAAACCATCTCAAAATTTTCCTAAGTGAGGAGCAACATGGTTTTGTGGAATCCCGATCGACTAATACCAATCTGGTGCTTTTTACTGAGCTATTAACGACAGCAATAGACTCTGGATACCAAGCTAATGTTATATACACGGACTTCAGCAAAGCGTTTGATCGGGTTTCGCATAAAATTCTCATTTCCAAGTTAAAAAGGTATGGTGTTTCTGAAACACTACTGTCATGGCTCAAGTCATATCTCGAAAATAGAAGTTTTTTCGTAGTTGTTAATGGTTTTCGATCAACCGTTAGAAATATATCTTCGGGCGTGCCACAAGGTTCCCATATGGGGCCGGTACTATTCAACTTTTTTATTAATGATATTCCGAACTGCTTTCGCCACTGTCATATTTTTATGTTTGCCGACGACCTAAAATTCCTCAAAATAGTTAAATCAGAACACGACGCTTCCGAATTACAAAGTGATTTGGACGCACTGGTAACCTGGTGCCAAACAAACCAGATGCTACTAAACCCTGGCAAATGTTACCACATTAAATTTACTAGGAAACATCATCCCATTGCCCGAGATTATTACATTGAAGGAGAAAAACTAAAAGAACTGGACGCTATAAGAGACCTTGGTGTTATATTTGATCGGAAGCTAACTTTCGCCCCACACAT